>CAWTZB010000260.1:5770000-7160000 GCA_963919705.1 Alexandromys oeconomus | reverse complement strand
TCTTTAGTTAAAATCCGATTGCCACATTCAGCAGTTTTGATTCTCTCAGTTAATGTTTCAGTTCCTACAGAAAGGGACTGAAGCTTACAATCCAAATCAGCTGTCCCCTCTTCCATAGTAATGAGCTTCTCCTTAATATCAGCCACTAATGTTTCAGTTCCTACAGAACCAAATCATCTGTTCCCTTTTCCATAGTAATGAATTTCTCCTTAATATCAGACTGTACCTTTTTTAAATTTTGCTCAGTCGATTGAGTCATGTTAAACAAAAATCTGTTCTCTTACTGGAGAACTTCAAACTGATTCCTGTTGTCATTCTCAATTGTTTTTAAGCGTGCAACCTCTGCTCATAAAGACTTTATCATATTTCTATTATCAAACCATATAGTGCTAAGGAAAACTATGAATCCCAGAAAAATCCATAGAGGTGGGGTGATAGGCACCTCTTGTAAAATCTCTCACATGGTACAATTAAAAAAAAAAACTGTTAAATTCTTGAATGGTAACATATTCAGACATTTTATTTATAAAATTTTTTTTTTCCTCCAACGACTGGTTCCTGCCGGATGGTGGTCTCTGTCTTTTTGGAGCCTGTTTTGGAACTAGCTCTTATAGACCAGGTTGGCCTCGAACTCACAGAGATCCGCTTGTCTCTGCCTCCCACATGCTGGGATTAAAGGCGTACGCCACCACCGCCTGGCCGGCTTCAAACTCCCAGAGATCTGCCTGCCTCTCTGGATGTTATGGGCTTGAAGGCCGAGTGTATCTCGGACTCGGCACTGGGACCCAAGTCACGAACTAAAAAAAAAAAAAAACTGCACCCGGGAGCATGCTATCTTAGCTAGCCGGCTACACGCTTGAGTTGGGGGCAAAATAGCCCGACGTTGGATGCTAAAATGTAGTAGCGTAAGCGAATGCTGACAGATTGTCAATATATACACAGCTTTAATGGCGAAAGACTTACAGAACCACCGTTCCCGTGGAGACCAGGAAAGCAGAAGCAGAAGCAGCATCTGGGAGCACGCTCACCAGATTTATAGGCTAACATTAGCCTGAGTCGAACACGCCCCCTAAGGGGCGGAACTTATCCCTACACACCTGTGCTTTTTTTATAGGTAAATTGATTCCATTGATATTAATAACCAGTGGTTGTTAACTCCAGGTTTTTATTTTTTAGTGGTAGTGGTAGTGTGCTTCTGTTTTTTCAGTTGTGCTGGTGGAGGGTTTCAGATGCATTTGTTATTATGGGTGTTGTTGGCTTCCTTTGGTTGTGGTTTTTCATCTAGTACTTTCTGTAAGGCTGAGTTTGTGGCTATGTATTGTTTAAATTTGTTTTTGTTCTGGAATATCTTGTTTTCTCCATCGATTTTGAAAGAAAGCTTTGCTGGGTATCGTAGTCTGGGCTTGCATCCATCGTCTTTTAGTGTCTGCAGCACATCGATGCAAGACCTTCTGGCTTTCATGGTTTCCATAGAGAAGTCAGGTACAATTCTGAATGGTTTACCTTTATATGTTGCTTGGCCGTTTTCCTTCAAAGCTCTTAATATTCTTTCTTTATTCTGTATGTTTTGTGTTTATATATTATTATATGGTGATTATAGATTATTATATGGTAAGAGGATTTTCTTTTTTGATCCAGTATATTCGGTGTTCTGTATGTTTCTTGTGCCTTCATAAGAATATCCTTTTGTAGGTTGGTAAAGTTTTCTTCTATAATTTTGTTGAATATATATTCTGGGCCTTTGAGCTGTAATCCTTCTTCTTCTACTACCACTATTACTCTTAGATTTGGTCTTTTTGGTGTCCCAGATTTCCTGAATGTTTTGTGTTAAGAATTTGTTGGACTTGCTGTTTTCTTTGATCAATGAGTTTATTTCCTCCATAGTATCTTCAGCACCTGAGATTCTTTCTTCTATCTCTTGTATTCTGTTGGTTATACTTTTCCCTGTAGTTCCTGTTCATTTACCCAGATTTTCTATAATCAGTCATCCCTCAGTTTGTGTTTTGTTTATTGCCTCCATTTAGGTCTTCGTGTCTTGAATTATTTCTGTTACCTGTTTGACTGCTTTTTTTTCTTGGTTTTCTTGGGTATCTTTGAGGGATTTATTAATTTCTTCTAACTTTTTATTAGTCTTCTCTTCCATTTCTTTAATGGAGTTTTTCACATCTTGTTTAAGGGCCTCTCTTATTTTCATAGTGTTCCATTTAAAGTAGATTTCTTCTACTTCTTCCGGAATAGGGTGTTCAGGTCTTTCTCTTGCATGTTCACTAGATTATGGTGTTATCATTTGTTATTCAGGTTGTTGGAGAAATTCTTGCATTGGTGACTGCCTGATGTAGGTGGGTCATCTGTCTACTGTTGCTTTCATTGGTTAATTAATAAAGAAACTGCTTGGCCTTTGATAGGACAGAAAATTAGGTAGGCAGAGTAGACAGAACAGAATGCTGGGAAGAAGGGAAGTGAGGCATAGTCGCCATAGCTCTCCTCTCCAAGACAGATGCAGGGTAAGATCTTACCAGTAAGCCACCACCTCGTGGTGCTATACAGAATATTAGATATGGGTTAATCAGGATGTGAGAGTTAGCCTCTAGTGAGGCTAGAGCTAATGGGCCAAGCAGTCTTTAAAAGAATACAGTTTCCATGTACTTATTTTGGGTAAAGCTAGCTGTGCAGGAGCCGGGTGGTGGGAAGTGGCCAGCCACACCTCACTACAGAGTGGCGCTCAACGTGGTTAACTAATGCCACATAAAACCTGAGAGAGCTTAAAAAGGAGAGAGAGAATTTAAGACAGCTTTTTGCTGTTTGTGGGTTGCATGCCACAAAGAAATTGTCCTGACTCAGCAGCAGGAAAAAACTGGCTGTTTTAAAATGCAGGCCTTCTGGGCTGTGCCGCCATTGCAATCTCTGTCTGGCTTCTGTGGGAGACAGAATCTTTGAATGGAGCATTTGGAGTAAAGTGCTATGATTTGTTTGATGGCAACTAGACTTGCTGTGGGCTTAAAGGAAGTCATTGTGTGCTGTGGCTCAGAGGCACCAGCAGCTCCACCATGCTACTGGTGCAATGTACAAGGATCAGAGGCACAAGCAACTCCACCATGTTGGACCGGGTAGGGCAAGCAGGCAGTACCTGTTTTTGACCTAGGTTTTTGACCTAGGTCACAGCTTAGATTCTTATGTGCTTAGCAATCTAAAGGCACAAAACAAGATGCTCCTAGATAGCAAAAAAAATTACAGATTCACAATAAAACAGATTCAGACATAAAAGACCACTAAATAGACCACCGTGTACGTAGGCTTGAGAAAGAGAAGGAAAAAAAATAGAATATAAAGTTAAAAGGGTAAAGTCTTTAAAGAGACAAAATAAATTCAACTGATAGATTAAAAATAAACCACGTAAAAATGGAAAATTCACAGAGTCTGGATTATGTACATTGTGTTTTCTTTAAAATTTTTGACTGTTTAGGAGCTAAGTACAGAGAGACATTTCATTATATGGGTTGCCAAGCTAAACCACAATGAATATCATAAGGGTATGACTTCAAAATTTGGATCTAAGGATATGATGCTTTGGAAAGGGTCTTATTTTGTTTTCACAGAGGATTAGACCTTGTCAATTTCGTCTATCCCAATATGGTATGATAGACCATGCCCTCCCAAAAGGTTGTTGTGAACACCCTCACAAAATTACTTTGCCCAACTGCCGACTGAGATGAACCTAGCAGACAGGTTATGGCACAAAAGACCTAAACAACAGTGCCCCCATTCAGAAGGAAGCAGTTTGGAGAGAAAAAACTGTGCCCATGTTCCCAAATATTGTTTACAAATGTTCTTTTACATTTAAAGGGGGATATGATATAGATATGAATAATTTGCATTGGTATAGATTTTAAGGTCAATTTTGTTATATGTATATGTATTTCTGCTCTTGATCAAGGTATTGTGATTGCATAGTTCATTTAAAAATGTAATATATAATTAGGAAATATAGGTTGTTAATGGGTAATCATTGATAGTAGTCATTTGTAGTCATGTTAGACTTTCTAGATGTGCATAGATATATCTCAGATAGGTATTCTACATATCTTTCAAAGACTACAGAATATGGCAGTTAATGTTTTAATAACTTAGGGTTTTTCATGACAATGAGACGCATTTGCTCCTGGCAGCACCAATCTACTTCAAGAGGAAGATGGGCATCGAAGAGGCTACTTATGAAGTTTGATAGCCATTGTAGCAAGAAACTGCTCTTTCCTGGACTGTTGCATAAACCGGACACAAAGAACCCACAGAGAGAGGACTGATGAACATGCCTAAAGGTGAGATGGTCTTTCGGGGTTCCTGACTCATGAAAGAGTCTGTGACACATTCTACAGGACACAGCAGATAGTGACTGAACTGTCTTTGAAATTTTCTGCTTCATGGAAATGTCTGCTGGATACTATGGCCTGTAGGCTGAAGATGGATGCCCCAATGGTACAAAAGAACTTTGGGTTACTGTCCAGGCAGTGAGATATCTCTGTCATTTCTAGAGTTTTGGAAGTTGCTTACCTCTTGTTTACTTAGGTAGTTTTATATCCTTCTGGAGTCTTTGATGGAGTTGAAGAATGAATAGTTATAGTTTTCCTTAGTTATGATAAAAGATAAAATAGATATAAGTATTGTGATTGTAATTATTGCTTTATAACTGCTTTGCTATATGTAATTTTACTATGTTAAAGTGAAAGCCTTTCTTTTTTAAAACAGAAAAAGGGGAAATGATATAGGTGGGTCATTTGTCTACCTGTTGCTTTCATTGGTTAATTAATAAAGAAGCTGCTTGGCCTTTGATAGGACAGAAAATTAGGTAGGTGGAGTAGACAGAACAGAATGCTGGGAAGAAGGGAAGTGAGGCAGAGTCGCCATAGCTCTCCTCTCCAAGATGGATGCAGGTTAAGATCTTACTGGTAAGCCTACACCTTGTGGTGCTACACAGAATATTAGATATGGGTTAATCAGGATGTGAGAGTTAGCCAGTAAGAGGCTAGAGCTAATGGGCCAAGCAGTCTTTAAAAGAATACAGTTTCCATGTAATTATTTTGGGTAAAGCTAGCCATGCAGGAGGTGGCTGGCGGGAAGCGGCCCACCCCTCCACACTACACCTGCCCATTTCTTCCTTCAAATGCAGCCAATAGTGTCTTTGTGTCTTGATCATATCTTTGCTGTTACTGTGCACTTGGGGCATTTTCTTGGTCTGCCCTCTCTTAGGACCCCTTAGCACTGGAGAAGACTCTCAGATCCCCTCTGCCCTGAGGCAAGCTGTGCTCAGGCATCTAAGGACTCTGCAGATGGAAAGGAGTGATTGGGAGCAAGATGGGATGGGGTAACTAGAGAAAGCCAGTAGCCAGGGAGACACCCAGCTGAATGGCCAGAAATGTTTAGGGATATGGAGGGGACTTGTACTCCTTTCCTGAGACTGGCCAGCCAGATGGGTACATACTTACCCCTCTGGATGGATCTCCTTAGTGCAGGAGCAGGGACTCTTGCTGGGCCAATGACCTTACAGACAAATGGGTAGGCTTAGGGGAGGCAGTGACATGTGGAACAAAGAAGCCCCTGGAGCGGGAGCTGGAGGGGCCCTGTACTCCATTCCTGGGACCAACAGGCCAGTCGAGCACACACTTACCTCTCTGGATCAATGGCACTTTTTGAATAAAAGCTTCATATATACTACACCAGAACTCTCCCATTGAGCTATCTCCCAGGAATGAATGAGAAACATTTAAATAAATGCTTCATTTTAAATCATTTATATATGCTTCTGTGTGGATGTTGTAGTGATCATGGAGAAAAACAGAGGTCATAGGGTCCTTGGGACTCACATGCGTTTATGAGATGCCCTGAGTCTAGGATTTACAGTCTCCAGGTTTTTTTAGCTTCTCCCAGATCTTAGGCTGGTCACCACAGAATCATGTCTCCCTTGTATGGTTATCTGCATTTTGTTGATATCAGAGCATATCCTAAATTTAAAAAGCCACTTTAACGGAACTGTGAAAATAGCTCTATACTTCAGATTATTCCATATCAGAACTTTTCATTCAGGTCTAAACTATGATTTAAGGTCTCCAAGACTGCAAAAAGAGCTTTATGGCAACCAACAAGTTACCCAATCTGGGGGATGTACAGACAGACTAATCACTGGGACTTACTGGTTCACCAGTCTAGCCATTTGTTAGATCCAGGAAAGGTGATAGAAGTTTTCTTTATAAATATTGTGAAGGCTGATAGATGAATGAATCACATATAAACATGTATGCAAATACACACATACACAGGGGGGAAGAAAAAGGAAGGTAGAGAGAGGGGAAGAAAACAGTTTAATAAATAATTTAAAAACACACATATCACATTAGAAAACAGAAATTTGAATAAACATTTAGACACTTCAAAAATTACTACAAACTACACAGAGAGAATCCTGAAAGTTATATGAAGAGGAAGCCAAGACACAAAGGTGTCCAGATTTGATGTCTCTCTGAAGAGCTTCTTCTGTAAACCCGAGTTCTGTGAGCTTTTCACACCACCTCCTGGTTCTTAGGATTCTGCAGTGAGGTTTGTGTTTGAGCTCACAGTAGTATTCACTCACAGTGTGCTTTGCAGAGTAATATGTGGTAGTGTCCTGAGACCCCAGAGTGTTCATTGACAGGTACAGAGTGATCTGGAAATTATCTCTGGACAGGGTGAATTTGCCCTTCATGGCATCAACCTAGTAGATTGAACTACTACCACCATTAATGCATGCTAACCACTCCAGCCCCATCCCTGGGGCCTGGCCAACCCATTAATTCAGTAGTCACTGAAGGTGAATCTAGTCTGCATAGGACAGTCTTAGGGACTTTCAAGGCTGTACTAAGTCTCCCCCAGACTCAAAAGGGCACCTGACACTGGACAACTGAAAGCAAAGAAAGATCTGGTGATGAAACTGTCCAGGAGCCATTTTTTTTTCTCATCGCCAAACAAAACACAGCATCTTATCTCTATGAATTACCTTTTAACATAATGACAATGAAAAACAAATTGATCCTCAAGTCCTTGGTGAGTGTTCTGTGTTTAGTGGTGATCACTGAATGGGGGGTGGGGGGACTTGGGAATCAAGGACTGGTCTCTACTGTCAGAGCTGTAGGGTCAGCAGGCCTGGTTTTCATGGTCACAGAAAAGTCTTATTAGCATATGTTCCTGCTATACTAAGTCCTGGAGTTCGATCTCAGGGGAAGGCATTTCTCAAGAGAGATAAAAGTATTCCAAGTCAATGATGACATTTATAGAAATCAACACAGTGTTGTAGTTTGATATTCATATTTTCCTGATTAAGGATTCATCACCCTTTGTTTTGTTCCCTTTTGTGCATATGCACAGAATTTGCTTTCTTTCCACGGTGTCATTTCTTCTTTGTATAAATGTATAATTAAGTAGTTCTACTCATGTCTGTGTGACATGAGTTCAGTCTGTCCCTCTGTCTGATCTGGACATGGCTTCTCCCTGGTGTGTCTTCCGGATAGGGTCTGACTCTCCAGGTAATATTTGCAGAACTCCATGACTGTGATGGGAACAGTTTGGAATTTTCTCACTTCTAAGACAATGTTGTCCTTAGGCAACAGGACACTTACAAGCAAACAGTGTCATGTCTGTGTCAGCCTCATTTTCATTTCTCCAATTAATATAATTAGCTTAACCTGGGCTTTTGAATAAGATTTAGGATGACCTTGTTCTTTTTTTTAAGTTTTTAACATTTTTTAAGTCTGTTGTTTCCTTCCTGCTCATCCCTTTTCTCTCTGCACAGCTCACTTTTGCTTTCACATCATCCATATTCCTCTGCCATTGATCCCCTTTGTTTCTCTTAAGATGTCTTCCCTTCCTAGGGTTTCCATTCTAGTTCCAAAATGTGCAAAACTGAATTAATAACATCAAACACACATAATCTAGGTTCTTATTTTGGCCAAAAAGGCTGTGCTTTTCCCCCAATCTTTATTATATTGTTTGACATACAAAATTTCTAGTCCTATTCATACTCCTCCTATGCTCAGAGAACACAGAGAAAGAGGAGGCAGAAAGAATGCAAGAAGTGAACCATGGGAAACAGAGCTGTGAAATCCTGTCTGCTGGACATGGTAATCACATTTATGGATCATAATGGCTGCTGTTTCATGTTTAAACCCACATAAGACCAAGTTAGTTAAAACCCTAGTGGGGAATATTCCATTACCTTACCACTTACTGAGGAGCTGTTGGGTGTTTACAATTCCTGGAGAAGAAAAATGCATCTGTAGTGATTGGTAGTTTCCTAGGCAGCAATGTGTGTCTCCACACACATGTACTTATCACCAACATTAACTGACCTTGTACATGTCATTAAATGGTGAGAAACTTACATTGGTGAGGAAATGGAAGAAAGTTGAAGGGGAAATAGCATAGAGGTGTGATAATATTTAATTGTATACAAGCAGAGTACACCATTCCTTAAAATAAAGAAAAATAGTACTTACTAAATAACAGAATGGTTTAAAGACAAAACAAATCTCCAAAAATGCTTAAGTAAGATTTTGCTAAATGTGATATACAGGGGATAGTCAAGGCAACCCTCAGTAAAAATAATGCTAATGAAGGTGTAATACACATTATTACAGGTGCTACACTGCAGTACCATGATAATAAATTCAACGTGTGACCACTACAAAATGAGAGAGAGAGAGAGAGAGAGAGAGAGAGAGAGAGAGAGAAAGAGAGAGAGAGAGAGGATTCCTTAGTGGAGATGTGCACAGAATAAAATGTGCATGATCATTCACTGTATTGTTGTGCTCTCTTAGTGACACAAATGGAGGACTCTTGATAGACTGTGCTTATTACTTGGGCTCTGCTCAACAAAGAGGTACCAGAAAGAGAAATACCAGATACTGGTTGAACCACTGTTTCCCAATGGACATTTGGGATTCCCATCAATAGAGTGCTTAGGTGGAGGAGGTATGTTACTGGGTGATGTAGGTGTGTCTTGTATCTTATCTGTTGCTTTCATTGGTTAACTAATAAAGAAAACTGCTTGGCATGATAGGACAGAAAATTAGGTAGGCAGAATAGACAGAACAAAGAAGCCGAGTCAGGCAGTTGCCATGATTCTCCCACTCCAGACAGACGCATGTTAAGATTTTCCCTGGTAAGCCACCTCTTGGGCTACACAGATTATTAGAAATGGGTTAGATCAATATGTAAGAGCTAGCCAATAAGAGGCTAGAGCTAATGGGCCAAGCAGTGTTTAAAAGAATAAAGTTTCTGTATAATTATTTCGGGTATAAAGCTAGCCCTGTTGGCAGCCAGGTGCTGGGAACACAGCCCACAGCAGCTCCTACTACAACAACTGGGCCTCCCAGGCCTATATGACAATTGTAGGATCTGTAGAGGAAGAAGATGACAATAATCATAAATTTTTATGTTTTATGAATTTGTTGAAAACACATCTAATTAACATTTCTTGAATATCTGCTGAGTTTCAAGTTAGTGGGAAGCACAGATCATTTATACCATAGATTTCCCACCATAGGAGACATAGGTGTTTGACCAGGAAAGCTGAAGTTAAAGAAGCTATGAGCATAGAAAATTATAAAAATTATAAAATCCATTATAAATTTTTCAGTTAACATCCAAGACAAATCATCCAGAAACTTAAATATTTCTCAAAGTGACAAGTAAACTTGTATGATATAATATTGACTGGAGCATCAGGAGAGAAATGAAGGTGTTACAATCTCAGAGGACACTGGTTTCAACAGCGTTTCTCACAAGACAGCTATTGTGAAGTACAGCAAGATATACTTTAGTTATCAGAGATTGTAGTATGCTGAAAATACCTCAATAGATTTCTTTTTAAAATTCTGTTGCTTTATTTTATTTTATTTATTAAAAATTTCTGCCTCCTCCCCAACTCCCTCACCCCCCTTTTCCCACTTCCCTCCCCCTCCCTCTCCAGTCTGAAGAGAGGTCAGGGTTCCCTGCCCTGTGGGAAGTCCAAGGTGTTCCCCCCTCCATCAAGGTCTAGGAAGGCGAGCATCCAAACAGTCTAGGCTTCCACAAAGCCAGTACATGCAGTAGGATCAAAAACCCATTGCCATTGTCCTTGGATTCTCAGCAGCCCTCATTGTCCACCATATTCAGAGAGTCTGATTTTATCCCATACTTTTTCAGTCCCAATCCAGCTGGCCTTGGTGAGCTCCCAATAGATCATCCCCACCATCTCAGTGGGTGGGTGCCCCCTCACAGTCTTGACTTTCTTGCTCATGTTCTTCCTCCTTCTGTTCCTCATTTGGACCTTGGGAGCTCAGTCCATTGCTCCATTGTGGGTCTCTGTCTATATCTACATCCATCACTAGATGAAGGTTCTATAGTGATATGCAAGATATTCATTAGTATGGCTATAGGATTGGGCCATTTCAGGCTCTCTCTCCTCAGCTGCCCAAGGACCTAGTTGGGGGCATCTCTCTGGACCCCTGGGAACCCCTCTAGAGTCAAGGCTCTTGCCAACCCTAAAATGGCTCCCTTAATTAAGATAAATACTTCCCTACTACCATATCTACCCTTCCATTATCTCAACCATCTTATTCCCTCAAGCTTTCCCCATCCTCCCTTTCTCACTTGTCTCTCCCCATCTCCCCTTTCCTCCATCCCACCCCCCACCAGTTCCCAATTTTTGCCCAGCAATCTTGTCTACTTCCAATATCCAGGAGGATAACTATATGTTTTTCTTTGGGTTCACCTTCTTATTTAGCTTCTCCAGGATTGTGAATTACAGGCTCAATGTACTATATTTATGGCTATAAACCAATTATGAGTGAGTATATCCCATATTCATCTTTTTGGGTCTGGGTTACTACTTTTATTCACAGACAAGCTCAATGTTAATGACACATAGAATAAGGACCATAGGGCTGTGAGTTCCGTGGAACCCTGCTTCACAGCCTGCTCCAATACTGATGGGACCTAAGAGAACCTTCATCCAATAACAGATGGAAACAAAGGAAATGACCCACATTGGAACACTGGACTGAGCTCTCAAGATCCAGCTGAAGAGTGGAAGGAGTCAGAGTATGAGCAAGGAATTCAGTAGTATGAGGGATTCACCCACTGAGACAGTTTGCCTGAGCTAATGGTAGCTCACGAAATCACACTGGATGGGGAGTGAATGAAAATGGGAACAAGTCCTTCTGAATGTGTGTGACAGTTGCGCAAGACTGACAGGCCACTGAAACTGACACTGGACCTTGTCTCTACTGCATGTACTGGCTTCTTGGAATCCTATTCTATTTGCATGTATACCTTGCTTAACCTAGATGTAGTAAGAAGGGCACTGGACTTTCCTGTTACAGGGAGTGGCAGCCCCTTGTTTGTCCCTGCTGCCTGGCTCGCTTACACCCGAAAAAATCACACAGGAACTGTATTAATTAAAACATTGCTTGGCCATTAGCTTTAGCCTCCTATTGGCTAATTCTCACATCTTGATTTAACTCATTTCAATTAATCTGTGTTCACCACGAGGTCGTGACTTACTAGGAAAGATTTAGCATGTCTGACCTGCCATCTCCATAGTGGCTCTCTGCTTTCTTCCTCCCAGAATTCAGTTTCGTCTTCTCTGCCTACCTAAGTTTTGCCCTATCAGGCTGAGTAGTTTCTTTAATGATTAACCAATAAAAGGTGTACATAAACAGAAGAACCTCCTATATCCCAATATGATGGAGGATAGTCCACAACATACAAGCCTTTCCCCGAATCTGCAAATTGGGATATCTGATATTCAGATCAAGAATCTGTGACTCAGATATCATTTCAGAGATTACAAAACTTATTTGAAAGTAAATCAGTGTAAGTAAGAAGTCTGTGGAGGAAACAATAGAGAGAGAAATGTATCTACATTATAAAATTAAAATCCTGTAAACTTTTAAAATGTGTTTGGATACCTTGGTAGAAGTAGGTTACTTTATTTTATTCAAAAAACAAATTGATTACATACCAGGGACTTGAGAAGACCAAAATAGATCCTAAGACCTACAAATTACAATGTGATTTGACAGCATTTCCTGAAAAGTACTTGAGGTTTAAGGACAGCGTAAGCAGGATGTTAGCCAAGAACATCCTGCAGGCTCCTGAAGCTCAGCTGCTATCTCTAGATGCTTTGGTTCCATGGTATAAGTACCAGAGTATAGCAAAGATCAACAATGAAATAGATGTTCAAGTTTCATGTGAGGATGTTAGAGAGATAAAGGAAATCATGGTTAATAGTTTATAGGTCCTACCAGGGTGTTCCTGCATAATCTGTTGGCTCTTACTAAAATCCTAAATTCTACTCTAGCTGGAAAATTAACTGAAGTTCTGTTACAAATCTAGGGACCTCACTCCCATTGATCTCTGAATCTCTTCCAAATTGATCCTGCTACCCACAGAATAGCCATATCTGCCCAGTTTGTTGCTATATTGTTCATATGTCATCACACATTGTGTAGAAAAATAAACATTACAGTGGAAAACAGGAGTTCAAAAATACTCAGATGCATTAAAAACTAGTAAAAACTAAGTTCTAGAATATTGCAATGGTGCGTCTCTGATGGCCCTTAGTACTGCCTGCTGGCCCCGAGCTTTCTTTAAAAAGGTTTTATACAGTTTCACACTGGAGTTCCATGACAGTGTCTCTGGTAGAGTAGTATATGGGTTTGTTCTCAGTATGCAGACTGTTCAGTTTTAAGAAAACTTGGCTTTTGGAGATGCCCTGCTGATGGTGATCTAGGATTTGAGAACTGAATTATAATTAGTGTTTTCCTTATGCCATATTATTCCCATTAACTCCAGACACTTTCCTGGAGACTGGTGTATCAGTGTTCATGACAGCTAGTTAATGAGAACACAGAGACAGTGCAGGTGAGAGACAGGGTCTTGGTCTCCTGTGATGGCTGTACCATTTCAGTTACTGACTCCATCACCTGGAACTGGGATAGTGCACCTGGGGAAAAGCAACATCACCATCAGTCAAATATTCCATACCTGATGTACCTGGTTCTCTCTCCTGAACCTCTGAAACACTTACAGGTGGGACACGTCAAAAGGCAGAGGAGCAATACCAGGACAGCCATGTTTTGCTGGAGGCTTCAGTGATAAGAAGATGGGGCTTCTCAGCTAGGGCATGGCTTTCATTCTGAGCTTGGGGGCTAGTTTGCTTTGAGGGAGGTACCTGAAAGGATAAAGGAAGCCCAGGAGGTTTCCCTTTCTTTTTCAGGTGACTGAATTTTGCTTCTATTTCCCAACTGAATGGATTAAGACTATATTCACCATGCCCAAACATCAAATGCAGTATCCTCAATCATTAATTAATTTATTTTCTTGAAAAACATTCAACACAATATATTCTGATAATTATTTACTTTCTATCTTCTTTTGCAGATCCTGCCCATCTTCCCAATTCCAGATTTTCATAAAAAGTCAGAGTTTTTAGAGTCATTTATGAGGACATATAAGGGTTTGTACATGAAGTATTCATTTCCATATAGACAGTTAATGGTTTAAAAAATCATAATTCACAATACATTTTCTCTTTTAAAAATTATGATACAATATACGTATTTGCTTTTACAGATTACAATTCTTTTATCAATGTACAGTGATAATATTCAGGGCTCAAAAGTTGGCTCAATGGTAAGGCACCTGCCTCGCAGTGTTAAAATCTTCTTGATTCACAACACTTAGCTTAGAATCTAGGTGTGATGGTTTATCCTATATTCCCAGCACTGGAGGCATTATGACTGGAGATTCTCTAAGTCTTGCCAGCCAAAGATTCTGTCTGAGTATTTGTGCTCCAGGTTCACTGTGATATCCTCACTCAAAAATAAGATAAGACATCTGGTAAACATACTCAAACTCCTCTCTAGCCTTCTGACATACGTGCAAACCATGTAGTATTCACACACAGTCTAGCCAATTAGCATTTCTAGTCATTAGAACATTGTCTTTACTTGGCATTGAATTCATGGTTTGAAGTTATTCAAAACTGTGCCATGGATGCTGTAGACCTTGGATGAACTGCTTGCCATAGAAGCCAAGAGATGAATTCCTGTAGACTTGTTTCCTCTCCACAGCTTTCTACCTGCACTTCTTACTGTGGGCACTTCCATTTCTTTTCCAGTCATAGAGTGACTCATTTAAGAGTGATAAATGATATTTGTCTAAGTGCTTAATTACTATTTTTAAGTGAGTTTGGTTTGTAAATTTAAGACATTTCATATGATCACAAAGCACTCCACCACAGAGCTACAAGCCTAGCTCAACCTTTTAAAACATTTTTTGCAGATAATATTTTTGATAACTGCATTTATGTACTACTAACAAATACACCAGCAAACAAAATTACTTCTTCCTTGACACCCAGCACTTATAACTGATTCTGTAAAGGATCAATTTACTACCAGGCAGTGGTGGTGCACACCTTTATTCCTAGCACTTGAGAGGCAGAGGCAGGCAGATCTCAGTGAGTTCGAGGCCAATATGGTGTACAAGAGCTAGTTCCAGAACAGACTCCAAAGCTACAGAGAAACCCTATCTCAAATACACAAAAATGAAACAAAACCCCAAAAAAGGGATCAATTTCCTGAGCATAGATTTCGAGAATGTTGGGGCTGAGAGGATAAATCAAACCAAACAAAGAAACACAGGGAAGAGTACAAGGAGAAGTAGAGAGAAATTTCACCCTCAGGTAGTGATTTCTATTTTGACTCTGGACTCCATGATCTTTTCAAGACTACTGTGTAGTTGAGCCAAAGCATGTGCTGGAATCTCACTATTCATGTTCAACTCACATACCTGAATGAAAAGGTAAAAATGAGAGCAGACTGCACATATGAGTAACAGTGTCTGTCACACATCTAAAAGAGAAAGACATGTTCTATTGAGCTGTGTGCTCTGCTTCTGGTGCTTTGGGAATAACTGGAATCTTAAAGATTGGGAGCTGGAATGTCTTCAGGGGCTTGCTCAGAGTAATAGAGTCCCTAAGACTGAAGTCAAACCTTGAATTCCAGCCTCGCTGCTCACCTGATCTTAAAGCATGTTTCTGTGGTCATATGATGTTGTGGTCATGTCTGTAATGTAAAGTATTTATAGATGTTTAGAAAGTATACATCTCTGAAGCAAACACACACTCAGACATATACACACAGACATATAACCACAGAGACAATACTTCACAAAGACACATACAAGGGTATATATATATATATATATATATATATATATATATATATATATATATATATATATATATACATATATATATATATATAACTTGAAATTTCATATATATTTCATATGAAACTTGAAAATATTCTTTTTCCATCTATGGTCTTTATTCTACTTAAAAACAAATCACCATGGTCATTCATAATGTACTGTGATCACACTGATTCATCTATCCCACTATCCTATGTCTTCTTTTTTACTTCTTTAACCCTCTGTCCTTTCCTACTCTCATATGTCTTCTTTTCTCTCCTTCCTCCTTTCCTGATTTCCTACAACAACTCTGCTTCTTTTGTCTGCCCATACAGAAGTAAGATTTCTGGGTCACATCGATTTGTGTAATTTTCTGAAGGACCCCACAGTTTTCATAATGTCTAGTAGAACTACATTCCCATTTCTGCAGCACAAGCATCCCTTCTCCTCTATTTCCATAACACTTGGCCTCAGTCTTTCTTTAGATAAATTGCACTCATATCATTGCTTACAGGCAATAATAATTTTTGGTTTAAGAATCTTTGTGGTTATTAAAAATATTAGCTCTATTCAACCTCTTCTGCCCACTTTCACTGGTCACGGTGAAGCATCCCAATCATAGGATGCAGGGAAGAATACTGTGTGTTCACGAGGACATCACTTCTCAACTCTGGGTTTCCTGAGCTATCTGTTAACCTCCTGACTCATACCTTAGAGAAATGAGAGAAAGGAGTTTTTCTTGGAAAGAAAAACTGCACGGTTCTCTTGGATTACAGAAAACTTGTTATAACCTTTAACAGGGAGTACTGATATTTAAAACTCAGTATTTATTAATCAAAATGAGAAATATATTTTGAAATATTACCATTTGTATCAAGGTCTCATATAAACTAGACAAGAACTAGACCATTGGGGCAAATCACAGCATTGAGTGAGAACTTTTTTTAAGAAACACACTATTTTAATTAGGGATATATGCTTCTGTGTGGATAGTGTAATGCTCACGGAGATAAACAGATAACAGCAGGGTCCACTAGACTCACATGTGGCTCTGAGCTGCCTTCATCTTCTAGGGTTTAAAATCTTCTTTGGCTTCTTCAGGAACTGATGCTGGTCACTAAACAATATCATTTTGCTCTCTGTGATGGTCTGCATTTTGTTTAGGTAAAAGCACATCCTAAATTTTAAAAGTAACTAAAATGGGGCTGGGAAATCAAGTTTTTCCCACATAAAAATGCTTCAGTGGGTTTTAAAAGCCGAAGTCAGAATCCATAACTGAAAAAAGAAATGGGTGTGGCAGCCAACAAGGTGTACCATATAGGGAATATGGAGAATAAACAATCACTGGGACTATCTGGACAACTAGATTATCTAGTGATTGAAATCCAGGCCCAGTGATAGAATTTGTCTCACAATAAGTGGTGCAGATTGTTAGAAAAATTCATCATATGTCAGCCAGCCCCCTCCCACACCACAGACACATACATGGAGAGGAGTGAGAAAGATTGAGAGAGAGAGAGAAAGAGAGAAAAAGGGGAAAAGGGAGAAAGACTGACACATAGACAGAGATAGGGAGACAGGAGAAACACTATAATATATAAACACACAAAACACAACTGGAAGAGCCGGGCCATGGTGGCCCACGCCTTTAATCCCAGCACTCGGGAGGCAGAGGCAGGTGGATTTCTGTGAGTTCGAGACCAGCCTGGTCTACAGAGCTAGTCCCAGGACAGGCTCCAAAGCCACAGAGAAACCCTGACTCGAAAAACCAAAAAAAAAAAAAAAAAAAACAACTGGAAATAGGAATTTGAATAATAATTTGGGCATTCAAGGACTACTGCACACTATACCTGTAGAGAAAATACCTAAGAGTGATATGGAGAGGCAATACAAAGAGAAGTCAGGTCTTCCACGCTTCTCTGAGCAGGCTCTTCTGTGACCCAGATAACTAAGTGCTCTCAGCGCCCCCTGCTGGTCCTGTGTTCCCCACAGGGGTGTTTTTGTCTGAGCTCACAGTAACTTTCACTCACTGTGTCTTAGCACAGAAATACATGGCTGTGTCCTCAGACTTCAGACTGCTCATTTCCAGGTACAGAGTGTTCTTGGTATTGTCTCTGGAGATTGTGAACCGGCCCTTCACAGCGTCAGTATAGATGGTGGTACCACCACCTTCATTAATGTTTGCAACCCACTCCAGCTTCTTCCCTGGATCCTGGCGGATCCAGCTCATCCAGTAGCTACTGAAGGTGAATCCAGAGGCTGGACAGGAGATTTTCAGGGTCTTTCCAGGCTGCACTAAGCCTCCCCCAGACTCCAGCAATTGCATCTCACACTGGACACCTGTAAACACAAAGAATTCTGGTTAGAAAACTGAAACGGAAGACATTTTTTCTCTTTTTCGTGTCCACACAATACACAGTATCCCATCTTTATGAATTACCTCTTAAAATAAGAACAAACAAAACAAATATGAGCCTTAAGCCCATGATGAGTGTCCTGTCCTCAATGCTGAACCCCGACTAGAAAGATTTGGGAATCCAGGGCTTGTCTCCTGTGCCAGAGCTGCAGGGTCAGGGCAGGGCTGGATTTTATGGGCACAAAGAAGCCTTATTTGCATATCTTCCTGCCATAACATGCTCTGTAGCTGGACCTGGACAGAAGGTGGTACTCAGTGCAGATATAAAACACTATACACACTAATGACAGTTATAGAAACTGAAGCATTAATGTAGCTCTGTGTACACATTTTCCTTGTTAGGGATTCACCACACTATATTTAGTTCTCTTTTCACTATATGCACAGGGAATGCTGTGTTTCCACACTGTCATGTCTCTTTAGGATCAACGTGAAAATAAATGCTCCACACAAAGCTGTGTTTCTAGATATTAGCTCTGTCTGTCCCTCTGTCTCTGCTGGACATGGCTTCTTCCTGAGGTGAGTCTTGCATAGGGTCACACCTGCTTCTAAGTAGAACTCCTTCACTGTTTTAGGAACACTTGAGAATTTACTGATGGTAGTTTTACTCAGTTCTTTTTTCTCTTCTTTTGTTACTTTTAAAAATAATACCAGTCGGCCGGGCAGTGGTGGCACACGCCTTTAATCCCAGCACTCGGGAGGCAGAAGCAGGCAGATCTCTGTTGAGTTCGAGACCAGCCTGGTCTACAGATCTAGTTCCAAGACAGGTTCCAAAGCCACAGAGAAACCCTGTCTCAAAAAACCAAAAAAAAAAAAAAATACCAGTCAAAATTCCCACTACCTCCCCTGATCCCACTTCCCTTCTGCTCTCCGATTTACCCTCTCCCCACCCCCTCCAGTCCTAATAGAGGGTAAAGGCACCCTGCCCTATGGGAAGTCCAAGGTCCCCCCCCCATCCAGGCTTAGGAAGGTATGTGTCCAAAAAGAATAGGATCCCAAAAACCCAGTACATGCAGTAGAGACAAATCCCAATGCCATTATCATTGGCTTCTCTGTCTGCTCCAATTGTCAACCACATTCAGAGGGTCCAGATTGATCCCATGCTTGTTCATTTCCAGTCTAGCTGGAGTTGGTGAGCTCCCATTAGCTCAGGAACACTGTCTCAGTGGGTGAACCAAACCCTCAAAGTCCTTACTGATCCAATATTCAGACTGATGACTATCTTGAATATCACCATAGAACCTTCATCAGATGACAGATGGAGACAGAGACCCACATGGGAGCACTGAACTGAGCTCCCAAGGTTCAGGTGAAGGGCAGAGGTGGGAGAATTTTACTCAGTTCTTAGAGATGCTGTCCTACAGCCTCAGGAAGTTTGTAAATGTGATGTCTTTTGTTACTGTCTGTCTTCCTCTCAGTGGTTGCTATGGAGACAAGTTTATATTTGAAGCATTCAAAAATTGAAGTATATATATTACTAGTTTGTTCGACAAGGAGCAATTAGACATCTTAGAGGATTGTGGGGGAACACAGATGTTTAATGTATAATGAAAATGCAAGATTAATAGGCTATCACAAGTAGAGGGTACTCAAGAAGATTTTCTTGCATAAAAGAAATAAAACAAAAGTTATGACATCAAACAGTTGCAAATGTAGCATATCCCAGATAATCACTGTTTCTCGGAGTACCTGTTGTCCTCCACACCCCCTGATGGTCTGAGTATATAGGTATCTGTCCAAGCTCACACTGGAGTTCTCTCCCTGTGTATCTGGCACAGTAATGCATGACTTTGTGCAATGTTTGAAGATTTTTCAGGTTTGTGAATACATAGCTATGGAGGTGTAGTGATATTTTGTTTGTGATCTAACAAATAAAGTTTCGAGATGATCAGAGTGCAGAGCTAAGCCGCTAGTTAGCCATAGAAGCCAGGAAATGGTGGCACAAACCTTTAATCCCAGCACTAGGAAGATAGAGATGGACAGATCTCTGTGAGTGCAAACCTACTCTTTGCTAGAAGAGACTGAATTTATGTAAATTAGAAACAGAGCTCATACAGAGGTCATACAGGGTGACCCTATAACCTGGGATTATATGCCTTTAATCTCAGCAGCAGAGAAATAGACACAGGAGTGACTTGAATGGGCAGAGAGGGGAATATAAGACAGGAGGAGACAAGAACTCAGATGCAGTCGGAGGATTCAGTCTGAGAGGCAGTCTGAGATTTTGTAGAGACAGCATTCAGTCAGAGGATTTCTAGAGACAGGATCTTCCCCATTTGTTTTGAGCATTGTTAGAGATAAGACTGAATACTCTTCTTTTCTGATCCTTAGTTTTTGTCCCTGATAGCTGACTAAGGATTTTTACCACTTACAACAATTAGAATTTGTGCAATAGCAAGTGTCCCTGCTGATGTTGACTTGGGATTTGAGAGCTAAATTGTAATTTGTGTTTCCACCACTCAGTATTCTTCACATCCACTTCAGACACTTTCCTGGAGGATGACAGGCACAGCTTATACAATAGCTGGTTAGTGAGAATCCAGAGAGTTCAGATGAGGGACAGCGTCTGTGAGGGCTGTACTAGACCAGGGGCTTATTCCTTCAGCTGCCCCTGGGACAGGGCACCTGGGAATAAGTACAACCTTCATGATTCATATATCCCACAGATGATATGCCCGGGTCTCAGTCCTGGAACACTTACAGTGTGGAGAGGTCACCAGGCAGAGGAGCAGCACCTACTGGATGCTCTAGTGAGGAGGAAAGGGGCCTCTCAGCTAGGTCTGGGCTTTTAGGCTGAGTAGGACGGATGTTGTGCATTGAGGGAGGATCCTGAGAGGATAAAAGGAAGCACTGAGCAATGCCTGCACTTTTCCCTCGGGTTTCTGAGAATTCCCCTTGAGTTTCTTAGAGGACCTGGAGATAAAAAATGAGTAACATTTTTATGACACTGTCTAGACTCTCACTTGCGTATAAATAGGAAATTGTATGATTAACACCGTGCAAACCTTGGATGAAAACATTAAGTGACTCCACATTCATGCTGTGCAGATAACAGAGGATACCACATCCTCAGTGCATATCCCTGTAAATCCCAGCAGAGTGTTTAGATGGAATTTAGTCAAATTGCACTTCAGGTTCTTCCTGATTAAAAATCAGGATTAAGGAACTACTTGAAATACTTTCTGTTGTCATTGAATTTAATTTTTTATCACTCACCTAGAAAATCCAATATGTGAGGGGGCAACTCACAAACATTTAGTGCATATGATTTTAATTTTTTTTATCTCAGAGGAGATTCTTGGGATTGATTTTCATGCACATACGTGGTCTCAAATTATTCACCTGCCAGTTTAAAGACACCACACTTGGATAAGATAGTTCCTAGTCTCTGTTAGTTTGTGTCTCTGTCACTATGTACTTTTATTTCCTTCCTTGTCTCTTTACCACTTGAAGCACATTGCAAATGCAGGTTTCTAAATATGATTGCTGCATTGGTGAGGGATGGAGTGTCACCTCTTTATGACATCTCATAAAAAGCAGTTGCATGGGACCAGTATTCAGAGTTGTGTTACCTGAAGTAATAAAAAGAATGAGAACCCTAAGTAATGGCAAGTAGTGGAGAGGAGGACTTGCTTAAACAATGGGAGCTGTTTGTCGTGCTGGCAAGATCACCATAGAGAAAGGGAATTTAGGGCTTTTCTCTCATGCCATCAGGGAATGGCAGAGAATAGCTCAAAATAATCTGTTTAGGAAATCCCAGATAATATCCACATTTTTTTTCATATTGGACACCCCACATGTTGTGTTCCTTTTTCCTCTGAGTATATTCTGCATGTGAGTAGCAATGGTGGAGACAGGTCTTAACACTGGGAAGCTCGCCATCCTTTGCCTATGAAGGGCACCCACCCCTGTAAGTGGTTTGTCTCCCTTGTTCAGGATGCACTCTTTGTTAGAAGAACATTTTCAGACAATACGTTCAGTGTGTCTCATCTTTGGTTTGTCTGATTTTTCATTGTGCGTTTTGGATCTTGAGAAAGATCACAGGAATAATTGCATATATTTCATAATATCCTGGAGAACTGGTATGTGACCTCTTACTCGAGAATTTACTGCAGAAGCAGAATTTTTATAAAAATTTAGAAAGA
Source organism: Alexandromys oeconomus (assembly GCA_963919705.1). Classification (NCBI taxonomy): domain Eukaryota; kingdom Metazoa; phylum Chordata; class Mammalia; order Rodentia; family Cricetidae; genus Alexandromys; species Alexandromys oeconomus. The sequence continues at coordinate 7,138,175 of CAWTZB010000260.1, read as the reverse complement.
ATAAAACTTATTCAAGCTAATCTATAAATCAGTCATTCCTACTACCCTCTTTCCCCGGCTACTCACTTCTGAGGACCATTTCTGGCTCCTCCTACTCTCATGTCTCTTTTTTCCTTTCATTCTTTCCCGCCCTCCCTGCCTCCCTGGTAAACTTCTGTTTCCTCATTTCCTCTCTCCTCTTCCCTCTCACTCTCTCACATCCTCTCTTCATTCACTTCCTTTTATTTCCTTTGTCTGCAACATGTTATTTCTTTTATATGTGCATAATTGTTATGGCTACCCTGTATCTAACAGGCAGCAGCCAACTCTATCACATTCCTCCAGCAGTCTCTTGCTACCTTTCTTGGGCTTCAGAGCATACACAATATGTTTGTTTGGGGTGAGTATTCAACAGTAACTTATTTTCAGTATTAGGGCAGTCATGGGTTCATGCTTTACATATCACACACTTCAGAAAGATGTTTCACTGACTGAACTGAAAGAAACACTAATATTTTGGTACAAGTAAAGAAGACAGTGTTAGTGTATGTTCCTTGGCAAAACACCAATAGTATATTTCCTCATAGTATTGTGACCTTTGTACTTTTATTTTTGAACATTTTTGTGTTCTAGTTATTTAAAATATTTTAATTTTGAAATATGATTATCTCAGGAAAAATATTCAGAATCTCAGTTTTGTGTAGCATTTACAGCCCCTCTCCTCTACACGCTGGACCATTTAACTGGCTTGGTTTTGTGCATATCTTGTACAGGAACATATAACATTTTATGTGTGTAATGACCTTATGATGTCCAGAGGTAACCATATCACAGAAATCCTCCCCATTTTATGGTACTTTCATTCTTTCAACCGACTCTTCAATGATCTTCCTTGTGCCTTGTGGGGGGAATATGGAGGAGTAGGGAAATGGAGGATGTGGGAGTTTTGATATAGACATTCTATCTGTGGATAAGCACTCACACAGTTGTCTGTTCTTAGCAGTGAACAGTCATGGACTCTGTGCATTCAATGATGACTTCTGGTCGATGGAGATACATTTTATTTGCAGGTGTAGCTATTGATTTGTGGATGAGTATATTACTAAATATTTGGGAATGGTATATACATAGTTGAATCATATGTGTATATTATATATGAAGAATGTGTGAATATATGATATTTGTATAAATCAGTACACAGGCATAGATTTGGGAATCTTTTCTTTCTGATCATGATGTGTTTTGTGGAATCATGCTCAAATTTTTTTCCACATTTTTCTTAAAATTGGATGCACATATAATATATTTAATGAAACATTTGCTTGAAATTAAACCTTGTAATGTCAGTAAGTAATTACATCTAAGGATCAGCAGCAAACATGACTGTACAGTCTGATGCATCTGTATGTGCACACATTCTGTGAAGTTCATCCTATCTCATAGAGCTTGCACACAGCCATTACCTGCAAATATATTCTGTGTGCACAGGTCCCAGACCATATGAGAATAAAAACTAGAGAATATTCCCAGTATTTTCTTCATGTCTGTTCTGAATTTGAATCCTTGGGTTTGTTGTCTGCTGATTGTGCCCTTCTGGTCATGAGTTCTGAATGAAGTTTTGTGCCTGGGCTCACACAGAAGTGCCCTCACTGTGTATCTATCACAGCAATACATAGCAGTGTCCTCAGTGGTCACAGAGTATACTCTTAGGAAGACCTGGTTCTCAGATGTTTCACTAATTATGAAACATTGGCTCTTGTAGGAAGGACTATAAATGGTGCCACAATCACCAACCACCACTTACATAAATTACCAACTCTAGGACCTTCCTTGGAGCTGTCAAATCCAGGCCCAGGTTGGTGATGGAGTAACCATTTACAGTGCAATTGAGAGAAAATGAGTATGAGAGCTTAATCAGTCTAGGTCTTTTCTCCTGAAGCCTCACCTGGGACAACAACCTGAGTATAAGAAAATATAGCCACTATCAGTTAACTGCTGTTAAATCCTCTATTCTGACATATGTGTAAAATGGTAACATTCACCTTGGGGTGTTGCCACCAGTCACAGGAGAAGCCCCAATAGCCTCATCGATAGACAACACTCCTTTTTGCACTGAGGTCAGGAATGTGTGTGAGACAGCTATGAGATCCCACAGCCCAGTAAAGGATATAACAGAACTAAAAGATAAATGTCCATGCAGAAAGCCACATTACTTTCAAGATGAAATAACTATTCCAATATTATTGATGCATAAGTCTAGAAAAGAGCATGTGGTCTGTAGTGTTACTATAAAGACATCTATGATTGTACCTATTTTCTAATTTATAGACCCACCATCTTCTAATTAGTCTGCATGTGCTCTAAGGCAAGGCCCAGGATTCTCTTGTACTTTTGATATTGTTAATTTAACTGAACCCTACAGTATTCCTTTTTGTCTTTCATGTTAAAAATCCTATGATGTGTTCACATTTTCCTTAGTGCTTCTTGTTATAGGAGGCCCACTCCCACCCTGCTCCAATTTCACTGAGTGATGCAGGTGAAACTAGATAGACTCTCAAATCCCATACCACCTCTCTAATGGAACCAATTCATTCTTCATACAGTGACCTAGCTCACAGCCTATACAGGGCATATGTATGACAACATGATGGGAGGAAGTTTGTGCTGGGCCAACTGCCAGGACTCAGGGTGAGGAGTCTGAGATCACCTACACAGCCCTGTGTATTTGCAGAAGTGATGTCCTTACTATCATGCATCCCTGCTTCACTATTTGACAGCTTGATTTGGAGTCAAGTCTAAACAATGCCTTCTCCAGTGAATTCTGGTTTTGATTCTGCTTCTCAGGGTTTCTGCATAAACACCAAGCTTCGGATTGTGATTGGTGGTATATAGAATGGGATAGCTAGACACTAGAGTCTGGAAAAAAGCATTGGACGACAGGAAAGGAATTCACTCCTCATATCAGGATATGAGGAATAGTATATTGTATTTACTCCCATTTTCTACAACCAATCACCCATTACTGGTACTGGGAACCAGACATGGCATATTGTATTAGGGCTCACATTGATGGCCTCTCTCTCTCTCTCTTTTTTAACCAAACTACTATATGGTCATGTCCTCCATCTTCACAATATTAATTTATGGAATAAACTGTTTATTCATTATGTGTGTGGAGATTAAGATGTGGCTCAGGAGAGGTGGGATCCAGTCCAATTTTAAGTATCATTTTTGTGCCATATATCAAGGCTCCCATCCCATTTCCCCAAGTTCGGCTAACAGTCACTAATTGAGATGAAGCTTGACTACTCATATTCCTTACCTGAAAATGAACTTCAAGACTTGCACATTACTTCTTGATCCATGTCAGGGATGGGGGTTTACTCATAAGGAAAGACCCAAGGCTCCTCAAACAAAACAAGTTATTGTCATTAACTCTAGTTTCCTACCAGAAATAGAAAAAAGATGATATTGCTGAGACATCATTACTTGCAGTTTGAGGAATCAAGTTGAAGATGGTGTAATTTACAGGAATGCATCCATGGCTGATACTCTAAACCATCATGCTTGGAGAGATCATAGTTCTTAGAGAAGAACCTACTAGAGTTGTTTTGCTCACTGGACATATTGGAAAACATATTCTAAATATTTATGTTTAAAAACATAGTACTGATCTCAGCCTTTGTTGCATAAGCTTTTTTTTTTTGCAGTAGAGTAATGCTTAATTTTGAGACACATAACTTTTCAAATTGCTTAGAATAATTGAATGTGCTCCGGTCTAGTGGGCATCTATGTCACCTTCTCCATATCAAAAGAATACCTCAGTAGAGTGGGTAGAGAACATGTAAGACCTAGAGAATGAGAAGTGTTATGCTGTAGAACTCCATGACAATGTGAGCAGACCAACAACAGATCCTTATTTTCATCACATTTGAGTTGACAAATGTTATGTCTTTGTTTTGAATACCCACTTGGTCCTCTCCAGAGACATCAGTCAAAAGGTTCCAATAATGTGATGGAGGATAGCTCACAATGCACCAGCCTTTCCCTGAATCCTACATGTTCCACAAGCTGGGACATCTTGTTGTCTGAGGTTTTCTGTCCTGCCCAGTTCCCACAGTTTTTAAGTCCCAAAGAAATCACACATAGGTCTGCATTAACTATAATCTGATTGGCCTAGTGGCTCAGACTTCTTATTAACTCTTATTACTTATATTAGCCCATTATCCATTTCATGTCTATGTTAGTCACATGGATAACTTATTTGGTGAGGCAGCCACATCTTGCTTCTTCTGTGACTGGATCACAATTGTAGACTAGGACTTCTTTCTTCCCAGAATATTCCTGTTCTCATTGACCCAACCTTGCTTCCTGTCTGGTTGTCCCACCTATATTTTTGCCTGGCTACTGGCCAATTATTGTTTATTTAAAATATAGTTGACAGGATACAGATCATTTTCCCACAACACTTCCCTTCTTTTTTTAAAAAAAAAACAAGAACTCTGAATCCAATATCCTTTGTTTAGCTTTTTCCTGATCATTATCCATAACAACTTGTAACCAACATTCTAAACAAAGGAAAATATTTTTAGTCTATTATTTGGGAATGTGAGCATAGTTTTCCACACTACTTCCTGCTGATTGGGGGCATTGATAACCTTATGACGATCTAAAGAAAATTTAAAATTATGATCAAGTCCTGACTGGAATATCCTGTGAGGCTTGATCATCTCAGGCAGCAGTCTTGAATCTTTGCTGGATGAAGAACTCAGAAAAGTGGGCCATCTGTTCCTACCACAGGTTTCATTTTTTTTCAGTAGCAAAGTCAGTTTTATTGGTACTTTTCAGTCAGCCCTTACATCTTAGTTTTCCACAATAATTTAGCACAGTATAAACACAACTTTGTATATTGAATCAGAAGGTAATAAATTCAATATTAAATAAAGCACACTGTTTCCTTATATTTTAAGCATTTAATTTGGGTAAACTTGTAGAGATAATTATTTTCTAATATATACTTACATATTTTAATTGTATCTGGATTTGACCTTGGGCCATTCTGTCTTGTTTTCTCAGGTGGTCTTTCTTGATCAAACCTGATTTTTCTTTTTTTTTCTTTTTATTTTTATTATTTTTTAATTGAAAAAAATTCCTGCCTCCTCCCAGCCTCCCATTTTCCTCCCCCTCCTCCCGCCCCTCTCCCCCTCCCTCAACTCCTCTCCCCCTTCCTCTCCAGTCCGAAGAGCAGTCAGGGTTCCCTGCCCTGTGGGAAGTCCAGGGTCTTCTCCCCTCCATCCAGGTCTAGGAAGGTGAACATCCAAACTGGCTAGGCTCCAACAAAGCCAGAACATGAAGTAGGAACAAAACCCCTGCCATTGTCCTTGGCTTCTCATCAGCCCTCATGGTCCGCCATGTTCAGAATAATCAAACTGAGGGCTGAAATCAACGAAAAAGAAACACAGAAAACAATCCAAAGAATCAATGAAACAAAAAGCTGGTTCCTGGAGAAAATCAACAAGATTGATAAACCCCTATCCAAACTAATCAAAGGGCAGAGAGAGAATTTGTAAATTAATAAGATCAGAAATGAAAAGGGGGACATAACCACAGACACAGAGGAAATTCAGAGAATCATTAGATCCTATTACAAACCTGATTTTTCTTAACTCAGAATGAATCCACAGCCTCTCATTTCCTGTGAAACCAAAACCAAAACCTCTTTTTCCAAAGTAACATACCCTTTGACTTCAATTTTGAAGTCAGGATATTTTCAAAATATCTATCTTGAATTAATTCAGCAGGCGTTATAAACAAATATCTTTTAGCAGCTGTTGCTCTTTCTTCAGCATTCAAACAATTCAAAGATAACATAATAACATACAGTATCCAGATTCTCTGTGTATTTTTCATATTTACTTGGCTTTATTTAAACCTCTATTTCTTTTATTTTTTTTAATTTTTTGCTTTTTGAGACAGGGTTTCTGTGTGTATCTTTGGATGCCCTGGAATTTTCTTTGTAGACCAAGCTATCCTTGAACACACAGAGATATGCCTGTCTCTGCCTTCCAATGCTGAGATGAAAGGTGTGTATCACCACAACTTAAACTCACAGAGGTCTGCCTGCCTCAGTCTCCCAAGTGTTGGAATTAAAGGTTTGTACCAACACATCCAAATACTCTCTTTTTTATTTTAAGGAATTTAACCATTTTCTTTTCTCTCCAAAGCCTTAATATATTTTTAAACACACTGTAAGCCATTTAGAGGTTTTCTTTGTCTTTGAATCTGTCTTTACTGTATATCTCTCTTTTTCTGACCACATGAGTATTTAATTTGCTAAGCAATATGTAAAGGATTAAAACCATGACATTGACAGCTGGATTCAGCCCATTTCTTAGTTTTCTGAGATTCCACATTTATGGCAGATGTACTGGGTGTAGTCATGTTTAATGCCACAATTCTATGTGTCTTAAGGTCCTTGCCAGCAAGCAAACTGCAGCAGTGTGCTCAAAAATCACACTCAAATGCTCTGTAGCTGGTCCTCCTGTCTGAAGGAGTCAGAGATAGCATTGACAGGACAGCCCAGAAAGCCAGAATTTTAAAATGCTGTGGCTTTTGTCCTGCTATGGATGAAAACAAAAAAGCATGCAACCAGCTTCATCAAAATCATTTAAGTATTTTGTGGCAGGACCTCTTAAAAACAGCTGCAAGGTTTTACAGCTAAAGCACTCTTAAATGAGAGTGCTTGCCTCTACCAAGCAGAGCCCACCTGAGAAAGTGTTGCTTTCAATCAGCCATGCTTGACTCTATTATTTTATGTCTAGAATTACTTCCCAAGCTCTCTCAAGCTTTATGTGGATGCAGTTTTCCAGATGTTGAAAACTGTTATGCTGAGGCTTTCTGTTCTCCCCAGTTCCTGCAGTCATTAAAAACCAAAGAAATCACACATAAGTCTGCATTAGTTATAACCTGATTGGCCTAGTAGCTCAGACTTCTTATTTACTAAATCTTATAACTTATATTAGCCCATTATATATTTCATGTTTATGTTAGTCACGTTGTTTGTTACCTTATTTGGCGAGGTAGTCACATCTTACTACTTCTGTGGCTGGGTCATGAGTGCAGACTAGGACTTCCTTATTCCCAGAATTTTCCTGTTCTCATTGACTCACCTCTATTTCCTGTCTGGTTTTCCCGCCTATACTTCCTGCCTGGCTACTGGCAAATCAGTGTTTATTTAAAATATAATTGACAGAATCCAGATCATTGTCCCACAGCAACATCTGATTTTCAGATCAAGGATCTGTGACTCAGATATGAGGGCAGAGACCACAAAACTCATTTGCAAGTGAATCTGTGTAAGCGAGAACTCTGTGGAGGAAACAATGGAGAGAGAAATGTATATACATGATGAAACTAAAATCCTGTAAACTTTGAAAATATGTTTAAATACCTTGGTAGAAGTAGGGTATTTTATTTTAGCCCAAAACAAATTGATTACACACTAGCAATTTGAGAAGATCAGAATAGATTTTAAGACAAACAAACTACATTTTGACAGCATTTTCAGAAACAGATGTGAGGCTCAGGGGACCTTAAGCAGTATGTTAGCTAGAAACCTCCTTCAGGCTCCTGAACCTCAGCTGCTGTCTCTAGCTGCATTACATTCATAGTATGAGTACCCAGAGCATAGCCAGGATCATTGATAAAATTGATGTTCATGTTTTATGTGAGGATGATGGAGGGAGTGTAGGAAATCAAGGTTAAATACCAGGGTATTCCTACATGATCTGTTGGCTCCTAATGAAATCCTAAATTCTACTCTAAATGGAGTAGTTCTGTTGTGAATCTAGGGAATCCACTCTCAATGATCCCTGAGTCTCTTCAAGACTGATCCTGGTGCATACAGCACAGCCCGGTCTGCCCTGTGTAATGCTATATATCTTATTCAGATGAAATTGCAAATTATATAAAAAGTAAATATTACAGTAGAAAACAGTACTTCAAAAATATTGAGATGTCTTAAAGATTAGTACAGACTAAATTCTAGACTAGAGCAATGAGAAACATGACTTTGATGCACATAGCAGGCCAAGAAACAGAGAAGCCATCCCTTCATGGGCTTGTGCAACTGCTTTGATTCAGCACTCTGAAATGATTTGTGCTAGTGCTGGGGAGTCTCTATTGGCCCTTAGTAGCACTTGCTCATCTCAAGGTCTCTGTAGGAAGGTTTTGTACAGGTTCACACAAGAGTTCTAGCACTGTGTCTGGTAGAGTAATATACGGCTGTGCCCTCTGTTTTCAGACTATTCCGTTTTAAGGAAACTTGGCACTAGGAGGTGTCCCTGCTGATAGTAACTTAGGGTTTGAGAACTGAATTATAATCAATATTTTCATTATACCATAGTATTCCCATGAACTCTAGACCCTATCTTGGTGTCTGATAGACCCAGTGTATATGACAGCTGGTTAATGAGAAACAGAGACAGTGCAGGTGAGAGAAAGGTTCTGGGTGTGTGATGGCTGAGCCAAGTCAGGTCCTGGCTCCTTCACCTGGAGCTGGAACAGGTCACCTGGGTACAAGCAATATCATCATCAGTCATACATTCCAAACATGGTGTACCTGGGTCTCTTTCCTTAAACCCTGGAACATTTCCAGGTTGGAAAGGTCATGAGGCAGAGGAGCACAATCAGGACAACCATGCTCTGTTGGAGGCTCCAGTGAGAAGGAGATGGGACATCTCATATTGAATAATAAATACTGTTGTAGAAACCTCAAATTACCATTTGAATCAAGCTCTCACATAAACTACATAAGAACTAGACCATTGGACTGAATCACAGAATTGGATGAGAACTTTAAAAAAAAATACACTGTTTTAATTAGGAGCATTTACTTCTGTTTGGGTAGTGTAGTTCTCATGGAGACAAACATAGAGTCCACTAGACTCACTTGTGGTTCTGAGCTCCTTGTGTCATCTAGGGTTTTAATCTCCTTTGGCTTCTTCAGGAAATAATACAGGTCAAAAGACAGAATCACTCCAGCTCAGTATGATGATCTGCATTTTGTTCAGGTAAAGGACATCCTAAGTTTAAAAAGCAACTATAATGGGGCTGTGAAAATCAAGTTTTTGATATACAAGAACCCTTCAGTTAGATCTAAACACAGAACTCAGAATCCATAAGTAAAAAATAGAGAAAGAAGAAAGGAAGTAAGGAAGGAAGGAAGGAAGGAAGGAAGGAAGGAAGGAAGGAAGGAAGGAAGGGGTGTGATATCAAACCAGGTATACCATGTAGGTAATGTGGAGACTAAACAATCACTGTGAATAACTGGAAAATCAGACAATCCAGTCATTGAGATCCAGGCCCAGGGAGATAGAATTTGTCTCAAAACAAGTGTTGCAGGTATTTAGAGAAATGCTTCATATGTCATCACAGACACACACACACACACACACACACACACACACACACACACACTCACACATGGAGAGCGAGAGAGATTGAGACAGACACAGTGAGATATAGGGTAATAGGGAGAAACACTATAATAAATCAGCACACACAACACAACAGGAAACAGAAATTAGAATAAACATTTGGTCATTCAAGGATTACTACACACTATATCTGTAGAGAAAATCCCTAAGTGTGATATGTAGAGGCAGTGCATACAAGAGAAGTGCAGTCTTCCATGCTTCTCTGAGCAGGCTCTTCTGTGACCAGATTTCTAAGTGCTCTCAGAGCCCCCTGCTGGTCTTGTGTTCTCCACAGAGGTGTTTTTTTCTGAATTCTCAGTAGCATTCACACACTGTGTATCTTGTACAGTAATACATGGCTGTGTCTTCAGATCTCAGACTGTTCATTTCCAGGTACAGAGTGTTCTTGGCGTCTTCTCTGGAGATTGTGAACCGACCCTTCACAGAGTCCTCATAGGAGGTGCTACCACCACCAGTATTAATATATGCGACCCACTCCAGCCCCTTCTCTGGAGCCTGGCGGACCCAGCTCATCCAGTAGCTACTGAAGGTGAATCCGGAGGCTGCACAGGAGAGTTTCAGGGAATTTCCAGGCTGCACTAAGCCTCCCCCAGACTCCAGCAACTGCACTTCACACTGGACACCTGTAAACACAAAGAATTCAGGTTAGAAAACTGACACAGAAGATATTTTTTTCTCTTTCTCATGTACACACAACACACAGCATCTCATCTTTATGAATTACCTTTTAAAATAAGAATAAAGGAAACCAATATGAGCCTTAAGTCCATGGTAAGTGTCCTGTCTTCAATGTTGAACCCTGACTGGAAGGACTTCGGGAATCCAGTGTGTGTCTCTTCTGCCAGAGCTGCAGGGGCAGGGCAGGGCTGGATTTTACGGGCACAAAGAAGCCTTATTTGCTATCTTCCTCCCATAACAGGCTCTGTAGGTGGACCTGGGTAGAAGGCAGTACTCAGAGCATATATTAGACATCATATACACTGCTGACAGTTATAGAAATTGAAGCATTAATGTAGCTCTGTATACATAATTTCCTTGTTAGTGATTCACCATACATTAGTTACTTTCCTTTTCCCCATGTGCATAGAAAAATGTTGTGTTTCCACACTGTCATGTATCTTTAGGGTCAATGTGAAATAGAAAACCTCCACACAAAGCTGTGTTTCTAGATACAAGCTCTGTCTGCCCCTCTGTTTCTGCTTGACATGGCTTCTTCTTGAGGTGAATCCTGACAGGAACACTTGAAACTTTTCTGAATTCTACTCAGTTCTAAGAGGTGCTATGATACGCCCTATGGAATTTTGCAAATGATACATTTCTTGTATTGTCTGTCTTCCTCTTAGTGGAAACGTATTTGTATTTGCAGCACTTAGTTGTCTGCATCCTGAAGTTCTCCCTATGATCACTTTGTAGCTCCCACTCTGCCTTTCCCACCTCAATACCATGCAACACATGGCTGGCTTCATGTTGTCTAAATTTAATTTATTTCTACATATTTATATTTTCATCATACTGTGGGCATTTCATAAGTGTCTATAACCAAACACAAAACTTCTGCATCAGTTGTGTACTTTCAGGAGGCTTTGTTTTTGTTTTCCCAAATTCTCATGGTTTGCTTTCTACCCACTCAGGAACTTTTTCACACTGCACCCAACTTTTCCTTTGAAAACAGTTGTATTACCCTGTGTTTTTTACCTTCTGTCCTTCACTTAAGATGTCTTTTCCTGTTTTGACTTCCATTCTAGTTCCAAGCCTACACAACAGAACTTTCAAACACACAGTCTGGATTCTCTATAAGGCAGAAAATGTCCTTCCCAATCTTCAACATGTTGTGTGATATAAGATTTCCAGTAACATTCAAGTTCCTCCAAGGCTCAGAGAACACTGATGAAGAAGATGAGGGAAGAATGTAAGGAGTGGAACACAGGGAGAGGTGCTGTGAAATGCTGTCTTCTGGACATGACATGGATATCACAATCATGGACTCATAATGGCTGCTGTTGTCTGTATAATCCTAACTAGGGCCAAGCCAGCCTGGTATAGTTAGGGCTGATAATTCCTTGGCCCTACTTCTTACAGTGGAGTAGATGGAAATGTATTTTCTGGAAAAGGGATATAGTCCCTTTTTTGAGGTTATAGTCAATGGTATGCTTTCAAAATTGCAGTGCATGGGTTCACAAACATGCACATATGGGCAGTACTTTCTGTGCTTAAATAAGTATAAGGTTGATACACCCCCATGCTTGCCAGATTTGGGAGGAGCTGGATGAAATAATATCATACATAGAGATCCTAATGAATAAAGGAAAATAATATAAACTATATAACCGAGGCTCAAAACAATAAATTCAGAAAGCAAATAATTAAGGAACACTGGTAAATATCAAGTAACTTGGTAGGCAACTTTATCTGGGACCATCTTCCCATCCAACTAAGAACTGGTGGATTCCTTCACTTATTTAGTTTTTTTTTTAATTTATTAGATTTTGTTTTTAAAAAAACTATCAATCCAAGTTCCAACACCCTTCCCTGCTCCCATTTCCTCCACACACCCTCCTACCCTACCCCCATTTAATCCTCAGAGATTCCACATTGCCTTGTGGAAGGTCCAAGGCCCTCATTACCAAATCTAAGCTGAGCAAGGTGTACATCCAAAGAGGATAGGATCCCCAAAAAACAGTAGATGCATTAGAGATAAATCCTGGTTCCAAGCCAGTGGCCCCTCAGTCTTGTGTGATCTTGTGCATGCAGTTCCAGCTGCTGTGACTTCATGATTGAGACATTACGTGCTTGGTTGTTGGCTCATATGATTCTGTGCATGCAGTTACAGATGCTGTGAGTTCATGAGTTAGACACCTCATGCTGGGATCTTGGATAGTGTGGACTTGTGCATGTAGTTACAGCTGCTGTGAGTTCACGAGTGTTGCAGCCTTGTCATGCCTGGAAAACACTGTTTCACTGACATTATCCCTCAGTTCTGCCACTTTAAGCTCTTTTTATTTCTCTTCTATTATTGATCCCCAAATCTTGGAAATTGAAGGAATGTTTAAAATGCACCATTTAGACTGAGGACTTCAGGGCCTCCTATTCTCTAAACGTGGGTTAGTTTTAGGTCTCTGTATTAATCAACACCTCCATAAATCAAAGTTTTGATTTAGCTGAAGAAAGGTAATGATATTTAGTATAAATTTTAAATTCTTAAGGGGTTGTTTAATACAATGTCCATTTAATGGAATAATAGTGCTAAATTATCTCTTAGAGCTTATGATCTACCCATGTCATGGTTTCCTAGTCTGGTTCTTGGAACCAGATATAATTTTAAGTTTTGGGGAGTGGGCCCTAAATCCAATAAGAAATATTTAGTCATCCCCAAAACATTCACAGAACTATTGAGCCAATGTGCATACATTGTCAGGCTCTTTACTATTGTAGGTTGTGATACTTATTTTTGAGACCCAAGGCCAGTGTCAGATATCATCTCATGTTTTCAAACTTGTTTTCTCATGGGTGACTCAAGCACATTTCCTGCTTCTTGCCCTGTTCTCATAATTAGGATTTGTTCTTGACTTGCTGAGCCTGTTACTGTATCACATTGTTGGCATGTGTGGTCCACAACTGCTTCTGCCCCATCATCCCTGTGGACTACATAAGGAACACGAGGTGAGAATACCACCTGGATACTCAGCTCCACTGCCATCTTACCCAAGGTCTCCACACATTCTTTGCATACTGCCATGACTTACAGTCTCTTAGGGGCATGCATGTTACAAGGCCGTGGGAGCAGATATGTACTATAGCAAAAGTACCTGTGCTCACTTTTATTTATGGACAATTGCCATACTGAAAACAATTAAATGAAAATTATAGGGATGTGATAACTAAAATCACAATTAATCGTGGGCATCTCTGTGAGATTTTACACCTCAGGCTTCACTTATAGGGAGTCCAGCAGTGAGAGTATAACAGTGGGATATGGAAATAATCATTGAAATTCAATAATCTATTTTAATTGAAAATATTATTATCTTCGGATCCTCACATAGAAGTAAGAATGTTGGGTATGTGTTCTTGTATACAAAATTTTTGTGGTTTGCCCAAATTCCTTTACAGTAATGTAACCGAACCATGTTCCCTTTAACAAGGCACAGGGCGCATTTCTCTCCATCCTCATAGCACTGTGATTTCTTTCTTTCCTTTAGGAATTGGGTCTTGAATTATTGGATACAGGCAACCTATCCTTTTGGCTTTAAGTTTCATTTTTATGTTGATCAAATTTGCTTGTTCTATGCAACCTACTCTGCCCACATGCATTGGCCAAGATGAAAGAACCAAAGGAGAGGATGGTATCCAGGAAGATGTCTGTTCATAAGGACATTAGAGCTATGTGCTATCCTTAGACTCAAATTTCAGACAAGTGATAGAAATGTGTTATATTTCAGAAGAAAAATGAGACTGATCTCTTGGATGAGGCAAAAAGGTTAGGAGTTAAAGTTCCTAGCCTTGTACAAGGAGTAGTGGTATTTCAAAAACAATATTCATTTAATCAACATGAGGAATACTTTTTGAAATTTTCTCTATGTATGAAAGGTTCATATAAACTATGGAGCACTCACATTGGGTTAACTCTCAACAGTGGATGAGAAAATGAAATATTTTTTAATATGTGTGTATGTTTCTGTGTGAGTACTGTACTGTGCATGGGGACAAATAGAGACCAGGGGTTCTCCAGACTTACAGGTAGGTATGACTTAAACATTATGGGTGCCAGAAATTGAAACTGTTTTCCTGCAAGAACAATATGTCCTTTGAACCTTTGAGCTGCTTCCCAAATGTGCAGATGAGCAGTGGCAATTTTCCCTTTTGTGTGTGCCACAGCTCAGTTCTCAACAGTTGAAATATCAAACCAATCTGCATGTCACAGGGCCTTGTCAGTAATAGCCAGGCATCAAGAGGATAAGATGACCACTTAACCTGTGCAAATTAAGAAACTCATCTTAGGAGAAGTAAAATTAAAGAAGTCTGATTATGGTTTGGACAGTGTAGAATGAGAAGATTAATCAGTTAGTTGGGAAAGATTATCCCAAATAATGAGTTATATGGTTGTTGACCAAAGTTAATAAGAACACATCCTGTTTTCAGATATATGGAAAAAGTCAGTTTTAAAGTTACACAGACCCCCAAACAATAACTGTTCATTTAGCCTGCTGAACCACTGTTTAAACGTCTGATGGGAAAGCTAACTTTTACCAAGATGAAAATGGATGAAATGGGGTCTGTCAAAAGCAATAATCAATTCTATCCTTTAATGGGACCTTCTTGGACTAGAAGGAAACTGGGTATTTCAGTTTCCAGGGTGTTATGAGAAAACAACTTTAAATTAGGGAAGCTGTGGTTTCTATCACAGATGCAAAAACAAAGAGAACAAATTACATCTCTTTTAATGTTCGCTAGTTAATAACTGAACCTAATATCCAACAAAAGTCATAACTGCTGACTCCTTTAAAATATCTGCATATACAAGAAAATGTGTGAATATGTATGCATATATGTGTGTATGTAAAACATATAAAGTTATATACCATTCTATCTAATAACAAGAAGCAGATTGTTAGCTTACAGGGCTTGTGGGAAAGGCTATTGTTATATTATTTGAACAAATAGAAAGTTTATTAGACTATGACAGTGAAGAGACACCTTTAGAGAATTAATTTTCTTATTTGTGTTTGGAAGAGAAAAACACAGATTCTAATATTGAAACCTAGTCTCGTGCAGCATATTCTAGAACTTATCTTTTTAAGCAACCCAATACTGGTCTTGGGAGACCCTGTTTGTCCCTAACGCCCCCTGTTGGTCGTGAGTGTCTCCATTTGGAGGTTTTTGTGCGGGCTCACACTGGAGTTCTCTCACTGTGTTTCTGGCACAGTAATACATGGCTGTATCTTCAGTTTGCAGACTGTTTAGTTTTAAGAAAACTTGGCTCTTGGAGGTGTCCCTGGTGATGGTGATTCGGGACTGGAGAGCTGAATTTGTGCTTCCACTACCCCATATTACTCCCATCCACCCCAGACCCTTTCCTGGAGGTTGGCAGATCCAGCTTACACCATTGCTGGTTATTGAGAACCCAGAGACAGTGCAGGTGAGCGACAGGGTCTGTGATGGCTCACTAGGCCAGGTCCTGACTCCTTCAGCTGTATCTGAGACAGGGCACCTAGGGACAAGCAACATCACCATCAGTCATATAACCCATAGATAAAAACCTATGTCCCTTTCCTGAAACCCTGAAGCACTTACAGCTTGGAAATGTCACTAGGCGGAGGAACAGAACCAGGACAGCCATGCTGTGTTGGAGGCTTTAGTCTGAAGAAGTTGGGGCCTCTCAGCTTGGCCTTGAATTTCATCCCGAGCTTGAGGACTGCTTTGCATTGGGGGTGGTTCCAGAGAGCATAAAAGGAAGCACATGCAAGGTTTGCAATTTCTCCACCAGGGAACTGAGATATGCTTTGTGTACATCTAAGAATATCTTTGTGATGCTCCCTTGATTTCCAATTCCAGAGAATCAGGAAATATTAAGAGTCATACTTTATAGGCCTTAGAAGCAAAACATGGAAGTGTTGACATTAACTAGGTCCACATTCATTCAGTGCAGGTAGAGGAGGATACCATGTTCTCAATGGATTTATGCATCTCTGTAATTTAAATGATATTGGTACTTTTGTTTACCAGAAATCCTTTAAAGAAACTACTTAAAGATCATTAGGTTGAGATTCGGACCCGTGGCAGCAGCCCAGGACACTGAACCCAGATGTTCCTCATCCTCGCTATACTTCCTGGGCTTCGTGCTTTGCCTATACTCCCAGCATACTGCCTCTCCCTATCCCACCCAGCTTGCATCCAGAAACCTCCCCCTTTCTGCCTCCCTTCCCTCTTCTGGGCACTGGAGCCAAATCCCGAGGGCAACCTAGCAGGCCAGAGCTCCTTTGTTTCAATAGCCCGCCTGCAGCAAGCAAGGTAGGCGCTTTGTTTACAAGCTACCCAACCAACACGTAGATCTGATCTCGGCACCAGGAGAGACATCACTGGAGCACCAGGAGAGCCATCACTGGTAAGGTACATCAGTAGGCAAGGAGACCTGATCCTGTAAAAGAAGATCCATAGGGAAGCATTTGGAGGAAGAGATGAGCAGGCTCCAATGCAAGAATTCACCTAACAATCTGAAAAACAACATGAAACCACCAGAAGGTCCTGGATAGATGTACTGCAAAAACTAAGAGACCATGGATGCAAGCCCAGACTACTATACCCAGCCAAACTTTCGTTCACTATAAATGGAGAAAACAAAATTTTACAGGATAAAAACAAATTTAAACAATACATAGCCACAAATCCAGCCTTAAAGAAAGTAATAGAAGGAAAATCGCTAACCAAGGAGTCCTACAATGACCACAATAACTCAGTCATCTAGAGACCCTTCACCAGCACAACTCTAAGGAGGGAAACACACAATCTCTACCACTAAAAAAGTGACTGGAGTTAACAACCACTGGTCATTAATATCACTTAATGTCAATGGACTCAAATCAACTATAAAAAGGCACAGGCTAAAAGATTGGATACGAAAACAGGATCCAACATTCTGCTGTTTACAAGAAACACACCTCAACCACAAAGACAGGCACCTACTCAGAGTAAAGGGCTGGGAAAAGGCTTATTAAGCAAATGGATCTAAGAAACAAGCAGGTGTGGCCATACTAATTTCTAACAAAGTTTACTTCAAACTTAAATCAATCAGAAGAGATGGAGAGGGACATTTTATACTCAGAAGGTTGTACCAGGCCAGGTCCTGCATTTGGGACAGGTCATCTGAGAACAAGCAATATTACCATCTGTAATTCATCTCATACATAAAATGACTGGGACCCTCTCCTGAAACCTTGAAACACTTGGAGCTTTGAAAGGTCAACAGTCAGAGGAGCAGAACTAGGACAGCCATGCTCTGATAGAGGCTCTAGTGAGAAAAATAGGGGGCGTCTCAGGTATGCCTAGAATTTCAGCCTGAAATTCTATGACTCAGGGATGCTTTGCATTTGTGGAGGTTCCTGTGAAGAACACTGCATAAGGTTTCCCCACTTCCCTCAGATGAATGAGATTTACTTTGTGCTTCTTAGAGGACTGGCCATGGAAACTCTGGAATATTTCCTTGCTATTGTATGGATTTCCAGACCCTGAAAAACAGGAAATAGTATGAATCACACTGCAGGCCTGGCAAATAAACTTGGGAGTGTTTATACTAAGTGAACCCACATTCACATAATACAGGCAGCACAGGGTACCATGTCCTAAATGCATTTGTACATCTCTATAAATTCCAGCAGTGGGTTTGGGACGGAATTGGGCCTCCTATTAATCAGAAAACTTGCTTAATGAGCAACTTAAAATTTATTCTCTTCTTGTCAATAGAATCATTCTTAGTCTCATCACCATCTAGAAAACAACTTGTGAGGAATCAGCTCATTAACATTTAGTATGTATAATTTTGTGTGTCTATATGAGAGAAGACCCCAGAGATGATTTGGTTCCCACCTCACTTAGCTCAACCTATTCACTTTTTCGCTTGCGAACACCATATAAGGGAAAAAAGTTTTAGTACCTATAAATTTTTGACAGTTTATTTTTATCTAGGTACTTTCTGTTTCTCTTTTTAGGATGTAATACAGAAGAACCCAGGTTCCTAAGTATAATTATTACAATGGTGAAGGATAAGAAACTTAGCCATTAACTAAACTTTATACTAAAAATTGTGCAACTAGTCTTGTGAATATGTTATTGAAAGTAAAAAAAATAAGGCAGAGATGCTGAATTATGACAAGAAGTGGAGAATAGGGCAGACAGAAACATGTGGAACTCTGTGCCTTAAGGTATAGATTACCACAGGGTACAAGAGCTTGCAGGGCTTTCCTCCATGCATTAGTAATATAAACCACAGGGGAAGGAAAGTGAGGAGCTGGAGGCAACCTGATCAGTCAGGACTCAGAGAATGTCTGTCTCTGAATGGCACTTCCCTAGCTCACATATAAGACAGCAGGCTCTTCAACAGCAGCAACGAAGAACAGATGTCTCTCTGGGAGCCTTTGTTAGCAAAAGCATCAACAAATCACAAACAGAAATCATAGAACTCAATTGTCTATGGAAAGAGCTGATGAGAGATGGAACAAGGAATGGAGCTGACTCCAGATGAAATATGAAGATGGGTGGCTGAGAATTTTGGAGCTTGTGAGAACACAAATTTATCCACAGAAGAATTACTTTGGACTTTAAAGTGCAAGCTAACTTTTACCAATATGCAATTATTTGAAAACTTTTTTTCACAAATGATAACCAAATAAACTTGGTTAGTTCTTTTGGTTTAGAAGAAGAAAATAATGGATATTTCAGTTTCAAATCTCCCTTTGGAAAGTAAATTTGTAGTTTCTCGATCAAATGTTGAAAAGCAAATAGAATAAATTACGAGACACTCAAAATTCCCAAATTTTGTCATTAAACTTAAACTAAACAAGTATCATAAAATCAGACATTGCTTGATGTATCTCTCTCTCTCTCTCTTTCTCTCTCTCTCTCTCTCTCTCTCTCTCTATATATATATATATATATATATATATATATATATATATATATCAGCACTTCAAGTGATATATATATAATATAACATATATACATAATATAACACACACACACATATATACATAATATATAAAATTAAAGGCATCTATGTCTGGTTATCAGAGGCAATTGGATAGATTAGAGTATATGAGAGGAAAAATGTTCTAATGTGTGCACACATAGAGAGCTGAATAGAATATGACAGTGGAGAGGGTCCTCCAAGGACATCTTTGGCTGAAAGAGGAAGCCACAGGTTCTGACATTAAAACTCATGCTGATGTAGCATAGTTCAGAGTTTCCTCGCTTCTGAAATGAACCTTACTGGTGGTCCTCAGGAATGATGCTGGTCCCCCATGCACCCTGATGGTCCATAATGTCTCTATAAGGAAGCTTTTGTGCAGGCTCATACTGGGGTTCCCTCTCTGTGTCTCTGGCACAGTAATATATGGCTGTGTCTTCAGTTTGCAGAATGTTCAATTTTTTGAAACCTGGCTCTTGTAGGTGGCCCTACTGATGGTGATTTGCGATATAAGAGCTGAATTATAATCAGTGCATCCACTGCTCCATATTGCTCCCATGCAATCCTGGTCCTTTCCCAGAAGCTGGCAAACACAGTGTATATGATAGCTGGTTAATGAGAATCCAGAAACAGCGCAGGTGAGGGACGGGGTCTGAGACAGCTGAACCTGGGAGTGGAAACCCAGGGAAAATGAATACTAACATCATTTATATAATCTTTTAGGATGCCCAAATGTCTCTCCTGAAACCCTGAAACACTTACAGATTGGAATGATCACCAGGCAGAGGAGCAGCTATCCTGGAGGCTGTAGTAAGAAGGAGACCACACTTTCCAGCTAAGTTTTTGCTTTCAGCCTAAGCCTAAGGACTGCTTTGCATTGTGGGAGGTCCCTGAGAGAATAAAAGTAAGAACAGAACAAGGGTTACAATTTTCCCTCAGGTGACTGATATTTGTCTTGTGCTTCTTGGAGGAAATAGCTGAAAAATAAGGAGGAAGTCACCAAGAAAACATTACTTTCAGAAGGAAAGAGTTCAGATTAAAACACACTATAATTATTTTCCATCTGAGAGGTAAAGCCTTATACTTAAGTGCTTGTTCAGAAAATAATTTACATATGTCTAGGGGACCCACAGAAACTCATTTAATGGATGGTACATGTTAGGATACAGTGAAAGTTTGCATATGTTTATGGTGGTGAGATATTTGTCATTGTAGCTAAAGCAGTGATCATCTGGAAAATGGGAATCTCAGTTTAAACAAAGTGCCTCTAACAAATCTACCTGGTGTGACATTTTAGAAACATTGGAATGGCACGATTTCCTTTATCTTTTTATTAAGGAGATGGAGAATGTTTACTTTGAAACAGGCAAAGAGGATTTATTGTGGAAGACATTTTATGAATTCTGACTCAGTCGAGCCAGATTAAAGCTTATCCAAAAGTTTCTGTGAATCATTCCTTCCTATTTCCATCTTTCCTCTGCCTCTCATTCCTGATGAGCCTTCCTTGCTTCTCCTTCTCTCATGTCTCATTTATTCTTTTCTTCCTCCCCTCCTTTCCCTGTCTCCCTGACAATAATCCTTATTCCTTATTTCCTCTCTTCTCTCTTCCTTTTTTCTCAAACCCACATCGTTTTTAAAAAACACTTCCATCCTATTATTTTTTTCTGGCAATATGCTGCAATTTGCTGTTGCTCCATGTGCATAATTGCAATAGATAAATTGTATCTAATAGACCTTGCCTAACTCAACAATATTCCTCAACTGTCTCTGGCTATATTTCTTAAGCTCCAGTTGGTACATCACACACACACACACACACACACACACACAACACACACATGTGGTGAGTGTCATTTATTCTTAGTATTACCCAGTTATTGATACTGCCGTAGAAATCATATGCTGCAGAAAGTGTTACTCTGACCAAGGCATAAAATATCTATAGGTAGAAAATTAGAAAACAGTTAAAGTGTATGCTCTTTAGCAAAATACACATAGTAACTATTGTCTTGGGACCTTTATACTGTAGATTTTTTTTTTAAAAAAAATTTCTTTGTTGTATTGAAAAGTGTTTAATATTAATTTATTTTTTATATTTTGTGACATGGGAAGTGGTGAAAATTTGTTCCTTTATTATTTTTTACATTTGTTTTACATACTGACCACAGTTTCCCTCTCTCTTTCCACTCCCTCCCTAGTTCTCCCATCATCCTACCATCCAATATTCATCTATTGTCTCCATTCAGAAAGGGGCAGGTCTCTCATGGTCACAAACAAACCATGGCATAATTATCTCATAAAAATCATTGAAGATATCAGGTGGGTGGGGCATGAGTGACCCCTCCCCTCTAATTGCTAGACCATTTATCTTGCTTGTTTTTGTGTATGTATTATAGAGGGAGTCATAGCTATTGTAATTTCAAGTGTGCAATAACCAGAGATTACAGTCTCCAAGCACTCCTCCCCATTCTTTGGTACTTCTTTCAGCTCACTCTTTTTTTTTTTTTTTTTTTGAGACTGAGTTTCTCTGTAGATTTAGATCCTGTCCTGGAACTACCTCTTGTATACTAGGCTGGCCTAGAACTCACAAAAATATGCCTGCCTCTGCCTGATAAGTGCTGGAATTAAAGGAGTGTACCACCACTACCTGGCTTCAACCCACTCTTTAGTGATGTTCTTGTGCCTAGGTTGGAAGGATATGGAGGTATAGGGAAGTAGATCATGTGTAAATTTTAATATAGTCATTCTATCTGTGAATAAAATCTTGCACAGTTGTTTATTCTTAGTACTGAACAGTCATAGTCTCTGCATTCAACAGTTGCTGCTGATGGATGAAGAGTGATTTTATGTGGGGATGTGGCTAATCTTGGTTGCCATTGTCCACTGGGTGACTCAACACACACAGGAATGTGGTCAGCATTAACAAGATTGGTTGTGTCAAAAAAAAAAAAAAGAGGACCTGGATTTGTTAGAAAATTGTATGGGGTTGGCCAGAGGTAGAGAAACAGAAAGGAAAGTTTTGAGTCAGGGTATGACCAAAATACATTGCAAACCTGTAAAATCCATCACCTTAGAATATTAAAGGCCTTCAACTCTAATGTTCTTATGAATATCTGGTTCACCAGCAGTGATTCCCTTCCATTACAAACTTAAGTCCTTGAAAATTAGATAATATCCATAAACACTTGAGTCAACCCCATCTTGATCCTTTTTCTTCAACAGCTCTAACAGCATGATTCTTGTGTTGAACACATCCTCCCCTTCTCATGGAACCTGAGCTCCTCAAAAGCACTAGTCAGATCTAGTTCTAGGGACAGGATCTACTCTGGATTCTGTGCATTGAAAACAATTCCCTTATTTATCTTCTAGGACTGTCAGAGATAAACAGACTCTAACACAGTCAGAATACAAACATTTCATCTTCATTTAAGTAAAATAGAGGACTTCACGGTACTATAAATGTAGACAGGAAAGAAATGAACCCATTACCAAAACATTGTTGGTGGTGTTAACTCTCACAGTGCTCCACTGAGGATTCTTGTTAAACATCAACTCAAATCCATGTTTCTATTTTACACTATTAGAATATGGGTTACTTTATTTAATCTTTAAATCTAGAATGTAAAAAAATGTTTATCATGTAATTATTAAACTCGTAAATTCATTACTATAATGTGGATCCAATATTTACCAAATTTATGGGGTCCTTATAATTAATTAAAATACTTTACCAGTCTCAAAAGTTTACATTTTTCCAATAAGTAATTAATAAGTTTATTAATAAAACAAGTAAATAGTAAAGATGCTAATAATCTGATTTTAAGTGGGAAAATATAATGTCAGATTTGAAGCTACCAGCACTTTTGAATTTCATTTTAACTTCTCCCATTGGGGGCGGGCTCGCCTCAGGCGAATGTTTACTGATAAATTGGGTGCACAGAAGCCATGCTCCCCTTCCTGCTTCTGGTACTTTGCTGGAACCTTGGTTTCGTGAGTCTTGTTTTCATTAAAGTTGTGCAAATACCTAAACAATTGTCTACTTTAATCTAAGCCGCCATTTCATTTTGGCGCCCAACGTGGGGCCCGAACCCACGACCCTGAGATTAAGAGTCTCATGCTCTACCGTCCTTGTTGTTAATGTTTAAATTTCCCATAACAAGCAACAAATTTTCCTACAGTAATTTTTGAAGTTTCCAGGATGAAGATGGGGCCCCACAACATCAACTCAACCTGGTTTTTATGACGTCATGTATATATTTTTTTCTCTTTTTTACGCGTTAATATGAGACCTGTTTTTTGGTACCAACTGCACAAGACAATTTCGAATGATGCACATTTTTGACAACACTCTGGCCGGACCTTCTCAGAGCGCTCAGGGACTAGTTATAATTTTCTTAGGTCAAAGGTTAATTTGGGAATTTTACCATCATTTGCTTTCACAGGAGCCCCTAAGGAGAACATCGCCCCCATGTCAGCTTGAAGCAATCTTAGAGGACAACGTCTCCTCTCCCAACAGAATTTGCCCTCAGGGTAAGGGACATCTTTTAGTGGTTGGTTTGGGGTTGAGGGGATGGGGAGATGTTTTATGAAATTAGGGGTATGTTCAAAAAAAAAAGGAGGGGGGATTAACTGGTTTGATGGGATTTGGTATTTGTGAGTTACTGTTTTTAGAAAATTGTATTGGTACTGTTTCCTGTATATTGACATATTGAATATTGAATGTGAGTGTTCCTACCTCTATTTTTGTATAAGAGTATGCTTATATTGTATTGACACATCTACCATATCACAATGTACACTTCTACCTCTGATACTATTTATGTAATAACATTGTTTACATTTGATATGTAATGACATTGTTTACAGATGAAGATCATTGTCTTCATATATTGCACAGTTGTTTATTCTTTTAGTCTTCAAGTTAGATAGGTATTGAGAATTATATGTTTGTCATGTTTATTTTTAGGTTAATAAGGTATTCTAGATACATAGAGATTATATTTAGTATAGAGAGTATAATCTTCAGCCTCTTTAAAGAGCTGTAGAAAATGGCCTTTAATCTAACCTAGAATTCTGTGCTGAGACACAATTACTCCTGGCAATGCCACTCTACTTCCGAGAGAACGTTGAGCACCAAAAACACTCCACTGGGAGCTTGTCTTCTTGGCAGAACTGGCCTTTGGGTTAAGAAAAGCCCATACCTCATCTACTGACAAAGATATTAAACAGGATTGTCTTATCTTGCCAAGACAGGGTAGGATAATTCTAAAAAAATTCCTTGCATTTGATAATGGTATGTCAGTTATGCTAGGCCTTAGCCAAAGTTGGTTGACTCAACATTGCGAACAAGAATTTGGGTGATTGCCCAGGTAGTCTGTTGTCTCTGTCATTTATGGCACCTTTTGGATATCTCTCATTTGTTAAGTAATATTTATTCCCTTCTCAGATCTTTGACGGAGTTGAAGATTATATAATTGTAATTACTCTCTACATTATTTAGACTCCTTGAGATAGAATGTCTGGTAAAACTTTTGTTCTCAATATTGTTTGTTATATCTATTATTTGTTATTATTGTTTATAGTTGTATTTGGTTTAGTTCTGTCTTATTTAGACAAAAAGGGGGAGATGTAGGGATAAGCCCGCCCATTGGGGGCGGGCTTGCCTCGGGCGAATGTTTACTGATAAATTGGGTGCACAGAAGCTGCACTCCCCTTCCTGCTTCTGGTACTTCGCTGGAACCTTGGTTTCGTGAGTCTTGTTTTCATTAAAGTTGTGCAAATACCTAAACAATTGTCTACTTTAATCTAAGCCGCTGTTTCACATGTCTGTACCAGGATCATACAATTTATCTGAGACCACTAGTCTGACTGACTGATAACTGGCAGGGTCCATCACTTATTTTATATAATCATTTCACAAGAAAAACTACACATGTTCTGTAAAATAGTCATTTACATATACTTACTCGACACTTCTCACTAAGGTGGTACTTGTACATATGTCAGAATTAGGGAAAATATCACAGGAACCTATGTCACGTGCCAGTTGTGTCACATTATCAAACACACATGCTATAAACCCTATCTCTTGTGTTTTGGATGATATAGTGTGTGCCAGGTTTCTACACTCATGTTGTCTGTATGACTCTTTTATTTGTAACTCTAGAAACAATGAGAGGACATGATAAAGAGGAGAAATTCCAAGGGTATCTCCATGCATTATTGATACCTCTGCCACACTTTAGAGGTGGATTTTTGTCTTCAGTTATTTGATCAGTCATATTCTAACTTGAGTATGGTCTATGGAACGTCCATTTGTACACTGTGATAGAATATCACTAACACGGCATGGTGTTCTTGGTCAAAACTGAAGTCACTGGAAATTAGAGCTATTGATGTTGGCATATTTTATCCAATAACTTTGCTTAAAAGATTTGACCTTTTTATCATTTTTCCCGTGACCTGTTTTGGCTGCTCCTTGGCTTGAGTTAAGTTAACATAACAATGGATCCTTTTCTTTAAGCATCATGTGGAGTTGTTCAGTTCAAAGTTATGTTTCCTCATTTTAGGATTCCAATAATCTAGTCAATCTGTTCTTTAAGCATAATCCTGGACTACTGGATTCAATGCCAGAGTTTCCAGATAGGCCTCAGCCTCAGATGAGGACATTTCCTTTCGTTTTGGAGGCTTCCTCAAGTCGATGATCCATTAACATGGAGCCCACAGTCAACACTGCTGCTCTGAATGACACTTTTCTAGGTCACAATGAGACACTAGGCTCTTCATCATCAGCAACAGAGTGTCAGAGTAGTAGAGTAACTCTGGGTGCCTATGTAAGCAGTAACAGCATCAACAAATCACAAACTGAAACTCGGTTTTTATAAAACTTAGTTTTTTTGGGAAGGGCTGGTGTCAGCTGGAAGCATGAATGGAGCTTATACCAGTTGGAAACTGCACACTGATGGGTGAGAATATTATACATTGAGAGCATGCAAATATGCATACAGAGGAATAATTCCTTGAGAATTAAGGTGCATACTAATTTTTGACAAGATGGAAATGTTTAAAATTAGAACTTTTCACAAATGATAACCAAGTGTACTCTTTTAAGTTTTCTTAGTTTAGAAGAAGAAAATATTGTATATTTCATTTTTAGATCTATCCTTGGAAAGTGAATTTGACAGAGAAGCTGTAGTTTCTCTATCATATGAAAAAAAAACAAAGAGAATAAATTAAAAAATATTTGAAATTCCGCAGCTTTTCATTGAAGTTTAGTTCAATAAGTGTCACAATTTCAGACCCCCTTTGAAATCTCAGTTGGTACACACACACACACACACACACACACACACACACACAGACACAAAATATATCAAATTAGATGCCATTCATTCTGGTAATCAGAAGCAATTGGAAAACATAGAGGGTATGTAGAAAAATAATTTGATCTTTTGTATGTACACACAGAAGGTTGACCATTATGACAAACTAGAGGGACCTCAGGATATGCTTGGCTGGAAGAGAAAATCATAGGTTCTGATATTAAAACTCAATTTCATGAAGCATAAAGTAAGTGAACCTCACTTTTGGTTTTCAGGAGTTCCTGTAGGTCCTTAGTGCCCTCTGCTGGTCCCAGATGCCTCTATAAGGAGGTTTTTGTGTAGGCTCAAATTAGAGTTTCCTCACTGTGTTTCTGGCACAGTAATATATGGCTGTGTCTTCAGTGTGCACACTCTTCAATTTTAAGAAGACTTCACTCTTGGAGTTGTCCTTACTGATGGTGATTCGAGACTGGAGAGGTGAACTGTACTTTGTGCTTCCACCCCTCCATATTGCTCCCATCCACTCCAGACCCTCTCCTGGAGGCTGGCGAACCCAGCTTATATCATAGTCAGTTAATGAGAACCCAGATACAGTGCAGGTGAGAGACAGGGTCTGTGAGGGTTGTACCAGGCCAGGTCCAGTCTCCTTCATCTGTAGCTGGGAAAAGACACCTGGAGACAAGCAAGATCATGATCAGTCATACATCATATAGATGATATGCCTGGGTCCCTTTCCTGAAACCCTGAAACACTTACAACTTGGAAATGTCACCAGGCAGAGGAGCAGCACCAGGACAGCCATGCTTTGCTGGAAGCTCTAGTGAGAAGGAGATGGGGCCTCTCAGCTAGGCCTGGGCTTTTATAGTGAGCCTCAGGGCTGCTTTTCATTGGCACACCCTCCTGAGGGATAAAAGGAACCACAGGGCTTGGTTTCCACTTCACTAAGGTGAAAGAGATTTGTCTTATGTTTCTTAGAGTATTTGAATATGGGACCTCAGGAACATTTTCTTGTTATTGTTTGTATTTCCAAACCGTGACAAATGGGAATTAGTATGAATCACACTGTGTAGACCTGGAAAGTTAAACATAGGAGAGTTTACACTAAGTTAGTCCACATTTATGCAGTGCAGGCAGAACAGTGTACCATAACCTAAATGCATTTGTATATCTCTATAAATTGCAGCACAGAATTTAGTATGGAATTAGGCCTCTTAGTTATCAGAAACCCTACTTTAAGGAATGAGTTAAAATTTATTCACTTTGTGTCTGTGAAATAATTCTTATTCTCATCACTTTTCTAGAAGATAACTTGTGAAGAAGAAGCTCACTAACATTATTATGTGTGATTTCAAGTGTTTATCTGAGAGGATACCCAAGAGACTTATTTGGTTCCTATATCATGTGGCTCAACCTATTCACTTTCTCATTTGGGAACACAATATTAAGGTACTGGTTTTAGTACCTCCTGATTTATGTCAGTCTACCTTTCTCTATGTACTTTTATCTTTCTTTTTAGCCAGTAATACAGAAAAACCCAGGTTCCTATACATAATAATTTCATTAATAAGGGATGGAAAATTTGGCTGTCAATACAACTTCAGGAAGCACAGTAGTTTACAACTAGTCTTGAGAGTTATGTTAATTAAAGTAAAAAATAAGGAAGAGAAGCTGAATCATTACAAAAGTGGAGAAGTAGGCAGATAGGAATATGGGGAGCCCCATGCTTTCAGTTGTGGATCACCATAGAGGACAAGTTTGAAGAGCTTTCATCCATGCCTTGGTAATACAAACCATAGGGGAAATAAAGTGCTGGACCCACACTGATGAATCAGCATTTGGAGAATGTCTTTGTACTACTTGGGATTGGATATTTCACATTTTAAATCCTTTATTTGTGTGTGCATAATCTTTGTACTAGAGTGGCAATGGTAGAGACAGGTCTTAACATTAGGGATTCAGCCATCTTGTGCAAGCTCTGATGGTCACTTCCACTATGAGTACTGTGTTTCACATGTTCTTTGCTCTGAAGTTTAGAATACTTTTCAGATATTATTCTCAGCATGTTTCTTCTTGGGTTTATCTGATATTTTCATTGTGTTAACAAAAATTGGGAAGGAGAATTACATAAATAAATGTGTATCACTCATACTATATTGGAGAACTTGGCCTTTGGTTACTTCATAGAGAGTTTGTGTCTGTACTCTGCACATTCTTGCTTATTGGGTTTCCCTTTTCTTTGCATTGCCTAAAGAAAGTCACTAAGCAAATTATCTGTAAAGAATAAGAATTTATTGTTTTATGAAGAATGGCGGGCTGCGTTCCCACCACCCGGCTAGCTTTACCGGAAATAATTACACGGAAACTGTATTCTTTTAAACACTGATTGGCCCATTAGTTCTAGCCCTTACTAGCTAATTCTGATATCCCCATCAATCCATTTCTAATAATCTGTGAGCTGGCTTACCAGGAAAGATCTTAACCTGCGTCTGCCTGGAGTGGGAGAACCATTGCGACTCACTGACTCAGCTTCTTTCTCCCAGAATTCTGTTCTGTTTACTCCGCCTACCTAATTTTCTGTCCTATTAAAGGGCCAGAGCAGTCTCTTTATTTAACCAATGAAATTAACACAAAACAGAAGACTCTTCCCCCATCAATTCATGGTAAATCCACCTATTACATATAATTATATTCTACTTGATAGGTAGATTCTTATCCTTAAGTCTTTTATCAATTATTTGTTTACTTATGTCTGGTGAAAACATGGACACTCACTTAATGGGTCTTGTTATAATGGCAGTACCAGATTGTACATTTGTGATTTGGTTAGATTTCCATGAACATAATAAAAACTACAGTCATCAGGGAAGAAGGTACTTTATTTGGACAAAATCTCCTCCACCAGGTTGTTCTTTAAGAATGAATGCAGGGTCATTTTCTTGAGTAATGATTGAAGTGGGATGGTTTAGACACACAGGGTAGTGCCATCGATGGGAAGTTCTTCCTGATTAGTATAAGCAAGTATGCTGAAAAACCCAGGGAGTGCAGGCCAATAAACAGGGTTCTTTATGGTTTTCTATTCAGTTCCCACCTTCAGGTTGCTGCTATGATTTCATGTACTGATAGACCTACATGATGGATTATAAGATTTGATTCATACCTGCATCTTCCAGATCTTTGCCTAATGGTTGAACCTATGAATTCACAGCCCCTTCCTTGATATTTCTTCAGAATTTCCAGGATGTGAATGTGTTACAGCCACAGGTATTCCATCATTACAGGCAACAATGTTCATGATTTTCTGAAAAATCTAGTTCATTTCACAGATGACATTGTGCTTTGATTGAAGCTTTGATTGAACAAAATCACTTGGTTTCAAATGCCCACCTACTCTTTCATAATGAAACTGTATATGATACCAACATGCTATTCAGAATACTGCTTTCTTCTGACTTTTGTAACTTGAATACATAAGAGCTCTAGATAAAGAACCTCAGTTCAGAATTACCAGAGGTGTTATACACCATAATTTTTGAACAACAGTGTAAATAAGACTCTTAGAAACTTGTAGGAAAGAAAACTCATTGCACCCATTAAATTCTGCTGGAATTCCACAAGATAAACTTTAACACACAAACAGGAAAAGAAGCAAAGAAATCACCTTATATATGAGTGGGTTAGTATCTATTTTCTACTAACTGAAGCTCACTGAGTATCACTAGATACATTGAGCTCACAAACTCAGTGCTGGAGTCTCACACACATTTTATTACTAGAACTACAGTTGATCCAAGGCTAGATCTGTTTCCCAGTCTGTGTGATGATGACTTACCAAAGACAATCTGTGTTCATGATTCACATGATTCACTGACACTGACACTGACCCTTGTTGGCTCTGACATTAAACAGCACAGTGCTCTAACTAGGGAATATTACTGAGTCTCTGGTCATAGTCTAGGATTACACAATCTCAAGGGTTCTTTGCTTCTTCAGGATCTGAGTCTGGCCCCCATATGGCCCATTCTGCCCTGTGTGATGATCTACATTTTGTTCATATTGGAGTATATTCTACATTTACAAACACCTAAATTGTTCTATGTAGATAGCTCTGTGGATCAAGTTTTAACCACATAAACAGAAGGAACTTTTGTTTAGTCTGCAGAACTAAACAATAAAGGTATATGTGATACTCAATCAGTGAGAAAAATTCTTAGACATGGAGACAGTATGATCATTGAGACTAGTCTATGCAATTGGTGAAATCCTTGCCCGGTGATGGAACTTATATTAAAATTATCATATAGACTTATAGAGGAAACCATCTCATGTCAACATATACACAAACACAAAGAAAAAGACACACAGAAAGACATAGATTTATCAAGGGATAGACATGCCAACAGAGACAGTGAGACAGATAGAAACAATATAAAAAATAATAAATAGACACAGATCTCAACAGAAAACTAAAATTTCAATAAATCAACCTTTGGAAACTTCAAGGATTAGTACACACTCCCTTTAGACAGTATCCCTGAATGTGATATGGATTCATAGCCCGAACCCAGAGTAGTACAGCCCTGTGTTCCCAGAGCTCTCTTCTTCTCCTAATTTGCTGCAGGGAGTTTTAGTCTGAGTTCACAGTAGCATCTACCTATTGTGTCTCTTGCACAGTTATATGTTACTGTGTCTTCAGACCTCAGACTGCTCATTTCCAGGTACAGGGTGTTCTATGCATTGCCTGTGGACATGGTGAATTTGTTCTTTAGAGCATCAGCATAATAGATATACCTGCTACTAATGTTAATGGATGTGACCCACTCCTGTCCCTTCCCTGGAACCTGGCAGATCCAATACATCCTATAGATACTGAAGGTGAATCTATAACTTTTTGTTTTCTATGGAAATAAAGATGTGACCTCTTCCCCAATATGATGCCTTGATACAATTACTTCTAGCCAGATGGATTGGCCAAGATAAAAGAGCCAATCCAGATTGAGGGCAGGAAGATTTTTGTCCAAGGGGACAATACCTCTCATTCATGTGATGTCAAAGCTATATGTTATTCTTTGGATTCAAATCTCAGAAAAATATTAAAAATAATTTTTTCTTGACAAGATAAATGAAACACATCTCTTGGTTGTCACTAGAAGTATTCTAATTTTTATCAGGGGGTAATAATTCAAACACAATATTAATTAATGAAAATAATGAACATATTTTTTGAAATATTACCATTTGAATTAAGGCCTTATATACTACACAAGAACTCTTCAAGCAAGTTTTAAGAAAATATTTTATTTTTGATAACTCATATATTTTTTCTTTATGAACAATATAGTGCTGATTATGGGTAGAACAGTATTCATGGAATTCAAAAAAAAATGTTACTAGGTCCTCAAGACTTGCAAGTGGTTATGAGCTGCCAATCGTGGTTGTCAGAAACTGGAGCTGATCCTCTACAAGAATAGTATGTTCGCTGAACCATGGATGTGTTTCTCCAGTACTTGGATGAGCAATCAAAGCCTTTCCTGTCATGTTTTTTTTCAGTTCTGTTCTCAAAGGCCTAAATATAACATTGAGCTGAATGAAGCTGAAAGACTCTGTTTGAGTGAAAGCCAGACACCAAGAAGACAAAAGGAGTTCTTATCACGTGGAATCTGAGAAAACTGACTTCAGGTTAAGTAACACTGTGGTAAGGTTGACCCTGGCTTTCACACTGTAGATTGAGATGTCTAAACAGTTATATTGGGAAGATTATTCTAACAATGAACTGTATGGATATTGACCACAGTTAATATGATATTATGTTCTTCATATATGGAGTAAGCTGATATTCTGAGCTATCTCCCCAAACAATAACTGTGTAGTCAAACAACAGAGTACACATATGTGACAACATAATGTTGGACAGGGTAAATAAAAGTGTAGGACCATTACTAAAAGTACAGGCAGAAGAAAAATAAATGCATTATGAACATCTCTCTGGTTATAGCTTATATCATACTCTAGTGAGGTTTCCTTATAAATGTCAACTGTACAAATTTTTATTTTATGTTATTAAATTATAGCACCATTTGCTTATGTTTAAAAAATTTTAAGATGTAACCAATAATTTGTTATATTTTTAATTATAATACTATTAGATTTATAATTATAATTTTAATCAATCAGCTTTTCAATTCCTGGATTTCTTCTAATCAATTACTATCCTTTGTGATATCAATAATTTTATTTTTTACCTAGTAAGAATAAATTTACAAAGTGTATGACTCACTCTAACAAGTTCATAGTAAGAATAGTTATAAAATTATTTAAAGTGGGAAAAGAATATCATATATTTGGGGATACCATTCACTGATGAAATGTATTTTCATGTCTGCTTCAACTGAACCAGGCTCAGCCACTTATTCTGGGATCATTTTCTGGACCAATAGGTCAGATTCTTCAGTTATTGTATAAGACCTATTTACAGAAAAATCTATACATAATTTATAAAATAGTTAATTGCACAAATTTGTATATTTTACAAATCAAGAATCATTAAAATCATCTGAATTAAAACATGCAGAAACTTCCTTCCTGAGAAAAGTGAGGGGTAGCAGTTACAAAATTTATAACCACAAAATGTTATATCTTGCATGTTTAATAGAATGTATTTTAACAATGAGAATCCAAACATTATATTTCAAATTTTCTGGACAATTTTGCCTCATGTGAATAAACAGGACTGACTGTCTATAAACTGAGAATCAGGAAAATATAAGAACTGGTGCCTAACCTTGACCAAATTGCAGCCCAATATTTACAGCATGGTCTTCTCTGAATAAGCCTGCAAATAGGACCCAGCGTCCACATCCAAAAATTCATTCCGAATACAAGTAATTCTGTGCCTTATGTCAAATCCTAGGTCAAATCCTAGGGCTTCAAGTCAGAGTGCCCCAGGTTGTGGATAATAGATGGGAATTTTAGGATTTCACAGTGGTGTCAAAATAAAGACTTAGAGGTGTTATCTCTGTTGCCCAGGCTTATGGAGCAGTTGGAGGTTGTCTCACAGGGGAACAACAGCAACATGAAGATTTTTGTATTCCATGTATCTGTTAAATTTATTTTAAATTTATTAATAAATACATTTATCAGATAGATGCTTTGTGCTTATTTTCAATACTACGGGATATAAATAGATATTGTTTAAGAGATATTCCTTGTACCTAAGACAGAAGATGAATGTGAGTACCTGGAGAAGAATAATCAACTACAATGGAGAACATAGTGACTAGGAGAGTCTGCTTCAATTAGAAAAAAAAATCAATCAATGTCTGTCCAAGTGCAACAAAGACCAGTGGCCAGTGAGCAATGCAGTGAACTCATCAAGTGAGCATAACTGTTGTAAATAAAAATGCCCCATGTTCCCTAAAATAATGAGATGAGGCAATCATGAAAGGGGCTTCAAAGGAACACAAATATTTTTCTTTTTCCTGTCTTACAGTATATTTTCATAGCTCTTCACTCACTTGAAAACTTTGCAGGAGACTGATATTTGAGTGCACAAATTATTGTATGAACACATTAACTCATTAAATTAATTTACAGAAATATAACCAATGTAACTTCTGTGCCCACATTTATTTATGGACAATTGTCATACTGAAAACAATTAATTGAAAATTATAGGGATGTGATAACTACAATCACAATTAAAAATGTTTGTGAGATGTGACACCTCAGGCTTCACTTGTAGAGAGTCTAGCAATGAGAGACAGTATAACAGTGAGATATGGAAATAATCATTGAAATGCAATAATCTATTTTAATTGAAAATGTTATTTTCTTCTGATCCTCACATAGAAGTGAGAATGTTGGGCATGTGTTCTTGTATATGAAATTTTGTAGTTTGCCCAAACTCCTTTACAGTAACATAACAGAACCATGTTCCATTTTACAAGGCACAGGGCCCAATACTCTCCATCCCCATAGCACTGTGATTCAATTCTTTTCTTTAGTAAATGGGTCTTGAATTATTGGTTAGAGGCAACTTATCATTTTGGCTTTAACTTTCATTTTTATGTTGATCAAAGATGCTTGTTCCATGCAACCTTCTTTGCCCACATGCATTGGTCAAGATGGAAGAACCAAAGGAGAGGATGGCATGCAGGAAAATGTCTGTTCATGAGGGCATTAGAGCTGTGTGCTATCCTTAGACTCAAATTTCAGACAAATGATAGAAATGAGTTATATTTGAGACTGATCTCTTTGATGAGACAAAAATGTGAGGAGTTAAACTTCCTAACCTTTTACTTCTTGAAATTTTCTATATGTATCAAAGCTTCATATAAGCTATGGAGCACTCACATTGGGGTAACTCTTAACAGTGGATGAGAAAATAAATATTTTGTTTTTAATTATGTGTGTATGTTTTTGTGTGAGTAGTGTAGTGTGCATGGGGACAAATAGAGGCCATGGGTTCTTCAGACTTACAGGTAGGTATGACTTAACATTGCAGGTGCCAGGAATTTGAAACTGTTTCCCTGCAATAACAGTATGCTCTTTGAAACTCTGAGCTGCTTCCCGAATGTGCCGATGAGCAGTCGAAACCTCTCCTTTTATGTTTGCTGCAGCTCAGTTCTCAACAGTTGAAATATCAAACCAAACTGCATGAACATGGAGGGCCTTGTATCAGAACAGCCAGGCATCAAGAGGACAAAATGACCACTTAATCTGTGGAACTTAAGAAGCTCATTTTAGGAATAGTAAATAGGGAAGTCTGATCATAGTTTGGACAGTGTAGAGTGAGAAGATTAATCAGTTAGTTGGGAAGGATTATCCCAAATAATAAGTTATATGGAAGATGACCAAAGTTAATAAGAACACATCCTGTTTCAAATATGGAGAAAGTCAGTTTTAAAGTTAGACAGACCCCCCAAACAATACCTATTTGTTTTGCCTGAGGAACCACTGCTTGTAAGTCTGATGGGAAAGGTAATTTTTACCAAGGTGCAAATGCATGAAATGGGATCTGTCAAAAGCAATAATGAATTCTATCTTTTTATGGAACCTTCTTGCTATAGGGGGAAACTATGGGTATTTCAGTTTCCCGGGTGTTGTTGGAAAATGACTTTAAAATAAGGAAGCTGTGGTTCCTCTATCACAGGTGCAAAAACAAAGAGGACAAATTACAGTCCTTTTAAAGTTCTCTAGCTTATAACTGAACCTAACATGCAACAAGTGTCATAACTTCTTACTCCTTTAAAATATATTAAGATAATGTGTGAATATTTATGTATGTATATATGTATGTATGTATGTATGTAAAGCATACAAAGTTATATTTAATTCTGTCTAATAGCAAGAAGCAGATTGTTAGCTTACAGGGCTTGTGGGAGAAGCTATTTGTTATATTATTTGAACAAATATGATGTTTATTAGACTATGACAGTGAAAAGACACCTCTAGAGAATTTTTTTCTTATTTGTGTTTGGAAGAAGAAAACACAGATTCTAATTGTGAAACATATTCTCATGCAGCACAGTCTAGATCTTCTTATCTTATTAAGCAACCACATACTGGTCTAGGGAGACCCTGTTGGTCCCCAACACCCCCTGCTGGTCATGAGTGTCTCCATATGGAGGTTTCTGTGCAGGTTCACACTGGAGTTCTCTCACTGTGTCTGTTGTACAGTAATACATGGCTGTTTCCTCAGTTTGCAGACTGTTCAGTTTTAAGAAAACTTGGCTCTTGGAGGTGTCCCTGCTTATGCTGATTCGGGTCTGAAGAGCTGAATTATAATGTGTATTTCCACTGTTTTCTATAGCTCCCATCCATTCCAGACCCTTTCCTGGAGGCTGGCAGATCCAGCTTACGCCATAGCTGGTTAAAGAGAACCCAGAGACAGTGCAGGTGAGTGACAGGGTCTGTGATGGCTGCACTAGGCCAGGTCCTGACTCCTTCAGCTGTATCTGGGACAGGGCACCTAGGGACAAGCAACATCACCATCAGTCATATAACCCATAGATGAAAAACCTGGGTTCCTTTCCTGAAACCCTGAAGCACTTTCAGCTGGGAAATGTCAACAGACAGAGGAAGCACCAGGACAGCCATGCTGTGTTGGAGGCTCTAGTCAGAAGGAGATGGGGCCTCTCAGCTTGGCCTTGGATTTTCATCTTGAGCTTCAGGACTGCTTTGTATTGGGGGAGGTTCCAGAGAGCATAAGAGGAAGCACAGGCAATGTTTCGAATTTCTCCTCCAGGAAACTGAGATTTTTATTTTTATCTCAGGAACATCTCTGTAATGCTGTCTGGATTTACAATTCCAGAGAAACAGGAAATATTTAGAGTCATACTGTACAAGCCTTAGAAGCAAAACAGGGAAATGTTTACATTAACTAGGTCCACATTCATTCAGTGCAGGTAGAGGAGGATACCAGGTTCTCAATGGATTTATGTATCTCTGTATCTTCCAGTAGAGAATTTAAATGGTATTGGTACTTTTGGTGATCAGAAATCCTGTTTAAGGAACTACTTAAAATTCTTTGTCTTGGTGTCCTTGTAATTGTCTCATTCTTATAACTTCTCAGGAAATAACTTGTGAGGAATCAGCTCACACACATTTCATACATGTGATTTCACATGTTTATCTGTAAGGAAATCTGTGGAACTGATTTGGGTCGCATCTTATTAGGCTCAGATTTTATCTTTTCACTTATGAACATCCTACCTGGACACTAGATTTCATTCCTCTTGATTCATTTCAGTCTATCCATGCACTTTGTCTATCACTCTCCTCAGCTTGTAGCCAATCACAGGTTCCTAAATATGATTGTTGCTTTGGTAAGTGATGGGAAGTTCAGCTACTCATAACACTTCATTAAAAGCAACAGTATGCCGCCAGGTTTGAGGGTTATGTTCACTGAATTAATAAAAAAAATAGGGAATATTTAGTGATGATTATAAGTGGACTGGAAGGCTGATATGAGATTGGGGAACCCTGTGACCTGAATGATAGTCAAGGTATAGATAAAAAGAGTTTCTAGTGTCTTTTCCTGTGTCTTGTTAATGGAAATCACCAGGGAAGAGAAGTGCAGAGCTAGAACTAATCTGTTCATTCAAGACTCAGGAAATGTCTGTCTAATTTGGCTTTAGAGACGTCACAATTTGTGTCCATTATTTCTTCACACATAGTCTTGTCACTCTTACTGTGAGTTGCAGTGGTAGAAACTGCTCTTCAATTTAAGGAGACAGCCATTATGTGAAAGCCCTGATCATCATGTACAGCATGAGTTCAATCTTCCCTGTATGTTTGAATGCTTCAGGGTTATGAAAAATTTTTTCAGACATGATGCTTAGTATGTTTCATTTTGTGTTTGTCTGATATTTTCATTGTGGTTACAATAATCTGGGAAGGAGTATCACAGAAATAAATGGACATTTCTTATATTATATCGGGTAACTAGGTATAAATTCACCTATTCAAATATTTTTGTCCTTAGTTACTTCAGAGATATTGTCTAAGTCAGGATTCTATTTCTGTGAAAAGACACCATGACCACAGCTGTTATAAGGAAACCATATAATTTAGGGGGCTTTCCTGCAGCTCCAGAAGTTCAGACCATTTTCTTCATGGCAGGACAAATGGCAGTGTGCAGGAAATCATGGAGCTGGAGAATTAGCTGAGAGTCCAACATCTTGCAAGGAACAAGAAGTCAACTGACAGACTGGGCTGCATTCTGAGCATAGAAAATCTCAAAGCCTACCCTCCACAGTGACATATTTCCTCCAGTCAGGCCATTCCCACTCCACCAATGCCACGCAACTTAAAAGTGTCATTCCATTCGATATTATGTTGGCCAATTTCATTCAAAATCACACATGCGTTTGTGTCCATATCCCACACTCTCTTATTCCTCAGGTTTTCCTTTTTCCATGAGACTCTCAAGAAGGAGGTCACTGGGAAAACAGCATTTGCAAAGGTAATTCATTCATGATAAAGTCACACATTATTTATTATTATCTTCTATTTGAGAGGTGTATCATTACTCTTTTTTTAAAAGATTTATTCACTTATTATGTATACAACATTCTGCCTCAATGTATACCTGCATGCCAGAGGAGGGTGCCAGATTCAGAACAGATGGTTATGAACCATCATATGGTTGCTGGGAATTGAACTCAGGACCTCTGGAAGAGCAGCCAGTGCTCTTAAACTCTGAGCCATCTCTCCAGCCCCCATGTATCCTTATTCTTAAGGGATTATGCAGTTATTTATTTAATTATGTAAAGTGGATAGATGTATATTCAATTAATGGGTCATGTAGAATTAACAGTACAAACCTGTACACGTGTGTGGTTGTCAGAATCTTTTTGCATGATATAAACTAGGGTCATCATGGAAAAAGGAACCTTATTTGGAAAAAAAATACCTACATTATATTGGTATGCAGGCAAGACTATGATGCAATTTTCTGGATTAATAACTGATGTAAGGGGGCCCAGACAGATGTAGACATTACCATCCATAGGCAGTGGTGGTGATTGTGCATTGTATAAGGTAGCAGGTTGCAGAACCATGGAGAACAAGTCTATGAATTGAGTTTATTTGTGATCTCTGATTCGCTTTCCACTTTCAGGTTTCTGTTTGATTTCACATCCTAATTTTCCTCCGTGGTTGTCTGTAATATTTAAGATTACACAAACCCTTTCCTTTCCATGTTGCTGACCCCATCAATAGGTAGCAGACTGGGATAGTTTAAAAGTTTTCTGATGAAAGAATGGGTTGAGAATGGTGACAATGTGTATAACTGTAACCATAATCACAGATAGAGTAACACTTTTAGGTAGAGACACACTCTGCAACACACACTCACAGAGAAGTACACTTACAGATATGGTCACAAATAAAATTATGTGGTGACAAGCCATGATAATTAAAGTCTGAGCAGGTCACCCAAAGTAAGTTCTTCCAGTCAATATCACCTAGGACTCTGGCCACTGAGAAATTTAAGCAAGAGGCCTGAGTCTCAGTAGTTTACCCTGGAGAAATACCTGGTAGCAGGAAAGAACCACAAACTGAGATAATCCAACCCCCACCCAAGGGCAGACCATTCAAAGGTAATGCCTGACATTCCAACCACTGCACCTTTACACAAATGTCAATAAATCGGGGTCCTAAACCTCAGAAGCCCATCACACCCACCTCTATTGCTATAAAAACCCTATTCTAATTGAACTCAAGGCTCTCTGGATATTCCAATAACTTGGACATAAGGAGAGACAGAGTTTGCAAACTTGATTAAAATAAAGGTTCAGTCTCCTTAGTTGGCTTTTGTGGGACCCCGAGGATTTGGGCATAACAATTACACATTCAAACACACACACACAGACACAGATACATACACATGCATGCACAAACACACACACACACACACACCATCACCAACTCCACCACCACTACTACCACATCCACATGTAGAAATAATTATTCATAAGCAGTGGGGCTGAATTTTTTTCTTCCTGTCATTTTCACAGGGCCACTCTGGTTGGCTTGGTCTCACTATATAGACCAAGCTAATACTGAACTATGTCACTGTCTTCCAACTATCTCATACAGGGTTCTTAAACTTTGAAATATTTTTTTTTCATATAATAAATTCTGATCATTATCTTTTCCCTCTTGGCTTTCCATGTCTTTCCTCTTTTACAACTTGCTCAACTTCATAAGAAACATAGTTTTACAGCCAATTTTGGGACCAGACTTATGACATTCATTTCATATTGACAATGAATGGGTTGGAAATCCAGAATTGACAATAATTTTTCATTTAAAAATTTTTATATGAAATATGTTTGTTCTGTAGTTTATAACATTTTTATTAATGTTTATAATAAATAGCACTACAGTTCAGGCCTGAGGAGACAGCTCAGTAGTAAGGTGCCTGCCTCACAGAATGAGTGTTTCAGTTTGATTTTCAGCACTTAACTGTGAAGCTGGTGGTGATGATTTATCCTTATATTCTCAGAACTGGTGAGGTAGTGAAAGGAGCTTCTCAGGATCTTGCTATCCAACCATTCCATCTGACCCTTCTGAACTTCAGGTTTAGTGTGAGACCCTCAAAAAATAAGATATAAGTCAATTCAGGAATACACTCAGAATCAACTTGTGGCCTCTACACCCATGTACGAACATACACTGTGATAATTAGTGTTTCCATTCATTCAAACATTTCCCTTTCCATGTGTTGAGCTCATAGTTTATAGTTATTTAGAAGCAAGACATGGAAGCAGCAGACCTAGGTAGAGCTGATTGTTATGGGAAACAAGACCAGCACTCCTCTCATTCACTGTATACTTATTCCCACTCCAAAACTTTCATCTGAACTTCCTACTCTAGTCATAAGATTGCTTGTTTTAAGTGTAATAATGTGAGATATTATATCTTTCTGATATTTTTCTTTTTAGTTTGAACTTGGTTCTTAAATTTAATATCTTGTAGATGGAATACAAATACTATAACTCAGAGCTAGCCAAGCACTCCCATTCTTTAAAATATTATATTTTTCATCAGAAAATAATGTTTTGATTATAACATCTGAAACAAAACCAGCCACTACAAGTTCTACTTGATAACCAGCACTTATGACTATATATAACACAGCAGAATAAAAGTATAGGATCAATATTTTGAGCATCAATGTCCAGAATGTAGAGTAGGAAAAACAAATAAAACCAAAGAAATAAAATGAGGCCAGGGGAAAGAAACTTCCTTCCCAGCTTGTGGCTCCCATCCACAATCTAGAGTACATTAAATAATGAAATCATCATGTACTGTAAAGATTCATAGAACATGCAGGAATCTCCCTATTTATATTCAACACCACATATTTGGATGAAATGGTAAAAAATAACAATGCACTCTGCACATGTAAAACACATTGTCTTCAACACACTGAACTGAGGAAGTCTGGGGTTACTGAGTTGTGCTCTCACTTATTGATGTTCTGATTGTCACTTTGAATCTTAGGCAGAAAACGTATCTGGGTTGTGTTTAGATGCTTTGTAATGGGAAGGGAGGTCCCAACTTTGAAGTCAATCCCCCAAGTCTCCCAGTGTACGTGATACCTTACCTTGGCCCTGTGGTCAGAGGATGGTGTGGTAACCACTGTATTGCAAATTATTGACATAGTATGAGAAAATATGCCTCTCTTAAGCAAACACATAATCTCCCAGACATGGACACAGACAAACAGACAAAAAAAACCAACATAGACAAACCTACACAAAGACCTATATACTAGAGGAACCAGATATATGTATGCCAACATGTTATGTGAATTCATTCATTCTACTTAAAATATCATGTTCTTCATTATATAGCTTGATAATATTGATACATCCCAGTACCATCTCTCTCCTGCATCCACTCTGGATGACCCTGTGATTTCTGAGCTATATGTTGTCCTGTGGACTGAAATCTCAGAGAAGTGATTGAAATGAGTTGTTCTTGAGAAGAAAAATGAGACAGTACTTTCATGATAAAAGGTTTTTTAAACTTCAACAGGGAGTAGTGATTATCCAAACATAGCATCTATTAATCAAAATGAGCAATTAATATTTGAAATGTTTCTTTCTGAATCAAACAGCATTTATACTACACAAGAACTCTTCCATCAAATTAACTCCCAACACTAGATGAGTATTTTTTTTAATAAATACATTTTTGGTTCTTTTTTTTTTTCAACACAGCATTTCTCTAGCTGTCCTGGACCTGGCACTGCAGACCAGGCTGTCCTTTAATTCAAATGATCTGCCTGCCTCTGCTTCTTGAGTACAGGAATTAAAGATGTGAGCGATCACCACCAGGCGAATACATTATTTTGAGTTATGCATATGTGATTCTGTGTGGATGGTGTAGTGAACATGGAGACAAACAGAGGTCACAGGGTCCTCTAAATCACATGTGGTTTTGAACTGCCATGAGTCTAGGATTTACAAACTCCAGTTTCTTTCCGATCTGATGCTGGTCATGGCAGAATCAGTTCCACCCTTTATGACAGTTTTCATTTTGTTCATGTCTGGATATACCCTAACTTTAAAAAGCAACTTAAATGGGGCAATGGAAAGAGCTCTGCAGTTCAGGTTCTTGTTGAAGCAGAATCTTCAACTGGAATCTTAGTTATAAGCTCAAGTCTTCAAGGCTACAAAAAGAGCTATGTGTCAGCCAAGAAGTTTTTCCGTTCATGGGATGTGGAGACAGCATAAACACTGGAACTCACTAAAATTAGTCTAGCCATTTGTGATCTCCAGGCCATGGTGCGGGAAGTACTTCTGATATGTGTTGCTTTTGATGGTTAATAAATGAGGTGCTTTTGGCCAATGGCTTAATAGAATATAGCCAGGCTGGAAGACATATATATGTAGCGAAGTAGACAGAGTCAGTGAGACTCCATGTAGCTGCCAGAGGAGAAAGATGTGAGCCACCAGCCAGAATTTTGCCAGTAGGGCATGAGCATCATGGTAAAATATAAAGTAAATAGAAATAGATTAAGCAAAGATAAAAGAGGAAACTGTCAACATGCTTAAGTGATTGGCCAACCAGTGGTTTAAAGAATATAGTTTCTGTGTGATTATTTTGGAGTCTGGGAGACTGGGAAATGAACAAACAGCCTCTGGCAACAAGGATATGTGATACAGATTGTCTTTAAAATAAGGTGCAGATTGATAGATGAATAAATCACATATCAAAATGTACAGAAATACACATATAAACATGGGCAGCTTTAGAGGGAGAGAGAGAGAGGAAGAAAAAACAGTATAACAAATGCATACATATATAAATACAATTTTATAAAGTAAAAATGAATAAAGCAAATACAAAAACACTTATCAAACTGAAAACCAAAAATTTAAATAAACATTTGGAGACTTTAAGAATTTCTACACACCAAATCTGTAGAGCGAATCCTGATTGTGATTTGGAGAATCAGCACAAAGAGGTGTCTGGCCCTTTTTGCCTATCTCAACAGGCTCCTCATTGACCTAGAGCTCTGTGTGTTCTTACCGCCCCCTGCTGGTCCTTAAGTACCTGCAAGGAGATTTGCATCTGAGCTCACAATACT
Organism: Alexandromys oeconomus; assembly: GCA_963919705.1. NCBI lineage: Eukaryota > Metazoa > Chordata > Mammalia > Rodentia > Cricetidae > Alexandromys > Alexandromys oeconomus. Next base: position 7,094,597 of record CAWTZB010000260.1, on the reverse strand, counting down.
ATTCACTAACTTTTTACTTTGCACAGTAACACATGGCTGTGTCCTCAGACTGCCTATTTCCAGGTACAGAGTGTTCTTGTCCTTGTCACTGGAGATGGTGAATCAGATCTTTATGGCATCAGCATAGTAGTTGTTGAGCTACTACTACCATTAATGCATGAAAACCACCTCTGCCCCTTCCCTCGTGCTGGACAGACCCAGTTCATGTTATAGTTACTAAAGGTACATCCACAGAGTCTCAGGAGCTTTTCAGGCTTTACTAAGACTCCCCAAGACTCCACCAACTGCACCTCTCACTAGACAACTGAAAGCACAGAGAAATCTGATCATAAAACTGACCAAAATCTACTTTTTTCATTCTCATGCACACACATGACACACCGTCTCATCTCTACAAATTACTTTTTAACATAATGACAAGAAAAAGAGAAATAAGCCTCAGACCCGTGGTGAGTGGCCTGTTTTTAGTGCTAACCGTCACCAAACACATATTCTAGGTTCTAAAAATGATCAAAACAGGCAGTGTTTCTCCATGGATGATGTTTAGGGAGATGGCAAAAGTACAATGAGTATAGCTAGTTCACTAAATGGGTTACTTTATCCATCTAAGTTGAAAGCGGGACATTAGGGATGTTTGAAATGTAGAACCCAGAAGATGTGCATGGTAAAGGATGATGGCTGAGTTTGGGGAAGAGCAAAGGGGCCAGGAGGAAATGAAAATTTACCACTCATACTTCCTCCACACACGGGGCAACTGAAGGATCAATGATTGCTGAAAATATAACTATAGAGACTCTTAAGAGAGAGGGCCTGAGACAGAATAATGGGTCACTGACATGTGGGACTTTATGATGTTCCTTATTGGAAATGTTCACAGAGTAAAAGTTGCAAGATCATTCATTCTATTGATCTGCTGGTTTAGTGAGAAAAGTAGAGGGCCCTTGATAGTCTGGGCTTGAAATTTGGGGATGCCTCAATAAAGAGGGACCAGTAAGAGAAATACAAGATACTGGCTAGACAGTGGATGGGGATTTGGGAATTCCCTATTGGTAAGAGTGATTAGGAGTTTTAGGTGTATTCATGTGGCCTCACAGGCTCATGAGATAATTGTAGGATCTCTGAAGGGGGAAAATGATAATAACCATAAACTTTATGTTTCATGAATTTGTAAAAAGCACATTTAATTAAAATTTCTTGAATATATGCTAAGTTTCAAGATAGTGGGAAACAAAGATGCTTCATAGCAGATTTCACACCCTTGAAGACTCAGGTGTTTGACAAGGAACACTGAAGACAAACAATCTATGAGATTAGAAATTTATAAAAAATATAAAATCCACTATAAAATTTTAGTAAGCATCTTTCTAAAGATGAAAAGACCAGGAAAACTCATCCAGAAAGCATAAACATTTCAATACATGAGCTTCAAAGTAGCTAAAAAATTGCATGATATAATATTGATGGGAATCTCAGGAGAAAAATGAATGTTTTTACCAGTGTTTACTCACAATACAACTCTTTTAATGTACATCAAGATATACATTAGTAAGCAGAGATGGCAGTATGCTGAAACAACCTCAGTAAATTCCTTTTTAAAATTCTGACTTATGTATCTTTAGTTCCTTTCACGCCACCTTCCTTGGAGTCCGTGTGGTCACTCATGTAAGATGTGGCAAAATCTTCAAAAAAGAGTATCTGCAGGGAAGGTGTGTCTGTGTGTGTGCTGTCCTTCCAGCACTGGATCCCTTGAACTTTTGACATTACCTACTTATGTTCTGAGGAATTCAATCTGATTTCTTCTGGAAGGAAAGATAGTTTGTTTATGTTTCCAGAGTCTACTAATGAGCCATCTATACAGGAGTATAGGATGCTAATGGAAAATGATGGGTTAACATTCAAGAGAAAATTTTACAGGTTTAATGTGGTGTTTAGTAAATAAAGAACAAAAAGCAAACTTAAGGGAATTAAGACAGATTCGGCAAAGATGGGATAAGTATAAGAAGAGAGATAAATGCCCATAACGTCTCAAGATTTGTTTTGGGGAAGGTTTGAAAAGGAGTTAGAAACATGGAGGAGATGAAAAGATGTTCTTCTGCATGTATTACAGAAATATAAAAAGACAGTAGACTATTTGACTATGAACCCTTAGCTCGAAATGCAATGATTCCATAACCTAGATAAAGTTTTATATCGAAACAAATGCCAAGCCATGTCAAGCATGACCAATGGCAGGCTCATACCAGAGACATCTGTCTGATGAAAACCTATTTCCATGCATCTGATATAATGATTCCAAGAATAATCCGTATCACGTGAAAAACAATACATGCTGTTAAGCATTTTTTCTGTATATATGATGAGACTCATGCCTAGTATAAATAAATACATTCAGATGCCATTCCTTTGAGTCTTGTGTCTATCATTCACTGACTCTTACCCACCTATTCCTGAGACCCTGTCCCATCTATCCTAGTGTGCTGGCTGAACTGATTCATTGCAAGTCCCCACTTTAATTCAAGGAAAAGCTCCACATAGTATAAGGACTGTGAGAATGTGAGAGGTAGAAGCACCATTCATTGAAGGGTTCTTTATGGGACTTTATGGGGCTCAGGCTTTTAGACAGAGACTCCAGATGGAAAGATAGTGTAATTGTGATATCAGGAAATAAACATGGAAATGCAAAAAAAAAAAAATCTATTGCAAATGAAAATCCCACTCCATTTCCACACAACTAATCTATTGCTGGTCACATGGCCTTTGTTTCTAATTCTCTGATGATCCTAAACATTATTAACCAATGTCTAGAAGAACTATGATCCCATTGAAAGATGTAGTGGCATATCATTTGCACTTTAATAAATATACCTTAGCTGAGGATCAGAAAATAAAACAAACACAATTGACAGACTTGCAGACCAGTTAGAATGAAACACACCTTTATTTTTTTTTTACTTTTTAATGTTTATTTTATTATCTTTACTCCTTTAATCTATAACTGTCTGTACTCTGTCTCTTTAAAGACTTATTTATTTTTTTTTTACATTTTTTTTGAAAAATTAGCGCCTCCTCCCCGTTTACCATTTCCTTCCCCCTCGTCCCAAACATCTCCCCCTTCTCTCACTCACCTACCGCACTCCATTCCCCCTCCCTCTCGAGAATGATGAGGAGTCCAGATTCCCTGCCCTGCGGGAAGACCAAGGTCCTCCCACTTCTATCCAGGACCGGGAAAGTTAGCATCCAAACAGGCTAGGCTCCCACAAAGCCAGATCATGTATTAGGATCGAAACCTAGTGCCATTGTCATTGGCTTCTCATCAACCTTCATTTTCCGCCACGTTCAGGGAGTCCTGTTTTATCCCATGCTTATTCAGTCCCAGTCCGGCTGGCCTTGGTGAGCTCCCAATAAATCAGCCCCACTGTCACAGCGGTGGGTGCACCCCTCGTGGGCCTGACTTCCTTGCTCATGTTCTCCCTCCTTCTACTTCTCATTTGGGTCTTAAGAGCTTAGTCCAGTGCTCCAATTTGGGTCTCTCTCTCTATCTCGATCCATCGCCAGATGAAGGTTCTAAGGTGATATGTAAGATATTCACCAATATGGCTATAGGATAGGGTCATTTAAGATTCCCTCTCCTCAGTTGCTCAAGGTATTAGCTGGAGACATCTCCCTGGACAACTGCGAGCCCCTCTAGAGTCAAGTCTCTTGCCAACCCTAAGATGGCTCCCTTACTTAGGATATATATTTCTCTGCTCCCGTGTCCACCCTTCCTTTATCCCAACCATCCCATTCCCCCAAGGTCCCCCCAATCTCCCCTTCTTACGTTTCTCACCATAATTTCCCCTTAGCCCCATGCCACCTCACCCCAAGTTCCCAGTTTACGCCCAGCAATCTTGTCTATTTCCCATATCCAGGCAGGAGACTATATGTTTTCATTTGGGTTCACCTTCTTATTTAGCTTCTCTAGGATCACAAATTATATGCTCAATGTCCTTTATTTATGACTAGAAACCAGTTATGAGTGAGTACATCCCATGTTCATCTTTTTGGGTCTGGGATACCTCACTCAGGATAGTGTTTTCTATTTCTGTCCATTTGCATGCAAAATTCAAGAAGTCATTGATTTTTAATGCTGAGTAGTACTCTAATATGTATATATTCCACACTTTCTTCATCCATTCTTCTATTGAAGGGCATCTAGGTTGTTTCCAGGTTCTGGCTATTACAAATAATGCTGCTATGAACATAGTTGAACAAATGCTTTTGTCATATGATAGGGCATCTCTTGGGTATATTCCCAAGAGTGGTATTACTGGATCTTGGGGTAGGTTGATCCCGAATTTCCTGAGAAACTGAAAGACTGATTTCCAAAATGGTTGCACAAGTTTGCATTCCCACCAGCAATGGATGAGTGTGCCCCTTACTCCACAACCTCTCCAACAAAGGCTATCATTGGTGTTTTTGATTTTAGCCATTCTGACAGGTGTAAGTTGTTTTAATTTGCATTTCCCTGATCACCAAGGAGGATGAGCATGACTTTAAGTGTCTTTTGGCCATTTGAATTTCTTCTGTTCAGAATTCTCTGTTCAGTTCAGTGCCCCATTTTTTAATTGGGTTAATTAGCATTTTAAAGTCTAGTTTCTTGAGTTCTTTATATATTTTGGAGATCAGGCCTTTGTCTGTTGTAGGGTTGGTGAAGATCTTCTCCCAGTCAGTGAGTTACCATTTTGTCTTAGTGACAGTGTCCTTTGTTTTACAGAAGCTTCTCAGTTTCAGTAGGTCCCATTTATTCAATGTTATCCTTAAAGTCTGCTTTAAGGATATATGGGGATATATGTAGGAAGTGATCTCCTGTGCCTATATGTTGTAGAGTACTTCCTACTTTCTCTTCTATCAGGTTCAGTGTGTTCGGACTGATATTGAGGTCTTTAATCCATTTGGACTTAAGTTTTGTGCATGGCGATAGATATGGATCTATTTTCATTCTTCTACAGGTTGACAACCAGTTCTGCCAGCACCATTTGTTGAAGAGGCTTTCTTTCTTCCATTGAATACTTTTAGCTCCTTTATCAAAAATCAGGTGTTCATAGGTTTGTGGGTTAAAATCTGGGTCTTCTACTCTATTCCATTGATCGACTTCTCTGTTTTTATGCCAATACCAAGCTGTTTTCAAAACAGAAGCTCTGTAATAGAGTTTGAAGTCAGGGATGGTAATGCCTCCAGAATTTCCTTTATTGTATAAGATTGTTTTGGCTATCCTGGGGTTTTTGTTTTTTTTCATATAAAGTTGATTAATATCCTCTCAAGATCTGTGAAGAATTTCAATGAGATTTTAATGGGGATTGCATTGAATCTATAAATTGCCCTTGGTAGAATTGCCATTTTTACTATGTTGATCCTCCCAATCCAAGAGCAAGGGAGATCCTTCCATTTTCTGGTATCCTCCTCAATTTCTTTCTTCAAGGACTTAAAATTCTTCTCAAATAGATCCTTCACATCCTTGGTTAGAGTTACCCCAAGATATTTTATGCTGTTTGTGGCTATCATGAAAGGTGATGTTTCTCTGATTTCCCTCTCTGCATCCTTATCCTTAGTGTATAAAAGAGCAACTGATTTTTTGGAATTGATCTTGTATCCTGCCACGCTACTAAAGGTGTTTATCAGCTGTAGGAGTTCTTTGCTGGAGTTTTTGGGGTCGCTCATGTACACTATCATATAATTTGTAAATAATGGAAGTTTAACTTCTTCCCTTCCAATTATAATACCTTTGATCCCCTTATGTTGTCTTATTGTTATTTCTAGAACTTCAAGCACTTAATTGAAAAGGTATGGAGAGAGTGGACAGCCTTGTCATGTTCCTGATTTTAGTGGGATGGCTTTGAGTTTCTCTCCATTTAATTTGATGTTAGCTGTTGGCTTGCTGTAAATAGCTTCTATTATATTTAGTTAGGACCCTTGTATCCCTAATCTCTCCAAGACCTTTATCATAAAGGGATGTTGAATTTTGTCAAATGCTTTTTCTTCATCTAATGAAATGATCATATGGTTTTTTTCTTTCAGTTTATTTATATGATGGATTACATTGATAGATTTTTGTTGAACCAGGCCTACATCCCTGGGATGAAGCCTACTTGATCATAATAGATAATTTTTCTAATGTGTTCTTGGAATCGGTTTGCCAGTATTTTATTGAGGATTTTCGTGACGATGTTCAGGAGTAAGATTGGCCTGTAATTCTCTTCCTTGGTTGGGTCTTTGTGTGGTTTTGGTATCAGGGTAAATATAGCTTCATCAAAGGAATTTGGCAATGACTTTTCTGTTTCTATACTGGGAATTACCTTAAGGAGTATAGGTATTGGGTCTTGAAAGTTCTGGTAATATTCTGCATTTAAACCGTCTGGACCTGTGCTTTTTTTGGTAGGAAGGTTTTTTATAACAACTTCTAATTCGTCGTGATTAACAGGTCTATTTAGATTGTTCACCTGGTCCTGGTCTAATTTTGGTATATGGTACTAATCTAAAAAAGTGTCCATTTCTTTAATATTTTCCAATTATTTTGTCATATAGGCTTTTTAGTAAGATCTAATGATTTTCTGAATTTTCTCTGTGTCTGTTGTTTTGTCTCCCTTTTCATTTCTGATCTTGTTAATTTGTGTATTCTCTCTCTGCCGTTTGATTAGTTTTAATAGGGGTTTATCAATCTTGTTGATTTTCTCCAAGAACCAACTTTTTGTTTCATCGATTCTTTGGATTATTTTCTGTGTTTCTATTTTGTTGATTTCAGCCTTTAGTTTGATTATTTCCATTCTTCTACTCCTTCTAGGTGAGTCTGCTTTTTTTTCTAGAACTTTCAGGTGGGCAGTTAAGTCTCCTATATGTGCTTTCTCTGATTTCTTTAAGTGGGCACTTAGTGCTATGAACTTTCCTCTTAGCACTGCTTTCATAGCGTCCCATAGGTTTGCATATGTTGTCTCTCTTTTTTTTTTCATTGAATTCAAGAAAGTCTTTGATTTTTTTATCTCTTCCTTGATCCAGGTGTGGTTCAGTAGTTGACTGTCCACTTTCCATGAGTTCATAGGCTTTCTAGGGGTAGCATTGTTGTTGAATTCTAACTTTAAACCATGGTGATCTGAAAGACACAGGTGGTTACTAATATTTTTTTGAAACTGTGTAAGTTTGCTTTGTTACCGAATATGTGGTCAATTTTCGAGAAGGTTCCATGATCTGCAGAGAAGAAGGTATATTCTTTCCTATTTGGGTGGAATGATCTATAGATGTCTGTTAAGTCCATTTGATTCATTACCTCCCTTAATCCTCTTATTTCTCTGTTAGGTTTCTGTCTGATTGACCTGTCCATTGGTGAGAGAGCAGTGTTGAAATCTCCTACTATTAGTGTGTGTGGTTTGATGACTGCCTTGAGTTTTAGTAGTATTTCTTTTACATAAGTGGGTGCTTTTATATTAGGGGCATAGATATTCAGGATTGAGACTTTGTCCTGATGAATTGCTCCTGTTATGAGTAAAAAATGTCCCTTTCCATCTCTTCTGATTGATTTTAGTTTGAAGTCAGCTTTGTTAGAAATTAGTATGGCCACACCTGCTTGTTTCTTAGGTCCATTTGCTTGATAAACCTTTCCCCAGCCCTTTACTCTGAGTAGATATCGGTCTTTGTGGTTGAGGTGTGTTTTTTGTAAACAGCAGAATGTTGCATCCTGTTTTCGTATCCAATCTCTTAGCCTGTGCCTCTTTATAGGTGAGTTGAGTCCATTGATATTAAGTGATATTAATGACCAGTGGTTGTTAACTCCGATCATCTTTTTTCCTTTTTTTGGTAATAGAGTTTGTGTGTTTCCCTTCTTCGAGTTGTGCTGGTGAAGGGTCATTAGATGTCTGAGTTATTGTGGGCATTGTTGGACTCCTTGGATTGTGATTTTCCTTCTACTACTTTCTGTAAGGCTGGATTTGTGGCTACACATACATTTAATCCCAGTAGCCACACTAGCTTGCCTTAGAAGCCAGGCAGTAGTGGTACATGCCCTTAATCCCAGAACTAGAGAGGACTATAAAGCTGGGGGAGACAGCTCTCAGACTCTGTCTCATTCTGAGATTCCTGGAGACAGAATTATCATTTTGGAAATGAGGTAGAGGTAAAAGCCAGTAGTTTCTGACCTTCAGTTTTTTTTTTTTTTCTTTTGGATTTTCAAGACAGGGTTTCTCCGTAGCTTTTAGTTCCTGTCCTGGAACAAGTTCTGTTAGACCAGGCTGGCCTCGAACTCACAGAGACCCTCCTGCCTCTGCCTCCGGAGTTCTGGGATTAAAGGCCTGTGCCACCACCGTCTAGCCTGACCTTCAGGTTTAACCCCTATTTCTGTCTCTGAGTTTTATTAATCATGTTACATTTGGTGCTCAAATTTGGGGTACAAATTCACCAAAAAGCCATTTGTCAGAGGGTTTTTAGACATCAGGCCAGAGTAGGGATTGGAATTCCAGCTCTAGGAATCGGAACCCAACCTTGCCATCAGGGTTTGTGGGAGGCACTAGCACTCCCAGCTATAATCTGTCCCAATTTAGCATCTTCTTTTGCTAAACACCCACCCTTGATGCCACCCACATGCCATCCACGTGGCTTCCTACAGTGCTCCAGAGCTTCTTGTGGCTCCCAGGTCTCCATAGCTTGCTCCCAGTCCCAAATACATGCAGCTCCCAAGTGGCCGCCACAGTTTCCCGTGACTCCTGTGTCCCATACACCGCTCTTGGATGGCTTCTATGGCTGGTGTCTAACAAAATTATGTTCAGTTTGGTTTTGAGTTCTGCATGTACAATCCACAGATTTTCCTGACCCAAACCATTATTACACCTTCAAAGTCTCAACTAAAACAGACTTTTAACAGAGGTAAGTCATCTGCTAACTATTTATTATTATTATTATTTTCAATTTGTAAACTATTCCTAAGATAATTTCAGATAATATCCCCATGTAGGATTTTTTTTTTGAGACAGAGTTTCTCTTTGTGTCAGCCCTTGTTGTCCTTGAAATGGGTCTAATCGACCAGGCTGTTCCCAAACACACAGAGAACCACATATGTCTGCCTCCTAAGTGCTGGGATTACAGGAATACACTACCACCTCCCAGGTCTCCATCCAGGAATTTAGTAACGTCTTCAGTTATATTATTGACTGAATTCTAAGAGAGTATGTGACCTACTTAGGACACACACATTCTTCCCCATAGCTGCTATCAGTTTGATAATTCATATTCTATTTTTTAAGAAATCATTTGAAAACAGAGTCAATAATGTGAAATTTTAGAAATAGTACAGTGTTTTCAAACTGATGATGAGAAGTTAGCCAAAAGGATTCATACCATTGAAAATGGCAACCTTAATTTTTCTGGAAAAATTCAATTTATTCTAATGGATTATGAAACTTTAGAAAATGAGAGATTATCTAAAAGAAACCATAGTTTTGAAACTGACAATCAAAATATGTTAAAAAGTTATGGCAAGCTAGCATATAGAACATCACTTCTGGAAGGCTGTTTACATGTCATTCAAATTATCTCTAAGGATAAGAAAATATCATTAATGTAAAAATTAAAAAAAAATCCTTGTCACGTGTATATGATGAGAATAGGAATTAATTGATTTGAGGAAATCATTAGAAATATTTACAGATCAAGAGCTTCAGACCTTACAAAAGACAATAATCTGAACTGACTGAGGAACATGTTGGAACTGATAAGTAAGGAAAAGAGGTACTTGCAAAAGATTACAGTAAAGATTTAGCATTGCCAGTCTCTTTTAGAGTCAGGCATGACATAACAAGAGTTGTAGATACTTATCCTGTTAACACCTCTGAAAAGCTATCAAATATTACATACTGAAAGGACATGCAGAATGTAAACAGGAACCTATATGTTAAAATAATCTAAAAGGTATTAAGCCAGCAGTAGTATCATATGGCATACATCAATCATATGTGAGTGAGTTGGTAAAGACATGGGCTTCAAGAAATAAGACCACTCCACTTCAACTAGTTTCAGTTTCACTAGACCATGATCCACAACTTCAGTAGAAGTGTTATATGAGAGATGGAGCTAAGGTCATTGAACATTGTAGAGTCAGAAGTATTGAGACCTATTAAGATCAAATTCTTGGTGATGGCACTAATTCTAATTCAGATAGCCAAGGTGCAAAGAATGCATACATATTGTTCCTAGGCCACACAACAGTCTTGACTGCTTGGGACAAGATTCACGAACTAAGAGAATTGAATCATGTATTAATGTTATACAAGACCTAAGAGAAAACTTTAGTGACATTTTTTTAGAGATTAACAAAGCTATACAAATAGGGGTAGCAGATCCAGAAGCTAGATGAGTACTCATTGAACCTATGGCTTTGAAAAATGATAACTTACAATTGTTGAATTAGGAGCGGCAGGGCTGCGTCCCCGGCACCCGGCCACCCGCATGGCTAGCTTATGCCCCGAAATAATTACACGGAAACTGTATTCTTTCAAACACTGCCTGGCCCGGCTAGTTCCAGCTTCTTATTGGCTAGCTCTTACATATTGTTCTAACCCATTTCTAATATTCTGTGTAGCCCACGAGCTGGCTTACCAGGGAAGATCTTAACCTGCGTCTGTCTGGAGTGGGAGCATCATGGCGACTCTCTCTAAGCTTCTTTCTCCCGGAATTCTCTTCTGTCTACTCCGCCTACCTAATTTTCTGTCCTATGAGGGCCGAGGCAGTTTCTTTATTATTAACCAATGAAAGCAACAGATAAGATACAAGCCCACCTCCATCATTTCCCCTTTTTCTGTTTAAACAAAAAAAAAGGCTTTAACTTTAACATAGTAAAATTACATATAACAGTTATCAAGCAAGAATTACAGTTACAATATATCTATTTTATCTCTTATCATAACTAAGGAAAACTATAGCTATCTATTCATTCTTCAACTCCATCAAAGACTCCAGAAGGATATAATACTACCTAAGTAAACAAGAAATAAGAAAACTCTAGAAATGACAGAGACATCTCGCTGCCTGGCCAGTCACCCAAAGTTCCTCTATACCGTTGGGGCATCCATCTTTGGCCTACAGGCCCATAGTATCCAGAGACATTTCCATGAAGCAGGACATTTTAAAGACAGTTCAGTCATTTTTTGTTGTGTCCTGCAGAATGTCTCGCAGACTCTTTCATGAATCAGGAACCCCGAAAGACCATCTCACCTTTAGGCAAGTTCAGCAGTCCTCTCTCTGCGGGTTCTTTGTGTCCAGTTTATACATCAGTCCAGGCAAGAGCAGTTTCTTGCCCAAATGACTATCCAATTCCATAAGGATCCTCTTCGATGCCCATCTTCCTCTCAAAGTAGCTGGTGCTGCCAGGAGCAGACGTGTCTCATTGTCATGAAAAGTCCTAAGTTATTAAAATATTTAAAATGCCATATTCTGCAGTCTTTGAAAGATATGAAGAATGCCTATCTAACTGAAATATATCTCTATATATCTAGAAAATCTAACATGACTACAAGCTTTACTATTATCAATGATTATCCATTAACAACCTATATTTTCTAATTATACATTACATTTTTAAATGAACTACACAATCACAATACCTTAATCAAGTTCAAAAATACATAAACATATAACAAAATTGACCATAAAATCCATACCAATGCAAATTATTCATATCTATATCATATCCCCCTTTAAATGTAAAAGAACATTTATAAACAATATTTGGGAACATGGGCGTAGTTTTTTCTCTTCACATTGCTTCCTGCTGAATAGGGGCGTCGTTAATTAGGTCATTCATGATATAACCTGTGTGCTAGTTTCATCTCAGTTGGCAATTGAGCGAAGCAATTCTTTGAGGGTGTTCACAGCAACCTTTCAGGGGGACGTGGTCTATCATACCATACCGGGATAGATGCAATCCATAGGGTCACATCCTCTGTAAAAACAAAAGAAGGACTTTTCCAAAGCATCATAACCTTAGATCCAAATTTTGAAGTCAAGATACCTTTAGAACATATGTGCAGGTTCAGCTTAGCAGCCCATATAATGAAATGTCTCTCTGTACTTAGCTCCTTCACAGTCAAAAATTTTAAAGAAAACACAATGTACATAATCCAGACTCTCTGTGAATTTTCCATTTTTACGTGGCTTATTTTTATTTTTTTTAATCTATAACTATCTGTACTTCTGTACTCTGTCTCTTTAAAGACTTTACCCTTTTTCTTTTTAAGACATTAACTTTATTCTTTATATTTTTTTTCTTCTCTCTCCCAAGCCTACATACATTCATCCAACAGTGTCTGAATCTGTTTTACTGTGAATCTGTAATTTTTTTACTATCCAGGAGCATTTTTTAAAATGTTAAGCACTTTTTAAAAACTTAAGTTGTACCATGTATAGGTAATACGGTACTGCCTGTGTCCTGCCCAGTCTAAACCTTAATTGTGCTGTTATTATGGCAATTACGGTAGTTCCTGCCTGAGGTCAGAACAGTTCTGCAGGGAGCAGCCGCTCCTGCCTCAGATCCATTTGGTGCCCCTGAACCACTCACAGTTCCGGGCACACAGCAGTCCACATTGGAGCCGCATCAGCAGTTTAATTCTGAGACTGAGTGTGCAGCACAGAAACTCTTTTTATCCAAGTTACAGCCAAATCTGACACGCAGAGCACTGCGCAGTCTAAAAATGCGTCTCTGTAAGGCGGCAGGAATCTGCCATGCTCCTCAGCCTGCCTAAGCCTGATTGGGCCTTCTGCCCAGGTGCAGGAGGGGAGCGCTGAGCCATCAGCACGGTCTCAGAGCACTCTCCTCTGATCCCAAGCGGGAACACAAACATCCAGTCCCATAAAAGCCTTGAAATGCTTTAAAGTCAGAGTTTGCACTGGCGGCACAGCTCCAGGAAGCCGCGCTTTAAAATGACGCAGCTTTTTTTCTGCTGCTGTTGCTGAATCAGGAAATCTCTCTATGGCAGGCCACCAACAAAGAGCAAAACTCTGCGTTAAACTCTGTTTTTCCTGTTTTAAATTAAGCTCTCCCAGGTTTTTAAGTGGATTTAGCCATCACGTCTGGGCGCCATCTGTTGAAATAGGAGCGGCGGCAGGGCTGTGTCCCCGGCACCCGGCCGCCCACATGGCTAGCTTATGCCCGAAATAATTACACGGAAACTGTATTCTTTCAAACACTGCCTGGCCCGGCTAGTTCCAGTTTCTTATTGGCTAGCTCTTACATATTGTTCTAACCCATTTCTAATATTCTGTATAGTCCACGAGCTGGCTTACCAGGAAGGATCTTAACCTGTGTCTGTCTGGAGTGGGAGCATCATGGCGACTCTTCTAAGCTTCTTTCTCCCAGAATTCTCTTCTGTCTACTCCGCCTACCTAATTTTCTGTCCTATGAGGGCCGAGGCAGTTTCTTTATTATTAACCAATGAAAGCAACAGATAAGATACAAGCCCACCTCCATCATACAATGCAAAAAGATACTTGGATCCTTGAAGTTAAAATCAGTACCAATGTACAAATGGATCATACACATAGGCAAAGTTGAATCCTTTGACTTTAACACTGAGGCTTATTATGTAGAAGCAGTGATTTCCAAAATTATGAAGAGATGTCAAATTCCAAATGCTTTAACTGTGGTATAACAGGCCATCTGAGAAGGGATTGTAGACATTACATGCCTAGAAACAATGTTTTGTCCTGGAATCAACCAAATAGAAGGCCCCAAATGTCTGTTTTATGTAAACAATATGGAAAAGGCTCAAATGGACCAATGAATGTAGAGCAAAAAAGAGACAAACAAAGCAACCTGTTATCACTGGGAAACTCTTTGAGGGGCTTCTTGCAAGTCCCCAGGTAAAATGTGGTCTAGTCATTCCCAGGCACTGTGGAGAACATGCTTCCCAAGGAAAATCAGAAAATTCAATTCTTTTTATAAAATAATTATACTTTTCTAAATGATAGAATAATAATAAAGGAAATTCAAAAAATTATAAAAGGAAATTAAAAAAGTGTATTTTGGCAGACTTTTATAAATGATCACTGACAAAAGCTAAGAATACAAATAAATAACTTTATATGTGAAATATATATATATATATATATATATATATATATATATATATATATATATGAGACACAGGTACAGATGTGATTATAATTACTACAGAATCATGGTATCTGAATTAGCCTCTATAGGAGGCAGAGTTCAATTCTTAAGAATTGGAAACCTTTCTCAGATAAATCAAACATGATTTAGGTTGATTGCATAGGGCTAGGAGGACAGAGAGAGAGTCTGAGGCCATATGTGGCTGATATAGTAGAGATGCTAAGGGGTTGAGATCTTTTACAGCAATGGAATACCCAAATAAACATTAATGTGATCTCAGAACAGACCACAAGCCAACTTATATTTTTGGAAGGATATTATGAATTACTATAAAAACGCAGACAGCAAACATTCATGCTGTCCTAACAAGCAGAACAACTGGCAAACTCTCATAGAACCCAATGGCCCTAACTTTAAAATGATTAACGAAGAAAGCTATATTGTTTAAACAATGGCTTTTAAAAATAGAAAAACTAGAGGCTTTAGTACATCTGGAATAGGAGCAACAAGATTTTCAGCATATTGAAGAATCAACTAGCCTTGGAATTCTCTTGAATGTGTTGTTAAAAAAAATGGAAAATGGAGAACGGTAACAGATCTAAGATCTCTTAATAATGTAATTCCACCAATGGCCTCTCTTCAGTCTGGATTTTTTCTGTCTTCCCTATTGCATAAAGGATGGCCTCTTATAGTCATTGATTTAAAATTTAAAAGTTTGTTTCTTCACTATACCTTTGCAAGAAAATGCAGAGAAATATTTGCCTTCACTGTGCCTACTCATAATAAATCTCAGACAGCTAAAAGATATCAGTGGTAGATTCTTCCACAGGTAATGGGCATCTATATCAACTTCTCCATGCCAAAAGAATACCTCAGTAGAGAGGGTGGAGAATATGTAAGACCCAGAGAATGAGGAGGAGTGCTATGCTGTAGAACTCCATGACAATGTGAACAGACCAACAACAGATCCTTAGTTTCATCACAATTAAGTTGAAAAATGTTATCTCTTTGCTTTGAACACCCACTTGGTCTTATCCAGTGAGATCAGTCAGAAGGTTCCAAGAATATGATGGAGGATAGCCCACAACACACATCCCTTTCCCTGAATCCTACGGGTGCCACAATCTGAGACATCTGTTATTCGGATCAAGGATCTGTGACTCAGATATTACTGCAGAGACCACAAAACATATTTGCAAGCGAATGAGTGTAAGTAAGTACTCTGTGGAGGAAGCCATGGATCTAGAAATGCATCTACATGATGAAATTAAAACCCTGTAAGCTTTTAAAATGTTTTTAAATACCTTGGTAGGGATAGGGTATTTTATTTTAGCCAAAACCAAATTGATTACACACCAGGAATCTGACAAAACCAGAATAGACCCTAATATATAGAAACTACATTGTGATTTGACAGCATTTCCAGAAAGGTACTTGAGCCTTAGGGACACCTTAAGCAGTTTGTTAGCCAGGAATGTCCTGTAGGCTCCTGAACCTCAGCTGCTGTCTCTAGCCACATTGTTTCTATGGTCAGATTACAAGAGCATAGCCAGGGTCAATGATGAAACTGATGTTCATGTTTTATGTAAGGATTATGTAGAGAGTGGAGGAAATCAAGGTTAATGGTTTATAGGTCCTACCAGGGTATTCCAGCATGATCCATTGGCTCTTACCAAAATCCTAAATTCTTCTCTAACTGGAGAATTAAATGACACTCTGTTGTGAATCAAAGGATCACCCCCACTCCCAATGATTCTTCAGTCTCTTTAAGATTCATCCTGGTGCCTGCAGTCCAACCAGGTCTGCCCTGTGTGATGCTATGCATCTTGTTCAAATGAGATTGCAAATTACATAGAAAAAAATCAACATTACAGTGAAAAAACAAGACTTTGAAAATATTCAGATGAGTCATACATTAGTACAGATTAAATTCTAGAAGAGTTCAATGAGAAACATGACTTTGATGCAGAGCAAGCCAAGGAACATAGAACCCAACTCTTCATGGGCTTATGCACCTGCTGTGATTCAGCATACTGAAATGTCTTGTGTTAGTGAGGGGGGTCTCAGTTGGCCTTTTGCCCACCTGCTGCTCCTGAAGTCTCTGTAAGAAGGTTTTGTGCAGGTTCACAATGGAGTGCCATTATTGTGTCTCTGGTTGAGTAATATACAGCTGTGTCTCCTGTTCAGTTTTAAGGAAACTTGGCACTTAGAGGTGTCTCTGCTGCTGATAACCTGGGATTTGAGAACTCAATTATAATCAGTGTTTTCATTATTATTATTCCATATTATTCCCATTAACTCAAGACCCTATCCTGGAGGCTGGTGGACACAGTGTATATGACAGTTGTCTAATGAGAGCACAGAGACAGTGCAGGTGAGATTCAGGGTCTGGTCTTGATGGCTGAACCAGGTTAGGTCCTGACTACTTTACCTGGACCTGGACCTGGGACAGGTCACCTGGGGCCAAGCAACATCATCATCAGTCATACATTCCATATATGGTGGACCTGGGTCTCTCTCCTTAAATTACAGGTTGGAAAGTTCATGAGGCAGAGGAGCAGCACCAGGACAGTCATCCTCTGTTGGAAGCTCTTGGCCTCTCAGCTAGGCCTTGGCTTTCTTCCTGAACCTGAGGCTTCTTTGAATTGGGAGAGGTTCCTGAGAGTATAAAGGGATGCACAGGAGGTTTCCATTTCCCCTTCAGGTGACTGACATTTCTTTTCAGCTTCTTAGTGGAAATAGAAAAAGATACTCAGGAACATTTTCCTGGTTCTGGCTGGGTTTCCAATCCCTGACAAACAAGAAATATTTTGAGTCACACTGTGCAGATCTGCCAGGCAAAAGATGGAAATGTTTAGAGTGAGTCCACATTCAATCAATGAAGTAGAATGGGGTATAACTTACTCGATGTATTTGAATGTCTCTAAAAATTCATAAATTGGATTTAGAATGGAATTGGGGCTCATGGTGATCAGAAATCATACTTATGAAAACTTAGAATTTATTCTTTTGGTGTCGGTAGAGGCATATTATTTTTATTCCTCATGTAGAAGATAACTTGTGATTATTAACATTTAGTATGTATGATCTCATGTGTTCATTGGGAAAAAACACAAGTGACTGACTTGGATCTGATCTTACTAGGCTCAGACTGATTACATTTCCAATTAGTGACACCATACATTTACACTTGTCCTTGAATATCTCTATTTACGTCAGTCCTTTTTTCTCTTTGTAGTTTTATATTTCTCTTTCTCTGTCCTCAGGTTGCAGCAAATAAGAACCCAGGATTTATGATTATGGCATTGTCAATGGATGAGAAAGCCATCTGTTAGTAACACCCCATGAAAGGAAGTAGCATTCATCCAGGCTTGAGAGTTATGAGATCTGAAGTAATAAAAAGACACAGAAACCTATGTGATAACATGGAAGCAGGGTATACTTGAACAGTGGAAACTGCTTGTCTTGTGGTGAGGATAACCAGAGGATGAGGGACTGAAGGGCTTCGTCACCTGTCTTAGTAATGTAAATCACCAGGGAAGAGAAATAAGAAGCTGTAACCAACCTGCCTTGTCAGATCCCAAAGAGCATCCACCACTTCCTTTATTGGAATCCCACATTTTATGTCCCTCAATTTTTTTGTGCACATTATATTTACTGTGAGTGGGAGTGGGGGGAGCTAGAACTTAACATAGGTCAGACAGTCATCCTTGCAAATACTGATGGGAAACAAACATTATGAGTGCTGTGTTCTCCTCATTTGCTATGTTCAGTAAGTTAAAAGACTATTTTTCAGACATGTTTAGTTTGTCTCATCTTGGGTTTATCTGATATTCTCATTGTGGTTACACAAATCAGGGGAGGAATATCAGACAAATAAAGACACATTTCTGATACTACATTTGGGAACTTGGTATAGGTAACTTATTATTCACATAATTTTTGACATTGTCTATTGCAGAGATAGTTTGTATCTGTATTCTGTACTCTCTTGATTTCTGGATTTCTCTTTCTGTGAATCTGTCTAGAAGGAATTCACTAAGCAAAAGTCATTTCAAAGGGAATGAGTTGATGGTAAAGTCACATATTATTTACACATGAATAAAATGAGAATGAGATTCTGATTTCCACATACAGTCAGAAATACTCTCACATTTGCTGGTAGAAGGAATGACTTTTTTTAAAAAAGTTTATTTAAGATTTCCACCTCCTCCCATATTCCCTTTTCCCTCCCACTCCCCTCACTTCCCCTTCCCCTCCACCCACTCTCACTCCTCCTAGCTCTCCATCCTGAGAGAAGTCAGGGTTCCCTGCCTTGTGAGAAGTCCAAGGCCTCCCCTCCATGCAGGTCTATGAAAGTCTGAATCCAAACAGACTAGGCTCCCAAAAAGCCAGTACATGCAGTAGAATCAAAATCCAGCGTCATTATCATTGTCTTCTAAGTCAGCCCTCATTATCAGCCATGTTCAGAGTGTCCGGTTTGATCACACGCTAGTTCAGACCCAGTCCACCCGTCCTTGGTAAGCTCCCATTAGATCAGTCCCACTGTCTCTGTGGGTGAATGCAAAAGGGATGACTTTTTCATTTTTTGACAGGGTCATCTATGTGGCAGGGACTTTCCATATAGACCAAAGTATGAGAGATTTTCTTGCTTCTGTCTCTCTATTGAATGTATTAAGACTATATTTCACTGTACCATACCATCAAATATACTTTTGTTGATAATTAAAGAATTTATTTCCTTGAAAAACCTTCAATACAATATATTCTGATAATCATTTACATTCTCTCTTCTTTTGCAGATCCTACTCATTTTTCCATTTTTAGATTTCCATAATGGTCAGTTTTAAGGGTTATTTATGAGGACCCATAATGGTTTGGACTCAAGTCATTCATTTTCATATAGACAGTTATTGGTTTAAAAATCCATAATTGGCAATACATTTTCTGTTTTAAAAATTATTTTACAATACATGTATTTCTTTTATATATTAGAATTATTTTATCAATGTTTGGTTATAATATCCAGGGCTCAAGAGTTGGCTCAGTCGTAAGATGCCTGCCATCCAGTAATAGTATCTTAGCCTGATTGACAACACTTAGCTTAGAAGCTGGGTGTGACAGTTTATCCTATATTCCCAGCACTGGAGGGGGTTGTGACTGCAGGTTATCTAAAACTTGCTGTACAAAGGATCTATCTGCACATTCATGCTCCAAGTTGACTGTGAGATCCTGTCTCAAAAATAAGATAGAAATGAACCATTAAACACACTCAATCTCAACTCTAGCATTCAGACACATGTGCAAACCATACACAATGCATACATATTCTAGACAGTTAGGTTTTCAGGCCATCCAAACATTTTCCTTACCATGCATGGGATTCATGGTTTATAGTTATTCAGAAATGTGTCATGGAATTGCAGACCTTGGATGAGCTACTTGTTATGGAAGCCAAGAGATGAATTCCTGTATACTTGCTCCTTCTCTACAAATTCACAACTGCACTTCCTATTCTGGGGACTTTCATTCTTTTTCTACCCATGAGAGTAGCTCATTTAAGTCTCTGAATGTTAGATATGATATTTGTCTAAGTGCTTAATTCCTATTTTTAAGAGAGTTTGGCTCTTAAACTAAAGACCTTTCACATGATCAAAAAGCACTCTACCACAGAGCTACAATCCTAGGTCAATCTTTTAAAACATCCCATTATTCTGCAGAAAATATTTTTTTGAAGACTGCATTCATGCACTACTGAAATATATATACTAAGAACCACAAATTCTTCTTTTTTCATGCCTAGCACTTATAACTGATTCTGCAAAGGATAAATTTACTGAGCATGGATATCAAGAATGTTGGGGTATTGAGGATAAATCAAACTAAACAAAGAAAACAGAAGGAAGAGGACAAGGAGAAATAGAGGGAAACTTAACCCTCAGTTGGTGACCCCTATTCTGAGTCTGGACTCCATGACCTCTTCAAGGCTACTGTGTAGTTGAACCACAGCATGTGCTGGAATGTCACTATTGGTATTCAACTCAAAAACCTGAATCAAAAGGTAAAAATGAGAGCAGATTGCACATATGATTAACAGTATCTGCCACACACTGAAAAGAGAAAGACCGGTTATTCAGAATCGTATGTCAGCACACACACATGCACACACACACACACACACACACACACACACACACGCACACGCACACACACACACAGAGTAGTTAGAGATAAAGTGTGAGAAAGACAGAGAGAGAGAGAGAAAGAGGGAGAACACTGGTAGAGATAAGAACTCTGTACTGACTGAATACTCTTTTTTTCTGATCCTTAGTTTTTGCCCCTGATAGCTGACCCAGGATTTTTACCACTTAGAACAATTAAAATTTGTGCAACAGCAAGTGTCCCTGCTGATGTTGACTTGGGATTTGAGAACTAAATTATAATTTGTGCTTCCACCTCTCCATATTCTTCACATCCACTTCAGACACTTTCCTGGATTTTGGCAGACTCTAGTGAGAAGGAAATGGGGCCTTTCAGGTAGGGCTGGGCTTTTAGTCTAAGCATGGAGGCTGCTGTGCATTGAGGGAGCTTCCTGAGGGGATAAAGGCTTGCACCTTTTCTCTCTGGTTTATGAGAATTGCCCTCGAGTTTCCTAGAAGACCTGGAGATAAAAAAATGAGTAATATTTTTCTGACACTGTATAGACTCTCACTTGCATACAAATAGGAAATTGTATGATTCACACTGTGCAGCCCTTGGGTAAAAAACATTAGGTGATACCACATTCATGCTGTGCAGACAACAGAGGACACAACATTCTCTGTGCATATCCCTGTAAATTCCAACAGAGTTTTTAGCGTGGAATTTAGTCATAAAATGCACTTCAGCCTCTTTCTGATGTGAAATCAGGATTAAGGAACTACTTGAAATCCTTTCTGTTATCATTGAATTTAATTTTTTTTATCACTCAACTAGAATAACCAACTTGTGAGGGGGCAACTCATAAACATTTAGTGCATGTGATTTTAATTTTTTATCTGAGAGGAGCTTAATAGGATTGATTTTTATACACATAAGTAGTCTGTCTTAGAGTATTCACTTGCCCACTCAGGGATACCACACTTGGATATTTCTTAGTACCTGTTTTCCGTTTGTCTGTGTCTCTGTCAGTATGTACTTTTATATTTCCTTTCTTGTCTCTTTATCACTTGAAGCACATTGTAAAATCAGGTTCCTAAATATGATTGTTGTGTTGGTGAGGGGTAGAGGGTCAACTCTTGATGACAGCTCGGAAAAAGCAATAGCATGGAACCATTCTTCAGGGTTATGTTACCTCAAGCAATAAAAAGACAGAGAACCTAAGTGATGACATGTAGTGGAAAAGAGGATGTGCTTGAACAATGGGAACTGTTTGTTTGCTGTGAAGATCACCATAGAGAAAGGGGATTTGGGGATTTTCTCCGTGACTTGGTACTGTAAATCATCAGGGAATGACAGAGAATAGCTCAAAATAATCTGTTTAGGAAATCCCAGAGAATATCTACCAATCCTTTCACATTGAACACCCTAACTATTGTGTTCCTTTTTCCTCTGAGCATATTCTGTATGTGAGTAGCAGTGGTGGAGACAGGTCTTAAAACTGGGAAGCTCGCCATCCTGTGACAGCTATGAAGGGCACCCATCCCTGTAAGTGCTTTGTCTCCCTTGTTCAGGATGCACTCTTTTTTAGAAGAACATTTTCAGACATTATGTTCAGTGTGTCTCATCTTTGGTTTGTCTGATTTTTCATTGTGTGTTTGGATCTTGAGAAAGATCACAGGGATTTCATATTATTCTGGAGAACTGGTATGCGACCTCTTACTCAAGAATTTACTGCAGAAGCAGAACTTTTATGAAAATTTAGACAGAATAAAACTTATTCAAGCTACCCTCTTTCCCTTGCTACTCACTTCTGAAGACCATTTCTGGCCCCTCCTACTCTCATGTCTCTTCTTTTTTTCCCTTCCTTCCCTCCCTCTCTAACTCCCTGCTAAACTTCAGACTCCTCATTTCCTCTCTCATCTTCCCTCTCCCTCTCTACAACATCCTTTCTTCAATCACTTCCTTTTATTTCCTTTTTTCTGCAGCGTATTATTTCTTCTATATGTGCATAATTGTTATGGCTACACTGGATCTAAAAGGCACTCACACATTTGTCTATTCTTACCAGTGAACAGTCATGGACTCTCTGCAATCATTGACGACTGCTGCTGGATGGAGAATCATTTTATTTTCAGTTGTAGCTAATGATTTGTGGATGACTATATTACTAAATACTTGTGAATGGTTTATGCATTGTTGAATCACAGGTGTCAGTTATATATGATGAATGTGTGAATAGATGATATTTGTATAAATCAGTACACAGTCATTGACTTGGGATTCTTTTCTTTCTGATCATGATGTGTTTTGAAGAATCATGCTCAACTTTCTTTCTACATTTCTCTTAAGATTGAATGCACACATAATATTTTTTACTAAATCATTTGCTTGAAATTAAACTGACTTCCTAATGTCAGTAAGTAATCACATCTAAGCATCAGCGGCAAATATGACTGCACACTCTGATTCATCAGTATGTGCACACATTCTGTTAAGTTCATCCTATCTCATAGAGCTTGAACACAGCCATTACCTGAAAATATATTCTGTGTGAACAGGTCCCAAACGATATGAGAATAAAGACTAAAGAAAATACCCAATGTTTTCTTCATGTCTGTTATGAATTTGAATTCTTGAGTTTGTTGTCTGCTGATTGTGCCCATCTGGTCATAAGTTCCTTTGCAAGAACGTTTGTTCCTGGGCTCACACCAAAGTCTCTTCACAGCTTATCTTTCACAGAAATACATAGCAATGTCCTCAGTGGTCTCAGAGTATAATTTCAGGAAGAACTGGTTCTCAGATGTTTCACTAACTATGAAACGTTGGCTCTTGTAGGAAGGACTATAAATGGTGATTCAACCATCAATCACTACTTACATAACTTATCCACTTTAGGACCTTCCTTGGAGCTGTAAAATTCAGGCCCAGGCTGGTGATGGAGTAACCATTTACAGTGCAACTGAGGGAAAATGAGTGTGAGAGCTTAATCAGTCTAGGTCTTGTCTCCTGAAGCTTCACCTGGGACAACACATCTGAGTATAAAAAAAAAATGTCACTATCAGTTAACTGCTGTTAAAACCTCTATACTTACATATGTATAAAATGGTAACACTCACCTTGGGGTATTGCCACCAGTCACAGGAGAAGCCCCAAAAGCCTCATCGATAGACAACACTCCTTTTTGCACTGAGGTCAGGAATGTGTGTGAGACAGCTATGAGATCCCACAGCCCAGTAAAGGATATAACAGAACTAGAAGATAAATGTCCATGCAGAAAACCAGCCTTTGCTTTATAAGTCAGGGGTGAAAATTGACTCCCCACATTCCATTCAAGATGAGATAACTGTCCCAACATTACTGCTGCATGCATCTAGAAAAGAGTATGTGGTCTGTAGTGTTAATATAAAGACATCTATGATTGTACCTATTTTCTTATTTATAGACCCACCATCTTCTAACTAGTCTGCATGTGCTCTAGGGCAAGGCCCAGGACTCTCTTGTAGTTTTAATATTATTAATTTAACTGAACCCTACAGTATTCCTTTTTTTCATTTTCAAAATCCTATGATGTGTTCACATTTCCCTTAGTGTTTCTTATTATAGGAGGTCCACACTCATCCTCCTCCAATTTCACTGAGTGGTGCTGGTGAAACTAGACTCTCAATATCCCATACCACCTCTCTAATGGAACCAATTCATTCTTTATACAGCTCACAGCCTACGCAGGGTATGTGTGTGACAACATGATGGGAGGAAGTTTTTGATGGGCCAGCTGCCAGGACTCAGGGTGAGGAGTCTGAGATCACCTACAAAGACCTGTGTATTTGCAGAAGTAATAGCCTTACCTTCATACATCCCTGTTTTACTATTTGAAAGCTTGACTTGGATTCATGTCTAAATAAAGCCTTTTTAGTGAATTCTGGTTTTGATTCTGCTTCTCAGGGTTTCAGTATCAACACCAAGCTTTAGATTGTGATTGGTGATATAGAGAATGGAATAGCCAAACACTAGAGCTCAGGAAAAGCATTGTAGGAAAGGAAAGGAATTCACTTCTCACATCAGGATATGTGTATATTGGATTTACTATCCTTTTCTTCAACCAATCACCCATTACTGGAACTGGGAACCAGCCATGGCTCATTTTGTATTAGGGCTCACACTGATGGTCTCTCTCTCTCTCCCTCTATTTTTTAAACCAAACTACTATATGGTCATGTACTAAATCTTCACAAAATTCAATTATGGAATAAACTGTTGCTTCGTTGTGTGTGTGGAGATGAAGATGTGTCTCAGGAGAGGTGGGATCAAGTCCAAGTTACCAATATCACTTTTGTGCCATATATCAAGGCTCCCATCCCATTTCCTCAAGTTTGTCTAACAGTCACTAATCGAGATGAAGCTTGACTACTCATATTCCTTACCTTTAAATGAAGTTTAAGACCTGTGCATTATTTCTTGCTCTGTGTCAGGGATGGGGGTTTACTCAAAAGGAAAGTCCCAAGGCTCCTCAAATGAAACAAATTATTGACATTGACTCTAGTTTCCTATCAGAAATAGATAAAAGATGATATGGCTGAAGACATCATTACACACAGTTTGAGGAATCAAGCTGAAGATGGCCTAATTTACAGGAATGCATCCATGGCTGATACTCTAAACCCTCAGATTTTGGGAGGTCACAGTTCTTAGATAAGAACCTACTACAGTCATCTTGATAACTGGACATACTGGAAAATATATTCTAAATATTTATGTTTAAACACATAGTTACTGTTGATCTCAGCCTTTATTGTATAAGCTTCTTTTTCAGTAGAGTAATGCTTAATTCTGAGACACATAACTTTTCAAATTGCTTAGAATAATTGAATGTGCTCCATTCTAGTGGGCATCTATGTCACCTCCTCCATGTCAAAAGAATACCTCAGTAGAAAGGGTGGAGAACATGTGAGACCCAGAGAATGAGGAGGAGTGCTATGCTGTAGAACTCCATGACAATGTGAGAAGACCAACAACAGATCCTTATTTTCATCACATTTGAGCTGACAAATGTTATCTTTTTGCTTTGAATATCCGCTAGTTCTTCTACAATGAGATCAATCAGAAGCTTCCAATAATGTGATGGAGGATAGCTCACAATGGACAAGCCTTTCCATGAATCCTAGAGGAGGCACAAGCTAGGGCATCTTGTCCGAGGTTTTCTGTCCTGCCCAGTTTCTGCAGTTTTTAAGTCCCAAAGAAATAGCAGATATCTATATTGACTATAAACTAATTGGCCTAGTAGCTCAGACTTTTTATTAACTGTTGTAACTTATATTACCTATTATTCATTTCATGTCTATGTCAGCCATGTTATTTCATACTCTATTTGGTGAGACAGTCACATCTTGCTTCTTCTGTGGCTGGGTCACATCTGCAGACTAGGACTTTCTTCTTCCCAGAATTTTCCTGTTCTCATTGACCCACCTCTACTTCCTGTCTGGTTGTCCCACCTATACTCCCTGATTGGTTACTAGCAAATTAGTGTTTATTTAGAATATAATTGACAGGATACAGATCATTGTACCACATCACTTCCCTTCATTTAAAAAAAAAAAAAACAAGAACTCTGAATTTAATATCCTTTATTTAGCTTTTTTCCTGATCATTATCCATAACAACTTGTAACCAACATTCTAAACAAAGGAAAATATTCATAGTACATTTTTGGGGAATGTGTGCATAGTTTTCCAGGAGATTTTCTGCTGTTTGGGAGTGCTGATATTCTTATGGGGACTTAAGAAAATTTAGAATTATGATCAAGTCCTGACTGGAGTATCTTGTGAGGCTTAATCATCTCAGGCAGCAGTCTTGGATCTGTTCTGGATGTAAAACTCAGACATCTGGGCCATCTGTTCTTACCAATATTTTCTCAGGTGTTCTTTCTTGATCAAATCTGATTTTCTTAACTCAGAATGAATCCACAGCCTCTCATTTCCTGGGGAAACAAAAACAAAACCTATTCTCCGAAGTAACATGCCTTTTGACTTCAATTTTGAAGTAAGGGTATTTTCAAAATGCCTTTCTTGGATTAATTCAGCAACATTTATAAAGAAACATCTTTAAGCAGCTGTTGCTCCTCCCTCAGCATTCAAACAATTCAAGGAGAACATAATAACATCCAGAATCTCTGTGTATTTTTCATCTTTACATGGTTTTATTTTAACCTCTATTTCTTTTATCTTTATTTTTTTTTAATTTTTGGCTTTTTGAGACAGGGTTTCTCTGTGTATCTTTGGCTGTCCTAGAACTTCCTCTGTAGACCAAGCTGTCCTTGAACTCACAGAGATCTGCCTGTCTCTGCCTCCCAAGTGCTGAGATTAAAGATGTGTGCTGCCATACCTTAACCTCACAGAGGTCTGCCTGCATCTGTCTCCCAAGTGTTGGAATTAAAGATGTGTACTACCACATTCAATTACTCTCTTTTTTTTTATTTTAAGGAATTTAACCATTTTCTCTTCTCTCCCAAGCCTGCACATATTTTTAAACACACTGTAATTAATTTAGAGCTTTTATTTGTCTTTTAATCTATCTTTACTGTATATCTCTCTTTTTCTGACCACATGCATCTTTAATTTGCTAAGTAATATGTAGAGGATTAAAGCCATGGCTTTGATGGCTGGATCAAGATCATTCCTTAGTTTTCTGAGATTCCAGCTTCATGGCAGAGGTACTGGCTGTAGCCTCGTTTAATGCCCCAGCTCTATGGTATTTGAAGGTCCTTGCCAGTAACCAAGCTACAACTGTGTGCTCAAAAACCACACTCTAATGCTCTATTGCTGAGCCTCCTGTCTGAAAGAGTCAGAGTTAGCACTGGCAGGACGACCCACAAAGCCAGCATTTTAAAACGGTGTGGATTTTTTCCTGCTATGGCTGAAAACCAAAAAGCATGCAGTCAGCTTCTCATCAAAATCATTTAAGTATTTCATGGCAGGACCTCTTAAAACAGGTGCAAGGTTTTACAGCTAAAGCACTCTTAAATGACAGGCCTTGCCTCTAGCAAGCAGAGCCCACTAGAGAAAGTGCTGCTATCAATAAGCCACACTTGACTCTATTAATTTATGTCTGGAATTACTTCCCAAGCTCTCTCAGGTTTTATATGGATGCAGTTGTTCCCATGTTGGGCACCATTCTGCTGTCTGAGATTTTCTGTCCTGCCCAGTTCCCATAGTCATTAAGTCCCGCCCCCCCCCCAATGACACATTGCATTACATTAGTTATAAACTGATTGTAGCTCAGACTTTTTATTTACTAAATTTTATGACTTACATTAGCCCATTATTCATTTCATATCTATGTTAGTCACGTGGTTTGGTACCTTATTTGGTGAGGCAGTCACAACTTGCTTCTTCTGTGACTGAGTCATGACTGCAGAATAGGACTTCCTTCTTCCCAAAATTTTCCAGTTCTCATTGATCCACCTCTACTTCCTGTCTGGTTGTCCTGCCTATATTCCTTGCCTGGCTCTGGCCAATGAGCATTTATTTAAGATGTAATTGACAGAATACAGACCATTGTCCCACAGCAACATCTGATATCCAGATCAAGGATCAATGATTCAGATATCACTACAGAGACCATAATAGTTATTTGCAAGTGAATCTGTGTAAGTTATCACTACAGAGACCATAATAGTTATTTGCAAGTGAATCTGTGTAAGTGAGAACTCTGTGGAGGAAACAATGGAGAGAAAAATTTAACTACATGATGAAATTAAAATCTTGTAAATTTTAAAATATATTTAAATACCTTAGTAGAGGTAGGGTATTTTATTTTAACCAAAAACAAATTGATTACACACTAGCAATCTGGGTAGGCCAGAATAGATTCTAAGAACTATAAACTACATTTTGATTTAACAGCATTTTCAGAAAGGGACATGAGGCTCAGGGCCACCTTAAGCATTGTGTCAGCCAGAAACTTCCTACAGGCTCCTTAGCCTCAGCTACTGTTTCTAGCTTCATTACTGGTCTGAGGACCAGAGCATATCCAGGATCAATGATGAAATTGATGTTCATGTTTTTTTTTTTTGGAGGGGGGGGTGTTTTTTAAACATTTATTTATTTATTTATTTGTTTGTTTGTTTGTTTGTTTTGGATTTTTCGAGTCAGGGTTTCTCTGTGGCTTTGGAGCCTGTCCTGGAACTAGCTCTGTAGACCAGGCTGGTCTCAAACTCACAGAGATCCGCCTGCTTCTGCCTCCCGAGTGCTGGGATTAAAGGCGTGCGCCACCATCGCCCAGCATTGATGTTCATGTTTTATGTGAGGATGATGGAGGGAGTGGAGGAAATCAATATTAAATACCAGAGTATTCCTACATGATCTGTTGGCTCTTACTGAAATCCTAAATTCTGCTCTAAATGGAGAATTAACTGAAGCTCTGTTGGGAATCTAGGGACCCCACTCCCAATGATCCTTGAGTCTCTTCAAGATTGATCCTGGTGCACAGAGCACAGCCAGGTCTATCTTGTGTGATGCTATCTATTGTAAGTTATATAGAAAAATAAATATTACAGTAGAAAACAGGACTTCAAAAATATTCAGATGTAGTAAAGATTAGGACAGACTAAATTCTAGACTAGTGTAATGAGAAACATGACTTTGATGCACATAGCAAGCTAAGAAACAGAGAAGCCATTCCTTCTTGGGCTTGTGCAGCTGATTTGATTCAGTATCTGAAATGATTTGTGCTAGTGCTGGGGAGTCTCTGTTGGCCCTTAGTACCACTTTCTCATCCCAAGGTCTCTGTAAGAAGGTTTTGTACAGGTTCACAAAAGATTTCATCACTGTGTCTCTGGTAGAGTAATATATGGCTGTGCCCTCTGTTTTCAAACTGATCGGTTTTAAGGAAACTTGGCACTAGGAGGTGTCCCTGCTGCTGGTGACTTAGAATTTGAGAACAGAATTATAATCAGTGTTTTCATTATACCATATTATTTCCATTAACTCCAGACCCTATCTTGGAGTCTGATGGACCCAATGCACATGACAGGAACAGTGCAGGTGAGAGACAGGATCTGGGTCTGTGATGGATGAACCATGTCAGGTTCTGACTCCTTCACGTGGACCTGGTACAGTACACCTGGGGACAAGCAACATCATCATCAGTCATATATTCCATACATGGTGGACCTGGGTCTCTCTCCTAAATCCCTGAAACACTTCCAAGTTGGAAAGATCATGAGGCAGAGGAGCAGCACCAGGACAGTCATGCTCTGCTGGAGGCTCCAGTGAGAGGAGATGGGACTTCTCATATTGATTAATAAATACTGTTGTTGAAACCTCAAAATACCATTTGAATCAAGGTCTCATATAAACTACACAAGAATTAGACCATTGGGCTAAATCACAGAATTGGATGAGAACTTTTAAAAAATACACTGTTTTAATTAGGGGCATTTATTTCTGTGTGGGTAGTGTAGTGCTCATGGAGACAAACAGATGGCACAGAGTCCTCTAGACTCACATGTCGTTCTGAGCTTCCTGTGTCATATAGGGTTTCAATCTTCTTCAGCTTCTTCAGAAAATGATTCAGGTCAAAAGAAAGGATCACTCTAGCTCAGTATGATGATCTGCATTTTGTTCAGGTAAAGTACATCATAAATTTAGAAGAAGCTATAACAGGGCTGTGAAAATCAAGTTTTTGACACACAAGAACCCTTCAGTTGTTCTAAACAGAATTTAGAGTCCATAACTAAAAAAGAAAGAATAAAAGAAAGAAAAAAGTGGGTGTTGCAGCAAACCAGGTATACCATATAGGGAATGTGAAGATTGAACAATCGCTGGGAATAACTGGAAAATCAGACAATCCAGTCATTGAGATCCAGGCCCGCGGATAGAATTTGTCTCAAAATAACTGTTACAGATTGTTAGAGAAAGGCTTCATATGTCAACACACACACACACACACACACACAGAGAGGGGGGGGTGAGAGAGATTGAGACAGAGACAGGTAGACAGAGAGATAAAGGGTAACAGGAAGAAACACTGTAATAAATAACTGCACACATCACAACAGGAAACAGAAATTCAAATTAACATTTGGACATTCAAGGATTGCTTCACACTATATCTGTAGAGAAAATCCTTAAGTGTGATATGGAGAGGCAGAGCAGACACAAAGATGTCAGGTCTTCCATGTTTCTCTGAGCAGACTCTTCTGTGACCCTGATTTCTAAGTACTCTCAGCGCCCCCTGCTGGTCCTGTGTTCCCCACAGGGGTGTTCTTGTCTGAGCTCACAGTAACATTCACTCACTGTGTCTCTTGCACAGTAATACATGGCTGTGTCTTCAGACCTCAGACTGCTCATTTCCAGATACAGAGTGTTCTTGGCGTTGTCTCTGGAGATTGTGAACCGGCCCTTCACAGCGTCGGTATAGTATACATCACTTCTAATGTATGCGACCCACTCCAACCTTTTTCCTGGAGCCTTACGGACACAGTTCATCGGGTAACTACTGAGGGTGAATCCAGAGGCTGCACAGGAGAGTTTCAAGGACTTTCCTGGTTGCACTAAGCCTCCACCAGACTCCGACAACTGCACTTCACACTGGACACCTGTAAACACAAAGAATTCTGGTTAGAAAACTGACATAGAAGAATTTTTGTCTTTCTCATGTACACACAACGCACAGCATCTCATCTTTATGAATTACCTTTTAAAATAAGGACAAAGAAAACCAATATGAGTCCTAAGTCCATGGAGAATGGCCTGTGTTCAGTGCTGACCACTGACTGGGAGGATTTCGGAATCCAGGGCTGGTCTCCTTTGCCAGAGCTGAAGGGTCAGGACATGGCTGTTTTTTATGGGTAAAAGAAGCTTTATTTGCATACCTTCCTGACATAGCAGGCTCTGTAGTTGGATCTGTCCAGAAGGCAGTATTCAGAGTAGATATAAGACATCATACACACTGATGACAGTTATAGATTATGAAGCATTAATGTAGCTCTGTATACATAACCTCTTTGTTACAGATTCACCACACTTTATTTAGTTCTTTTTTCACCATATGCATAGTAAATGTAGTGTTTCCACACTGTCATGTCTCTTCTGGATCCATCTGAAATAGAAAATCTCGACACATAGCTGTGTTTCCATATATTAGTTCTGTCTGTCTCTCTGTCTCTGCCGGACATGACTTCTTCCTGAAGTGACTCCTGACAGGAACACTTGAAACTTTTCTGAATTCTACTCAGCTCTGAGAGGTGCTATCAAAAGCCCCATGGACTTTGGCAAATGATACATTCCTTGTTCTGCCTGTCTTCCTCTCAGTGGAGACATATTTTTATTTGCAGCACTTAGTTGTTTGCATCCTGAAGTTCTCCCTATGATGACTTTTACTCTCCACTCGGTCTTTCCCTCCTTGATACCAGGTAACACATGGATGGCTTCATGCTGTCTTAGGTCAGTTTTATTTCTGCTTGTTTATATTTTCATCATAATATGGATTTTTAATAAGTTTTTATAACAGAACACAAAATTTTGCATCAATTTTTATTTTCAGAAGACTTTGTTTTTCTTTTCCCAAATTCTCATGCTTTCTACCCTCTCAGCACTTTTCTCTCACTACACCCAACTTTTCCTTTCAAAACCCCTGTATTGCCCCATGCTTTTTCCCTCTTGTCCTTCATTTAAGATTTCTTTTCCTGTATTGACTTCCATTATAATTTTAAGCCTACACAATAAAAGCCAAGATAGTCTCAAACATACAATCTGGATTCTCTATAAGGCAGACACTTTCCTTCCCAATCTTGAATATGTTATGTTATATAAGATTCCAGAATCATAAAAATTCCTCCAAGGCTCAGAGGAGGCTGAAGAGAAGGTGCAAAGAATGTAAGGAGTGGAGCACAGGGAGGGGTGCTGTGAAATGCTGTCTTCTGCACATGTCATGGGTATTACAATCATGGACTCATAATGGCTGCTGTTGTCTGTATAATCCTAACTAGGGCCAAGCCAGCCAGAGACCTGTTATAGATAGGGCTGATAATTCTTTGGTACTACTTCTTACCGAGGAGCAGTTGGAAATGTATTTTTCTGGAAAGGTATTGAATTACACTTTTTTGAGGGCATGGTCGCTGGTATGTTTCCTATGTTGCAGTGCTTGGATTCAAATACATGCTGATATGGGCAGCATTATCTGTGCTTAAATAAGTATGAGGTTGGTAGAGTGCCATGTTTAGAAGATGTGGGAAAAGTTGGATGGAAGACATCACATGTAGACATCCTAAACAAAAAGAATAAAGAAAATAAGTAAAAACTATAGAGCTGAGGCTTAAAACAAAAATTCAGAAAGCAAATGATGAAGGAACATTTATAAATATCAAATAACTTCATAGGTAACTTTATCTGGGACCATCTTCCCATCCCACTAAGAATTGGTGGTGCCCTTCACTTATGTCTAAAAACAAATCTACCTGCAGAGACTCCTATATATGATTTATAAAATATCTTTTCACATTAGGTTAGCTGTTCTGAGTGAACAATATTCCATCATCAATCAGAATTAGAGGGAAAACATATCATTCTTGTCCTACCCTTTCAGGGCTCATGCTGCAGGAAAGTTATTTTGGTGTTAGATTATACATATGTGTAATCTAGGTATCCCCTTCTCTTTAAAATTATCTAGAATGAATCAGAGAACCCACTGAAGAGAAGAGAATTTCAACGGCATCTCTATAAACAATTATTACTTCTTTTCTATTCCAGAGAGAAAACTTTTCCTGTGCCTATTTGCTTAATAAAATATTTACCTTAATGTTAATATGTGAAGTCTTTTAATTCATATTAGTAAGCTCTCCATAAAAGTTCTTGATATTCTTGGTCAAAAGTAATGTCCTTGGGATTCAAACAGAGGTATAGTTTCTGATATATTTTAGGTCCAACCAAATAATCAAATAATTTACCATGTCCATACATTTCAGGAGCAACTGTGTAAGCTGATCCTCACACTAACCCTGGAAAATATGACCGTGGAATCTTTGTGCTCAGCATTGGGTGCAGTTATTCAATTCACGGCTATGTGTTCTGCTATCATGATTCTAAGAACGTAGTCAATGTGGTCTCTAATGTTTCATCACACACTATTGGTTTAGTTTCACTGCCTAAATTTCGGTAAAAGCCTCAGCCTCACATGAAAATATTCTCTTTTCCTTTTCTTTTTGTGTTTCTATTTATTTATCTATCTATCTATCTATCTATCTATTTATTTATTTATTTATTAATCTATTTATCTATCTATTTATTTATTTATTAAAGATTTCTGCCTCTTTTCCGCCACCACCTCCCATTTCCCTCCCCCTCCCCCAATCAAATCCCCCTCCCTCATCACCCAAAGAGCAGTCAGGGTTCCCTGCCCTGTGGGAAGTCCAAGGAACTCCCACCTCCTTCCAGGTCTAGTAGGGTGAGCATCCAAACAGCCTAAACTCCCACAAAGCCAGTGCATGCAGTAGGATCAAAACCCAGTGCTATTGTTCTTGACTTCTCAGCAGTCCTCATTGTCTGCTATGTTCAGCGAGTCCGGTTTTTATCCCATGCTTTTTCAGACCCAGGCCAGCTGGCCTTGGTGAGTTCCCGATAGAACATCCCCATTGTCTCAGTGTGTGGGTGCATCCCTGGCGGTCCTGAGTTCCTTGCTCTTGTTCTCTCTCCTTCTGCTCCTGATTTGGACCTTGGGATTTCAGTCTGGTGCTTCACTGTGGGACTCTGTCAGAATGGCTAAAATCAAAAACACCAATTATAGCCTTTGCTGGAGAGGTTGTGGAGTAAGGGGAATACTCATCCATTGCTGGTGGGAATGCAAACTTGTGCAACCACTTTGGAAAGCAGTGTGGTGGTTTCTCAGGAAATTCGGGATCAACCTACCCCTGGACCCAGCAATATCACTCTTGGGAATATACCCAAGAGATGCCCTATATCTTTTCCTTTTTAAACTTTTCCCAAGACTATTATCCATTAACATGGAGTCCATAGCCAATACAACTTTTCTGGAGAACACTTTTCTAGCTCACAGATGAGACACAAGGTCAGAGTGCAGAGTATTTTTGGAACAACAAAAGCACCAACAAAAACACAAACTGTGAAAATCACAGAACTCAGTTGTCTATGGGAAGAAATGAAGTGAGATGGATTAGGGATTGGATCTGATATCTGCTGGAATGTGCATATTTGTGTCTGAGAATATTGTAGTCTAAGTTTCACAGTATGCATACAGAAAAATCATTAACTTGGATTTTGAAGTGCAAGCTAATTTTGACAAAAATGCTAATGTTCAAACTAGAATCTTGCAACAGTTACAACAACTGTACACTTTTATATGGTCCTATTATTTTAGAAGTAGAAAACTGTGGATGGCTCTTTTTCTAAGCTAACTGTGGAAATTAATATCAATTCAGGGCAGTTGTGGTTTTTCTATCACAAGTTTAAAAACAAAGAAGATGAATTAAAGATTATTTGAAATTCCTAAACTGTCTTACAAAATCTGCAATCAGCAAGTTTTGTAATTTCAGACTCCTGAATATATATATATATATATATATATATATATATATATATATATATATATATGTATATGTATATATATATTCATATATATAGTGTATATAGAGAATATATAAAATTAATGTTCTGTTTTCTCTCACAAGAAATTAGAAATCTTAGAGAATTGTGAAGGAACACAAATGTTTAGTGTGTAATTACAAAACAAGATTAATATGTTATGACAAACATGTAGAATAAAGTGTACTCTAGAAGATTTCCTTGTGTAAAAGAAAAAAGTTTATGGCATCAAACAAGTATAAATGCAGAATATTCCAGAACTTCCTAGTTTCCAAAGTCACCACCTCTGGTATTGAGAGTACTTGTTGGTTCTTAGCATCCCCTGCTGGTCTGAGTAGAGAAGTCTCTGTCCAAGCTCAAAAAAAAAAAAAAAAAAAAAAAACGCTGGAGTTCTCTCACTGTGTCTCTGCCACAGTAATACATGGCTGTGTCTGAAGTTTGCATATTGTTCAGTTTTATGAAAGCATAGCTCTTGGAGGCATAGTGACATTTTGTTTGTGATCTAACAAATAAAACTTCCTGAAGATCAGAGTGCAGAGTTAAGACACTTGTTAGTCATAGAGGCCAGGCAATTGTGACACATACCATTAATCCCAGCACTAGAATGACAGAAGTGGACAGATCTCTGTGAGTGCAATGCTACCCTGGACTATGAGATACTGAATCTGTGTAAAACAGAAACTGAACTCATGCAATGGTTACCCCAGTACCTGGGATCATATGCCTTTAATCCCAGCACTAGGGAAGCAGAGAAAGGAGTGACATGGCTGAGCAGAAAGAGGAATATACAGCGGGAGGAGACAAGAGCTCAGATGCAGTCTGAGGATTCAGTAAGAGAGGCAGTCTGAGGATTTGGAGAGACAGCATTCAGTTAGAGGATTTGTAGAGACAGCATCTTCCCCGTTTGGCCTGAACATTGGTTGAGGTAAGAACTCTCTAGTGGCTGAATACTCTGTTTTTCTGATCCTTCAGTTTTTGCCCCTCATAGCTGACTCAGGATTTTTATCATTAAGAACAATGAGCACCATAGAACAGGAGGTGTCTCTAATGATGTTTACTTCAGATTTGAGATCCGAATTACAATTTGTTCTTCTAACACTCCAGATTCTTAACATCCACTTCAGACACTTTTCTGGAAGATGGCAGATCCAGCTTACACCATAGCTGGTTAATGAGAATCCAGAGACAGTTAAGGAGAGGGACAGAGTCTATGAGGGCTGTGCTAGACAGGGTCCTTTACTCCTTGATCTGTACCTTGGAGAGGGAACCTGGAAACAGGTACAGCCACCATGATACATGCATCCCACAGAAGACATGCTGGGTCTCTTTCCTGAAACCCTGAAGCACTTACAGCTTGGAAAGCTCATGAGGCAGAGGAACAGCACCAGGACAACCATGCCCTACTAGAAGCTTTAGTGAGAAGGACTTGGGACCTTTTATCTAGGCCTGAAATTTAGCTCCTTTGCATTGTGGGAGGTTCCTGAGAAGATGAAAGGAAGGACAGGGCATGGTTTACACTCTTCCTTCAAGTTTCTGAGAAGCCTTTGTGTTTCTTAGAGAACCTGGTGATAAAAAAAAATGAATAAATTTTTTTCTGACACTGTCTAAATTCCCCCTTGCAGATAAACAGGAAATTTTATGATTTATACGGTGCAGACCTTGGATGCAAAAATTAACTGACTACACCTTCATATTGTGCAGATAACCAAGGATACCACATCCTCAGTGCATATCCTTATATATCCCAGCAGAGTGTTTGGATGGAATTTAGTCATATGTTGCACTTCATGCTCTTCCTGATGTGAAATCAGGATTATGGAACTACTTAAAATTCTTTTTGTTGTCATTGAAGATAATTTTATTCTGATCACTCATTTAGAAAACCCAACTTGTGAGGATGCAACTCACAAACATTCAGTGCATATGATTTTATTTTTTTTTATCTGAGGAGAGATTCAGGGTCTTGATTTTCATACACACAAGTGGTCTCATAGTATTCACTGTCCCACTCAGGGACACCATACCTGAATATTTACTAGCTCCTGTTTTCTGTTTGTTGTGACTCTGTCACTATGTACATTTACATTTCCTTCCTTGTCTCTTTGCCACTTGAATCACATTGCAAAAGCAGGTTTCTACATATGATTGTTGCATTGGTAATGAGTGGAGGGTCAGCTCTTTATGACACCTTGTTAAAAACAGTAGCATGCGACCAGTCTTCAAGGTTATGTTACATGAAGAAACAAAAAGACAGAGAATCGTAAGTGATGACAAGAAGTGGAGAGGAGGACGTGCTTGAACAGTGGGAACTGTTTTTCTTGGGGTGAAGATAAACATGGAGAAAAGGGATTTAGGGTTTTTCTCCATCTCTTGGTAATGTGAATTATCAGGAAAACAGAGAATAACTCAAAACAATCTGTTCAGTCAATCCCAGAGAGTATCCACCAATTATTTCATATTGAACACCCCAAATGTTGTGTTCCTTATTCTGTGGATATTCTGTATGTGAGTAACAGTGGTGTAGACAGGTCTTAACATTGTGGAGCCTTCCACCATGTGGCAGCTCTGATGGGCACCTGCCACTCTAAGTGCTTTCCCCCCTTGTTCAGGATGCCCTGTGTGTTAGATGAACATTTTTATACATTATTCTCAATGTGTCTCATCTTTGGTTTGTTTGATTTTTGATTATGTGTTTAGGATTTTGTGAATGATTAGAAAAATAATTGCATATTTTTAATACCATCTTGGAGAACTGGTTTGTGACCTCCTTTTTTCCAGATGAAAACCAAAATTTATTATATTTTCTTATTAGCTACTCAATTTTATTGGACCATAAATTTTTAGAAATGAAATCATACATACATACCTCTGTAGCCCATTGTCTAGGACAATAGGCAGCTCAAAAAAGGATGATTAAACTAATTGAATAAATACTGATTTTGAGTATTAGGTTAAAAAATCATCTTATTATAATGCATCCCATGCACTAAAACTGCATTTATCATATACTTCATGTTTTTACCCAAATATTTATATTTTTTTCTTTTTTATTATTTGAACATTTAAAAAAAATACCAAATCAAATTCCTATGCCCTCCCCCGTCCCACTCCATGCCCATAACCTCCCATCCCTCCCCCCTCCAATCCTAAGAGAGGACAAGGCACCCTGCCCTGTGGGAAGTCTAAGGTCCTCCTTACTACATCTAGGTTGAACAAGCAGTTTGACTGTGTTATCAGGAAGTGAAGAGAAATGTGTACTCTATTTTAAATGAAAATGTCATTTCTATTGTTTATACACTGAGATGTGAGATTGCTGGATAACATAATATTTAATTTAATTCCCTGAGTGTTCAACACATTATTTGACAATTTCATGGTTGAACCATGTTCACATTGATAGAGAACATGGAACAATTTCTCTCATGCCCACATTACTTGTTCTCATTCTTTTCCTTGGTCAATGACAGTCTTTGCATTGTTTAAGAAGCAATTCATTATTTGGGATTTAATTTAGATTAGCTTGATGATTGGAAATGTTGGCTTTCTGCATCCTCCTCTGCTCAATGCATTGACCGAAGTGAAAGATCCTAAGATCAGAGGATGGAAGCCAGAAAGATGTTCACCCAAGAGAACATTAATTGTCTTCTCTTTCCCTGATCTAAGTGTTATCTTATCGATTTATCCCAGGAAAATGATAAAAATGACTTACTATTGAGAAGAAAAATGAGACTTCTGTGTTGGGAGTCTTTCAATTATTCCTATAAAATATAATCGCAGGACATACAAAGGGAAAAGAATTTCAAAGGAATCCCTATACGATTAGTACTTACTTTCTATTTCAGACGATATTAGTCTGTACTGTTTATTCAATAATTCACTTATGTCATTATGTACATATGAATATTCTTTTGGAATAGTGTTAGATTCACAAAGTGCATTCTCTTTGTCAATAGTGAATTTCTTGAGAATTAGAAACTCTTGGTGTTGGTGCTAATACATCTGAAATTCAACCAATGCCTTTTAACATTTCTCCTGGCTTATCTTGGTTCATGAACAGATATTTGTATTGATCCTCAGTCTGACCCTGGGTAACATAACAGTGGATCCTTTGCATTCAGTATTGTGTGGAGTTGTTCAATTCACTAGTATGTGTTCAGATCTCGGGATCTTAATAACATAGTCAATTTGGTCTCCAAAGTTTCATCACATACTATTGGTGAAACTGTAAGAGTTTACAGAGAAGTCTCATCCTCAGGTGTGCAGATTCTCTTTTTCTTTTTAAAGCTACCCCAGGTTCATGATCCAATAACATAGAGCCCATTGCCAATACTGCTTCTCTGAATGACACTTCTCTAGCTCACACACGAGACACCAGTCCTTCTGGTGAGCAGCAAGAGAGCATGCCAGAAGAGTAATTCTTGGAGAATGTTTAGGCAGCAAGAGCATGAACAAAAGCACACACTGTGAAAGTCAAAGGACTCATTGGTCTATGGGAAGAACTGGTGAGAGATGAATATAGGAAAGCAGCTGAAATCAGCTAGAATGTGCACACCAAGTGGCTGATAATTTGTTGGTCTGAGGGTACATACCATCCCTACCAAGAAATCATTACATTGGACTCTAAGGGAAAGGAAATTTTCATCAAAATGCAAATGTTTAAAAATAGAATTTTGCAGAAATGATAATGACTGCACAATTTTATGGAATCCTATGTGTTTAGAAATAAGAAACTGTGGGTAACATATTTTCAAATAAGATTTTGGAAAAGCACATTAATTCAGATAATTTGTGGTTTGTATATCACATGTGAAAAAATAAGGTGGAGGAATTAGAGATTAGACAAAATTTCCAAATTTCCTTACTGAACTTACAATGAATGTTATAATTACAGACTTCTGGTAAAATGCATGTATCTATAATGACACACACACAGAGACACACATACACACACATATATACATATATATTAAAATATATAAAATTAATGTTCTATTTGTATAGAGAAAGAAACAAATGAATAGCTTAGAGGGTTTGTGGGAAAAACAGAAGTTTAATGTATCAATTTAAATAATTTTATTAGAATATTACAGTGGAATGCGGTTGCTAAAAGATTTCTTTGGTTATAAGAGGAAGTCATAGGTTCCTTCATTAGAATAATGGCTTGTGCAGCATAATCTATAACTGCATAGCTTCTGAAGCACCATTTAATATTCCTGTGATATCCCCATTTGTCCTCAGAGACCTCTACTGCTCCTGAGTGTCTGTAGGAAGGCTTCTTTGCAGGCTTATACTGTCTCTGGCAGAGAAATATGAGGCTATGTCTTCAGTTTGCAGGTTGTTCAGTTTTATGTCTTGGACGTGTTCCTGTTAATATTTCATTGGTCTTTGAAAGCTGAATTATAATCAGGGCTTCCACCAATCCATATTGTTTCCATCCCCTCCAGACCTATTTTCAGAGACTTGCAGAATCAGCTTACACTATAGCTGGTTTATGAGAACCCAGATAGAGTGCAGGTGAGAGATGACCCTGTCATAGACACTTATGAGGGATGCACTAGGATGTTGAAATAGGAGCAGCGGGGCTGCATCCCCAGCTCCCCAGCTGCCTGCTAGCTTATGCCCGAAATAACAACACACAAACTGTATTCATTTAAAGACTGCTTGGCCCATTTCTATCTAGCCTCTTCTAGGCTAATTCTCACATATTAATTTAGCCCATTTCTAATAATGTGTGTAAGCACCCCAAGGTGCGCTTACTGGGAAGATTCTAGCCTATATCCATCCTGGGTCTGAGCTTCATCGCGTCTGCCTCAGAGCACAGAGCTATTGTGTCTACCTTGGAGAGCTGAGCATGGAATCTCTGCTCCAGAGAGCAGAGCTGTCGGGTCTGACCTCACTTCCTCTTCCTCCTAGCATTCCACTCTGTTTACTTCTCCCATCTTCCTCCTGTTTACTCCTCCTACCTATGTTTTAACCTATCAGGGCAAGCAGTTTCTTTATTTAATTAACCAATGAAATCAACAGATTGATATATGACACTCCCACATCACTTCCCCTTTTTCTGTTTAAACAAAAAAGGAAGGCTTTAACTTTAACGGAGCAAAATTACATATAACAAAACAGTTATCAAGTAAAAATTACAATAATCTATATCATAACTAAGGAAAACTATAACTATAAC
The DNA here is from genome assembly GCA_963919705.1 of Alexandromys oeconomus. Taxonomy (NCBI): domain Eukaryota; kingdom Metazoa; phylum Chordata; class Mammalia; order Rodentia; family Cricetidae; genus Alexandromys; species Alexandromys oeconomus. Next base: position 7,053,556 of record CAWTZB010000260.1, on the reverse strand, counting down.
TAACTATTCTTTAACTCCATCAAAGACTCCAGAAAGATATACTATTACCTAAGCAAACAAGAAATCCAAAACTCTAGAAATGACAGAGACATTTTGCTGCCTGGACAGTCACTCAAAGTTCCTCTGTACCATTGGGGCATCCATCTTTGGCCTACAGGCCCATAGTTTCCAGCAGACATTTCCACAAAGCAGGAAATTTCAAAGACAGTCACTATCTGCTTGTCCTGAAGAATGTCTTGCAGACTCTTTTATGAATCAGGAACCCCAAAAGGTCATCTCACCTTTAGGCAAGTTCAGCAGTCCTCTCTCTGTGGGTTCTTTGTGTCCAGTTTATGCAACAGTCCAGGCAAGAGCAGTTTCTTGCCCAAATGGCTATCAAACTCCATAAGGATCCTCTTCGATGCCCATCTTCCTCTTGAAGTAGATTGGTGCTGCCAGGAGCAGAGTGTCTCATTGTCATGAAAAGTCCTAAGTTATTAAAATATTTTAAATGCCATATTCTATAATCTTTGAAAAATATGAAGAATGCCTATCTAAAAAATATCTATGCACATCTAGAAAATCTTAACTAACATGACTACAAGCTTGACTATTATTAATGATTATCCATTAACAATATGTAACAATACATTACATTTTTAAATGAACTACACAATCACAATACCTTAATAAAGATCAGAAATACATATAAATATAACAAAACTGACCTTAAATCTCTATCAATAAAGCAAAATTTATACCAATGCAAATTATTCATATCTATATCATATCCCCCTTTAAATGTAAAAGAATGTTCATAAACCATATTTGGGAACATGGGCACAGTTTTTTCTCTCCAAACTGCTTCCTGCTGAATGGGGGCATCGTTAATTAGGTCTTTCATGGTATAACCTGTGTGTTAGGTTCATCTCAGTCGGCAGTTCAGCAGTTGAGTGAAGTAATTTTCTGAAGGTGTTCACTGCAACCCTTCAGGAGGGCGTGGTCCATCATACCATATAGGAATAGAAGAAATCCACAGACTCTCACCCTCTGTGAAAACAAAATAGGAAACTCCTTTCCAAAGCATTATGTCCATAGATCCAAATTTCAAAGTCAAGGCATCAAAATCTCTACGTTGGATTAGTTCAGCAGCATTTATAAACAAATATCTTTTGGCAGCTGTTGCTCCTTCCTCAGCATTCAAACAATTCAAAGAGAGCATAATAGCATACAGTATCAAAATTCTCTGTGTATTTTCCATCTTTGTGTGTTTTATTTTAACCTCTATTTTGTTTATTTTTATTATTAATTTTTGCTTTTTGAGACAGGTTCTCTGTATCTTTGACCTGGAATAACTCTGTAGACCAGGCTGTCTTTGAACTCTCAGAGATCCGCCTGTCTCTGCCTCCCAGGCATTGGGATTAAAGGTGTATGCTACTACACCTTGAACTTACAGAGATCTGTTTGTCTCTGCCTTCTGAGCACTGGGATTAAAGGAGTGTGCTACCACACCTTGAAGTCACAGAGGTCAATCTCCATCTGCCTCCCAAGTGTTGATTTAAAGGTGTGTACTACCACACCCAACTACTTTCTTTCTTCCTTTTTTTTTTTTTTTACTTTAAGAACTTTAACTTTGTCTCAGTGTGTGGGTGCACCCCTCGTGGTCCTGAGTTCCTTGCTCATGCTAGCTCTCCTTCTGCTCCTGATTTGGACCTTGAGATTTCAGTCCGGTGCTCCTATGTGGGTCTCTGTCTCTTGTCTCCTTTCATCGCCTGATGAAGGTTAATATTCAGGAGGATGCCTATATGTTTTACTTTGGGTTCTCCTTCTTATTTAGCTTCTCTAAGAACCCGAATTATAGGCTCAATGTCCTTTATTTATGGCTAGAAACCAAATATGAGTGAGTACATCCCATGTTCCTCTTTTTGGGTCTGGCTTACCTCACTCAGGATAGTGTTTTCTATTTCCATCCATTTGCCTGCAAACTTCAAGAAGTCCTTGTTTTTTACTGCTGAGTAGTACTCTAATATGTATATATTCCATACTTTCTTCATCCATTCTTCAATTGAAGGGCATCTAGCTGAGACAATGGGGTGTTCTACCGGGAACTCACCAAGGCCAGATAGCCTGGGTCTGAAAAAGCCTGGGTTAAAACAGGTCTCACTGAACATAGTGGACAATGAGGACTACTGAGACCTCAAGAACATGGGCAATGGGTTTTTGAGCCTACTGCACGTATTGGCTTTGTGGGAGCCTAGGCAGTCTGGATGCTCACCTTACGAGACCTGGATGGATGAGGGTGGTCCTTGGACTTCCCACAGGGCAGAGAACCCTGATTGCTCTTTGGACTGACGGGGGGGGGGGACACTTGATTGGGGGAGGGGGAGGGAAAGGGGAGGCAGAGCTGGGGAAGAGACAGAAATCTTTAATAAAAAAAAGAAAAAAAAGAAATGAGAGAAATCAGAATGCATTAGATATGCATAAAAAGTTGTCAAAGAATAACTTGAGTTAAGAAAAAGAAAATATGATAAAAATTATTAAAAGGACAGTGATTGACAAGAACTAGCTCTTTTAGACCTACCATACATTGAGATCATTATTTTTATTAACATACTTTATATACATGTATGAAATTCTCAAAGAATAGACGAACAAAAGAACAATTTAGAATGTGTTGTGGAAGATTATGTCAAGTATTTTCACAATTTACCCAATAAACTCTCATTGTATTGAAAATAAAGAATTCTGATTGGAAAAAAAAAAGAACTTTAACTTTTAATCTGCATATATTTTTTAACACACTTTAAATCATTTAAAAATTTTCTTTGTCTTTGAATCTCTCTTTACTGCATATCTCTCTTTTTTCTGACCACACTACCCTTTAAATTACTGAAACATATGGGTAGGATTAAAGCCGTGGCTTTGCCAGCTAGATCCAGTCCATTCCTTAGCTTTCCAGCCTCATGGCTGAGGTACTGGCTGTAGCCATGTTTACTGCCACAACTCTATGGCATTTCAAGGTCCCTGCCAGAAAGCAAGCTTCATCAGCCTGTGCTTGCAAACCACACGAACCGCCTGCATAAAAGAGTCAGAGTTTGCTGTGACAGGACAGCCCAGAAAGCCGGCATTTTTAAACGGCACAGCTTTTTTCCTGCTATGGCTGAAAACCGAAAAGCATGCATTCACCTTTTCATCAACACCATTTAAGTGTTTCATGGCAGGACCTCTTAATGAGCTGCAGGGTTTTGCAGCTAAATCTGAGTCAGGAAGCCTCTCTTAGATGAGACCAAGAAAACATGTTTTACTCTTTCCCAAGCTTTCTCAGGCTTTCAGTGGATTCAGTTGTCCACATGTCTGGATGCCATTCTGTTGTAATAGGAGTGGCGGGGCTGCGTCCCCAGCACCCCAGCCACCTGCTAGGTTATGCCCCAAAATAATTACATGGACACTGTATTCTTTTAAACACTGCTTGGCCCATTATATCTAGCCTCTTCCCGGCTAACTCTCGCACCTGGACTAGCCCATTTCTAATAATGTCTTGCTGGGAAGATTCTAACCTACGTCCATCCTGGGTCGGAGCTTCATCAATCGTGTCTGCCCAGGATAGGGGAGCATGGTTTCTGCTCCAGAGAGCAGAGCTGTCGAGTCTGAGCTCACTTCCTCTTCCTCCCAGCATTCTGTTCTGTTTACTCTGCCTATCTAAATTCTACCCTATCAGAGGCCAAGCAGTTTCTTTATTACTTAACCAATGAAACAACAGATAGAAAGTGGGGTTATATGTAGGAGGTGGTATCCTGTGCTCATGTCATGTGTTGCAGTCTACTTCCCACTTTCTCTTCTATCAGATTCAGTGTGATCAGATTTATATTGAGGTCTTTAATTCATTTGGACTTGAGTTTTGTGCAAGGTGATAGATATGGATCTATTTTCATTCTTCTACATGTTGACATCCAGTTATGCCCTCACCATTTGTTGAAGATTATTTCTTTCTTCCATTGTAAACTATTAGCTCCCTTGTCAAAAATCAGGTGGTCATAGGTTTGTGGATTAATATGTGGATCTTCAATTTGATTCCATTGGTCAATGTCTCTATTTTTATACCAATATCAAGCTTTTTTCCTTACTGTAGCTCTGTAATAGAATTTGAAGTCAGGGATGGTAATGCCTCCAGAAATTCCATTATTGTATAGGATTGTTTTGGATATCCTGGGTGTTTTGTTTTTCCATATAAAGTTGATTATTGTTCTCTCAAGGTGTGTGAAAAATTTTGTTGGAATTTTGATAGCGATTGTACTGATTTTTATACATGGTCTTTGGTAGAATTGCCACTTTTACTATGATGATCCTACCCATTCAAGATCATGGGAGATCCTTCCATTTTCTGGTGTCCTCTTCAATTTCTTCCTTCAAATAGATCTTTCACTTACTTGGTTAGTGTAACCCCAAGATACTTTATGCTATTTGTGGCTATTATAAAAGGTAACATTTATCTGATTTCCCTCTCTGCCTCTCTATCCTTTGTGTATAGAAGGGCTACTGATTTTTGGGAATTGATCTTGTATCCTGCCTTGTATCACTGAAGGTATTTATTAGCTGTAGGTGATCTTTGGAATAGTATTTGGGGTCACTGATGTACACAATCATATCATTTGCAAATAATGAATGTTTGACTTCTTCCTTTCTGATTTGACTCCTCATAAATGGGTCTTGAATTTTGTCAAATGATTTTTCAGCTTCTAATGAAATGATCATATTTTTTTCCAGTTTATTTTTATGATGGATTACATTGATAGATTTTCATATGTTGAACCATCTCTTCATCTCTGGGATGAAGCCTACTTGATCATAATGAATTATTTTTTGATGTGTTCTTGGATTCTGTTTGCCTATAATTTATTGAGAATTTTTGCATCCATGTTCATGAGTGAGATTTTTTTGTCTATCATGCAATTGTCTATCATGGTTCAGTCTTTGTGTGGTTTTAGTATCAAGGAAACTGTAGCTTCATAAAAAGTGTTTGGTAATGTTTCTATTATGTAAAACACCTTAAAGAATGTAGGTATCAGCTCCTTGGACTGGAGAGGGAGAGGGTGGGGGAGAGGGAATAGGGAAGGAAAGTGGAAGGAGGGAAGGAAGTGGAAATTTTCAATAAAAAATAAATTAAAAACAGACGTCAAGAAACTAGATTTTAAAATGCTAAATAACACTATTAAAATGGGGCACTGAACTGAATGGAGAATTCTCAACAGAAGAAGTTCAAATGGCCAAAGGACACTTAAGGTCATGCTCAACCTCCTTAGTGATCAGAGAAATGCAAATCAAAACAACTTTGAGATACCATCTTACACCTGTCAGAAAGGCTAAAATCAAAAACACCAATGATAGCCTTGGCTGGAGAGGTTGTGGAGAAAGGGGAACACTCATCCATTGCTGGTGGGAATGCAAACTTGTGCAACCACTTTGGAAAGCAGTGTGGCGGGTTCTCAGGAAATTCGGGATCAACCTACCCCTGGAACCAGCAATACCACTCTTGGGAATATACCCAAGAGATGCCCTATCATACTCCAAAAACATTTGTTCAACTATGTTCATAGCAGCATTATTTGTAATAGCCAGAACCTGAAAACAGCCTAGATGCCCCTCAATGGAAGAATGGATAAAGAAAGTATGGAATATATACACATTATAGTACTACTCAGTGGTAAAAAACAATGACATATTGAATTTTGTATGCAAATGGACGGAAATAGAAAACACTATCCTGAGTGATGTTACCCAGACCAAAAAAAGATGAATATGGTATGTCCTCACTCATAAGTGGATTATAGCCATAAATAAAGGACATTGAGCCTGTATTTCATGTTCTTAGAGAAGCTAAATAAGAAGGTGAACCCAAAGAAAAACATCTAGTTATCCTCCTGGATATTGGAAGTAGACAAGATTGCCAGCAAAAGTTGGAAGAGTGGAGATAGGGGTGGGTTGGGGGTAAGGGGAGAGGTGGAGAGAGAAGGGAGAAAGGGAGGATGGAGAGAGCTTGGGGGAATAGGATGGTTGTGATGGAGGAAGCATGGATATATGAACAGGGAAGTTGATATTTTAATTAAGGGAGCCATGTTAGGGTTGGCAGGAAACTTGACTCTAGAGGGATTCCCAGGTGTCCAAGGAGATGTCCCCAGCTTGTTCCTTAGGCAGCTGAGGAGAGAGCACCTGAACTGGCCTTATCCTATAGCCACAATGATGAATATTTTGCTAATCACCATAGAATCTTCATCTGGTGATGGATGGAGATAGAGACAGAGACCCACATTGGAGCACTGGCCTGAGCTCCCAAAGTCCAAATGAGGAGCAGAAGGAGGGAGAACATGAGCAAGGAAGTCAGGACAGCGAGGGGTGTGCCCACCCACTGAGACAATGAGGCAGATCTAATGGGAACTCCGGAAGGCCAGCTGGACTGGGACTGATGGAGCATGTGATCAAATCTGACTCTCTGAATGTGGCTAACAATGAGGGCTGACTGAGAAGCCAATGACAATGGCACTGGGTTTTGATTGTACTGCATATTCTGGCTTTGTGGGAGCTTATTCTGTTTGGATGTTCACCTTCCTAGACCTGGATGAACAAGGGAGGACCTTGGACTTTGCACAATGTTCTTTGGACTGGAGATGGAGGGGTAGCGGCTTTAGGAGAGGGGGGAGCATGGGAGGAGGGGAGGAGATGGTAATTTTTAATAAAAAATAAATATAAAATATAATCATATGAGGCAATCATGAAAGGGGCTTCAAGGAAACAATGAATATTTTTCTTTCCTGTGTTATGGTATAATATTTTCATGGCTGTTTACTAACTTGAAAACTTCGCAAGATGCTGATATTTGAATGAACAATTTATTATTTGGCCACGTTACTTCAATAAAAATAATTTACACAAATATAACCAATGTAACTTCTTTGCCTACTTTTATTCATGGACAATTGCCATACTGAAAGCACTTAAGTGAAAATCATAGGGATGTGATAACTAAAATCAGAATTAATATGGGCATCTCTGTGAGATTTGACACATCAGGCTTCACTTATAGAGAGTCCAGCAGTGAGAGACAGTAGAACAGTGGGATATGGAAATAATCATTGAAATGCAATAATTTATTTTAACTGAAAATGTCATTTTCTTTGGATCCTTACATAGAAGTGAGAATGTTGGACACATTTCTTGTTTATAAATTTTTGTGATTTGCCCAAACTCCTTTATATTAAAGTAACAGAACCATGTTCTCATTTACAAGACACAGGGTCCATTTCTCTCCATCCTCAAAACACTGTAATTTAATTCTTTCCTTAGTGAATAGGTCTTGAATTATTGGCTACAGGTAACTTATTCTTTTGGCCTTCATTTTCATTTTTATGTTGATTAAAGATGCTTGTTTTATGCAACCTACTCTGCCCACATGCATTGGCCAAGATGAAAGAACCTACAGAGACGACGGCATGCAGGAAAATGTCTGTTCATGAGGGCATTAGAGCTATGTGCTATCCTTAGACTCAAATTTCAGACAAGTGATAGAATTGAGTTATATTTGAGAAGAAAAATGAGACTTATCTCTTGGATGGGACAAAAAGGTTAGGAGTTAAAGGTCCTAACCTTTTACAAAGATTAGTGGTATTTCAAAAAAATTTTCATTAGTCCATATGAGGAATATCTTCTGAAATTTTCTATATGTGTCAAAGCCTCATATGAACTATGGAGAACTTACATTGGGTTAACACTCAGAAGTAGATGAGATAATGAAATATTTTATTTTAATCATGTATATATGTTTCTGTATGAGTACTGTAGTGTACATGGGGAAAAATAGAGACCATGGGTTCTCTGGACTTAAGGAAATTATGACTTAAACATTGTGGGTGCCAGGAATTAAAACTGTTTCTCTGAAAGAAGAGTATGTTCTCTAAATCTTTGAACTGCTTTCCAAACATGCAGATGAGCAATGGCAACATTCACTTTTATGTTTGCTTCAGCTCAGTTCCCAACAGTTGAAATATCAAACCAATCTGCATGAACATGGAGGACCTTGCATCAGTAATAGCCAGTCATCAAAAGCACAAGATGACCACTTACCATGTACAACTTAAGAAGCTCCACTTCGGAAAAGAAAATTAGGGAAGTCTGATCAGAGTTTTGACAGTGTAGAGTGAGAAGATTAATCAGTTAGTTGGGAAGGATTATCCCAAATAATGAGTTATATGGAAATTGACCAAATTTAATAATAACACATCCTGTTTTCATTTATGGAGTAAGTCAGATTTAAAGTTAACAAACCCTCCAAAAAAGTATTCTTTAAGCCTGAGGAACCACTGCTTATAAGGAAACTGGGTATTTCAGTTTCCAGGGCATTGTGGGAAATGACTTTAAATTATAGGTACAAAAACAAAGAGGACAAATTACAGCTCTTTTAAAGTTTTCTAGCTTATAACTAAACCTAACATCCAACAAGTGTCATAACTGCTGACTGCTTTAAAATATCTACATATATATGAAAATGTGTAAATATGTATCTATATATATGTGTGTAGGTAAAATATATAAAGTTATATGTTATTCTATCTAATAACAAGAAGCAGATTGTTAGCTTACAGGGTTTGTGGGAAAAGCTGTTTGTTATAGTGAGAAGAGATGCCTCTGAAGATTGTTCTTTTTTCTTTTTTCTTTCTTTTTTTTTTGTCTTTGGAAGAGGAAAACACAGATTCTAACACTGAAACATATTCTCATGCAGCATAGTCTAGAACTTCTTATCTTATTAAGCAACCACATATGGCTCTTGGAAGACCATGTAGGACCACATTGCCCCCTGCTGGTCGTGAGCATCTTCATGTGGAGGTTTTTGTACAGGCTCACACTGGAGTTCTCTCACTGTGTCTATGGTACAGTAATACATGGCTGTGTCCTCAATTTGCAGACTGTTCAGTTTTAAGAAAACTTGGCTCTTGGAGATGTCCCTAGTGATGCTGATTCGGGACTGAAGAGCTGAATTATAATATGTATTTCCATTATATGCTATTACTCTCCAGACCCTTTCCTGGAGGTTGGCGGACCCAGTGTACACCAGTGCTGGTTAATGAGAACCCAGAGACAGTGCAGGTGAGTGACAGTGTCTGTGAGGACTGCACCAGGCAAGGTCCTGACTCCTTCAGTTGTACCTGGGACAGGGCACCTAGGGACAAGCAACATCGCCATCAGTCATATAACCCATAGATGAAAAACCTGGGTCCCTTTCCTGAAACCCTGATGAAGCACTTACATCTTAGAAATGTCACCAGGCAGAGGAACAGAACCAGGACAGCCATGCTGTGTTGGAGGCTCTAGTCAGAAGGAGATGGGGCCTCTCAGCTTGGTCTTGGATTTCATCCTGTGCTTGCAGACTGCTTTGCATTGGGGAGGTCCCAGAGTGCATAAAAGGAAGCACAGGCAGGGTTTGCAATTCCTCCTCCAGGAAAATAAGATTTGCTTTGTGTGTCTTAGAGGTACTCAATACTCAATATCAGGAATATTGCTGTGATGCTGTCGGGATTTCCAATTCCAGAGAAACAGGAAATATCAAGAGTTATATGTACAGACCTTAGAAGCAAAACATACAAGTGTTTACATCAACTAGGTCCACATTCATTCAGTGCAGGCAGAGGAGAATACCAGGTTCTCAATGGATTTATTTATCTCTGTATCTTCCAGTAGAGAATTTAAGTGTCATTGGTGATCAGAAATCCTGTTTAAGGAACTACTTAAAATTCTTTCTCTTGGTGTCTGTGGAGTTGTCTCTATCTTATAACTTCTCAGGAAAAAACTTGTGAGGAAGCAGCTCACACACTTTTTTTTTTTTATTGAGAATAAGAAAAAAAAAGTTTCCGCCTCCTCCCAGCCTCCCATTCCCCTCCCCCTCCGCCCACTCTTCTCCCCCTCCCCCCACTCCTCTCCCCCTCCCTCTCTAATCCAAAGAGCAGTCATGGTTCCCTGCCCTGTGGAAAGTCCAAGGTCCTCCCCCCATCCGTCCATGTCTAGGAAGGTGAACATTCAAACTGGCTAGGCTCCCACCAAGCCAGAACATGAAGTAGGATCAAAACCCCTTGCCATTGACCTTGGCTTCTCATCAGTCCTCATTGTTCGCCATGATCAGAGAGTCCGGTTTTATCCCATGCTTTTTCAGTCACAGTCCAGCTGGCCTTGGTGAGCTCCCAATAGATCAGCCCCACTGTCTCAGTGGGTGGGTGCACCCCCCCGTGGTCCTGACATCCTTGCTCGTGTTCTCCCTCCATCTGCTCCTCATTGGGACCTTGGGAGCTCAGTCCAGTGCTCCAGTGTGGGTCTCTGTCTCTATCTCCATCCATCACCAGATGAAGGTTCTATGGTGATATGAAAGATATTCGTCAGTATTGCTATAGGATAGGGTCATTTCAGGTTCCCTATCCTCCGCTTCCCAAGGGACTAACTGGGGACATCGCCTTGATGCCCTTCAATGGAAGAATGGATGAAGAAAGTGTGGAATATATACACTTTAAAGTACTATGCTGCGGTAAAAAACAATGACTTCTCGAATTTTGCATGCGAATGGATGGAAATAGAAAACACTATCCTGAGCGAGGTAACCCAGACCCAAAAAGATGAACATGGGATGTACTCACTCATAATTGGTTTCTAGCCATTAATAAAGGTCACGGAGTGTATACCTGGTGAACCTAAAGAAGCTAAATAAGAAGGTGAACCCAAGAAAAAACATATAGTTATCCTCTTGGCTAAGGGAAGTAGATAAAATTGACGGGGAGAAAATTGGGATCTTGGGGGTGGGGTGGGTTGGGGATAAGGGGGGACGGGGAGAGAAAAGCTCACACACATTTTATACATGTGATTTCACATGTTTACCTGTAACGAAATCTGTGGGACTGATTTAGGTTCCATCAAATTAGGCTCAGATTTCACCTTCTCACTAAGGAACATCATACCTGGATACTAGTTTTCATTCCTTTTGATTTATGTCAGTCTATCCATGTACTTTTTTATCTTTCTTTTTCACTCTCCTAAGCTTATAGCCAATCACGGGTTCCTAAACATGATTGTTGCTTTGGTAAGTGATGGGAAGCTCAGCTACCCATAACACTTCATAAAAAGCAACAGCATACAGCCAAATTTGAGGGTTATGTTCAATGAAGTAATAACAAAATAGAGAACACTTAGTGATGAGAAGAAGTGGACTGGAAGGACAATATGAACTTGGGGAACCCTGTGACTTGAATGATAGTCAGGACATAGAAAACAAGAGTTTCTACTGTTTATTTCTTGTCTCTTGTTAATGCAGATCACTAGGGAAGAGAAGTGCAGAGTTGGAACTAATCTGTTCTTTCAAGACACAGGAAATGTCTGTCTCACTTGGCATTAGAGATGTCACAATGTGTGTCCATTATTTCTTTATACATAGTCTTTTCACTTTTTACTGTGAGTTGCTGTGGTAGAAAGTGCTCTTCACTTTAAGGAGACAGCCATTCTGTGAAAGCCCTGATAATGTACAGTATGACTTCAATGTTTCCTGTGTTTTTTAAAGTTTCAGGGTTATAAAAAGATTTTTTCAGACATTATGCTTAGTATGTTTCATTTTGTGTTTGTTTGATATTTTCATTGTGGGAAATAATCTGGGAAGGAGTATCTCAGAAATAAATGCACATTTCTTTATTATATTGGGGAACTAGGTATAAACCCACTTATTCAAATATTTTTTGTCCTTAGTTACTTCACAGATGTTCTCTAACTCAGGTTTCTATTTCTGTGAAAAGACACCATGACCACAACTATTATAAGGAAACCATATAATTTAAGTGGCTTTCCTGCAGCTCCAGAAGTTCAGACCATTCTCATCATGCAAGAAGAATGGCAGTGTGCAGCAAGTCATGGTGCTGGAGGAATAGCTGAGAGTCCAATATTTTGCAAGGAACAAGAAGTCAACTGAGAGACTGGGCAGTATCCTGAGCAAAGAAAACCTCAAAGCCTACCCTCCACAGTGACAGATTCCCTCCAATCAGGCCATGCCCACTCGACCAATGCCACTCATCTTAAAAGGGACATTCCCTTTAATATTATGTGGGCCAATTTCATTCAAACTCCCACAGAGTGTTAGTATCCACATTCCATACTCTCTTACTTCTTGGGTTTCTCTTGTTCCATGAGACTCTCGAGAAGGGAGTCACTGGGAAATCAGCATTTGCCAAGGGAATTCATTCATGGTAAAGTCACACATTATTCATTATTATCTTCTATTTTAGAGGTGCATTCATATTCTTAAGGGTTTATTCATTCATTTGTTTAATTATGTAAGAGGATAGATGGATACTCACTTAGTGGGTCATGTAGAATTAACAGTATTGGACTGTCCACTTGTATGGTTCTCAGAATCTTTTTGCATGATATAAACTAAAGTCATCATGGAAAAAGGAACCTTATTTGGAAAAAAAAATACCTACATTATATTGGTATGCAGGCAAGACTATGATGTCATTGTCTTGATTAATAACTGATGTAAGAGCGTCCAGATCGACGTAGAGATTACCATCCACAGGTAGGTGCATTGTATAAGGCAGCAGGTTGCATAACCATGGAGAACAAGTCTGTGAATTGAGTTCATTTGTGATCTCTGATTCAGTTCCCACTTTCAGGTTGTCTTGATTTCACATCCTAATTTTCCTCCATGGTGCTCTGTAATATTTAAGATTACACAAACCCTTTCCTTTCCATGTTGCTGACCACATCAATAGGTAGCAGACTGGGATAGTTTAAGATTTTTCTGATGAGAGAATGGGTTGAGAATTGTGACAGTGTGTACAACTGCAACCATAGTCATACATACAGTTACACTTTTAGGTACAGTCACACTCTGCAACACACACATTCACATTCACAAAGAATCACAATTACAGATATGGTCACAAATATAATTACACATCCAAACATATACTCAGACACAGATGAACACATATCATGCACTGACATATACACACCACTACCACCAACATCACCCCCACTACTCCTACTACTACATCCACATGTAGAAATGCTTATTCATAAGCAGAGGGGCTGAATTTCTGTCTTTCTCTCTTTTTCACAGGGTCACTCTGGTTGGCTTTGTCTCCCTATGTAGACTAAGCTGATATTGAACCATGTGGTGACTGAATCAAAGGTGTGCAACTTCACTCCAAACCTTCTCATACAGAGTTCTTAAAACTTTGACATAATTTTTTCATATAATAATTTCTGATCATTATTTTCTTCAGTAGTAAGGTGCCTGTCTCACAGAATGAGTGTTTCAGTTTGATTTTCAGCACTTAACTCTGAAGCTGGTGGTGATGATTTATCCTTATATTCTCAGAACTGGTGAGGTAGTGAAAGGAGCCATCCAACCATTCTATCTGACCCTTCTGAACTTCAGGTTTAGTGTGAGACCCTCAAAAATAAGGTAGATGTCAACTGAGAAATACACTCAGAATCAACTTGTGGACTGTACACCCATGTGCAAGCATAAACTGTGCTATTTAGTGTTTGCATTCATTCAAACACTTCCCTTTCCATGTGTTGAACTCACAGTTTATAGTTACTTAGTTTTAGAATCTGCATACCTAAGTCGGGCTGATTGTTATGGGAAGTAAGAGTAGAACTCCTCTGACGCAATGTATACTTATTCCCACTCCAAAACTTTGATCTGCCCTTCCTACTCTAGGAACTATCATTCCTTCTCCAGTCGTAAGATTGCTTGTTTTAAGTGTATTAATGTGAGAACTGATATTTTTCTGTATATAATTCTGATATTTTTCTTTTTATTTTGAACTTGGTTCTTGACTTAATACCTTCCAGATGGAATGCAAGTACTATAACTCACAGATAGCCTAGCCTTCCATTCTCTAAAATATCACATTTTATATCAGAAAATAATGTTTTGATTATAACATTCAAAAACAAACATCAGCCTCTCCAAGTTCTACTCGAAACCCTGCTCTTATGACTGCATGTAACACAGCAGAAAAAAAAGTATAGGATCAATATTTTGAGCATCAATTTCCAAAATTTGGATTAAGAAAAACAAATAAAACCAAAGAAATAAAATGAGGCCAGGGAAAAGAAACTTCCTTCCCAGCTTGTGGCTCCCATCCACAATCTAGAGTACATTAAATAATGAAATCATCATGTACTGTAAAGATTCATGGAACTTGCATGATTCTCACTATTTATATTTAACACCACACACTTGAATGAAATGGTATGAAAATAAGAATGTACTGTGACATCATAAACACATTGTCTGCAACCCACTAAACTGAAGAAGGCAGGGGCTACTGAGTTGTGCTCTCACTCATTGATGTTCTGATTGTCACTTTGGATCTTATGCAGAAAGTGGATCTGGGTTTTGTTTAGAGCAGTTATAATGGGAAAGGAGGCCCTGACTGTAAAGTCAATACCCCAGTCCAAGTATCCCAGGGCAACTGACACCTGGGATGGGCACTGGGATCTGACGATGCTCTGGTAACCTCAGTAATGCTATTAACATAGTATGAGAAAATGCACCTCTCTTAAGCAAACACAAACTCCCAGACATAAACACAGACAGATATATAACAATAGAGACAAACCTACACAAAGAAATATATACTAGAGCAAACATATATGTATGTCAACATATTATTGGAATAGCATCCTTTCTACTTAAAATAACATGTTCATTCATAATTTAGCTTGATAATATTGATACATCTCAGTACCCTCTTGCTCCTGCATCCTAATCTGGAAGACCCTGTGTTCCCTGAGCTATGTGTTATTCTGTGGACTGAAACTCAGAGAAGTGATTGAAATGAATTTTTCTTGAGAAGAAAAATGAGACAGTTCTTTACATGAGAAAAGGTGTTCTATCATTCAACAGGGAGTAGTGATGATTCAAACACAGCATTTATTAACCAAAATGAGGGATTAATTCTTGAAATGTTTCATTTTGAATCAAAACAGCATTTATACTACACAAGAACTCTTCCATCAAATTAACTCCCAAGAATAGATGAGTATTTCTTTTAATAAATACTTTTTGTTGTTTTTTTCAAGGCAGGGTTTCTCTGTGTAACAGTCCTAGCTGTCCTGTAACTGGCTCTGTAGACCAGGCTGGTCTTGAACTCAAATGATCCACATGTCTCTGCCTTCTGAGTGCTGGAATTAAAGATGTGCACCACCACCATCTGGTAAATACATTATTTTGAGGTATGCATATGTGATTCTGTGTGGATAATGTAGTGATCATGGAAACAAAGAGAGGTCACAGGATTCTCTGGGCTCACATGTGGTTATGAACTGCCCTGAACTGAATCTACGGTTTACAATCTCCTATTTCTTTAGTTTCTTTCAGATCTGATGCTGTCCACCACAGTATCAGTTCTGCCTTGTATGATAGTTTTTATGTTGTTCAAGTCTGAGTACACACTAAATTTAAAATGCAACTTAAGTGGGTCAGTGGAAATAGCTCTGCAGTTCAGGTTCTTGCTGAAGCCGAATCTTCTACTGGGATCTTAACTAGGAGCTCAAGACTGCAAGGCTACAAAGAAGCTGTGCAGCAGCCAACAGGTTTTCCCATTCATGGGATGTGAAGACAGCATAATCACTGAGACTCACTGATCAATCATTCTAGCCATTTGTGATATCCTGGCCATGCATGGTGTAGGAAGTCTTTCTGTCTATGTGTTGCTTTTATTGGTTAATAAAGAAGGTGCAATTGGCCAATGGTTTAACAGAATATAGCCAGGATGATATCAAGAGTAGGGGAGTACTGATGCTTCAAACTCAGTATTTTTTAATAAAAAATGATAAATATATTTTAAAATACTACCATTTTAATCAAGGTCTCGTATAAATTACACAAGAACTAGACCATTGGGCCAAATCACAGCATTGAATGAGATTTTTTTTTAAAAAAATACACTGTTTTATTTAGGGGTTTATGTTTGTATGTGGGGAGTGTAGTGCTCACGGAGATAAACAGATACCACAGAGTCCACTAGACTCACATGTAGCTCTGAGCTGTCTTCATCTTCTAGGGTTTACAATCTTCTTTAGCTTCTTCAGGAAATTATGCTGGTCACTAAACAGGATCATTTTGGTCTGTGTGATGATGTGCATTTTGTTCAGGTAAAATCACATCCTAAATTTAAAAAAGTAACTATAATGGAGCTGTGAAAAACAAGTTTTTGCCACACAAGAATGCTTCGGTGGGGTCTAAACACAGACCTCAGAATCCATAACTAAAAAAAAGAAATAGGTGTGGCAGCCAACCAGGTATACCATATAGGCAATGGGAAGAATGAACAATCACTGGAACTCGCTGGATAGCTAGACTATCTAGTCATTGAGAACCAGGCCCAGTGATATAATTTGTCTCAAAATAAGTTATACAGATTTTAGAAAAATCCATCAAATGTCAGCACACCCACACACACTCTAACCCCCCCTACATGTACATGGAGAGGAGTGAGACAGTAAGATTAAGAGAGAGAAAGAGAGAGAAAGAGGGAGAGGGAGGAGACTGACACATAGACAGAGATAGGGAGACAGACAGAGATAAAGGAAAACAAGGAGAAACACTATGATAAACATACATAACACAACTGGAAAAAAATCTGAATAATCATTTGGACATTCAAGGATTACTACACACTATATCTGTAGAGAAAATCCCTAAGTGTGATATGGAGAGGCAGTGCAGACACAGAGAAGTCCAGTCTTCCATACTTCTCTGAGCAGGCTCTTCTGTGACCCAGATCTCTAAGTGCTCTCAGCTCCCCCTGCTGGTCCTGTGTTCCCCAGAGGGGTGTTTTTGTCTGAGTTCTCAGTAGCATTCACTCACTGTGTTTCTTGCACAGTAATACATGGCTGTGTCCTCAGACCTCAGACTGCTCATTTCCAGGTACAGAGTGTTTTTGACATTGTCTCTGGAGATTGTGAACCGGCCCTTCACAACGTCGGTATACCAGGTGTTACCACCACCACTGCTAATGGTTGCGACCCACTCCAAAGTCTTCCCGGAAGCCTGCCGGACCCAGTCCATGTAATAATTCCTGAAGGTGAATCCAGAGGCTGCACAGGAGAGTTTCAGGGACTTTCCAGGCTGCACTAAGCTTCCCCCAGACTCCAGCATTTGCACCTCACACTGGACACCTGTAAACACAAAGAATTCAGGTTAGAAAACTGACACAGAAGACATTTTTTTTCTTTCTCATCTCCACACAATACACAGCATCTCATCGTTATGAATTACCCTTTAAAATAAGAACAAAGGAAACCAATATGAGCCTTAAGTCCATGGTGAATGTCCTGTGTTCAATGTTGAACCCTGACTGGGAGGACTTGGGAATCCAGGGCTGGTCTCCTCTGCCAGAGCTGCAGGGTCAGGACAGGGCTGGATTTTATGGGCACAAAGAAGCCTTATTTGCATATCTTTCTCCCATAACAGGCTCTGTAGGTGGACATGGGTAGAAGGCAGGACTCAGAGCAGATATAAGACATCATATACACAAAAAAAGACATCATATACAGTGACGACAGTTAATGATATTGAAGCATTAATGTAGCTCTGTGTACACATTTTTCTTGTTAGTGATTCATCACACTTTATTTATTTCCCTTTTCACTATATGCATAGAAAATGCTGTGTTTCCACACTGTCATGCCTCTTTAGGATCAATGTGAAATTAAAAAGCTCCACACACAGCTGTTTTTCTAGATATTAGCTCTGTCTTCTTCTCTGTCTCTGCTGCACATGGCTTCTTCCTGAGGAGAATCTTGGTTTTTCTTTTTTTTTTTTCGAGACAGGATTTCTCTGTGGCTTTGGAGCCTGTCCTGGAACTAGCTCTGAGGAGAATCTTGTATAGGGTCACACCCCCTCTAAGTAGAACTCCTTCACTGTGATAAGAACACTTGAGACGTTACTGAATTTTACTCAGTTCTTTTTTCTTCTTTTTTATTACTTTATTAATAATACCAATCAAAATTCCCACTTCCTCTCCTCCTCCTACTCCCTCCCCTCCAACTTCCCTCTCCCTTCCCCCACCTCCTCCAGTCCTAAGAGAGGGCAAGGCACCTTGCCTTGTGGGAAGTCCAAGGCCTTCCCCCCTACATCCAGGCTTAGGAAGGTATGCATCCAAAGAGAACAGGATTCCAAAAAGCCAGTACATGCAGTAGAGAAAAATGCCAGTGCGATTATCATTGGCCCCTCAGTCTGCTCCAATTGTCAGCCACATTCAGAGGCTCCAGTTTGATCCTATGCCCATTCATTCCCAGTCTAGCTGGGGTTGGTGAGCTCTGAGACAGTTGGTGAACTAACCCCTCTTGGTCCTGACTTCCTTGCTGATCCCTTAGTCAGACTGATGACTATCTTGAATATCACCAAAGAACCTTCTTCAGGTAACAGATGGAGACGGAGACAGAGACAGAGACCCATATTAGAGCACTGGACTGAGCTCCCAAGGTTCAGTTGAAGAGCAAAAGGAGGGAGAATTTTACTCAGTTCTCAGTGTTGCTGCCTGCAAGCCTCAGGAAGTTGGCAAAAGTGATGTTTCTTGTTGCTGTTTGTCTTCCTCTCAGTGGTGGCTATGGAGATAAGTTTATATTGAAAGCACTCAATTGTTTACATCCCGAATTTCTCCCTATGATTACTTTTTACTCCCCACTCTTCCCTTCCCTTTACCATCTCAATACCAGGCAACACATGGCTGTCTTCATGATGTCTTAGGTCAGTTTTTATTTCTACATATTTATAAAGTCAGCATAATGGGGACATTTAATGCACTAAAACTTTTGCATCAATTTTTTATTTACAGAAGACTTTATTTTTATTTTCCAAAATTTTCATGCTTTTACCCTCTCAGCTCATTTCTATCCAACTTTTCTTTTCACAACCTCAGTATTACCCTGTGCTTTTTCCTTCTTGTCCTTCACTTAAGATGTCTTTTTCTGACTGGACTTCCATTCTAGTACCACGCCTACAAAACAGGAGTCAGAACAGAAAACAACAACAACATCAGAAATCCAGAGAGTGCAGAGGAATAATTATGGGAGCAACAAAAGCACTAACAAAAACACAAACTGTGAAAATCAGAAAACTCAGCTGCTATGCTATGGGTGGAAGAGTTATGGACCAGGGACCACAGCTGATGTCTGCAAGGATGTGCATATTTGTGGCTGAGAATTTTGTGGTCTGAGTTGCACAGTGTGCCTGTAAATGAACCATTAGCTTTGACTTCGATGTGCTAATGTTTACCAAAATGCAAATGTTCAAAAATATAATCATGCAACAATTATAACAACTGTAAACTTTTATCAAGGTCCTATTAGTTTAGAAGTAGGAAACTGTGGATGGTTCATTTTTTAAGCTAACTTTGAAAAGTAACATCAATTCAAGGAAGTTGTGCTTTCTCTCTCACAAGTTTAAAAATAAAGAGGATGAATTATAGATTATTCAAAATTCTTACAAAGCTGTCTTAAAAAGTTTCATAATTTCATACTCCTGTCTGTCTATCTATCTATCTATCTATCTATCTATCTATCTATCTATCTATCATCTATCATCTATCTACCTATCTAATTAATGTACTGATTTGTTTGACAAGGAGCAATTAGAAATCCTAGAGGATTGTGGGGCAACACAGATGTTTAATGTGTAATGAAAAAGCAAGATTAATAGGCTATCACAAGTAAAGGGTACTCTAGAAGATTTCCTTGCATGAAAGAAATAAAACAAATGTTATGACATCAAACAGCTGGAAATGTAGCATATTCCAGAAGACCACTGTTTCTGGGAGTAGCTGTGGCTCCTCCACATCCCCTGCTGGTTTGAGTATATAGGTTTCTGTCCAATCTCACACTGGAGTTCTCTCACTGTGTATCTGGTACAGTAATACATGGCTGTATCCAAAGTTTGGAGATTTTTCAGTTTTATGAAAACATAGCTACAGAGGTGTAGTGATATTTTGTTTGTGATCTAACAAAGTTTCCTGATGATCAGAGTGCAGAACTAGGCCACTAGTTAGCCATAGAAGCCAGGCAGTGGTGGCACAAACCTTTAATCCCAGCACTAGGAAGATAGAAATGGACAGATCTCTGTGAGTGCAAACCTACCCTGGACTACAAGAGACTGAATTTGTGTAAATTAGAAACAGAGCTCATAAAAGGTGATCCCATCACCTGGGATTATATGCCTTTAATCTCAGCACCAGAGAAACAGATACAGGAGTTACTTGAATGGGCAGAGAGAGGAATATGAGAGAGGAGAAGACAAGAACTCAGATGCAGTCTGAGGATTCAGTCTGAGAGTCAGTCTGAGATTTTGGGGAGACAGCATTCTGTCAGAGGATTTGTAGAGACAGAATCTTGCCCAGTTGGTCTGAGCATTGGTAGAGGTGAGAACTCTCTACTGACTGAATACTCTTCTTTTCTGATCCTTCAGTTTTTGCCCCAAATAGCTGATTCAGGATTTTTACCACTAAGAACAATTAGAATTTGTGCAACAGCAAGTGTCCCTGCTGATGTTGACTTGGGATTTGAGAACTAAATTATAATTCATCCTTCTACCACTCTATATTTTTCACATCCACTTCAGACACTTTCCTGGAGGTTGGCAGATACAGCTTATACCATAACTAGTTAATGAGAATCCACTGAGAGTTCAAGTGAGGGACAGGGTCTGTGAGGGCTGTACTAGGTCAGGGGCTTATTCCTTCAGCTGTCCCTGGGACAGGGCACCTAGGAATAAGTACAATCTTCATGATTCATACATCCCACAGATGATATGCCCAGGTCTCATTCCTGAAACACTTACAGTTTGCAGAGGTTCCTAGGCAGAGGAGCAGCACCTACTGGAGGTGCTAGTGAGAAGGAGAGGGGCCAGTCAGCTAGACCTGGGCTTTTAGTATGAGCAGGAGGGTTGCTTTGCATTGAGGGAGGTTTCTGAGAGGATAAAGGGGAGCACTGGGCATGGCTTGCACTTCTCCCTTGGGTTTCTTAGAATTGCCCTTGAGTTTCTTAGATGACCTGGAGATAAAAAAAAAATGAGTAACATTTTTCTGACACTGTCTAGATTCTCCTAGATTCTCACATGCATATAAATAGGAAATTGTATGATTCACACTGTGCAGACTTTGGATGAAAACATTATGTGATTCCACATTCATGCTGAGGGGATAAAGAGAGAGGGGGAAGAATTTGAGGAAATGGGTTAGTTTAGATGGAGGAAAGACAGAGATGAGAGAAATGAAGGAGATATTTTGATTGAGGGAGCCATTATTGCACTAGCAAGAAACCTGTAACTAGAGAAATTCTCAGGAATACACTAAGATGACCCCAGCTAAGCCCTTAAGCCATAGAGGGGAGGGTACCTGTTGTAGAGAGGAGGACCTGTTTGTTCCTCCCTGCCACCTGGCTAGCTTAGCCTCGATATAACCACACAGATATTGTATGAATTAAAACCCTGCTTGGGCCATTTGCTCTAGCCTCTTATTGGCTCACTTTCCCATCTTGATTTAACCCATTTCTATTAATCTGTATATTGTCACATGGCAGTGGATTACCCTGAGACATTCAACATGTGTGACTCTGGTGGTTTCATGACATCTCTCCCCTCTCTGCTTTCTGCCTCTCAGCATTCAGTTCTGTTTTTCCCAACTACCTAAGTTCTGCCCTAATAAAAGGCCAAGGCAGTTTCTTTATTCATTAACCATTCAAAGCAACACATAAACAGAGGGAACTCCTACACCAGGTCTTGTCTTGTAGTCAGATTGATGAGGACCTATGAGAGACATATATGTATCTAATCTGCATGGAAAGTAGAAAAAGACAAGATGTCCTCAGCAAATTGTGAGAGGGTTGAAGGGGAGGTGAAAGGAAGAGAGGTGAGCAGAGAAAAAAATGTATAAATCAATAAAATCAGTAAAAAAATTAATAAGAAAAATTAAAGACTAAAAGTAAATGCATATTTTTAAAGATAAAAAAGAAAGTTGCATTCAAATGGATGGAACTAGAAAAATACATCCTGATGTAGGTAATCCAGACCCAGAAATATAAACATGATATGTACTCACACTTAAGTGGATACTAGCTATAAAAACAAAGAATATTGAGCATATGCTTCATGATCCTGTGATGGAGGAAGAAAATTATGTCTATGTGTTACTTTCATTGGTTAATAAAGAAACTGCCTTGACCCTTTGATAGAACAGAAAATTAGGTGGGTGGAGTAGACAGAACAGAATGCTGGGAAGAAGAAGGCAGTGAGGTCAGATGCTATGGAGCCAGCCTCCAGGTCAGACATGCTGAATCTTTCCTGGTAAGACACCACCTCATGGTGCTACACAGATTATTAGAAATGGGTTAATTGAGATATGAGAGTTACCCAAGAAGAGGCTAGATATAATGGGCCAGGCAGTGTTTAAATGAATACAGTTTCCATGTAATTATTTCAGGTGTTAATCTAACCATGAGGGAGTCGGGCAGGATGAAAAACAGGCCTGCTCACCTCCTCACTACAATTCTAGAAAAGCTAAGTAAGAAATTTACCAGGCAGCGGTGGGGAAGAGACAGAAATCTTTAATAAATAAATAAATAAATAAATAAATAAATAAAAAAGAAATTTACCATTATTTTATTAAGTATTTTTGCAACAATTTTCATGAGTGAGTTTCATCTGTAATTCTCTTTCTTACTAATGCCTTTGTAGGGTCTGAATATCAGGGTAATTATAACATCATAAAAAGTGTTTGGCCATGTTCTTTCTATTTCTATTGTGTGGAACAATTCAAGGAATATTGGTCTTAATTCTTCTTTGAAAATCTTGTAGAATTCTGCATTGAAACCATCGGGTATTGATCTTTTTTTGCTTGGGAGATTTTGATGACTGTTTATATTTCTTACTAATGCCTCTGTACAGTCTGGCTATCAGGGTAATTATAACATCATAAAAAGTGTTTGGCCATGTTCTTTCTATTTTTATTCTGTGGAACAATTCAAGGAATATTGGTCTTTGTTCTTCTTTGAAAATTTTGTAGAATTCTGCATTGAAACCATCAGGTACTGGTCTTTTTTTTTTGGGGGGGGGAGACTTATATTTCTTTAACAGCTTTAAGTATATTTATTTTGCTTATCTGGTCCTGACAATTTTTGTAAGTCATATTTATACAGAGAATTGTCTATTTCCTTCAAGTTTTCCATTTTGTAGAGTGCGGGTTTTTGAAATAGGACCTGAAAGTTCTCTGGATTTCCTTTGTTTGTTGTTATGCTTCCCTTTTCTCATTGATTCTTTCTATTGTTTTATTTTCAGCTTCCCTCTTTGAACTTCTGGCCCAATACAGTCAACCACTCTGTGCTGTGTTTAATTGAGATCTGGTATGGTTCCAATTCCTAGTAATTATGCATCTGCCTCTTAAGGAGAGCAATTTGGATGTAAGATTATGGAGTAATGATACTCACATCCTCACATATGTCTATTAAACCAACAATTACAATGCCATTTATACACACTCTAAGCTTTAGTCTTTGATCATTTATAGAAGTGTGCCAGAATATACATTTCCTATTTCCTATTGGAATTTTTGACTTATGCTTCATGTTTATGCCATCATTTAGATTGGTATGGTCTTTTCCAGAAGATTTTTTAATTTTCCTGGTGAGACATGTCCTCCACTGTTACTGGGAATGACTGGGCCACTTTTGGCTTGGGGGCCTGAGAGACACCCCCCCAAAGAATTTGCTGTTGATATCAGGTTGCCTTTTCTGTCTTTTGTTGATCTGAATTCATTGGTCCAATGTCGGTTTTTGCCCCACCTTCTACATATACCTGAATGCTGAGTCATCCTTTTATTGCCATTCCCAGAGGAGATACTATTCCAAGGAATTCCTAGCCTACAATTCCTTCTCAGATGTCCTGTTCTACCACAATTAAAACATTTAGTATTTTCATGTCTTTTCATTCCTTTGGAAATTGCTTCTGCTACCCAAGATTCAGTATTATAGTCAAATGTCTCAATGTTCATGGCATGCAGGATCCATTCATCCATTGGTGCTGATCTAACCTTTAAAGGCCCGAGTAAATTTCTGGATTCTAAGTTGACTTTTTCAAAAGCCAGATATTCAATAAGTACTCATCTTACATTTGGGTCGATTACTCCTATTTGTACAGCCTTAGTTAATCTTTGTAAAAAGTCAGTAAAGGATTCTATCTGGCCCTGTTTAACCCTGGTATATGATTCCATTTGTTTTCTTAGTTTTTGAATCCTGTACAAGCATTTAAGGCTGCTTTGTGGCATAGGGACAAGATTTGTTCATCATAAAGAGCTTGAACCTGTGGGTCAGCATAAGTGCTTTCACCAAGAATTTGACCTTGGGAAGTCTCAACGTCTTTTGCTTTATCCTGTGGTTCCAATATTTTTGCTTCTTTCCTGAAATAAATTCTAAAAATTAATCAAGGCCCATCATCCAGGAATGCTGAAACTAACTGAATCCAAGCATGTGGCATTGCTCTGATGCTAGAAGACCATGTCTTTATCATCTCCCTAACAAATGCAGAATGCAAGCCATAAGTTACAACATCTTGCTTAATTTCTTTTATAACGTTCATTTCTACAAGTATCCATCTACCTTCTTTGAATCCTTTTGGGCCTTTAGAATGTGATGCTTTGTCAGAATAGATCACAGGGTAGGAAGCTAGAATCCTGGGTAAGTCATCTCTGACAGCTGCTGGCTCCAACAGCTTGTGCCTTCTTTCTCTGTTCATCAGTTGCAATAATTTCATCAATTATTTAAATCTTTTTACTTTTGCCTTTTGTAAAGCCTGAATTTCGTGGCCTCTATATATTTCTAGTGATTTCATTGAGGCACCTAACCTCTGGCCCTCATTCTGCACATGTGATTCCAAGATCTGATGTTTCCCCTTTAAAGATAACATCTTATTTTTCGACATTACTTGAATAGTATGCAGATTTCCATTGTGGAGAGAAACTCCATCTGCTAACATAAGTTTTTAACAAATTTTGACTGTCAAATTCAACAGTATGAATTATTTTAGATAACTTCTCAGTATTCTTAGACATGGATTCATTTTGTCTGTCAAATTAATGTCATATTTTTAATAGTATTAATTTTTCAGATAACTTTTGATTTTCGATGATATTAATCCTGTCAATTAGCTGTTCATTACTAATCTGTAAAGACTGTATCATTCTTAAAATTGCCATATTCTTCCTTAATGATAGAATATGAAGGAAAAAAAACTGAGTCCCAATACCCAATAGATTGAACTATCACCATAACCATATAAGCCTCACATAATAAAAACCATAATATTAGCAAAAAAGTTACTAATATTTCTATATTCATATAGTCTTCCATTTTATCCACATAGCATATGTTATGCGATCCAGTAAACTATAATCTTTATTTTACAGCAGATGTCTTGGGTGGAGATTCATGGTGACGACAGGAATGATCCTGAGCTACTTTAGTTTCCTGGCTTGATATTGGTTAAATACTGAGAAATATGCTTTGCTAGACAAATTAAAAGCAATTAAATCAATTCTATACATGGAGCAAGAAACCCAAAACTCTTGGGCAGGGAGCAGAAAGCAGAAGCTGTACAAATCACCACGTGACAGGGAACTGCGCCAGGGCACTGCACCAGGAAATGAAGAATTTGTGCTTGTGTTTGGGAAATTTCCAAGTTGCCGCACGCAGTAAGCTCTGCTGTGGTGGGGTTCTACAAAAAGCTTCTTAGGTAAAAACAAGTCAAACAGGCAGGGTTTGGAGACTGCTTAGGCAGTGTACTGGCTATGATGTTAGGCTATCCACATGGTAGGTGTGGTGTCCAAAACCACATGGGCACCAGATGAAGGACACTTAAACAAAATCCCACACTAGCTCAGAACTGAGAAATAGATGTTTATTTATTTAAGGGTAGACTTATAAATCAGAACCTTCTGGTAGGACAGAGATTAGAAAACGAATCCCACAGCCAGAAAAGAAGCCAAATGCATGCTCTACATCGGCATAAATAGTATAAGAGGCCACACCCTAGTGGGCAGATAACTACTGGCTATAGGATATCCTACGGCACCTATGTATGGTAGTATTAGCTCGCACAGTGCTCTACTGAGGATTCTTGTTAAATGTCAACTCAAATTCATGTTTCTGTTTTGCACTATTAGACTATGGGTTACTTTATTTAAACTTTAAATCTAAAATGTAAAAAAATGTGTATCATATAATTATTAAACTCTTAATTTCATTACTATAATGTGGATCAACTATTTACCAAATTTATGGGGTCTGTCTGATTAATTAGAATATTTTAGCAGTCTCAAAGTTTTAAATTTTACCATTAAGTAAATAATGAATACATTTATTAATTACTCAAACAAATTAATAGTAAGAATGCATATAATCTGATTTTAAGTAGGAAAATATAATGTCAGATTTGAAGCTACCAGGCACTTTTGTATTTTATTTTAACATCTTCCATGTCTGTACCAGGATCATACAATTGATCTGAGACCATTAGCCTGACCGACTGAGAACTGGTAGGGTCCATCACTTATTTTATATAATCATTTCACAAAAAAACCTACACATGTTTTGTAAAATAGTCATTTACATTTACTTACTTGACACTTCTCACTAAGGTGGTATTTGTTCATATGTCAGAATTAGGGAAAAATATCACAGGAACCTATGTCACATGTCAGTTTGGTTACACTATCAAACACACATGCTATAAACCCTATCTCTTGTGTTTTGGATGATATAGTATGTGCCAGGTTTCTACACTCATATTGTCTGTATGCCTCTTTTATTTGTAACTCTAGAAACAATGAGAGGACATGATAAAGAGGAGAAATTCCAAGGGTATCTCCATGCATTATTGATACCTCTGCCACACTTTAGAGGTGCATTTCTGTCTTCAGTTATTTGGTCAGTCATTTTCTTACTTCAGTATGGTCTATGGAACGTCTATTTGTACATTGTATTAGCATATCACTAACATGTCATGCATGTTTTTGGTAAAAACTGAAGTCACTGGAAATTGGAGCTCTTGATGTTAACATATTTTATCCAATAACTTTGTTTAATAGATTTGGCCTGTTAATCATGTTTCCCATGACCTGTTTTGGCTGCTCCTTGGATTGAGTCAAGGTAACCTAACAATGGATCCTTTTCTTTAAGCATCATGTGGAGTTGTTCAGTTCAAGTTATGTGTCCTCATTTTTGGATTCCAATAATGTAGTCTGTTCTCTAGGCATAATCTTGGACTACTGGTGTCAGTGCCAGAGTTTCCAGAGAGGCCTCAGCCTCAGATGAGGACATTTTCTTTTCCTTTTGGAAGCTGCCTCAAGTTGATTATCCATTAAAATGGAGCCCACAGTCAACATTGCTGCTCTGGACGACACTTTTCTAGCTCACACATGAGACACTAGGCTCTTCATCATCAGCAACACAGAATGCCTGAGTAATAGAGCAACTCTGGGAGCCTACATAAGCAGTAACACCATCAACAAATCACAAACTGAAACTCAGTTTTCATAAAACTTATTTGCTATGGGAAGGTATGGTAACATTTGGAAGCAGGAATTGAGCTTACACCAGATGAAATGTGCACACTGATAGCCGAGAATTTTGTACATTGAGGGGATGCAAATATGCCTACAGAGGAATAATTCCTTGAGAATTAAGGTGCATACTAATTTTTGACAAGATGCAAATGTTTAAAATTAGAACTCTTCACAAATGATAACCAAGTATACTCTTTTAAGTTTTCTTGGTTTAGAAGAAGAAAATATTGTATATTTCATTTTCAAATCTACCCTTAGAAAGTGAATTTGACAGAGAAGCTGCAGTTTCTTCATCACATGCAAAAACAAAGAGAATAAATTAAAAATATTAAAAAATTCCCCAACTTTTCATTGAAGTTTAAGACAACAAGTGTCACAATTTCAGACTCCTTTTGAAATCTCAATTGGCAAACACACACATACACACTCACCACAACACAAAATATATTAAATTAGATGCCATTCTTTATGGTAATCAGAATCAATTGGAATACATAGAGAGTATGTAGAAAAAAATGATCTATGATCACATAGAAGGTTGAATATAGTATGACAAATGAGAGGGGCCTCAGAATATGCTTGGCTGGAAGAGGAAACCACAAGTTCTGTTAGTAAAACTCAAAATCATGTAGCATATTTCTGAACTTCTTAGCTTCTAGAGTGAACCTTACTTTTGTTTTTCGGGAGTCCCTGTTGGTTCATAGTGCCCTCTGCTGGTCCCAGATGTCTGGTTGTTTTTTTTTTTTTTGTTTTTTTTTTTTGTTTTTTTTTTTTTTTTTGTGTGTAGGCTCAAATTGGAGTTTCCTCACTGTGTCTCTGGCACAGTAATATATGGCTGTGTCTTCAGTGCGCAGACTGTTCAGTTTTAAGAAGACTTCATTCTTGGAGGTGTCCCTGCTGATGGTGATTCGGGACTGGAGAGCTGAACTGTACCTTGTATTTCCATCACTCCATATTACTCCCATCCACTCCAGTCCCTTTCCTGGAGGCTGGCGAATCCAGTGCATATGATAGCCGGTTAATGAGAATCCAGAGACAGTGCAGGTGAGAGACAGGGTCTGTGAGGGTTGCACCAGGCCAGGTCCTGTCTCCTTCAGCTCTACCTGGGAAAAGACACCTGGAGACAAGCAACATCGTGATCAGTCATAAATCAGATAGGTGCCTGGGTCCCTCTCCTGTAAGCCTGGAATACTTACAAGTTGGAAATGTCACCAGGCAGAGGAGCAGTACCAGGACAGCCATGCTTTGCTGGAAGCTCTAGTGAGAAGGAGATGGGGCCTCTGTGCTAGGCCTGGGCTTTTATAGTGAGCCTGAGGGCTGCTTTGCATTGGGGAAGGTTCTTGAGGAGATAAAAGTAAGGAAAGGACTTGGTTTCTACTTCCCTCGTGTGAATGATATTTGTCCTATGTTTCTTAGAGGATTTGAACATGGGAACTCAGGAACATTTTCTTGTTATTGTCTGTGTTTCCAAACCGTGACAAATGGGAATTAGTATGAATCACACTGTGCAGAACTGACCAGCAAAACATGGGAGTGTTTATACTTAGTGAGTCCACATTCACACAGTGCAGGCAGAACAGAGTACTATATCCTAAATGTGTTTTTATATCTTTATAAATTGCAGCAAGAATTCAGTATGCAATTGGACCTCTGATGAAACAGGTCATCAGAAACCCTATTTTAATGAATGACTTAACATTTATTCTCTGGTGTCAGTGAAATTATTCTTATTTTGATCACTTGTCTAAAAGATAACTTGTGAAGAAGTTTACTAACATTATTATGTGTGATTTCAAGTGTGTATTTGAGAGGAAACCCAAGAGACTCATTTGGTTCCTACATCATGTGGCTCAACCTATTTACTTTCTCATTTGGGAACACAATATTGAGTTTTAGTACCTCATAATTTATGCCAGTCTACATTTCTTTATGTACTTTTATCTCTCTTTTAAGCCAGTAATAAAGAAAAATCCAAGTTTTTATATATAATTATTGCATTAATACGGGATGGGAAATTTGGTTGTCAATAAAACTTCATGAAGCACTGTAGTAAGCAACTAGTCTTGAGAGTTATGTTATTGAAAGTGAAATATAAGGAAGGGAATGGGAATCATTACAAAAAGTGGACAAGCAGACAGATATGAATATGGGGAACTCCATGCCTTGAGTTGCAGATCACAATTGAGAACAAGAGTTTGTGGAGCTCTCATCCATCCATGCCTTGGTAATGCAAACTATAAAGAAAATAAAGTGCAGAACTCCACCCACACTGATCAATCAGCATTCAGAAGATGTCTTCCTATTTCTTAGTATTGAAGATCTCACATTTTAAATCCCTTATTTGTGTGTGCATAATCTTTGTACTAGAGTGGCAATGGTAGAGACAGGTCTTAACATTAGGGATTCAGCCATCTTGTGCAAGCTCTGATGTTCACTTCCACTATGAGGGCTGTGTTTCACATGTTCTTTGTTCTGAATGGTAGAATAATTTTCAGACATTATTCACAGAATGTTTCATCTTGGGTTATATTTTCATTATGTTAACAAAATTTTGGGAAAAAGTTTTACCTAAGTAAATGTGTATCTCTTGTACTATATTGGAGAACTTGGCCTTTGGTTGTTTCAGAGATAGTTTGTGCCTATAATCTGCACTTTCTTGCTCATTGGATTTCCCTTATCCATACATCCCTAAAGGAAGAAAATAAGCAAATATTTCATAAAGGATAAGAATTCATGGTAATCCTCCTATTACATATAATTACATTCTACTTGATAAGTAGTTTCTTATCCATAAGACTTTTATCAGTTATTTGTTTACTTATGTCTGGTGAACACATGGATACACAGTGGGGTATCTTATAATGGCAGTGCCAGCTTGTACATTTGCAGTGTGGTTAGAATTCCATGGAAATAATACAAGGCACAGTCATTAGGGAAGAAGGGATTTCATTTGGAAAATTTTCCTCCATCAGGTTGTTCTATAAGAATAACTGTGGGGTCATTTTCTTGAATAATGATTGATGTGGTAGGGTCTAGATTGACAGGGTGGTGCCATCCATGGGAAGTTGTTCCTGCTTTGTATAAGCAAGCATGCTAAACAACCAGGGAGTGCAGGCAAATAAACAGGGTTCTTTATGATTTTCAATTCAGTTCCTATGTCCAGTTTCCTGTTCTGATTTCATGTACTGATATACTTACACGATGGACTGTAATATTTAAGATGACAGAAACCTTTACCTTCCCATTATGCTTAGGTATGATAGCCATGACATGTGCAGAATAAAAACTAGAACAATTTCAATTATTTCTGATGAAAGAATGGATGTGGAGTCAGTGACAGCTTTCCCAATTTCAATTAAAGACACACATATGTCACTCATCCAAACATACACCTACATACACACACACACACACCTACACACACAAACACACATACACATCATATCCTCCACACGCAAAAACTCATATTCAGAAGTTAAAGTGTTAACTAACTTTCCCCTTTCTTTTAAGGCTCACTCTGTTTGGCTTGCCCTCACTGTCTAGACCATTTGGTATTAAACTATGAGAGATTCGGGATATAGTGTTAGAATCTCAAAATCTTGTCATGGATATTTTTATTGTAATGTAAGTGCTTAGAATTAGAATCTCTAGTTATTGGCTTTGGTATATGTTAGGTCTAACCAAATTGTTTAAAACTTTCTCCCTGCTCATACCTAGTCCCCAGCAGTCATGAATTCTGATCCTCAGCCTGACCCTGGGTAACATGAGACTGAATAAGCTACTTTCTGCTTTGTGAATGAATTTCTGCTCAATTCATTGTTATAAGTCATAATATCAAGATTCTAAAAATCTAGACACTTCTGTATCTCTCCAAACCTTCAACACTCACTGCTGATGTCACTGCAGCTGTCTATGATAAAAACTGATGATAGAGGGGACAAGGACTGGAGCTGACATCTGGTGAAACATGCACACTGGAGGCTGAGAATTTTGTGATCTCAAGGTTCAGGACACAGCTGAAGAGGAACCAGTCCTTTGTATTTTGATGTGCAATGTAAATTTTACAAAGAAGGAAATATATAAAGGTGAATTGTCAGAAATGATAATAAGGTGAACACTTCTAAGTCCTGTAGGTTTAGAATAAGAAAAGAATGAATATTAACTTTTCAAGATGTCTTGTGAAAGGAACATTAATTCAGGCTACAAATAGTTTTTCCAAAAAAATTCCAAAAAAAAATTATAGATTACTGTAAATTCCTAAACATACTTAGTGAACTTATACTTAACAAGTGTCCTAACCTACAGTCTCCTCTTAAAATACACATTTACACACACACACACACACGCGCGCGCGCACACACACACACACACACACACACATAATGTATTGAATGGAATTAAGTGGAAATTTATATGTAAATACATGTAACATATAAAATTATGTGTCAATTTGTCTGACAAGAAGAAGCAAATGTATAGCTCAGATGATTTGATTTGTGGGTAATCCATTGGTTCTAGCTTGGGAAAAATAGGAAGCTTGATAGGCTTCAACAGTTGATAGAAACCTCAACTGGCCATTTTGACTAAAAGAAGAAACCTCACATTTTAAAATTAAAGCAGCATAGTCTATAACTTCCATATTTCTGAAGTGACCCCTAATTGTCTTGGAACTCCTGTTGGTCCTTTGCATCCCATCCTGTTTCCAAGTTTCTCTGAAGAGGAGCATTCTGCAGGCTCACACTGGGTTTCCCTCACTGTGTGTCAGTCACAGTAATACATGTCCACATCCATGGCCACATTATTCAATAAATTAATTTACAAAAATATAACCAGTGTAACTTCTGTGCCCACTTTTATTTATGGAAAATTGCCATACCTAAAACAATTAAGTGAAAATTATAGGTATGTGATAGCTACAATCACAATTAATTGTGGGCATCTCTGTGAGATTTGATACCTCAGGCTTCACATATAGAGAGTTCAACAGTGAGAAACAGTATAACAGTAGTATATGGAAATAATAACTGAAATGCAATAATCTATTTTAATTAAAAATGTCATTTTATTTGGATCCTCACATAGGAGTGAGAATGTTGGCCATGTATTCTTGTATATAAAATTTTTGTAGTTCATATAAACACCTCATGAAAAGAAGTAGCATCCAGCCAGGCTTGAGCATTATGTGAGATGAAGTAATCAAAAGACATAAAAACCTATATGATGACAAGACCTGGAAGCAGGGTATACTTGAACATTGGGAACTGTTTGCCTTGTGGTGAAGATAATCATAGAGGACAAGGGACTGAAGGGCTTTGTCCCATGCCTTAGTAATGTCAATCACCAGGGAAGGGAAATGAGC
This sequence comes from Alexandromys oeconomus, assembly GCA_963919705.1. Classification (NCBI taxonomy): domain Eukaryota; kingdom Metazoa; phylum Chordata; class Mammalia; order Rodentia; family Cricetidae; genus Alexandromys; species Alexandromys oeconomus. The sequence continues at coordinate 7,020,571 of CAWTZB010000260.1, read as the reverse complement.
TATACCCAACCTGCCTTGTCAGATCCCAAAGAATATTCACCACTTCCTTTATTAGAATCCCACATTTTATGTCCCTTAATTTGTTGTGCACATTATATTTATTGTGAGTGGCAGTGGGGGAGCTAGAACATAGGTGAGACAGTCATCCTTCCAAATACTGATGGGGAACAAACACTATGAGTGCTGAGTTCTGCTTATTCGCTACGTTCAGTAAGATAAAGAATATTTTTCAGACATGCTTAGTTTGTCTCATCTTGGGTTTGTCTGATATTTTCATTGTGGTTACAAAAATCAGAAAAGGAATATCAGAGAAATAAAGACACATTTCTGATACTACATTTGGAAAATTGGTATAGGTCAACTTATTCTTCACATATTTTTGACATTGTCTACTGCAGAGATAGTTTGCATTTGTATTCTGTCTTGATTTCTCTCTTGATTTCTGGGTTTCTATTCCTGTGAATCTGCCTAGAAGGAATTCACTAAGCAAAAGTCATTTCAAAGGGAATGAGTTGATGGTAAAGTCACACATTATTTACAATGATCTTCTATTTGAGAGGTGGATCTTTATTATTAAATGTTTCATCAGTCATTTTCAACTCTCTGCAAACTCAGCCAAACATTTCCCACATATACAGACAGATACACACAAAGAGAATGAGATTCCCACTTCCAGATACAGTCCCATACCAATCCTTCACACCCACAGTCAGAAACACTCTCACATTCACTGTTAGCAGGGATGACTTTTTTTTTTTCATTTTTGACAGGGTCATCTATCTAGGTGGTGGAGACTTTCCAAATAGATCAAGGTATGAGAGAATTTTTTGCTTCTCTCTATATATTGAATGTATTAACACTGTATTTCACCATGCCCTACCATCAAATACACTGTGGTCGATAATTAAAGAATTTATTACCTTGAAAAACTTTCACTACAATATATTCTGATAATTATTTACATTCTCTTTCTTTTGCAAATCCTACCCATTTCACCATTTCCAGAATTCCATAATGGTAATTTTTAAGGGTTATTTATGAGGACTCACATCATTCATTTTCATATAGACAGTTAATAGTTTAAAAATCCATAATTGGCAATGCATTTTCTCTTTTAAATTTTTTTTACAACACATGTATTTGCTTTTATATATTACAATTCTTTTATCAATGTATAGTGATAGTATTAGGGCTCAACAGTTGGCTCAGTGGTAAGAAGCCTGCCATCCAGTATTAGTATCTTAGTTTGATCCACAACACTTAGCTTAGAAACTGTGTGTGATTGTTTATCCTATATTCCCAGCACTGGAGGGGGTTGTGGCTGGAGATTCTCTGAAACTTACCATCCCAAGAATCCATCTGCACATTTGTGCTCCAGGTTCACTGTGAGATCCTCTCAAAAATAAGATAGAAATAAACCAATAAACACAGTCAATCTCAACTCTAGCCTTCAGTCACATGTGCAAACCATACAAAATGCACAGACAGTCTAGACAGTTAGGTTTTAAAGCCATCCAAACATTGTCCTTACCCTGCGTGGGATCCATGGTTTATACTTATTTAGAACTGTGTCATGGAAGTTGCAGACCATGGATGAAGTGCTTGCTATGGAAGTCAAGAGATAAACTCCTGAATACTTGTTCCTTCTCAACAACTTTACAACTGCACTTCCTATTCTGGGGACTTCCATTCCTTTTCCAGCCATGAGAGTGGTCATTTAAGTCTCTGAATGTGAGATATGATATCTAAGTGCTTAATTCCTATTTTTAGGAGTGTTTGGTTCTTAAACTAAGACATTTCACATGGTCACAAAGCACTCTATCACAGAGCAACCAGCCTAGATAAATGTTTTAAAACATCACATTATTGTACAGAAAATATTTTTTGAAGACTGCATTTATGCACTACTAAAATATACACCAGGAACCACAAAATTCTTTTTCCTTGATGCCCAGCACTTATACCCGATTCTGTAAAGTATCAATCTACTGAGCATGGATGTCAAGAATGTTGGGATAGGGAGGATAAACAATCAAAGAAAACAGAAGGAAGAGTACAAGAAGAAGTAGAGGGAAACTTCAACCTCAGATGGTGACTCCTATTCTGACTCTGGAGTCCTTGACCTTTTCAAGACTACTATATAGTTGAACCACAGCATGTGCTGGAATCTCACTATTCATATTAAACTCACACACCTGAATAAAAAGGTAAAAATGAGAGCAGATTGCACAAATGAGTAACAGTGTCTGCCACACATTGAAAAGAGAAAGACAGAGGCTGTTGAGCATCATATGTCATCATACACACACACACACATGCACACAGTAGTTATAGAGAAAATGTGAGAGAGCAAAAGAGAGAGAGAAAAAGGGAGAGTGAGAGAGAGAGAGTGAGACACAGAGACGGGTAGACAGAGTTAATGGGAAACAAGGAGAAACACTGTAATAAATAAACACAATACCCAGCAGGAAAATGAAACTGGAATAAACATTTGGACATTCAAGGATTAGTACACTCTACACCTGTAGAGAAAATGCCTAAGTGTGATATGGAGAGGCAGTGCAGACACAGAGAAGTCCAGTCTTCAGTGCTTCTCTGATCAGGCTCTTCTGTGACCCAGATATCTAAGTGCTCTCAGCGCTCCCTGCTGGTTCTGTGTTACCCACAGTGGTGTTTTTGTCTGAGCTCACAATAGCATTCACTCACTGTGTCTCTTGCACAGTAATACATGGCTGTGTCCTCAGACCTCATACTGCTCATTTCCAGGTACAGAGTGTTCTTGGCATCGTCTCTGGAGATTGTGAACCGGCCCTTCACAGTGTCAGTGTAATAGATGTAGCTACTACTACCACTAATGTATGCGACCCACTCCAGCCCCTTCCCTGGAGCCTGGCGGAACCAGTTCATTGCATAACTACTGAAGGTGAATCCAGAGGCTGCACAGGAGAGTTTCAGGGACTTTCCAGGCTGCACTAAGCCTCCTCCAGACTCCAGCAATTGCACCTCACACTGGACACCTGTAAACACAAAGAATTCTGATTAGAAAACTGACACAGAAGACTTTTTTTTTTTGTCTTTCTAATGTGCACACAGCACACAGCATCTCATCGTTATGAATTACCTTTTAAAATAAGGACAAAGAAAAACAATATGAGCCCTAAGTCCATGGTGAGTGACCTGTGTTCAGTGCTGACCCCTGATTGGGAGGACTGGGGAATTCAGGACTGGTCTCCTCTGCCAGAGCTGTAGATTCAGGACAGGACTGGTTTTTATGGGCAAACGAAGTCTTATTTGCATATCTTCCTGCCATAACAGGCTCTGTAGTTGGGCCTGGCCAGAAGACAGTACTCAGAGTACATATAAGACATCATATACAGTGATGACAGTTAATGAAATTGAAGCATTATTGTAGCTCTGTGTACATAATTTCCTTGTTAGGGATTCACCACACTTTATTTAGTTCCCTTTTCACCATATGCATAGAAAATGTGTTTCCAAACTGTCATGTCTCTTTAGGGTCAACGTGAAATAGAAAACCTCCACACAAAGCTGTGTTTCTAGAAATAAGCTCTGTCTGCCCCTCTGTTTCTGCTTGGCATGGCTTCTTCTTGAGGTGAATCCTGACAGGAACACTTGAAACTTTTCTGAATTCTACTCAGTTCTAAGAGGTGCTATCATACGCCCTATTGAATTTTGCAAATGATACATATCTTGTTCTTTCTGTCTTCCTCTTAGTGGATACATATTTCTATTTACATCATACTTGTTTGCATCACGAAATTTTCCTATGATCACTTTGTATCCCCCAATCTGTCTTTCCCACCTCAATACCAGGCAACACATGGCTGGCTTCATGTTGTCTAAGTTCACTTTTATTTCTGCATATTTATATTTTCATCATAATGTGGGCATTTTACAATTGTCTATAACAAAACACAAAACCTCTGCATCAATTTTGTATTTTCAGAAGGCTTTGTTTTTGTTTTTCCAAATTCTCATGCTTTGCTTTCTACCTACTCAGGAATTTTTTCTCACTACACCCGACTTTTCCTTTGAAAACCCCTGTATTACCCTGTGCTTTTTACCTTCTGTCCTTCACTTAAGACATCTTTCCCTGTCTTGACTTCCATTCTAGTTCCAAGCCTACACAACAGAAGTCTCAAACACAGTCTGTATTCTCTATAAGGCAGAAAATGTTCTTCCCAGTCTTCAATATGTTGTATAATATAAGATTTCCAGTTCCATTCAAGTTCCTCCAAGTCTCAACTGATGAAGGGGAGGCGGGAAGAATGTAATGAGTGGAGCACAGGGAGGGATGCTGTGAAATGCTGTCTTCTGGACATGACATAGATATCACAATCATGGGCTCATAATGGTTGTAGTTGTCTGTCTAACCCCAAATAGGACCAAGTCAGCCAAAACCCTGGTACAGATAAGCTGAAAATTCCTTGATCTTACTTCTTACTGAGCAACAGTTCTTAAGTTCTTAATTAAGTACATGGTTGTTAGGAACCCATGTTTGGAAGTTGTTGGAGTAGCTGGGTGGAAAACCTTGCATATAGGGATCCTAAAGAGAAAGACTAAAGAAAATTAGTAAAAATTGTATAGCTGAAGCTTAAAAGAAAAATTCAAAAGCAAATGATTAAGGAACATTGGTAAATATCAAACAACTTGGTAGGAAACGTTATCTGGGACCATCTTTCAATCCAGCTAAGAACTGGTGGGGTCCTTCAATGTTGTATAAAAATCTGTTTGCATATAATCCTATACATGAGTATAAAATACTTTTTTTCATATTTAGTTAGCTGTTACTTTAGTCTTAGGTAACAATATCCCATCTTCAATCAGAATTAGGGGAAAGACATATCATTCTTTCACTACCCTTTCAGGGCTCATCCTGCAGGAACAGTTATTCTGGTGTTAGGTTATATATGTGTATCATCTAGGTATCCCTTTTCTTTAAAATTATGTAGAATGAATCAGAGGACATACTGAAGAGAAGAGAAAATCAAGGGCATTTCTATAAACAATTATTACTTCTTTTCTACTCCAGAGGAAAAATTTTGCCTGTGCTATTTGTTTAAAAATTTATTTTCCTTAATGTGAATATTGGAATTCTTTCAATTCATATTGCTAGGGTTTCCATAAAATGTTCTGGATATTCTTGATCAAAAGTATAAACCTGGTATTAGAATAGTGGTATTGCTTCTGATATATTTTAGGCCCAACAAACTCATTAAAATTTTACCCTATTCATCTATTTCAGGAGCAGCCATGTATGCAGATCCTTACAATGACCCAGGAAAATATGACAGTGAAATCTTTTATTTATTTATTTACTTATTTTTTTATTTATTAATTAAAGATTTCTGTCTCTTCCCCACTGCCGCCTCCCCTTTCCCTCCCCCTCCCCCAATCAAGTCCCCCTAACTCGTCAGCCCAAAGAGCAATCAGGGTTCCCTGCCTTGTGGGAAGTCCAAGTGCCACCCACCTCCATCCAGGTCTAGTAAGGTGAGCATCCAAACTGCCTAGGCTCCCACAAAACCAATAGGTGCAGTAGGATCAAAAACCCATTGCCATTGTTCTTGGAGTCTCAGTAGTCCTCATTGTCCACTATGTTCAGCGAGACCGGTTTTAACCCAGGCTTTTTCAGACCCAGGCCAGCTGGCCTTGGTGAGTTCCCAATAAGACATCCCCATTGTCTCAGTGTGTGGGTGCCCCCCTCTCGGTCCTGAGTTCCTTGCTCGTGCTCTCTCTCCTGGTGCTCCTGATTTGGACCTTGAGATTTCAGTCCGGTGCTCCAATGTGGGTCTCTGTCTCTGTCTCCTTTCATCATCTGATGAAGGTTAATATTCAGGAGGATGCCTATATGTTTTTCTTTGGATTCTCCTTCTTATTTAGCTTCTCTAAGAACCCGAATTATAGGCTCAATGTCCTTTATTTATGGCTAGAAACCAAATATGAGTGAGTACATCCCATGTTCCTCTTTTTGGGTCTGGCTTACCTCACTCAGGATAGTGTTTTCTATTTCCATCCATTTGCCTGCAAAGGTCAAGAAGTCCTTGTTTTTTTACTGCTGAGTAGTACACTAATATGTATATATTCCATACTTTCTTCATCCATTCTTCATTTGAAGGGCATCTAGGTTGTTTCCAGGTTCTGGCTATTACAAACAATGCTGCTATGAACATCGTAGAGCATATACTTTTGTTGTATGATAAGGCCTCTCTTGGGTATATTACCAAGAGTGGTATTGCTGGGTCCATGGGTAGGTTGATCCCGAATTTCCTGAGAAACATCCACACTGCTTTCCAGAGTGGTTGCACAAGTTTGCATTCCCACCAGCAATGGATGAGTGTACCCCTTTCTCCACAACCTCTCCAGCAAAGGCTATCATTGGTGTTTTTGATTTTTGCCATTCTGACAGGTGTAAGATGGTATCTTAAAGTTGTCTTGATTTGCATTTCCCTGATCGCTAAGGAAGTTGAGCATGACCTTAGGTGTCCTTTAGCCATTTGAACTTCTGTTGAGAGATCTCTGGTCAGCTCAGTGCCCCATTTTATAATTGGGTTGATTAGCCTTTTACGGTCTAGTTTCTTGAGTTCTTTATATATTTTGGAGATCAGACCTTTGTCAATTGCGGAGTTGGTGAAGATTTTCTCCCAGTCAGTGGGTTGCCTTTCTGTCATAGTAACAGTGTCCTTTGCTTTACAGAAGCTTCTCAGTCTCAGGAAGTCCCATTTATTCAATGAGGCCCTTACTGTCTGTGCTGCTGGGGTTATAAGTAGGAAGTGGTCTCCTGTGCCCACGTGTTGTAGAGTAATTCCCACTTTCTCTTCTATCAGGTTCAGTGTGTTCAGACTGATATTGAGGTCTTTAATCCACTAGGACTTGAGTTTTGTGCATGGTGATAGATATGGATCTATTTTCATTCTTATACAGGTTGACATCCAGTTTTGCCAGCACAATTTGTTGAAGATGCTCTCTTTTTTCCATTGTATACTTTTAGCTCCTTTATCGAAAATCAGGTGTTCATAGGTTTGGGGGTTTAAGTCAGAATCTTCTATTCGATTCCATTGGTTGACTTCTCTGTTTTTATGCCAATACCAAGCTGTTTTCAATACTGTAGCTCTGTAATAGAGTTTGAAGTCAGGCATGGTAATGCCTCCAGATGTTCCTTTATTGTATAAGATTGTTTTGGCTCTCCTGGTTTTTTTGTTTTTCCATATAAAGTTGATTATTGTCTTCTCCAGATCTGTGAAGAAATTTGATGGGATTTTGATGGGGATTACATTGAATCTATAGAGTGCTTTTGGTAGAATTGCCATTTTTACTATGTTGATCCTCCCAATCCAAGAGCAGGGGAGAGCCTTCCATTTTCTGGTATCCTCTTCTATTTCTTTCTTCAAAGACTTAAAGTTCTTGTCAAATAGATCTTTCACTTCCTTGGTCAGGGTTACCCTAAGATATTTTATGCTCTTTGTGGCTATCGTGAAAGGTGATGTTTCTCTGATTTCCCTCTCTGTTTCTTTATCCTTAGTGTATAGGAAGGCAACTGATTTTTTTGGAGTTGATCTTGTATCCTGCCACATTACTAAAGGTGTTTATCAGCTGTAGGAGTTCTTTGATGGAGTTTTTGGGGTCGCATATGTATACTATCATATCATCTGCAAATGACAAAAGCTTAACTTCTTCCTTTCCAATACAAATCCCCTTATGTTGTCTTATTGCTATTGCTAGAACTTCAAGCACTATATTGAAAAGGTATGGAGAGAGTGGACATCCTTGTCTTGTTCCTGATTTTAGTGGTATGGCTTTGAGTTTTTCTCCATTTAATTTAATATTAGCTGTCGGCTTGCTGTAAATAGCTTTTATTATATTTAGGTATGACCCTTGTGTCCCTACTCTCTCCAATACCTTTATAATAAAGGGGTGTTGAAATTTGTCAAATGCTTTTTCAGCATTTGAAATGATCATATGTTTTTTTTTTCTTTCAGTTTATTTATATGGTGGATTACATTGATAGATTTACTTATGTTGAATCAGCCCTGCATCTCTGGGATGAAGCCTACTTGATCATAATGGATAATTTTTCTAATGTGTTCTTGAATTCGTTTTGCTAGTATTTTATTGAGAATTTTTGCGTCGATATTCATGAGTGAGATAGGCCTGTAATTCTCTTTTTTGGTTGGATCTTTGTGTGGTTTTGGTAACAGGGTAACTGTAGCTTCATAGAAGGAATTTGGCAATGACTTTTCTGTTTCTATATTGTGAAATACATTAAGGAGAATAGGTATTAGCTCTTCTTGGAAGTTCTGGTATAATTCTGCATTGAAGCCATCTAGTCCCGGGCTTTTTTTTGGAGGGGAGATTTTTGATAACACCTTCTAGTTCTTCTTGACTAACAGGTCTATTTAGATCGTTCACCTGGTCTTGGTTTAGCTTTGGCATATTGTACTTATCTAAAAAAATGTCCATTTCTTTTGCATTTTCCAGTTTTGTGGCATACAGGCTTTTGTAGTAAGATCTAATTATTCTCTGAATTTCCTCTGTGTCTGTGGTTATGTCCCCCTTTTCATTTCTGATCTTATTTATTTGCGTGTTCTCTCTCTGTTGTTTAATTAGTTTGGATAGGAGTTTGTCGATCTTGTTGATTTTCTCTAAGAACCAACTTTTTGTTTCATTGATTTTTTGGACTGTTTTCTGTGTTTCTATTTTGTTTATTTCTGCCCTCAGTTGGATTATTTCCAGTCTTCTCCTCTTCCTGGGCATGTCTGCTTCTTTTTTTTTTCTAACGCTTTCAGGTGTGCTGTTAAGTTCCCGATATATGCTTTCTCCATTTTCTTTAAGTGTGCACTTAGTGCTATGAACTTTCCTCTTAGCACTGCTTTCATCATGTCCCATAGGTTTGAGTATGTTGTCTCTTTATTTTCATTAAATTCAAGGAAGACTTTAATTTCTTGCTTAATTTCTTCCTTCACCCAGGTGTGATTCAGTAGTTGACTGTTCAGTTTCCATGAGTTTGTATGCTTTCTGGGGGTAGTATTGTTGTTGCCTTCTAACTTTAATCCGTTGTGATCTGGTAAGACACAGGTGGACACTGATAATTTTTTGTATCTGTGGTTTCCTTTGTTTCTGAGTATGTGGTCAATTTTTGAGAAGGTTCCATGTGCTGCAGAGAAGAAGGTATATTCTTTCCTATTTGGGTGGAGTGATCTATAGATGTCTGTTAAGTCCAATTGATTCATTACCTCCAATAATTCTCTTAATTCTCTATTAGATTTCTGTCTGATTGACCTGTCCATTGGAGAGAGAGGTGTATTGAAGTCTCCTACTACTAGTGTGTGTGGTTTAATGTCTGCCTGCAGTTCTAGTAATATTTCTTTTAGATAAGTGGGTGCTTTTGTATTAGGGGCGTAGATATTTAGGATTTAGATGTCATCCTGATGAATTGTTCCTGTCATGAGTATAAAGTGTCCATCTCGATCTCTTCTGATTGATTTTAGTTTGAAGTCCATTTTGTTGGAAATTAGTATGGCCACGCCTGCTTTTTTCTTAGGACCATTTGCTTGAAAGACCTTTTCCCAACCCTTTACTTTGAGTAGATGCCTGTCTTTGTGGTTGTGATGTGTTTCTTGCAAACAGCAGAATGTTGGATCCTGTTTTTATATCCAATCTCTTAGCCTGTGCCTTTTTATAGGTGAATCGAGACCATTAATATTAAGTGATATTAATGAGCAGTGGGTGTTTACTCCAGTTATTCTTATTGTTTTTGGTATTAGAGTTTGTGTGTCTCCCTTCTTTGAGTTGTGCTGGTGAAGGGTTGCTAGATGCCTGAGTTGTTGTATGCAGTGTTGGCAATGTTGGATTCCTTGGGTTGCAATTTTCCTTCTATTACCTTCTGTAGGGCTGGATTTGTGGCTATGTATTGTTTAAATTTGTTCTTATCCTGGAAGGTCTTGTTTTCTCCATTGATAGTGAACGATAGCTTGGCTGGGTATAGTAGTTTGGGTTTGTATCCATGGTCTCTTAGCTTCTGCAGTACCTCTATCCAGGACCTTCTGGCTTTCATGGTTTCCAATGAGAAGTCAGGTGTAAGTCTGACCAGTTTACCTTTATAAGTTACTTGGCCTTTTTCCTTTGCAGCTCTTAATATTCTTTCTTTAATCTGTATATTCTGTGTTTTGATTATTATATGGCGAGGGGATGATTTTCTTTGATCCAGTCTGTTTGGTGTTCTGTATGCTTCTTGAATATTCAAAGGAATATCTTTCTTTATGTTGGGAAAGTTTTCTTCCATGATTTTATTTATTTATTTATTTATTTATTTATTTATTTATTTATTAATTTATTTCTTTATTAATTAATTAAAGATTTCTGTCTCTTCCCTACTCCCGCCTCCCCTTTCCCTCCCCCTCCCCCAATCAAGTCCCCGTCCCTCGTCAGCCCAAAGAGCAATCAGGGTTCCCTGCCCTGTGGGAAGTCCAAGGACCACCCACCTCCATCCAGGTCTAGTAAGGTGAGCATCCAAACTGCCTAGGCTCCCACAAAACCAATAGGTGCAGTAGGATCAAAAACCCATTGCCCAATTCCCTTCTTCCCAGCATTCTGTTCGGTCTACTCCGCCTATCTAAATTCTGCCCTATCGGGCGAAGCTGTTTTCTTTATTAATTAACCAATGAAACAACAGATAGACAGATGACCCTCCTCCATCACCTTTATCCCACATCTTCTCCAGCATAAGTTGTCATCAGTGTTTTTGATCTTCGCCATTCTTTTTTTTTTTGCATATGCATTTTTTTGTATTTCTTTTTTTAAAAATTTATTTATTTATTTATTTATTTATTTATTTATTTATTAAAGATTTCTGTCTCTTCCCCAAAGGGAATTGAGCAGACGCTATAGCTCTCCTCTCCAAGATGGATGCAGGTTAAGATACTTCCCGGTAAGGCACCACCTCGTGGTGCTACACTCATTAATAGAAATGGGTTAATCAAGATGTGAGAGTTAGCCAGTAAGAGGATAGAGCTAATGGGCCAAGCAGTGTTTAAAAGAATACAAAAAAACCCATTGCCATTGTTCTTGGGGTCTCAGTAGTCCTCATTGTCCACTATGTTCAGTGAGACCGGTTTGAACCCAGGCTTTTTCAGACCCAAGCCAGCTGGCCTTGGTGAGTTCCCGATAGGACATCCCCATTGTCTCAGTGTGTGGGTGCCCCCTCGCGGTCCTGAGTTCCTTGCTCGTGCTCTCTCTCCTGGTGCTCCTGATTTGGACCATGAGATTTCAGTCCAGTGCTCCAATGTGGGTCTCTGTCTCTGTCTCCTTTCATCGCCTGATAAAAGTTAATATTCAGGAGGATGCCTATATGTTTTTCTTTGGGTTCTCCTTCTTATTTAGCTTCTCTAAGAACCGGAATTATAGGCTCAATGTCCTTTATTTATGGCTAGAAACCATACCATCTTACACCTGTCAGAATGGCTAAAATCAAAAACACCAATGATAGCCTTTGCTGGAGAGGTTGTGGAGAAAGGGGTACACTCATCCATTGCTGGTGGGAATGCAAACTTGTGCAACTGCTCTGGAAAGCAGTGTGGAGGTTTCTCAGGAAATTCGGGATCAACCTACCCATGGACCCAGCAATACCACTCTTGGGAATATACTCAAGAGACAAAAGTATATGCTCTACTATGTTCATAGCAGCATTGTTTGTAATAGCCAGAACCTGGAAACAACCTAAATGCCCTTCAAATGAAGAATGGATGAAGAAAGTATGGAATATATACATATTAGATTACTACTCAGCAGTAAAAAACAAGGACTTCTTGAAGTTTGCAGGCAAATAGATGGAAATAGAAAACACTATCCTGAGTGAGGTAAGCCAGACCCAAAAAGAGGAACATGGGATGTACTCACTCATATTTGGTTTCTTCAATGATTTTGTTAAAAATATATTCTGGGCCTTTGAGCTGTGACTCTTCTTCTTCTATTCCTATTATTCTTATTTTTTTTTATTGTGTCCCATATTTCCTGCATGTTTTGTGATGAGTATTTGTTGGCTTTGCTGTTTTCTTTGATCAGTGCGTTTATTTTCTCTATGGTGTCCTCAGATTCTGAGATTCTTTCTTCTATTTCTTGTATTCTATTGATTACGCTTGTTTCTGTAGGTTCTGCTCGTTGATCTGGATTTTCCATATCCAGCTGGTGCTCAGTTTGTGTTTTCTTCCTTGCTTCCATTTCAGTTTTCAATTCTTGAATTGTTCCCATTACCTGTTTGTTCGTTTTTTCTTGGTTTCCCAGGGTCTCATGTACGTACTTACTCAGTTCGTCAAACCTTTTGTTATACTTCTCATCCATTTCTATAAGGGTGTTTTTTACATGTTGTTTAAGGGACTCTATTGCTTTCATAAAGTCAATTTTTTCCACTTCTTCTGTGTTAGGATGTTCAAGTCCTTCTATTGTAAGATCATTGGGTTCTGGTGTTTTCATGTTGTTTTTCGGATTGTTGGGTGAATTCTTGCCTTGGTGCCTGCCCATTTCCTCCTATCGAAGCTATCTAGTGGGTCTTTTAGAACCGGGTTAGGTTTCCCTGCTGGCCAGGGGCTCCTCCTACAAAATGCTGTCGCTCTGTTTCCTGGCTCCTGCCAGGGGCCCAGTTCCCTCTCGCCCCTCAGAAGGGTCTTCAGGAACAGGTCCCAGCTCCTTCTTTGCTAGGGATCTCACCAACCAAAAGCCTACCTCTTTGCTTTAATTGTAGTGGGGCGATCTGCTCTCAGTGTTGTGCACCGGTCCCCGCTGTCTGCCGCCTCCTGCACCTACCTGGTGCTCTCTGGTGCTCCCTGAGCCTGCGCTGCCCCGGTGCTCTGCTGCCCCGCCTGGGCCTGTGCCGTCCCGGTGCTCTGTTGCCCCACCTCTAACAGTGAAATCTTTGAATTCAACATAATGTGGAGTTATTCAACTCATGGTTATGTATTCTTCTGTCAGGATTCTAAGAATGTAGTCAATGTGGTCTCCGAAGTTTCATTACACACTATTGGTGTCACTACCTGAAATTTAGAAGACGCCTCAGATGAAAAGAATCTCATTTCCTTTTAAAACCTGCCCCAAGTCTATCATGCATTACCATTTAACCCACAGCCAATATGACTTCTCTGAAGACACTTGTCTAGCTCACACATGAGACACCTGCTCTTCATTTCACCAACAAGAGAGAGTGCAGAGGAGTAATTTTGGGAGCAACAAAAGAAGCACCAACAAAAGCACAAACTGAAAAACCATAGAACTCAGTTGTTTATGGGAAGGACTGAAGAGAGATGAACCAGGGACTGGAGCTATTGTCTGCTGGGATGTGCATATTGGAGGAAGGAACTGGAAAATATTTCATTTGAAACAAGAAAAGGCAATTTATTGCAGAAGGAGAAATTTTATGAAGATTTAGACAGAATAGAACTTTTTAAAGCTAATCTGTGAATCAGTCATTCCTGCTATCCTCTTTCATATGCTACTCACTTCTGCTGACCCTTTCTGGCCCCTCCTACTCTCATGTTTCTTCTTTCCTTTTCTTCTTATCCTCCCTTCCTGTTTTCCTGAAAAACTTCTGATTCCTCATTTCCTCTCTTCTCTTCCCTCTCACTCTCTCCCACATCCTTTCTGTGATCACTTCCTTCCATTTCCTTGTTTCTGGCTATATACAACATGTTGTTTCTATTATATGTGCATAATTGTTATGGCTACACTGTATCTAAAAGGCAGCAGCCAGCTCTATCACATTTCTCCAGCAGTCTCTTGCTACCTTTCTTTGGCTTTAAAAGATAAATGTTTGTTTTGGGGTAAGTAATCAGCAGTAACTTATTCTCAATAACAGTGCAGTCATGGGTACATTCTTTACAAGTCACACACTTTAGAAAAGCTTTACTGACCAAGGCTGAGAGAAGCACTAACATATTGATGTAAGTATAAAAGACAGTTTTAGTATATGTTCCCTGTCAAAATACCAATACTTGATATCCTCATAGTATTTTGTCCTTTGTACAGTTGATTTTTGAACAGTTCTGTGTTCTAGTTTTTTAAATGTTTAAATATGTTTTCATTTTAAAGGATGATAATCTCAGTAAAATATATGGCTATCTCAGGTTTGTGTGGCTTATACTGTCCCTCTCCTCTACATGCTTGACCATTTAAGTCGCTAGGTTTTGTAGATATATTGTACATGAACATAAACAGTTCATATGTGTAATGACCATGTGATGTCCAGAGGTAACCATCCCACAGAACCTTTCCCCATTTTATGGTACTTTTATTCTTTCAACCCATTCTTCAGTGATGTTACTTGTGCCTTGTGGAACGCATATGGAGTGGTAGAGAAGTGGGGGATGCAGCAGTTTTGATATAGACATTCTTTCTGTGGACAAACACTCACACAATTGTCTATTTTTAACAGTGAACAGTCATAAACTCTCTGTATTCAGTGATGGCTGATGGGGGATGGAGATTCATTTTACTTGAAAGTGTAACTATTGGTTTTTGCCTTTGTTCACACCAACAGGATTATGATAAATGCTGTTTAGATATGTTGAGTCATAAAAAGAAGACTTGAATTTTGTAGGAAAATGTTTTGGGAGGGCCAAGGAGTGGGAATTGGAAGAAAATGTTGAGTGAGGATATAGCCAAGATACATTGCAAATGTGTATGAGTTCTCAAAAACATACTTAAAAAATATTTTCAAAATAGTGTAGTGTATTAAAAGTCCATCACCGTAGAACATTAAAGGCCTCCTATACCAATGTTCTGATGAGCAGCTGGCTCACTAGGAGTGTCTTCCTACTCCCACAAATTGAAGTCCTTTAAATCTGCACTGTCTCTATGAATGCTAGAGACATCCCTATCTCATTGTTTTGTTGTTGTTGTTGTTTTTGTTTTGTTTTCAATAGGCCCTGACTGTGTAACTGACTTTGGTGAACACATCCTCCACTTATCATGGAATCTGCACTCCTATGAAGCATCTGGAATGCCCAATTCTGGGGAAAGGATTACCAATGAGTCCTATACTTTGATGACAATCCCTTTAACCACTTCTTCAAACACGCAGAGATTCAGACTCTAAGGAAGGTTCCTCTCACTTTCCTTCCTTTTGTTCCACTTTGGCAATCTTTCTTCGGATACCCACAACTGCTACAACTTCTTCCTCTCCTATCTATGGTTTTCTCAAATGAAGCAAGCAAGGCTTCTTTCTTTCTTTCTTTCTTTCTTTCTTTCTTCTTTCTTTCTTTCTTTCTTTTTTTCTTTTCTTGTTTCATTCTTTCTTATTTTTGTTACAAAGGGACAAATATCAAAGCATATATACATGTATATGTGTATATATTATACATATATACTTACTTTTGCTTTTCAGAAGATCCATCCCTTCAGCAAAGATATACATAAATTATATCAATTTTATAAAAATAAGATTTTCATAATCAGATTAAGAAACTGAGCCTGTAATTCCTACATAGAGACAACAAATCTCATCCTCATCATAACAGGTAGCAAATGAAGGTGTGTGGAAAAATAACATCTAAGGGAAAAGATGTATGCATGTTAAAAAGTAAATTCTTTAGTGCTTGTGAATTCAGTGGTCTGTACTGAAATAGCATACAAATAAACATAAAATGAAAGATGAAAAGAGAAATGATTCCCACACATGGCAGCTGCTAGCATCACAGAAGAACTACAAACTCCAATCAACCAAGTAATCCCACAGCTGTCTTAGAACAGAAGTTGGGGTACAAAAATGCCTTACCTGGTAAGTAGGACAGGTACCTGAAGCTCAACTGCTGTCCCCTAATCTCCATGCAGGAGTCTTCTCAGGATCAATGACTTTCCACACAATCTATGACAAGCTAGGTAGTATGTTTAGTGTTTGGTCTGATGTGCACACATTGAGTGAGGACTATGTTGAGTGTAAAGCTTTCCAAGATTCATGAGTCACTGACCATGCCTGACCTTTGTTTAACTTGAATTCTATAATGTTTCAACCATGAAACCAAAGAGAGGCTCTGCTCTGAGTCTAGAGAGACCCAATAACTAGAGTCCTAAATTATTTTACAACCTGATTCTATTACCCAATGTAGAGTCAGTTTCCCCTTGTGATGGTCTCCATCACAGTTGGAAATACTCTTCTATATTTGACCAATTCAAATATATCTGCATACCACACTTGTAGAAAGATTTATTGATTGTAGCCCTTCATGTCCCACTGCTCCTGTTCAGGGTGCTTTTGACTTATCTGCTTTCTCATTTCTCCCTTCTGTTCATAAGGATGCCCTGAAGGGAGGCTTGTGTCTAGGTTCATGCTTATTCTCTTCAGTGTGTATTTTGACACAGCAATACTAGGTTGTATCATAGACTTTCAGAGTATTGATTATTATTGACAGAGTGTTCTTGTAATTGTCTCCAGAGATGGTCAACTGATCCTTGACAGAATTTGTATATTTTATTGAGACACCAGCCTTACATGTATAAGATCCACTCTAGTCCCTTCCCTGGAGCACGACAGGTCTAGTGCATGTAGTAATTTCTGCAGATGAAACTAGATGTCACATAGGGATATTACACTGTTGCCCCAGGATGCAACAATCCTCCTCCACATTCCACCTACTGCACCTCTCATAGGACCTGCAAACACTGAGGTTCTGTTCTTGAAACTGATACACATGCCCATCTTCCCTCACACTCATATCCATTTACAAACTCAGCATCTGTTCTTTCTCATAAATTGCTTTGTAAATGAATAAGAAAACCCATCTCATCCTAAATGTCACGGTGAATGGTCTGAGTTCAGTGTATTACTGAATGGACAGACCTAGAAATTCCAGGCTGGGGTACTCTTCCAGAGTTTCACGGTTAAGGCTGGGAAGTTTTTCCTGAGCAGAATGTGGTACTGTTTGGATTTTCCTGTTATGTATGTTCTCTTGACCTGGGCTCAAAAGGGAGGTTATATTCAGGGCATACCTCACATTCATGGTGGGCATTGTAGTAATGACAGGATTCAAAAAAACCTACCCTCAATGTGGCTGTGTCCTGTAAATATTTAACACTCAAACATTCAGAGGCTCATTTATACCATTATGGTTCCTAAATAACAGTTACCTATATCCAGTTCAGCAAGGAAGCTGGATTCTTAGACAATCATGTTTACAATTATTGAAAGCACCGTAATATAATTTTTCATCAGAAGGTAATCTGAGGCATGGGGACATCATTTTCTGTAACTCTTCTCTAGAAGTTGACGGAGGCCACAGACTTTCCTGTGTTCCTTCCCACACATTTGTCATTTCAGATTGCCACCTTGAGAAATATCAGGATGAATCTGTCCCATGTCATGCCTTAAATTCTTTTTTTTTTTTGAGAAGAAAACAACCTTTTATTGTCAGTTTTTAAAACATAGATATCCCCAAGACTCTCCACTCTGAAGCAAGGACATCTCCAGCCACGGGTACGGTAAACACCTGGACATTAGCTTCCAACATCAATTTTGAATGAAGACATTGTGTTCCTCTGAGAAGTTAACTCCAAGACTAGATCAGAAAAGTACAAAGCAAGGCAGACAGCCTGTGAGTACTGGCTAACACTATATTCCACCTGGTGTTTTCAGACCAGGTGGAATCCTATGGTCTACCTTGGGGGAGCACATGACCTCAAAGTGCATCTACATCAGGAGTCTCCTTTATCACATGCATATATCTGTCCTTGGATGTACAGAAGACACAAAAGAGGAAGGAAAACTTCACAATATAGTTAATTACCAACAGATCTTTAAACCAGCAACACAAACTATTAAGCTGCTCATTTAAGTCAAGAATATATTTAATAACCATTAATGACATGAAACATAGTTGATGATTCCTATATCTACATATAGGACAATGTGAAAACTGAGTCTGAAGGACCTTCTTTGGAAGCATGACTATTTATTAATATTTGACTCCTCTTGTCATTTACTTTGGAGTAGTAAGCTTCCATCTAGTGCTCTCAGCTCACTCAGTCTTCTCCCTCTGAGGATCCACATCTGCTTTATGATTGGAAAGGAAGTATAAGAACTGTGGTGCTTGGATCTTCGAACAAATTAAGAAAGATTTGAAAAAGAGTTAGAGGTCTGTTTTAAATAAGAGGCAATCACAACAGTAGTCAGTCTCAGGCATCAGCCTGACTGGATTAATTTTCAGTTACTGAGACATTATCTAGTCCTCCTGGGACTGTGAGCTGTCATAGCCTTGATGTTCAAAGTATTGCCTTCCTGTTAGTCAGAAAAGAAGTCCGCACACAAGTATGTGGACCTGATGCTGCAAGGGCAGTGCAGAGAAGATGCAACTGCTTTCTTTGAGCAGTCTGTCTCCTGTCTGCAGCTTCCAGGTGTTCTACCTAATGGCTGAACTTATTAAGCTGGTATTGACTCAGCTTCTATCTTGCATTTTTACAGAACTCAGAGAAAACCATTCTCAGTTATGACATCATCAAAGGTGAAAAAATTCAAGACAATATGACCATGCCTTGATCAGTTCTCAGGTATCATCATATTTACACTGAAAAAATAACAAATGTTTCCAATGCTTCTCTGTTCTTTCATAGTGACATAATCTATAGGATCCCAACATACCAGTGAGGGATCATCAGTTTTTCCAAGTCCTTGTATGATCCAAACTTGAGTATACCTGAGTTTCAAATAAAGAATCTGTCTCAGATTTTACAACAGGGAATACCCATCATGTTTGCTGAGAGGCAATGTAAATAATATAGGAAGGAGCCTATAGAAAAGAAACTGGATGAGCATGTTAAAAGAAAATTCTTTAGTCCCTTTAAATTAGGGAATTACATGAGTAAAAACAACAAATAAATATTAAAGAAAACAAAAGACATGCTCTCTGCTGAGTAGATCATTGATTGCCTGCAGCTAACTGAAGATTGGTGAGATGATACTGGTTGTATTGTCCTCACAGTCTCAAAGATGGAGTTTCACACACATTTTATGACCAGTTCCATACCTGTGTCTGATGTACACATATTTTTTGAGGATGAAGGTGAGTGTGAAGAGCACAGTGTTCCTGAATATTTGACCTGATCTTATTTCCTTGTTTGCTCTAACTTGAATTCCAGTGCTTTCACGAAGGTAACTATTGAGACTGCTCTGAGTCTAGTACAGCTTGCTCCAATACTGAGGGGACTAAGAGGTGAGTGTATAGCCATGTGGCAGAATACCCCACTCTCTAGGACCTTCACAGTGAAGCAAAACTTTTGCCACACCCTCAACTTTCTAGGGGTTTCTAGCCAGCCAATAAAAGCATTTCCTGCATGTAGGCTCCCCCAATACCCTACACCATCCTCCATACCCTCTAAGCTACTAGACTCACCTCACCGCTAAACTCACCTAACCTCCTGCAACCTTGGTGGAACTCTGAAACATAGCTTGCTCCAATAATGAGACAACTAAAAGGTGAGTGAACAGCAACATGGCAGGACACCCCACTTTCTAGGAAATCCACAGTGGGCTAAATTCTCTGCCCCAACTCCCCCTTTTTTTTTTTGCCAGCAAGCTGGAGTGTTTCTTGCAGGCAGGGTCCTTTAACACCAACCCTATCCACTGGACCCTCCAAGCTACCAAGCCCACCCCATCCCCAAATTTGCCTATCCTTCTGCAACCTCAGTTGAACTCTGAAACACAGCTTGCTCCAAAACTGAGAGGACTTAAGAAGTGAGTGAACAGCAGCATGGCACAGCACCCCACTCTCTAATCCCACCACAGTGGGGACAAAACCCTGGCCCTGCCCCCAGCTCGTTTAGATTTTCTAGCCAGCCAGTAGAAGAGTTTCCTGCAGGTAGACTCCCCCATTACCCAAGCCCATCCACTAGACCCTGTAAACTACTAGCCCCATCCTGAACCTCTAAACATGTCTATTCTCCTGCAACCTCGAAGGAACTCTGAAACACACAGCTTGCAACAATACAGAGAACACTAAGAACTTGCTACAATACTGAAGGGACCAAGAGCTTGCTATGCTACTGAGGGGAACAAGAGCTTGCTAGAGCACTGAGGAGACCAGTAGAGAGGACCAAGAGAGGGAACCAGGAGAGAAGACCAAGAGAGCAGTCTTAGAGAAACCTCAGAGGCTCACTAAGACACCGACATTAAAACTACAGAGCAAACAAAAAAAGACAAAACGCTCAGACGGCCAAAGAAAGGATTGAACCAAGGTGCAAAGACACTGCCAGCCTCAACTGAAGCAAGAAATGGGTAGGCACCAATGCAAGAATTCATCCAACAACCTAAAAAGCAATATGGTAACACCAGAACCCAGTGGTCACATAACAGAAAGACTTGATCGTCACAATCAAGAAGAAGCAGAAGAAAACGACTTTAAATGTAACTTTATGAAAATAGTGGAAGCCTTTAAAGAAGAAATAAACAGAACTCCCTTAATGAAATGGAGGAAAAGACAAACAAAAACTGAAAGAAATTAATAAATCCCTCAAAGAAATCCAAGAAAACCAAGGAAAAACAATCAAACACATAGAGGAAATAGTTCAAGACTTGAAGACTGAAATAGAGGTAATAAAGAAAACAAAAACCTAGGAAATTCTGGATATGGAAAAATCTGAATAAACGAACAGGAACTAACAGAGACAAGAATAACCAATAGAATATAAGAGATGAAATAAAGAATTTCAGATGTTGAAGATACTATAGAAGAAATAGGCTCATTGATTAAAAAAAGCATTAAATTTAACAAATTCTTAACACAAAACATTCAGAAAATGTGGGATACCATGAAAAGACCAAACCTAAACATAATAGGGGTAGAACAAGTATAATAAAATAATATAAAATATATAAGTATATAAATATATAAAGTATATAAAAGAATATGGTTAGAACTCCAGTTCAATGGCACAGATAATATGTTAAACAAAATCATAGATGAAAACTTTCCCATCCTAAAGAAGGATATTCATGTGATGGTACAAGAAACTCAAAGAACACAAAACACTGAATCAAAAATCAAAACAAACAAAGGAACTGTCACCTCACCATATAATAATCGAAGTGGAAAACATACAGAATAAGGAAAGAATATTATGAACTACAAAGGAAAAATGTAAAGTAACAAATAAAGTTCGACTTATGAGAATTCCACCTGACTTCTCAGTGAGAACCATGAAAGCCTGAAGGTTCTGGTCAGATGCAATTCAGACACTAAGAGACCATGAATGCAAATCCAGACTACTATAGCCAACAAAGCTTTCAACAACCATCAATGGAGAAATCAAGATATTCTATGACAAAACAGATTTAAACAATATGTATCCACAAACCCAGACCTACAGAAAGTACTAGAAGGAAAACCCCAACCCAAGGAAGCTAACTGGACCCACAAAACCACAGGCAACAGATAACCTCCCATCAGCAAAACACAACAATGGGAAACACACAAACACTACTATCAAAGAATAACTGGAATTAACAACCATTGGCAATTAATATCTCTTATTATCAATAGACTCAATTCAAATATAAAAAGACACAGGCTAAGAGAATGGATGCAAAAACAGGATTCATACTTCTGATGTATACAAGAAACACACCTCAATCTCAAAGACAGAAACTACCTCATAGTATAGGGTTGGGAAAAGGTTTTCCAATCAAAGAACACAAAATACACTGTATCAAAAAAACAAAACAAACAAAAAAAGGAACTGTCACCTCACCATATAATAATCAAAGTGGAAAACATACAGAATAAAGAAAGAATATTATGAAATACAAAGGAAACAAGCAGGTGTAGCTATCCTAGTATTTAACAAAATAGATTTCAAACTAAGGTCAATCAGAAGAGATAGAGAAGGACATTTTATACTCAAAACAGGAACACTCCATTAAGATGTAGTTTCAATTCTGAACATCTATGCCCTTATACAAGAGCACCCACACATGTCAAAGAAATGTTGCTAAACCTTAAATTGCACATCAAATCCCACACACTAATAGTAGGAGACTTCAACACTCCACTCTTGCCAATGGACAGGTCAACCAGACAGAAACTTAACAGAGAAGTAAGAGAACTAACAGATGTAATGAACCAAATGGACTTAATAGACATATATAGAACTTTCCACACAAACAAAAAAAAAGAATATACCTTCTCCTCAGCACCTCATGGAACCTTATCTAAAATTGATCATATACACAGTAACAAAGCAAACCTCCAAAGATACAAAACAAAATTGGACTAACCTACTGTGTCTTATCAGATCACCATGGATTAAAGTTAGAATTTAACAACAATATAACTCTCAGAAACCATACAATCTCATGGAAATTGAACAGTGAACTACTGAACCACCACCCCTGGGTCAAGGAAGAAATAAAGAAAGAAATTAAAGACTTCCTTGAATTCAACAAAAATGAAGATACAACATATCCAAACCGATGGGATACCATGAAAACAGTGCTAAGAGGAACATTCATATACTAAGTGCCTATATAAAGAAAACGGAGAAAGCTCTCATCAATTACTTTAAAATACACCTGAAAGCTCTATAACAACAACAACAAAAAAGTAGATGCACCCAGGAAATGTAGACGACAAGAAGTAATCAAATTGAGGATAAACGTAACCAAATGGAAACAAAGAAAACAATACAAAGAATAAATGAAACAAAGAGCTGGTTCTTTGAGAACATCAACAAGATAGACAAATCTTTATCCAAACTGATCAAAAGGCAGAGAGAGAACATCTGAATTAACAAAATCAGAAATAAATAGGCTGATATAACAAAAGGCACTGAAGAAGTTCAGAGAATCATTTGGTCATACTACAAAAACCTGTACTCCACAAAATTGGAAATGTAAAAGAAATGGACAAATTACTAGATAGATACCATATACCAAAGTTAAATGAAGACCAGGTAAATAATTTAAATAGACCAATAAACTGCTCGGAAATAGAAGCTGAAATCAATAACTTCCAAACCAATAAAAGCTCAGGGCCAGGTGGTTTTAGTGCACAATTATATCAGAATTTCTATGTAGAGCTAATAACTGTAGTCCTTAAACACTTCCACAAAACAGAAACAGAAAGAACTTTGCCAAACTCTTTTTATGAGGCCACAGGTACCCTGATATCAAAACTACACAGAGACTCAACCAAGAAATAGAATTATAGACCAATCTCACTTATGAACATAAATGCAAAAATGCTCAATAAAATACTGCCAAACCAAATCCAAAAACACAACAAAAAAATCCCCCACCATGATTAAGTCAACTTTGTCCCATAGATGCAAGGATGGTTCAACATAGGAAAAACCATCAATGTAATCCATCATATAAATAAGCTGAAAGAAAATATTATATGATCATTTCATTAGATGTTGAAAAAGCATTTGGAAAAATCCAATAACCTTCATAATAAATGTCTTGGAGAGATCAATGATACAAGGAACTTATCTACTATACAAAAACAATATTAACCAATATACAAAAACACAACATCAAATTAAATAGAGAGAAACTCAAAACAATACCACTAAAATCAGGAAAAAGACAAGGCTTTCCACTCTCTCCATATCTCTTCAACACATTTCTTGAAGTTTTGGCTATAGCTATAAGACAACAAAAGGTGATTAAAGGGATTGAAATTAGAAAGGAAGAAGGCAAACTTTTTGTTATTTGCATATGATATGATAGTATATATATATATAGGTGGCCCCCAAAACCCTTCCAGAGAAATCATACAGTTGATAAATGCATTCAGTGATGTGGCAGGATACAAAATCAACTCAAAAATCAGTAGCCCTCCTATATACAAATAATAAAGAAGCTGAGAAGGAAATAAGAGAAACATCTCCTTCCACAATAGACACAAATAAATAAAATATCTTGGGGTAACAGTAATCAAAGAAGTGAAATTTCTATTTGACAAGAACTTTAAGTCTTTGAATAAAGAAATTGAAGAGGATAGCAAAAAATAGAAAGATCTACCACACTCTTGGATAGTTAGGATCAACATATTAAAAATGGTAATCCTACCAAATGCAATCCTCATCAAAATTCTAACACAATTTTTCATAGATCTTTAAAGAACAACAATCACTTTAACATGGAAAAACAAAAAAATCCAGCATAGCAAAAAAAAAAAAATCCTGTACAATAAAGGAACGTGTGGCGGCATTATCATCCCTGACATCAAGTTTGATTACAGAGTTATGGTAATAAAAACAGCTTGGTACTGGCATAAAAACAGAGAGCTTGACCAATAGAATAAACAAGACTTGTATATTAATCAACACACCTATGAACACCTGATTTTTGAGAAAAAAAAAGCTAAAATTATACAACGGGAAAAGGGACATAATTTCAACAAATGGTTCTGGCATAACTGGATGTTAACATGTAGAAGATTGAAAATAGATCCATATCTGTCCCCGTGCACAAAACTCAAGTCCAAATGGATTAAAGACCCCAATATAAATCTGACCACACTGAACCCGATAGGAAAGTGGGAAGTAGTCTTCAATGCATAGACACAAGAGACCACTTTCTAAATATAACCCAGGGAGCACAGACACTAAGAGTAACAATAAACAAATGGGACCTCCTGAAACTGAGAAAGTTCTGTAAAGCAAAGGACACAGTCAATAAGACAAAGAGGCAGCCTACTAAATGGGAAAATATCTTCACCAACTCTACATCAGACAAAGGACTAATTTTAAAAAATATATAAAGAACTCAAGAAATTAGACATTAAAATTCTAAATAACCCAATAAAAATGGGCTACCAAACTAAACAGAGAATTCTCCAAGATAAGTCTCAAATGGCCAAATGATACTTATGAAAGTTTTCAATATTTTTAGTTATCAGGGAAATGTAAATTTAAACAACTCTGAGATGCCATCTTGCACCTGTCAGAATGGCTAAGTTAAAAGACACCAATGATAACCTATGCTGGAGAGAATGTGGAGTAAGGGGAACACTCAGCCATTGTTAGTAGGAATGAAACTTCTACAAACACTTTGGAAATCAGTATGGTGGTTTCTCAGAAAATTGGAATCAACCAACATCAGGATCCAGCAATATTACTCTTGGGCATATAGCCAAATGATACTCAATCATAATACAAAGGCATTTGTTCAACTATATTCATAGCAGCATTATTTGAAATAGCCAGAACCTGGAAACAAACTAGATACCCCTCAACTGAAACTGGATAAAGACATCACTGGGCCAGGAGTTCCGGTCCAGGCACCAGGAGAGACATTACTGGGGCAGCAAGGAGATCCGAACCCGGCACCAGAAGAGACATCAGGCTTGCATCCACAACCCACCCAGAGTGGTCCTGAGGAGTTCCATCTGGACGCAAAGACTGGACCAAGACACCAGACCTCTCCTGGCCCCATTTGAAGGAGGAGATGGGAAGGCGCCAATGCAAGACTTCCTCCAACAACCTGAAAGGCAACATGACTTCACCAGAATCAAGGGATCCCGAAATAAGAAGAATTGTACACCCTACTCCAGAAGAATTAGAAGAAATCGACTCAAAAGTGAATTATATGAAAATAATAGAAGACCTTAAGCAGGAGGTGAAAAACTGCCATAAACAATTAGAGATTACAAACAAAAAGGTAGAGGAAATGAATAAATCGCTTAAAGATACCCAAGAAAACCAAGAGAAACATGAAAAAGCAATCAAACAGGTACAGGGAAGCGGTTCAAGACTTGAAGAAGGAAATGGAAGGAATGAAGAAAACACAAACCGAGGGAAGATTGGAGATGGAAAATCTGGGTAAACGAACAGGAACTACAGAGACAAGTACTACCAACAGAATACAAGAGATAGAAGAAAGAATATCAGACACTGAAGATACCATAGAGAAAATAAACACACTGATCAAAGAAAACAGCAAAACCAACAAATTCTCATCACAAAACATTCAGGAAATATGGGACACAATAAAAAGACCAAACCTAAGAATAATTGGAGTAGAAGAAGGAGAAGAAGTGCAGCTCAACGGCCCAGAAAATATATTTAATAAAATTATAGAAGAAAACTTTCCCAACCTAAAGAAAGATGTACCTATGAAGGTTCAAGAAGCATACAGAACACCGAATAGGCTGGATCAAAAAAAAACATCCCCTCGGCATATAATAATCAAAACACAAAACATACAGAATAAAGAAAGAATATTAAGAGCCGCAAAGGAAAAAGGCCAAGTTACTTACAACGGTAAACCTATCAGACTTACACCTGACTTCTCTATGGAAACCATGAAAGCCAGAAGGTCCTGGATAGATGTTCTGCAAAAACTAAGAGACCATGGATGCAAGCCCAGACTACTATACCCAGCCAAGCTTTCATTCACCATAAATGGAGAAAACAAAATTTTCCAGGATAAAAACAAATTTAAACAATACGTAGCCACAAATCCAGCCTTACAGAAAGTAATAGAAGGAAAATCTCTAACCAAGGAGTCCAACAATGACCACAATAACTCTGACATCTAGAGACCCTTCACCAGCGCAACTTAAAGAAGGGATACACACGAACTCTACTACTAAAAAAGTGACCGGAGTTAACAACCCCTGGTCATTAATATCACTTAATGTCAATGGGCTCAACTCACCTATAAAAAGGCACAGGCTAAGAGATTGGATACAAAAGCAGGATCCAACATTCTGCTGTTTACAAGAAACACACCTCAAACACAAAGACAGGCACCTACTTAGAGTAAAGGGCTGGGAAAAGGCATATCAAGCAAATGGACCTAAGAAACAAGCGGGTGTGGCCATACTAATTTCTAACAAACTTGACTTCAAACTTAAATCAATCAGAAGAGACGGAGAGGGACATTTTATACTCATAACAGGATCAATTCATCAAGAGGAAGTCTCAATCCTGAATATCTACGCCCCTAATATAAAAGCACCCACGTACGTAAAAGAAACACTACTAAAACTCAAGGCAGCCATCAAACCGCACACACTAATAGTAGAAGACTTCAACACTCCTCTCTCGCCAATGGACAGGTCAATCAGACAGAAACCTAACAGAGAACTAAGAGAATTAAAGGAGGTAATGAATCAATTGGACTTGACAGACATCTATAGAATATTCCACCCAAATAGGAAAGAATATACCTTCTTCTCTGCAGCACATGGAACCTTCTCGAAAATTGACCACATACTCGGTAACAAAGCAAACTTCCACAGTTACAAAAAAATATTAGTAATCACCTGTGTCTTATCAGATCACCATGGATTAAAGTTAGAATTCAACAACAACCCTACCCCCAGAAAGCCTACAAACTCATGGAAACTGAACAGTCAACTACTGAACCACACCTGGATCAAGGAAGAAATAAAGAAAGAAATTAAAGTCTTCCTTGAATTCAATGAAAATAAAGAAACATCCTACTCAAACTTATGGGACACTATGAAAGCAGTCCTGAGAGGAAAGTTCATAGCACTAAGTGCCCACTTAAAGAAAACAGAGAAGGCACACATTGGAGACTTAACAGCCCACCTGAAAGCTCTAGAAAAAAAAGAAGCAGACTCACCTAGGAGGAGTAGAAGACTGGAAATAATCAAACTGAGGGCTGAAATCAACAAAATAGAAACACAGAAAACAATCCAAAGAATCAATGAAACAAAAAGCTGGTTCCTAGAGAAAATCAACAAGATTGATAAACCTCTATCCAAACTAATAAAACGCCAGAGAGTGAATATGCAAATTAACAAGATCAGAAATGAAAAGGGGGACATAACCACAGACACAGAGGAAATTCAAAGAATCATTAGATCTTACTACAAAGGCCTGTATGGCACAAAACTGGAAAATGTAAAAGAAATGGACACGTTTTTAGATAAATACCATATACCAAAGTTAAACCAGGACCAGGTGAACAACCTAAATAGACCTGTTAGTCGCGAAGAACTAGAAGCTGTTATCAAAAACCTCCCTACCAAAAAAAGCCCAGGACCTGATGGTTTCAATGCGGAATTCTACCAGAACTTCCAAGAAGAGCTAACACCTATACTCCTTAATGTATTTCACAATATAGAAGCGGAAGAGTCATTGCCAAATTCCTTTTATGAAGCTACAGTCACTCTGATACCAAAACCACACAAAGACTCAACCAAGAAAGAGAACTACAGGCCAATCTCACTCATGAATATCGACGCAAAAATCCTCAACAAAATACTGGCAAACCGAATCCAAGAACACATTAGAAAAAATTATCCATTATGATCAAGTAGGCTTCATTCCAGAGATGCAGGGCTGGTTCAACATACGAAAATCTATCAATGTAATCCATCATATAAATAAGCTGAAAGAAAAAAACCATATGATCATTTCATTAGATGCTGAAAAAGCATTTGACAAAATTCAACATCCCTTTATGATAAAAGTCTTGGAGAGACTAGGGATACAAGGGTCATACCTAAATATAATAAAAGCTATATACAGCAAGCCGACAGCTAACATCAAATTAAACGGAGAGAAACTCAAAGCCATCCCACTAAACTCAGGAACACGACAAGGCTGCCCACTCTCGCCATACCTCTTCAATATAGTGCTTGAAGTTCTAGCAATAGCAATAAGACAACATAAGGGGATCAAGGGGATTCAAATTGGAAAGGAAGAAGTTAAACTTTCGTTATTTGCAGATGATATGATAGTGTACATAAGTGACCCTCAAAACTCCACCAAGGAACTTTTACAGCTGATAAATTCCTTTAGTAATGTGGCAGGATACAAGATCAACTCCAAAAAATCAGTCGCCCTCTTATACACAAAGGATATGGAAGCAGAGAGGGAAATCAGAGAAGCTTCACCTTTCACAATAGCCACAAACAGCATAAAATATCTCGGGGTAACTCTAACAAAGGAAGTGAAAGATCTATTTGACAAGAACTTCAAAGCATTGAAGAAAGAAATTGATGAGGATACCAGAAAATGGAAGGACCTCCCATGCTCTTGGATTGGGAGGATCAACATAGTAAAAATGGCAATTCTACCAAAGGCAATTTATAGATTCAATGCAATTCCCATCAAGGTCCCATCAAAATTCTTCACAGATCTTGAGAGGACAATAATCAATTTTATATGGAAAAATAAAAAACCCAGGATAGCCAAAACAATCCTATACAATAAAGGATCTTCTGGAGGCATTACCATCCCTGACTTCAAACTCTATCACAGAGCTACGGTAATGAAAACAGTGTGGTATTGGCATAAAAACAGAGAAGTCGACCAATGGAATCGCATAGAAGACCCGGAATTTGATCCCCAAACCTATGAACACCTCATTTTCGACAAAGGAGCTAAAAGTATACAATGGAAGAAAGAAAGCATCTTCAACAAATGGTGCTGGCACAACTGGATGTCAACCTGTAGAAGATTGAAATTAGACCCATATCTATCACCTTGCACAAAACTCAAGTCCAAATGGATCAAAGACCTCAATATCAGTCCGAACACACTGAACCTGATAGAAGAGAAAGTGGGAAGTACCCTACAACAGCTGGGCACAGGAGATCGCTTCTTAAGTATAACCCCAGCAGCACAGACACTAAGGGCAACATTGAATAAATGGGACCTACTAAAACTGAGAAGCTTCTGTAAAGCAAAGGACACTGTCACTAAGACAGAAAGGCAACCTACTGACTGGGAGAAGATCTTCACCAACCCCGCAACAGACAAAGGTCTGATCTCCAAAATATATAGAGAACTCAAGAAACTAGACTTTAAAATGCTAATTAACCCAATTAAAAAATGGGGCACTGAACTGAACAGAGAATTCTCAAAAGAGGAAGTTCAAATGGCCAAAAGACACCTAAGGTCATGCTCAACCTCATTAGCAATCAGGGGAAATGCAAATCAAAACAACTTTGAGATATCATCTTACACCTGTCAGAATGGCTAAAATCAAAAGCACCGATGATAGCCTTTGCTGGAGAGGCTGTGGAGGAAGGGGTACACTCATCCATTGCTGGTGGGAATGCAATCTTGTGCAACCACTTTGGAAATCAGTGTTTCGGTTTCTCAGGAAATTCGGGATCAACCTACCCCTGGACCCAGCAATACCACTCTTGGGAATATACCCAAGAGATGCCCTATCATATGACAAAAGCATTTGTTCAACTATGTTCATAGCAGTATTATTTGTAATAGCCAGAACCTGGAAACAACCTAGATGCCCTTCAATGGAAGAATGGATGAAGAAAGTGTGGAATATATACACTTTAGAGTACTATGCTGCGGTAAAAAACAATGACTTCTCGAATTTTGCATGCAAATGGATGGAAATAGAAAACACTATCCTGAGCGAGGTAACCCAGACCCAAAAAGAAGAACATGGGATGTACTCACTCATAATTGGTTTCTAGCCATTAATAAAGGTCACGGAGTGTATACCTGGTGAACCTAAAGAAGCTAAATAAGAAGGTGAACCCAAGAAAAAACATCTAGTTATCCTCTTGGCTAAGGGAAGTAGATAAAATTGACGGGGAGATAATTGGGATCTTGGGGGTGGGGTGGGTTGGGATAAGGGGGGATGGGGAGAGAAAAGGGGAGGATGGGGGGAATTTGGGGAAACAGGAAGATGGTTGGATAGGGGAGCAGGGAAGCACATATCTTAGTTAAGGGAGCCACCTTAGGGTTGGCAAGAGACTTGAACCTAGAGTGGCTCCCAGGAGCCCAAGGTGATGTCCCCAGTTAGTCCCTTGGGAAGCGGAGGATAGGGAACCTGAAATGACCCTATCCCATAGCAATACTGACGAATATCTTTCATATCACCATAGAACCTTCATCTGGTGATGGATGGACATAGAGACAGAGACTCACACTGGAGCACTGGACCGAGCTCCCAAGGTCCCAATGAGGATCAGATGGAGGGAGAACACGAGCAAGGATGTCAGGACCACGGGGGGTGCACCCACCCACTGAGACAGTGGGGCTGATCTATTGGGAGCTCACCAAGGCCAGCTGGACTGTGACTGAATAAGCATGGGATAAAACCGGACTCTCTGATCATGGCGAACAATGAGGACTGATGAGAAGCCAAGGTCAATGGCAAGGGGTTTTGATCCTACTTC
Organism: Alexandromys oeconomus; assembly: GCA_963919705.1. Taxonomy (NCBI): domain Eukaryota; kingdom Metazoa; phylum Chordata; class Mammalia; order Rodentia; family Cricetidae; genus Alexandromys; species Alexandromys oeconomus. The sequence goes on along the minus strand of CAWTZB010000260.1, from coordinate 6,989,444 downwards.
AGGTTCTGGCTTGGTGGGAGCCTAGCCAGTTTGGATGTTCACCTTCCTAGACATGGACGGAGGGGGAGGACCTTGGACTTTCCACAGGGCAGGGAACCATGACTGCTCTTTGGATTAGAGAGGGAGGGGGAGAGGAGTGGGGGGAGGGGGAGAAGAGTGGGGGGGAGGGGGAGGGAAATGGGAGGCTGGGAGGAGGCGGAAACTTTTTTTTTCTTATTCTCAATAAAAAAAAAATAAAAAAAAATAAAAAAAAAATAAAAAAAAAAGAAAAAAAAGATTATTCTACAATGATCTAAAATATGGCTTTGATTTTACTTAACATACTAAAATTTGACTTCTATTTTAAATCTTTAATAAAAGTTAAAATAAATAATGTCATGATCATCAAATTTAAAAAAAAAAAAAAAAAAAGAAAATGTGACACATTTACACATTAGAGTATTACTCATTGGTGAAAAATAATGACATCTTGAATTTTGCATGCAAATGGATAGAATTATAAAACACTAACATGAGTGATGTAATCCAGACTCAAAAACATGAATATGGTATATACTCACTCATAAGTGAATACAAATTATATTGAGACTATAGTTCATAAACCTAGAAAAGCTAAAGGCTCAATATCCTTTGTTTATGGCTAGAATATGTTTATGAGTGAGTACATACCATATTCCTCTTTTTGGCTCTGGTTATCTCACTCAGTAGAGTGTTTTCTATTTCCATTCAATTACATGCAAAGTTCAATATATCATTGGTTTTTACCACAGAGTAGAACTCTGAAGTATATATGTGCCACACCTGCTTTATCCATTCTTCTATTGAGGGTCACCTAGGTTGTTTCCAGGTTCTTGCTATTACAAATAGTGCTGCTATGAACATAGTTGAACAAATGCTTTTTTAGTATGATTGGGCATCTCTTGAGTATATTCCCAAGAGTGGAATTGCTGGATCCTGAGGTGGGTTGCCTCCCAGTTTCCTGAGAAAATGCCACACTGATTTCCAAAGTGGTTGTACAAGTTTGCATTCCCACCAACAATGGATGAGTGTCACCCCTTACTCTACAACGTCTCAGGCATAGGCTATTATTGGTGTGCTTGATTTTGGCCATTTTGATGGGTGTAAGATGGTATCTCAAAGTTGTTTGGATTTGCATTTCCCTGATCGCTAATGAGGTTGAGCATGACCTTAAGTATCTTTTGGCCACTTGAACTTCTTCTGTTGAGAATTCTCTGTTCAGTTCAGTACCCCATTTTTTAATTGGGTTAATTAGAGTTCTAATGTCTAGTTTCTTGAGTTCTTTATATATTTTGGAGATCAGACCTTTGTCTGAAGTGGGGTTGTGAAGATCTTCTCCCAGTCAGTAGGTTGCCTTTTTGTCTTAATGACAGTGCCCTTTGCATTACAGAAGCTTCTTCATTTCAGGAGGTCACATTTTATTTATTGTTGCTCTTATTGTCTGTGCTACTGGGGTTATACATAAGAATTGGTCTCCTGTGCCCATGTGTTGCAGACAATTTCGCACTTTCTCTTCTATCAGGTTCAGTGTGGTCAGATATATATTTAGGTCTTTAATCCATTTGGACTTGAGTATTGTGCATGGTGATAGATATGGATCTATTTTCATTCTTCTACATGTTGAAATCCAGTTATGCCAGCACCATTAGTTAAAGATGCTATCTTTCTTCCATTGTATAATTCTAGCTCCTTTGTCAAAAATCAGGAGTTCATAGGTTTGTGGGTTAATATCTGGGTCTTCTATTCAATTCCATTTGTCAACATCTGTGTTTTGATGCCAATAACAAGCTGTTTTCATTACTGTAGTTCTGTAATACAGTTTGAGTCAGAGATGGTAATGCCTCCACAAGTACTTTTATTGTATAGGATTGTTTTGGCTATCCTGCGATTTTTGTTTTTCCATATAAAGTTGATTATTATTCTCTGAAGGTCTGTGAAGAAATTTGTTGGGATTTTGATGGGGATTGCATTGAATCTATAGATTGCTTTTGGTAGAATTGCCATTTTTACTATGTTTATCGTCCCAATACAAGAGCAAGGGATCCTAGAGAAGCTAAATAAGAAGGTGAACCCAAAGAAAACGTATATTTATCTTCTTGGATATCAGAAGTTGACAAGATCGTCAGGTAAAAGTTGGGAACAGGGGAGTGGGGGTGGTTTGGGGGGAAGAGGGGATGGGGAGAGAGAAAGGAAAAGGGGAGGATTGGGGAGAGCTTGGGGGAATGAGATAAATGAGATGGAGGAAGGGTGGATATGGGAGCAGGGAAGAAGTTATCCTAACCAAGGGAGCCACTTTAGGGTTGGCTAGAGTCTTGGCTCTAGAGGGGTTCCCAGGTGTCCAAGGGGATTTCCCCAACTAGTTCCGTGAGCAGCAGAGGAGAGGGTGCCTGAACTGGCCTTATCCTATAGCCACACTGATGAATATTTTGCATATCACCATAGATCCTTCATCTGACAATGGATGGAGATAGAGACAGAGACCAACATTGGAGGACTGGAATGAGCTACCAACGTCTAAATGAGGAGCAGACGAAGGGAGAACATGAGCAAGGAAGTCAGGACCGCGAGGGGTGCACACACCCACTGAGACAATGGGACAGATCTAATGGGAGCTCACCAAGTCCAGCTGGACTGGGAGCATGTGATCAAACTAGACTCTCTGAATGTGGCTGACAATGAGGGCTGACTGAGAAACCAAGGACAATGGCACTGAGTTTTGATTCTACTGCATGGACTGGCCTTGTGGGAGCCTAGTCTGTTTGGATGTTCTCCTTCCCAGACCTGGATAGAGGGGGGAGGACCTTGGACTTTCCACAGGGCAGGAAATGCTGACTGCTTTTAGGACTGGAGAGGGAGGTGGAGAGGGAGGGGGGAGTGGGAGGGAAATGGGATGAGGGGATGGGGTGGAAATTTTTAATAAATAAATATAAAGGAAAGAAAAAAGAAAAGCTAAATAATAAGGTGAACCAAAAATAAACAAACAAAAAACGTATATATCCACCTGGAAGTTGGAAACAGACAAGAATGCCTGACAAAATTGGGTGCATGGGGGTGAGTGGAGAAGGGAGCATGGAAGGAGAAGAGGCGTGGAGAAAGGGAGGGGTGAGGATAACTTGAGGCAATGGGCTAGTTGATTAGGAGGGAGAACAGAGTTGAGAGCACGGAAAGAGATAACTGACAGAGCCATTTTAGAGTTACCAAGAAACCTGGCTCTAGAGAAATGCCCAGGAATCTACAAGGATGACCCCATCTAAGACCCTAAGCAATAGAGGAGAAAAAAAATTGACTTTCCCTTTAAGAAGACTAATGAATATCTTATATAACACCATAGAACCTTCATCCAGTACCTGATGGAAACAAAGGCAGATACCTGCATTGTATCCTGGACTGAGCTCCCAAAGTCCAGTTGAAGAGAAGAAAGAATGAGAATATGAGCAAAGAGGTCAAGACCATAATGGGTACACCCACTGAACCAGTCTACCTGAACTAATGGAGTTCACCAACTCCAGATGGACTGGGTAGGAACAAGCATAAGACCAATCTAGTCCCTCTAAATGTGGTTAATAGTTGCATGGCTAGAACAGACTGAGAGGCCACTGGCAGTTTATTTATCCCTACTGCATGTACTAGCTTTTTGCATGATACTGCATGTAATGTACTACATATTGCATGATACCTTGCTCAACCTAGATATTAGTAAGGATGGCCTAGGACCTTCCCCAAAGCAATGTGCCCTACCCTTTCTGAGGACTGGATGGGGTATTGTGGAAGGGCATGTGGAGAGAAGGGGAGGAGGGGAAGGAGTGGAAACTTGGAATGGTATGTATAATAAAAAAAAAGATAGTTTGTTTTCTTTTTCAAAAAATTAAATAAAAAGGAAAAAATGCATGATTGAGTATACATTTTATCTTATAAAATTATTCTATAATGTACATATTTGTCTTATAGTTTAAAATGATTTTATTAATGTGTACAATAGACAACAACAAAATTAAGGTCTGATGAGATGCCTCAGTGTTACGTTTCCTGCCTCCATATATGACTATATCAGTTAAGTTCTTAGTACTTATCTATCAAGCTGGGTGTGATGCTTTATTCTCTACTCCCTGCACTGGGGAGGTGGTGGTAGGAAACTCTCTGTGGTTTGCCATCTCACCATTCTATCTGAACCTATGTAATGTAAACTATTCACATAGTATGAGAAGATATGCCTCTATAAAACAAACATGCTAACATCAAGACATCAACACAGAAAAATGGACAAATAGCAGCAGAGAGAAAGATACACAAACACACACATACTTGGAGAAACAGATATATGTATGCTAACATTCCTTTTCAGCCTATGTCACTCATTCTACTTAAAAAAAATCTAGCTCCTTAATAATATACCTTGTTAATATTAATGGATCTTAGTACCCTTTCTCATCTGCGTCTTACACCAGATGACCCTGTGTTCCCTGAGCTCTGTGTTGTCCTGTGGAATCAAACCTCAGATGAGTGATAAAAAAGAGCTGTTTCTGAGAAGATAAATGAATCTGTTCTTTTGATGAGTAAAAGTGTCATAACCTTTTACAGAGAGTATGGATGGTTCAAATGCAGTATTTATTTATCAAAATGAGGATACACACTTGAAATGGTACTTTTTGAATCAAAGTTTCATATACACTACACCAGAACTCTCCCATTAAGCTAACTTCCAGCAAGGAATGAAAAAGTTTTAAATAAATGTTTTATCTTTTAATTAAGTGTATATGTTTCTATGTGGTTGATCTAGTGATCTTGGAGAAAAACAAGAGGCCCCAGGGTCCTCTGGGCTCACATGTGGTTATAAGCTGCCATGTGTCTCGTATCAACATTTTTTAGGCTTTTTAGCTTCTTCTCCATCTGTAGTGGGAGCTGCAGGCTTCATTCCTGCCACCCAGCTCCCAGCTGCCTGGCTAGCTTATGCCCCAAAATAACAACAAATAGTCTTCTTTTAAACACTGCCTGGCCCATTAGCTCTAGCCTCTTACTGGCTAATTCTCATATCTTGATTTAACCCATATTCAGTAATCTGTGTAGCACCATGAAGTGGTGTCTTACTGGGAAAGATTCAGCATGTCTGACCTGGTGGCTGGGTCCATCGTGTCGGACCTCACTTCCCTTCTTCCCAGAATTCTGTTCTATCTACTCCACCCACCTAAGGGCTAACCTATTAAATGGGCCATGGCAGTTTCTTTATTAACCAATGAAATCAACACAAACAGAAGACCCTTCCACATCATCCATCTTATGGTGATCACCACAGAATCACTCCTACCTTGTGAGATGATTTGTATTTCGTTGATTTCAGAGCATATCCTAAATTTAGAATACAACTTTAATGGAGCTGTGAAAACAGCTCTGTGCTTCAGGTTCTTGCCATAGCAGAACCATTGACTGGGATCTAAACTATGAATTCAGGTCTCCAAGACTGCAAAAAGAGTTGTGTGGCAGCCAAAGAGTTATCTTATCTGTGGGATCTGGGGATGGGATAATCACTGGGGCTCACTTATTCACCAGTCTAGCCTTTTGTGAGATCCAGGACAGGTGATAGAAGTTGTCTTTCTAAATATTTTGTAGATGGAGGGCCCTTGATAATCTGTGCTTTTTATCTGGGGACTCCTTAATAAAGAGGGACCAGGAGTAGAAATACAAGATAGTGGTTGGACAGTGGATGGGAATTGGAATTCTTTATAGGTAAGGGTGCTTAGGAGAAGCAGGTAACTCTGGGAATCTTTGTTAGCAGTAAAAGCATCAACAAATCACAAACTGAAACTCAGTTTTCATAGAACTCAGATGCTATCGAAAGGGCTAGTGACAGTTGGAGGCAGTAATGAAGCTTATACCTGTAGGGATGTGCACACTAGTGGCTGAGAATTTTGTACATCAAGGGCATGCAAATATGACTACAGAAAAATAATACCTTGAAAATTAGCGTGCATACTGACTTTTAACAAGATGAAAATGTTTAATATTAGAAACTTTGAAAAATGATAACCAAGAAAAAAATTATAACCAAGTATAATCTTTTAAATTTTCTTGGTTTAGAAGAAGGAAATATTGTATATTTCATTTTCAAATCTATCCTTGGAAAGTGTATTTTACAGAGAAGCTGCAGTTTCTCCATCACATGTTCAAAAACTAATAGAATAAATTACAAAATATTCAAAATTCCAAAGCTTTACATTGAAATTTAAGTCAACAAGTGTCACAATTACAGACTCCTTTTGACTTATTATTTCACACAGACATACACACACACACACACAAAGAGAGAAAGAGACAGAGAGAACACCACAGAATATATTAAATTATATGCCATTCTTTCTGTTAGTCAGAAGCAACTGGATAATTTAGAGAGTATTAAAAAAAAATTGATCTCACATTTGCACCCATAGAAGATTGAATATAATAAGAGAAAGAAGAGGGGCCTCAGGATATGCTTGCTGGAAGAGCAAACCACAGGTTCTGATATTAAAACTCAAGGTCATGAAGCCTTAGACTCTAAGGTGAACCATGCTTTTGGTTCTCAGGAATCCCTGTCCATCCTTAGTGCCCTCTGCTGGTCCCAGATGTCTCTACAAGGAGGTATTTTTTTTTTGTGTGTGTAGGCTCAAATTGGAGTTTCCTCACTGTGTGTCTGGCACAGTAATATATGGCTGTGTCTTCAGTATGCAGACTGTTCAATTTTAAGAAGACTTCATTCTTGGAGTTGTCCTTACTGATGGTGATTCGAGATTGGAGAGGTGAATTGTACTTTGTGCCTCCATGATTCCATATTACTCCCATCCACTCCAGATTCTTTCCTGGAGGATGGCGAACCCAGTGTACAGCATTGCTGGTTAATGAGAACCCAGAGACAGTGCAGGTGAGAGACAGGGTCTGTGAGGGCTGCACCAGGCCAGGTCCTGACTCCTTCAGCTGTACCTGGGAAAAGACACCTGGAGACAAGCAACATCACCATCAGTCATACATTACACAGATGACATGCCTGGGTTCCTCTCCTGAAACCCTGAAACACTTACAACTTGGAAATGTCACCAGGCAGAGGAGCAGCACCAGGACAGCCATGCTTTGCTGGAGCTCCAGTGAGAAGGAGATGGAGCCTCTCAGCTGGGCCTGGGCTTTTATAGTGAGTCTGAGTGCTGCTTTGCATTGGCACACGCTCCTGAGGAGATAAAAGAAAGCACAGGACTTGGTTTCCACTTCCCTCAGGTGAATGAAATTTGTCTTATGTTTCTTAGAGGATGAATATGGGAACTCAGGAACATTTTCTTGTTATTGTTTATATTTCCAAACCGTGACAAATGGGAATTAGTATGAATCACACTGTGTAGACCTGGCAAGTTAAACATAGGAGTGTTTACACTAAGTGAGTTGACATTTATGCAGTGCAGGCAGAACAGTGTACCATAACCTAAATGCAGTTGTTTATCTCTATAAATTGCAGCACTGAATATAGTATGGGATTGGGCCTCTTAGTTATCAGTAATCCTACTTTAAGGAATGACTTAAAATTTATTCACTTGGTGTCAGTGAAATCATTTTTATTCTCATCACTTATCTGGAAGACAACTTGTGAAGACAAAGCTCACTAACATTATTACATGTTATTTCAAGTGTTTATCTGAGAGGATACCCGAGACTTATTTGGTTCCTACCTCCTGTGGTCTCAATCTATTCACTTTCTCATTGTGGAACATAGTGTCAAGGGACTGGTTTTAGTACCTCTTGACATATGCCAGTCTACCTTTCTCTATGTACTTTTATCTGTCTTTTTAGAGAGTAATACAGAAAAACCTTTGTTCCTTTATATAATCATTGCATTATAAGTGATGTGAAATTTGGCTGTCAATAAAACTTCAGGAAGCACAGTAGTATACAACTAGTCTTGGGAGTTGTGTTAATGAATGTGAAAAATAGGGAAGGGAAGCTGAATCATTACAGAAAGTGGAGAAGTATGCAGTTATGATTATGGGGACCCTGCGCCTTGAGTTGTAGATCGCAATAGAGAACAAAAATGTGTAGAGCTTTCATCCTTGCTTTGATAATACAAACCATAGGGGAAATAAAGTGAAGAGCTGGACCCACACTGATCAATCAGCATTCAGAGAATGTCTGCCTATTACTTGGTATTGGAGATCTCACATTTTAAATTTCTTATTTGTGTGTGCATAATCTTTGACTAAAGTGGCAGTGGTAGAGACAGGTCTTAACATTAGCGATTCAGCCATTTGTGCAAGCTCTGATGGTCACTTCCACTATGAGTACTGTGTTTCATATGTTCTTTGTTCTGGATGTTAGAATATTTTTCAGATATTATTCTCAGCATGTTTCATAATGGGTTTATCTAATATTTTTATTGTTTTAACAAAAATTTGGGAAGTAGTATTACATAAATAAATGTGCATCTCTTGTACTATATTGGTGAATTTGGCCTTTGGTTGCTTCAGAGAGAGTTTGTGTCTGTAATTTCTTGTTCATTGGGTTTCCCTTTTTCATGCATTCCATAAAGGAAGTCACTAAGCAAATTACTTGTAAAGGTTAAGAATTCATGGTAAATCCACCCATAACATATAATTATATTCTACTTGATAAGTAAATTCTTACACATATGTCTTTTATCAGTTGTTTACTTATGTCTGGTGGACACAGGAAGACTCACTAATGGATCATATTATGTTAGTTCCAGCTTGTACATTTGTGGTGTGGTCAGAATACACTGAACATAATACAACCCACAGTCATCAGGGAAGAAGGGACTTCATTTGGAAAAATCTTCTCCACCACGTTGTTCTTTAAGAATGAATGCAGGGTCATTTTCTTGAGTAATGATTGATGAGGGAGGGTTTAGATACACAGGGTAGTGCCATCTATGAGAAGCTGTTCCTGATTTGTATAAGCAAGCATGCTGAACGACCAGGGAGTGCAGGCCAATAAACAGGGTCCTTTATGGTTTTCCCTCACCTTGCTATTTTTCCAGAACTAACAGGATGCAAATGTGTTACAGCCATAGGTATTCCATCATTACAGGCAACAGTGTTCATGATTTTCTGAAAAATCTAGATCATTTCACAGGTGACGTTATGCTTTGATTGAAGAAACAAAATCACTTGGCTTCCAATGCCCACCTACTCGTTTGTAATGAAATTTTATATGATTCCAGCATGCTATTCAGAATACTTCTTTCTTCCAACTTTTGTAACCTGAATACATCAGAGCTCTAGATAAAGAACCTCAGTTCAGAATTATCCAGAGGTGTTATACACCGTAATTTTTGAACAGCAGTGTGTGTAAATAAGACTCTTAGAAACTTGTAGTAAAGAAAACTCATTGCACCCATTAAATTCTGCTGGAATTCCAGAAGCTGAACTTTAACACATAAACAGGAAAGAAGCAAAGAAATCATGTTATGTATGAATGGGTTAGAATCTATTTTCAACTAACTGAAGCTCAGTGAGTATCACTAGATACACTGAGTTCACAATCTCAGTGCTGAAGCCTCACACACATTTTATTATTACAACTGTAGTTGATTCAAGGCTACCTGTTACACATTCTGTGTGATGATGATATACAGACCAAAGGCAATCTGTGTTCATGGTTCGCTGACACTGACTGGTTCCTTTTTTATCTCCAACATTAAACAACACAGTTCTCTAACTAGGGAATATTACTGAGTCTCTGGTCATAGTCTAAGATTACACAATCTCAAGGGTTCTTTGCTTCTTCAGGATCTGAGTCTGGCTCCATTATGGCCCATTCTGCCCTGTGTGATGATCTACATTTTGTTCAAACCAGAGTATATCTTACATTTAAAAACACCTAAAATGTTCTGTGGAAATAGCTCTGTGATTCAAGTTTTAACCACATAAACAGAAGGAACTTTGTTTAGTCCTCCAGAACTAAACAATAAAGGTATATGTGATTCTCAATCAGTGAGAAATTCTCTTAGACATGGAGACAGTATGATCACTGAGACTATTCTAGGCAATTGGTGAAATCCTTGCCCAGTGATTGAACTTATTTTGAAATCTTCCTATAGACTTATAAAGGAAATGATCTCTTGCCAACATATACACAAACACAAAGAAAAAGACACACAGAAAGACACAGATTTAGCAAAGGATAGACATACAGTCAGAGACAGTGAGAAAGATAGAAACACTAAATAAATAATAAATACATAGAGATCTCAACAAAAAAACTGAAATTTCAATAAATCAGCTTTTGCAAACTTCAAGAATTAGTACACACTCCCTCTAAAAAGTATCGATGAATGTGATAGGGATTTATAGCCTGAACACAGAGTAGTCCAGCCCTGTATTCCCAGAACTCTCTGTGTTCTCAGCACTCTCTTCTTCTCTTAATTTGCTACAGTGAGGTTTGAGTCTGAGCTCACAGTAGCATCTACCTATTATGTCTCTTGCATAGTTATATGTGACTGTGTCTTCAGATCTCAGACTACTCATTTTCAGGTACAGTGTGTTCTATGCATTGTCTTTGGACATGGTGAATTGGTATTTTAGAGCATCTGCATAGTAGATATACCTACTACTAATGTTAATGGATGTGACCCACTCCCGTCCCTTCCCTGGAACCTGGCAGACCCAATGCATTCTATAGGCACTGAAGGTTAATCTATAACTTTTTGTTTTCTATGGAAATAAATATGCCACCTCTTCCCCAAGATGATGCCTTGATACAATCACTTCTACCCAAATGCATTGGCCAAGATAAAAGAACCAATCCAGATTGAGGGCAGGAAGATGTTTATCCAAAAGGACAACACCTCTCATTCATGTGATGTCTAATCTATATGTTATTCTTTGGATCACTTCTCAGACAAGTGATAAAAAATAATTTTTTCTTGACAAGATAAATGAAACCCATCTATTGGATGTCACTAACAGTATTCTCACCTTTAACAAGGGGTAATAATTCAAATACAATATTTATTAATGAAAATAATGACCATGTTTTTGAAATATTACCACTTGAATTAAGGCTTTATATACTACACAAGAACTCTTCAAGCAAGTTTTAAGAAAATATTTGATTTTTGATAACTCATTTATTTTTCTGTATGAACAATATAGTGCTGATTATGGGTAGAACAGTATTTATGGAATTCAAAAAAATGGTACTAGGTCCTCAAGACTTGCAGGTGGTTATGAGCTGCCAATCGTGGTTGTCAGAAACTGGAGCTGATCCTCTACAAGAACAGTATGTTCGCTGAGCCATGGATGTGTTTCTCCAGTACTTGGATGAGCAATCAAAGACTTTCCTGTCATATCTTTTCCAGTTCTGTTCACAAAAGCCTAAATATGACACTGAGCTGAATGAACCTGAAAGACATTATTTGAGTGAAAGCCAGATACCAAGAAGACAAAAGGAGTTCTTATGAAGTGGAATCTGAGAAAACTGACTTCAGGTTAAGTAACACTGAGGGAAGGTTGACCCTGGCTTTCATACTATAGATTGATATGTCTAAACAGTTACATTGGGAAGATTATTCTAACAATGAACTGTATGGATATCGACCACAGTTAATATGATAATTTGTTCTTCATATATGGAGTGAGTTGATCTTCTGAGATTTCCCCCCAAACAATAACTGTGTAGTCACTCAACAGTGTACACATATGTGACAACATAATGTTGGACAGGGTAAATAAAGTTTCAAGTGTAGGACCATTACTAAAAATACAGGCAGAAGAGAAATAAATGCATTATGAACGTCACTCTGGTTATAAGTTATATCAAACCCTAGTGAGGTTTCTTCATAACTATCAACTGTATAAATTTTTATTTTACATTATTAAATTATAGCACCATTTGCTTATATTTAAAAATTTTAAGATATAAACAATAATATATTATATTTCTAATTATACTACTATTAGATTCATAATTATATTGTTAATCAACTTTTCACTTCTTGGACTTCTAATCAATTACAATATTTTAGAGATATCAATACTTTTATTTTTTACAAGTAAGAAAAAAATTACAAAGTCTATGACTCACTCAAACAAGTTTATAGTAAGAATATAAAATGATTTAAAGTGGAAAAAGAATATAATATATTGGGGGCTACCAGGCACTGATGAAATGTATTTTCATGTCTTCTCTGACTGAACCAGGCTCAGCCACTTATTCTGGGACCATCTTCTGGACAAATAGGGAACTGGTAAGATTCTTCAGATATTTGTATAGGACCTATTTACAGAAAAATGTGTATATAATTTGTTAAATAGTTATTTGCATGAATTTGTCTATTTTACAATTGACACCAAATTGATGGTCAGACAGAATTAAGGAAAGAACAGTGTAGGAATCTGTATGCTCTATTCACACACCATCGGGACACATGTTATAAGAATACCTACTGTAGTGTTTATGACCTTGAGATTGTGCATGCTATGATTCTGCACTCACAACATCTAGTTATGATTTCCTTTATATCTCCCTAGAACAAATCTTTAGACAGTCAAAAGCAGACAAATTCAAGGGACTTTCCATGTACTTAATTTTTCTCTTGTATTTAAGAGAAGGATACTTGTACTTTTTCTTCATTAATTTACTGACACTGATATGGATATGGGAACAGTCATTTGGGATATATTGTTAGAATCTCAATATCTTGTCATGGATATTTTTATCATAGTGTAAATGCTTAGAATTAGAAACTCAAGATATTGGCTTTGATATATTTTAGGTCTAACCAAATTGTTTAAAACTTTCTCCATGTTCCATATTCCCCAGCAGTCATGACCCTGGGTAACATGAGACAGAATCCTCATCCTCAGCCTGACCCTGGGTAACATGAGACTGAATAAGCTGCTTTCTGATTTGTGTGGAATTATTCAATTCATTGTTATAAGTCCTAAAATCAAGATTCTAAAAGTCTAGACACTTCTGTCTATCCAAACCTTCAACACTCACTGCTGGTGTCACTGCAGCTGTCTATGATAAAACTGATGATAGAGGGGACAAGGACTGGAGCTGACATCTGGTGAAACATGCACACTGGAGGCTGAGAATTTTGGGATCTGTGGGTTCAGACACATCTGAAGAGCTATCAGTAGTTTGTATTTTGATGTGAAATGTAAATTTTACCAAGAGGGAAATACATAAAAATTTGAATTGTCAGAAATGATAATGAAGTGAACACTTCTAAGTCCTGGTGGTTTAGAATAAGAAAACAATGAATATAAAATTTCCAAGATGTTTAGTGAAAGGAACATTAATTCAGGTTACAAATAGTTTTTCCATCATGTCTACCAAAAAAATTCCAAAAAATTACAGATTACTGTAAATTCCAAAGCATACTTAATGATCTTACACTTAATAATTGTCCTAACTTACAGCATCCTTTTGAAATACACATTTACACACACACACACACACACACACACACACACTCACACACACAATGTATTGAATGGAATTAAATGGAAATGTATATGTAAATATATGTCACATATAAAATTATATGTCAATCTGTCTGACAAGAAAAAGCAAATGTATATCACAAATGATTTGATTTGTAGGTATAATTCGTTGGTTCTATCTTGGGAAAAAAAATAGGAAGCTTGATAGACTTCAACAGTTGAGAGGGACCTCACCTGGTTTTTTTTGACTGAAAGAAGAAACCTCACATTTTAAAATTAAAGCAAGAGTACATGCAGCATAGTCTATAAATTCTCTAATTCTGAAGGGACCCCCAATGGTCTTGGAACTCCTGTTGGTCCTTTGCACCCCGTCCTGTTTCCATGTTTCTTTGAAGAGGGTCTTTCTGCAGGCTTACACTGGATTTTCCTCACTGTGTGTCAGTCATAGTAATATATGTTTGTGTCCTCAGTTTGTAGAGTGTTGCATTTTAAGAAACTTGTCTCTTGGAGGTGTCCTGGCAAATGGTGACTCAGATACAGAGATGCACAAGTAAATGTAAGATGTGACTTTGACTGTGGCCATCATTTTTGAGTTGATGGAGTAGTAGGATGCTCTCTATTCTGAAACCATAATGAAGAGGAAATGTCAGCCCCTCAACTCTCTGAGCCAGTGGGTTGCCAGCATAACTTCTTGCTTCTGCGTCTTTATTGGTAAATAGAACATAGAGATTTCGTTACAAACTACATTTTGTGGCAGTGGCAGGTTTGGATGTGATTGACTTAGGCATGGACTGGTTAGTAACTGTGGAGTCACAGTTACTTTCTGAAACTGCAGTAGCTACAGGTGCAGTCACCGTGAGGTGTTAAAAGAACAAGTTTTATTTTTATATACATGGAAGAAAAGATGATAAATTAAAGTGAACATGGCAAAAATTAACAGTTTCAAATATATTTTATTTTTTTGAGACAGGGTTTCTCTGTGGCTTTGGCGCCTGTCCTGGCACTAGCTCTGTAGACCAGGCTGGTCTCGAACTCACAGAGATCTGCCTGCCTCTGCCTCCCGAGTGCTGGGATTAAAGGCATGCACCACCATAGCCTGGCAAAATTAACATTTTCAAATATATTTTAGATGACAAATCAAAAATCATTAAAATCATCTTAACTTAAAACATGCAGAAGCTTCCTTGTTGAGAAAAAAATTACAAATTTTATAACCACAAAATGTTATATCTTGCCTACTTACTAGAAACAGAATGTATTTTAGCAATGAAAATCCAAACATTATATTTTAAATTTTCTGGATAATTTTGTCTCATGTGAATAAACAGGAATGTCTCCAAACTGTCTGAGAATCAGGAAAACATAAGAACTGGTGCCTAACCTTGACCAAATTGTAGCCCAATATTTACAGCATGGTCTTTTCTGATAAAGCCTGCAAATAGGACCCAGTGTCCACAGCCTACAATTCATTCTGAATTCAAGTATTTCTGTGCATTATGACAAATCCTGAGCTTCATGTCAGAGTGCCCTAGATTGTGGACAGTAGGTAGCGATTTCAGGATTTTCCATTGGTAAGTTGCAACAAAGAAACTTAGAGATGTTAGCTCTGTTGCCCAGGCTTATGGAGCAGTTGGAGGTTGTCTCACAGGTGGACAACAGCAACCTGAAGATTTTTATATTCTATGTATCTGCTAAATTTATTTTAAATTTATTTATAAATAAATTTAATAGATACATGCCTTGTGTTTATTTTCAATAACTGGGATACAAATAGATATTGAATAAGAGATATTCCTTATGCCTGAAGACAGAGGATGAATGTGAGCGCTTGGAGAAAAATAATCCACAGGAATGAAAAACACAGTGACCAGGAGAGTCTGCTTCAATGAGAAAAAATTGAGTCAAGGTTGATTCAATTGCAACAAAGGTCGGTGGCCAGTGCACAATGCAGTGAACTCATCAAATGAGCATAACTGCTGTAAATAAAAATGCCCCATGTTCACTAAAATAATCATAAGAAGCAATCATGAGCTCCTGCACTAAGGCTACCCACCCAGAGGGGTAAGTTTCTGCCTGCTGGGCAGGCCTGAAGGTCCCTTCAAGGGAGTGTGTGCACCTTCAGCTTGTGCTGCAGGGTCTTTTGTGTTCTACTGGACCACGCCCTGTTCCCCACATTAACCTTTTTGTTCGCGTGTCCTTGGGCTATCAGGCATCCCTTTTACAGTGCTGAGGAGTTCCATCTGGGTTGTTGAGTGTGTGCTATCCTGGGCGGCCTGTCCTGGAAGAGAACACAACACCCCCTCCCCCAGCTCCTGCTGCAGGGATGTCTTTGTTACACATGACCAGCCTCCCCCAAGCCTGCCCTGTTGTCTGCATGGTCCTTGGCTCAGGAACAGTTTCCTGCTCCTACACTAAGGCTACCCACCCAGAGGGGTGAGTGTCTGCCTGCCATGCAGGCCTGAAGGTCCCTACAAGGGAGTGCAGGCACTTTCTGCTTTTGCTGCAGGGTCTCCTGTGTCCTACTTGACCCCGCCCTGCCCCCCACATTCACCCTTATGTCTGTGCTACCAGGCATCCCTGTTTCAGTGCTGAGGAGTTTTATCCTGATGGGCTATCCACCCAGAGGGGGATACCAGGCATCCCTGTTTCAGTGCTGAGGAGTTCCATCCAGACAGGAACATTTCCTGCTCCTGCACTGAGGAGATCCACTCTGAGAGTCAGTCAAAGCAAAGACTAGACCAAGACACCAGGCCCCTCCTGGTGAAGGAAGAGATGGGCAGGCGCCAATGCAAGAATTCTTCCAACAACTTTAAAGGCATCATGACGTCACCAGAATCCAGTTATCCCAAAACAAGAAGAATTGAACACCCTACTCCAGAAGAAATAGAAGAAATCGACTTTAAAGGGAACTATATGAAAATAATAAAGGACCTTAAACAGGAGGTGAAAAACTGCCATAAAGAAATAGAGATCACATACAAAAAGGTAGAGAAAATGAAAAAATCTCTCAAAGATACCCAAGATAAACAAGAAAAAGCAATCAAGTAGGTAAGGGAAACGGTTCAAGACTTGAAGAATGAAATGGAGGTAATGAAAAAAACACAAACCGAGGGAAAGCTAGATATGGAAAATCTGGGTAAACGAACAGGAACTACAGAAAGAAGTGTTACCAACAGAATACAAGAGATAGAAGAAAGAAACTGAGACATTGAAGATACTATGGAAGAAATAAACTCACTGATTAAAGAGCAAAACAAATCCAACAAATTCTTAACACAAAACATCCAGGAAATCTGGGACACTGTGAAAAGACCAAACCTAAGAATAATAGGGGTAGCAGAAGGAGAAGAATTACAGCTCAAAGGCCCTGAAAATATATTCAACAAAATTATAGAAGAAAACTTTCCCAACCTAAAGAAGGATATTCCTATGAAGGTACAAGAAGCATACAGAGCACCAAATAGACTGGATCAAAAGAAAGCATCCCCACGTCATATAATAAACAAAACACAAAACAAACAGAATAAAGAACAGATATTAAGAGCTGCAAAGGAAAAAAGTCAAGTAACATATAAAGGAAAACCTATCAGAATTACACCTGACTTTTCAATGGAAACCATGAAAGCCAGAAGGTCTTGGACAGATGTGCTGCAGACACTAAGAGAACATGGATGCAAGCGCAGACTACTATACAGAACAAAGCTTGCATTCACCATCGATGGAGAAAACAAGATATTCCAGGACAAAAACACATTTAAACAATACGCTGCCACAAACCCAGCCTTACAGAAAATACTAGAAGGAAAATCACAAACCAAGGAAGCCAATAACACCCATAATAACGCAAGCATCTGACAACCCTCCTCCAGCACAACTCAAAGAAGGGAAACACATAAACTCTACCACCAAATATATATATATATATATATATATATATATATATATATATATATATATATAAACAAACAGAGTTAACAATCACTTGTCATTAATATCACTTAATATCAATAAACTCTATTCACCTGTAAAAAGGCACAGGTTGAGATTGGATATGAAATCAGGATCCAACATTCTGCTGTTTACAAGAAACACACCTCAAACTCAAAAACAGACACTACCTCAGAGTAAAGGGATGGGAAAATGTTTTCCAATCAAATGGACCAAAGAAACAAGTGGGTGTGGCTATACTAATATCTAACAAGATAGATTTCAAACTTAAATCAACCAGAAAAGATGGAGATGGACACTTTATACTCATAACAGGAACAATTCAACAGGAGTAAATCTCTATCTGAATATCTATGTCGCTAATATAAAAGCACCTACATATGTAAAAGAAACATTACTAAAACTCAAAGCACACATCAAATCCCACACTCTAATGGTAGGAGATTTCAACACTCCTCTCTCACCAATGGACAGATCAAACATACAGAAACTTAACAGAGAAAAAAGAGAGCTATCAGATGTAATGAACAAAATGGACTTAACAGACACCTATAGAACATTCCACCAAAACAGAAAAGAATATACCTTCTCCTCAGAATCGCATGGAACCTTCTCAAAAATTGATCACATAATTGGTAACAAAGCAAACATCCATAGATACAAAGAAATTGTAGTAATCACCTGTGTACTATCGAATCACCATGGAATAAAGTTAGAATTCAACAATTCTAACCCCAGAAAGCCAACATACTCATGGAAATTGAACAGTCAACTACTGAACCACCCCTGGTTCAAGGAAGAAATAGAGAAAGAAATTAAAGTTTTCCTAGAATTCAATGAAAATAAAGACACATCATACCCAAACCTATGAGACACGATGAAAACAGTGCTAAGAAGAAAGTTCATAGCACTAAGTGCCCACACAAAGAAAATGAAGAAAGCACACATTAGAGACTTAACAGCACAGCTGAAAGCTCTAGAAAAAAAAAAAGAAGCAGACTCACCCAGGGGGAGTAGAAGTTTGGAAATAATCAATTTGAGGGCTGAAATCAACAAAATAGAAACACAGAAAACAATCCAAAGAATCAATGAAACAAAAAGCTGGCTCCTGGGGAAAATCAACAAGATTGACAAACCTCTAGCCAAACTAATCAAATGGCAGAGAGAGATACTGCAAATTAACAAGATCGGAAATGAAAAGGGGGACATAACCACAGACACAGAGGAAATTCAGAGAATCATTAGATCTTACTACAAAAGCCTGTATGCCACAAAATTGGAAAATGTGAAAGAAATGGACACTTTTTTAGATAAGTACCATATACCAAAATTAAATCAAGACCAGGTGAACAGTTTAAACCATGCGGAATTAGAAGCTGTCATCAGAAACGTCCCTACCAAAAAAGCTCTGGACCAGATGGTCAATGGAGAATTCTCCAAGAACTTCCAAGAAGACCGAATACCTATACTCCTTAAGGTGTTTCACAAAATAGAAACAGAAGAGTCATTGCAAAACTCCTTTTATGAAGCTACAGTCACCCTGATACCAAAACCACACAAACACTTAATCAAGAAAGAAAATTACAGATTAATCTCATTAATGAACATCGCTGCAAAAATTCTCAATAAAATACTGGCAAACCGAATACAAGAACGAGGCAGGATACAAGATCAACTCCAAAAAATCAGTTGCCCTCCTATACATTAAGGATAAGGAAACAGAGAAGGAAATCAGAGAAGCATTAACTTTCATGGTAGCCACATATAGCATAAAATATCTTGGGGTAACTCTAACCAAGGAAGTGAGAGATCTATTTGTCACGAACTTTAAGTCTTTGAAGAAAGAAATTGAAGAGGATTCCAGAAAATGGAAGGATCTCCCTTGCTCTTAGATTGGGAGGATCAACATAGTAAAAATGGTAATTCTACCAAAAGCAATCTAGAGATTCAATGCAATTCCCATCAAAATCCTAACAAAATTCTTCACAGACCTTGAGAGAACAGGAATCATCTTTATATGGAAAAACAAAAAACCAAGGATAGCCAAAACAATCTTATACAATAAAGGTACTTCCGGAGGATTTACCATCCCTGACTTCAGACCCTATTACAAAGCTACAGTAATGAAAACAGTTTGGTATTGGCACAAAAACAGAGGTATTGACCAATGAAATTGAATAGAAGACCTGGATTTTAACTCACAAGCCTATGAACACCTGATTTTTGAAAAAGGAGCTAAAATTAAACAATGGAAGAAAGAGAGCATCTTCAACAAATGGTGCTGGCATAACTGGATGTCAACCTGTAGAAGAATGAAAATAGATCCATATCTATCACCATGCACAAAACTCAAGTCCAAGTTGATTAAAGACCTCAATATCAGTCTGAACACACTGAACCTGATAGAAGAGAAAGTGGGAAGTACTCTACAACACGTGGGCACAGGAGACCACTTCCTATGTATAACCTCAGCAGCACAGACATTAAGGGCAACATTGAATAAATGGGACCTCCTAAAACTGAGAAGCTTTTGTAAAGCAAAGGACACTGTCATTAAGACAAAAAGACAACCTACTGACTGGGAGAAGATCTTCACCAACCCCACAACAGACAAAGGTCTTATTTCCAAAATATATAAAGAACTCAAGAAATTACACTTTAAAATGCTAATTAACCCAATTAAAAAATGGGGCACTGATCTGAACAGAGAATTCTCAACAGAACTTCAAATGGTCAAAAGACACTTAAGGTCATGCTCAATCTCCTTAGTGATCAGGGAAATGCAAATCAAAACAACTTTGAGATACCATCTTACACCTGTCAGAATGGCTAAACTCATAAACATCAATGATAGCCTTTGCTGGAGAGGATGTGGAGTAAGAGGAACACTCATCCATTGCTGGTGGGAATGCAAACTTGTGCAATCACTTTGGACATCAGTGTGGCAGTTTCTCAGGAAATTCGGGATCAACCTACCCCAGGATCCAACAATATCACTCTTGTGAATATACCCAAGAGAGGCCCTATCATACTACAAAAGCATTTATTCAACTATGTTCATAGCAGCATTATTTGTAATAGCCAGAACCTGGACACAACCTAGATGCACCTCAATGGAAGAATGGAAAAAGAAAGTGTCAAATACGTACGCATTAGAGTACTACTCAGCGGTAAAAAAACAATGACATCCTGAATTTTACATGCAAATGGATAGAAATAGAAAACACTATCCCAAGTGAGGTAACCCAGACTCAAAAAGATGAATATGGTATCTACTCACTCATAAGTGGATTCTAGCCATAAATAAAGGACATTGAGCCTATAATATGAGATCCTAGAGAAGCCAAAAAAGAAGTTGAACCCAAAGAAAACCATATAGTTATCCTCCTGATATTGGAAGGAGACAAGATTGCCAGGCAAAAATTTAAAACTTGGGGGTGTGGATGGGGTGTGGGTAAGGGTAAATGGGGAGAAAAAAGTGAGAAGGGGAGGATAGGGAGAGCTTGGGGGAATGGGATGGTTGGGATTGAGGCAGGGTGCATATGGGAGTAGGGAAGTATATATCTTAATTAAGGGAGTCATTTTAGGGTCAGTGAGGAACTTTACTCTAGAGGTGTTCCCAGGTGTCCATGGAGATGTCCCCAGCTAGATCCTTGGGCAGCTGAGGAGAGGGAGCCTGAAATGGCCCTATCCTATAGCCATACTGACTAATATCTTGCATATCAACATAGGAACTTCATCTGGTGATGGATGAAGCTAGAGACTGAGACCCACATTGGAACACTGGACTGAGCTCCTAAGGTCCAGTTGAGGAGCAGGAGGGAGAACATGAGCAAGGAAGTTAGGACCATGAGGGTGTGCCCACCCACTGAGACTGTGGGGCTGATCTAATGGGAGCTCACCAAGGCCAGCTGGATGATGGAGCATGTGATCAAACTGGACTCCCTGTATGTGGCTGACAAGGAGGGCTGCCTGAGAAGCCAAGGCACTGGTTTTTGATCCTACTGCATGTAATGACTTTGTGGGAGCTTAGCCTGTTTGGATGCTCACCTTCCTAGTCCTGGATGGAGGGGTGAGGTCCTAGGACTTCCCACAGGGCAGGGAATCCCCACTGCACTTTGGACTGGAGAGGGAGGGGAAGGGGGATGGGGGGAGTGGGAGGGAAATGGGAGGATGGGATGAGGTGGACCTTTTAATTAAATAAAAAAAGAGGCAATCATGAAAGGGGCTTCAAGGGAACAATAAATATTTTTTTCCTGTCTTACAGTATAATATTTTCATAGGTGTTTACTCACTTGAAAACTTTGCAGGATGCTGATATTTGGATGCACAAATTATTATATGGCCACATTAATTCAATAAATTAATTTACACAAATGTAAGCAATGTAACTTCTGTGCCCACTTTTATTTAAGGACAATTGCCATACTGAAAACAATTAAGTGATAATTATAGGGATGTCATAACTACATTCATAATTAATTGTGGGTGTCTTTGTGAGATTTGACACCTCAGGCTTCACTTCTAGAGAGTCCAGCAGTGAGAGACAGTATAACAGTGGGATATGGAAATAATCATTGAAATGCAATAATATATTTTAATGGAAAATGTCAAAAGGCAGCCTTCCCTTTTATGTTTGCTGCAACTCAGTTGCAGCTCAGTTCTCAAAAGTTGAAATATCATACCAATCTGCATGAGCATGTAGGGCTCTGTAGCAGTAACAGCCAGGCATCAAGAGGATAAGATGACCACTTAATCTGTGGAACTTAAGAAGCTCATTTTAGGAAAATAAAATTAAAGCAATCTGGACAGAGGTAGAGCGGGAAGATTAATCAGTTAGTTGAGAAGCATTATCCCAAATAATAAGTTTTATGGAAGATGACCACAGTTAATAAGAACATATCCTCTTTTTTTTTGTTTGTTTGTTTGTTTTCGAGACAGGGTTTCTTTATGGTTTTGGAGCCTGTCCTGGAACTAGCTGTTTTTTTTTTAAAGATTTATTTATTTATTATGTATACAGTATTGTCAGTATTCTGTCTGCATGTGTGCCTGCAGGCCAGAAGAAGACACCAGATCTCCTTACGGATGGTTGTGAGCCACCATGTGGTTGCTGGGAATTGAACTCAGGACCTTTGGAAGAACAGGCAGTGCTCTTAACCACTGAGCCATTTCTCCAGCTCCTGGAACTAGCTCTTGTAGACCAGGCTGGTCTCAAACTTACAAAGATCTGCCTGCCTCTGCCTCCCAAGTGCTGGGATTAAAGGCGTGCGCCACCACTACCCGGCCTCCTTTTTTCATATATGGAGAAAGTCAGGTTTTTTTTCTATTTTTATTTATTTATTTAATTGAAAAAAATTTCTGCCTCCTCCCTGCCCCCTCCCCGCCTCTCATTTCCCTCCCATAGAAACTTCATCTGGCGATGGATAGAGATAGAGACAGAGACCCACAATGGAGCACCAGACAGCTCCCAAGGTCCACATAAGGAACAGAAGGAGGGAGAACATGAGCAAGGAAGTCAGGACTTGAAGAGATGCACCTACCCACTGAGACAGTGGGGCTGATGTATTAGGAGCTCACCAAGGCCAGCTGGACTGGGAATGAAAAAGCATGGGATAAAAATGGACTCTCTGAACATGATAGACAATGAGGGCTGATGAAAGTCAGTTTTATAGTTAGACAGACCCCAAACAATACCTATTTGTTTTTCCTGAGGATCACTTCTTATAAGTCTGATGGGAAAGTTAATTTTTACCAACGTGAAAATGCATGAAATGGAATCTGTCAAAAGTAAAAATCAATTATATCCTTTTATGGTACTTTCTTGGTGTAGAAGTAAACTATGGGTATTTATTTTAGCTTCCAGGTTGTTGTGAAAAATGATTTTAATTAGGGAAGCTGTGGTTTATCTGTCACAGTTGCATAAACAAAGAGGACAAATTACAGCTTTTTTAAGGTTCTGTAGCTTATAACTGAACCTAATATCCAACAAGAGTAATAACTGCTGAATCCTTTAAAATATGTGCATATATAAGAAAATATGTGACTATGTATATATACATATATATGCATACATATATGTATATATATACATATATGTATATATACATATATATGAGGGTGTGTAAAACATATAAACTTATATGTCATTCTATCTAATAACAAGAAGCAGATTGATAGGTTACAGGACTTGGGGGAAAAGCTATTTGTTACAGTATTTGAACAAATAGAAAGTTTATTAGACTACGACAGTGAAGAGACACCTCTAGAGAATTTTCCCATATCTGTGTTTAGAAAAGGAAAATTCAGATTCTAATATTGAAACATTTGCCTATGCAGCATAGTCTAGAACTTCTTATCTTAATAAGCAACCATATACTGGTCTTGGGAGACCCTGTTGGTCCCCATCGCCCCCTGCTGGTCATGAGTGTCTCCATATGGAGGTTCTTGTGCAGTCTCACACTGGAGTTCTCTCACTGTGTATTTAGCACAGTAATATATGGCTGTGTCCTCAGTTTTCAGACTGTTCAGTTTTCAGAAAACTTGGCTCTTGGAGGTGTCCCTGGTGATGGTGACTTGGGACTGAAGAGCTGAATTATAATCTGTGCCTCCACCACTCCATATTGCTTTCATCCACTCCAGACCCTGTCCTGGAGGTTGGTGGATCCAGATTACACTATTGCTGGTTAATGAGAATCCAGAGACAGTGCAGGTGAGCGACAATATCTGTGATGGCTTCACTAGGCCAGGTCCTGACTCCTTCAGCTGTATCTGGGACAGGGCACCTAGGAACAGGCAACATCACCATCAGTCATATAACCCATATATGAACAACCTGTGTCCCTTTCCTGAAACCCTGAAGCACTTACAGCTTGGAAATGTCACCAGGCAGAGGAGCAGCACCAGGACAGCCATGCTGTGTTGGAGGCTCTAGTCAGTAGGAGATGGGGCCTCTCAGCTTTGCCTTGGATTTCATCCTGAGCTTGAGGACTGATTTGCATTGGGGGAGGTTCCCGAGAGCATAAGAGGAAGCACAGGCAATGTTTCCAGTTTCTCCTCCAGGAAACTGAGATTTGGTTTGTGTCTTAGAGGTTCTCAATATTGAACTTCAGGAACATTTCTGTGATGCTCTCTGTATTTCTAATTCCAGAGAAACAGGAAATATTAAGGGTCATAATGTACAGGCCTTAGAGGAAAAACATGGAAGTTTTTACATTAACTAGGTCCACATTCATTCAGTGCAGGCAGAGGAGGATACCAGGTTCTCAATGGATTTATGTATCTCTGTAATTTAAATGATATTGATACTTTTGGTGATCAGAAATCCTGTTTAAGGAACTACTTATAATTCTTTGTTTTGGTATCTGTGGAATTGTCTCATTCTTATAACTTCTCAGGAAATAACTTGTAAGGAATCATCTCACACATGTTTTATACATGTGATTTCACATATTTATCTGTAAGAAAATCTGTGGGACTGATTTGGGTCCCTTCTTATTAGCCTCGGATTTCACCTTCTCACTTAAGAACATCCTACTTGGACACTACTTTTCATTCCTCTAGATTTATTTCATTCTATCCATGTACTTTTATATCTTTATTTGTCATTCTTCTCAGCTTGTAGCCAATCACAGGTTCCTAAATATGATTGTTACTTTGGTAAGTTATTGGAAGCTCAGGTTCTCATAACACTTAATAAGAAGCAATAGCATGCAGCCAGGTTTGTGGGTTATGTTCACTGAAGTAATAACAAGACAGAGAACATTAAGTGATGACAAGAAGTGGACTGGAAGGCAGATATGAACACGGGGAACCCTGTGACTTGAATTATAATCAAGGAATAGAAAACAAGAGTTTCTAGTGTCTTTTCCTGTGTCTTGTTAATGCAAATAACCAGGGAAGGGAATTTCAGAGCTGGAACCAACCTGTTCATCAAGACTCAGGAAATGTCTGTCTAACTTGGCATTAGAGACGTCACAATTTGTGTCCATTATTTCTTTTTTTTTAATTTATTTATTTATTTATTTATTAAAGGTTTCTGTCTCTTCCCCACCGCCGCCTCCCCTTTCCCTCCCCCTCCCCCAATCAAGTCCCCCTCCCTCGTCAGCCCAAAGAGCAATCAGGGTTCCCTGCCCTGTGGGAAGTCCAAGGGCCACCCACCTCCATCCAGGTCTAGTAAGGTGAGCATCCACGAAACTGCCTAGGCTCCCACGAAACCAATAGATACAGTAGGATCAAAAACCCATTGCCATTGTTCTTGAGGTCTCAGTAGTCCTCATTGTCCACTATGTTCAGCGAGACCGGTTTTAACCCGGGCTTTTTCAGACCCAGGCCAGCTGGCCTTGGTGAGTTCCCGATAGAACATACCCCTTGTCTCAGTGTATGGTGCATCCCTCGCGGTCCTGAGTTCCTTGCTTGTGCTCTCTCTCCTTCTGCTTCTGATTTGGACCTTGAGATTTCAGGCCGGTGCTCTATTGTGGGTCTCTGTCTCTGTCTCCTTTCATCGCCTGATGAAGGTTAATATTCAGGAGGAAGCCTATATGATTTTCTTTGGGTTCTCCTTCTTATTTAGCTTCTCTAAGAACCCGAATTATAGGCTCAATGTCCTTTATTTATGGCTAGAAACCAAATATGAGTGAGTACATCCCATGTTCCTCTTTTTGGGTCTGGCTTACCTCACTCAGGATGGAGTTTTCTATTTCCATCCATTTGCCTGCAAACTTCAAGAAGTCCTTGTTTTTTACTGCTGAGTAGTACTCTAATATGTATATATTCCATACTTTCTTCATCCATTCTTCAATTGAAGGGCATCTAGGTTGTTTCCAGGTTCTGGCTATTATAAACAATGCTGCTATAAACATAGTAGAGCATATACTTTTGTTGTGTGATAAGGCCTCTCTTGGGTATATTCCCAAGAGTGGTATTGCTGGGTCCATGGGTAGGTTGATCCCGAATTTCCTGAGAAACCTCCACACTGCTTTCCAGAGTGGTTGCACAAGTTTGCATTCCCACCAGCAATGGATGACTGTACCCCTTTCTCCACAACCTCTCCAGCAAAGGCTATCATTGGTGTTTTTGATTTTTGCCATTCTGACAGGTGTAAGATGGTATCTTAAAGTTGTCTTGATTTGCATTTCCCTGATCGCTAAGGAAGTTGAGCATGACCTTAAGTGTCTTTTGGCCATTTGAACTTCTTCTGTTGAGAGATCTCTGTTCAACTCAGTGCCCCATTTTATAATTTGGTTGATTAGCCTTTTACGGTCTAGTTTCTTGAGTTCTTTATATATTTTGGAGATCAGACCTTTGTCAGTTGCGGGGTTGTTGAAGATCTTCTCCCAGTCAGTGGGTTGCCTTTCTGTCTTAGCAACAGTGTCCTTTGCTTTACAAAAGCTTCTTAGTCTCAGGAGTTCCCATTTATTCATTGAGGCAATTAATGTCTGTGCTGCTGGGGTTATACGTAGGAAATGTTCTCCTGTGCCCACGTGTTGTAGAGTAATTCCCACTTTCTCTTCAATCAGGTTCAGTATGTTTGGATTGATATTGAGGTCTTTAATCCACTTGGACTTGAGTTTTGTGCATGGTGATAGATATGGGTCTATTTTCATTCTTCTACAGATTGAAATCCAGTTTTGCCAGCACAATTTGTTGAAGATGCTCTCTTTTTTCCATTGTATACTTTTAGCTCCTTTATCGAAAATCAGGTGTTCATAGGTTTGTGGGTTAAAGTCAGGGTCTTCTATTCGATTCCATTGGTTGACTTCTCTGTTTTTATGCCAATAACAAGCTGTTTTCAATACTGTAGCTCTGTAATAGAGTTTGAAGTCAGGGATGGTAATGCCTCCAGACGTTCCTTTCTTGTATAAGATTGTTTTGGTATCCTGGGTTTTTTGTTTTTCCATATAAAGTTGATTATTGTCTTCTCCAGATCTGTGAAGAATTTTGATGGGATTTTGATGGGGATTGCATTGAATCTATAGATTGCTTTTGGTATAATTGCCATTTTTACTATGTTAATCCTCCCAATCCAAGAGCAAGGGAGATCCTTCCATTTTCTGGTGTCCTCTTCTATTTCTTTCTTCAAAGACTTAAAGTTCTTGTCAAATAGATCTTTCACTTCCTTTGTCAGGGTTACCCCAAGATATTTTATGCTCTTTGTGGCTATCGTGAAAGGTGATGCTTCTGTGATTTCCCTCTCTGTTTCCTTATCCTTAGTGTATAGGAAGGCAACTGATTTTTTGGAGTTGATCTTGTATCCAGCCACGCTACTAAAGGTGGTTATCAGCTGTATGAGTTCTTTGGTAGAGTTTTTGGGGTCGCTTATGTACACTATCATATCATCTGCAAATAACAAAAGCTTAACTTCTTCCTTTCCAATACGAATCCCCTTGATCTCCTTATGTTGTCTTATTGCTATTGCTAGAACTTCAAGCACTATATTGAAGAGGTATGGAGAGAGTGGACATCCTTGTCTTGTTCCTGATTTTAGTGGGATGGCTTTGAGTTTTTCTCCATTTAATTTAATGTTAGCTGTCGGTTTGCTGTAGATAGCTTTTATTATATTTAGGTATGACCCTTGTATCCCTATTCTCTCCAAGACCTTTATCATAAAGGGGTGTTGAATTTTGTTGAATGCTTTTTCAGCATCTAATGAAATGATCATATTTTTTTTTCTTTCAGTCTATTTATATGGTGGATTACATTGATAGATTTTCGTATGTTGAACCAGCCCTGCATCTCTGGGATGAAGCCTACTTGATCATAATGGATAATTTTTCTGATGTGTTCTTGAATTCGGTTTGCCAGTATTTTATTGAGAATTTTTGCGTCGATATTCATGAGTGAGATAGGCCTGTAATTTTCTTTCTTGGTTTGGTCTTTGTGTGGTTTTGGTATCAGGGGAACTGTAGCTTCATAAAAGGAATTTGGCAATGACTTTTCTGTTTCTATATTGTAAAATACGTTAAGGAGTATAGATTAGCTCTTCTTGGAAGTTCTGGTAGAATTCTGCGTTGAACCCATCTGGTCATGGGCTTTTTTTGGAAGGGAGACTTTTGATAACAGTTTCTAGTTCTTCGCGACTAACAGGTCTATTTAGATCATTCACCTGGTCTTTGTTTAGCTTTGGTATATGGTACTTATCTAAAAAAATGTCCATTTCTTTTGCATTTTCCAGCTTTGTGGCATACAGGCTTTTATAGTAAGATCTAATGATTCTCTGAATTTCCTCTGTGTCTGTGGTTATGTCCCCCTTTTCATTTCTGATTTTATTTATTTGTGTGTTCTCTCTCTGTTGTTTAATTAGTTTGGATAGGGGTTTGTCGATCTTGTTGATTTTCTCCATGAACCAACTTTTTGTTTCATTGATTCTTTGGACTGTTTTCTGAGTTTCTATTTTGTTGATTTCTGCCCTCAGTTTGATTATTTCCAGTCTTCCTCTCCTTCTGGGCACCTCTGCTTCTTTTTTTTCTAAAGCTTTCAGGTGTGCCATTAAGTCCCCAATGTATGCTTTCTCTGTTTTCTTTAAGTGGGCACTTAGTGCTATGAACTTTCCTCTTAGCACTGCTTTCATCGTGTCCCATAGGTTTGAGTATGTTGTCTCTTTATTTTCATTAAATTCAAGGAAGACTTTAATTTCTTGCTTAATTCCTTCCTTGACCCAGGTGTGGTTCAGTAGTTGACTGTTTAGTTTCCATGAGTTTGTCGGCTTTCTAGGGGTAGCATAGTTGTTGCCATCCAACTTTAATCCGTGGTGATCTGATAAGACACAGGTGGACACTGATATTCTTTTGTATCTGTGGAGGTTTCCTTTGTTTCCGAGTATATGGTCAATTTTTGAGAAGGTTCCATGAGCTGCAGAGAAGAAGGTATATTCTTTCCTATTTGGGTGGAGTGTTCTGTAGATGTCTGTTAAGTCCATTTGCTTCATTACCTCCAATAATTCTCTTAATTCTCTATTAGGTTTCTGTCTGATTGACCTGTCCATTAGAGAGAGAGGTGTGTTGAAGTCTCCTACTATTAGTGTGTGTGGTTTTATGTCTGCCTTGAGTTTTAGTAATATTTCTTTTACATAAGTTCGTGCTTTTATATTAGGGGCATAGATATTCAGGATTGAGATGTCATCCTGATGAATTGTTCCTGTTATGAGTATAAAGTGTCCATCCTGATCTCTTCTGATTGATTTTAGTTTGAAGTCAGTTTTGTTGGAAATTAGTATGGCCACACCTGCTTTTTTCTTTGGACCATTTGCTTGAAAGACCTTTTCCCAACCTTTTACTCTGAGTAGATGCCTGTCTTTGTGGTTGAGATGTGTTTCTTGCAAACAGCAGAATGTTGGAACCTGTTTTCGTATCCAATCCCTTAGCCTGTGCCTTTTTATAGGTGAATTGAGACCATTAATATTAAGTGATATTAATGACCAGTGGTTGTTTACTCCGGTTATTCTTACTGTTTTTGGTAGTAGAGATTGTGTATGTCCCTTCTTTGAGTTGTGTTGGTGAAGGTTCGCTAGATTCCTGAGTTATTGTAGTCAGTGTTGGCAATGTTGGATTCCTTGGGTTGCGATTTTCCTTCTATTACTTTCTGTAGCGCTGGATTTGTGGCTACGTATTGTTTAAATTTGTTCTTATCCTGGAATGTCTTGTTTTCTCCATTGATAGTGAATACTAGCTTGGCTGGGTATAGAAGTTTGGGTTTGCATCCATGGTCTCTTAGTTTTTGAAGAACCTCTATCCAGGACCTTCTGGCTTTCATGGTTTCTATAGAGAAGTCAGGTGTAAGTCTGATCGGTTTACCTTTATAAGTTACTTGGCCTTTTTCCTTTGCAGCTCTTAATATTCTTTCTTTAACCTGTATATTTTGTGTTTTGATTATTATATGGCAAGGGGATGATTTTCTTTGATCCAGTCTGTTTGGTGTTCTGTATGCTTCTTGGATATTCAAAGGAATTTCTTTCTTTAAGTTGGGAAAGTTTTCTTCCATAATTTTGTTAAATATATTTTCTGGGCCTTTGAGCTGTGATTCTTCCCCTTCTTCTATTCCTATTATTCTCAGGTTTGGTCTTTTTATTGTGTCCCATATTTCTTGAATGTTTTGTGATGAGAATTTGTTGGCTTTGCTGTTTTCGTTGATCAGTGCGTTTATTTTCTCTATGGTGTCTTCAGAATCTGAGATTCTTTCTTCTATTTCTTCTATTCTATTGATTATGCTTGTTTCTGTAGGCTCTGCTTGTTGACCTAGATTTTCCGTATCCAGCTGGTCCCCCGTTTGTGTTTTCTTCCTTGCTTCCATTTCAGTTTTCAATTCTTGAACCTGTTTGTGGGTCTCATGTACGTATTTACTCAATTCTTCAAACTTTTTGTTATATTTCTCATCCATTTCTAGTAAAGGTGTTTTTTACATATTGTTTAAGGGACTCTATTTCTTTCATAAAGTTGATTTTTTCCACTTCTTCTGTGTTAGGGTGCTCAAGACCTTCTGTTGTAAGATCATTGTGTTCTGGTGCTTTCATGTTGTTTTTCAGATTATTGGGTGAATTTTTGCCTTGGCGCCTGCCCATCTCCTCTTATTGATGCTCTCTAATTGGTCTTTTAAAACCAGATCAGGTTTCCCTGCTGGCCAGAGGCTCCTCTTGCAAAATGCCCTGGTTCTGTTTCCTGGCTCCTGCCAGGGGCCAAGATCCCTCTCACCCCTCAGACGGGTCTTCAGGAAAAGAACCAGGTTCCCTGTTTGCCAGGGACCTCGCCAACCAAAGGCCTACCTCTTTGATTTAATTGTCCTGGGGCGATCTGCTCTCAGTGTTGAGCTGGTCCCTGCCGCCTGCGTTGCCTGCCACTGTGTCATTATTTCTTTATGTGTAGTCTTTTCACTTTTTACTGTGAGTTGCTGTGGTAAAACCTGCTCTTTACTTTTAGGAGACAGCTATCCTGTGAAAGCCCTGATCATCATGTACAGTATGAGTTCAATGTTCCCTGTACTTTTGAATGCTTCAGGGTTATATAAAGAATTTTTTCAGGCATTATGCTTAATATGTTTTATGTTTTATCTTTGGTTTGTTTTATATTTTCATTGTGGTTACAATAATCAGGGAAGGAGTACCTTAGAAATAAATGCACATTTTTTATACTATATTGGGGAACTAGGTATAAATTCACTATTCAAATATTTTTTGTCCTTAGTTTTTTCAGAGATATTGTTTAATTTAGCTTTCTATTTCTGTGTATAGAAACCATGACCACAACTGTTATAAGGAAAACATATCATTTAGGAGGCTTTCCTGCAGCTCCAGAAGTTCAGACCATTCTCATCATGACCGGAAGAATGGTAGTGTGCAGGAAGTCATCATACTGTAGGAACAGCTGAGAGTCCAATATCTTCCAAGGAACAAAACATCAACTGACATACGGGGCAGCATCCTGCATAGAAAACCTCAAAGCCTACCCTCCACAATGACACATTTCCTCCAGTCAGCTCATGACCACTCCAGCAATGCCACACATCTTAAAAGTGTCAAATATCTCTTTGATATTATGTGGGCCAATTTCATTCAAACTCCCATGGGGAGTTAGTGTCCATATTCCAAACTCTCTTACTCCTTGGGTTTCTCTTTTTCCATGATACTCTGGAGAAGGAAGTCACTGGGAAAACAGCATTTTCAAAGGGATTTCATTCATGGTAAAGTCACACATTATTTATTGTTATCTTCTATTTGAGGGGTGTATTCTTATTCTTTGTTAACTGCTGTATTGCAAACTATTAACATAGGATGAGAAAATGAGCCTCTCTTAAGCAAACACATAAACTCCCAGACATAGGCACAGACAGACAGACATATAGCAAAAGAGACAAATCTACACAAAGACATATATACTAGAGCAAACTGATATATGCATGTCAACATGTTATTTGAATGTAATTCATTCACTTAAAATATCATGTTTGTTAATAATATAGCTTGAAAATATTGATGTATCTCAGTACCCCCTCTCTCCTACATCCTACCATTGATGACCTTGTCTTCTCTTAGTTATGTGTTGTTCCATGGACTGAAATCTCAGAGAAGTGATTGAAATGAGTTGTTGTTTAGAAGAAAAATGAGACAGTACTTTTCATGAGAAAAGGTGTCCTAACCTTTAACAGGGAGTAGTGGTGATTCAAACATAGCATTTATTAATCAAAATGAGGAATTAATAATTGAAATGTTTCTTTTTGAATCAAAACATCATTTTTTAATAATATGTTTTTTTTTCCAAGACAGCATTCTCTAGCTGTCCTGGAACTGACTCTGCAGACCTAGCTGGTCTCAAACTCAAAAGATCAGCCTGCCTCTGCGTCCTGAGGAATTAAAGATGAGCACCACCACCAGGCAAATACATTATTTTGAATTGTACATAAGTGATTCTGTGTGGATGGTGTAGTCATCATGGAGACAAGCAGTAGTCACAGGGTCCTCTGAACTCACATGTGGTTATGAAATGCCCTGAGCCTAGGGTTTACAATCTCCAGTTTATTTAGTTTCTTTCAAATTTGATGCTGGTCACCACAGAATCAGTTCCACCCTTTATGATAGTTTTCATTTTGTTCATGTCTGACTACACCCTAAATTTAAAAAGTAACTTCAATGGGGCAAAAGAAAAAGCTCTTCAGTTCAGGTTCTTGCTGAAGCAGAATCTTCAACTGGGATCTTAATTATGAGCTCAAGTCTTCAAGGCTACACAAAGAGCTGTGTGTCAGCCAACAAGTTTTCCCATTCATGGGATGTAGAGACAGCATAATCACTGAAACTCACTAAAATTAGTCTAACCATTTGTGATCTCCAGGCCATGGTGCAGGAAGTCCTTCTGTCTATGTGTTGCTTTTATTGGTTAACAAATAAGGTGCTTTAGGCCACTTGCTTAACAGAATACAGTCAGGCTGGAAAAGATATATAGAGAGTAGGCAGAGTGAGTGAAACTCCATGTATCTGCCAGAAGAGAAAGACATGAGCCAACTGCCAGAACCTTGCCATGAGCATCATGGTAAAATATAAAATAAAAAGAAATGGGTTAACCAAAGATATAAGAGGTAGCTACCAATATGCTTGTTAGTGATTGGCCAAGCAGTGATTAAAACAATATAGTTTCTGTGTGGTTATTTTGGGAGTCTGGGAGTCTGTGAAATAAACAAACAGCCTCCAGCAACAGGGCTATTCCATACATCTTTCTTTAAAATAAGGTGATGATAGACAGTGAATGAATCACATATGAAAATGTACACAAATACACACATATACGCGGGCAGGGTTAGAGGAAGGGAGAGAGAAAAAGAAAAACAGCTTAACAAATACATACATGTATAGAAACAATTTTATAAAATAAAAATGAATAAAATAAATACAAAGACGCTTACCAAATTGAAGAATAGAAATCTAAATAAACATTTAAACACTTTAAGGATTACTACACACCACACCCATAAAGAGAATTCCTGATTGTGATTTGGAGAATCAGCACAAAGATGTGTCTGGCTTTTTGTGCCTCTTCCAATAGGCTCTCCTGTGACCTAGAGCTCTGTGTGAACTTAGTGCCCCCTGCTGGTCCTTAGGAAACTGCAGGGAGGTTTGCATCTGAGCTCATAGTAGTATTCACTAACTGTGTACTTTGCACACCAATACATGGCTGTATTCTCAGTCCTAAGACTGCCTATTTTCATTTCTTTTGACTGGGTCACTTTGGTTGGCCTCGACTCACTATGTAGACCAAGCTGATATTGAGCAATGAGATATTTTCTACCCACTGCCATCCATTTAACTGGAATAAATCTATGCATCACCATTCCTGATCATCATGGGAAGAGTCTTAAAAAGTAATTAATTAATTTTTTTGAAAATGTTTGTCATACAATATGTTCTGATTATTATTCCCTTTCTTCATTCTTTCTCAGGTCCTTTCTCTCTCCCATACTGCCCAGTTGCATAAATGGAAGAATTTTAAGGACATTGAAGGGATTGGCCTCATGGTATTCAATTTTATTTAGGCAATAAATGATTTAAAATACATAATTACAAATGTATCTCTCCTTTAAAATCATTATATATTTATTTCTTTTATAGATTCAATATTCTTGCTAATGTATACAGTGTATAGTGGTAATATCCAGGCCTAAGGGAATGGCTATGGAATAATGTGCCTGCCTCCCCATTCCATCAGCCCTTTCTACTCTAGTGACTGCCATTTCCTCTGCAGTCATGAGATCACCTTTTATAGGTACTGTAATGTGAGGAATTATATTTTTCTGTCTAAAATTCTGATAATTTTTAGTTGGACTTGGTTTTTGACCTTTCACACACATGGTAGACAAACACCTTATCACAAAAGTATACAATAGTCCTCCTAATTTTTTTAAATCACTTTTATCTACAGCAAATAATGTTTAGATGACAGCATTCATTCATCCAGTTCTAAAATAAACACCAGCTACCCCAAGTTTCTCTCCTCGGCGTATATCACGTAAGACCAATTGTAACATACAGTAGAAAAAGAATATGTAAAGGGTCAATGTTCTGAGCATAAATCTTAAGAAGGTAGGAGTAGGGAAGTCAAATAAAACCATAATAAACAAACCAGAGAGGAGAGAGGGGGAGGAAGAGGAGGAGGAAGAAGAGGGGTAATAGAGGAGGAAGGGGAGAGAGAAACTGTACCTCCATCTGGAGACAGACACATAACAGAGATAAACCTACACAAAGTCAGGCATACATTATTCTTGAGGTCTCAGTAGTTTTTGATCCTACTGTACCTATTGGTTTCGTGGGAGCCTAGGCAGTTTCGTGGATGCTCACCTTACTAGACCTGGACGGAGGTGGGTGGTCCTTGAACTTCCCACAGGGCAGGGAACCCTGATTGCTCTTTGGGCTGACGAGGGAGGGGGACTTGATTGGGGGAGGGGGAGGGAAAGGGGAGGCGGCGGTGGGGAAGAGACAGAAATCTAATAAATAAATAAATTTTAAAAAAAAGTCAGGCATACAAGAAAAGACAGAAAGGTGTGTATTAAAAACTCATGTTACTTTAAAATGTTCTGTTTCTGTCTGTCACTCATCCTACTTAAAATGACAATATTGTGTTTGTTTATAATATTGTGTGATTATATCCATTCATCAGACTACACTCTTACTTTTTCCTCTCACTATTTGGACTGTTCTGTCTTCTCACACTCTCATGTCTCTTCGCTCTTCCCTCCTCCTCTACTCCACTTCCTTCCTCTTTGCTTCCTTCATCTGCTCACCAGAAGTGAGATTGCTGGTTAACATGGTCTTACATGTGTAAATCTCTGAGAGACCAACATAGTATTTGCCAATGCCATAATAGAACCATGTTAACATCAATACAGCACATGGATCCTTTCCTCTATACCCCCACACTCATTTCAATACTTTCATTTGGCAAATGGCAATTACACCATTGGTTACAGACGACTTATCTTTTAGGCTTTAATATTCATGTCTCTGGTGATTAGATGTTGGCCTATGCAATGTTGTCTACCCACATGAATTTGCCAAGATGAGGAGTGCAATCAGAGGATGGAGGGAAGGAAGTTGTCTTCTCATGAGGACACCACCTTGCACCACTGTGTTCCTGGAACTTTGTTTTATCCTGAGGACCCAATTCTCAAACAAGCAAGGGAAATGAGTTTTTGTTAGAAGAAAAAGACTGATATCTTGAGTGAGATAATTGGTGTTTTAACCTTTAACAGGGGGAACTGATGCTTGCTGCAAACACAATATTTATTACTCAAAAGATTGACTATATTTTTGAAACATTATGATTTGAATCAAGGTTTAATACATACTACATAAGAAAGTGGTTATTGGTATAACTCCCAGAACTGGATAAATTTTTAAAGAAATACTTGTTTTTTAATTGTATATATATACTTCTCTGCAGGTAGTGTAGTGATCATGGAGATAAACAGAGAACACAGGGTCTTCTGTACTCACAGAAGTTTTTGAGCTGCCCTGAGTCTAGGGTTAACAGTTTCCAGGTTATTTTGCTTCTTCAGAATCTGATGCTGGTCACTATACAGAATCACTTCTGCCCTGCTTGATTATCTGCATTTTGTTCTGATCAGAGGGCATTCTGAATTACAAGGTAACAGGGCTATGAAAATACTTTTGTAGTTCAAATTCTTGCCAAAGAGGAACCATTTAATAGGATCTACCTCTGAGATTTTATCTCCATGACTACAAAAAGAATGGGTTTGTCAGCCAAGAAGCTGTCTTAAATGAGCTGGGCTAATGAGTAGACATCAGTATCACTGAGACTCACTGGCCAACCAGGCTAGCCAGTTGACCAATTTCAGGACCAGTTCTAGAACGTATGTCAAAAGTATATTGAGATTAACTGAGGAATAATCATACGTCATCATGTACAGACACAAAGACACACACACAAGGAGAGAGAGAGAGAGAGAGAGAGAGAGAGAGAGAGAGAGAGAGAGAGAGAGGAGAGGAGGCAGAAAGGGAGGAGAGCGGGACCAGAAAGAGAAGGAAAGCAGAAGAGAGAGGAGTAGAGGCAGAGGGCAGAAACAATATAATAAACAGAAAAGCATGTCACAATGGAAAATAGATATTTGAATAAATCTGTGAACTCTTCAAGAATTACTAAACACTATACCCATAGAGAGAATCTCTGAATGTCATGTGGAGAGGTAGCCAAGACACAGAGGAATCCATCTCTCTATGTCTCTCTGAACAGCTTCGTCCATGGCCCAGAGCTCTGTGTGCTCAGTGCTACCTGCTAGTCTTGAGCACCTTGCATGGAGGTTTCAGTCTGAGCTCACAGTAGCTTTCACTCACAGTGTATCCTGCACTGTAATATGTGGCTGTGTCCTCAGACTTCAAACTGCCCATTTTCAGGTATAGGGTGTTCTTGGCATTGTCTCTATAGATGATGAATCGGCCCTTCAAATCGTCTGTGTGGTTGATGTTATTACTATTATAAATAGATGCTACCTGCTCCAGGCCCTTCCCTAGAGCTTGGCAGACCCACCTCCTCCAGTAGTTACTGAAGGTGAATCCAGAGGTCACATAGGAGAGTTTCAGGGACTTTCTAGGTTGCTCCAAACCTCCTCCCGGACTGCAAAAGCTGCACCTCACACTGGACACCTGCAAACACAGAGATTCCTGATTAGAAAACTCTCACAGAATTCAATTTTATTCTTTGTCATGTACACAAATGCATACATACAGCATCTGATCTCCATGAATTACCTTTTAAAACAATGACAAGGAAAAGCAAACTGAGCCCCAAGTGCATGGTGAGTGGTCTCTGATCAGTGGTGATCACTAATGGAGGACCAGGAAATTCAGCACTGGGCTCCTCTGTCAGAGCTGCAGGGTCAGGGCAGTGCTGGTTTTCATTGGCACAAAGAAGCCTTATTTGTATATTTTCCGGCTATAACAGGCTCTGGAGTTCAAACCTTGAGGGAAGGCAGTGCTCATAACAGATATAAGGCATCAAAAACAACTGACAATTATAAAAATTGAAATAGAATTGTTTTGGATTCACATTTTGTTTGTGAAGAATTCACAACACTCCAGTTAGTTCCTTTTTGTGTGTGTGTGCACAGCACATGTGGATATATACTGACATTTCTCCTTAGTACACATATGAAATTAAATGTGTCAAACACAGGCGTATTTCTATATGGGAGCACAGTTTTTCCTACGTTCTGGGCTGTAAATGGATTCTCCCTGATGTGGCCCTTGGACAAGGTCACAGCATTCAGATGCTATTACAATAACTCATTGTCTGTGGTAAGAACTCTTGGGACATTGTCAGTTTTACTTATTTCTAAGATCACGCTTTTCTCATGCTATAGGAGGATGGTAAGTGAGATATCCCGTCTCTCTCTTTCTCTCTCTCTCTCTATCTATCTATCTCTATCTCTTTCTCTCCCTCCCTCCCTCTCTTGCTTTGCACTTGCTAAGGAGACCTATTTCCATTTGCAGCAAATGCATTTTTTTCACATTCTTCAGTTCTCTCGTTGATTCCTTTAAACTCCCCACTTCTCTGTTATCTTCTTCCATCTTTACACCAGGCAACTCATGACTGTCGTTATATGTTTAGGATAGTTTTTACTTATCATAATTACTGCAATTGTCCAAAGCAGTATCTTGATTAAGTTTTAGTATGAACTTGTAATCATTTATCCAGGTGTCTGGTTCCCCTCCTACTCATCAACTTTCCTTAGCAATGCCAACTTTTGCTTTCACAGCACCAGTGTTATCCTGTGCTTCATTCTCTTTGCCCCTCACTTAAGATGTCTTCCTTTCCTAGGGTTCCTGTTCCAGTTTCAAGGTCTGCAAAACAGATGCCAGCACACCTGACACAGAGAATCTAGGTTCTAAATTGGACAGAAACAGGTTGTCCTCCTCCTTCTCAATATTTGTTATATTGTATGACATAATGACTTCCAGTTCCACTTTCTTCCAAGGCTCAGAGAACATTGAGGAAGGGGAGGTGGAAAGAATGTAAGAGGTTGAACATAAAGAATAGCATTGTGAATTGTTGACTTCTGCATTTGACCTGGCGCTCACATTCAGGAACTCATAATGGCAGTTCTTTTCTGTGTAAGCATAACTGAGACCAAGTCAGTCAAAACCATTGTGTTGATTATGTCCAGGCCTTCACTCTTACTGATGATCTGTTGGATATAGATCTTTCCTGAAAACTGAAAGACTTTCTTTTTTATAATGTGATCTTTGGTAGGTTTCTTATACTGCAGTGCCTGCCTATACATCTATGCACACATGGGCAGCATCAACTAGATTTAAAGAGGTCAACAGGTTGTGAAAGGTTTATGTTGGGGATTATATGGGAGAGAGTGGAAGGGAATATAGGGTATAAATGTGATTATATTTAATTGTATATATTTAGGGTGTGCAATTTCTCAAAATGAAGATAAAATAATACCTATTGAATGGCTGAATTGTTTAAAAAATAAATCCCCAAAGAAAATGCTTGAGGAAGATACTACTAAATATGAAAAAAAAATGGGTAGGCAAGAAAACCTATAGAAAAAGAAATGGTGATGAAGGTTTATCCACACTTTATTTCAAACTACACTGAAGTACCTTGATAACAAAGCCAGTATGGCACCAGCTAAAATGCTGACATTTGGGGTCTGGGAGAGAAGCAACAGACCTGAGGTGGTTGATGGTACTTGTGGAGGTTCCCAGAGAACAGTAAGGATTTGCAAGGTCAATACAGAATTCTCTTAGGGATATATGGGTCATCTGTCAGGTAGAGAGCCGGGCACTGGGAAATTTGAGTGAGGAGTAGGGGCAGTATTGACTAAGCATCCCAAGACAGTTGTAGAATCCTGGGAGGGGGGGCATGACAAGCATGTCTTTTATGTTTCTTATATCTGTTAAAACACAATTAATCAACAATTCTTGAGTATCCCCTGAGTTTCAAGACAGTGGGAGACAAAGATGTTACCCAACACAGACTTCACATACTTTAGAAACAGGCATTTTGACCAGGAAGCCTGGAGACAAACAATCCATGGGTACAGAAAACACAGAGACCAAGAGTGTCTGCTAACATTAAAAAAATTCTATCAACATTTTTCTAAGGGAAAATGCCAGGGAAACTCATTCAGAATAAATAACTAGTGTCAGTGTGTATTTCCCAAATTAGTGGATATAATCATATGAGGGGATATTGACAGAAACTTTAGAACAGCAATAAATACTTTATTATCTTATAGTATAGTGATTTCATATAGTGATACAAAATGTATTTGTATGCAGAAATTATTATATGCTCATAATGCTTCAATAATTTTCTTTTTTGAAAAATCTGAGTAATGTAACTTTGAAGGGGAATATACCAGATAAAGGGGAATGCACAAAATGAAGTAATCCCACACTATCTACAAATATGGTATCATAAGGGGTTGTTTAATTAAAGGGGAACTCACAGATCAAAGGGGCTTCAACAGTTGAGAGGGACCTCAACTGGATTTTTTGATTGAAAGAAGAAACCTCACATTTTAAAATTAAAGCAAGAATTCATGCAGCATAGTCTATATCTATGTTTCTGAAGTGACCCCTAATGGTCTTACAAATCCTGTTGGTCCTTTGCATCCCCTTTTGTTTCCAAGTATCTCTGAAGGAGCTTTCTGCAGGCTCACACTGATTTCCCTCACTGTGTGTCAGTCACAGTAATACATGTCTGTGTCCTCAGTTTGCAGAGTGTTGCATTTTAAGAAAACTTTTGTCTGAGGTGGCCCTGCAACTGGTGACTAAGGATTTGAGAACTGAATTATATTTGCACACATACAGAGATGCACAGGAAAATATAAGAGGTTACTTTGACTGTGACCATCATTTTTGAGTTAATGGAGAAGTAGGATGCTCTCAATTCTGAGACCATGATGAAGAGAAAATGTCAGCTCCTCAACTCTCCAAGCTAGTGGGTTGCCATCCCAGATTCTGGCTTCTGAGTCTTTACTGGTAAATAGAACATTAGAGATTTAGTTACAAACTACATTTTGTGGAAGTGGCAGGTTGGGATGTGATTGACTGAGACATGGGCTGGTTAGTAACTATGGAGTCACAATTACTTTCTGAAACAGCAGAAGCTACAGGTGCAGTCACTGTGAAAGTGTTAATAGAACAAGTTTTTATTTTAATATACATGGAAGAAAAGAAGATGATAAAATTAAAGTAAACATGGCAAAATTAACATTTTCAAATATATTTTAGATGACAAATCAAGAATCATTAAAAGCATCTGAACTTAAAACATGCATAAGCTTCCTTGTTGAGAAAAGTAAGGGGGTTGTAGTTACAAAATTTATAACCACAAAATTTAATATCTTGTATGCTTAATAGAAACAATGTATTTTAGCAATGAAAATCCAAACATTATATTTCAAATTTTCTGGATAATTTTGTCTCATGTGAATAAACAGGAGTGTCTCTAAACTGTCTGAGAATCAGGAAAATATAATAACTGTTGCCTAACCTTCAAATTGCAGCCCAATATTTACAGCCTGGTCTTCTCTGATAATGTCTGCAAATAGGACCCAGTATCCACATCCTCCAATTCATTCTGAATACAAGTATTTCTGTGCATTTCTCTGACAAATCCTAGGGATTCATGTCAAAGTGCCCCAGGTTGTGGACAGTAGGTGTGTATTTTAGGATTTCCCATTGAAGATTTAAAGATGTTATCTCCATTGCCCAGGCATATGAAGCAGTTGGAGGTTGTCCTGCAGGTGGACAATAGCAATATGGATGACTTTTATGTTTATTTCATGTATATGTTAAATTTATTTAATAACTAAATTTATTAATAAATAAATTTAATAGAAACATGTTTTGTGATTATTTTCAATACCGTGGGATACAAGAAGATATTGTATAAGACAGATTCCTTATGCCTGAAGACAGAGGATGAATGTGAGAGCTTGGAGAAAAATAATCCACTGGAATGGAGAACACAGTGACTAGGAGAGTCTGCTACAGTTAAAAAAAAAATCTGTCAGAGAAGCCAAGGACAATGGCACTGGGTTTTGATCCTACCGCATGTTCTGGCTTTGTGGGAGCCTAGTCTGTCTGGATGCTCACCTTCCGAGACCTGGATGGAGAGGGGAGGACCTTGGACTTCCCACAGGGCAGGGAACCCTGACTGCTCTTTGGACTGGAGAGGGAGGGGGAGGGGAGTGGAGGGAAGCGAGGAAATGGGAAGCAGGGAGGAGGTGGAAATTTTTAATAAAAAAAAAAGAAAAAGAAAAAGGAAAAAAATCAGTCAGTGTCGGTTCAATTGCAACACAGACCAGTGGCCAGTGAGCAATGCAGTGAACTCATGAATTGAGCATAACTGTTGTAAATAAAAATGCCCCATGTTCACTAAAATAAACATAAGAGCCAATCATGAAAGGGGCTTCAAAGAAACAATAAATATTTTTCCCTGTCTTACAGTATAATATTTTCATAGGTGTTTGAAAATTTTGCAGGGTGATGATATTTGAATGTAAAAATTATTATATGGCCACATTAATTCAATAAATTAATTCACAGAAATATAACCAGTGTAACTTTTGTGCCCACTTTTATTTATAGACATTTGCCATACTGCCAATAATTAAGTGAAAATTGTAGGGATGTGATAATGAAAACCACAATTCATCATGGGTATCTCTGTGAGATTTGACACATTAGGCTTTACTTATAGAGAGTCCAGCAGTGAGAGAAAGTATAACAGTGGGATGTGGAAATAATCATTGAAATGCAATAATCTATTTTAATTGAAAATGTCATTTTCTTTGAATCCTCACAAAGAAATGAGAATGTTGAGCATGTGTTCTTCTATATAAAATTTTTGTGGTTTGTCCAAACTCCTTTATGGTAATGTCACAGAACCATCTTCCCTTTTACAAGGCACGAGGCCCATTTCTCTCCATCCTCATAGTACTGTGATTTCTTTCTTTCCTTTAGTAAATGGGTCTTGAATTATTGGATACAGGCAACCTATCTATTGGCTTTAATTTCCATTTTTATGTTGATCAAAGATGCTTGTTCTATGAAATATCCTATGCCCACTTGCTTTGGCCAAGATGAAAGAACCAAAGGAGAGGAAAGCATGCAGGAAAATGTCTGTTCTTGTGGGCAATAGAGCTATGTGCTATCCTTAGACTCAAATTTCAGACAAGTGATAGTAATGAGTCGTATTTGAGAAACAAATGAGACTGATCTCTTGGATGAGACAAAAATGTTAGGTATTAAAGGTCCTCACCTTTTTACAAGGAGTAATGGTATTTCAAAAACAATATTCATTAATCCACATGAGGAATACTTTTTGAAATTTTCTATATGTATGAAAGTTTCATATAAACTATGGAGTACACACATTGGGTTAACTCTCAATAGTGGATGAGATAATGAAATATTTTGTTTTTAATAATGTGTGTATATTTATGTGTGAGTAGTGTAATGTGCATGGGGACAAATAGAGACCATGGTTATTTCAGACTTACAGGTAGGTATGACTTAGAATTGTGGTTGCCAGAAACTGAAACTGTTTCCCTGCAAAAACAGTATGCTCTCTGAACCTCTGAGCTGCTTCCCATAAGCTCAGATGAGCAGTGGTAACCTTCTCTTTTATGTGTGCTACAGCTCAGTTCTCAACATGAAATTTGCATGTCAGAGGGCCTTTATCAGTAATAGCCAGGCATCAAGAGGATAAGATAAGCACTTAATCTGTGCAACTTTAGAAACTCATCTTAGGAAAAGTAAAATTAGGGAAGTCTGATCATGGTTTGGACAGTGTAGAGTGAGAAGATTAATCAGTTAGTTGGGAAGGATTATCCCAAATAATGAGTTATATGGAAGCTGACCAAAGTTAATAAGAACACATCCTGTTTTAATATACAGAGAAAGTTAATTTTAAAGTTACATAGACGCCCAAACAATAACTATTAATTTGGCCTAATGAACCACTGCTTAAATGTCTGATGGGAAAGCTAATTTTTACCAAGATTCAAATGCATGAAATAGGATCTGTCAAAAGCAATATCCAATTCTATCTTTTTATGGGACTTTCTTGGTGTAGAAGGAAACTATGGATATTTCAGTTTCCAGGGTGTTGTGTGAAAATGACATTAAATTAGGGAAGTTGTGGTATCTACCACAGATGCAACAATAAAGAGATCAAATTACAGCTCTTTTAAAGTTCTCTAGCTTATAACTGAACCTAACATACAACAAGTGTCATAACTTCTGACTCTTTTAAAATATCTGCATATATAAGAAAATGTTTCAATATGTATGACATATATGTGTGTGTATGTAAAACATATAAAGTTATATGTCATTCTATCTGATAACAAGAAGCAGATTTTTAGCTTGCAGGGCTTGTGGGAAAAGCTATTTTTTATAGTTTTTGAACGAATAGGAAGTTTATTAGACTATGACAGTGACGAGACACCTCTAGATTTTTTTTTTTTTACTTATTTGTGTTTGGAAGAGGAAAACACAGATTCTAATATTGAAACCTAGTCTCATACAGCATAGTCTAGAACTTATTTTTTATTTTTTTTATTTTTTTTATTGAGAAAAGGAAGAAAAAATTTCCGCCTCCTCCCAGCCTCCCATTTCCCTCCCCCTCCTCCCATTTCCCTCCCCCTCCTGCCAACCTTCTCCCCCTCCCCCCACTCCTCTCCCCCTCCCTGTCCAGTCCAAAGGCCCTATATTGGTCTTGGGAGACCCTGTTGGTCTCCATCGCCACCTACTGGTCGAGTGTCTCCATATGGAGGTTTTTGTACAGGCTCACACTGGAGTTCTCTCACTGTGTGTC
Organism: Alexandromys oeconomus; assembly: GCA_963919705.1. NCBI lineage: Eukaryota > Metazoa > Chordata > Mammalia > Rodentia > Cricetidae > Alexandromys > Alexandromys oeconomus. The sequence continues at coordinate 6,944,722 of CAWTZB010000260.1, read as the reverse complement.
TGGCACAGAAATACATGGCGGTGTCTTCAGTTTGCAGACCGTTCAGTTTTAAGAAAACTTGGCTCTTAGAGGTGTCCCTGTTGATGGTGATTCGGGACTGAAGAGCTGAATTATAATCTGTGCTTCCATCACTCCATATTCTTCCCATCCACTCCAGACCCTTTCCTGGAGGTTGGCGGATCCAGTGTAAAACATTGTTCATTAATGAAAACCCAGAGACAGTGCAGGTGAGTGACAGGGTCTGTGATGGCTGCACCAGGCCTGATCCTGACTCCTTCAGCTGTATCTGGGACAGAGCACCTAGAGACAAGCAACAACACCTTCAGTCATATAACCCATAGATGAAAAACCTGGGTCCCTTTCCTGAAACCCTGAAACACTTACAGCTTGGAAATGTCACCAGACAGAGAAGCAGCACCAGAACTGCCATGCTGTGTTGGAGGCTCTAGTCAGAGCGAGATGGGGCCTCTCACCTTGGCCTTGGATTTCATCCTAAGCTTGAGGACTGCTTTGCATTGGGGGAGGTCCCAGAGAGCATAAAAGGAAGCAAAGGCAATGTTTGCAATTTCTCCTCCAGGAAAATAAGATTTGCTTTGTGTGTCATAGAGGTACTGAGTATTCAACATCAGGAATATTGCTGTGAGGCTGTCAGGATTTCCAATTACAGAGAAACAGGAAGTGTTAAGAGTCATACTGTACAGGCTTTAGAAGCAAAACATGAAAATGTTTACATTAATTAGGTCCACATTCATTCAGTGCAAGCAGAGGAGAATACCAGGTTCTCAATGGATTTATGTATCTCTGTAACTTCCAGTAGAGAATTTAAGCGTCATTGGTACTTTTTGTGATCAGAAATCCTGTTTAAGGAACTACTTAAAATTCTTTCTGTTGGTGTCCGTGTAGTTGTCTCATTCTTATAATTTCTCAGGAAATAACTTGTAAGGAAGCAGCTCACACACATTTCATACATGTGATTTCCCATGTTTATCTGTAAGAAAATCTATGGGACTGATTTAGGTTCCATCTTATTAGGCTCAGATTTCACCTTCTCACTTAGGAACATCCTACCTGAACACTAGGTTTCATTCCTCTTGATTTATGTCAGTCTATCCATGTACTTTTTTATCTTTCTCTGTCACTCTCCTAAGCTTATAGCCAATCACGGGTTCCTAAATATGATTGCTGCTTTGGTATGTTATGGGAAGTTCCGCTACTCACAACACTTCATAAAAAGCAACAGTATGCAGCCAGATTTGAGGGTTATGTTCACTGAAGTAATAACAAGTTAGAGAATATTTAGTGATGATAAGAAGTGGACTAGAAGGCCGATATGAACTTGGGGAACCCTGTGACTAGAATGATAGTCAAGGCATAGAAAACAAGTGTTTTTAGTGTCCTTTCTTGTGTCTTGTTATTGCAAATCACTAGGGAAGAGAAGTGCAGAGCTGGAACCAACCTGTTTGTTCAAGACTCAGGAAATGACTGTATAACTTGGCAATAGAGATGTCACAATATGTGCCCCTTGTTTCTTTATGCATAGTCTTTTCACTTTTTACTGTGAGTTGCAGTGCTAGAAACTGCTCTTTACTTTAAGTAGACAGACATTCTGTGAAAGCTCTGATCATCATATATAGTATGAGTTCAATCTTCCCTGTGTGTTTTAATGCTTCAGGGGTATAAACATTTTTCCAGACATTATGCTTAGTATGTTTCATTTTGTGTTTTTTGATATTTTCATTGTGGTTTCAATAATCTGGGAAGGAGTATCTCAGAAATAAATGCACATTTCTTATATTATATTGGGAAACTAGGTATAAATCCACTTATTTCTGAGTCAGTTTTCCATTTTTGTGAAAAGACACCATGACCACAGCTGTTATAAGGAAGCCATATAATTTAGGGGTCTTTCCTGCAGTTCCAGAAGTTCAGACCATTCTCATCATGGCAAGAAGAATGGTAGTGTGCAGGAAATCATGGTGCTGGAGGAATAGCTGAGAGTCCAACATCTTGCAAGGAACAAGAAGTCAACTGACAGACTGGGCAGTATCCTGAGCAAAGAAAACCTCAAAGCCTACCCTCCACAGTGACATATTTCCTCGAATCAGGCCATGCCCACTCCAGCACGGGCATCTTTAAAGTGTTACTCCCTTTGATATTATGTGGGCCTTTATAATGGGAAGGGAGGCCCCGACTGTGAAGTCAATCCTCCAAAACTCCCAGGGCACCTGACACCTGAGCTGGGCACTGGGATCTGAGGATGCTCTAATAACCTCAGTAATGCCAACTATTAACATAGTATAAGAAAATGTGCTTTCTTAAGCAAACACAAACTCCCAGACATAAACACAGACAGACATATAACAACAGAGACAAACCTACACAAAGACATATATACTAGAGCAAACATATATGTATGTCAACATATTATTGGAATATCATTTTTTCTAATTAAAATATCATGTTCATTCATAATTTAGCTTGATATTATTGATACATGCCAGTACCCTCTCTCTCCTGCATCCTACTCTGGATGACCCTATGTTCCCTGAGCTATGTGTTGTCCTGTGGACTGAAATCTCAAAGAAGTGATTGAGATGAATTGTCCTTGAGAAGAAAAATGAGACAGTTCTTTACATGAGAAAAGGTGTTCTAACATTCAACACAGAGTAGTGATGAATCAAACACAGCACTTATTAATCAAAATGAGGGATTAATTCTTGAAATGATTCATTTTGAATCAAAACAGCTTTTATAATACACAAGAACTCTTCCATCAAATTAACTTTCAACACTAGATGAGTATTTCTTTTAATAAATACTGTTTGTTGTTTTTTATCAAGGCAGAGTTTCTCTGTGTAACAGTCCTAGCTGTCCTGAAACTGGCTCTGCAGATCAGGCTGGCCTCGAACTCAAATGATCCACCTGCCTCTGCCTTCTGAGTGCTGGAATTAAAGATGTGCACCACCACCAGGCAAATACATTATTTTGAGTTATGCATATGTGATTATGTGTAGATGATTTAGTGATCATGGAGACCGAGAGAGGTCACAGGATCCTCTGGATTCACATGTGGTTATGAACTGCCCTGAACTGAATCTAGTGTGTACAATCTCCTATTTTTTTTTTTTTTTAGTTTCTTTCAGATCTGATGCTGTTCACCATAGAATCAGGTCTGCCTTGTATGATAGTTTTCATTTTCTTCATGTCTGAGTACACCCTAAATTTAAAATGCAAATTAAATGGGGCAGTGGAAATAGCTCTGCAGTTCAGGTTCTTGCTGAAGCCTAATCTTCTACTGGGACCTTAACTAGGAGCTCAAGACTGCAAGGCTACAACAAAAGCTGTGCAGCAGCCAACAAGTTTTCCCATGCATGGGATGTGGAGACAGCATAATCACTGGATTCCCTGATGAACCATTCTAGCCATTTGTGATATCCCAGCCATGCATGGTGTAGGAAGCTTTCTGTCTTTGTGTTGCTTTTAATAGTTAATAAAGAAAGTGCAATTGGCCAATGGTTTAAGAGAATATAGCCAGGATGAAATCAAGAGTAGGCAGAGTCAGTGAGACTCCAGGTAGCTGCCAAAGGAGAAAGACATGAGCCACCAGCTGAAATCTTGTCAGTATGGAGGACATGAGCAATGTGGTAAAATATAAATAGAAATAGTTGTTTAACCAAAGATATAACAGATAACTATCAATATGCTTAAATGTTTGGCCAAGCAGTGATTTAAATAATATAGTTTCTGTGTGATTATTTTGGGAGGCTAGGAAATGAACAAACAGCCTCTGGCAACAAGGCCATTTGATACAACTTGTCTTTAAAATAAGGTGCTGATTGATAGGTGAATGAATCACATATCAAAGTGTACACAAATACACATATATATGAGGGCACGGTTAGAGGAAGGGGGAGAGAGGAAGAAAAACAGTATAACAAGTACATGTATAGAAACAATTTTATAAAATAAACTGAATAAAATAAATACAAAAACACAAAACTGAAAAACAGAAATTTAAATAAACATTTGGACACTTTACGGATTACTACACACCACACCTGTAGAGAGAATTCCTGATTTTGATTTGGAGAAGCAGCACAAACAAAGATGTGTATGGCCTTTAATGCCTCTCACACCAGGCTCTACTGTGACCCAGAACTCTGTGTGCTCTTAGTGCCCCCTGCTGGTTCTTAGGTTCCTTCAGGGAGGTTTGCATCTGAGCTCACAGTGCTATTCACTAACTGTGTACTTTGCCCAGTAATGCATGGCTGCGTCCTCAGACCTCAGACTACCTATTTCCAGGTACAGAGTGTTCTTGTCCCTGTCTCTGGAGATGGTGAATCAGATGAAACTACTACTACCACTAATGCATGCAAACCACTCCAGCCCTTATCCGTGTCTGGGCAGAACCCTGTTCATGTCATAGTTAATGAAGGTGGAACCACAGAGTTTCGGGAGCTTTTCAGGCTTACCTAAGACTCCCCAACTGCACCTCTCACTAGACACCTGAAAGCGCAGAGAATCTGATCATAAAACTGAAAAAAATCCATTTTTTTCATTCTCGTGCACACACGTGACACAAGGTCTCATCTCTATAAATTGCCTTTTAAAATAATGACAAGAAAAAGTGAACTAATCCTCAAGTCTATGGTGAGTGGCCTGTTTTTAGTGCTAATCACTGAATGCTAGGACGTGGGAATTCAGGGCTGGGCTACTTTGCTAGAGCTGCAGGATCAGGGCAGTGCTGGTGTTCCTGGGCACAGAGAAGACTTATTTTATGTCTTCCTGCTATAGGAAGCACTGGAGTTGGATCTCATGGGAAAGCATTTCTTAGAGCAGATAATAGTCATCAAAGACAATGATGACATTTATAGAAATTGACACAGTATTGAAGGTCAGTATTGATCCTTTCCTGGTTAAGGATTCATCAGTCATTTTTCTCTTTTGTGTAACTGCACAGAACTTGCTTTATTTCCATGATGTATGTTTCTATTGGATAAATGTATAACTAAACAGTTCAAAACATATCTCTGTTTCTATACACAAGCTCATCCTTTCCCATTGTCTATGCTGGACATTTCTACTCCCTTATGTGTCGCTTAGATAGAGTAAAACCTGCAATGTGATCTTTGCAGAACTCCTTGTCTGTTATGAGAATACTTGGGACTTTTCTCAGTTTTAATTATTTCTGAGACAATGCTGTTTGCAGGCAACAGGATACTTAGAAATGAGACAAGTCTTGTTAGTGTTTCACTACCACTTTGCAGTTACATGGTTCTATTTTCATCTAACTCACTTTTTGCATCCTAATGTTCTCACTTTGATTCATTTAAATTCTCTACCATCTTCTTCATGTTTACACCAGGCGACTGCTTTTATGATGTTTTAGCCTGGTTTTTATTTCATCCAATTAATATAATTAGCATATCCTGGGATTTTGGTTAAGTTTTAGGATGACCTTGCTTTTTATCAGTTGTTAACATTTTCTTAAATTCTCTTGTTTCCTCACTACTCATCCCCTTTCTCTCAGCACACCTCACTTTTGCTTTCACATCATCAGTATTATTCTGCCTTTGGTACTATTTGTTTTTCACATAAGATGTCTTCCATTCGTAGGGTTTTCATTCTAGCTCCCAAATCTACAAAACATAAGTGAGAACACCAAACACATAATCTATGTTCTAAAATGATCAAAACAAGCAGTGTTCCTCCCCCATCAATCTCTATTCTACTGTTTGACACACGAATAAACACAGAAGAAAAAGAAGCAGAAAGAATATAAAAGGTGGAGCATGGGGAGCAGTGCTGTGAAATCCTGTGTACTGGATGTGACATGGTGATCACATTCATGAACTCATAATGGCTGCTGTTTTGTGTGTAAGCCCTACATAAAACCAAGTCTGCCAAAACCATAGTGGAGATTATTTTTAGACATTACCTCTTACTGAGGAGCTGTTGGATGTAGACCATTTCTGGAAAGGAAGAATGCTTCTCATCTGACACTGTCTGTAGTCATTGGTAGTTTCCTATGTTACAATATTTGTCTCCATACACATGCACATATGGCCAACATTAACTGACCTCCTACTTGCCGTGAAGTGGTAAGAAACATACAAAGGGGAGGATATGGAAGGAAGTTGAATAGAAATAGCATAGAGATGTGATCATATTTAACTGTATACAAGCAGAGTATACAATTCTTTAAAAGAAAGAAAAATAGTACCTACTGTATAACTAAATGGTTTAAAGAAGCTTTTCCTTAATGTGATATGCAGGGGGTAGTCAAGACAGCCCTCAGTAAAAAGAATGATGATGAAGGTGTAATACAAATTATTTCAGGTGCTACACTGCAGTTACCATGATAATAAATTCAGCTTGGGACCAATACAAAATCAGATAGACAGAGAGAGAGGGGGAGAGAGAGAGAGAGAGTGCGTCTGGAAGAAGAAGTAGAGACGTAATGAGGTGAATGGTTTTTAGGGGCGCTAAGAGTAAAATGAGTATTAGCTAGGTCATGAAATGGTTTATTTTAGCCTTCAAGTGGCATCAGGACAGGTTGAAACAGGACATTGGAATATTTGAAATGCAGAAACACAATAGAATTTGTGCAGTGCAAATGCTAATGTCAAAGTTTTGAGAAGAACCCAGGGGCCAGGAGGAAATGAAACTTTACTACTTGCTTTTTCTTGCCATATCAGGCAACTGAAGGATCAATGACTGGTGAAAATACAACTGTAGAGAATCTTAACTAAGAGGGCCTGACACTGAATAGTGCAGTGTAGCACTGGAAAGAGCCTTATGAGATTCCTTAGTGGAGAAGTGCACAGAATAAAATGTGCATGATCATTTTTTGTATTGTTGTGCTGGCTTAGTGAGACAATTGCAGGGCCCTTGATAGTCTTTGTTATTATATGGGGACTCCTCAATAAAGAGGTACCAGGAAGAAAAATAGAAGATACTGGTTGAACAGTGGATGGGGATTTAGTATTCCCTATTGGTAAGGGTGCTTAAGAGGAGGGGGTATGTTTACTGGCCCTCTTAGGCCTATAACACATTTGTAGGATATCTAGAGGGGGAGGATGACAATAACCACAAATTTTTATGGTTCATTAATTTGTTAGAAACGGATGCAATTAATATTTCTTCGATATCTGCTGAGTTTCCATGTAGTAAGAAGCAAAGTTTGTAGGCATAAGCCCACCCATTGGGGGCGGGCTCACCTCGGGCGAATGTTTACTGATAAATTGGGCACACAGAAGCCGCTCTTCACTTCCTGCTTCTCGTACTTCACTGGAACCTTGGTTTCGTGAGTCTTGTTTTCATTAAAGTTGTGCAAATACCTACACAATTTGTCTACATTAATCTAAGCTGCCACTTCATTTTGGCGTCCAACGTTCGGGCACATTTGCCCCCGCCCCATAGCCCACTGTGCCCACAGCAGGTCCTGAACAGTCGCGATTGCTGCAGCTCCGGCCGGCTCGCTTGCCTGCCCGCCCTAGGCCCGGCCAGGGCAGCGCCGAGGCCGCTGCCACGGATCCTGCGCTGCCCACAGCCAGCGCTTTGTGCCACTCACCCGCTCGCAGTGCCAGAGGAGTTAGCCCCTCCCTCTCTGCATTGACGTTTGGAGCTGAACGCGGAAGCTTAAATATTTGCGGTTTTTCAACACAAACCGCCACAGAAGAAGGGGTCACTTTGAATAAATTTGGGTTTTGAGTTGTTTCAGACCGGCTCTCCAGGTGGACTCAAGTGGACACTTTCACCACCTCTGGCAGGAATCAGTCATTATAGGTAAATTTTTTTTTCCTTTTTTAAATAAAATGTCTGAGAATATAACTATTCAGGATTTTAACAGTGTTTTTGAGTGTGCCATGTGGGAGATCCTACAAGAGGTGTCTAGCACCCCACACCTATGAATCCTTCTAGGATTAGTAGTTTTCCTTGGTATTAAGTGGTTTGACAACAAAAGTCTGATAGAGTATTTAAGAGACAAATCCAGGATTCTTAAGGCAGAGGTTGAACATCTACAAATGATTAAGCATGACAATAATCTTCTCAAGAATCAGTTTAAAGTTCTACAGGAAGAGAACAGAACTTTGTTTAACAAGACAATGGTGACTGAAAAAAAAATAGAAAAGGTTCAGGTGGATGTTAAGGAGAAATTCATGACTATGAAAGAGGGAACAGCTGAGTTGGATCGTAAACTCCAATCCCTTTCTGTAGGAAGTGAAACATTAGTGGCTGATATTAAGGAGTAATTCATTACTATGGAAGAAGGATCAGCTGGTTTAAATCGTAAATTTCATCAGTCACTTTCTGAAGGGACTGAAACATTAACTGAGAGAATCAAAACGGTTGAATGTGACAATCAAATTTTGTCTAAAGCTTATGACAAATTGGCGGAAAGATTGTCAATACAAGAAGGCACGGTTTATGCCATAAAAATTATGTCCAAAGATGAGATGTTATCTCTAATGGACAAACTTCATACTTTAGAATCCTCAATGAAGGCTTTAGAACATAATACTGGACAGGAGATTCAGACATTGCAGAAGGCAATGGTGAATAGAATTGAAAAGATTGAGAAATTTCTAAATTCTAATGAAGGAGAGCAAAGGGAAGAAAAGCAAATTTTAACTACATCTGTGGGTAAATCTCTTCGGGACAATTTCCACAAAGCTCTACCTACAGCTCTACCTGCCTTTCCAGTAATAGCAACAGAGAAGGTGATTGGTTCCAGAAAACCTAGGGTCATCAAGGAAGATACATGGGAGCCTGTCTGTGTGAATGATCTCAAAGAAATTAACCAGGCTGTCATGACTTTTGGGATGCACGTCTCTTTTCTTAAAGAGATGCTAAAATCTTGGGCATCAACAAACAGAGCAACGCCCTGAGACTGGCTCCAGCTGAGCTCTGCAGTAATTGAGAGTGGACTGCAATTGAAATGGAAATGCTTATTCAGGCAAGAGGCTAGACTTTTAGAACAGCAGGAAAAAGCGAAGAGAATTGACATTTCCCTAGATAAAATTCTAGGTGAAGGGCTCTTTTCTGACCCTCAGGAACAAGCTAATTTGGATGAAAACACACTTTCCATGTGTACTACAGCAGCCTTAAGGGCTTGGGAAAGGGTACAAGACCCAGGACAGAGAATGGAATCATTTTTCACAGTTAAACAGGGTCAGAGAGGACCCTTTAGTGACTTTTTACAAAGACTAACTAAGGCTGTACAAATAAAGATATCTGACCCAGAAGCAAGACATATAATGATTGAGTCTTTGATTTATGAAAATGCAAATGTGGAATGCAAAAGGATTTTGGGGTCTTTAAAGCTCAGATCAGCGCCCTTGGAAGAATGGGTCTTACATACACTGGATGTTGATACATTTGATTATGGCACTGAAGCATGGGTAGAAGAAGCAATTTCCAATGGTAAAAGGAGACACCAGAATACCAAATGTTTTAATTGTGGCAAAATGGGTCATATGAAAAGGAATTGTAGACAACGGATTTTCAGAAATAATAATAATGCATCTTCTAGAAATAACAGAAATAGAAGGACTCAGCCTTCAGGTTTAAGTAGAAGATGTGGAAAAGGCAGACATTGAACGAATGAATGCAGATCTACAAGAGATAGACAAGGCAACCTGATACAGATGGGAAACATGAGAGGGGGGGCCTCACAGGCCCCCGTGGCAAATATGGTTCAGTCATTTCAAGTCTCTGCAGAGAACGTGCCTCGGCAGGACAATTAGGAAGCCCCATGCCTACCGTTACAAGCAATAATGATCAGAAAGATGAGTTACGTGTGTTTTGGCAAAATTCTATAAATGATCAGAGACCTAAGCTGATAGTGTGTGTAAATGGCATTTTATTACTGGACTGCTGAACATACGTGCTGATGTAAGTATCATTACCCCAGAATCTTGGCATCCATATTGGCCTTTTCAGAATGTAAATGTTCAGCTCCTGGGAATTGGAACCCTATCTCGAGAAAGGCAGAGCACGAGATGGGTTGAATGTATAGGGCCAGAGGGAAAAATAGGAAAATTAAGGCCATATGTAGCCAATATTGCAATGAATTTATGGAGTCGTGACCTATTACAACAATGGAATACCCAAATTAACATTCCTGCTACTTCTAGAGCCTATATTTCTGAGAATAATATTAAAAGATACTACAAACGGAGAAAACCAGCCATTCAGGCTGTACAAGAACAAGCAATTGATGTCCCTTCAGAGATACCAACAGCCTTGCCTCTAGAATGGTTGACTGAGAAACCAATATGGACAAAGCAGTGGCGTTTAGCTGAGGAAAAGTTACAGGCTTTAGAACAGCTGGTACAAGAACAATTGGATGCTGGACATATAGAAGAGTCTACCAGCCCTTGGAATTCTCCTGTATTTGTGGTTAAGAAAAAATGAGGTAAATGGAGAATGGTGACAGATCTTGGGCCATCAACAAGGTTATTCAACCTATGGGCCCTCTGCAATCTGGAATTCCTTTGCCCTCTTTATTACCAAAAGGATGGCCACTCATAGTTATTGATTTAAAGGATTCTTTTTTCACTATACATTTGCAAAAAGAAGATAGAGAAAAATTTGCCTTCACAGTGCCTACATATAACAATTCTCAACCTTCGAGGAGGTACCACTGGGCCGTCCTCCCCCAGGGCATGTTAAGTAGTCCCTCATTGTGGCAATATTTTGTGAATCAACCATTGCAAATTATCCACAAGAAATTTCCCAAATCGATAATATATCACTATATGGATGATATTTTGTTATCCGATTCAAACATGGATACCTTGATCAGACTATTTGAAGAAATAAAGATACTTTTACCTAAATGGGGATTGCAAATTGCTCCTGAAAAGATTCAGAAGGGAGATTCTGTTAATTATTTAGGTTATAAAATAGGTTTACAAAAAATTAAGACACAAAAGGCACAAATTAGGAGAGATCGCCTACGGACCCTTAATGACTTTCAAAGACTGTTAGGAGACATTTCCAGTCTACGACCAGCTATTGGGATAACACCTATCTAATAATTCATTTGAACAAAACCTTGGATGGTGATAAAGATTTAAACAGTCCCAGAGAATTAACAACTGAAGCAGAAAAGGAACTGACAATGATTGAGGAAAAATTACAACAGGCACATGTGGACAGTATGAATCCAGAGCTTGATTGTATTCTTGTCATACTACCATCAAAAATTTCTCCTACAGGAATTTTAATGCAGAGAGATGATATTTTCTTGGAAAGGATCTTTTTACCACATAAACCAAGTAAGAAACTGAAAACTTATGTGGAAAAAGTCTCTGAGTTAATTATAAAAGGCAAGCTGAGACTTCGTCAACAAGCAGGCATAGACCCAGCAGAAATTATAGTGCCTTTCACTGCTGATGAACTAAAGAAATTATGGGAAGATAATGAACCATGGCAAAGAGCTTGTGCTAATTTTTTGGGAGATATTAATAATAACTATCCAAAAAGCAAGAGGCTTAACTTCATAAAGAGAACTTCTTGGATTCTTCCTTGGATCGTCCGTGATCCTCCAATAACTGGAGCCCGTACATTCTATACTGATGCCAATAAATCAGGGAAGGCAGGTTACAAATCAGAAGACTTGGGTAAGGTGGAACAAAGTCCTTATGATTCTGTCCAGAAGGCGGAATTATATGCCATTCTTATGGTGCTAAGGGATTTTAGAGAACCTATTAATATAATTACTGATTCACAATACACAGAAAGAGTTATTTTACATATTGAAACTGCTGAATTTATACCTGATGATACAGAACTAACCTCATTGTTTATCCAGGTTCAAGATTTGATCAGGAACAGGCTTTGCCCTATGTACATAACACACATCCGATCCCATACGGGTCTGCCAGATCCTCTAGCACAAGGTAATGCAGAAATTGATCAATTATTGATCAGTAGTGTGCTACAAGCCTCTGAATTTCATAAAAAACATCATGTTAATTGCAAAGGTTTGAAGAAAGAGGTTTCTATCACATGGCAACAAGCTAAGGAGATTGTAAAGAAATGCCCTACTTGCTCTTTCTATAACCAAACACCACTGCCTGCAAGGGCTAATCCAAAGGGCACCCAAAGGAATGAAATCTGGCAGATGGATGTGTTCCACTTTGCAGAATTTGGCAAATTAAAATATGTTCATCACACCATTGACACTTATTCAGGCTTTCAGTGGGCAACTGCTTTAAGTTCAGAAAAAGCTGATTCAGCAATCACTCATTTATTAGAAGTCACGGCTATCATGGGTATACCTACATAAATAAAGACAGATAATGGTCCTGCTTATGTCTCTAGGAAAATGAAACGGTTTTTTGATTATTACAATATCAAGCATGTTACAGGTATACCATACAATCCTACAGGTCAAGCAGTCATAGAAAGATCAAATCGAACTATAAAGGATATGTTGAACAAACAGAAAGGGGTGGAAAACACCCCCAGAAATAGGTTACATAATGCTTTGTTAACCTTGAATTTTCTCAACTCTAATGAGAAGGGAACAACGGCTGCAGAAAGACATTGGATAATAGAAAAGTCTACTGAACTAAATCAACCAGTTTATTTCAAGGATGTGCTGACGTCACAATGGAAGCCAGGAGATGTGCTGCATTGGGGAAGGGGTTTTGCTCTTATCTCTACAGGTGAGGAAAAATTGTGGATACCATCAAAATTAATAAAGGTTCGGTTTGAAGAAGAGAAGCCACTTGGAAAAGATAAATAACAATTCATTCACAAGGACGGCGAGCATACTGATGGTAAGGAATACAGATAGGTTGGGTGCAGGGTTCTTTTCTTATCTCCACAGGAAAATACTCATCTTCAAAGAAATTAAGGGACCCTGAATATTTAATTACTGATGGATGGACACATTTTGTAAGTATTAATTATATATATATATATATATATATATATATATATATATATATATATGTCTTATTAAACATTTCTTTATAAATATGTAGAGCTGGTTTTGAAGTTGGACTCTGGCTCAGTCCCTCTCCAATTCCAAGCCTGTTAGTAAGAGAAAAACCCAGAGTTTCTGGAGTTTCTGTCTCATGTCAAGAGCCATGATATGGGACAGAAAGAAATAAGAGTTAGAAAACATCTTTGCTTTTCTTCCTATCTATCATACTTTTCATTGAATATATCTATCATGCCTTTCATTGAATATAGAGATATGTATGTCTATATATGTCTATATGATTAATGTTTAAGTTTTTCACAATGAACAAGGAGTTTTTCTTGAAGTGACATTTGAAGTTTCCAGGAAGAAGATGGGGCCCCACAACAACAACTCTACCTGGTTGATATGACGTCATGATACTGATAGCACTACTACAAGACCTGTTTTGGGTACCAGCTGCACAAGACGATCCCAACTTGGTTAGCTGAAATGATGCACATCTTGTACAACATTCTGGCCAGACCTCCACAAAATACTCAGAGACTATTTGCAATTTTAAAAGACATTGATCTTGAAATTTAACCATCATTTTACTTTCACAGGATCCCCCAGAAAGAACGTCGCCCCCATGACAGCTGGAAGTAATTCTAGAGGACGACGTCCCCTCTCCCAGTAAAGTTTGTCCCTGGGTTTAGGGGCATAATTTAGGGGTTGGGAGTTTGGGGGAGGGATTTTATAAGCTCAGGGATCATTTTGAAAAAAAACAAAAAGAGGGATGATGGGATAATAGATTTATAATTGTGTTACTGTTTTTAGACAAATATATTGGTATCGTTTCTTGTATATTGATACAAAGTTAAATTATATTGACTATTGTATGCATGCATGTTTTTACCTCTGTTTAAAACATTTTTATGTATTGAGATATATTGCATTGATATATATATATATATATATATATATATATATATATATATATATAGTATATATTTACCATATTGCAGTATACATTTCTACCTCTGATTAAGATACTTATATAATGTTTGTGTATTGATATATATTTACCATGTTGCAATGTATATTTGTACAGTGTTTGTATTTGGAGGTCATTATCCTCATTTGTTACACAGTTGTTTATTGTCCTAGTCTTTAAGTTAGATAGATATTGAGAATTTTATAGATTAATAGTCATCTAAGTTTGTCATTTATAATTAGACTAATCAGGTTCTTTAGATATATAGAGATTATACTCAGTATAGATAGATAATCTTCAACCTCTTTGAAGAGCTGTAGAATATGGCCTTTAATATAACTCAGAGTTTCGTGATAGTGAGACACAATTGCACCTGGCAACACCGCTCTATTCCAGAGAGAACATTGAGCACCAAAGACACTCCACTGGGAGCTTGTCTTCTTGGCAGAACTGTCCTTTGGGTTAAGAAAAGCCCATACCTCAACCACTGACAGAGATACAGAGCGTGCATCAATGGATACAACAGGACTGTCATATCCTGCCAAGACAGGGTAAGATAGTTTTGAAAAGTTCCTTGCCTTTAATAATGGTATGTCAGTTATGTTAGGCCTTAGCCAAAGTTGGTTGACTCAACATTGCAAACGAGACTTTGGGTGATTGCCCAGGTAGTCAGTTGTCTCTGTCAATTGTTACACATTTTGGATATATCTCGTTTGTTAAGTAATATTTATTCCCTTCTCGGATCTTTGATGGAGTTGAAGATTATATAATTGTAGTTACTCTACATTATTTAGACTCCTTGAGATAGAATGTTTAGCAAAACTTTTGATTCTCAATATTGTTTGTTATATTTATTATTTGTTATTATTGTATATAGTTGTATTTGGTTTAGTTCTGTCTTATTTAGACAAAAAGGGGAGATGTATGGATAAGTCCCACCCCTTAGGGGGTGTGTTCGCCTCAGGCTAAAGTTTGCCTATAAATTTGGCAAGCATGCTCCCAGCCCTTGCTTCTGCTTTCGTTGTCTCCGCGGGAACGATGGTTCTGTAAGTCTATTCCTCCATTAAAGCTGTCTATATTTTGACAGTCTGTCTGCATTCGCTTATGCCGTTACAAACCTCCACAGATACAAAAGAATATCAGTGTCCACCTGTGTCTTATATGCTCACCATGGATTAAAGTTAGAATTCAACAACAATGAGACCCCCAGAAAGCCTACAAACTCATGGAAACTGAACAATCAACTACTGAACCACACCTGGGTCAAGGAAGAAATTAAGAAAGAAATTAAAGTCTTCCTTGAACTTAATGAAAATAAAGAGACAACACACTCAAACCTATGGGACACGATGAAAGCAGTGCTAAGAGGAAAGTTCATAGCATTAAGTGCCTACTTAAAGAAAACGGAGAAAGCATACATTGGGGACTTAACAGCACACCTGAAAGCTTTAGAAAAAAAAAAGAAGCAGATCTGCCCAGAAAGAGTAGAAGACTGGAAATAATCAAACTGAGGGCAGAAATCAACAAAATAGAAGCACAGAAAACAGTCCAAAGAATCAATGAAACAAAAAGATGGTTCTTAGAGAAAATCAACAAGATCGACAAACCCCTTTCCTAACTAATTAAACAACAGAAAGAGAACACGCAAATAAATAAGATCAGAAATGAAAAGGGTGACATAACCACAGACATAGAGGAAATTCAGAAAATCATTAGATCTTACTACAAAAGCCTGTATGCCACAAAACTGGAAAATGCAAAAGAAATGGACATTTTTTTTAGATAAGTACCATATATCCAAGCTAAACCAAGACCAGGTGAACGATCTAAATAGACCTGTTAGTCGCGAAGAACTTGAAGCTGTTATCAAAAATCTCCCCTCTAAAAAAAGCCCAGGACCAGATTGCTTCAATGCAGAATTCGACCAGAACTTCCAAGAAGAGCTAATACCTATAATCCTTAATGTATTTCACAATATAGAAACAGAAAAGTCACTGCCAAATTCCTTTAATGATGCTACAGTTACCCTGATACCAAAACCACACAAAGACTCAACCAAGAAAGAGAACTACAGGCCTATCTCACTCATGAATATCGATGCAAAAATTCTCAATAAAATACTGACAAACCAAATTCAAGAACACATTAGAAAAATTATCCACTATGATCAAGTAGGCTTCATCCCAGAGATGCAGGGCTGGTTCAACATACGCAAATCTATCAATGTAATCCACCATATAAATAAACTGAAAGAAAAAAACCATATGATCATTTCATTAGATGCTGAAAAAGCATTCGACAAAATTCAACACCCCTTTATGATAAAGGTATTGGAGAGACAAGGGATACAAGAGTCATACCTAAATATAATAAAAGCTATTTACAGCAAGCCGACAGCTAACATTAAATTAAACGGAGAAAAACTCAAATCCATCCCACTAAAATCAGGAACAAGACAAGCATGTCCACTCTCTCCATACCTCTTCAATATAGTGCTTGAAGTTCTAGCAATAGCAATAAGCCAACATGAGGGGATCAAGGGGATTCGTATTGGAAAGGAAGAAGTTAAGCTTTCATTATTGGCAGATGATATGATAGTGTACATAAGCGACCCCAAAAACTCTACCAAAGAACTTTTACAGTTGATAAACACCTTTAGTAATGTGGCAGGATACAAGATCAACTCCAAAAAATCAGTTGCCTTCCTATACACTAAATATAAAGAAACAGAGAAGGAAATCAGAGAAACATCACCTTTCACGATAGCCACAAAGAGCATAAAATATCTTGGGGTAACCCTGACCAAGGAAGTGAAAAATCTATTTGACAAGAACTTTAAGTCTTTGAAGAAAGAAATAGAAGAGGACACCAGAATATGGAAGGATCTCCCTTGCTCTTGGATTGGGAGGATCAACATAGTAAAAATGGCAATTATACCAAAAGCAATCTATAGATTCAATGCAATCCCCATCAAAATACCATCAAAATTCTTCACAGATCTGGTGAAGACAATAATCAACTTTATATGGAAAATCAAAAAACCCAGGTTAGCCAAAACAATCTTATACAATAAAGGAACGTCTGGAGGCATTACCATCCCTGACTTCAAACTCTATTACAGAGCTACAGTATTGAAAACAGCTTAGTATTGGCAGAAAAACAGAGAAGTCGACCAATGGAATCAAATAGAAGACCCTGACATTAACCCACAAACCTATGAGTCCTGATTTTCGATAAAGGAGCTAAAAGTATACAATGGAAAAAAAGAGAGCATCTTCAACAAAACAGTTTTTGTGCTGGCAAAACTGGATGTCAATCTGTAAAAGAATGAAAATAGATCCATATCTATCACCATGCACAAAACTCAAGTCCAAGTGGATTAAAGACCTCAATATCATTCTGAACACAATGAACCTGATAGAAGAGAAAGTGGGAAGTACTCTACAACATGTGGGCACAGGAGACCATTTCCTACGTATAACCCCAGCAGCACAGACAGTAAGGGCCTCATTGAATAAATGGGACCTCCTGAGACTGAGAAGCTTCTGTAAAGCAAAGGACACTGTCGCTAAGACAGAAAGGCAACCCACTGACTGGGAGAAAATCTTCACCAACCTCGCAACTGACAAAGGTCTGATCTCCAAAATATATAAAGAACTCAAGAAACTAGACTGTAAAAGGCTAATCAACCCAATTATAAAATGGAGCACTGAACTGAACAGAGATCTCTCAACAGACGAACTTCAAATGGCCAAAAGACACCTAAGGTCATGCTCAACTTCCTTAGCGATCAGGGAAATGCAAATCAAGACAACTTTTAAGATACCATCTTACACCTGTCAGAATGGCAAAAATCAAAAACACCAATGATAGCCTTTGCTGGAGAGGTTTTGGAGAAAGGGGTATACTCATCCTTTGCTGGTAGGAATGCAAACTTGCAACCACTCTGGAAAGCAGTGTGGAGGTTTCTCAGGAAATTTGGGATCAATCTACCCATGGACCCAGCAATACCACTCTTGGGAATATACCCAAGTGAGGACTTATCATACAGCAAAAGTATATGCTCTACTATGTTCATAGTAGCATTGTTTGTAATAGCCAGAACCTGGAAACAACCTAGATGCCCTTCAATAGAAGAATGGATGAAGAAAGTATGGAATATATACATATTAGAGTACTACTCAGCAGTAAAAAACAAGAACTTCTCCAGCCACAAGATTTCCTATTTTAAGTCTATTAATGTGGTAAATAATATTTCTATGTATACAATTCTGATTTTTTTAATTTGAACTTTTTTTCTTGAACTTAATACCTTTTAGATGGAATGCAAGTACTATAACTCAGAGCTAGCCTAGCCCTCCTAAATTTTAAAATATTACATTTCCATCAGAAAATAAAATTTTGATTACAACATTCAAAACAAACACCAGCCCCCCACTTCTATTTGATATCCAGCACTTATGAATGTATGTAACACAGCAGAAAAATAGTTATTTTCCTGATCAATATTCTGAATGTAGAGTAGGAAGAACAAATAAAATCAAAGAAATAAAATGAGGCTGGGGAAAGAAATTTTCTTCCCAGCTTGTGTCTCATATCCAGAATCTCGAGTACATGAAATGATGAAATTATTATGTACTGTAAAGACTCCTAGAGCATTCAGGATTCTCCCTAATTATATTCAACACCACATACTTGCATGAAGTAGTAAAAAATAAGAATGTACTGAGCACATGAAAACACATTGTCTGCAACACACTGAACTGAGGAAGTCTGGGGCTACCGAGTTGTGTTCTCAGTCATTGGTGTTCTGATTGTCACTTTGGATCTTAGGCAGAAAGTGGATCTGGGTTGTGTTTAGAGCCTTTATTAAGGGAAGGGAGGCCCTGACTGTGAAGTCAATACCCCACTCCAAGTCTCCCAGGGCACCTGACACCTGACCTGGGTTCTGTGGTCAGAGGATGCTGTGGTAACTTCTGTAAGGTAATCTAGTAACATAGTTTGAGAAAATATGCCTCTCTTAAGCAAACACATAAAATCCCAGGCATAGACACAGACAGACAGACATAACAAAAGAGAAAACCTATACAAAGACGTATATACTAGAGCAAAGATCATATATATATACATATATACATATATATATTATTTGAATGTCATTTGTTCTATTTAAAATATCATGTTCATTAATAATATACCTTGATAATATTGATACATCCCAGTACCCTCTCTCTCCTGCATCCTCTCTGGATGATGCTGTGTTCCCTGAGCTATGTGTTGTTCTGTGGATTGAAATCTCAGAGAAGTGAATAAAATGAATTTTTCTTGAGAAGAAAAATGAGACAGTTCTTTTGATGAGGAATACATCCTAAACTTTAACAGGGAGTAGTGATGATTCAAACACAGTATTTATTAATTAAAATGAGCAATTAGTACTTGAAATGTTTCTTTTTGAATCAAAACATCATATGTACTACACAAAAACACTTCCTTCAAATTAACTCCCTGCACTAGATTAGTAGTTTGTTAAATAAATATTTTTTTGAAGACAGGATTTCTCTGTGGAATAGCCCTAGCTGTCCTGGCTCTGACTCTGCACACCAGGCTGTGCTTGAACTCAAATGATCAGCCTGCTTCTGCCTGCTTAGTGCTGAAATCAAAGATGTGCACCACCACCACCAGCAAATACAGTGTTTTGAGTTACACATACATGTTTCTGTGTGCATGGTGTAATGATCATGGAGACATTCAGAGGTCGGGACTCACATATGGTTATGAACTGCACTGAGTCTATGATTTACAATCTCCTGTTACTTTATTTCCTTTTAATCTGATGCTGTTCACCACAGAATCAGTTCCACCCCTTATGGCAGTTTTCCTTTCGTTCATGTCTGAGTACACCCTAAGTTTAAAATGCAACTTAAATGGGGCAATCAAAATAGCTCTGCAGGTCAGATTCTTGCTGAAACAGAATCTTCAACTGGGATCTTAATTATGAGCTCAAGTCTTCAAGGCTACAAAAAGAGCTGTTTGTCAGCCAACAAGTTTTCCCATTCATGGGATGTGGAGACAGCATAATCACTGGGACTCACTAAAATTAGTCTAACCATTTGTGATCTCCAAGCCATGGTGCAGGAAGTCCTTCTGTCTATGTGTTGCTTTTATTGGTTAATAAGTAAGGCGCTTTTGGCCAATGGCTTAACAGAATATAACCAGGCTGGAAAAGATATATATATATATATATATATATATAGAGAGAGAGAGAGAGAGAGAGAGAGAGAGAGAGTAGGCAGAGTGAGTGAAACTCCATGTATCTGCCAGAAGAGAAAGACATGAGCCACCTATCAGAACATTGCCATGAGCACCATGGTAAAATATAAAATTAATAGAAATGGATTAACTAAAGATATAAGTGGTAGCTACAAATATGCTTGATAGTGATTATTTTGGGAGTCTGGGAGGGTGGGAAATGAAAAAACAGCCTTCAGCAACAGGGTCATTTGATACAACTTGTCTTTAAAATAAGGTGCTGATTGACAGGTAAATGAATCACATATCAAAATGTACACAAATACACACATATATGAGGATAGGGTTAAAGGAAGGGAGAGAGGAAGAAAAACCATATAACAAATACATACATATATAAATACAATTTTATAAAATAAAAATGAATAAAATACAAAAACACTTACCAAACTTAAAAACAGAAATTTAAATAAACATTTGGACACTTTAAGGATTACTACACACCACACCTGTAGAGAGAATTCCTAATTGTAATATGGAGAATCAGCACATCAAAGATGTGTCTGGCCTTTTCTGCCTCTCCCAATTGGCTCTACTGTGAACCAGAGGTCTATGTGAACTTAGTGCCCCCTGCTGGTCCTTAGAATCCCGCAGGGAGGTTTACATCTGAGCTCATAGCAGTATTCACTGTTTACTTTGCACAGTAATACATGGCTGTGTCCTCAGACCTCAGACTACCTATTCCCAGGTACAGAGTGTTCTTGTCCTTGTCTCTGGAGATGGTGAATGCGATCTTCATGGCATCAGCATAGTAGATGGAACTACTACCACCACTAATGCATGCAAAACACTCCAGCCCCTTAC
The DNA here is from genome assembly GCA_963919705.1 of Alexandromys oeconomus. Lineage (NCBI taxonomy): Eukaryota > Metazoa > Chordata > Mammalia > Rodentia > Cricetidae > Alexandromys > Alexandromys oeconomus. The sequence continues at coordinate 6,923,693 of CAWTZB010000260.1, read as the reverse complement.
CCGTGTCGGGGCAGACCTAGTTCATGTTATAGTTACTGAAGGGGCAACCACAGAGTCTCAGGAGCTTCTCAGGCTTTACTAAGAATCCCCAAGACTCCACCAACTGCATCTCTCACTAGACACCTGAAGCGCAGAGAAATCTGATAAAAAAAAAAATAAACTGAACAAAATCCATTTTTTCATTCTCGTGCACGCACGTTACACACCGTCTCATCTCTATAAATTACCTTTTAAAATAATAACAAGAAAAAGTGAACTAAGCCTCAAGTCCATGGTGAGTGGCCTGTTTTTAGTGCTAATCACTGAATGGGAGGACCTGGGAATTCAGGGCTGGGTTCCTTTGCCAGAGCTACAGGATAGTGCTTGTGTTCATGGGCACAGAGAAGGCTTATTTGCATGTCTTCCAGCTATAGGAACACATTTCTCAAAGCAGATAGTAGTAATCAAAGACAATGATGACATTTATAGAAATTGACACAGTTTTGTAGTTCAGTATTCATCCTTTCCTGGTTAAGGATTCATCACCTATTGTTCTCTTTTGTGCAAATTCACAGAACCTGCTTTCATTCCATGTTATATTTCTTCTTTTTATAAATGTAAAATTAAAGAGTTCCACACATATCTCTGTTTCCACACACAAGCTCATCGTTTCCCGTTGTCTGGATTGGACATTTCTACTCCATTTTGTGTCTTTTAGATAGGGTCAGACCTGCAATGTGATCTTTGCAGAACTCCTTGTCTGTTATGGGAATACTTGGGAATTTTCTCAATTTTAATTATTTCTGAGACAATGCTGCTTCCAGCCAACAGGAGACTTAAAAATGAGACAAGTCTTGTTAGTGTTTCACTACCACTTTGCAGTTACATGATTCTATTTTCATCTAACTCACTTTTTGCATCCTAATGTTCTCACTTTGATTCATTTAAATTCTCTACCATCTTCTTCATGTTTACACCAGGCAACTCATGACTGCTTTTAGGTTGTTTTAGCCTGGTTTTTATTTCATCCAATTAATATAATTAGTATATCCTGCGATTTTGATTATGTATTAGGATGACCTTGCTTTTTTTTTAGTTGTTAACATTTTCTTAAATTCTCTTGTTTTCTCCCTACTCATCCTCTTTCTCTCAGCACACCTCACTTTTGCTTTCACATCATCAGTATAACTCTGCATTTGGTACTCTTTGTTTCTCCCATAAAATGTTTTACCTTCCTAGGGTTTTCATTCTAGTTCAAAATCTATAAAACAGAAGCAAGAACAGTAAACACATAATCTAGATTCTAAAAATGATCAAAACAGGCAGTCTTTCTCTTCCACCAATCTTTTTTCTACTGTTCAACACACGAATTTTTACTGTCATTCATGATCCTCCTAGGCTGAATGAACACAGAGGAAGAAGAGGCAGAAAGAATATAAAAGGTGGAGCATGGGGAGCAGTGCTGTGAAATCCTGTGTACTGGATGTGACATGGTGATCACATTCATGAACTCATAATGGCTGCTGTTTTGTGTGTAAGCCCTACATAAGACCAAGTCTACCAAAACCCTAGTGGAGATTATTTTAACCTCTAATTGAGGAGCTGTTGGATGTAGACCATTTCTGGAGAGGAAGAATGCTTCTCATCGAAGACTGTAGTCATTGGTAGTTTCCTATGTTACAGTGCTTGTCTCCATACACATACACATATGGCCAACATTAAGTGACCTTCTACATGTCATGAAGAGTTGAGTGGTGAGAAACTTACATAAGGGAGGATATGGAAGGGAGTTGAATGGAAATAGCATTGAGATATAAATGATCACATATACAAACAGAGTATACAATTCTATTTTTTTTAAAGAAAAATAGTACTTACTGAATAACTAAATGGTTTAAAGAAGCTTTTGCTAAATGTGATATGCAGGAAGTAGTCAAGACAAACCTTAGTAAAAAGAATGACAATGAAGGTGTAATACACATTATTTCATGTGCTACACTGCATTTACCATGATAATAAATTCAGCTTGGCACCAGTACAAAATCAGACAGAGAGAGAGAGAGAGAGAGAGAGAGAGAGAGAGAGAGAGAGAGAGAGAGAGAGAGAGACTGCTGGGAGAAGAAGTAGAGACCTAATGAGGTGGATGGTGTTTAGGGGGTGCCAAGAGTGAAATAAATATTAGCTATGTCACAAAATGGTTTATTTTAGCCTTCAAGTGGCATCAGGACAGGGGTGAAAGCAGGACATTGGGATATTTGAAATGCAGAAAACCAATATAATTTGTGCAATATAAAGGCTAATGTCTAAGTTTGGAGAAGAACACAGGGGGCCAGGAGGAAATGAAAATTTACTACTTGTTTTTTCTTGCCATATCAGGCAACCAAAGGATAAATGGTTGTTGAAAATATAACTATAGATAATCTTAATTGAGAGAGCCTGATACTGAATCTTGCATTGCAACATTGACAAGGGTTTTATGAAATTCCTCAGTGGAGTAAAATGTGCATGATCATTCATTGTATTATTGTGCTGGCTTAGTGAAACAAGTGCAGGGCCCTTGATAGTTTCTGCTTATTATATGGGGACTCCTCGATAAAGAGGTACCAGGAAGAAAAATACAAGATACTGGTTGAACAGTATATGGGAATTTGGTATTCCCTATCTGTAAGGGTGCTTAAGAGGAGGGGTATGTTTACTGGGCCTTACAGGCCTATAATACAATTGTAGGATTTCTAGAGGGGGAAGATGACAATAGCCATAAATTTTTATGTTTCATTAATTTGTTAAAAACACATCTAATTAATTTTTTTGAATATCTGCTGAGTTTCAATGTAGTGAGAAGCAAAGATTATTCATACCATAGATTTTCCCACCATAGAAGACACAAGTATTTGACTAGGAAGGCTGAAGACAAACAAGCTATGAGCATAGAAAATTATAAAAATTAATAATATTCATTATAAAATTTCAGTCAGCATCTTTCTAAAGAGTAAAGAGCCAGAAGAAATCATCCAGAAACTTAAAAATTTAGTATATCAACCTCAAAGTGACTAGTAAAATTATATGATGCATTATTAATGGGAACTTCAGGGGACAAAGGAATATTTTACTATCTTACAGGACAGTGGTTTCACCAGTGTTTACTCACAAGATGACTATTGTGATGTACCAGATTTACATTAGTTATCAGAGATTATAATATGCTGAAAACACCTCAATAGGTTTCTTTTTAAAATTCTGACTAATGTAACTTCTATACCCACATTTATTAAAGGACAAGTTCCATGCTAATGACACATAGAATTAGGACCATGGGAATGTGAGAGGGAGAAGCGCCATTCATTGAGGGTGTCTTTATGGGACTTCACACCTCAGGCTTTCTGACACAGGATCCAGCTGGAGAGACAGTGTCATGGTGGTATCAGGAAATGAACACCGGAATGAAAAAAATCTATTTTAAATGAAAATGCCAGCCCATTTGCACACTACTCATTTAGATATTGATGACCACATGGCCTTTGTTTCTAATTCTCTGAAGGTCTTTAATTACCAATGTCAAGCAGAACCATGCTCCTACTGAATGGTGTAGTGGCATTTAATTTGTACTTTAATAAGTAAATCTTGGCTGAGGAACAGAAGAGTAATACAGCCACATGTGTTAGCATTACAGAACAGGCAACAATGAAACACACCTGTAATCCCAATAGCCAAAGTAGATTGCCATAGAAAAAGTACAGTAATGGTGCACACACTTAATCCCAGAACTAGAGAGAATTATAAAACAGGAAGAAACAGTTCTCTCTCTCAGACTCATTCTGAGTTTGCTGGAGGCAGGTTCACAATTTCTGACTGAAAGAGGAAAGAGCCAGTGGCTGGCTGTTTTGCATTTCTGACCTTCATGTTTAACCACAATTTCTATCACTGAGTTTATATATCATGCTTCATTTGGTGCCCAACATTAGGGATACAAATTCACCAAAGAACTATTTGCCTGAGGCTTTTTGGGCACCAGCTCAGGCCAGAGATGGGAGTGGAATTCCAGCTCTAGGATTCAGAGCACAAATCGAACCACCTGGATTTAGGAGAAGCACTAGTGCTCCCAGCTCCCATCCTCCCAACTTAACTTCTTCTCCTACTGCCCCTGTCCTTGCTGCCACTCCATGGGGCATCCACACAGCTTCTTGAGGTGTTGTTACACAGCATCTTGATGCTTTTCCCCAGCTTCACGTGCATGCATCCCCTTTGGCCACCACAGGTTGCCCTGACTCCTGCGGCATGTTTGCAACTTCTCTATAGCTGCCCTGACCAGTGTCTGTTTAATAAAAGTCTGTTTAGTTTGGTTTTGAGTTCTGCTTAGAAAATCTCTAGGTTTTTCTGGCCCACTGTTATTACAACTTAAATATTCCACCCGGAATTTTAAGAGAGATATATCATATGCTAAACACACTTTTTTTTTTTTTTGCTATTTGTAAACCTCTCCTCAGATAATATCCCAATTCAGAATTATTTTTTTTAAGACAGAGTTTCTCCATGTAACACTCCTTATTGTTCTAGAACTAGCTCTTTAAGACCAGGCTTGCCTCAAACTCAGAGAGATTTGCTTACATATGACTTCCAAGTGTTGGGATTAAAGACATGTACCCCACTCACTGCCTGGCTCCCAATCCAGTAATTTAGTCACCTTTTCATTTTTGTTATTGATAGAATTCTAGGAGAAGAATGTGACCTACCTGGGACTTATAATTCTTATCCATAGCTCCTATCTGTTTAGTAATTCATATATCTTTACAGAAATGGTTTGATTACAGAGTCAAAAATGAGAAACTTTTAGAAATCATGCAATCTCTACAGACTGGTAATGATAAGTTATTGGAAAAGATTCATGCCATTTAGAATGATAATCTTAATTTGGCAGACAAAAATTCAATCAATATAATGGGCAATGAAACCTTACAAAATGATACTGAGAGATTATATAAAAAATTCATATTGTTGAAATTGACAATCAAAATCTGTTAAAAAGTCATATCAAGGCAGCAGATAGAACAGCAGTCCTGAAAGAATATCTATCTGCCATCCAAATAATCTCTAAGGGTGAGAAAATGTCTTTCATGAAAAAAAATTAAAAACTTAGAATCATATGTACATGATGAGAACCAGAGATTAAATGATTTGAGGAAATATTTAGAAAGAGCCACAGGTCAAGAAATTCAGACTTTACAAAAGACAATGATAAAAAGATTTCAATCAATTCAGGAACTTGTCAGACCTGATAAACAAGAAGAGGAGGAACAGACAAAAGACACTAGTGAAGATGTAGCATCACCAGTACCTCTCAGAGTAAGAGATGACTTACAGGTGTTTTTGCTAATTTTCCTGTTATTATTGCTGAAAAATTAGCAAATATTACATACCCAAAAGGACATAGAGAATGCAAGTGGAAGCCTATACATATCAAAGATCAGAAAGATACTGGGCAAGCAGTAGTATCTTGTGGCATGCATTCATCATATGTGAAAGAGTTGGTAAAGACATGGGTTTCAAGAAATAAGGTTATGCCACGTAATTGGCTTCAACTAGTCTCAGATGTACTAGACCATAGTCCCCAGTATCAGCAGAAGAGTTACTGGAGAGAACAAGCTAAGGTCGTGGGCAAGAAGGCAGTTTCAGAAGTTTTTCAGGCCTCCTAAGACCAAATTCTTTGTGAGGGCCCTTGTCGTGATCTAGGTAGTCAAAGTACATCCAGTGAACACATATTGTCCCTCTGTCATTCAACAGCCTTGACTGGTTAGAACAACATTTAAGAACTAGGAAAAAGAGTTGAATCACATACTAAGGTTATACAAGTCCCGAGAGAACTCTTTAGTGACTTTTGTAATGATTAACTAAAATTGTACAATTAAGTGTAGCAGATCCAGAACCTGATGAGTCCACATTGAATCTCTGTCTTTGAAAATTGCTAATTTAGAATGCAAAAGATACTTGGGCCCTTAAAGGTCAGATTACCACCAATGGTCAAATGGATCCTACAAATAGACAATCTTAAATCCTTTGACTATAACAGTGAGGCTTAGTTAAAAGAAGTGATTTCCAAAGGTATGACGAGACATCAAAATACCAAATGCTTTAATTGTGGTACAATAGGCTATATGGGAAAAGGACTGTAGACTTGGATTTCCTAGAAATAATGTTTCTTCTGGGATTTACCCCTATTGAAGGCTCCAGATTTCTAGGTTATGCAGGTGTGTCAAAGATCAGCACTGAACCAATAAGTGTAGAACAAAAAGAGACAAAGCATCAAACCATTATCAATGTTAAACTCCTTGAAAGACCTCTCACAGGTTTCCAGGATGATCATGGTCTAGTCATTCTGAGTCACTGTGGAGCCTACTGAATGAGAAATGATCATCACCAACTGCACATCAGGCAAAGGAATGATCTCAACATCATGGGATCTCCACATGTTATCTCTAGGTGTGGGTACTCTACATTTTATGTCTCTCAGTTTGTTATGCATAATCTGTTTATTGTGCGTGGTAGTGATGGAGCTATACCTTAACATAGGTGAGGCAGTCATCCTTATAAATACTGATGGGGAATCAAGACTATAAATGCTGTGTTCTCATTATTCCTGATGTTCAGAAAGTTAGAAAAATATTTTTCAGACATGTTTAGCATATCTCATTTTGGGTTTGCCTGTTATTCTCATTGTGGTTACAAAGATGGGAGGAGGATTATCACAAAAATAGTGAAACAGTTTTGATACTACATTTGGGCACTTGGTATAGGTTGATTTTTTCAGGTATTTTTACTTTGGTTACTGCAGAGATAGTTTGTATCTATATTCTGTACTCTCTTGATTCCCAAGCTTCTTTTTTCTGTGAATCTGTTTTGACATGAGGCATTCTTTTCCAGATAGACAGTTAATGCTTTAAAAATCAATAATTGGCAATACATTTTAGTTCTTAAATGTTATTAATATTAAAAATATTAAACAGTATTAATTCAAAATAATTTAAAAATATACAATACACATATTTGATTTCACTGAATACAATTCATTTATCAATATATAGTGATAAAATTCAGGGCTCAAGAGTTGTCTCAGTGGTACAGTGCCTGCCTCCAAGTACTTTGCTTGATTCACAACTTGTTGCTTAGAAGCTGGGGGTTATGATTTATCCTATATTCCCATCACTGGGGGCATTGTGACAGGAGGTACTGTAAGTCTTGATATCCAAAGATTCTATCTGCATATTTGTGCTCTAGATTCACTGTGACATCCTTCCTCAAAAATAAGATAGAAATCAACTGGTGAACATAGACATATTCAACTCTAGCCCCCAAACACATGTGAGAACCACATACTATACATACACATTCTAGCCAATTATCATTTACAGCCATCCAGATATTATCCTTACTCTGCATGGGATTCACAATTTTTACTTATTTAGAACTGTGTCATGAATGTTGCACACCTTGGATGAACTGCTTGATATGGAACCCAAGAGATGAACTCCAGTAAAATTGTTCCTTCTCCACAACTTTCCAACTGTATTCACTACTCTGGAGATTTCCATTCCATTTCCAGCCATGAGAGTGGCTCATTTAAGACTATGAAAGCAAGAAATGATATTTTTCTAATGGCTTAATTCTTATTTTTAAGTGATTTTGGTTCTTAAAATTCAGACATTTTGCATGGTGACAAAGGTCTCTACTACAGAGCTACAAGCCTAGCTCAATCTTTTAAAACATCACATTTTTCTACAGAAAATAATTTTTGATGATTGCATTTATGCACTACTAAAATAAACAGCAGGAACCACAAATTCTTCTTTCTTGACACCCAGCAGTTATAACTGATTCTGTAAAGGGTCAATTTACGGCCATGCAGTGGTGGCACATTTATTTAATCCAGGCACTTGGAAGGCAGATGCAGGCAGATCTCTGTGAGTTTTAAGTCAGTGTGGTGTACAAGAGCTAGTTCCAGGAGAGGCTCCAAAGCTACAGAGAAATCCTATCTCGAATACACAAAAACAAAAAAAACAAAAAGGATAAATTTACTAAGCATAGATTTTGAGAATATTGGGGTATTGAGAATAAATCAAAACAAACAAAGAAAATAGGAGGAAGAGAACAAGGAGCAGTAAGGAAACTGCACCCTCAGCTGGTGACTCCTATTCTCATTCTGGACTCCATTACCTTCTCAAGTATACTGTGTAGTTGAACCACAGCATGTGCCAGAATCTCACTTCTCATGTTCAACACCACACACCTTAATGAAAAGAATAATAATAGCAGACTGCACATATGAGTATCAGTATGTCACACATCTAAAAGACATAGACAGGTCCTCTTGTTCTGTGTTCTTTACCTTTGATGCTTTGGGAAGCACTGGGATCCTAAGGAAGAATGGGAACTGGAATGCATTCAGAGGCTTGCTCAGGGTAATAAAGGCCCTAAGCCTGAAGGCAAACCTTGAATCCCAGTGTTGCTGAGAGCAGTTTCTGTGGTGATGATGTATGGTAACTTCTGTAATGTCAACTATTTATAGATGATGAAAAAGTATGCATCACTGGCTTCAGACACTCAGACATATACACACAGACAGATATACAACAACAGAGACAATCCTTCCCAAAAAACAAACTTACAAGGGCAGATTGATACATGTATATTAACTTCATATGATATTTGAAAATATTCTTTTCCCACCTTTGTCATTCATTCTACTTAAAAACAAATAACCATGCTCATTAAAAATGTATTGCAATTACATTGATTCATCTCCCTATCTTCTCTCCTCTTTCTCTCACTCCTTTGAACCTTCTGTCCTCTCCTACTGTCGTGTCCCTTGTTTTCTCTTCTCTCTTCTTTCCTGCCTTCCTATAACAACTCTGCTTCTTTGTCTGCTTATCAAGGAGTGAGACTGCAGAGTCACATTAGCTTGCATAATTCTCTGAGGACTCCCCCCAGTTTTTATAATGTCTTATTTAAACCACATTGCCATTTCCACAGGACAGGCATCCCTTCTCCTCCATTCTAATAATATGGTCTCATTCTTTCTTCTGTAAATAGCACTCATATCATTAGTTACAGGCAACTAATTCTTTTGGGTTTAAGATCCATTTCTGTGGTTATTAAAAATGTCAGCTTTAGGCATCCTCTTCTTTCCACTTTCACTAGTCAAGGTGAATCATCTCAAAGAGAGGATGAAGGGCAGAACACTGTGGACTCATGAGGACATCACCTCTCGTCTCTGGGTTCCCAAAGCTATCTGTTAACCTTATCACTCAGAAGAAAGATTGAGAGAAAAAGAGGGAGAATGATTGAGACTGTGACACCAACACAGTTAGGGAGACAGAGAGACATAAAGGGAAACAAGGAGAAACACTATAATAAGTAAACACACACAACACAGCTGGAACCAGAAATTTAAATAATAATTCGGACGTTCAAGGATTACTACACACTATACCTGCAGAGAAAATGGCTAAGTGTGATATGGAGAGGCAGGGCAGACAGAGAAGTCCAGGCTTCCATGCCTTTCTGAGCAGAATTTTCTGTGACCCAGATATCTAAGTGCTCTCAGCGCCCCCTGCTGCTTCTGTGTTCCCACAGGGAGGTTTTTGTCTGAGCTCACAGTAGCTTTCACTCACTATGTCTCTTGCACAGTAATACATGGCTGTGTCCTCTGACCTCAGACTGCTCATTTCCAGGTACAGAGTGTTCTTGGCATTGTCTCTGGAGATTGTGAACCGGCCCTTCACAGCGTTGGTATACCAGGTGCTACCACCATTTGCATTCATACGTGCGACCCACTCCAGCCCCTTCCCTGGAGCCTGGCGGACCCAGCTCATCCAGTAGTCACTGAAGGTGAATCCAGAGGGTGCACAGGAGAGTTTCAGGGAATTTCCAGGCTGCACTAAGCCTCCCCCAGACTCCAGCAACTGCACCTCACACTGTACACCTGTAAACACAAAGATTTCTGGTTAGAAAACTGACACAGAACACATTTTTTTCTCTTTCTCATGTCCACATAACATACAGCATCTCATCTTTATGAATTACCTTTTAAAATAAGGAAAAAGGAAACTAGTATAAGCCCTAAGTCCATGGTGATTGTCCTGTGTTGAGTGCTGAACCCTGACTGGGAGGACTTGGGAATCCGGGGCTTGTTGCCTCTGCCAGAGCTGCAAGGTCAGGACAGGGCTGGATTTTATGGGCACAAAGAAGCCTTATTTGCATATCTTTCTGCCATAACAGGCTCTGTAGTTGTAACTGGGCAGATGGCAGTACTCAGAGAAGATATATAACACCATACACACTGATGACAATTGTAGAAATTGAGGCACTAATGTAGCTCTGTGTACACATTTTCTTTGTTAGTCATTCACCACACTTTATTTAGTTCTCTTTTCACCTTATGCATGGAAAATGTTCTTGTTGCTGTCTGTCTTCCTCTCAGTGATTGCTGTAAGAACATATTTATATTTGCAGCACTAAATTGTTTGCATCCTGAAATTCTTCCTATGATCACTTTTTACTCCCCACTCTGCCTTTCCCTTTCCCATCTCGATACCAGGCAACACATGACTGTCTTCATGCTGTCTTTGGTCAGCTTTTATTTCTATATATTTATATAGTCAGCACAATGGGGACACTTAATGCAATTTTGTAAGAGAACACAAAAAATTTTGCATCAATTTTGTATTTTCAGAAGGCATTGTTTTTATTTTCCCAAATTGTCATGCTTTCTACCCATGAGTTCCTTTCTCTCATTACACACAACTTTTCCTTTCAAAACTCCTCTATTACCTTGTACTTTTTCACTTTTACCATTCACTTAAGATGTTTTTTCCTCTCTTGACTTCCATTCTAGATCTAAACCTACAAAACAGAAGCCAGAGCACTAAGCACACAGAGTCTCAAACACAAAATCTGGATTCTCTATAAGGCAGAAACTGTCCTTCTCAATCTTCAATATGTTGTGTGATATAAGATTTCCAGTATCATTCATGTTCCTCCAAGGATCAGACAATACTGATGAAGAGGATGTGGGAATAATGTGAAGAGTGGAACACAGGGAGGGGTGCTGTGAAATGCTGTCTTCTGGACATGTCATGGATATTGTAATCATGGATTCATAATGGCTGCTGTTTTCTATATGAACCCAACTAGATTCAAACCAGCCAAAACCATGGTATAGATAGGGCTGATAATTCCTTGGCCCTATTTCTTACTGAGAGGAATTGGAAATTTATTTTTCTTAACAAGGGATATAGTCACCCTTTTTAAAGGTGGTATATTTCCAATGTTGCAGTGCTAGGGTTCAAGCACATGCAGATATGAACAACAATAACTGGGCTTAAATAAGAATAAGTTTGGTAGGGCCCCATGTTTCTAAAAAGAGGGAGGAGCTAGATGGAAAACTATCACATGTAGGAATTCTAAAGAATAAAGAAAAATAGTAAAAGCTGTATAACTGAGATTCAAAAAATAAATTCAGAAGCCAATTAAGGAACACTAGCAAATATCAAATAACTTATTTGGCATCTTTATCTGGAAATGTCTTACCATCTAACAAAGAACTGGAGGGGTCCTTCACTTATTTGTAAAAAAAATCAATTTACAGATAATCCTATACATGATTTGTAAAATATTTTTCCACATTTGGTTAGCTGTTACTGTTCTCTATGGTGAAAATATCCCATCATCATTCAGAATTAGGGGGAAAACATATCATTCTTGTCATACCCGTTCAGTGCTCATGCTGCAGGAACAGTTATTCTGGTGTTAGATTATACATATGTGTCTTTTAGGTATCCCATTTTCTTTAATATTATCTATAATGAATCAGAGGACATACTGAAGAGAAGAGAATTTCAAGGGCCTCTCTATAAACATTTGCTGTTCCTTTTCGATGACAGAGGGAAAAATTTGACTGTGCCTATTTGTTCAATGATTTATTTACCTTAATGTGAATATGGGAAGCCTTTTCATTTATATTGGTAAGCTCTCCAAAAAGATTCTGGGTATTCTTGGTCCAAAGTAAAATCCTTATGATGAGAATAGAGTTATTGGTCCTGATATAAATTAGGTCTAACTAACTCATTAAAAAATTACCCAGTCCATCCATTTCAGTAGCAACTATGTAAGCTGATCCTCACACTGACCCTGGAAAATATGACAGTGGAACCTTTGTGTTCAACATTGTGTGCAGTTATTTAATTCACTGTTATATGTTCTTATGTCAGGAATCTAATAATGTAATCAATGTGGTCTCCAAAGTTCCATAACACACTATTAGTGTCACAGCCTGATATTCCAGAGAATTTTCAGCCTCAGATGAATATATTCTCTTTTCCTTTGTCAATCTGCCCCAAACATATGACCTATTAACATGTCTTCTCTGAAGGACACTTCTCTAGATCACATATGTGACACCAGTTTCTTCTAGTCAACAGCAAGAGAGAATTCCAGAGCTGTAATTTTGGGAGACTTTATAAACAGCAAAAGCACTAACAAAAACACACACAGCAAAAATCATAGAACTCAGATATGTATGCCATGTACTTATAAGAAATGAATACAGGAAAGCAGCTGACATCAGCTAGAATGTGCACACAAGTGGCTGAGAATTTTGTGGTCAGAGGGCACACACTACACCTACAGAGAAATCATTACATTGGACTCCAAGTGGAAGGAAATTTTTTATCAAATATCAAATGTTTAATAATTGAGTTTTGCAAAAATGATAATGACTGTATAATTTTATGGAATCCTATGTGTTTAGAAATAGGAAACTGTGGATAATACATTTTCTAATCTATTTTTGGAAAATTACATTGATTCAGGGAATTTGTGGTTTGTCTATTGCATGTGAAAAATAAGGTGGATGAATTAGAGATTATTTAAAATTTCTGAGCTTCCTTAATGAACTTACAATGACTGTCATAATTACTGACTTCTGTTCAAATACATGTATCTACAATCAGACACTCACATGCATACACACACATACATATATGTGTATATATATATATACATGTTTAAAATTCATGTTTTGATTTGTATAGAGCAAGAAATGAAAGATTATCTTATAGGGTTTGTGGAAAAAACCAGATGTTTAATGTAACAATAAAAACAATTTTATCAGAATATAACAGATATGACAGGGGCTGCTAGAAGAATTCCTTAGTTATGAGGAAGTAATAGGTTCCCACACTAGAACACTGGCTTGCACAGCATATTCCAGAACTTCATAGCTTCTGAAGCATTCATATAATGGTTCTTCAATGTCACCATTTGTTCTCAGAGCCCTCTGCTGCTCACGAGTGTCTCTGTAGGGATTACTGTCACTGGCAGAGAAATAGGGGGCTGCACCTTCATTTGCAGATTGTTTGGTTTTATGTCTTGAAGGTGGCCCTGTTAATATTAAAATGGGCTTTGATAGTTGAATCATAATTAGTGCTTCCACCAATTCATATTTCCTTCATTCACTCCAGACCTATTTCCAGAGACTTGCAGAATTAGTTTACACTATACCTAGTTTATGAGAACCCCAAAACAGTGCAGGTCAGAGACAGGGTCTATGAGGGATGTACAAGGACAGGTCCTATCTCCGTCAGATGAACCAGTGGCATCTGGGGACAAGCAACATTACTACCAGCCATGCATGCTATAGAGGACTTGTCTAGGTGCCTCTTCTGAATCTTCAAAATAATTACAACTAGGATAAGTAACCAGGTAGAGTATCAGTGCCAGGCCAACAATTCTCTGCTGGAGGATCTAGCCCTGGGTTTTCAGCCTGAGCCTGAGGCCTGCTTTAAATTGGGGAAGATATCTGACAGAATAAAAGAAAGCACAGGGCTTGCATTTTTCTTCCAAATGATTGGTTTTTGTCTTGTGCTTTGAGGAAAATAACTGTATACTCAGCAACATTATCTTTGCCCAGTCTGGAATTCCAATGCTGGAAAACCAGGGAACCTTGTAGAAGCAAAACAAGGGAATATTTATCATGAGTCTGCATTCATGTATTTCGGGGAAAATAGTGTGCCATGTCCTAAATGCACTTTTACCACTGAATATCTTCCAGCAGAGGATCTAAGATGCATTAGAGCCTTGGGAATCATCAGAAATACTGCTTAAGAAATGACAGAATATTTTTGGTGTTAGTGGAGTCAACTTATTCTTGCTGCTCATCTAAAAATCCAGTTTGTGAGGAGGCAGCTCACCAACATTTAGTGCTTTTCAGAGTGGAGACCCAAGGAAGTTATTTGGGTTCATCTCACTAGGTTCAGACTGTTACCCTTTACATTGCAGTCATCATACCTAGGGACTAGTCTTTGTACCTCTTTATTCCAGTCTCACTATCTATCTAAATATATTTTATCTATCCTTCACTGTCTTCCTCTTTAGCTTGTAGCACATAACAAAATCATGTTTCTAAGCATGATTAATGCATTGTTGATATGTCAGAAGGTTGATGGGTAATTGTAAAAGAACATTTATAAATGATATTTGGGACTATGGGTGTAGATTTATTCATACTGCTTCATGCTACTTGGGGGCTCTGTTAATCAGGTCTTTTATGGTATATCCTGTATATTAGGTATATCTCAGTCAGCAGTTGGGTGAAGTAATTTTTTGAGGGTGTTGATGGCAACCTTTTATGAGGTCTTGGTCCATGAAACCACATGGCTAGAGGCAATCCACAGGTACTCATCCTTGGAGATTCTAACCAGCGTACATCTCCGGCAGAGGATCCATGGCTTCTCTGACTCTGCCCTTCTTCCTCCCAGCATTCAGTTCTGTTTTCTCCACCTACCTAAGTTCCACCCTATCAACTAGGCCAAGGCAGTTTCTTTATTCGTTAACCAACGAAAGCAACATTCAAACAGAAGGAACTCTTACAGCATTCCCCTTTTCTGTTTAAACAAAAAGGAAGGCTTTAACTTTAACATAGTAAAATTACATATAACAAAACAGTTATCACGCAAAAATTATAGCTACAATATTTATATCTACTTTTTGTTTTATCATAACTAAGGAAAGCTATAAATTCTTTAACTCCATCAAAGACTTCAGAGGAATATAATATTACCTATGTAAACTAGAAGTGCATTATAAACAACTTCTAAAACTCTAGAATTGACAGAGACATCTTGCTGCCTACACAGTCATTCAAAGTTCTTCTTTACAATCTGGGCATCTGTATTCAGCCTACAAACCATAATACCCAGCATACTTTTTCATGAAGCAGGATATTTTAATGACGGTTCAGTCACTTTCTTCCGTATCTTGCAAAATATCTTGCAGACTCTTTCATGAAGCAGAAACCCCAAAAGATCATCTCACCTTTAATCAAGTTCAGCAGTCATTTTTCTGTGGGTACTGCATGTCCAGTCTAACAGTTCAGGCAAGAGCAGTTTCTTTCCCAAATGGCTAACCAACTCCATAAGGAGCCCTTTGATTTCTATCTTCCTCTTGAAGTAGCTTGGTGCTGCCAGGAGCAGATGTGACTCGTTGTCATGAAAACTCCTAATTTATTAAAACATATAAATGCCATATTTTGAAGGTCTATGAAAGATATGAAGAATACTTACCTAACTGAAATTTATCTCTATACATTTAGAAAATCTAAGTAACATGACTTCCAATGACTATTATAGATTATCTATTAACTTATTTTATATACATTACATTTTTAAATAAACTATACAATCACAATATCTTAATCAAGAGCAGAAATATACATATAACAAAATTGACCTTAAAATTGTATCAATAAATCAAGATCCATACAAATGCAAATTATTTATATCTATATCATATTCCCCTTTAAATGTAAATGAGCATATAAATGATATTTGGAAATATGGGTAGAGAATTATCCATACTGCTTCATGCTAATTGGGGGCACTGTTAATCGGGTATTTCATGGTGTATCCTGTGTGCTAGGTTTATCTCACTCAGCAGTTGGAAGAAGTAAGCTTTTGAGGGTGTTGATGGTGACCTTTCAAGAGTCCTTTGTCCATGAAACCATATTTGCCTGGATGCAATCCAAAGGATCTCTCATCTTCTGAGATTCTAACCGGTATACATCTCTGGCAGAAGATCCATGGCTTCTCTGAATCTGCCCTTCTTCCTCTCAGAATTCAGTGTTGTTTTCTCCACCTTCCTAAGTTCCACCCTGTCAACCAGGCCAAGGCAGTTTCTTTATTCATTAAACAATGAAAACAACACACAAACAGAAGGAACTTCATTTATCTATCTATCTATCTATCTATCTATCTATCTATCTATCTATCTATCTATCTATCTATCTAATCTATTTGTTAAAGATTTCTGTCTCTTCCCCGCCGCCGCCTCCCATTTTCCTCCCCCTCCCTCAATCAAGTCCCCCTTCTTAGTCAGCCCAAAGAGCAATCAGGGTTCCCTGCCCTGTGGGAAGTCCAAGGACCACCCACCTCCATCCAGGTCTAGTAAGGTGAGAATCCAAACTGCCTAGCCTCCCACAAAGCCAGTATGTGCAGTAGGATCAAAAACCCATTGCCATTGTTCTTGAGTTCTCAGTAGTCCTCATAGCCTGCTATGTTCAGCGAGTCCGGTTTTATCCCAGGCTTTTTCAGACCCAGGCCAGCTGGCCTTGGTGAGTTCCCGATAGAACATCCCCATTGTCTCAGTGTGTGGGTGCACCCCTCGCGTTCCTGAGTTCCTTGCTCATGCTCTCTCTCCTTCTCCTGATTTGGACCTTGAGATTTCAGTCCGGTGCTCCAATGTGGGTCTCTGTCTCTGTCTCCTTTCATCGCCCGATGAAGGTTAATATTCAGGAGGATGCCTATATGTTTTTCTTTGGGTTCTCCTTCTTATTTAGCTTCTCTAGGATCACGAAATATAGGCTCAATGTTCTTTATTTATGGCTAGAAACCAAATATGAGTGAGTACTTCCCATGTTCCTCTTTTTGGGTCTGGCTTACCTCACTCAGGATAGTGTTTTCTATTTCCATCCATTTGCATACAAAATTCAAGAAGTCCTTGATTTTTACTGCTGAGTAGTAATCAAATATGTATATATTCCATACTTTCTTTATCCATTCTTCCAGTGAAGGGCATCTTGTGCAACCACTTTGGAAAGCAGTGTGGCGGTTTCTCAGGAAATTCAGGATCAACCTACCCCTGGACCCAGCAATACCGCTCTTGGGAATATACCCAAGAGAGGCCTTATCATACAACAAAAGTATATGCTCTACTATGTTCATAGCAGCATTGTTTGTAATAGCCAGAACCCAGAAGAAACTTCTACACCAGGTAATAACACTTCATAAAAAGCAATAGCATGCCATCAGGCCTGAGGTTTATGTTAACTGAGGTAATAAAAAAGACAGAACCGAGATGATGGCAAGAGGAGGACATGCTTATACATGGGGACTTGAGTTGAGGATCAGTATAGAAAGTTTGTAGGAGATGAAGGTCTTTGTTCTGATTCTTGATAATGTAAACCACCATGGAACAGAAGTGCAAAGCTGAATTTAAACCTTGTTATCTTTGTAGATTATGCCGTTGTTAAGGGTAAGCAGGCGACACTCCCTCCTAAGAGTCTTAAATGAAAATTTTCTTTGTTTCCTTTTGTAGTTATAAAATTCCCTGAGAATGTCAATGAGGAGAACATATTTATTTTGTGTCAAACTTCAATAGTACAGTTCATCATGACAGAGAGTCAGTACAACAAGAACTTAAAGGAGTTGGTTTCTACCATCCTTAATCATGAAGTAGAAGATGAATGAGTGTTGAATAGTGTCTCAGATGTCCACAATATCTTATTCGTAGTAGAAATATTTACTATAGGTAACACATAGGAATGACATTCATATTGATTGTAGAAAGAATAGGGTTATAAAATTGATGCAAGTGTGTTTGTATGTGTGTACATATGTATGTATGAAATAATATAACCTTAGAGAAAGCAAGAAATTCTGATTTTCATCATCTTATGGACTCTACATTGAGCAGAAATGTCCTGACCCAGAATAGGAACTGACTTAAGAATTTACCTGTATGTGCGGTAAAATAACATAAACACACAGAAAGAACTGAAGAGGAGGATGACTGTCATTTGATTGATGAAAAGAAAAAATAGTAAGCGGTGAAAGAGATTAATGAAATTCCTTACAGAATATGGTCTGAGTAGTACAAAAGTAGAGTTTCACACTGGAGAAGATGGGAATCTGGTAATTGTTCAGAGTACAATTCAGGTACCTGAGTGGTGGGAGGTCCTTGGACTTCCCACAAGGCAGGGAACCCGGACTGCTCTTCAGGCTGATGAGGGAGGGGGACTTGATTGGGGGAGGGGGAGTGATATGGGAGGCGGTGGAGGGGAGGAGGCAGAAATCTTTAATAAATAAATTTAAAAAAATCCTGCAGAATTCTTCGCGAACTACTGTTTTTCACTGCATGGTGGAAGCCTGAAGACACTGGTTCTAATATCTGCACATGAATGCTGCAGTTAAGGATAGATGAACTTGCCAGGAGTGAAAACAAAAAGATAAAAAGTTAGATTCCTTTCTTGCATGTGCTTTTATCTAGTCTGTTATCTAACAGTGCTGCCCACACTCATTTAAGTAGGACTTTTCTCAAATAATATGATTTATTATTTGGATATATTTGACACAAGGAATGATAGAAGGATTGTGGTGAAGTTGGCATTGGAGATGGGAGAGGGAGGGATAAACATGATATAAACAATAGTCTCTGTGTGGAGTTTACAAAAAATATAAGAAAAAAGGAAAGAGTTCCTTATGCGAATTCCTAGTGGACAGCATTTTAGTTAATTTTAAATCATTTCAAGTTGAAAACCAAGATTAATCATTACAATTTTATGCAGAAGGGAAGTTTTTGTAGCTTCAATGTACAGCCCAAGCTCAGTAGTAGTATCTTGTAGAACGTGCTGAAAAGGCCCCTAAAATACAGTTTAAGCCTCACGCAGGGAAGAAATGTAGAACATGAACTATTAAAGGGTAATGATAAAATTTTAACACAATAGTAACAATAATTCAATGTTTCTTATGTGTTTACTCACATATGGAAACATCAGTTTTTATATAGTAAACTTAGTTCTGATCCCATCTTATTAAGTCAGTTAATATAGACAGAGGAATGTTGTGTCAGTTGGTACATAGATATATGATAGATAGATGATAGGCAGGTAGGTGGAAAACTGTGTTACTAAATATTTGTAATTGGTAGATACATAATTGGATCACAGATGTCAATGATGCATGATGAATGTGTGAGTATTTGATATTTGTATATATCAGAACACAGGCATAGACTTGGGCATCTTTTCTCTCTGGCCATGATGTGTTATGTGGAACCATGCTCAGCTTTCGATCCACATTTCTCTTAACTTTGGGTACACATACAAATTTCTTGCTGAAACATTTGCTTGAAATTAAACTGACCTCATCATATCAGTAAGTTATCACATCTTAAGCATCAACCACAAACATGACTGCACAGCGTGATACATCCGTATGTGCACAAATTCTGTTAAGTATGTCCTATCTCATAAGAGAAAGCATGCACACAGCCATTATCTGTAATTATATTCTATTTTAACCAGTTTTAAACAATATATAAAAAAAGAGTAGAGTAAAATCCTCAGTTTTTTCCTTATGTCTGTTCTGAATTCGAATCCTTGGCTTTATTGTCTACTGATTGTATTCTCCTGGTCATAATTTCCTCTGAAAGAAATTTTGTGCCTGTGCTCACTCAGAAGGGCCCTCACAACATTTCTTTCACAACAATACATGGAGGTGTCCTCAGTGGTCACAGAGTATAGTTTCAGGAAGAACTGTTTCTCAGATGTTTTATTAATGATGAACTGTTAGCCCTTGAAGGATGGAATATAACCAGTGCCACCACTAACACCACTAATATATAACTCACCAACTCTAGGACCTCCCTTATAGCTGTCAAATCCAGACCCAGGCTGGTGATGAAATAACCAATGACAGTGCAGGTGAGGGAAAATGAGCGTGAAAGCTTAGTCAGTCTAAGTCTTGTCTCCTGAAGCTTCACCTGGGGCAACACACCTGAATATAAGAAAAAAATTGTCGCTATTAATTACCTCCTATTAAAACCTCTATACTGACATGTGTGTGAAATTGTAACACTCACCTTGGGGTGTTGTCACCAGGCACAGGAAAAGATCCAATAGCCTCATCAGTAGACAAGAACCCTGTTTGTTTGCATAGTTGTCAGGAATGTGTGTGAGAGAGCTATTAGATCCCACAGCCCATGGTATCCCATAGCCCAGGAAAGGGTATAACAGAGAACTGGAAGATAAATTTTCATGCGTAAGGTCAGCCTATCTTTGTAAGTCAGGAGGCAAAAATTGACTCCCAACATTCCTTTCAAGATGAAATAACTATCTTAATATTATTGATGCATGAGTCTAGAAAAGAGTGTGTGGTCTGTAGTGTTATTTTAAACACATCTATGACTGTACCTATCTTCCTTTTTATAGACCCACCATCTTCTCGTTAGTCTGCATATGTTTTAGGGCAGTGCCACGGATTCTCTTGTACTTTTGGTATTACTAATTTTGCAGAACCCCATAGAATTCCTGCTATCCTTCCATGTTCAAAATGCTATGGTGTATTCACATTGCTCTTAGTGATTCTTGTTATCAGAAGTCCACACCCACCCTGCTCCAATTTCCCTGAGTGATGCTGGTGACACTTGATGGATCCTAAACATCCCATACCACTTCTCTAATGGAACCAATTCATTCTTTATACACTGACATAGCTCACAGCCTACTCAGGGCATCTGCGTGACAGTATGTTGGGAGAAGATATATGATTGGCCAACTGCAAGGACTCAGGGAGAGGGGTCTGAGATTACCTAAACAGCCCTATGTATTTGTAGAGGTGATGTCCTTACCATCATACATCCCTACTTCACTATTTGAGAGTTTTACTTGGAGTCAAGTCTAAACAAAGCTCTCTCTAGAGAATATTGGTTTTGATTCTATTTCTCAGAGTTTCAGCATAAATGTCAAGCTTTAGATTGTGATTTCTGGTATAGGGAATAGAGTAGCAAAGGCACTAGAATACAGAGAAGCATTGGAGGACATGAAAGGAATTCACTCTTTACATCAGGATATGAGGAATAGTTTAATCAATATACTACCACTTTCTTCATTCAAACATTCACCAATTTCTTGTCTTAGGAACTTGCCATGTAGTTTTGTATTAGTGCTCATGTTGACAGCACCTCTTTTTTTTAACCAAATAACTATATGGTCATATTCTCTATATTCACAAAATTCAATTATGGGATAAAATGTTTCTTCATTGTGCATGTGAAAATGAAGATGTGGCTCAGGAGACATTGAAATATATTCCAAGTTTCAAGTATCACTTTTGTGCCATATAATTAAGCTCCCATCCCATTCCCTAACAGTCACTAATAGAAGAAAAACTTGGTGATATGATTGTTCATATTCTTTACCTTTCAATGCACTTCAAGACCTGGGCATTATATCCTACTGTGTCTCAAGGATAAGAGGGCTCCTTATGAGTAGTTTCTCATAAGAAAAGGCTCAAGGTTCCACAAACAAAACAAGTCATTGACATTGACTCTGGCTTCCAACCAGAAATAGAGAAAAGATGATTTTACTGAAGACATCATTACACACAGTTTGAGGAATCAAGCCGAAAATAGCTTAATTTACATAAAAGAATCCATGGCTGATACTCTAAACCCTCAGGCTTGGGGAGGTCATGGTTCTTAGAGAAGAACCTACTCAGTCATTTTGCTAACTGGACATATTAGTTAATTTGTTATAAATATTTATGATCAAACACATAGTTAGTGCTGATCACTGCCTTCATCCAATAAGCTTATTTTGCAGTAAAGAGATGCTTACTTCTGAGGCATATAACTTTTCACATTTCTTAGAAAACGTTAATGTGTTCAGCTCTAGTGGGCATCTATATCACCTCCTCCATGCCAAAAGAATTCCTCAGTAGAGAGAGTGGAAAACGTGTAAAGCCCAGAGAATGAGGAGGAGTGCTATTCTGTAGAACTCCATGACAATGCGAGCAGACCAACAACAGATCCTTGTTTTCATCACATTTGAGTTGACAAAAGTTTTCTCTTTGCTTTGAATACCTACTTGGTCTTCTCCAGTGAGATCAGTCAGAAGGTTCCAATAATGTGATGGAGGATAGCTCACAATACACAAGACTTTCCCTGAATCCTACAGGTGCCACAAAAGGGGACATCTGATATTCAGGTCAAGGAGCTGTGACTCAGATTATCACTGAAGAGACACAAAATTATTTGCAACTGAATCAGTGTAAGTAAGTGCTCTTTTGTAAAAAAAAAAAAAAAAAAAAAAAAAAACAAGGGAGAAAGAAATGTATTACATGATGGAATTAAATCTTGTAAACTTTTAAATTGTGTTTAAAGACCTTGGTAGAGGTAGCATATTTATTTTAGCCAAAAACAAATTGATTACAAACCAGGAATCTGAGAAGACCAAAATAAATCCTAAGACCTACAAATTACAATGCAATTTGACAGCATTTCCTGAAAGGGTCATGAAACTCAGGGACACCTTAAGCAGGGTGTTAGCCAAGAACTTCCTGCAGGCTTCTGAAGCTGAGATGCTATTTGGTTCTATGTTATAAGTACCAGAGTATAGCTAAGATCAATGATAAATTTTATGTTCATGGTTCATGTGAGGATGATAGAGTGTAGGAAATCAATGTTAATGGGTTATAGGTCCTACCAGGGTATTCCCGCATGATATGTTGGCTCTAACCAAAATCCTAAATTCTTCTCTAACTGGAACATTAACTGAATCTCTGTTGTGAATCTAGGGACCCCACTCTCAATGACTCCTGAATCTCTTCAAAATTGATCCCAGTGCCCACAGCATAGCCAGGTCTTCCCTGTGTGATGCTCTCTATCTTGTTCATAGGAGATCACAAGCTGTATAGAAAAATAAACATTACAGGGAAAACAGAACTTCAAAAATATTCAGGTGCATTAAGATTGCGATGAGAAAATATCTCTGCTACACAGATCAAGCCAAGAATCCGAGAAGACAACCCTTCACGGGCTTGAGCACCTGCTTTGATTCAGGACTCTAAAAGGTTTTGTCATAGGACTGGCGAGTCTCTGTTGGCCCTTATTATTGCTTGCTGTTCCTGTGTTCTCTGTAGGAAGGTTTCATCCAGGTTCACACAGGAGTTCAATCACCGTGTCTCTGTTAGAGTAATATATGGCTGTGTTGTCAGTTTTCAGAATTCAGTTTTAAGAAAACTTGCCTCTTGGAGGTGTTCCTGCTGATGGTTACCGAGGATTTGAGAACTGAATTATAATCAGTGTTTTCATTATACCATATTATTCCCATTAACTCCAGACCCTATCTTGGAGACTGGTGGACCCAGTGTACATGATAGCTGGTTAATGAAAACACAGAGACAGTGCAGGTGAGAGACAGGGTCTGGGTCTGTGATTGCTACACCAGGTCAATTTCTGATTTCTTCACCTGGAACTGGGACAGTGCACCTGGGGAAAAGCAACATCACCATAATTCAAATATTCCATACATGATATACCTGGTTCTCTCTCTGTAAACCCTGAAACAATTACAGGTTGGAAAGTTCAAGAGGCAGAGAAGCAGCACTAGGACACCCATGCTCTTCTGGAGGCTCCAGTGTAAAGGAGATGGGGCTTCTCAGCTAGGTCTTGGCTTTCATTCTGAGCCTGAGGGCTGCTTTTCATTGGGGATGGTGCCTGAGAAGATAAAGGAAGCCCAGAAAGTTTCCTTTCCTTTATGACTGACTTTTTCTTTGTGCTTCTTAGTAGAAATGAAAATGGATACTCAGGAACATTTTCCTGGTTCTGGGTGGGTTTTTAATCCCTCACAAACAAGAAACTTTTTGAGTCACACTGTGCAGACATGACAGGCAAAAGATAGCAATGTTCATGGTGAGTCCACATTCATTCAATGATCTTGGAACAGGGTACCATTACTTGATGCATTTGAATGTCTCCGGAAATTAATAAGGTGGATTAAGAATGTATTTTGGGCTCATAGTCATTAGAAATCTTACTTAAGAAAACTTAAAATTTATTATTTTGGTGTCAGTCGAGACAATTTATTCTTGTCCCTCATCTAGAAGATAACTTGTGATTACTAACATTTTGTACATGTGATCTCATGTGTTCATCTGGGGAAAAAAAAACACAAGTTACTGACTTGGACCCTATCTTATTAGGCTCACACTATTTACCTTCCTAATTAGGAACACCATACATGGGCACTTTTCCTTGAACATTTTTATTTACTTCAGCCTGCTGTTCTCTTTGCATTTTTATATCTCACTTTCTTTGTCCTCAGGTTGTAGCCTATAAGAACCCAGGATTTATGATTATGGCATTGGTGATACCGGAGAAATCCAGTAGTTCATAACACCCCGTGAAAAGAAGTAGCATGCAGGCAGGCTTGAGGGCTAAGTGATCTGAAGTAATAAAAAGATATAGTGATAACAAGACATAGAAGGAGGGCATGCTTGAACAGTGGGAACTGTTTTCTTTGTGGTGGGGATATCCATAGAGGATAAGGGACTTTTCTGCTATTTTCACATGAAAGACCCTCAGCGAGTGTCTTCCTTCTGGGGAGACCCTTTCCAAGGAACAGCGAGACCACTTCGTTCGGATGCAGTTCAGCAAGAGGCTTTATTCAGATACACAGGTACCTGGGGCGACAGAGTCTGTGCAAAGACTTGCGCGCCCACAGGCTGGGGTAAGGGGTTTATATAGGGACAGGGGAGCAGAAGCGCGGGTACAGAAGCGAGATGCATGGTTACAGGGTTTTCATTGGTCCATTTGAATTAGGCCAGGGTAGACTGGGGACAAGTTCCCTTAGTTCCTGGAAATCAGATAGGGGCCTGACTCAGCGCCACCTAGGGAACATAGAGTGTTTTTCTGTTGCTTTCTGCCCCAGCCCTGGGCCAGATGTCTGACCACAGATATCCTGTCTGGCAGCTCTTGAGCTGAACTTCTCCTTAGCAGTACAAGCCTTGCATGAAATGGCGTTACTGTGGCTAAAGCTGCAAGCATTAAGTCAGAGGGGTCTTTCATTCCCCCATTTCTCTTGTGAATTCAAATGGAATCTTTCATTCGACAGGAGGTTTTTATTCCCGGGACTCTGGATCAAACTGTCTTAATTGATGATATTGTTGAGTGAGCACTAATGCCTGGATGACTGATAATCTATCCTTCATGAACTGTACTAACCAGTTAAGGACACAAGGGCCAAACAGGAGAATCAGAAGAAGAATTATTAGGGGGCCCATGAGGGAGGAGATCAAAGTGGTAAACCATGGGGATTTGTTAAACCATCCTTCAAACCAACCTTGTTGGGACTCAAATAACTGTTGTCTTTGCTTGAGTCTTTCCCTAAGTTTTGCCATATTATCCCTTACCAGTCCTGTATGGTCAGCATAGAAGCAGCATTCTTCCTTGAGGGCTATACATAGTCCTCCTTCTTGTAGAAATAGTATATCTAGTCCTCTCCTATTCTGTAGGACTACTTCTGAGAGGGAGGTTAGGGATTTTTCAAGAACGCTAACAGATTCTTCTAAGGCCTGGATGTCTGTATGCATAGCTTGTTGGAGTTGTCTAAATTGGCTGGTTTCTATCAGGGCTGTTGTCCCTGTTCCTATGCCTGCAGCTATGCCTCCCATTGTGATTCCCCCTAGCAGCAGGGCTAAAGTCAGAAATACCGGTTCTCTGCGGTACCGGGCCATGCCCTCAAAATGACTATAGATATAGTCAGGCTCATGGTAAACAACTTTTGGCCACAGCGCAACAAGCACACAATAATCAGCAGTAGTATCAAGGACTGAAGTTGACACACATGGGGTGAGCCCCGTATTACAAGCCCAGTAAGTCCCATTTGGACTCATCAGGTAATTTGATCCCGATATCTGTTGAGTTGAATCACATAGACCCTGGTAACTGTGAGGAACATTTCCTATACAGGACCCTTGTCCGGACACTTTAGATAGGGTAAGTTTATGTTGGGGAGTTGAACCACAGCTGGCTGGAGCTGAGGTATGACTGGAATAACTTCCATTAACGGCTACCCCTTCATAATACTGGGGCCGTGAGATGAGGCACAACCAGCATTCCTGTGTTCGGTTGGGGTCAGTGAGATTCAGAGCCGAATATGCCCCTTGTATTAGCCCTAGCAGCCTATCCCCAGTGCCGGGTGGTGGAGGAGTCGGAGCGTGGGAAGTTGTTCTGGTGGTACTAATGACCGGAGGGGAAGTAGGCCGTTTGGTGACTGGTAAGGATGGAAATTTTTGTTCTGATAAGACCTGATTTGGCCCTATCGCAGCCTGTACCATGGGTTTAGACTTAAACCTGATCGTGAAAGCTATTCCCCTGTGCTTTCGGGGTATGTACCACCTGAGGCCCCATGAGTAACCAGAGGACCAGTCTGAGGCTTGCTTTCCTCTTGGGGTGAAAGTAATGTTGAGGGGCAAGCAACTTCCTGAGGAAGCACACATTTGCGAGTGATTAGACTTGTGCCATCCCTTAGTCACTGTTATCTTATCCCATGTGGATGAGGGTCTCCAATATGCATCTCCCGTTGTTTCACATCCCCATTTGGCACAGTATAAGCTCTCATAGCCTCCACATTTTCTGGATTGTGCTCTATTTCTATCATCTTTGGGACATACGTAGAAGTCTGACTTTCCCAGCATGCACCGCCTTTCTTTGTCTCCACAACCATATCTTCCCTCGGGGGAGAATCGTGGCCCTGCATCCTGGCTAAGTTGCTTAGTGGGGTCTGCGTCTGGAATATCCCATTCCTCCGAACCCGCCACCAGCCGGCAAAAGTCGGGGTTATAGGCTAGGCCACCATGTGTTGAGGGCATGATTGCCCTGCGTCTCCCAAACTACATCCCCGGCTAGGGTAGTTACTTGCCAGGTCAGGGACAACACCTGATGGGGGCTTCTCCCCTGGGAACTTGCCCTCCCTCCAGACAATAGGACCCAAAACATGACTATGGGTCCCCACGAATGAGTCTTATCTTTAGAGGATTTTGGGTGTGCTGAATCCGCCATGGTTCCTTCTCCTAGGAAGGGTGCGCTGCCTTAACGTGGGAAGCGTGAACCCAGGGGGCGAAGCCGTCCACCTTAACTGCCGTTGGTGTAGTCAGGAGGACTATATATGGCCCCTTCCACCGGGGTTCCAAGTTCTTGGTCTGATGTCGGCGGACCCAGACGGAGTCTCCGATCTGGAAAGGGTGAGGGACTAATGGTCTGTCCAATTGTTCTCGGTATGCGGCAGCCAAGGGTCTCCAAACCTCCTTTTGGACGAGTTGGAGTGCCTGCAAATGGGCTTCAAGAGAAGGGCTGTTAGCATGATCATCAATGTTGGAGTCAAAGAAGTTGACAGCCGGTGGTGGGGCCCCATAGAGTATCTCAAATGGGGTTAGTTAGGGGAGTGTTCCGGGCCCTGTATAGGGCTAGGGGCAGTAGGAGTACCCAGTCTCTAGAGCCAGTTGCAAGCGTTAATTTGGATAAAGTCTCCTTAATGGTTCTGTTCATGCGTTCTACCTGTCCTGAACTCTGGGGTCTATAGGCACAATGCAATTTCCAATCAATCCCCAGCAGCTTAGCCACCAACTGACTTACCTGGGAGATGAAGACGGGCCCATTATCTGACCCCAAGGTTTGAGGCATGCCATACCTGGGGAAGATCTCCTCCAACAGTTTCTTGATTACTACTTTGGCAGTTTCGTGTTTGCTGGGAAATGCTTCCACCCAGCCAGAGAAAGTGTCTATGAACACCAGCAGGTATTTGTAACCGTAGAGTCCTGGTTTGACTTCTGTGAAATCGATTTCCCAATGGGCACCCGGTTGGTGTCCCCGCATCCGGATCCCTGCTCCAAATTTGGTTTTTCCAGCATTGACTTGGGCACAAGCCCTGCAAGTGTCCACTACCTGCTGCAGGATGCTGTCTCTTCCTAACAGATAGTAGATGCCCTCCTCTCTATCCAGGAGGGTTTTCATCTTCCGGGGACTGAGGTGGGTCAATTTATGCAAGTAAGTTATCAGTTCGAAAGTCTGCTTCATGGGCATCACAGCTTTTTCCTTGTAGGCCCAATGCCCTTTTGTTGGATCATAAGAGGCCCCCATTTTCTCTAGCAAGTCTGTGTCCTCCTTGGTATAATGGAAGGGACAGTACATGGAGGAGACATCAGTAATCTCTGGGGCAAGGGGAAAAGCTTGTGAGGCATCTGGTGGCATGCGTGTAGCAGCCTCCCGTGCGGCTATATCGGCCATTCTGTTGCCCCGAGCCTCGGGGCTGTCCCCTTTCTGGTGTCCAGGACAGTGGATAATGCTGAGTTTCTGAGGTAGAAACAGGGCCTTCAGCAGGGCCAGAATCTCAGTCTTGTTTCTAATGTCTTTCCCTTCTGAGGTTAGGAGTCCCCTCTGCCTATAGATTTCCCCATGAATATGGGCAGTGGCAAACGCTTACCGGCTATCCGTGTAAACGTTTAGCTTCTTACCTTCAGCCATCTGGAGGGCCTTGGTCAAGGCGATGAGTTCTGCTCTCTGGGCCGAGGTTCCCGGTGGTAGGGCTTCTGCCCAAATTACCTTGATTTCAGTGGTCACAGCTGCTCCTGCCCTCCGTTCTCCGTTGTCCAGAAAGCTACTGCCATCCGTGTACCAGGTGAAGTCCGCATCCGGGAGGGGTCGATCCAACAGGTCCGGTCTGGTCCCGTGCATTTCCGCGAGGATCTGGAGACAGTCGTGCTGCTCCGGCCCCTCCGGGAGTGGGAGCAGGGTGGCGGGGTTAAGTGCCATAACGGGGCCGAAGTGGACCCGGTCAGTGTCCAGGAGCATCGCCTGATAGTGAGTCATTCGTGCACTGGACAGCCAGTGGTCAGGCGGCTGTTTGATCAGGGCCTCTACTGCGTGAGGTGCAAAAATGGTCAGGGGCTGTCCCAAGATCAGTTTGCCAGCGTCCTCGGTAAGGACCGCAATGGCTGCCACCATGCGCAAACAAGGCGGCCACCCGGAGGCAACAGGGTCAAGTTTCTTCGAGAGATAGGCTACGGGGCGCTTCCAGGGTCCTGTTCTCTGGACCAAGACCCCTTTTGCATAGCCTTGCTTCTCGTCTACAAACAGTTCAAAAGGCTTGGTCAGATCCGGGAGGCCGAGAGCTGGGGAAGTTAATAGGGCTCTCTTGATATTCTCAAAGGCCTTCTGATGCTCCTCATGCCAATCAAAGAGGGCCCCTTGCTTCGTGAGGGGGTATAGGGGTGCAGCCATTTCTGCAAAACCTGGTATCCAAAGGCGGCAGAACCCTGCTGTCCCCAAGAATTCCCGGAGTTGGCGGGGGCCTCTAGGGACAGGGATATTCATAATAGTCTGTTTACGGGCCTCCGTTAGCCATCTTTGCCCCTCTTTGATCTGGTAGCCTAGATAGGTGACCTGCAGCTGGCAAATTTGGGCCTTCTTTGCGGATGCTCGATACCTTAAAGCTCCCAAGGTCCTCAGGAGAGCAGACGTGCCCTCCCTGCAGCCTTCCTCCGAATCTGCTGCCAATAGGAGGTCATCTACATATTGCAGCAAAATTAGGGCCTGGTGTTGAATTCTAAAATCAGCTAAGTCCCTGTGTAGGGCCTAATCAAAGAGGGTTGGGCTATTTTTAAAACCCTGTGGGTCCATGTTAGCTGTCCAGATATTCCTAACTCCGGGTCCTTCCATTCGAAGGCGAAGATGGGTTGGCTGACTGGGTGTAGCCTCAAGCAAAAGAAAGCATCTTTGAGGTCTAGCACTGTATACCAGACGTGAGAGGGCGGCAACCCGCTCAGTAAATTATATGGATTGGGGACTGTAGGGTGAATGTCTTCCACCCGTCTGTTGACCTCTCGTAGGTCTTGAACCGGCCGATAATCTCCTGTGCCTGGTTTTTTCACAGGAAGGAGGGGAGTGTTCCATGGTGACCGGCAAGAGACTAAGATCCCTTGGTCCAAAAGTCTTTTGATATGTGGTTTAATCCCTTGGTATGCCTCCTGGGACATGGGGTACTGCCTGATTGACACAGGAGAGGCCGTGGCTTTTAAGGATATTACTAATGGTGGTTGCTGGGTGGCTAGTCCCATGCCCCCTGTCTCGGCCCAGGCCAGTGGGAACTCCTCCAGCCAGGATATGGCGATCGGTTCTTGGGCCCTTTCAGGCCCCTCTGGTTCATAAAGTTTGTATTCATCCTCCAAATTAAGAGTCAGAACATGGAGAGGCTCTCCTTGGGGTCCTGTGATACAAGCCCCCACCTCTTCAAAATGTATTTGTGCTCTCAATTTAGTGAGGAGATCCCTGCCCAGTAGCGGGTAAGGGCAGTCAGGTACATGTAAGAAAGAATGAGTCACCTTACCGGTAGCCAGCAGTACTTTTCGGTCCGTGGTCCACCAATATTGCTTGCCTCCAGTGGCTCCTTGGACCCAAGCCGACTTATCGCTCAGTGGTCCCGTAGAGTGGGTTAGCACGGAATGTTGAGCACCGGTATCCACCAGGAAGGTGACAGGTTGCCCCCCCCCCCGACATCAAGGGTTATCCTGGGCTCAGGGTGGGACTCCTGGCCCCAACCCCCCTAATCCTCCAGGGTCAGCAGGGATGTCTGGGGCTTTGGCCTGCAGGGCCCCCTTTTGGTCGCTTTGGGCAATCTTTAACCCAATGCCCTTTCTCCTTACAGTACGCACATTGGTCTTTGTCCACTCGGGGTCCCCTTCTGTCTCCCCTCTGTCTATCCTCTCGCTGCCCTGACACTACGGTGGCTAGCAATTTGCTAATCTCCTTGTTTCTCTTACGGTCCCTGAGATTTTCTCTTTCTTCTGCCTCTTTTCTAAGTCTCTCATCTCTCTCTTCTGCTTCCTTCCTCAGCCTCTCGTCCCTCTCTTCTTGAGTCTCCCTTTTGTTGTATATGCGTTCTGCTTCCTTTAGCAAATCTTGTAGGGAACTCTCCTTGAGATTCTCTAACCTTTCAAGCTTTTTCCTGATATCTGGTGCGGACTGCCAGATAAAAGACATAGAGAGGTTGCATCCTGGGTCCTCAGGGTTGTAAGGAGTGTATATACGGTAGGCTTCTTTGAGCCGCTCCAGAAAGGCAGAGGGGGATTCCTCAGGACCCTGGACAACCTGCTTCACCTGAGCCAAATTAGTGGGGCGTCTCGTGGCCCCATGGAGACCCACTATGAGCAACTGGCAATAGAGACGTAGGTGGTTCCTACCTTCAGCCATGGTAAAATCCCAGTTAGGGCGTTCCAAGGGGAAGGTGGCATCAATCTCATTTGGCAATTGTGTAGGGCGCATGTGAAAACCATGTACTATGCATGCACAGTATAGCCAATTAACATTTACAGCCATCTAAACATTGTCTTTACTCTGCATGGAATTCACAATTTGTATTTATTTAGACCTGTGTCATGGATACTGCAGACCTTGATGAACTGCTTGCTGCAAAACCCAGGAGTTGAACTTATTCCTTCTTCACATCTTCCCAACTGCAGTTTCTACTCTGGGAATTTCCATTCAATTTCCAGCCATGAGAGTGGCTCATTTAAGACTATGAAAGCAAGGAATGATATTTTTCTAAGTGCTTAATTCCTATTTTTAAGTGAGTTTGGTTCTTAAGCCAAGATCTTTCACATGGTGACAAAACTATCACAGAGCTACAAGCCTAGCTCAGTCTTTTAAAACATAACATTTTTCCTACAGAAAATAATTTTGATGACTGCATTTATGCACTACCAAAAAAAAACAGGAACCACAATATTGTTTTCTTGACACCCACCACTTATAACTGATTCTGTAAAGGATCAATTACTGCCAGGCAGTGGTGGTACATGCCTTTAATCCCAGCACTTTGGGGACAGAGGCAGGCAGATCTCTGTGAGTTTTAAGCCAGTGTGGTGTTTAAGAGCTAGTTCCAGGATAGGCTCCAAAGCTAAAGAGAAATCCTATCTTAAATACACAAAAACAAAACCAAACAAACAGAAGGATCAATTTACTGAGCATAGATTTGAGAATGTTGGGGTACTGAGGATAAATCAAAACAAACAAAGAAAACTGAAGGAAGAGAACACGAAGTATGGAAACCGCATCCTCAGCTGGTGACCCCTATTCTCATTCTGGACTCCATGACCTTTTCAAGACTACTGTGTAGTGGAACCACAGATTGTGCTGGAATCTCACTACTCATGTTCAACACCACACACAGGAATGAAAGGAAAAATAAGAACATACTGCACATATGAGTAACAGTGTCTATCACACATCTTAAAGAATACAGGTTTTGTTGAGCTGTGTTCTCTGCCTTTGATGCTCTGGGAATCATTGGGCTCTTCAGGAAGAATGGAAACTGGAATGTCTTCAGAATCTTGCTCAGTGTAAGGGAGGCTCTGAGCCTGAAATCAAACCTTGAATCCCAGCTTTGCTGCTCACCTGACCTCAGAGCAGGTTTCTGTCATCAGATGATGCTATGGTAACCTCTCTAATGTAAGCTATTTATAGATGATGAGAAAGTTTGCATCACTGAAGCAAGCACACAGCACTCAGACATATACACACAAAGAGATATACAACAACAGAGACAATCCTTTCCAAAAACACATTTACAAGGGCAGATGGATATATATATATATATTTCACATGATATTTGAAAATATTCTTTTTCCTCATATTGTTATTTATTCTGCTTAAAAACAATCAGCATGCTCATTTATAATGCACTGTGATTACATTTTTTTTCATCCCACTACCTTGTATCCTTTTTCTCTCACTTCTTTGACCCTTCTTGCCTCTCAGCTCTCATGTCTTTTCTGTTCTATCCTCAATTATTTCCTGATTTTCTGCATCAACTCTGCTTCTTTTTCTGCTCATCAAAAAGTGAGATTGCAGGGTCGCATCACCTTGTGTAATTCTCTGAGTACCCCCCCCCCGATGTGGGAGTGTCATATATCAATCTGTTGATTTCATTGGTTAAGCA
Organism: Alexandromys oeconomus; assembly: GCA_963919705.1. Lineage (NCBI taxonomy): Eukaryota > Metazoa > Chordata > Mammalia > Rodentia > Cricetidae > Alexandromys > Alexandromys oeconomus. The sequence continues at coordinate 6,890,617 of CAWTZB010000260.1, read as the reverse complement.
ATAAAGAAACTCTTTGGCCCTGATAGGTTAAAACATAGGTGGGAGGAGTAAACAGAATAGGATGCTGGGAGGAAGAGAAAGTAAGGTCAGACTCAACAGCTCTGCTCTGGAGCAGAGACGCCATGCTCCGCTCTCCCGATAGCTCTGCTCTCTGAGGCACAGGCAATGAACCTCCGACCCAAGATGGACATAGGTTAGAATCTTCCCGGTAAGCGCACCTTGGGGTGCTTACACACATTATTAGAAATAGGCTAGTCCAGGTGCGAGAGTTAGCCGAGAAGACGCTAGATATAATGGACAAGCAGTGTTTAAAAGAATACAATTTGTGTGTTGTTATTTTGGGCATGAGCTAGCAGGCGGCCGGGGTGCTGGGGACGAAGCCCCGCTGCCACTCCTATTTCAACAGATGGCTGCCCAACGTGGGGATAACTGAATCCACAAATATCCCATGAAAGCTTGGGAAAGAATAGAGTGAAGCATGTTTTCTTGGTAGCAACAATTTTTCGGTTCTACTCTGCTTGCTAGAGGCAAGCAAGCGCTCTCATCTAAGAGAGGCTTCCTGACTCAGCTTTAGCTGCAAAACCCTGCAGCTCATTAAGAGGTCCTGCCACGAAACACTTAAATGGTGTTGACAAAAGGCTGAACGCATGCTTTTCGGTTTTCAGCCGTAGCAGGAAAAAAGCTGTGCTGTTTAAAAATGCCAGCTTTCTGGGCCGTCCTGCCAGGGCAAACTCTGACAGAGGCAGGAGGGCCAACTACCAAGAGAGGACTTGACTGTTGTCTGTTGTAGCTCACTGGCTGGCAGGGACCTTGAAACGCCATAGAATTGCGGCTATAAACATGGCTACAGCCTGTATTTCCACCATGAGGCTGGAAAGCTAAGGAATGGACTGGATCTACCTGGCAAAGCCACGGCTTTAATCCTACCCATATTGCTCAGTAATTTAAAGGCTCGTGTGGTCAGAAAAAGAGATATACAGTAAAGAGATTCAAAGACAAAGAAAATTTTAAATGATTTATAGTGTGTTGAAAATAATATGCAGACTGAAAGTTAAAATTCTTAAAGTTAAAAAAAAGTAAGAAAAAGAGAAGTTGTGTGTGGTAGTACATGCCTTTAATCCCAACGCTTGGGAGGCAGAGGGAGATTGACCTCTGTGACTTCAAGGTGTGGTAGCACACGCCTTTAATCCCAGTGCCTAGAAGGCAGAGACAAACAGATCTCTGAGTTCAAGGTGTAGTAGCAAACACCTTTAATCCTAATGCCTGGGAGGCAGAGACAGGCAGATCTCTGAGAGTTCAAGGAGAGCCTGGTCTACAGAGTTATTCCAGGTCAAAGAGATACAGAGAATATAAAATAAAAGTAAAAATAAACGAAATAGAGGTTAAAATAAAGCGTACAAAGATGGAAAATGCACAGAGAATTTTGATACTGTATGCTATTATGCTCTTTTTGAATTGTTTGAATGCTGAGGAAGGAGCAACAGCTGCCAAAAGGTTTTTGTTTATAAATGCTGCTGAACTAATCCAACATAGATATTTTCAAAATGCCTTGGCTTTGAAATTTGGATCTAAGGACATGATACTTTGGAAAGGAGTTTCTTTTTTTGTTTTCACAGAGGATGAGACCCTGTTAATTTCTTCTATTCTGATATGGTATGATGGACCACACCCTCCTGAAGGGTTGCTATAAACATCTTCAGAAAATTGCTTCGCTCAACTGCCAACTGAGATGAAACTAGCACACAGGTTATACCATGAAAGACCTAAGTAACGACGCCCCCATTCAGCAGGAAGCAGTTTGGAGAGAAAAACTGCACCCATGTTCCCAAATATGGTTTATAAACGTTCTTTTACATTTAAAGGGGGATATTATATAGATATGAATAGTTTGCATTAGTATAGATTTTGCTTTATTGATAGAGATTTAAGGTCAGTTTTGTTATATGTATATGTATTTCTGATCTTTATTAAGGTATTGTGATTGTGTAGTTCATTTAAAAATGTAATGTATATAGGTTGTTAATGGATAATCATTAATAATAGTCGAGTTTGTAGTCATGTTAGTTAGATTTTCTAGATGTTAGTTAGATTTTCTAGATATATAGATATATATTTCAGTTAGATCGGCATTCTTCATATCTTTCAAAGACTACGGAATATGCTATTAAATGTTTTAATAACTTAGGACTTTTCATGACAATGAGACACTCTGCTCCTGGCAGCACCAATCTACTTCAAGAGGAAGATGGGCATCGAAGAGGATCCTTATGGAGTTTGATAGCCATTTGGGCAAGAAACTGCTCTTGCCTGGACTGTTGCATAAACTGGACACAGAGAACCCTCAGAGAGAGGACTACTGAACTTGCCTAAAGGTGAGATGATCTTACGGGGTTCCTGATTCATGAAAGAGTCTGCAAGACATTCTTCAGGACAAGCAGATAGTGACTGCCTTTGAAATTTCCTGCTTTGTGGAAATGTCTGCTGGAAACTATGGGCCTGTAGGCCGAAGATGGATGCCCCAACGGTACAGAGGAACTTTGGGTGACTGTCCAGGCAGCAAGATGTCTCTGTCATTTCTAGAGTTTGAAAGTTGCTTTTTTCTTGTTTGCTTAGGTAATATTGTATCTTTCTGGACTCTTTGATGGAGTTAAGAATAGTTAGCTATAGTTATAGTTTTCCTTATTTATGATATAGATTATTGTAATTTTTACTTGATAACTGTTTTGTTATATGTAATTTTGCTCCGTTAAAGTTAAAGCCTTCTTTTTTTGTTTAAACAGAAAAAGGGGAAGTGATGTGGGAGTGTCATATACCAATCTGTTGATTTCATTGGTTAAGCAATAAAGAAACTCTTTGGCCCTGATAGGTTAAAACATAAGTGGGAGGAGTAAACAGAATAGGATGCTGGGAGGAAGAGGAAGTGAGGTCAGACTCAACAGCTCTACTCTGTAGCAGAGACGCCATGCTCCGCTCTCCCGATAGCTCTGCTCTCTGAGGCACAGGCAATGAACCTCTGACCCAAGATGGACATAGGTTAGAATCTTCCCGGTAAGCGCACCTTGGGGTGCTTACACGCATTATTAGAAATGGGTTAGTCCAGGTGCGAGAGTTAGCCGAGAAGACGCTAGATATAATGGGCAAGCAGTGTTTAAAAGAATACAATTTGTGTGTTGTTATTTCAGGCATGAGTTGCAGGTGGCCGGGGTGCTGGGGACGAAGCCCCGCCACACCTATTTCAACACCCCCCCCCAGTTTCTATAATGTCTCAATAGAACCATATTCCCTTTCCCTAGCACAGACATTCCTTTTCCCGCATTACAATAATACTCAGTTTTATTCTTTCCTTGGGTAAATGGCACTTATATCATTAGTTACAGGCAACCAACTCTTTTGGGTTTAAGATCCATTTCTGTGGTTATTAAAAATATCTGCTTTATGCAACCTCTTCTGCCCACATGTACTGGTCAAGTGAATTATCCCAATGAGAGGATGGAGGGCAGAGCAATGTGTGTTCATGATGACATCACCTCTCAGCACTGGGTTCCCTGTGCCATCAATTAACTTCATGATTCAAAACTTAGAGAAGTGGAAGGAAGGAGTTTTTCTTGAAAAGAAATAAAATTAAAATGTTCTCTTGGATGACTAAAATCATGTTATAATTTTAACAGGGAGTAGTGATGTTTCAAACACAGTATTTATTAATCAAAATAATAAATATATTTTGAAATATTACCATTTGAATCATGGTCTCATGTAAACTACACAGGAAGTATATCATTTGGATAAATCACAGAATTGAATGAGACATTTTTAAAAAATACACTGTTTTAATTAGGGGTTTATGCTTCTGTATGGGTAATGTAGTACTCATGGAGACAAACAGATGGCCCAGTGTCCTCTAGACTCACATGTGGTTCTGAGATGCCTGCCTCATCTTGGCTTTACCTCCTTCTTCGGCTTCTTCAGGAACTGATGCTGATCACTATACAGGATCATTTTGCTCTGTGTGGTGATCTGCATTTTGTTCAGGAGGACAAAGCACATCCTCAGTTTAAAAAGCAACTATAATGGAACTGTGAGAAACAAGTTTTTGCCACACAAGAACCCATCAGTGGTTTCTGAACACAGAAATCAAAATCCTTAATTAAAGAAAGAAATGGGTGTGGCTGTCAACCAGGTAGACCACATAGGGAATGTGGAGACAAAACCATCACTGGGACTCATTGGACAACCAGACTATACAGACGTTGAGATCCAGGCCAGGTGAGAGAAATGGTCTCAAAACAAGTGGTATAGATTGTTAGAGAAATGCATCATCATATGTCAGCATACACACACACACACACACACACACACACACACGGAGAGGAGCAAGAAAGAAAGATTGAGAGAGAGAGAGAGAGAGAGAGAGAGAGAGAGACATAGAGTGAGACATAGGCAGAAATAGGGAGATAGAAAGAGATAAAGGGAAACAAGGAGAAACACTATAATAAATAAAATCACAACTGGAACCAGAAATTTAAATAATCATTTGGACATTCAAGGATTACTACACACCATACCTGTAGAGAAAATCTCTAAGTGTGATAAGAGGAGACAGTGCAGACACAGAGAAGTTCAGTCTTCCATGCTTCTCTGAGCAGGCTCTTCTGTTACCCAGATCTCCAAGTGCTCTCAGCGCCCCCTGCTGGTCTTGTGTTCCCCACAGCGGAGTTTTTGTCTGAGCTCACAGTAACATTCACTCACTGTGTCTCTTGCACAGTAATACATGGCTGTGTCCTCAGATCTCAGACTGTTTATTTCCAGGTACAGAGTGTTCTTGGCATTGTCTCTGGAGATTGTGAACCGGCCCTTCACAGCGTCGATATACCAGGTGCTACCACCATCTGGATTAATGTGTGTGATCCACTCCAGCGTCTTGCCTGGCGCATGGCGGACCCAAATCATCCAGTAGCTACTGAAGGTGAATCCAGAGGCTGCACAGGAGAGTTTCAGGGACTTTCCAGGCTGCACTAAGCCTCCCCCGGACTCAAGCAATTGCATCTCACACTGTCCACCTGCAAATACAAAGAATTCTGGTTAGAAAACTGACACGGAAGATATTTTTCTCTTTCTCATGTCCAGACAACACACAACTTCTCATATTTATGAATGACCTTTTAAAATAAGTACAAAGGAAACCAATATGAGCCCTAAATCCATGGTGAGTGTCCTGTTTTCAGTGCTGAACCCTGACTGGGCTTGTATTCTCTGCCAGAGCTGCAGGATCAAGGCAAGGCTGGATTTTATGGGCACAAAGAAGACTTATTTGCATATCTTTCTGTCATAACAGGCTCTGTAGTTGGACCCTGGGCAGAAGGCAGTACTCAGAGCAGATATAAGACATTATACCCACTGAAGACACTTACAGAAATTGAAGCATTAATGTAACTCTGTGTATATATATTTTCATTGTTAGAGATTCACCACACTTTATTTTAGTCTCTTTTCATCATATGCATGGAAAATGTTGTTTCCACACTGTCATGTCTCTTTAGGATCAGTGTGAAATAGAAAAGCTCCACACACAGCTGAGTTACTAGATATTATCTCTGTCTGTCCCTCTGTCTCTTCTGGACAAGGCTTCTTCCTGAGGTGGATTATGCTTAGGATCACACCTGCATCTGTGTAAAATTCCTTTGATGTGATAGGAACATGAATTACATAGCCAGAAAAGAGGCCAGACACACTTTAAATTGGCATAAATTGTATAAGTTACCACACCCAAGTGGGCTGGTAATATAAAGGCTACTGTTGGTAGGAATTCCTACAGTACTTCCCCATTTTGTTTAAATAAGAGAGTTCTAAGCCTAATATAAAATTATATACATTAGGAACAGATATATCATGCCACAAACATGTGATAAATATTTCAATAATTATCCTATCTTGATAAGTTATAGTCTTATATAATAAATAACTTGGCTAAGTCATGAGAGGAAAGTCACTACAACTATCTAGTCTTCAACCCCATTGAAGATCTGAGAACAAAAATAATACTACTGAAATGAGCAGAAAGTATAATTAAGTAACTTTCAAAATGTGCAACAAATGACAGAGGCAACTGGCTACCTTGACAACCAACTTTGGTTAAGGCCTAGAATAACTGACAGACCATTTTCTGAGGCAAGAAATTTTTCAAAACCTCTTACCCTGTATTGCCAAGGTTTGACAGTCTTTTTTCTTGTATCCTGCTGTCCTATCCAGACATTGTGCATTTTGTCAGTGGTAGATACATAGGCAGTTCCTTGTACAAAGGCCAGTTTTGCCAAGAAGAAAACAAGCTCCAAGAGGAGTGTCTTCAGTGCTCAACATTGTTTTGTGAAGTAGATCAGTGCTGCCAGGAACAATTGTATCTCACTTCAACAGAACCCTAAGTTGTTTAAACGCCATATTCTACAGTTCTTTGAAATGGTTGAAGATTACCTGTTTATGCAGAATAAAATATTTATGTATCTAAAGAACATGATTAGTGTAACAATAAATATGACAAACGTAGATAACTACTGATCTATAATACCTATATAACTTAAAGTCTATGACTTTATATTAGAATATTATACAATAAACAACAGTGCAACAAATGAGGACAATGATCTCAAAATGTAAGCAATTTATAAAAGTATTTTGATCATAGGTAGAAATGTACATTGTAATATGATAAATATATCCTAAATTTGTATAAATGTACAAAAATGTTTTAAGCAGAGGTAAAAGCATACATGAACACAATATGACAAAATAACCTTTCCTAGATATACAAATAGATGAAAATAGGAACATATTCAATATAATTTAAGTTTATATCAATATACAAGAATCTATACCAATGTAATTTGCCTATAAATAATAGCTCACAAGTATTCACTCAATTACTCATTCTTATTATTAGTGTGAGTAAGCTCACACTAATCTATTATACCATCCAATTTTCCCCTTTTTTTTCAAAGAGATCCCTTAGCCTACAAAATGTTTCCTGAAAGCCCCAACCCTATACCAATTATAATCAATACCTAAATGATGCCCTGAATCCTGGGGACAAACTTTGTTTTGAGAGATGTCATCTTCTAGAATACTTCTAGCTGTCATGGAGTTGATGTACTTCTTATGGGATCCTGTGAAAGTAAAATGATGGTTAATTTCCAAGATCACTGTCTGGTATAATTGGAAATAGTCTCTGAGTATTTGGTAGGGTTTTTCTGAGGTTCCTATTTGGAGTACTGGGCAGAACGTTGTAAAAAAGTACACCATTTTGGCTAACCAAGTTGGAATCATCTTGAGGAGCTGACACCTAAAACAGATCTTAATTATAGCGCTATTAGCATCATGATGTTATATCAACCATGTGGAGTTGTTGTGGGGCCCCATCTTCTTCCTGAAAACTTCAAAGATTACTGCAAGAAAATTCATTGTTCATTGTGGAAAACTTAAACAATACGTATACAGACATATACAGACACACACACACACACACACACACACACACACACACATATATATATATATATATATATTCAATGAAAAGTACAATAGAGACAAAAATAGGTATGAAGAAAGGTAAATTTTTTTATGAATTTACTTGGATTTTGAGAAGGACAGAGCCATTGTTTAATTCCAAAGTCAGAATGTATATATATATATATATATATATATATATATATATATATATATATATATATATATATGGTTTAATCACCTGTCCTAACACATCATACTACTTTTTCTTGATGATCCTTATTGGATAGTTATTTTTCCTTCTGTTAGCATCCAAACATCCAGGGTCTCTTGAATTTTTGAAGATGTGTATATTCCTGTAGAGACAAGAGCAAAACCCTGCTCCATACCTTATAAGGTTTCTTACCACCGGTATTGTTGTCACCACTGTGGATGAGCTGTCATTTCTCTTTCTCAAGAGTTTTCTTTTTATCAAACTGAATATTTATTAATTTTGATGCTATCCATAGTTTTTCTTCTCCTGTGGAAACAAGAGAAAAACCCCATCCCCAACATAGCACATCTTCTGGTTTCCATTGTGAAGTCAACACATCCATGAAATAAACTGACTGATTTAATTCAGAAGACTTTTCTATTATTCAATGTCTTTCTGCTTCTGTTGTCCCTTTCTCATTAGTCTTAAGAAAATTAAAGATTAATAAAGCATTATGCAATCTATTCCGGGGGGGTGGTATTTTCCATCCATTTCTGTTTATTTAACATATCCTTTATAATTCAGTTTAATCTTTCTACAACTGCCCAACATTTAGGATTGTGTGGTATACCTGTAATATGCTTTATATATAAGCAAAAAACTCTTTCATTTTCTTAAAGACATATGCTGGACCATTTTCTGTCTTTATTTTTGCAGGTATATCCATGATGTCCATAACTTGTAAAAAAAGTGCGATTACTGAATCAAACTTTTCTGAGCTCAAAGCAGTTGCCCACTGAAAACCTCAGTAAGTGTCAATGCTGTGGTGTAAATATTTTAATTTTCCAAATTATGCAAAGTGGAAAATATCCATCTGGCATATTTTATTCCTTTAGGTACACTTTGAGTTAGTTCCTGCAGAAAGAGGTCTTTGGTTATAGTAAGAGCAAGGAGGACATCTCTCTATAATCTTTTTAGTTCATTGCTATGTAATAGAAAACTCTTTAAACCTTTGCTATTGGCATGATGTTTCTTATGGAATTCTGCAGCCTTAAACGTGATTCCAATTAATAATTGATGAATTTCTTCATTACCTTGTGCTGGAAGACCTGGAAGACCTGTATGTATGTGTTATGTATATGGGACAAAGCCTATTCCTGATTATATCTTGTACCTGTCTGTAACATGATGGGCCTGCTTGTCAGGGGTTACTGTCCTGCCCAGTTGCCGTAGCTGGTAAATCCAAAAGAAAATCACACAGAGGTCTCTTCAAGTTATAAACTGATTGGCCCTTTAGCTTAGGCTTCTTATTAACTCTTATACCTTATATTAACCAAATATTCTTATCTTTGTTAGCCACATGGCTCAGTACCTTCTTCAGTGGGGTAGGTCTTGCTTCTTCGGTGTATGGGCAGAACTGCAGGAACAGCTTCCCCATTCCCAGAATACTCCTGTACTCATTGCCCTGCCTCTATTTTACTGTCTGGTTGTCCAACCTATACTTCCTGCATGGATACTGGCCTAAAAACATTTATTTAAATTAGGATTGAGGGAATACAGACAATTCTCCTGAACCACTTCCCCCTTTAAAAAAAAAACTAAGGAAAATATCCATAATCCATTGGGGGGGGGGATGTGGGCATAGTATTCTGTGATACTTCCAGATGGTTGGTAGTGCTGATAATCTTAAGAGGACCTAAAGAAAATTTAAAGTTTTGATCAATTCCTGGTATCCTCTGAGGCTTGATCATCTCAGGAAGCATCTTGAATTTGTTCTGGATGTAGAATTCAGACATTTGGGCCATCCTTTCCTACTGGAGATTGCTCAGGTGCTCTTCCTTGATCAAACTCGGTTTTTCTTAACTCAGAATTAATTCACAGCCTCTCATTTCCTGTGGAAACAAAAGCAAAATCTCTTCTCCAAAGTAACATACCTTCTGTCTTAATTTTGAATTCAAGGTATTTTCAAAATACCTATCTTGGATTAGCTCAACAACATTTATAAGCAAATACCATTTAGCACTGGTTCCTCCTTCCTCAGCATTCAAACAATTCAAGGAGAGCATAATAACATACAGCATCCAGATTCTCTGTGTGCTTTCCATCTTTATGTGGCTTTATTTTAAACTCTATTTCTTTTATTTTTAATTTTTGTCTTTTTGAGACAGGGTTTCTTCATATCTTTGTCCTGGAACTCCCTCTGTAGATCAGGTGTCCTTCAACTCAGAGATCTGCTTGTCTCTACCTCCCCAGTGCTGGAATTAAAACTGTGTGCTTCCACACCTTGAACTCACAGAGATCCGTATGCCAGTGCCTTGCAGGCATAGGTATTAAAGGTGTATACCACCACTCCCAACTACTCTTTCTTTCTTTCTTTCTTTCTTTCTTTCTTTCTTTCTTATTTTTTAGGAACTTTAACCTTTTTCTTTTCTGTCCCAAGCCTCCAAATATTTTTAAACACACTGTAAGCTATTAAGAGGTTTTCTTTCTCTTTGTATCTGTCTTTACTGTATAACGCTCTTCCACATAAGTCTTTAATTTGCTAAGCAATATGGAAAGAATTAAAGCTGTGGTTTTGATGGTGATATCCAGCCCATTCTTTAATTTTCTGAGATTCCAGCCTAACGGCAGATGTACTGGCTGTAGCCATGTTTAATGCCACAAGTCTATGGCATCTTAAGGTCCTTCCCAGCAAGAAAACTGCAGCAATGTGCTCAAAAAAACACACTCAAATGCTCTGCAGCTGGACCTTTTGTCTGAAAGAGTCAGAGTAAGCACTAGCAGGATGAACCAGAAAGCCAGCATTTTAAAACGGTGTGGCTTTTTTCCTGCTATGGCTGAAAACCAAAAAGCATGCAGTCAGCTTGTCATCAAATCATTTACGTATTTTGTGGCAGGACCTCTTAAAACAGCTGCTAGGTTTTACAAGTAAAGTTGAGTCAGGAAACCTCTCTTCAATGAGAGTGTTTGCCTCTAGAAACCAGAGCCCACCCGAGAAAGTGCTGCTATCAATAAGCCAAGCCTGACTCTATTATTTTATGTCTGGAAATACTTCCCAAGCTCTTTCAGGTTTTATGTGGATGTAGTTGTCCACATGTTGACCATCATTCTGCTGTCTGAGATTTCCTGTCCTGCCCATTTCCTGCAGTTTTTAAGTCACAAAGGAATTTACACAAAGGTCTACATTAATTATAAACTGATTGGTCTAGTAGCTCAGACATCTTATTAACACTTATAACATATATTAGCCGATTATTGATTTCATTTCTTTGTTAGCCACATCATTTGGTTCCTTATTTGGCAAAGCAGTCACATCTTGCTTCTTCTGTGGCTGAGTCATGACTGCAGACTAGGACTTCCTTCTTCCCAGAACTCTCCTTTCTCATTGAACCACCTCTATTTCCTGTCTGGTTGTTCTGCCTATACTTCCTGCCTGGCTACTGGCCAATAGGCGTTTCTTTTTTTTTTTTAATATAATTGACAGGATACATTCCATTGTCCTACAGCAGCATCTGATATTCAGATCAAGGATCAATGACTCAGATATCACTGCAGAGACCACAAAACTTATTTGCAAGTGACTCTGTGTAAGTAAGAAATCTATGAAGGAAGCAATGGAGAGAGAAATATATCTACATGATGAAATTAAAATCCTGTAAACTTTTAAAATGTGTTTAAATACCTTGGTAGAAGTAGGGTATTTTATTTTAGCCAAAAACAATTTGATTACTCACTAGCAATCTGAGAAGATCAGAATAGATTCTAAGATCTATAAACAGCATTTTGATTTGATAGCATTCTCAGAAAAGATGTGAGGCTCAGGGACACCTTAAGCAGTGGTTAGCTAGAAATATCCTACAGGCTCCTGAACCTCAGCTACTGTCTCTAGCTGCATTACTTCCATGCTCTGAGTACCACAGCATAGCCAGGATCAATGATGAAATTGATGTTCATGTTTTATGTGAGGATGATGGAGGGAGTGTAGGAAATCAAGGTTAAATACCAGGGTATTCCTACATGATCTGTTGGCTCTTACTGAAATCCTAAATTCTATTCTAATTGGAGAATTAACTGGAGCTCAGTTGTGAATCTAGGGACCCCACTCCCAATGATCCTTCAGTCGCTTCAAGATTGATCCTGGTGCACAAAGCACAGCCAGGTCTGCCCTGTGTGGTGTTATCTATCATCATCAGTCATACATTCCATATATGGTGCATCTGGGTTTCTCTCCTTAAACCCTAAAACATTTATAGGTTGAAAAGGTCATGAGGCAGATGAGTTGCACCAGGACAGTCATGCTCTGTTGGAGGCTCCAGTAAGAAGGGGATGTGGCTTCACAGCTAGATTTTGGCTTTCATCCTGAGTCTGAGGTTTCTTTGAATTGGGAGAGGTTCCTGGGAAGTACAGGAGGTTTTCATTTCCCCTTCATGTGAATGTCATTTGCTTCATGCTTCTTAGTAGAAATAGAAATGGATACTCAGGAACATTTTCCTAGTCTGGCTGGGTTTCCAATCCCTGACAAACAAAAAATATTTTAAGTCACACTGTGCAGAGCTGCCAGGCAAAAGATGGGAATGTTTACCATGAGTCCACATTCAATCAATGATTTGTAGGGATAAGCCCTCCCCTTGGGGGCGGGCTGCCCTCGGGCGTATGTTTACTGATAAATTGTGCGCGCAGACGCTGCGCGGCCCTTCCTTCCTGCTCCGGTACTATGCTGGAACCTTGGTTTCGTGAGTCTGGTTTTGTCATTAAATTTGTTCAAATACCTATTATCATTGGTCTTCATTAATCCAACCGCCACATTTGGCGCCCAACGTGGGACACATCTGCCCCCGCTGCTTGTTAGCCCGCCGCGCCCACAAAAGGTCCTGGGCGGACACGATTGCCACAGCGCCGGCTCGCTCGCCCGCCCGCCTGCTCTAGGCTGGCAGTCTTGCCCGCTTGTCGCATTCGCCCAAGGCAGCAACAACAGCACACCTCCCCCACACGGGTCCTAGGCTGCCGCGGTCCCGAGCTGCCCGCAGCCAGCGCTTTGTTCCTCTCGCAGTGCCAGAGGAGTTAACCCCTCCCTCTCTGCCTTGACGTTTGGAGCTGAACATGGAAGCTTAAATATTTGCGGTTTTACAACACAAACTGCCACATTTGGCCCCGAAGGGGTCACTTTGAATAAATTTCGGTCTTGAGTCTTTTCAGATCAACTCTCCACGTGGATTCAAGTGGACTCTTTCGCCACCTCTGGCAGGAACCAGTCATTACAGGTAAAAAAATTTTTTTTTCCTTTTATAAATAAAATGTCTGACAATATCACCATTCCCAACTTCAATAGCCTTTTTGAGTGTGCCATGTGGGAGATCCTACAAGAGGTGTCTAGCATCCCACATCTATGGATCCTTCTGGGATTAGTAGTTTTACTTGGTATTAAGTGGTTTGACGACAAAAGTCTGATAGAGTCTTTAAGAGACAAATCCAGGATTCTTAAGGCAGAGGTTAAACATCTAAAAACTATTGGAGACGAATCCAAAATTCTTAAGGCAGAGGTTAAACATCTAAAAACTATTGGAGACAAATCCAAGATTCTTAAGGCAGAGGTTAAACATCTAAAAACTATTAGAGATAAATCCAGGATTCTTAAGGCAGAGGTTAAACATCTACAAACGATTAAACATAACAATGATCTTCTCAAGAATCAATTTAAAGTTCTACAAAAAGAAAACAGAACTTTGTTTAAAAAGACAATGATGACTAAAAGAAATTTACAAAAGGTTAAGGCTGATATTAAGGAGAAATTTATTACTATGGAAGAAGGAACAGCTGATTTAAATCGTAAATTTCATCAGTCACTTTCTGAAGGGACTGAAACATTATCTCAGAAAATTAAAACGGTTAAATGGAAAAATCAAATTTTGTCTAAAGCTTATGACAGATTGGTGGAAAGATTGTCAATACAAGAAGGCACGGTTTATGCCATAAAAATTATGTCCAAACATGAGATGCTATCTCTAATGGACAAACTTCATACTTTAGAATCCTCAATGAAGGCTTTGGAACATAATTCTGGACAGGAGATACAGACATTGCAAAAGGCAATGATGAATAGAATTGAAAAGATTGAGGAATTTCTAAATTCTGATGAGGAAGAACAAACGGTAGAAAGGAAAATTTTAACTACATCTGTGGGTAAATCCCTCCGGGACAATTTCCACAAATCTCTATCTACACCTCTACCTGCCTTTCCAGTAATAACGACAGAGAAGGTGATTGGTTCCAAAAACCCCAGGATCATTAAGGAAGATACATGGGAGCCTGTCCGTATGAATGATCTCAAAGAAATTAAACAGGCTGTCACGGCCTTCGGGATGCACTCCTCTTTTGTTAAAGAGATGCTAAAATCTTGGGCCATGACCAGCAGAGCCACACCTTTAGACTGGATCCAGCTGAGCTCTGCAGTCCTTGAGAGTGGGACGCATTTAAAATGGAAATGCTTATTCAGGCAAGAGTCTAGACTTTTAGAACAGCAAGAAAAGGCGAAGGGAAGTGACATCTCCCTAGATAAAATTCTAGGTGAAGGACTCTTTTCCGACCCTCAGGAACAAGCTAATTTGGATGAAAACACACTCTCCATATGCACTACAGCAGCCTTAAGGGCTTGGGACAGGGTACAAGACCCAGGACAGAGAATGGAATCATTTGTCACAATTAAACAAGGTCAGAGAGAACCCTTTAGTGATTTTTTACAAAGACTTACTAAGGCTGTGCAAATAGGGATACCTGACCCTGACACAAGACGTATAATGATTGAGTCTTTGGCTTATGAAAATGCAAATGTGGAATGCAAAAAGATTTTGGGGCCTTTAAGGTTCAGATCAGCGCCCTTGGAAGAATGGGTCTTGCATACACTGGATGTTGATACATTTGATTATGGCACTGAAGCATGGGTAGAGGAAGCAATTTCTAATGGTAAAAGGAGACACCAGAATACCAAATGTTTTAATTGTGGAAAAATGGGTCATATGAAAAGGAATTGTAAACAATGGACCTTCAGAAATGATAATAATGCATCTTCTAGAAATAACAGAAATAGAAGGACTCAGCCTTCAGGTTTATGTAGAAGATGTGGAAAGGGCAGACATTGGACGAATGAGTGCAGATCTACAAAAGATAGACAGGGCAACCTGATACAGACGGGAAACGTGAGAGGGGGGGCCTCACAGGCCCCAATGGCAAACATGGTCCAGTCATTTCCAGTTTCTGCAGAGAAGGTGCCTCGTCAGGACAATTAGGAAACCTCATGCCTACTGTTACAAACGATAATGATCAGAAAGATGAGTTACATGTTTTGGCAAACTTCTATAAATGATCAAAGACCTAAGCTGAGAGTGTGTGTAAATGGCATTTTTATTACTGGCCTGCTGGACACAGGTGCTGATGTAAGTATCATTACCCCAGAATCTTGGCATCCGTATTGGCCTCTTCAGAATGTAAATGTTCAGTTCCTGGGAATTGGAACCCTATCTCGAGTAAGACAGAGCACGAGATGGGTTGAATGTATAGGACCTGAGGGACAAATAGGAAAATTAAGGCCATATGTAGCCAATATTGCAATGAATTTATGGGGTCGTGACCTATTACAACAATGGAATACCCAAATTAACATTCCTGCTAATTCTAGAGCCTATATTTCTGAGAATAATATTAAAAGATATTACAAACGGAGAAAACCGGCCATTCGGGCCGTACAAGAACAAACAATTGAAATTCCTTCAGAGATACCAACAGCCTTGCCTCTAAAATGGTTGACTGAGAAACCAATATGGACAAAGCAATGGCATCTAACTGAGGAAAAGTTACAGGCTTTAGAACAGCTGGTACAAGAGCAATTAGATGCTGGACATATAGAAGAATCTACCAGTCCTTGGAATTCTCTTGTATTTGTGGTTAAGAAAAAATCAGGTAAATGGAGGATGGTGACAGATCTCAGAGCTATCAACAAGGTTATTAAACCTATGTGTCCTCTGCAATCTGGAATCCCTTTGCCCTCTTTATTACCAAAAGGATGGCCTCTTATAGTTATTGATTTAAAGGATTGTTTTTTCACCATACCTTTACAAAAAGAAGATAGAGAAAAATTTGCCTTCACGGTGCCTACTTACAACAATTCTCAACCTTCCAAGAGGTACCACTGGGCCGTCCTCCCCCAGGGTATGTTAAATAGCCCCTCCTTGTGCCAATATTTTGTAAACCAACCATTGCAAATAATACGCAAGACGTTTCCTAAATCTATAATATACCACTGCATGGACGACATCTTGTTATCAGATTCAAACATGGATACCTTGAACAGACTGTTTGAAGAAATAAAGATACTTTTACCTAAATGGGGATTGCAAATTGCTCCTGAGAAGATACAGAAGGGAGATTCTGTTAATTATTTAGGTTATAAAATAGGTTTGCAAAAAATTAAGACACAAAAGGCACAAATTAGGAGAGATTGCTTACGGACTCTTAATGACTTTCAAAGACTGTTAAGAGACATTTCCAGTCTACAACCAGCTATTGGGATAACACCTGATCTAATAATTCATTTGAAAAAAACCTTGGGCCGGGCGGTGGTGGCGCACGCCTTTAATCCCAGCACTCGGGAGGCAGAGGCATGCGGATCTCTGGGAGTTCGAGGCCAGCCTGGTCTACAAGAGCTAGTTCCAGGACAGGCACCAAAGCTACAGAGAAACCTTGTCTCGAAAAACAAAAAAAAAACAAACAAAAAAAAAAAAAAAAAAAAAAAGAAAAAAACCTTGGAAGGTGATAAAGATTTAAACAGTCCCAGAGAATTAACAGCTGAAGCAGAAAAAGAACTGACGATGATTGAGGAAAAATTACAACAGGCTCATGTGGACAGGGTGAATCCAGAGCTCGATTGTATTCTCGTCATATTACCATCAAAAATTTCTCCTACAGGAATTTTAACGCAGAGAGATGATATTATCTTGGAATGGATCTTTTTACCACATAAACCAAGTAAAAAACTGAAAACTTATGTGGAAAAAGTCTCTGAGTTAATTATAAAAGGCAAGCTGAGACTTCGTCAACTAGCAGGCATAGACCCAGCAGAAATTATAGTGCCTTTCACTGCTGATGAACTAAAGAAATTATGGGAAGATAATGAACCATGGCAAAGAGCTTGTGCTAGTTTTTTGGGAGATATTAATAACAATTATCCAAAAAGCAAGAGGCTTAACTTCATAAAGAGAACTTCTTGGATCCTTCCTCGAATCGTCCGTGATGCTCCAATAACTGGAGCCCGTACATTCTATACTGATGCCAATAAAACAGGGAAGGCAGGTTACAAATCGGAAGACTTGGGTAAGGTGGAACAAAGTCCTTATGATTCTGTCCAGAAGGCAGAATTATATGCCATTCTTATGGTGCTAAGGGATTTTAGAGAACCTATTAATATAGTTACTGATTCACAATACGCAGAAAGAGTTATTTTACATATTGCTGAATTTATACCTGATGATACAGAACTAACCTCATTGTTTATCCAGGTTCAAGATTTGATCAGGAACAGGCTTTGCCCTATGTACATAACACACATCCGATCCCATACGGGTCTGCCAGGTCCTCTAGTACAAGGTAATGCAGACATTGATCAGTTATTGATTGGTAGTGTGCTACAAGCCTCTGAATTTCATAAAAAACATCATGTTAATAGCAAGGATTTGAAGAAAGAGTTTTCTATTACATGGCAACAGGCTAAGGAGATTGTAAAGAAATGCCCTACTTGCTCTTTCTATAACCAAACGCCACTGCCAGCAGGGGCTAATCCAAAGGGCACCCATAGGAATGAAATCTGGCAGATGGATGTGTTCCACTTTGCAGAATTTGGCAAATTGAAGTATGTTCACCACACAATTGACACTTATTCAGGCTTTCAGTGGGCAACTGCTTTAAGTTCAGAAAAAGCTGATTCAGTAATCACTCATTTATTAGAAGTCACGGCTATCATGGGTATACCTACACAAATAAAGACAGATAATGGTCCTGCTTATGCCTCTAGGAAAATGAAACGGTTTTTTGACTATTACAATATCAAGCATGTTACAGGTATACCATACAATCCTACAGGTCAAGCAGTCATAGAAAGATCAAATCGAACTATGAAAGATATGTTGAATAAACAGAAAGGAGTGGAAAACACACCCAGAAATAGGTTACATAATGCTTTGTTAACCTTGAATTTTCTTAACGCTAATGAGAAGGGGACAACGGCTGCAGAAAGACATTGGATAATGGAAAAGTCTACTGAACTAAATCAACCAGTTTATTTCAAGGATGTGCTGACTCACAATGGAAGCCAGGAGATGTGCTGCGTTGGGGAAGGGGTTTTGCTCTTATCTCCACAGGTGAGGAACAATTGTGGATACCGTCAAAACTAATAAAGGTTCAGTATGAAGAAGAAAAGCCATTTGGAAAAGATAAATAATAATTCATTCACATGGATGGCAAGCATACTGATGGTAAGGAATACAGATAGGTTGGGGGCAGGGTTCTTTTCTTATCTCCACAGGAAAATACTGATCTTCAAAGAATTTAAGGGACCCTGAATATTTAATTACTGATGGATGGATAATAGTTACGACCCACTAAGGATCAACTAACATTCTTTATATACCGTAAGTTTTGATTTTTTATATATTTATATATATATATATGTTTTTTGTTTTGAACACTTCTTTATAAATATGTAGAGCTGGTTTTGGAGTTGGACTATGGCTCAGTCCCTCTTCAATTCCAAGCCTGTTGATAAGAGATATTTCAGAGGTTCTGTCTCAGACCAGGAGCCATGAAATGGGACAGAATGAGGATAGTTATATACTTGATAAATTTTTTTCTTGCTTTTCCTCGTATCTGTGTCTTTCTTTATATGTCAGTATATGTCCTTGTTGTTAGTGTCTAAATTTCCCATAACAAGCAACAAATTTTCCTACAGTAATTTTTGAAGTTTCCAGGATGAAGATGGGGCCCCACAACATCAACTCAACCTGGTTATTATGACGTCATGAATATATGTTTTTTTCCTCTTTTCTACGTGCTAATAATTTTTTGGTACCAACTGCACTAGACAATTTCGAATGGTGCACAATTTTTGACAACACTCTAGCCGGACCTTCTCAAAGCGCTCAGGGACTAGTTATAATTTTCTTAGGCCAAAGGTTAATTTGGGAATTTTACCATCATTTGCTTTCACAGGAGCCCCTAAGGAGAACATCGCCCCCATGTCAGCTTGAAGCAATCTTAGAGGAAGGCGTCCCCTCTCCCAACAGAGTTTGCCCTCAGGGTTAGGGACATCTTTTAGTGGTTGGTTTGGGGTTGAGGGGATGGAGAGATGTTTTATGGAATTAGGGGTATGAAAAAAAAAGGGGGGGATTATCTGGTTTGATGGGATGATTGGTATTTGTGAGTTACTGTTTTTAGAAAATTGTATTGGTACTGTTTCCTGTATATTGACATATTGAATATTGAATGTGAGTGTTCCTACCTCTATTTTTGTATAAGAGTATGCTTATATTGTATTGGTACATCTACCATATCACAATGTACATTTCTACCTCTGATGTAAGAACATTGTTTACATTTGATATGTAATGACATTGTTTACAGATGAAGATCATTGTCTTCATGTATTGCACAGTTGTTTATTCTTTTAGTCTTCAAGTTAGATAGGTATTGAGAATTTTATGTTGGTCATGTTTATTTTTAGGTTAATAAGGTATTCTAGATACATAGAGATTATATTTAGTATAGATAGTATAATCTTCAGCCTCTTTAAAGAGCTGTAGAAAATGGCCTTTAAGTTAACCTAGAATTCTGTGCCGAGACACAATTACTCCTGGCGACACCACTCTACTCCCGAGAGAACCTTAAGCACCAAAGACACTCCACTGGGAGTTTGTCTTCTTGGCAGAATTGGCCTTTGGGTTAAGAAAAGCCCATACCTCATCTACTGACAAAGATATGAAACAGGATTTTCTTATCTTGCCAAGACAGGGTAGGATAATTCTAAGAAAATTCCTTGCATTTGATAATGGCATGTCAGTTATGCTAGGCCTTAGCCAAAGTTGGTTGACTCAACATTACGAACGAGAATTTGGGTGATTGCCCAGGTAATCTGTTGTCTCTGTCATTTATGGCACGTTTTGGATATCTCTCATTTGTTAAGTAATATTTATTCCCTTCTCAGAACTTTGACAGAGTTGAAGATTATATAATTGTAATTACTCTCTACTTTATTTAGACTCCTTGAAATAGAATGTCCGGCAAAACTTTCGTTCTCAATATTGTTTGTTATATCTATTATTTATTATTATTGTTTATAGTAGTATTTAGGTTAGTTCTGTCTTATTTAGACAAAAAGAGGGAGATGTAGGGATAAGCCCTCCCCTTGGGGGCGGGCTGCCCTCGGGCGTATGTTTACTGATAAATGGGGCACCCCTTCCTCGCTCCCTCCCTTCCGCGCTTCCTGTTTTGCTGGGTACTCCGCTGGAACCTTGGTTTCGTGAGTCTGGTTTTGTTATTAAACTTGTTCAACTATCAATTGTCATTGGTGCTCATTAATCCAACCGCTGCAGCTGGTACAAGAGCAACTAGATGCTGGACATATAGAAGAATCTACCAGTCCTTGGAATTTCCTGTATTTGTGGTTAAGAAAAAAATCAGGTAAATGGAGAATGGTGACAGATCTCAGAGCTATCAACAAGGTTATTCAACCTATGGGTCCTCTGCAATCTGGGATCCCTTTGCCCTCTTTATTACCAAAAGGATGGCCTCTTATAGTTATTGATTTAAAGAATTGTTTTTTCACCATACCTTTACAAAAAGAAGATAGAGAAAAATTTGCCTTCACGGTGCCTACTTACAACAATTCTCAACCTTCCAAGAGGTACCACTGGGCCGTCCTCCCCCAGGGTATGTTAAATAGCCCCTCCTTGTGCCAATATTTTGTGAACCAACCATTGCAAATAATACGCAAGAAGTTTCCTAAATCTATAATTAACCACTACATGGACGACATCTTGTTATCAGATTCAAACATGGATACCTTGAACAGACTGTTTGAAGAAATAAAGATACTTTTACCTAAATGGGGATTGCAAATTGCTCCTGAGAAGATACAGAAGGGAGATTCTGTTAATTATTTAGGTTATAAAATAGGTTTGCAAAAAATTAAGACACAAAAGGCACAAATTAGGAGAGATCGCCTACGGACACTTAATGACTTTCAAAGACTGTTAGGAGACATTTCCAGTCTACAACCAGCTATTGGGATAACACCTGATCTAATAATTCATTTGAAAAAAACCTTGGAAGGTGATAAAGATTTAAACAGTCCCAGAGAATTAACAGCTGAAGCAGAAAAAGAACTGACGATGATTGAGGAAAAATTACAACAGGCTCATGTGGACAGGGTGAATCCAGAGCTCGATTGTATTCTCGTCATATTACCATCAAAAATTTCTCCTACAGGAATTTTAATGCAGAGAGATGATATTATCTTGGAATGGATCTTTTTACCACATAAACCAAGTAAAAAACTGAAAACTTATGTGGAAAAAGTCTCTGAGTTAATTATAAAAGGCAAGCTGAGACTTCGTCAACTAGCAGGCATAGACCCAGCAGAAATTATAGTGCCTTTCACTGCTGATGAACTAAAGAAATTATGGGAAGATAATGAACCATGGCAAAGAGCTTGTGCTAGTTTTTTGGGAGATATTAATAACAATTATCCAAAAAGCAAGAGGCTTAACTTCATAAAGAGAACTTCTTGGATCCTTCCTCGAATCGTCCGTGATGCTCCAATAACTGGAGCCCGTACATTCTATACTGATGCCAATAAAACAGGGAAGGCAGGTTACAAATCGGAAGACTTGGGTAAGGTGGAACAAAGTCCTTATGATTCTGTCCAGAAGGCAGAATTATATGCCATTCTTATGGTGCTAAGGGATTTTAGAGAACCTATTAATATAGTTACTGATTCACAATACGCAGAAAGAGTTATTTTACATATTGCTGAATTTATACCTGATGATACAGAACTAACCTCATTGTTTATCCAGGTTCAAGATTTGATCAGGAACAGGCTTTGCCCTATGTACATAACACACATCCGATCCCATACGGGTCTGCCAGGTCCTCTAGTACAAGGTAATGCAGACATTGATCAGTTATTGATTGGTAGTGTGCTACAAGCCTCTGAATTTCATAAAAAACATCATGTTAATAGCAAGGATTTGAAGAAAGAGTTTTCTATTACATGGCAACAGGCTAAGGAGATTGTAAAGAAATGCCCTACTTGCTCTTTCTATAACCAAACGCCACTGCCAGCAGGGGCTAATCCAAAGGGCACCCATAGGAATGAAATCTGGCAGATGGATGTGTTCCACTTTGCAGAATTTGGCAAATTGAAGTATGTTCACCACACCATTGACACTTATTCAGGCTTTCAGTGGGCAACTGCTTTAAGTTCAGAAAAAGCTGATTCAGTAATCACTCATTTATTAGAAGTCACGGCTATCATGGGTATACCTACACAAATAAAGACAGATAATGGTCCTGCTTATGCCTCTAGGAAAATGAAACGGTTTTTTGACTATTACAATATCAAGCATGTTACAGGTATACCATACAATCCTACAGGTCAAGCAGTCATAGAAAGATCAAATCGAACTATGAAAGATATGTTGAATAAACAGAAAGGAGTGGAAAACACACCCAGAAATAGGTTACATAATGCTTTGTTAACCTTGAATTTTTTTAACGCTAATGAGAAGGGGACAACGGCTGCAGAAAGACATTGGATAATGGAAAAGTCTACTGAACTAAATCAACCAGTTTATTTCAAGGATGTGCTGACCTCACAATGGAAGCCAGGAGATGTGCTGCGTTGGGGAAGGGGTTTTGCTCTTATCTCCACAGGTGAGGAACAATTGTGGATACCGTCAAAACTAATAAAGGTTCAGTATGAAGAAGAAAAGCCATTTGGAAAAGATAAATAATAATTCATTCACAAGGATGGCGAGCATACTGATGGTAAGGAATACAGATAGGTTGGGGGCAGGGTTCTTTTCTTATCTCCACAGGAAAATACTGATCTTCAAAGAATTTAAGGGACCCTGAATATTTAATTACTGATGGATGGATAATAGTTACGACCCACTAAGGATCAACTAACATTCTATACATACCGTAAGTATTGATTTTTTATATATTTATATATATATATATGTTTTTTGTTTTGAACACTTCTTTATAAATATGTAGAGCTGGTTTTGGAGTTGGACTATGGCTCAGTTCCTCTTCAATTCCAAGCCTGTTGATAAGAGATATTTCAGAGGTTCTGTCTCAGACCAGGAGCCATGAAATGGGACAGAATGAGGATAGTTATATACTTGATAAATTTTTTTCTTGCTTTTCCTCGTATCTGTGTCTTTCTTTATATGTCAGTATATGTCCTTGTTGTTAGTGTCTAAATTTCCCATAACAAGCAACAAATTTTCCTACAGTAATTTTTGAAGTTTCCAGGATGAAGATGGGGTCCCACAACATCAACTCAACCTGGTTTTTATGACGTCATGGATATATATATATATATATATATATATATATATATATATATATATAAATATATATATTTTTTTTTCTCTTTTCTACGCGCTAATATGAGACCTGTTTTTTGGTACCATCTGCACAAGACAATTTCGAATGGTGCACATTTTTTGACAACACTCTGGCTGGACCTTCTCAAAGCGCTCAGGGACTAGTTATAATTTTCTTAGGCCAAAGGTTAATTTGGGAATTTTACCATCATTTGCTTTCACAGGAGCCCCTAAGGAGAACATCGCCCCCATGTCAGCTTGAAGCAATCTTAGAGGAAGGCGTCCCCTCTCCCAACAGAGTTTGCCCTCAGGGTTAGGGACATCTTTTAGTGGTTGGTTTGGGGTTGAGGGGATGGGGAGGTGTTTTATGGAAATAGGGGTAAGATAAAAAAAAAAAAAGAAGGGGATTAACTGGTTTGATGGGATGATTGGTATTTGTGAGTTACTGCTTTTCGAAAATTGTATTGGTACTGTTTCCTGTATATTGACATATTGAATATTGAATGTGAGTGTTCCTACCTCTATTTTTGTATGAGTATGCTTATATTGTATTGATACATCTACCATATCATAATGTACATTTCTACCTCTGATACTATTTATGCAATAACATTGTTTACATTTGATATGTATATGACATTGTTTACAGATAAAGATCATTGTCTTCATGTATTACACAGTTGTTTATTCTTTTAGTCTTCAAGTTAGATAGGTATTGAGAATTTTATGTTGGTCATGTTTATTTTTAGGTTAATAAGGTATTCTAGATACATAGAGATTATATTTAGTATAGATAGTATAATCTTCAGCCTCTTTAGAGAGCTGTAGAAAATGGCCTTTAAGCTAGCCTAGAATTCTGTGCCGAGACACAATTACTCCTGGCGACGCCACTCTACTCCCGAGAGAACGTTGAGCACCAAAGATACTCCACTGGGAGTTTGTCTTCTTGGCAGAATTGGCCTTTGGGTTAAGAAAAGCCCATACCTCATCTACTGACAAAGATATGAAACAGGATTGTCTTATCTTGCCAAGACAGGGTAGGATAATTCTAAGAAAATTCCTTGCATTTGATAATGGTATGTCAGTCATGCTAGGCCTTAGCCAAAGTTGGTTGACTCAACATTGCGAACGAGAATTTGGGTGATTGCCCAGGTAATCTGTTGTCTCTGTCATTTATGGCACGTTTTGGATATCTCTCATTTGTTAAGTAATATTTATTCCCTTCTCAGATCTTTGACGGAGTTGAAGATTATATAATTGTAATTACTCTCTACATTATTTAGACTCCGTGAGATAGAATGTCTGGTAAAACTTTCGTTCTCAATATTGTTTGTTATATCTATTATTTATTATTATTGTTTATAGTTGTATTTGGGTTAGTTCTGTCTTATTTAGACAAAAAGAGGGAGAAGTAGGGATAAGCCCTCCCCTTGGGGGCGGGCTGCCCTCGGGCGTATGTTTACTGATAAATTGTGCTAGCAGACGCTGTGAGGGGCCCTTCCTTCCTGCCTGGACTGGGTACTCTGCTGGAACCTTGGTTTCGTGAGTCTGGTTTTGTCATTAAACTTGTTCAAATACCTATTATCATTGGTATCAATTAATCCAACCGCCTCACAGAGAACCCTAAATGTTAAAAAGAAATGGAGAGTTGGTTTCTCAGGAAATTCGGGATCAACCTAACCATGGACTCAGCAATACCACTCTTGGGAATATACCAAAGTGAGGCCTTATCATACAACAAAATATATACTCTACTATGTTCATAGCAGCATTGTTTGTAATAGCCAGAACCTGGAAACAAGCTAGATGCCCTTCAACTGAAGAATGGATGAAGAAAGTATGAAATATATACATATTAGCGTACTACTCAGCAGTAAAAAACAAGGACTTCTTGAAGTTTGCAAGCAAATGGATGGAAATAGAAAACACTATCCTGAGTGAGGTAAGCCAAACCCAAAAAGAGCAACATGGGATGTACTCACTCATATTTGGTTTCTAGCCATAAATTAAGGACATTGAGCTTATAATTCGGGTTCTTAGAGAAGCTAAATAAGAAGGAGAACCCAAAGAAAAACATTTAGGCATCCTCCTGAATATTAACCTTTATCAGGCGATGAAAGGAGACAGAGACAAAGACAGAGACTCACATTGGAGCACCGGACTGAAATCTCAAGATCCAAATCAGGAGCAAAAGGAGAGAGAGCACAAGCAAGGAACTCAGGACCACGAGAGGTGCACCCACACACTGAGACAATGGGGGATGTTCTATTGGGAACTCACCAAGGCAAGCTGTCCCAGGTCTGAACAAGCATGGGATAAAACCAGACTTGATGAACATAGAGGACAATGCGGACTACTGAGACCTCAAGAACAATGGCAATGGGTTTTTGATCCTATTGCACCTATTGGTTTTGTGGGAGCCTAGGCAGTTTGGATGCTCACCTTACTGACCTGGGTGGAGGTGGGTGGTCCTTGGACTTCCCACAGGGCAGGGAACCCTGAATGCTCTTTGGGCCGACGTGGGAGGGAGTCGTGATTGGGGGGGGGGGGGGAGGTGGCGGTGGGGCAGAGACAAAAATCTTTACTAAATAAATAAAAATGGAGAGAAGGACTTGCTTGAACAATAGAAACGGTTTGTCTTATGGTGAAGATCACCATAGAAAAAAGGGATTTAAGGCTTTTCTCAATGCCTTGGTAATGTAAATCATCAGGGAATGGTAGACACTAGCTCAAAACAATCTGTCACTAAATCCTAGAGAATATCCACTAATTCTTTCACATTGGACACCACATACATTGTGCTCTTCTTCCCTCTGTTCATACTTTGTATTGTGAGTAGCTGTGGAGGAGACAGGTCTTAACACTGTGGAGCCTGCCATCTTCTGAAAGCTCTGATTGTCACCTGCCAATGTAAGTGTTCTCCTGCACTTTTCAGGATGCACTGTTTGATAGAAGAACATTTTCAGACATTATGCTTAGTGTGTCTCATCTTTTCTTTGTCTGATTTTTCATTGTGATTTTTGGGTCGTGTGAAATAATTGCATATTTTTCATACCATCCTGGAGAACTGGTATGTGACAACTTAGTCAAGGATTTTTTTTCTTTGCTTACATCAGACAGAGTTTGTGTCCACATTTTGTTCTCTCATGCTTCTAATGGTTCTCTTTCCATGAAACTCTCCAGGAGAAATTGCTAAGAAAAAAAATGTTCAAATGGAATGCCTTTAGGGTAAAGCATCACATGACTTACAATTATCTTCTATTTGAGAGGTGCATCTCTATATTTGAGTTTGCTCAGTCATTTATTCAGTCATGTCTCCTGGATTCATGGACGTACAGTTTGTGCTTCCCGTTACAATGTCAGTACAATATTTTATATTATTATTATCGTTAGAACTTTCTCAGTGTAGAAAAAGCTATGATAATCTGGGAATGACAAACCTCAGTTGGAAGAAAATGCTCCTACTAGTGAAAGACCCTACAGACCCCCCCCCATAACCTGCAGCTAGCCAGCTCTCATGAGAACATCCTGTTTGCTTGAGACCCTCAGGACCCTCTCAGGACCTGCAGCTAGCTGGCTCTCATGAGAACATCCTGTTTGCTTGAGACCCTCAGGACCCTCAGGACCTGCAGCTAGCTGGCTCTCATGAGAACATCCTGTTTGCTTGAGACCCTCAGGACCCTCTCAGGACCTGCAGCTAGCCACTCTCATGAGAACATCCCGTGCTTGCCTAGGGAAACAGGATACATGTGCCAGACTTAAAATATCAGCAGTTTACAAAAGAAACAATCCCCCCTATAAAGGACCCCACCCTAACTGCTGTAACATCATTTTACAAGGCTCTTGACAAACAATTGTAAGTGCAGAGTGAGGTCAGGGTCTCTAGCTGCAAAGCAGGATATTTATGACAGGATGTCTGTCGCCATAAATCCATGCTGGAGAAGGAAAAACCACTTATGCCCCCTGCCCCATTCTAATCAGACCTTTTTGGCTGCCCTCTTTCCTATAAAAAGACCTTCCCCCAGTCTGCAGGTGCGCAAGTCCTCCGAAAGACTTTGTCGCCCGCAGGTACCTGTGTTAACCTAATAAACCTCTTGCTATTTGCATCCGAGTGGTCTCGGCCTGTTCCTTGGCTTCGGGGGAGTCTCCTCTCAAGGGAAGTCCTCTCCGAGGGTCTTTCACTAGATTGGCCTGTAGGCAAGTCTCTAGCAGCAGTTTAGAAACATTGGAATGGTACAATCTTTTTATAGTTTTTTTTTTAATTTTTTTTTATTTAATTTATTTATTTATTAAAGATTTCTGTCTCTTCCCCACCGCCGCCTCCCCTTTCCCTCCCCCTCCCCCAATCAAGTCCCCCTCCCTCGTCAGCCCAAAAAGCAATCAGGGTTCTCTGCCCTGTGGGAAGTCCAAGGACCACCCACTTCCACCAAATCTGGAGCAGAAGGAGAGAGAGCACAAGCAAGGAACTCAGGACTGCGAGGGGTGTACCCATACACTGAGACAATGGGGATGTCCTATTGGGAACTCACCAAGGCCAGCTGGCCTGGGTCTGAAAAAGCCTGGGTCAAAACCGGTCTCGCTGAACATAGCGGACAAGGAGGACTACTGTGACCTCTTTTTATAGTTTTGAAGAAGGAACTGGAAAATATTTCATTTGAAACAGGAAAAGAGAACTTATTGCTGTGGCACAAATTTTATGAAAATTTAGACAGAATAAAACTTATTCAAGCTAATCTATGAATCAGTCATTTCAACTACCTTCTTTCCTCTTCTACTCACTTTTGATGACATATTCTAGCCCCGCCTACTCTCCTACTCTCTTTCTTTCTTTCTTTCTTTCTTTCTTTCTTTCTTTCTTTCTTTCCCTCCCTCCCTCCCTCCCTCCCTCCCTCCCTCCCTCCCTCCCCTCCCTCCATGCTTCCTTGCTAAACTTCTACTTCCTCATTTCCTCTCTCCTCTTCCCTCTCACTCTCTCCATCATCCTGTCCTCCATACTTCTTTCCATTTCCTGTTTTATGACTATATGCAGCATGTTGTTTCTGCTACATGTGCATAAATGTTATGGCTTCACTGGATATAAAGGCAGCACCAGCTCTATCACATTCCTCTAACAGATTTTCGCAGACAAGAAAATAATACAACTGTCACCTGGACAGCGTGCAGGGTTAGGAAATTTTTCCTAGGGGCCATTGCAGAGCAGCCAGAAAGCATTCCTATAAAATGGAAAACTGAAAAACCTGTTTGGATAGACCAATGGCCCCTGAGTAAGGAGAAATTACAGGCTGCTCATACTCTGGTTCAGGAACAGCTAGAGGCAGGACACATAGTGCAGGACACTTCTCCCTGGAATATTCCTATTTTTTGTTATCAAGAAAAAGTCTGGTAAATGGAGGTTGCTGCAAGATCTTAGAGCAGTAAATGATTGTATGGAAATTATGGGGACAACTCAACCTGGGTTGCCTCAGCTTGTGGGTATTCCTGCAGGATATCATCTTTTAGTTATTGACCTGAAGGATTGTTTTTTTTTTTTCACCATTCCCTTGCATCCAAAAGACTCTGATAAATTTGCTTTCAGTGTACCGTCTATAAATTTCAAAGAGCCATACAAGCGCTACCAATGGGTAACATTGCCCCAGGGTATGGCCAATAGTTCTGTAATTTGCCAAATGTTTGTGGCACGGGTTATTGCCCCAATAAGGTATAAATATTCTCAACTGTATATAAGTCATTATTTGGATGACATCCTATTAGCTGGACAGGACTCAGAAATAGTCCTTGAGGCTTTTGCTGACTTGCAAGAATGCCTAGCACATGCTGGGTTAATTATTGCTTCTAAAAAAGTACAACAACAGTTTCCCTATCAATACTTGGGGCATCAGCTGTTGCAGACAGGAGTAAAACCACAAAAAGTTACTCTTTGCCTAGATAAACTACAAACTTTAAATGATTTTCAAATATTGCTTGGAGACCTAAATTGAGTCCAGCCCAGTCTGGGAATTCCTACTGGAGACTTAAAACCACTTTTTGACATTCTGCAGGGGAATCCAGACACAACCTCCTTTTGTGAGTTAACACCTCAAGCAAGACAATATATTACTTTAATTGAAGAAAAGCTTGCCTCTGCTCATATTCATTATATTGACTATAGTCAGCCACTACTGGTGGTAATTTTCCCCTCCAAGCATAGTCCTACTGGAGTTTTTTGGCAGGAAAGACCCATCCTATGTGTACATGAACATGTGTCACCTGTAAATATTGTTATCTAATATCCATCAGCTGTGCTACATGTTATTCAGAAAGGGTATAAGCTTAGTTTGGAAACTTTTGGAATGTTACCTGATAAGGTTATTATACCATATACCCCGGCAAAAATAACTTGGTTACAAATTTTTGCTAAAGATTGGGCCTTATTTTTTATGCACTAATCCCTGCTAGTTAGACAATCATTATCCTTCTGATAAGTTAGTCACCGTCTTTAAAAATCATCTGGCATGTTTCCATAAAGTTATTTCATTGCAGCCTGTGGCAGGGGCATGAAATGTGTTTACTGATGGATCTTCCACCGGGAGAGCTATAGTAGCCTCCCCTCCTGATTTTGTTATTCAGTCTGTTAATACTAACTCTGCTCAGGTGGCTGAATTGGTTGCTGTCCAGATGGCCCTAGAGAAATATGCTGATATTCCATTTAACCTTTTTACTGACAGTCAGTATATAAGCAAATTTTTTGTACCGTTGGAAACTGCATCTTATATTGCCTCTGTATCTTGAGTCCAGATGCAATTATTGGCTATTCAAACTTTGCTTTGGGCCCGATCTGTACCCATTTACGTCGGGCATTTGCGGGCTCATACTGACCTCCCTGGTCCTTTGAATGAAGGAAATGCTTTGGCTGATCAGCTTACTTGTCAAATTTATGTAATAAGTCAAAAATCTTATAAAGCTACAAAAAAAGCTCAAAGTCATTTTCATCTCAATGCTGGATCTTTAAGATTTCATTTTAAGATATCTCAAGAGCAAGCCACTAATATTGTTAAAAAATTCTCTCTGTGTACAGAACTTTTAACTGTTCCCCATTTGGAAATTAATCCTCATGGGCTTGCTCCTAATCATTTATGGCAAATAGATGTCACCCATGTTCCTTCTTTTGGGCGCGTGCAATATATTCATGTAACCGTGGATACATATTTTCATCTCATTTTTGCCTCAGCTCACACAGGAGAAAGATTACGGGATGTTAGAAGTCATTGTCTCCAGGCTTTTGCCTACATGAGAGTTCCTAAAACTGTAAAAACTGATAATGGACCAGCCTATACTAGCACTGGATTTACTAAATTTTGCTCTGAGTTTTCAATTTCTCACAAAACGGGAATATCTTATAATCCTCAAGGACAAGCTATAATGGAGCGAGTGCATTGTAAGCTCAAAGCCTATTTGCATAAAACAAAAAGGGGGAATATGGTTCCACCCCCAGAGAATATTTATATTTTATTTTATATATTTTAAATTTTTTGACTGTTGATGCTCAATCTCATACCGCTGCTGAATGGCATTGGCAACCAGATCTTCCAGGATGCCTCATGTCAAATGGAAGAATCTATCAGATGGCACCTGTTATAGTCCAGATCCTGTACTGGTGTGGGGAAGAGGGGCTGTTTGTGTTTTTCCGCAGGATGCTGACAATCTAATATGGGTACCTGAGCGGCTGGTGTGTGCTGTGGATTTTCCTGTCTAGAAGCCTAAAGACAGGACTAAGCCAAGAGATCAAGGAGATTCTGGCTTGTCAACTGAAGAGTTGCGGGATTCCTGAGGAGCTGGCTGTGGTGGTCCAAGTGCCAAGGATTGTTCCTCTACCCATCTACCCATCCCATGATATTGGCAGCCAAAGCTGTTGCTGCCACAGCAGAAGAGCTGCTGGATTTTTCATTAGTCAGTCAGTTGCTTCCTGCTAGCACAAAGGATACCTTCTCAGGGCAGGTTACAAATCCCATGGCCATTCTAATTAAGCTAAATTTACAAATGAATATTGCAGTTGATTTTGCTCTTGGTTGTGGTTAAAGACCACTGCTAGATGTTCTTATTGCTGTTATTCATGGACCCTGAAGTGTACAATTTACAAATTGGCTCTTAAAATTATTCTAGTTAGCTATACCAGGGTTCCTTTCACCAGCGCTGAGACCTTACTTAAAGGGCTCCAATTTGGGCAAAATTATCTAGGATTGAGCAAGCACAGTCTCCTTAAGGGATGCTTATATGTGCTGGAGGGACATGCCAGAGCCAAAGGCAAGCTCAAGTCAATGTTGCCTCGTGGCAAGTCCTCTTAGCTATTGCCCCAGAGAATCTTTCAGCACAAATCTGGCTGAACTCGATGATGAATGACTAGTGAGCCAAAGAAGGGAAAGGCTTTGTGTGTGTGTGTGTGTGTGTGTGTGTGTGTGTGTGTGTGTGTATGGCGGGGGGGGGGGGGGCTGCCTCAACCTAAGACAGGAAATGTGTTTTGACCTGGATGCTTTCCCATGACGGGTAAGTGGTATTGCCTGACGTCCAGTGCCACCCAAGACAGGCCGAGTCATAATTTATATAAAAGAAGGACCTGTAGGGCCCTGGTCTCCCTTATTCCTGGGGTGCATTCGCCTGGACAGTTTATGATCAGCTAACTAAGCTTCCTGTGTGTTTCTGTGCTCTCCCTGCCCCACCCGGTGATTAGCTGCAGGGCATTTACTCCTTTGTTAATATGGTAATTTCCCACCTGCCTGGGCAGAGATTCTTGTGCAGCAGTTAGGTACTTAAGGATTTCCCCAAGTCTAAATAAATGGCATTCGGCTGGTCTCCTTTCAAATGACCCTGGTCTCTCTGTGTGTTCTTTCAGTCTCCAGGCTCTTGCCCGACTAGCGTACAGTGGCAGCGTGAACTGTACCGAGGGTGTAACACAAAATCGGGTGTTAAAATTGGAGGCACCAGCGAGACCGGGAAGTAGGGATCCCTGAGAGGTCGCCCTTGGGAAGGCTGGCCAGCAGGTAAGAAATTGATGGCTGTGGTTCCTCTATCACAGGTGCAAAAACAAAGAGGACAAATTACAGCTCTTTCAAAGTTCTCTAGCTTATAACTGAACCTAACATCCAACAAGTGTCTTAACTGCTGACTCCTTTAAAATATATTAAGATAATGTGTGAATATGTACGTATGTATGTATGTAATGCATACAAAGTTATATGTAATTCTGTCTAATAGCAAGAAGCAGATTGTTAGCTTACAGGGCTTGTGGGACAAGCTATTTGTTATATTATTTGAACAAATATGATGTTTATTAGACTAACAGTGAAGAGACACGTCTAGAGAATTTTTTTCTTATTTGTGTTTGGAAGAAGAAAACACAGATTCTAATTTTGAAATATATTCTCATGCAGCATAGTCTAGAACTTCTTATCTTTTTAAGCAACCACAACTGGTCTTGGTAGACCCTGTTGGTCACTATCGCCCCATGCTGGTCATGAGTGTCTCCATAGGGAGGATTTTGTGCAAGCTCACACTGTCTATGGCACAGTAATACATGGCTGTGTCCTCAGTTTGCAGACTATTCAATTTTAAGAAAACTTGACTCTTGGAGGTGTCCTTGGTGATGGTGATTCGGGACTGAAGAGCTGTATTTCCATTGTTTGCTATAACTCCCATCCATTTCAGAAGGAAGAGGACAACAAACAAGAAGTAGAGGGAAACTTCACCTTCAGCTGGTGACTCCTATTCTGAGTCTGGACTCCATGACCTTTTCAAGACTACTGTGTAGTTGAACCACAGCATGTGCTGGAATCTCACTATTCATGTTCAATGCACACAACTGAGTGAAAAGGTAAAAATGAGAGCAGACTGCACATGTGTGTAACGGCGCCTGTCACACATCTAAAAAAGGAAGACAGCGGCTGTTGAACATCATGTGTCAACACACACACACACACACACACACACACACACACACGGAGAGTAGTTAGAGAGAAAGTGTGTGTGAGAGAGAAAGAGACATTGAAAGATACAGGTAGACAGAAAGAGTTAAAGGGAAACAAGGAGAAACTCTGTAATAAACACACACACACACACACACACACACACACACACACACACACACAAAACCCAACAGGAAAAAGAAACTGGAATAAACATTTGGAAATTCAAGGATTACTACACACTATATCTGTAGAGAAAATCCCTAAATGCGATATGGAAAGGCAGTGCAGACACAGAGAAGTCCATCTTCCATGATTCTCTGATTCTCTGAGCAGGCTCTTCTCTGACCCTGATTTCTATGTGGTCTCAGCGCCCCCTGCTGGTCCTATGTTCCCCTCAGCGTTTTTTTTTTTTTTTTTTTTTTTTTTTTGTCTGAGCTCACAGTAGCATTCACTCATTGTGTCTCTTGCACAGTAATACATGGCTGTGTCTTCAGACTTCAGACTGCTCATTTCCAGGTACAGAGTGTTCTTGGCATTGTCTCTGGAGATTGTGAACCGGCCCTTCACAGCGTCGGTGTACCATGTGCTACCACCACCACTGCTAATGGATGCGACCCACTCCAGCCCCCTCCCAGGAGCCTCGCGGACCCAGCTCATTTCATAGCTATTGAAAGTGAATCCAGAGGCTGCACAGGAGAGTTTCAGGGAATTTCCAGACTGCACTAAGCCTCCTCCAGACTCCAGCAACTGCACCTCACACTGGACACCTGTAAACAAAAGAATTCTGTTTAAAAAACTGACACAAAAGACATTTTTCTGTTTCTCATGTCTACACTACACACAGCATCTCATCTTTATGAATTACCTTTTAAAATCAGGACAGAGAAAACCAATATGAGCCCTAAGTCCATGTTGAGTGTCCTGTGTTCAGTTCTGAACCCTGACTGGGAGGATTTGGGAATCCAGGGCTGCTCTCCTCTGTCAGAGCTGCCTGGTCAGGGCAGGGCCAGTTTATATGGGCACAAAGAAGACTTATTTACATATCGTCCTGCTATAGCAGGCTCCAAAGGTGGACCTGGGTAGAAGGCAGTACTCAGAGCAGATATAAGACACCATACACACTGATGGCAGTTATAGAAATTGAAGCATTAACATAGCTATGTACACATTTTTCTACACTGTACTTAGTTATAGAAAATAT
The DNA here is from genome assembly GCA_963919705.1 of Alexandromys oeconomus. Classification (NCBI taxonomy): domain Eukaryota; kingdom Metazoa; phylum Chordata; class Mammalia; order Rodentia; family Cricetidae; genus Alexandromys; species Alexandromys oeconomus. The sequence goes on along the minus strand of CAWTZB010000260.1, from coordinate 6,856,135 downwards.
TGTGTTTCCACACTGTCCTGTCTCTTTAGGATCAATGGGAAATTGAAAAGCTCCACAGTGCTATGTTTCTAGATATTATCTCTGTCTGCTCCTATAAACATAGTTGGACCAATGCTTTTGTAGTAAGATATATCATATTTTAGGTATATGCCCAAGAGTGGTATTGCTGGATCCTGACTTAAGTTGATTCCCAATTTACTGAGAACACAATACTGATTTCCGAAGCGGTTGTACAAGTTTTCATTCCCACCAGCAATGGATGAGTATTCGCCTAGTCCACATCCTCTCCAGCATAAGTTATCATTAGTGTTTTTTGATCTTAGCCATTCTGACAGGTGAAAGACAGTATCTCAGAATTGTTTTGATTTCCATTTCCCTGATAGCTAAGGATGTTGAACACTCCCTTAAGTATCTATTGGTCATTTGAGATTCTTCTGTTGAGAATTTTCTGTTTCGTTCAGTACCCCATTTTGAACTGGGTTATTCTGAATTTTAATGTCTAATTTCTTGAGTTCTTTATATATTTTGAAGATCAGTGCTTTGTCTTAAGTGGGGTTGGTGAAGATCTTTTCCCATTCAGTAGCTTCCTTTTTGTCCTTTTGACTGTGTCCTTCGCTTTAAAGAGGCTTCTCAGTTTGGGGAAATTTATTTGCAGATAATCCTATACATGATTTGTAAAATTTCTTTTAACATTTGTTTAGTTGTTACTTAACTATAAGGTGACATTATTCCATTATCATTCAGAATGAGGGGAATCACACATCAATCCTGCCTACCCTTTCAGGGCTCATGCTGCAATAACAGTTATTCTGGTCTCATCTAGGTATTTCCTTTGCTTTAAATTATCTAGAATGAATCAGAGGACATACTGAAGAGAAGAGAATCTCTATAAACAACTGCTACTTCTTTTCTACTCCAGAGGGAAAACTTGGCCTGTGCCTATTTGTTCAATAATTTATTTACCTTAGTGTGGATATATGAATTATTTTAATTAACATTGATAGGCTCTCCATAAAATGTTCTAGATATTTTTGTTCAAAAGTAAAATACTTTGGGATTAGAAGAGAGTATTGGTTCTCATATACATTATGTCCAACAAACTGATTAAAAACTTTATCCTGTTCATCCATTTCAGGAGCAGCCATGTAAGCTGATTCTCACACTGATTCTGGAAAGTATGACAGTGGAACCTCTGGGTTCAGCATAGCATGGAGTTATTCAATTCACTGTTCTGTGTTCCGCTGTCAGGATTCTAAGAATGTAGTCAATGTGGTCCCCAAAGCTTCGTCACACACTATTGGTGTCAATGCATGGATTTCCAGAGAAGCCTTAGCCTCAGATGAAAAGGTTCTCTTTTCCAGTTTAAACCTGCCCTACATTCATGATACATTAACATGGAGCCTACAGCCAACAGGGCTTCTCTGAAGACACTTCTCTAGCTCACACATGAGAAACCAGGCTTTACCTGTCACCAACATCAGAGAGTGCAGAGGAGTAATTCTGGGAGCAACAAAAGCACCAGTAAACTGTGAAAATTATAGAATCCAGTTGCCCATGGGAAGGGTTGGAGAGAGGTGAACCAGGGACTGGAGCTGTTGTCTGGTGGGATGTGCAAATTTGTGGCTGAGAATTTTGTGGTCAGAGTTGCACAATCTGCCTATAGAGAAAGGTGCAAGCAATTTTTTACCAAAATGCAAAGGCTCAAAAATAGAATCTTGCAACAATTTTAACAACTGTACACTTTTATAAGGTCCTATTAGTTTAGAAGTAGAAAACTGTGGATGGCTCATTTTCTAAGCTAACTATGGAAATTAAAATCAATTCAGGGAAGTTGTGGTTTCTCGACCACAAGTTTAAAAAGAAACAGGATGAATTAAAGATTATTCAAAATTCCCAAGCTGTCTTGCAAAATTTACATTCAACAAATTTCAGAATTTCAGACATATGATGGGATATATGTGTACATATATATTTATGGAATATATAATTAATGTGCTGATTTGTCTGACAAAAAGCAATTAGACATCTTAGAGTATGGTGGGGAACAAAGATGTTTAAGTGTGTAATTAAAAAGCAAGATTAATAGGTTATTAAAGGTAAAGGGTACTCTAGAAGAATTCCTTGTGTAAAAGAATAAAAAGTTAATCACATTAAACAGGTATAAATGCAGCATATTCGTACACTTCCTAGTTTCTTAAGTGACCACTTCTCTTTCTGGGAGTACCTGTTGTTCCTCCGTATCCCATGCTGGTTTGAGTAGGGAGGTTTCTGTCCGTGCTCACACTGGAGTTCTCTCATTGTTTCTCTGACTCAGTAATACATGGCTGTGTTCGAAGTTCAGTTTTATTCAGATTTTTAATCTTTTAATTCAGAAGATTGTTCAGTTTTATGAAAACATAGCTTTTGGAGGTGTAGTGATATTCTGTTTGTGATCTTACAAATAAAGCTTCCTGAAAATCTGACTGCACAGTTAAGCCATTAGTTAGCCATAGAGCCCAGGCAATGGTGGTACACACCTGTAAATCCAGCACTAGGAAGACAGAGGTGGATGGATCTCTGTGAATGCAATGCTACCCTGGGGTATAAAAAATTGAATCTGTGCAAAACAGAAACAAAGTTCACACAGAGGCGATCCCAACACCTGGGATCATATGCCTTTAATCCAAGCACTAGGAAGGTAAGGATAGGTGTGAGATGGCTGGACAGAGAAAGGAATATAAGACAGGAGGGGACAAGAATCCAGTGCAATCTGAGGATTCAGTCTGAGAGGCTGTCTGAGGTGTCAGAGAGAAAACATTTAGTGAGAACATTTGAAGAGTCAGGAATTTCTCCCATTTATTCTGAGCATTGGTTGGTATAAGAACTTTCTAGTGGCATGCAATTTTAATTTTTTATCTGAGAGGAGATTTAAGGGATGGATTTTCATAAAACATAAGTGGTCTCAGAGTATTCACTGTCCCACTCAGGGATACTATATCTGTATATTTACTACTTTCTGTTTTCTATTTGTCTGTGTCTCTGTCACTATGTACATTTACATTTCTATCCTTGTCTCTTTACCATTTAAATCACACTGCAAAAGCAGGTTTCTACATATTATTGTTGCATTGATGAGGAGTGGACGGTCAGCTCTTCATGACACCTCATAAAAAGCAGTAACATGTAACGAGTTTTGAAGGTTATGTTACCGGAAGCAATAAAACGACAGAGATCCCTAAGTGATGACAAGACGTGAAGAGAAGGAGATGCTTGAACAATAGAAACTGTCTTGTGGTGAAGATCACTATAGAGAAAAAGGGATTTAGTGCTTTTCTCTATGCCTTAGTAATATAAATCATCAGGGAAAGGCAGAGAATAGCTCAAAACAATCTGTCAGTAAATCCCAGGGAATATCCAATTCTTTCACATTGAATACTCCATATGTGGTGTCCCTTATTCCTCTCAGCATGTTCTGCATTGTGAGTAGCAGGTGGGGAGCCTGCCATCCTGTACCAGCTCAAAAGCACCCACCTCGTAAGTGCTTTGTCAACTTTGTTCAGACATTATGCTCAGTGTGTGTTTTTGCTTTGTCTGATTTTTTAGTGTGCTTTTAAGATCTTGGAAAAGATCACAAGAATAATTGCATATTTTTCATACCGTTTTGGAGTACTAGTATGTGATTCATTTATTCTGGAATTTTTTTCTTTGGTTATATCAGAGTTTGTGTCCACATTTTGTTCTCTCATGCTTCAAGAGATTCCTTCTCCATGAAACTCTCTAGAAAGAAACGCTTAGAAAAAAGTCTTCAATGGAATGCTTTCAGGGTAAAGCTGCACATAACTTACAAGTATCATCTATTTGATGGCTGCATCCTCATACTTGAGTTTGTCAGTCATTTATTCACTCATGTCTCCTGGATTCATAGGCGTTCAGTTAATGGCTCCTTTTACAATGACAACACAATATATTATGTTTGTATGTGGTTAGAATTTGTCATTGTAGAAAAAAAAATCTATGATTATCTAGGAACTGCAAACCTCAGTTGGAAGAAAATTCTCCCACAAGATTGGGCTGTAGACAACCCTCTATTGCCATTTTAGGAATATTGGAATGATGCAATTTCTTTTATATCACTGAGGAAGGAACTGGAAAATATTTCGTTTGAAACAAAAAAAGGGAATTTGTGGGAGAAGCAGAAATTTTATGTAGATTTGGACAGAATAAAACTTATTACAGCTAATCTATAAATCAGACATTCCTACTTCCATCTTTACTCTGCTACTCACTTCTGCTGTCCTTTTCTGTCCACTCCTACACTTAGGTCTTTTCTTTCTGTTTTTCCTCCCCACATTCCCTGCCTTCTTGCTAAACTTCTACTTCCTCATTTCTTTTCCCCTCTTCCCTCATACTCTCTTTCAAATCCTTTCTTTCATCACCTCCTTCAGTTCCCTTGTTTCTTGCTACATGTTGCAAGTTGTTTCTGCTATATGTGCATAATTGTAATGGCTACATTGTATCTAAAAGACAGCACCCAAGTCTATCAAATTCCTCCAGCAGTCTCTTGCTACCTTTCTTTGGCTTCAGAACATACATAATAGGTATATTTTGGGGTGAGTATTCAGCAACCATTTATTTTCAGTACTAGGGCAGTCATGGGTCCATGCTTTGCACGTCACACACTTCAGAAAAGCTTCACTGATTAAGGTTGAGAGAAGCACTAATATAATGGTACACGTATAGAAGACAGCATTAATATATGTTCCTTGGCAAAAAGCCAATAGCAGATTTCCTCATAGTACTGTTGATCATTGAACATAACTGTGTTATAATTTTTAAAAATACTGAAACATGTTTTAATTTTGAAACATGATTAGCTCAGTAAAATATATTGAGGATCTCAGGTGGGTGTGGCATGTACAGTTCCTCTCCTCCATGCTGGACCATTTAACTGACTTGGTTTTGTACAGGAACAAATAACAGTTTATTTATGTAATGGCCATGCAATGTCCAGAGGTAACCATATCACAGAACTCCTCCCTATTTTATGATACTTTTATTTCTATCAATCCACTCTTCAGTGATGTTACTTGTGCCTTGTGGGAGGAACATGGAGTGGTAGGGAAGTGGAGTATGGGGAGTTTTGATATAGACATTCTGTCTGTGGACATGCATTCACACAGTGGTCTGTTCTCAGCAGTAAACAGTCATGGACTCAGTAGTCAATGATGGCTGCTGGTGGATGGAGATTAATTTTATTTGTAGGTGTAGCTATTGATTTGTTGCCTTTGTCCTTTAGGAGACTCCACACCCACAGGCAAACAGGCAAGACTATTTGGATTTGTTGAGTTATAAGAAAAGAACATGAATTTGGGGGGAAAAATACATTGCAAAGGCCAAAAAGAGGAAGTTGTAAGGAAAAACTAGAGTGAGAATATGATGAAGATACAATGCTGATGTGTATGAGTTCTCAAAATATATGAAAAATGTTTTTGAAATAGTATAGTATATTTAAAGTACATTACTGTAGAACATTAAAGGTCTCTTATTCCAATGTTCTGATGAGCAGCTGGTTTACTAGCAGTGTCTTCCTACCCTCACAAATTGAAGTCCTTTAAATATGTACTGTCTCCATGAATGCTGGAGACATCCCTACGTCTATTTGTTTTCAACAGATCCTGACAGTGTAACTGTTTTTGTTGAACATCCCCCTACACACACTTCTCTTGGAATCTGCATTCCTATGAAGTTCCAGTTCTGGGTGAAGGATTCCCTGTCGGAGCCCATGTGGGTCCAACACAGATTCTCTAACTAGACTGGAATGGAGTCGTGAGGAATAATCAGACCCAACTTACACGGTCATCATGGAAAAGGCCAGACTCCTCCTTTACTGTCCAAACATCTTATATACCCACACCAAATGAGCGGAACACACAAAGGTTGTTGCCTAGGCAACCAGGTGCCTGGGTTCTGGTCATGTCCACATCTAGCAGTCAGGTAGGCCCTGAATTAGCATCTCTATAAGACAACCTCCAAATTGCATGAGGAAAGAAGCCCCAAACATCCTGACCAGTTTCAGTCAACATCTCTTCTCAGGTAATCCACACTTTAACAAAAGAAGCTAGGAGCAAGACATCCTGGCTTTTATTAAGGGCACAGACAGCTTGTCTGAGCTATGTAATCAGCTCAAACCAGGCCAATGGCTTTTGTGTAATCTCGAAATATGCGCCCACAATCCACTCTCTCTTATTAATTTTAATAAACCCTGTGCTTCTGCCAACAGGACAGATACGCCACGTCTGCCTTGGGCAAAGTCCTCTTCATTTACCCAAATTTTCCCATCATTGGAACAGGAATCTTTTATGCAAACCCCTGTCTTAGGCATCTGGGGAGAAGAAGCCTCAAACCCGTCATTGACTGCCGACCTCTGTAAAGAGAAGAGATTAGTGGAGAGAGATATACTTTTCAGGCCCTGTGCATCAGCCATATCTTGTCAGGATGCATCACAATGCTTTATGTATAATTATGCTCCCAAAGACTATATTCTCCTATCTTAAAGGAGAGTAGAATCACCTGAGTTGAAGATGTTTCTTCCACTGGTACAGAACATCATTCAGAGCTTACTTTCTCAGCATGCGTATCAACTCTTAACATTGATCGTCACAACCTCTTTCAGCCAACTGTCAATCACAGCAACTCACTCACAATCATGATTTTTCCACACCATCATCGGTCAATACCGATCTTTAAATTTCTAATATCATAATTTCATATTTAGCCGGTCAAAACCAGCTCTCCCAATTTTCACAATTTCATGTTTGGTTGGTCATTACCAACAATCATGACTTTTCCATATTATCGGTCAATACCAATCTTCCGATTTTTCATATCATTTCATATTTAGCCAGTCAGTACCAGCTCTCCAAATTATTCATAATTTCATATTTAGCCGGTCAAAACCAGCTCTCTGATTATTCATTTCACATTTAGCAGGTCAAAACCAGCTCTCCGATTATTCATTACATATTTAGCCGGTCAATACCAGCTCTCCAATTATCATAATCTCATAATTTTCTTTACCATAAATTCATATTCTTTTCGGTCATTACCGATGTATTTAGCACCACTGGTCATTACCAGATTTTTCCCATCACCTTATATGCATCTGTAAATATCAGGTTATTACCGTTAAGAGCACAATACCATTTGCTGTTATTAAATCTCATTTTCAGTCTCTGTGTCGCTGTTAAAATCTCAGTCTGTCCCTTTGTTAAGTGAAAGGGGGGTTTTAGACATACTTTATTTTGCATCTTTCTTTCCCTGAGGGGAAAGCTTAGGTCTTAGTTCTTGGGTTTAATATTTTATTCGAAATGAGTCCTGTCCCATAAACTGAGAACACTTAAATGTTCAGTTTGTATCTTAGCTCTGAAGCAACAGGTTTCACACCACAGCCAGCAGCAGACACTGCAGTCAGCTCATCTCAGCAGGTTCTCTTTGTCCGAATTCTCTTTGCAGCACTGTGAGTTGCAGGTCCGGATCAGGCAACTCTCTGTGGGCTGGGTTACTGGATTCCTTCTGGAGCGATTTCTTTCTGTTCCTTCTGTGGCGCGGTTGTCAGCTACGCTGTCTCCAGGTCCATTGTCCTTCTGCTGAATGCATCGAATTAGACGTTCTGGAAGCCATCTCGCTTGGTTTTCATCCTGTGAGAAAACACAGACATGCCCTCGACCCCATATTAAGATGGGGTCGGGTCCCTTCCAAGTCCCGCTGCTAGGATCTTTCCATTTGGCCTTAACAAATGTGGTTTTTGTACCATTATGCCACAATCTGTCCGCAGCTGATAGCTCATGGACATCTCTATTTAGAAAGTTTAGCGTAAACAATGCATGATTTAAGGCATTGTGTGGCGTCTGAGGATACAACTCCCCTGTCTTTATTTTTTGGAGTTGTGTTTTCAAGGAGCCGTGTGCACGCTCCACAATTCCTTGTCCTTGAGGATTATATGGAATACCAGTCTTATGAACAATATTCCATTGAGTACAGAATCTCTGAAAAGCTTTGTTAACATATCCGGATCCATTGTCCGTCTTTATTACCTTTGGGGTTCCCATGCATGAAAAGCATTTTAAGCAATGAGTTATTACATGCTTGGCAGCTTCTCCAGTTTGTGCTGTGGCCATTATGAATCCTGAGTAAGTATCAATTGTCACATGCACATCTCTCAATTTTCCAAACTCAGTAATGTGAGTTACATCCATTTGCCAAATATGATATGGAAGCAGTCCTCGAGGATTTACCCCCAAATGAGACACAGGTAGATATTGTGGGCATCTTTCACATTGCTTAACAATTTGCTGAGCAGCTTCTCTGGTCAACTTAAACTTAAGCTGTTTTGATGATGCAAAGCATGTGACTGCTATGCAAGTTCAACCTGAGATATAGCAATTATTTTTGTAAGTTCGTCAGCTAGAGCAATACCTTCAGCTAACGGACCAGGAAGACTTGAATGCGCTCTGATATGTCCCACAAAACATGGTAATTTTCTACACTGTATGGCTTTCTGAATCTGCTGAAACAATATTATAACTTGTTCATTTCCAGTTGCTATATAAGACACTGTTTCAAGGATTCTTAATGCTTCATAAATATACCGGCTATCAGTATAAATTGAAAGCCTTATTATCAAAATTCTTAAATACAAGAGCTACAGCCCGAAGTTCAACTACTTGAGCTGAAGCGGGTTCTGTCTGTACCACGTGTCCTTTGCCATTGACAACATAAGCAGCTTTTCCATTAGATGAGCCATCAGTGAAAATCAACAAAGCATCCTTTAAGGGATTCTTTGCTACTATTTTAGGAAAAATGAATGAATGCTGTTGTGCAAACTGCAGTAACTGGTCAGCTGGGAAAAGATTATTAATCTGACCTTGAAACTGTGCAAATGCAATTGCCCATGAGTCGCTATTTTGAAATAACCATTCAATTTGCTGCTTAGTGTAAGGAACATTGATTACAGCTGGTTCTTTACCAAAATATTTTCTAGATTCCATTCTGCTCTTCTGTGCTAAGCATGCTACTGCTTCAAAATAAGGATTTAATACTTTTGCTGGTGATACAGGCAGATGTAGCCATAAAAGTGGTCCGTTCTGCCATAAGACTGCTGTAGGAGTCAGCCTTGTAGGTAAAATACACACTTGCCATGTCTGGCTGTAATCAATATAGTACACCTGCTGTTCCTGTATAGCCTGCTCTATCTGTGAGAGAGTCTGTCTGGCAGCTTCTGAAAGCTGCTTTCTAGAATTTGGATCACTGTCTCCTTTAAGTATCTCACTTAAAGGCTCAAGGTCTCCTGTAGGAAACCTCAAATAAGGTCTTAGCCATTGTATATCTCCTAATAGCCTTTGAAAGTCATTAAGAGTCTTTAAGTCATCCTTCCTGATTTCTATCTTTTGAGGCTTAATTTCTTTGGGGTATAACATGACCTAGATATTGAAAAGGCGGGTGCCTCTGTACTTTCTCAGGAGCGATAACCAAACCTGCATGGCTTAGACACTGCTGTAACAATCCATATGTCTCTAGTAAAGTATCTTCATTTCTATGAGCCAACAAGATGTCATCTGTGTAATGAATTGCGTACACCTGCGGAAATTGATTTCTAACTTCCTGTATAGCTTGGGCTATGAATTTTTGGCATAATGTCACACTATTTAACATACCCTGGGGTAAGACATTCCATTGACACCTCCTCATTGGCTCTTTGACATTAACTGAAGGAATGCTAAAAGCAAATCTTTGACAGTCTTGTGGCGCTAAAGGAATTGTATAAAAACAATCTTTCAAGTCTAAGATAATCTTATGCATGCCTTTTGGAATGGCTGCCGGGGACAGCAATCCTGATTGTAATGCTCCCATTGGCTGCATGGTTGCATTAACCTCTCTTAAATCCTGAATTAATCTCCACTTTCCCGATTTCTTTTTAATAACAAAAATTGGAGAGTTCCATGGAGAATTAGATGGTGAAATATGTCCACTATCCAGCTGTTCCTGCACTAACTGCTGGGCAGCTTGCAATTTTTCCTGTGTTAGAGGCCACTGACTCACCCATACAGGGTCATCACTTTTCCATATTATCGGGTCTGCCTGGAGTGCAGGTCTTTCAGTGACCTCTCCTAAAAATACCCTAATCCTACTCTAGAAGGTCTACTGTCTGATATGACAGGATCAGTCTTTCCCTTATTATCTTTTCCTAGACCTTGATTAGGTAATAATCCTTGTTGAAACATCTGATTAGTAGCAGCCGTGCTGGGAGAATATAAATATACTCCCATTCTGGACATGATATCTCTGCCCCATAAGTTCACAGGTAAATGGGGAATAATGTACGGCTTAAAGGTTCCTTCATGTCCTTCCTCATCTTTCCAATGCAGTTCATTGCTACTTTGTTTAGGATTTCTAGTCTGACCGATTCCTTGTAACTGTGTAATAGTCTCTGTTCTTGGCCACTTAGAAGGCCACTGACTGGCGGTTATGACTGAAGTATCCGCGCCAGTATCCAGGAGGCCAGAAAATCTTTTTCCATTTATAAACAAAGTGAGTTCTGGTCTCTGAGGACCTATGGTCTGTACCCAAAATACATCAGATGAATCAAATCCATCTTCTCCTCTCTTTTCCTTTTTTAAGACCTCAACATAAAACCAACAATACTTAACCTCATATAAGAAAAATTTTTAGAATTAACACTTAAATGCACTGGCACAACTCTAACACAATCTCAGTGGCATACACATTGAGAAACAATTAACCAGATCCCTTGAACTGAGAAGTTTCTGTATAGCAAAGGACTTAATCAACATGATTGACACAACAGCCTATACAATCAGAAAATATCCTCACTAATCATTAATCCACTCCAAAAACATACAAAGAACTCTGGAAATTAGTCACCAAAAGAACAACCAATCCATTAACAATAAATGCAACAGACCTAAACTGAAAACTCTTAATAGATGAACTTAAAATGACTGAAAACATTCAAAAACTGCTCAAATATATATAACATCCTTAACCATTAGAAAACTGTAAATCCAAACAACTCCGAGACTCCATCTTATCTCTGCAACATGACCAAGATCAAAAACACTACTCACAACTTACGTTTAAGAGAAACTCCTCCACTGTTATTGAATTCTCAGAAAATTAGGCAACAAACTATAAAACTCAGCTATACTTCTTTTGGGCCTATATACAAAAGATGCTCAAACATACCACAAGGACACTTGCTCAACCATGTTCACAGGAGAATTACTTTACCATACACAGAATCTGAAAACAACTCAAATGCGTCTCTTCTACTTACATCATTAATGAGATAGCCACAAATACCATTAATACTTTTGAGTAACTCTAACCACACAAATTGAAAAACCTGTATAACAAGAACTTTTAAATCTCTGAAGAAATCAATTCAAGCCATCAGAAAATGGAAAGATCTCCTATTCTCTTGTAAAAAAAGCGCCAACATAGCAAAATTGACAATGTTACTGAAAGCAATCTACAGATCTAATGCAAATGCCCATTAAACTTGTAACAAAATTCTTTAGACTTTGAAAAAAAAACAATTCTCAACTTTATGAGAAAAGACAAAAACTCAGGATAGCCTAAACAATCTTAAAATCCTGTACAATCAAGGAACTTCCAAATGCATCACAATCTCTGACTTTAAACTTTACTACAGAGCCACAGTACTGAAATCAATCCACCTTGGATACAAATTCACTTGCCTACAAACAGCAGACTTTTGACAAAAAGGCAAAATTGTGAAATGAAAAAGAAGCATTTTAACCTGCTTATCTCAGAGGCTACCTTAAATTAAACCTGTCCTTTTACTTTCTCTTGAACTGTGCTGCGTGGCAGGGGGTAGGACACAGGCTCTCTTTGTCTGTTAGACTGCCTTCCTGAGCTCTGGCGGGCGGATTTTTAACTATCTTTCTTATTTTAACTTGTAAATCATAAAATTAGGAGAATTTTTGAATCCTCTCCTCTGTTATATAGATTGTGTGAGGTTAAATTTGCTCTCTAAACTTACTTTTGCTCCTCCTTGCCTATTACTTACAGGTGGGTTAGATTAACTGGCTACTGTGAGCACGTGTCACATCAGTCTCTGCAGCAACTTGGTGATTCTTAGGCCAAAAGTCATTTTTCCTTTACCTTTTCTACTCATTTAGCAATCAATAAAAGTTGCAATTCTGCGTCTATCATGCTTACAGATTCTCAATAACTCTGCCATTGTTCTGCTCCATTCTAACTTAAGTTACCAATATATTTACCCAAATACTTTTTCCTTATCCTATATTTAACTTATTCACAAATTTTTACACCCAATTTAAATTTTGTCCCGCTTTTCTACATTTCTTTCTCTATTCTACATCTCTAGTTCTGAGCGCTCACTACTCACGCATCCACCGATTTCTTCTCTCGTAGGCTCCTCACGTCTGGTCACCTCTTCCTTGCTTTTTGGGGAGCACCGATAAGCCTCACGTTCTCCTCCGTCCATTCTCTGGTTTCCTTCTTCCTCCGCCCTTCGTCTCCGGGTTCTGTAGTCAGCTCCAGTTGTCTTTAATCTTGGGGTTCAGTGGTCAGTCCCAGTTGTCTTTAATCTTGGGGTTCAGTGGTCAGTCCCACGTTGGGCGCCATTATGTCGGAGCCCATGTGGGTCCAACACAGATTCTCTAACTAGACTGGAACGGAGTCGTGAGGAATAACTTACACGGTCATCATGGAAAAGGCCAGACTCCTCCTTTATTTTCCAAACATCTTATATACCCACACCAAATGAGCGGAACACACAAAGGCTGTTGCCTAGGCAACCAGGTGCCTGGGTTCTGGTCATGTCCACATCTAGCAGTCAGGTAGGCCCTGAATTAGCATCTCTATAAGACAACCTCCAAATTGCATGAGGAAAGAAGCCCCAAACATCCTGACCAGTTTCAGTCAACACCTCTTCTCAGGTAATCCACACTTTAACAAAAGAAGCTAGGAGCAAGACATCCTGGCTTTTGTTAAGGGCACAGACAGCTTGTCTGAGCTATGTAATCAGCTCAAACCGGCCAATGGCTTTTGTGTAATCTCGAAATATGCGCCCACAATTCCCAATGACTCCTGTACCTTGAGGACAATTCCTCTAATCACTTCCTAGAACTCTCATAGAAACACAGACTTTTAGGAATGTTCCTCTCACTTTCCTGCCTTTCACTCCAGGCTATCAATCTTTATTTGGATAATCAGATAATCTCCTACTTCTTCCTCTCCTTTCTGTGGTTTTCTCAAATGAAGCTACCAAGGGTCTCTCTCTCTCTCTCTCTCTCTCTCTCTCTCTCTCTCTCTCTCTTCTTATTGTATTCCTTCTTTTCATATTTTGTTGATTTCAAGTGATACATATCTAAACTAAATATATTTTTGCTTTCGAGAAGATTCATCTTTTTCAGCAAAAAACATGAATAATAAGCATCATATTTTTAAAAATAATTTTAATGATCAGATTAAGCAATTGAGCCTGTATTTCTTATGTAGAGACCACACAGCCTATCCTCACTGGAACAGATATGAAGTGAATGTGTGTGCAAGAGAAAACCTATAGGAAAGAATGAATGTATATTAAAAGGCAAATGCTTTTGTACTGGTTAATTCAGTGGTCTGTATTGAAAAAGCTTACAAATAAATATATAAAAGAAAACATGAAAAGAGAAATATTTCCCACACATGGCAGTTCCTAGCATAAAAGAAGATCCTGCAAACTCCAATAACAGAGTGATCCACCAGCTATCTTTGAATGGGAGGTGAGGCACAAAAGATGTCTTACCAGATGAGTAGGACAAATACCTGAGGCTCAGCTGCTATCACCAGCTGCATTGTTCTCCTAGTCTCCATGCTGGAGCATTCTCAGGATCAACGACTTTCCACACAAGTTACGACAAACTAGATAACAAGTTCAGTGTTTGATTTGAAGTGCACACATTTGTGAGGACAATGCTAATTTTAAAGCTTTCCTAGATTTATGGATCATTGACCATGTCCAACTTTTCTGTTTAACTTGAATTCTATACTGATTCAACCACAAAACCCAAATGAGACTCTGTCCTGAGTCTAGGGAAACCTACTCTTTAGATCCTAAATTGTTTCACATCTGATCCTCATACTCAGTGCAGAGTTAGTTCTTCCCCCCATGACGGTCTCCATCTCATTTGGTTCAGAATACAACTGAATTTAAATATACACATCACAGTTGAAAATACAGTTTTATATATGACCAATTAAAATATGTCTACACACCAAACATGAAGAGAGATTTTTCTGGGTGGTTTACAGACTCAGTTCAGACATATGGAGTCTAACCCTTTATGTCCCTCTGCTATTGCTCATCGTGACTTTGACCTGCCTACTTTCTCACTGTTTCCTTCTGTTCATAAGGACTCCCTGCAGGGAGGCCTATGTCTAGGTTCATACTTATTCTCCTCAATATGCATTTTGATAAAGAAATTCTTGGTTCATCATAGACTTTCCGACTATCCATTATGAGGTACAGAGTGTTCTTGTCTCCAGAGATGGTCAATTGGTCCTTGACAGAATTTGTGTATATATACGTATATATATATATATATATATATATATATATATATATATATATATATTTATATATTATTTTTACATGATTTTTTAATATTTGAAAGGAACTTGAGCAACTCAGTTTTAAATAAACATTACCATACATGTTACATGGTGCAATACATAATACATAAGTAAGTGTACTAGGACAAACAAAAATGACTATACAGTTCAAAACTCATAGGACTGATTTTCATTGTGAGTTTGCTGATGTCTTCCAAATGAAGCTGGAAAAGCAATTAAATATAAACTAGTATCATATTCAAAAAGTCTAATCAATGTTGGAATACCAAATATCTTTTATATCTTTTCATTATTCTGAGAGAGGTCCAGTCATCTTTCCATATCCCTATGGTTACTTGTTTGTATCCATAGTGACATATAATATTCTTACTAAAGGAAGAACAAATAAAAGATTTCTCTACTGAATTCACACAGTTTGTCTTTCTATTCCTCACAAATATGTGGTATAGAGATTAATATTTCTTTTTTCTGTCTTTTTTTATTAAAAAAAATTCTGCCTCTCTCCCTTCCCCCACTCCTTTCCCCCTCCCACTCCAGTCCAAAGAGCAGTCAGGGTTCCCTTCCCTGTGGGAAGTCCAAAGTTCTCCCTCCTCCATCCAGGTCTAGGAAGGTGAGCATGCAAACAGGCTAGGCTCCCACAAAGCCAGTTCATGCAGTAGCATCAAAACCCAGTGCCATTGTCCTTGGCTTCTCAGCAGCCTTCATTATCCACCATGTTCAGAGAGTCCAGTTTTATACCATGCTTTTTCAGTCAAAGTCCAGCTGGCTTTGGTGAGCTCCCAATAGATCAGCCCCACTGTCTCAGTGGGTGGGTACACCCCTCACGGTCCCGACTTCTTTGTTCATGTTCTCCCTCCTTCTGCTCCTCATTTGTACCTTGGGAGCTCAGCCCAGTGCTCCAATGTGGGTCTCTGTCTCTATCTCCATCCATCGCCAGAAGAAGGTTCTATGGTGATATGCAAGATATTTATCAGTATGGCTATAGGATAAGGTCATTTCAGGTTCCCTATCCTCAGATGCCCGAGGAACTAACTGGGGACATCTCCCAGGACACCTGGGAGCCCCTCTAGAGTCCAATCTCTTGTCAACCCTAAAATGTCTCCCTTAATTAGGATATATGCTTCCCTGCTCCCATATCCTCCCTTCCTTTATCCCAACCATCTCATTCCCCCAAGCTCTCCCCATCCTCCCCTTCTCACTTTTCTCTCCCATTTTTCCTTATCCCCATCTCACCCACCCCCAAGTTCCAAATTTTTGCCCGGCAATCTTGTCTACTTCTAATATCCAGGAGGATAACGATATGTTTTTCTTTGGGTTCACCTTCTTATTTTGCTTCTCTAGGATCACGAATTATAGACTCAATGTCCTTTATTTATGACTAGAAACCAATTATGAGTGAGTACATCCCATGTTCATCTTTTTGGGTCTGGGTTACCTAACTCAGGTTAGTGTTTTCTATTTCCATCTATTTGCATGCAAAATTCAGGATGTCATTCTTTTAATGGGAACTGGAAGGTCTTCAGGGGCTTGCTCATGGTAAGAGAGGCCCTGAGCCTGAATTCAAACCAATAATCCCAGCCTTACTCCTCACCTGACCTCAGAGCAAGTTTCTGTGGTCTGATGATGTTGTGGTAACCTCTATAATGTAACTATCTATAGATGATGAGAAAGTATGCATCTCTGAAGCCAGCACTCAAACATACAGACATATACACACACAGACAGATATACAACAACAGAGACAATTCTTTCCACAATCACACTTACAAGAGCAGATGGGTAAGTGTATATTAACATCCTATGCTATTTGAAAATTTTCTTTTCCCATCTATGTCATTCATTCTGCTAAAAAACAAATCACCATGCTCATTTATAATGTACTGTGACTAAATTGATTCATTCTACTGTCCTCTGTCCTCTTTATCTCACTCCTTTGACCCTTCTGGCCTCTCCTACTCGCATGTCTCTTCTATATCTCCTGCCTCCTTTCCTGCTTTCAGGTACTATCTCTGCTGCTTTTTCTGCTCATTGGTAGGTGAGATTGCAGGATCACATTGTCGTGTGTAATTCTCTAAAGGACCCCACAGTTTTCATAATGTCTGAGTAGAACCACATTTCCATTTCCTCAGCACAGGCATTCCTTCTCCATTCTCAGAAAGCTTGGTCTCATTCTTTCCTTGGGTAAATGACACTCGTATCTTTAGTTACAGGCAACTAAGTCTTTTGAGTTTAAGATCCATTTCTGTGGTTCTTAGAAATGTTAGCTTTATACTACCTCTTCTGCCCATATGCGCAGGTCAAGGTAAATCATCCCATTCAGAGCATGGAGGGCAGAACAATGTGTGCCCATGAGGACATCACCTTGAGAGTCTGGGTTCCTAGAGCTATCTGTTAACCTCCTGACTCTGAACTTTAGAGAAGCAAGAGAAAGGAGTTTTTCTTGGAAAGGAAAATTTAACTGTTCTGTTGTATGACAGAAACCATGTTATAACTTTTAATAGAGAGTAGTGAGGTTGCAACCACAGTATTTATTATTCAATATGAGAAATATAATTATTAAAAATTAACATTTGAATTAAGGTCTCATATAAACTACACAAGAACTAGACCAATGGGCTAAATCACATAATTGGATGAGAACTTTTTTACAAATACACTGTTTTAATTAGGGGTTAAGCTTCTGTGTGGGTAATGTAGTGCTCATGGAGACAAAGAGATGGCACAAAGTCCTCTAGGCTCACATGTGGTTCTGAGCTGCCTGTGTCTTCTAGGGTTTACAATATTCCTTGGCTTCTTCAGGAACTGATGCAGGTCGAAAGACAGGATCAGTTTAGCTCAGTGTGATGATATGTATTTTGTTCAGATAAAAGCACATCCTAAATTTAAAAGAAACAATAACAGGGTTGTGAAAATCAAGTTTTTAACACACAAGATCTCTTCAACTGGTTCTAAATACAGATCTCAGAATCTATAACTAACAAAATAAAGAAAGAAAGAAATGGGTGTGACAGTCAACCGGGTATAAAGTATAGGGAATGTGGAGACTGAACAATCACTGGAACTCACTAGACTATCCATTCATTGAGATCCAGGCCAAACGATAGAATTTGTCTCAATACAAGTGGTGCAGACATTTAGAGAAATTCTTCATATGTCAACACACACACACACACACACACACACACACACGCACGGAGAGTAGTGAGAGAGAAAGAGGGAGAGTGAGAAAGACTGAAACAGAAATAGCTAGACAGAGAGATAAAGGGCTAACAGGGAGAAACACTAAAATAAACACATCACAACAGGAAACAAAAATTCGAATAAACATTTGGACCCAAGGATTACTACACACTATACTTGTAGAGAAAATCCATAAATGGGATATGAAGGGGCTGTGCAGACACTGAGAAGTCCAGTCTTCCATTGCTTCTCTGAGCAGGCTTTTCTGTGACCCAGATTTCCAAGTGCTCTCAGCGCCCCCTGCTGGTCCTGTGTTCCCCACAGGGGTGTTTGTGTCTGAGCTCACAGTAGCATTCATTCACTGTGTCTCTTGCACAGTAATACATGGCTGTGTCCTCAGACCTCAGACTGCTCATTTCCAGGTACAGAGTGTTCTTGGCATTGTCTCTGGAGATTGTGAACCGGCCCTTCACAGCGTCGGTATAGTAGGTGCTGCTACTACCATGGTAGCTAATGTATGCGACCCACTCCAGCCCCTTCCCAGGAGCCTCGGGGACCCAGCTCATGTCATAACTACCGAATGAGAATCCAGAGGCTGCACAGGAGAGTTTCAGGGACTTTCCGGGTTGCACTAAGTCTCCCCCAGACTCCAGCAACTGCACTTCACACTGGACACCTGTAAACACAGAGAATTCTGGTTAGAAAACTGACACAAAACATATTTTTTCTCTTTCTCATGTCTACACATCACACAGTATCTCATCTTTATGAATTACCTTTTAAAATAAAGACAGAGAAAACCAGTATAAGCCCTAAGTCCATGGTGAGTGGCCTGTGTTCAGCACTGAACCCTGACTGGGCGGACTTAGGAATCCATGGCTGGTCTTCTCTGCCAGAGCTGCAGGGTCAGGGCATGCCTAATTTTTAAGGGCACAAAGAAGACTTATTTGCATATCTTCCTGCTACAGCAGGCTCTGTACTGGGACCTGGGCAGAAGGCAGTACTCAGAGGAGATATAAGTCATCATACACACTGATAACAGTTATAGAAATTGAAGCATTAACATAGCTCTGTGTACACATTTTCCTTCTTAGGGATTCACTACACTGTACTTAGTTCCCTTTTCACCATATGCATAGAAAATGTTGTGTTTCCACGCTGTCATGTCTCTTTAGTGTTAATGTGAAATTGAAAAGCTCCACATTTCTGTGTTTCTAGATATTATCTCTGTCTTTCCCTTTGTCTCTGTTGGACATGGCTTCTTCCTGAGGTGAAATTTGGATAGGGTGACACCTGTCTCTAAATGAAACTCCTTCTCTGTGACAGGAACACTTGAGACTTTTTTCATTTTTCCTCAGTTTTGAAAATGTTGTCCTATGACCCCAAGAAGTTTGCAAATGAGGCATTCCTTGTGGTTGTCTTTCTTCCTATCAGATTGCTATGGAGATATATTTAAATTTGCAGCATTTAATCTTTTGCATCCAGAAATTTTTTCTATGATCACTTTCTACTTCCCACTGTGCCTTTCTTTTTCCCAACTTGATCCCAGGCAACACATGGCAGTCTTCATGTTGTCTTATGTCAGTTTTTGTTTCTGCATTTTTATATCAGTGTAATGGGGACACCTAATAAATTTTTATAACAAAACACAGAACTTTGGCATCAGTTTGGTATTGTCAGAAGACTCTGTTTTGATTTTTCTGAATTCTTATGCTTTCTACTCACTCACCTCCTTTCTCTCACTACACCCAACATTTCATTTAAAACCTCTGTCTTACCCTGCCTATGTCATTTCCTTCCCTCTTGTCCCTCACTTAAAATGTCTTTTCCTGTCTTGACTTCCATTCTAGTTCCGAACCTACAAAACAGAAGTCAGAAAACCACATACACAGAGTCTCAAACACAAAATATAGATTTTGAATAAGGCAGAAAATGTCCTTCCCAATGTTCAATATGTTATGTGATATAAGATTTCCAGTGTCATTCAACTTCCTCCAAAGATCAGAGAACACTGATGAAGAAGATGAGGGAGGAATGTAAGGAGTGAAGCACAGGGAGGGGAACTGTGAAATGCTGTCTTCTGGACATGTCATGGGTATTACACTCATGGACTCATAATGGCTGCTGTTGTCTGTATAATCCTAACTAGGGCCAAGCCAGCCAAAACCCTGGTAAAGAATGAGCTGATGATTCCTTGGCCCTACTTCTTAAAGAGGAGCAGATGGCAAACTATTTTCATGACAAGGGACATAGTCCCTCTTTTTGGAGGGTATGGTCACTGGTATGTTTCCAATATTGCAGTGCATGGGTTCACACACATGCACATATCAGCAGCAATAACTGTGCTTAAATAAGTATAAGGTTTATAGAGCCCCATGCTTGCCAGATTTGGGAGGAGCTGAATGAAATAATATCATACCTAGAGATCCTAAAGAATAAATGAAAAAAAAATATTAACTATATAACTGAGGCTCAAAACAATAAATTCAGAAAGCAAATGATTTAGGAACACTGGTAAATATCAAATAACTTGGTAGGCAACTTCATCTGGGACCATCTTCCCATCCAACTAAGAACTGGTGGAGTCCTTCAGTTATTTAGGTTTTTAAAATTTATTAGTTTTTTTTAAAACTACCAATCCAAGTTCCCACACCCTCCCCTGCTCCCATTACCTCCACACACCCTCCTACCCTACCCCCATTTAATCCTCAGAGAGCATAAGGCACATTGGCTTGTGGAAGGTCCAAGGCGCTCCCTACCATATCTAGGATGAGCAAAGTGTATATACAAAGATGATAGGACCCCCCCCCCCCAAAAAAAAAAAAACAGTAGATGCAATAGAGATAAATCCCGGTGACAAGCCAGTGGCCCCTCAGTCTTGTATGATCTTGTGCATGCAGTTGCAGTTGCTGTGACTTCATGATTGAGACATCCCATGCTAGGTTGTTGGCTAATATGATCCTGTGCATGCAGTTACAGATGCTGTGAGTTCTTGAGTTAGATATCCTATGCTGGGATGTTGGCTAGTGTGGACTTGTGCATGTAGTTACAGCTACTGTGAGTTCACGAGTGTAGCAGACTTGCCATGCCTGGAAAACACTGTCTCACTGACATCATCCCTCAGTTCTGCCTCCTAAATCTCTTTTTATTTCTCTTCTATTATTGATCCCCAAATCTTGGAAAGTGAAGGAATGGTTGAAATGTCCCATTTATACTGAGGACTTCAGGGTTTCCTATTCTCTAAATGTGGGCTAGTTTTAGGTCTCTGTATTTTTCAACACCCCCATAAATCAGAGTTTTGATTTAGCTGAAGAAATACAATGATATATAGTATAAATTTTAAATTCTTAAGGGGTTGTTTAATACAATGTTCGTTTAACAGAATAATAGTGTTAATTATCTCCTAGCACTTATGATCTACCATGTCATGGGTTCCTGGTCTGGTTCTTGGAACCAGATATAATTTCAAGTTTTTGGGAGTGGGCCTTAAATCCTATAAGAAGTATTTAGTCATTCCTATAACATCCACAGCACTATTGAAACAATGTGCATATATTGTCAGGCTCTTTACTGTTGTAGGTTGTGATATTTATTTTTGAGACCCAAGGCCAGTGTCAGATATCATCTCATGTTTTCAAACTTGTTTTCTCATGGGTGACTCAAGCACATTTCCTGCTTTTTTCCTTATTATCATAACTGTGATTTGTTCTTTTCTTGCCGAGCTTGTTACTATATCACATTGTTGTTATATGTGGTCCACACCTGCTTCTTGTCCCATCATCCCTGTGTACTGCATAAGGAACAGAAGGTAAGAATACCACCTGGACACTCAGCTCCCCTACCATGTTACCCAAGGTCTCCACACATTCTTTTCATACTGTCATGAGTTACACTCTCTTAAGGGCATGCATGTGACAAGGCCGTGGGAGCAGATATGTACTGTAGCCAATATATCTAAAATACTATTTTGAGGTGATGACAATGAATTTATTCCTACTACTGAGGCCACTGCAAGCCTGAGGCTCCTCTTGGATTTGCAGGGGTCTCTGTTTGTTTTTAAACTTCCTTCCTTTATTTATTATTTTCTTATTATTTTAACCTGGAATAACATATTAACAAATCCCTTTCGCTTAATCGTGGTTTTCTTCTGCACCCAAGGAATCTAAATTGTACTAAAGTTTGGGAGACAAAGAAGAAAAGCAGAGCACAGATGGATTTTATATTCATAGATGATGGTACAGTTATCTTGATTCAGAGAAGAGATGAGCACTGTCTTGGGAAGCTGACAGTGGGAAACATCAGATGTCTGACTATGCTACCTTGATTTGGCTGGACTGGGTGATCCTGGAACCATGGTGTGAGTATCTCAGAGGTTCACGTATGAGGAGTGTGGGCCTAAAATGCTTCTGATGAGAGGATGGATGTGGGAGAGGTAATAGACTGCACAACTGCAACCACAGCCACACAGAATCACATTTACACATACAGTTCCACATTCCAAAACACACTTATACACACACACACACACACACACACACACAACACAGCATAGAGTAAGACTTACAGATAAGTTCTAATACTGAATACACACAAGCAAACACACATACCAAAATTCATACTTATATAGTCACAATCCCAACACACATGCACTCGCAGTCACATAATCACAGGCACACACATAGTCACACTCCCAGATAAGTAACATCCCAATACACACACATACAAAGAATAGTTACAAACACAGATACAGTCCCAAATCCCATCACACAATGCAACCACACCCCCCTCACACATGCACATTCATAAACTGACACATAGCACCAAAGCCAAGCTCAGAAACTTCCCCATTCATAGTTCCAGGGATGGAACTTTCAACAGGTCCACTCTGTTTGGCCTGGGATCGCTGTTGACCAGGCTGGTCTTGAACTTCAAGACATACTTTGCCTCTGTCTTCCTAGTGCCCAGATTAAAGGTATGTGGCACTGTGCCTGACTGTCAAACACAGATTTTTAAAATATAATGTTTTAATTTTACTGAAAGTAGTTTCTTTATCCACAGAGTGTATTCTGAACAATGTTTTTCTGCCCTCATCTCATCTGAGAGTTTCCCCTGCACTCATCTTATCCAAATAATGACAATCAGAGGTCTTAGGACCATTTATAAAGACACTTAAGTACTGAACTCATGGCATTCTTTTTAATTTTTTTTTGTTGTTTTTTTCAAGACAGGATTTCTCTGTGGTTTTGGAGCCTTTCCTGAAACTAGCTCTTGTAGACCAGGCTGGTCTCAAACTCACAGAGATCTGCCTGCCTCTGCCTCCCGAGTGCTGGGATTAAAGGCGTGCACCACCATTGTCCGGTAATTTTTTTTCATATATACAAAGAATGAATTAAAAACCATAATTTCCAATACATTTTGCTCAGGTAATGTAAATAATATCAAAACTTCAATTGAATAAAAATACTATTTAAGTATGTGTAGTCACTTGAAAGTGGACTTGCTTCCAATGGGTCATGTGTTTAAACTTTGTTCTCTATCTGATGATGCTCTTTAGAGTTGCTGTGGGATGCTTGAGAGGTGGTGCCTCAGGAGGAACTGTGTCACTGGGTGTGGATCTTGAATTCTTATACAGCAATTCTCTCTGTGATTTATTCTCTACTTGCAGAATGCAGGTGCAGTGTGAGAAGTCCTGTGTGCCGTGCCTTCCTGTCATGATGGACTGTGCCCCTAACACCTTCACTCAAATAGACCCTTTGTTTCTGCAGTGGCTTCCTGTTAGGAATATTTCACAGAATAGGAAAACAACCAGTGCAGCAATAAATGAAAATATTTTATCTATAAGTAGTAGTACAAAGCCTATGTGGGAATGGGTGATGTGATATGTAATGGTGCATGGCTTGAGCACTCAGCTACAAAGAGAAAAGGTGTTCGGAGGACAAATCTAATAAACATAATCAATACATTAAAGATTTCAGAAATATTTACGTTCCTCAAAGTCTCAGAGAACACAGAGGAAAGGGAGGCGGGAAGAATGTAAGAGGTGGAAAAATGCCTCCATCAGATTGGTATCAGGCAAGAATGTAGGCCATTTTCTTGATTAAAGATTGGTTTTGGAAGGCTTAGGCAGATTAGAAAGTGCCATCCCTAGAGAGGTGTTTCTGGATTGTAAAAGAAAGAATTCTGAACAACCATGGAGAGCAAGCTGGTAAGCATTGTTTTTGTGTGATTTTTGCTTCAGTTCCCACTTTCAGTCTCTTGGCTTATTACATGATTTGATTTTTCTCTATAATGATATGTGAGAGCTAAGATGATATTATTCCTTCTCTTCCCATGATGCCTTTGGGCATAGTTTTCATCAAATAAAAATTATAATCTAGAATAATTTGAAATTCTTTTGATGAAAGGACAGATATGAAAAACATAGTCAAATATGCAACCACACATGTATAAATACAGTCACATATCCCAACACAATACACAAACACATTATCAAACACACGCACAAACACACACTTGCAGACACCTATCAAATGTACATTCAAAAACATATTCACTGGTAGAAAGGATGATTTTCTTTCTCATGTACCTTTGATTGGCATGTTTTGTTTGGCCTGGACTCACGATGTAGACCAAGTTGATATTGAACTATGAAAGATTTTCTAGTCACTGCCCCCATGTAACTGGATTAAATGAATGCATCACTATTCCTGACATTCACATGCAGAGTCTTAAAAAATTACTTATTTTTTGAAAATATTTTCACACAATATGTTATGATTACTATTTAGCTCCTTCATTTCTTACCAGGTACTTCCTCTCTCCCACATTGCCCAGTTGCACAACTGGAAGAATTTTAAGACATTGAAGGGATTTGCCTCATGGTTTTCATTATTATCTAGGCAATAAATGGTTAAAAAAAACCCACAATTACCAAAATATTTCTCCTTTAAAATCATTATACATTTATTTCTTTTATAGATAATTAATGTATACAATGTATAATGATAATATCCAGTACTAAGGAGATGGCTAGGGAGTAAAATGCCTGCCTCCCAATATGAGTATCTCAGTTTGATTCTCAGTACTTAACTAGGAAGAGGAGGAGGAGGAGAAGAATAAGGAAGAGAGAGGTGAGGTGGGAGAGGAGGGGGAAGAGGGGAGGATGGAAAGGAAGAAATTGTATCTCCTACTGGCGGTTCCTATCCAGAGTCTGGACAACATGACATGATGATATCATCATCTACTATGAACATGGAAAATAAGAGCAGAGTGTACACATGAGCATTGTAGTGTCTGCCCCACACTGAAAAGAGAAATTCAGAATCTACTGAGCTGTGTTTCAGTCTCTGGTGTCTAGAGAGGAACTGGGAATCTTAGTCAGGAAGAAGAACTGGCATGTATTCAGAGACTGGTTCAGGGAATGAAGGCCCAGAACCTGAAGGCAAACCCCATTACCATCGGGCATATGACCTGGGCCCGGTTGGTTGTCTAAGGATGCTGTGGTAACCTGTGTAATGCAATATTTTGAGAAAATAAGGATCTCCTGAGTAAACACACAAGCACTCAGACAAAAACATAGAAACAAGGCAGAGATCAACCTACACAAGGTCAGGCATACAAGAACAGGCAGATATGTATTAAAAACTTGGTATAGGAGGTTCTTCTGTTCATGTG
This sequence comes from Alexandromys oeconomus, assembly GCA_963919705.1. Lineage (NCBI taxonomy): Eukaryota > Metazoa > Chordata > Mammalia > Rodentia > Cricetidae > Alexandromys > Alexandromys oeconomus. The sequence continues at coordinate 6,830,620 of CAWTZB010000260.1, read as the reverse complement.
TTACTTTCATTGGTAAATGAATAAAGAAACTGCTTTGGGCCTGAAGGGCAGAACTTAGGTATGCAGAAGAAGGGCAGATTGAGAGATGCCATGGATCTTCTGCCTGAGACAGATGCTGGTTATAATCTTGCTGGTAGACCACAGTCACATCGTGATACACAGATTAATAAAAATGGGTTAAATTAAGATGTAAGAATTAGCCAATAAGACACTAGACCTAATGGGACAAGCAGTGTTTTAATAAATACAGTCTCTGTGTGGTTATTTCAGGGCTAAGCTAGCCAGGTGACCAGGAGGAACAAGCAGCCCCCCCCATTGTGTAACAAAAAAAAACTCATGTTGCTTGAAAATATTTGGTCTGTCACTCATCCTACTTAAAATGACAATATCATGCTTGTTTATAATATTGTATGATAATAACCATTAATCAGACTACAAACTCTTTTCCCTCTTACTACTTTGACTGTTCTGTCTTCTCACTTTCTCAGGTTCTCATGTCTCTTCTCTCTTCCCTCCTCCTCTGCTCCTTTTCCTTCCTCTTTGCTTCCTTCGTCTGTTCACCAGAAGTGAGATTGCTGGTTAACATGGTTTTACGTGTGTAAATATCTGAGGGGCACCGTAGCATTTGCCAAGGTCATAGTAGAACCAAGTTCATATCAATACAGCACATGGATACTTTCCTCCATATCCCCCACACTCGTTTCATCTCTTTCTTTTGGCAAATGGCACTTACACCATTGGTTACAGGCAACTTATCTTTTAGGCTTTAATATCCTTGTCTCTGATGATTATAGATGTTGGCCTATGCAATGTCTTCCACCTACATGAATTTGTCAAGATGAAGAACTACAATCAGAGGATGGAGGACAGGAAGTTGTGTGCTCATGAGGATATCACCTTTCACCACTGTGCTCCCTGAGCTTTGTTTTCTCCTGTTGACCCAGTTCTCACACAAGCGAGAGGAATGAGTTTTTTCATGAGAAGAAAAATGAGACTCCTATCTTGAATGAGATAACCTTTAACAGTAAGGATTGATCCGATAAGCACAATATTTATTAATCAAAACTTTGGCTATATTTTTGAAATATTATGATTTGAATCAAGGTTTCATACATACTACTCAAGAACTTAGACATTTGGTATAACTCCAAGAACTGGATGAATTTTTAAAGAAATACTATATTTTTAGATATATATATATATATACTTCTGTGTGGGTAGTGTAGTTATTATCATGAGACAAACAGAGGGCACAGGGTTTTCTGTACTCACAGATGTTTTTGAACTGCCCTGAGTCTAGACTTAACACTTTCCAGGTTATTTTGCTTCCTCAGAATCTGATACACTTCACTACACATAAGCATTTCTGCTCTGCTTGATGATTTTCTTCTGGTAAGAGCACATTCTGAATATACAAGGTAACAGGACCATGAAAATACTTCTGTAGTTCAATTTCTTGCCACAGAAGAACAACTGAATAGAATCTAACGCTGAGCTTTGATCTCCATGACTACAAATGAATGGGTTTGTCAGCCAAGAATTGTGCTCTTTTAGGGATGTGTAGATAGCATTATCACTAGGACTCATTGGGCAACCAATCAGCCAGTTGGCAAATTTCAGGCCCAGTTTTAGAACCTGTGTCAAATATATACTGCAGATTAATAGAGGAATACATCATATGTCACCATGTGCAGAGAGAAGGGGGAGGGAGGAAAGGAGGGGGAGGGAAGGAAGGAGGAAGGAGGCAGAAAGAGAGGAAGAGCAAAAGAGAGAGTAAAAGAGGAACAGGGCAAAAACAGTACAATAAACAAACAGAAAAGCATGCCACAATGGAAAAAGATATTTGAATAAAACTGTGAACACTTCAAAGATTACTGTAGAGAGAATCTTAGAATGTGATATGGAGATGCAGCCCAGACACAGAGGAGTCCATCCCTTTATGCCTCTCTGATAAGGCTCCTCTGTGGCCCAGAGCTCTGTGTGCTCTCATCGCCACCTGCTGGTCCTGAGCACCTTGCGTGTAGGTTTGTGTCTGAGTTCACAGTAGCTTTCACTCACTGTGTCTCTTGTACAGTAATACATGGCTGTGTCCTCAGACTTCAGACTGCCCATTTCCAGGTATAGGGTGTTCTTGGCATCGTCTCTGGAGGTGGTGAATCGGCCTTTCACAGCGTTGGCATAATAGATGTTATTACTATCATAAATAGATGCGACCCATTCCAGGCCCTTCCCTGGAGCCTGGCGGACCCAGCTCATCCAGTAGCCGCTGAAGGAGAATCCAGAGGCCACACAGGAGAGTTTCTGGGACTTTCCAGGTTGCACCAAGCCTCCTCCCGACTCCACAAGCTGAACCTCACACTGGACACCTGCAAACAGAGATTCCTAATTAGAAAACTGTCACAGAATCCAATTTTCTTCTTCGTCATGTACACAAAGACACACAGCATATGATCTCCATAAATTACCTTTTAAAACCATGACAAGGAAAAGCCAATTGAGCCCCAAGTCCATGGTGAATGGTCTCTGATCAGTAGTGATAACTGAATGGGAGGACCAGGTAAATTCAGCTCTGGGCTCCTTTGTCTGAGCTGCAGGGTCAGGGCAGTGTTGGTTTTCATTGGCCCAGAGAAGCCTCATTTGCATGTCTTCCTGCTCTAGTTGCTCTGGTGTTGGAGCCTTGAGGGAAGGCAGTGCTCATAACAGATATAAGGAATCAAAATCAACTATGCTAGTTATAGAAATTGACATAAAATTGTAGTTTTGGATTAAATTTGGATAATGCTTCATGCTGATTGGGGGCACTGTTAATTAGGTCTTTCATGGTATATCCTTTGTGCTAGGTTTATCTCAGTCAGCAGTTGAGCAAAGCAATTTTTGAGGGTGTTGATGGTGAACTTTCAGGAGGACTTGTTTCATGAAACCAAATTTGCATGGAGGCAATTCACAGGTTCTCATCTTCAGAGATTTTAATTGGTGTCCATCTTCGGTGGAGGATCCATGGCTTCTCTGAATCTGTCCTTCTTCCTCCCAGCATTCAGTTCTGTTTTCTCTACTTACCTAAGTTCCACCCTATCAACTAGGCCAAGGTAGTTTCTTTATTCATTAACCATTGAAATCAACACGCAAATCTCCTACACCACGTAATAACACTTCATAAAGAGCAATAGCATGCCACCAGGCTTGAAGTTTATGTTAACTGAGGTAATAAAAAAGACAGGACCCCAGATGATGGCATGTACTGAAGAGGAGGATATGTTTGTATATGGGGAATCAAGTACCTTGAGTTGAGGATCAGTAGAGAAAGTTTGTAGGAGATGGAGCTCTTTATTCTGATTTTTGATATAAATAAATCACTATGGAAGGGAAGTGCAAAGCTGAATTCAAACCTTGTTATCTTTGCAGATTATCCTGTTGTTAGGGGAAAACAGGCAACACTCCTTCCTAAAAGTCTTAAGTGACACTTTTCTTTGTTTCCTTTTGTGGTTATAAAATTTTCTGAGACAACCAATGAGAAGGAGAACAGATTTATTTTGTGTCATCACGACAGAGAGTCAGTACAACAGGAACTTAAAGGAGTTGGTTTCTCCCATCCCTAATCATGAAGTAGAAGATGAATTAGTGGTTAATAGTGTCTTAGATGCCCACAATCTCTTCTTTATAGTAGAAATATTTACTATAGGTAATACATAGGAATGACATTCATATTGATCATAGAAAGAATGTGGTAGTAAAATTGATGCAAGTGTGTGTTTGTTTGTGTATACATATGTATGTATGAAATAATATAACTTTACAGAAAGCAAGAAGTTCTTATTTTTCATCATCTTATGGACTCCACGTTGAGCAGAAATGTCATGATCCAGAAAATGAACTGACTTAAGAAGTTACCTGTATGTGCAGTAAAATAACAGAAACAAACAGAAAGAACAGAAGAGAAGCATGACTGTCACTTGATTAATGAGAAGACAAAATATGAGGGGTGATCACAGGGCTTTCTAGTGCAGTCAGATTTTTCTAAAGTAGTGGAAAGGGTATATAAAAAGAGATTAATGAAATTTCTTACAGAATATGATCTGAGTAGTACAAAAGTAGAGTCTCACACTGGAGAAGATGGGAATCTGGTAATTGTTCAGACTACCTGAGCAGCTCAAATCTCACCACAAAATCCTGCAGGATTCCTTGAGAACTACTGGTTTTTTACTCTATGTTGGAAGCCTGAAGACATTGGTTCTAATATCTGTGCATAAATGCTGCAGTTATGGATAGATGAACTTTCCTGGAGTGAAAACAAAAAGACAAAAAGTTAGATTCATTTCTTTCATGTGCTTTTATCTGGTCTGTTATCTAACAGTGCTGCCCACACTCATGTAAGTGGGACATTTTTCGAATAATATGATCAAGAAGACACAAGGAATGATAGAAGATTGTGGTGAAGTTCGCATTGGACATAGGAGAGGGACAGATAGATATGCTATAAATAATATTCCCTGTGTGGAGTTTACAAAAAATATAAGAAAGAAGGAAAAAGATCCTCATGGAAATTCCTAGTAGACAACATTTAGGTTAATTTCAGATCCTGCCCAGTTGAAATCCCAAAGTAATCATTACAGTGTTATGCAGAATGGAGGTCTCTGTAGCTTCACAGTAAAGCCCAAGGTCTGTAGTAGTCATGTGTAGAGTGTGCAGAAAAAGTCCCAAGAAAGGCAATTTAAGCTTCATATAGATAAAAAATGCAGAACAGGAACTATTAAAGTGTAATGATAAAATTGTAACACTGTAGTACCAATAGTTCAATGTTTCTTTTTGAGTTTACTGACATATAGAAACACCAGTTTGTACATTGCAAACTTAGTTTTGCTCCTATCTTATTAAGTCAGTCAATACAGAAAGATGAATATCATGTCAGTTTGTGTACAGATATATGATAGATATATTATAGGCTGGTAAGTGGATGACTGTATTACTAAATATTTGAAAATGGTAGATATAGTTGAATCACAGATTTCTATGATACATAATGAATGTGCGAATTTTTGATACTTGTATATATCAGAACACAGGCATAGACTTGGGCATCTTTTCTCTCTGCCCATGATGTGTTATTTGGAACCATGATCAGGTTTCTATCCACATTTCTCTTAATTTTAGGTACACATACAAATTTCTTGCTGAAAATTTGCTTAAAATGAAACTGACCTTGTCATATCAATAAGTTATCACACCTTAAGCATCAACAACAAACATGACTGCACAGTCTGATGCATCTGTATGTGAATAAATTCTGTTAAGTATGTCCTATCTCATAAGAGAATGCATGCACACAGTCATTAGCTGCAATTATATTCTGTTTTAACAGGTCCTAAACAATGTGAGTAAAAAGACTAGAGAAAAATCCCCCATTTTTTTCTTCATGTCTATTCTGAATTTGAATCCTTCTCTTTATTGTCTACTTATCATGCCCTCCTGGTCATATGTTTCTCTGGAAAAAAAATTTTGTGCCTGTGCTCACACAAAAGTGCCCTCATCACGTTTCTTTCTCAATACATGGAAGCATCCTCAGTGGTCACAGAGTATAGTTTCAGGAAGAACTGTTTCTCAGATGTTTTATTAATGATGAACTGTTAGCCCTTGAAGGATGGAATATAACCAGTGCCACCATGACCACCACTAATATGTAACTCACCAACTCTAGGACCTCCATTGTAGCTGTCAAATCCAGACCCAGGCTGGTGATGAAATAACCAATGACAGTGCAGGTGAGGGAAAATGAGCATGAGAGCTTAGTCAGTCTAAGTCTTGTCTCCTGAAGCTTCACCTGGGGCAACACACCTGAGTATAAGAAAAAAAAATAGTCACTATTAATTACCTCCTATTAAACCTCTATACTGAAATATGTGTGAAATTGTAACACTCACCTTGGGGTGTTGTCACCAGTCACAGGAGAAGATCGAATAGCCTCATCAGTAGACAAGAACCCTGTTTGTTTGAACTGTGGTCAGGAATGTGTGTGAGAGAGCTATTAGATCCCACAGCCCATGGTATCCCATAGTTCAGGTAAGGATATAACAGAACTGGAAGATAAACTTTCATACATAAGGTCACCTATTTTTTTGTAAGTCAGGGGGTAAAAATTGACTCCCCACATTTCTTTCAAGATGAAAGAACTGTTCCAACATTATTGATGATGAGTCTATAAAAGAGCATGTGATCTTTAGTGTTATTATAAAGACATCTCTGACTTACCTATTTTCCTTTTTATAGACCCACCATCTTCTTGTTAGTTTGTATATGTTTTGGTGCAGTGCCCAGGACTGTCTTGTACTTTTGATATTACTAATTTTGCTGAACCCCATAGAATTCCTGATATTCTTCCATGTTCAAAATCCTATGACATTGCCTTTAGTGCTTCTTGTCAACCCCCACCCTACTCCAAATACCCTGAGTGATGTTGGCAACACTTGATGGATACACAACATCCCATATCACCTCTCTAATGGAACAAATCCATTCTTTTTACACTGACATAGCTCACAGCCTACTCAGGGCATGTGTGTGACAAAATGATGGGAGGAGATAGGTGATGAGCCAACTGCAAATACTCAGTTTTGAGGGGTCTGAGATTATCTACACAGCCCTGTGTATTAAGAGGTGATGTCCTTATCATCATACATCTCTACTTCACTATTTGACAGTTTGACTTGGAGTCAAATCTAAACAAAGCCCTCTCTAGAGAATTCTGATTTTTTTTATTCTTTTTCTCAGAGTTTCAGCATAAATGTCAAGCTTTAGATTGTGATTGGTGGTATAGGAAATTGAGTATCAAAGACACTAGAGTACAGAGAAAGCATTGGTGGGCATGTTAAGAATTCTGTATTCACACCAGGATATGAAGAATAGTTTATTAAATACACTACCACTTGCTTCATTCAATCAATCACCAATTTCTGGTCTTGGGAACTTGTCATGCAGTTTTGTATTAGCGCTCACCCTTAATGGCACCTCTTTTTTTCTTACAAAATTACTATATGATCATATTTTCCATATTCACAAAATTTAATTATTTGATAAAACTGTCTCTTCACTGTGTATGTGGAGATGAAGATGTGGCTCAGAAGACATCAGATCTAGTCCAAGTTTCAAGTATCACTTTTATGCCATATATTAAAGCTCCCATCCCGTTTCCTCAGGTTTGGCTAACAGACACTAATATGAGATGAAGCTTGGTGATACAACTGCTCATATTCCTTACCTTTCAATGCACTTCAGGACCTGGGCATTATTTCCTGCTCTGTGTTGGGTCAAGGTGAAACATCCCAATCAGAAGATTGAGGGCATAACAAGGTGTGTTCACGAGGACATCACCTCCCAACTCTGTGTTGCCAGACCTATCTGTTAACCCCTGATTCAAAACTTAGAGTAGTGAGAGTAAGGACATTTTCTTGGAAAGAAAAAATGAACTGTTCTCTTGAATGAAAGAAACCATGTTATAAACTTTAACAGGAGGTAGTGATGCTTCAAATGAAGTATTTACTAATAACAATGATAAATATATTTTAAAATATTACCATTTGAATCAAGTTCTCATATAAACTACACAAGAAACAGACCATTGATCTAATCACAGCATTTAGTGAGAACTTTTTAAAAAAATACACTGTTTTCCTTGCTCATGTTCACTCTATGAACACGGCGGACAATGAGGGCTGATGAGAAGCCAAGGACAATGGCACTGGTTTTTGATCCTACTGCATGTACTGGCTTTGTGGGAACTTAGCCTGTTTGGATGCTCATCTTCCTAGACCTGGATGGAGTGGGGAGGACCTTAGACTTCCCACAGGGCAGGGAACCCTGACTGCTCTTTGGACTGGAGAGGGAGAGTGAAAGAAGTGGGTGGAGGGGGTTAGGAGTGGGGGAGGGGGAGAAATGGGAGGTGCGGAGGAGGCAGAAATTTTTTCAATAAAAAATATAAAAAAAAATGAGGATAAGAAAACATCCCTCAGAAAAATGTGTCTGTTTAAGAGACCTTACAAATAGCAAAAAGCGTTACTGAAATGCCAGCTGTTCAGTGATATATTTGATCCTTGTCCTCACTTATGACTTGCAGGTATGCTTCCCTACAGTAAACTGCATATATTTCTACAATGTGTAGAATGTGTTTCAAATGTATTGTATTATTTCATCAGTGTGCACAAGGACTAGAGATCAAAAGAATATCCAGTGTCATTCTGACATCTTTGTGCATAAAAATTAGGGAAATAAAGGAGACTTAAAAGCTAAAAAAAAATACACTGTTTTAATTAGAGTTATAAATTTCTTTGTGGGTAGTATTATGCTCATGGAGATAAACAGGTGGCACAGGGTCCTCTAGACTCACATGTGCTTCTGAGCTGCCTGTGCCTTCTTGGGTTGACAATCTTCTTTGGCTTCTTCGGGAACTGATGCTGATCACTAAATTGGATAATTTTGTTCTGTGTGATAATTTGCATGTCGTTCAGGTAAAAGCACATCCTTAAATTTTTAAAAAAAATAATGGGGCTGTGAAATTCAAGGTATTTATTTATTTATTTATTTATTTGAAAAATTACCGCCTCCTCCCCGTTTCCCATTTCCCTCCCCCTCCTCCCACACATCTCCTCCTCCCTCCACTCCCCTACCCCTCTCCCCCCCACTTCATTCCCCCTCCCTCTTGAGAATTATGAGCAGTCCAGGTTCCTTGCCCTGCAGAAAGTCCAAGGTCCTCCCACTTCTATCCAGGACCAGGAACGTAAGCATCCAGACAGGCTAGGCTACCACACAGCCAGTTCATGTATTAGGATTGAAACCTAGTGCCATTGTCCTTGGCTTCTCATCAGCCTTTATTGTCCACGAAATTCAAGTTTTTGCCACACAAGAACCTGTCAGTGGGTTCTGATCACAGAACTCAGAATACATAACTAAAAAAGAGAAATTGGTGTGGTAGCTTACCAGATATACCATATAGGGAAGGTGAAGATAGAACAATAACCGGGACTCACTGGACAATCAGACTTTCCAGACATTGAGATCCAGGCCTAGTGATAGATTTTGTGTCAAAACAAATGGTGCAGATTGTAAGAAAAATGCATCATATGTCATCACATACACACACACACACACACACACACACACACACCTGGAGAGAGAAAGACTGAGGAGAAAGAGAGAGAGAGAGAGAGAGAGAGAGAGAGAGAGAGAGAGAGAGAGAGAGAGAGAGAGGGACTTTGAGGGAGACAGGTAGAAAGAGTTAAAGGGAAACAAGGAGAAACACTGTAATAAGCAAACACACACAACACAATTTGAAACAGAAATTTGAATAATCACTTGGACATTCGAGGATTACTACACACTATACCTGTAGAGAAAATCCCTATAGACAATAGAAAGGCAATGCAGACATAGTGAAGTCCAGTCTTCCATGCTTCTCTGAACAGGCTCCTCTGTGAACCTGATTTACAAGTGCTCTAAGCGCCCCCTGCTGGTTCTGTGTTCCCGACAGGGGTGTTTGTGTCTGAGCTCACAGTAGCTTTCACTCACTGTGTCTGTTGGCACAGTAATACATGGCTGTGTCCGCAGACCTCATATTGTTCATTTCCAGGTACAAAGTGTTCTTGGCATTGTCTCTGGAGATAGTGAACCGGCCCTTCACAGCATCGGTACACCTGGTGGTACCACCATCTTGATTAATTTTTGCGACCCATTCCAGCCCCTTCCCTGGAGCCTGGCGGACCCAATTCATCCAGTAGTTACTGAAGGAGAATCCAGAGGCTGCACAGGAGAGTTTCAGGGACTTTCCAGGCTGAACTAAGCGTCCCCCAGACTCCAGCAAATGCACCTTACACTGGACTCCTGTAAACACAGAGAATTCTGGTTAGAAAACTGACACAGAAGACATTTTGTTCTCTTTCTCATGTCCACACAACACACAACATCTCATCTTTATGAATTACCTTTTAAAATAAGGACAAAGGAAACCAATATGAGCCCTAAGTCCATGGTGAGTGTCCTGTGTTGAATGCTGAACCGTGTCTGGGAGGACTTGAGAATCCAGGGCTTATCTCCTCTGCCAGAGCTGCAGGGTCAGGGCAGGACTGGTTTTTATGGGCACAAAGAAGCCGTATTTGCATATTTCCTACCATAATAGGGTCTGGAGCTGGACCTGGGCAGAAGAAAATACTCAGCCCAGATATAAGACATCATACAAACTGATGACAGTTATAAAAATTGAAGCATTAATGTAGCTCTGCGTAAACATTTTCCTTGTTAGGAATTCACTACACTATTTAGTTCCTTTTCACCACAGGCATAGAGAATGTTGTGTTTCTACACTGTCATGTCTCTTTAGGATCAATGTAAAATTTAAAAGGTCTACAAACACATGTGTTTCTAGATATTAGCTCTGTCTTAAAGCTGGACCTGGCTTCTTCCTGAGGCTGAACTTGCATAGGATCACACTAAGTAGAATTCCTTTGCTGTGACAGGAACACTTAAAACTTTTCTGAATTTTACACAGTTCTTATAGGGGCTATCACATGGCCCCAGGAATCTTGCAAATGGGATGTTCCTTTTTACTGTTTGTCTTCCTCTCAGTGACTGCTTTGGAGACATATTTGTTCTGGATATTCTTGGTCAAAAGTAAAAACCTGGGATTAGAATAGAGGAATTGGTTATGATATATTTTAGGTTCAACAAAATCATTAAAATTTTACCCTCTTCATCCATTTCAGGAGCAAACTTGTAAGCTGATCCTCACATGACTCTAGAAAATATGACAGTGGAACCTTGCCTTGTGGTGAGGATAACCATGGAAGACATGGGACTGCACAGCAATGTAAATTCTTGGTAATGTAAATCACCAGGGAAAGGAAATGAGGAGCTATAATCAACCTTCTCTGTCTGATTCTGGAGAACATCCAAAATTTCCTATGTATTGGTATCTCATATTTTACATCCCTAGTTTTGTTGTGCATAATCTGTTTACTATAAGTGGCAGTGGTAGAGCTAGAACTCAACATAGATGAGACAGTCATCCTTGCAAATACTGATGGGAAGCCAACACTATGAGTGCTGTGTTCATATTATTCATGATGTTCAGAAAGTTAGAATATTTTCCAGAATTGTTTAGTATGTCTCATCTTGGGTTTGTCTAATATTCTCATTATAGTAAGAAATATTAGGGGAGGAGTATCACAGAAATGAGGACACATCTCTGATACTACTACATTTGTGAACTTGGTATAGGTCAACTTACTCACATATTTTTGACTTTGGTTACTACAGAGATAATTTGTATCATATTCTGTACTCTCTTGTCCACTGGGCTTCACTTTTCCATGAATATGTCTAGAAGGAAGTCCCTAAGCAAAAGTCATTTGCAAAAAGAATGAGTTCATGTTAAAGTCACACATTATTTATTATTATTTTCTATTTGAGAGGTGAATTTTTACTTTTGAGTATATCATTACTCATTTTTTTCTTATGTGGTGAACAAATGATACTCATTTAATTGGCCATTTTATCATGACAATACCAGCCTGTCCATTTGTGCTGTTGTTAGAGTTTTTTAACATAATACAAAGTAGGGTAATCAGGGAACAAGAAACCTCAGCTGGAAAATATGCCACCATCATATTGGTCTGCACGCGAGACTATGGGAGCCATTTTCATGATAAATGACTGATGTGGGAGGGCCCATGCTGATGTTGGATATGCCATCCAATAGAAGGTGTTCCTGGTTTGTATAAGAAAGCAGGCTGAACTACCATGGAGAGCAAGCTAGCAAACTGTTGATGGATTCTGATTCAGTTCCTACCTTGATTTAACGTTCTGATTTTCCTTATGATGGATTATGAGAGTTAGGATGACAGAAAGACAGAAACCCTTTCATTCAGATGTTGGCTTTGTTCAGTGTTGATAACATTAATAGACCAAAAGGCAGGACAACTGAATATTCTTCACATAAAAGTAGGGATGTAAGGAACATGACAGGCTTCACAACTGCAACCTCAGCCATACACAGAGATCCCCTTCCAGATACAGCCACACATTCAAACATACACAGACAGAGACACACACACACACAGAATGAGAGCCCCACTTCCTGATACAGTTCCTTACCCATCCAACACATCTACACCTTGAAACACTCTCACATCATAGAGGGGATGACTTTCTTTTATTGACCAGGGAATCTATGTTGCTTGAACTTTCTATATAGACCCAAGCTATAAGAGATTTTATTGCTTTTGTCTTCCTAGTGAATGTATTAAGAATATGATTTTAGCCATTCTGACAGGTGTAAGATGGTATCTTAAAGTTGTCTTGATTTGTATTTCCCTGATCGCTAAGGAAGTTGAGCATGACCTTAGGTGTCTTTTGGCCATTTGAACTTCTTCTGTTGAGAGATCTCTGTTCAGCTCGGTGCCCCATTTTATAATTGGGTTGATTAGCCTTTTACAGTCTAGTTTCTTGAGTTCTTTATATATTTTGGAGATCAGACCTTTGTCAGTTGCGGGGTTGGTGAAGATTTTCTCCCAGTCAGTGGGTTACCTTTCTGTCTTAGCGACAGTGTCCTTTGCTTTACAGAAGCTTCTCAGTCTCAGGAGGTCCCATTTATTCAATGCGGCCCTTACTGTCTGTGCTGCTGAGGTTATATGTAGGAAGTGATCTCCTGTGCCCACTTGTTGTAGAGTACTTCCCACTTTCTCTTCTATCAGGTTCAGTGTGTTCAGACTGATATTGAGTCTTTAATCCACTTGGACTTGAGTTTTGTGCATGGTGACAGACATGGATCTATTTTCATTCTTCTACAGATTGACATCCAGTTTTGCCAGCACAATTTTTTGAAGATGCTCTCTTTTTTCCATTGTATACTTTTAGCTCCTTTATCGAAAATCAGGTGCTCATAGGTTTGTGGATTAAAGTCAGGGTCTTCTATACGGTTCCATTGGTCGACTTCTCTGTTTTTATGCCAATGGCTAAAATCAAAAACACCAATGATAACCTTTGCTGGAGAGGTTGTGGAGAAAGGGGTACACTCATCCATAGCTGGTGGGAATGCAAACTTGTGCAACCACTCTGGAAAGCAGTGTGGCGGTTTCTCAGAAAATTCGGGATCAACCTACCCCTGGACCCAGCAATACCACTCTTGGGAATATACCCAAGAGAGGCCTTATCATACAACAAAAATATATGCTCTACTACGTTCATAGCAGCATTGTTTGTAATAGCCAGAACCTGGAAACAACCTAGATGCCCTTCAATTGAAGAATGGATGAAGAAAGTATGGAATATATACATGTTAGAGTACTACTCAGCAATAAAAAACAAGGACTTCTTGAAGTTTGCAGGCAAATGGATGGAAATAGAAAACACTATCCTGAGTGAGGTAAGCCAGACCCAAAAAGAGGAACATGGGATGTACCCACTCATATTTGGTTTCTAGCCATAAATAAAGGACATTGAGCCTATAATTCGGGCTCTTAGAGAAGCTAAATAAGAAGGAGAACCCAAAGAAAAACATATAGGCATCCGCCTGAATATTAACCTTCATCAGGCGATGAAAGGAGACAGAGACAGAGACCCACATTGGAGCACCAGACTGAAATCTCAAGGTCCAAATCAGGAGCAGAAGGAGAGCGAGCACAAGCAAGGAACTGAGGACCGCGAGGGATGCACCCACACACTGAGACAATGGGGATGTTCTATTGGGAACTCACCAAGGCCAGCTGGCCTTGGTCTGAAAAAGCCTGGGTTAAAACCGGTCTCGCTGAACATAGCGGACAATGAGGGCTACTGAGACCTCAAGAACAATGGCAATGAATTTTTGAGCCTACTGCACGTATTGGCTTTGTGGGAGCCTAGGCAGTTTGGATGCTCACCTTATGAGACCTGGATGGAGGAGGGTGGTCCTTGGACTTCCCACAAGGCAGGGAACCCTGATTGCTCTTTGGGCTGACAAGTGAGGGGGACTTGATTGGGGGAGGGGGAGGGAAAGGGGAGGCGGAGGTGGGGAAGAGACAGAAATCTTTAATAAATTAAAATAAATAAATAAATAAATAAAAAGAAAAAAAGAATATGTTTTACCATGCCCAACCATCAAATGACGTGTTGTTGATAATTAATGAATTAATTTTCTTGTCTCGCTGAACATAGTGGACAATGAGGACTACTGAGACCTCAAGAACAATGGCAATGGGTTTTTGATCCTACTGTACCTATTGGTTTCGTGGGAGCCTAGGCAGTTTTGTGGATGCTCACCTTACTAGACCTTAATGGAGGTGGGTAGCCCTTGGACTTCCCACAGGGCAGGAAACCCTGATTGCTCTTTGGGCTGACGAGGGAGGGGGACTTGGTTGGGGGAGGGGGAGGGAAAGGGGAGGCGGCGGTGGGGAAGAGACAGAAATCTTTAATAAATAAATAAATAAATAAATAAAACTTAAAAAAATATTTACAAACTCTAAAAAAAAGTTTCAACACAATATATTTGATAATTGTTAACTTTCCCTCTTCTTTTGCAGATCCTACCTATCTTCCCAATTCCAGAATTCCAAAATAGAGTTTTAATGGTCATTTATGAAGACATATACTCATTTGGGCTTAAGGCATTCATTTTCACATAGCGAGTTAATGGTTTAAAAAATCCATAATTGCCAATACATTTTTCCTTTAAAAATATTATATAGCACACATATTTGCTTTTACAGATTATAATTCTTTTATCAATATATAGCGATAATATTCAGAGCTCAAGTGTTGGCTCAATGGTAAGATGCCTGCTTCCCAGTATTAGTATCTTAGCTTGATTCACAACACTTAGCTTAGAAACTGGGTGTGATGGTTTATCCTATATTTTCATCTCTGAGGGATTATGACTGGAGGTGCTCTAAGGCTTGCCATCCAATGGTTGTATCTGAACATGTGTGTTCCAGGTTTAGTGTGTGATTCTGTCTCAAAAATAAGGTAGAAATCAAGCGATAAACATGCTCAAACTCAACTCTAGCCTACAGACACATGTACAAACCATACACTGTGCACACACAGTCTAGTCAATTAGAATTTCCACCCATTCAAACATTGTTCTCACCCTGCATTTGATTCACAGTTTGTAGTTATTTAAAACTCTGTCATGGATGCTGCAAACATTGGATGAACTGGTTCCTATGGAAACCAAGAGATCAACTCCTATACACTTGTTCCTTCTCCACAACTTTCCTACTCTGAGAAATGCCATTCCTGTTCCTACCATGAGATTGTCTCATTTAAGTATATAAAAGTGAGAAATTATATTTGTCTAAATGCTTAATATCTATTTTGAAGTGAGTTTGGTTCTTAAACTTATGACCTTTCACATGGTCACACAACACTCTTTCACAGAGCTACCAGCCTAGCTCAATCTTTCAAAACATCACATTTTCCTAGAGAAAATAATTTTTGATGACTGCATTTATGCACTACTAAAATAAACATCAGAAACCACAGATTCTTCTTTCTTGTTGTCCAACATTCATAACTTATTATGGAAGGGATCAATTTGCTGAGCATGGATCTTGAGAATGTTGAAGTAGGGAGGATAAGTCAAACCAAACAAAGAAAACAGAAGGTTGAGGACAAAGAGAATTAGAGGGAAACTTCACCTTCAGCTGGTGACTCCTATTCTCATTCTGGACTTTATAACCTTTTCAAGACTACTTTGTAGTTGAACCACAGCATGTCCTGAAATCTTATTATTCATCTTCAACACTACATACCTGAATGAAAAGGAAAAATGAGCAAAGACTGCACATATGAGTAGCAGTGTGCCACACATTGAAAAGAGGCAGACTTGGGCTACTGAGCTATGTTCTCTGCCTCTGGTGCTTTGAAAGTCACTGGGATCATAAAGAAGAATGGGAACTGGAATGTCTTCAGAGGCTTGCTCCATGTAAGAAAGCCCTGACCTGGAAGTCAAACCCTAAATTCCAGCCTTGGTGCTCACTTGACCTCAGAGCAGGTGTCTGCTGTCAGATGATGCTGTGGTAACCTCTATAATGTAAACTATTTATATAGGACGAGAAAATATGTATCTCTGAAACAAGGACACTAACACCCAGACATATATACAATAACAAAGGCAATCAGTTACAAAGATACACTTACAAGAGCAGACAGGTATATGTATATTAACATTGCATGTTATTTGAAAATATTCTTTTTCCACCTATAGCATTCATTCTACTTATAAACAAATCGCCCAGCTCATTTATAGTGTAATGTGACTACATTGATTCATTCCACCATCCTCTGTCATCTTTATCTCACTCCTTTGACTCTTCTGGCCTCTCCTACTCACATGTCTCTTCTATATATCCTGCCTCTTTTCCTGCTTTTATGCACTGTCTCTGCTTCTTTTTCTGCTCATTGGGAAGTGAGATTGCAGGATCACATTGTCGTGTGTAATTCTCTAAAGGTCCCCACAGTTTTCATAATGTCTCAGTAGAACCACATTCCCATTTCCACAGCACAGGCATCCCTTCTCCTCCATTCTCATAACACTTGGTCTCATTCTTTCCTTGGGTAAATGGCACTCACATCATTGATTAATGACAACTAATTCTTTTGGGTTTAAAATCAATTTCTGTGGTTATTAGAAATGCTAGCTTTATGCTACATTTTTCTGCCCACTTGCACTGGTCAAGGTGAAACATCCCAGAGCATTGTTCACATCTTAAGTCTGGGTTCCCTGAGCTATCTGTTAACATCCTGACTCAGAACTTAAAGAAGTGAAAGAAATGATTTTTTCTTGGAAAGAAAAATTAAATTGTTATCTTTGATGACAGAAATCATTTTATATCTTTTTATAGGGAGTAGGATATTTCAAACAATATTTATTATTCAATATGAGAAATATAATTTTGAATTATTACCATTTGAATAAATGTCTCATGTACACTACACAAGAACTAGAATATTGGTCTAAATCACAGAACTGGATGTGAACTTTTTAAACAATACAATTTATAGTAGAGGTATTTGTTTCTGTGTGTGTAGTGTCGTGATCATAGAAACAAACAGATGGCACAGGGTCCTCTAGACTCACATGTGTTTCTGAGCTTCGTGTATCTTCTAGGAATTATAATCTTCTTTGGCTTCTTAAAGCATTGATGCTGGTCATTGCATAGGATTGCTTTTGCCATGTTTGGTGATCTGCATTTTGTTCTGGTAAAAGAACATCCTAAATTTAAAAAGCAAGTATAACAGGGCTATGAAAATCAAGTTTTTGTCACACTGGAACACTTCAGTGGGTTCTAAACATCATCTAAACTCAGCATCCATAACTAAAAAAAAAGAAATGGGTGTGGCAGTCAACCAGGTATACCATATAGGGAATGTGGAGACAGAACAAACACTCAGAGTCACTGGAAAACCAGACTATCCAGTCATTGAGATTCAGGCCCAGTGACAGAATTTTTCTCAATACAAGTGATGCAGATTGTTAGAGAAATGCATCATATGTCAGCACAGACACACACACACACACATGCACACACACATACATGGAGAGAAGTTAGAGAGTAAGAGGGAGAGAGAGAAAGAAGGAGAGTGAGAAAGACAGACAGAGACAGGGAGACTGAGAGAGGTAAAGAGAAACAGGGAGAAACACTATAATAATAAACACATACAACACAATAAGAAAAAGAAATTCGAATAAATTCTTGGCATTGTCTTTGGAGATGGTGAACTAGCCTTACATGGCATGGGAATAAGGGGTGCTACCATCACCACTATTATATGCAGCCCATTTCAGGCATTTTCCTGGAACCTGGCAGACCCAGCTCATTCCATAACTACTGAAGATGAATCCAAAGGCTGCACAGGAGAGTTTCAGGGACTTTCTAGGCTACACTAGACTCCAGCAACTGCACCTAACACTGGAGACTTCTAAACACATAGAATTCTGGTTAGAAAACTGACACAGAAGACATTTTTCTCAGTCTCATATCCATACAACACACAGGATCTCATCTTTATGAATTACCTTTTAAAATAAAGACCAAGAAACCCAATATAAGCCCTAAGTTTATGGTGAGTGGCCTGTGTTCTGTGCTGCACCCTAACTTGGGAATCCAGGGCTTGTCTCCTCTGCCAGAGCTGCATGGTCAGGACAGGATTGGATTTTATGGGCACAAAGAAGCTTTATTTGCATATTTCCTACCATACCAGATTCTGTAATTGGACCTGGTCCTGAGTCAGCACTCACAGCAGATATAAGACATCATATACACTGATGACAATTATAGAAATTGAAGCATCAATGTAACCCTGTGTTTACATTTTATTTGTTAGGGATTCACAACACTGTTTTTAGTTCCATTTTCGTGATATACATAGAAAATGTTATGTTTCCACACTGCCATGTCTCCTTAGGATCCATGCGAAATTGAAAAGCTCCACACTCAGATGTGTTTCTAGATATTAGCTCTGTCCTTCTGCTGGAATGACTTCTTCCTGAGGTGGATTTTGGGTAGCGTGATACATGCCTGTAAATAGAACTCTTTCCCTATGACCGGAACACTTGAGACTTATTTGAAATTTACTCATTTCTGAAAGATGCTGTTCTATGGTCCCAGGAAGTATGCAAATTATATGTTCCTTGTTACTGTCAGTCTTCATCTCAGTGGTTGCTATGGAGACATATTTATATTTGAAGCACCTACTTGTTTGCATCCTGAAATTCTTCCTACGATCACTTTTTACTCCCCACTCTGACTTTCCCTTTCCCATCTCAATACCAGAGACCACATGTCTGTGTTCATGCTGTCTTAGGTCCATTTTTATTTCTGCATATTTATATAGTAAGAATAATGGGAACATTTAATAATTAAATATAACAAAACACTAATTTTGGCATCAATATTTTATTTTCAGAAGACTTCATTTTTATTTTCCCAATTGTCATGCTTTCTACCCACTCAGCCCCCTTCTGTCACTACACCCAAATTTTCCTTTCTAAACTCCTGAATTACCCTGTGTTATTTCCCACTTGCCTGTCACTTAAGATGTCTTTTTTTGTCTTGACTTCCATTCTAGTTCCAATCCTACAAAACAGAAGCCAGAACACCACATACACAGAGCCTCAAACACAGTCTGGATTCTCTATATGGCAGAAACTGTCCTTCACAATCTTCAATATGTTGTGTGATATAAGATTTCCAGTATCATTCCAGTTCCTCCAAGGCTCAGAAAACACTGATGAAAAGGAGGTGGGAAGAATGTAACTAGTAGAGCTCAGGGAGGGTTGCTGTGAAATGCTGTCTTCTGGACATGACATGCATATCACAATCATGGTCTCATAATGACTGCTGTTGTCTGTATAATGCTAACTAGGGCAAAGCCAGCCAAAGCCCTGGTATAGATAGGGCTGATAATTCCTTGGCCATACTCCTTACTGAGGAGCAGTTGGAATTGTATTTTTCTGGACAAGGTATAGAGTCACTCATTTTTGAAGGTATAGTCACTGGTATGTTTCCTATGTTGCAGTGCTTGAGTTCACATACATGCTGATATGGGCAGCAATAGCTGTGCTTAAATAAGAGTAAGGTTAATAGGGTCCCATGTTTGGAAGATGTGGGAGGAGTTGG
Source organism: Alexandromys oeconomus (assembly GCA_963919705.1). Taxonomy (NCBI): domain Eukaryota; kingdom Metazoa; phylum Chordata; class Mammalia; order Rodentia; family Cricetidae; genus Alexandromys; species Alexandromys oeconomus. The sequence continues at coordinate 6,810,986 of CAWTZB010000260.1, read as the reverse complement.
ATGGAAAAATATGACATGTAGATATCCTAAAGAGAAAGAATAAAGAAAATCAGTAAAAACTGTATAGCTGAGGCTTAAAAAATAATTCAGAAAGCAAATGATCAAAAAACACTGGTAAATATCAAATAACTTGGTAGGCAACTTTATCTGCAACCATGTTCCCATCCAACTAAGATTGGTGAGGTCCTTTATGTATTTCTAGAAACAAAATCTATTTGCAGATAATCATATACATGATTTGTAAGATATCTTTTCACATTTGCTTAGGTGTTACTTTACTCTAAGATGACAATATCCCATTATCAATCAGAATTAGGGGAAAACATATCATGCTTGCCCTACCCTTTAAGGGTTCATGCTGCAATAAAAGTTATTCTGGTGTTATACTAAACATATGTGTCATCTAGTGATGGAGAAGGGTCATCTGTCTATTGATTAAGGTCATTTGTCTATCTGTTGCTTTCATTGGTTAATTAATAAACTGCTTGGCCTTTGATAGGACAGAAAATTAGGTAGGCAGAGTAGACAGAACAGAATGCCGGGAGAAACAAGCCAAGTCAGGCAGTTGTCATGATTCTCCCGCAGGACACAGATGCAAGTTAAGATCTTTCCTGGTAAGCCAGCTCATGGAGCTATATGGAATATTAGGTTGACAGAGTAGACAGAACAGAATCTTGGGAGAAAGAAGCCAAGTCAGGCAGTCACCATAATTCTCCTGCTGGACACAGATGCAGGTTAAGATCTTTCCTGGTGACCACGGAACCAGGCTCGAGAACAGGAAATTCCACCATTCCGGGTTGGACTAGGGACCACGGTTGTCTGGAACTGGGTAGGGAAGACACTGCTGGGTGTTCGGGGACCGAAAACTCCCTGGAGTCGCGGTTGCCGCTGGGCGTCCTGAGAAAGTTAGCCACGCTTTGATGGGAACCACAACTCTGGAACCTCCCAGAAATTTGCAGGTCCCCGGATCATTGGGCTACCAGGCGGCCCTGTTTAGGTGCTGAGGATTTCCATCTGGACAGGTGAGTGTGTGTTATCCAGGGGCAGATTGTCCTGGAAGAGAGCACAAACCCCCCTCCCCCAGGTCCTTCTGCAGGGCTGTCTTTCTTACACATACCCCCCCCCAAGCCTGCGTTTTCTGCAAGGTCCTTTTCTTAGGAACAGTTTTCTGCTCCTACACTAAGGCTACTCACCCAGAGCAGTGAGTGCCTGCCTACTGGGCAGGTCTCAAGGACCCCCGAAGGGGAGCACGTTCACCTTCAGCTTGTGCGGCAGGGTCTCCTGTGTTCTACTCGTCCCCGCCCTGCCACCCAAGTTCCCACTTTTGTCCGCGGGTCATTGGACTACCAGGAGTCCATGTTTTGGTGCTGAGGAGTTCCATCTGGACGGGACCGTTCCTGCTCCTACAATGAAGAGATACACCCAGAAAGACAGTCACAGCAAAGACTGGACCAAGACACCAGGCCTCTCCTGGTTCCATTTGAAGGAAGAGATGGGAAGGTGCCAATGCAAGAATTTCTCCAACAACCTGAAAGGCAACATGACATCACCAGAATCCAGGGATCCTGAAATAAGAAAAATTGTACACACTACTCCAGAAGAATTAGAAGAAATAGACTCAAAAGTGAATTATATGAAAATAATAGACCTTAAACAGGAAGTGAAAAACTGCCATAAACAATTAGAGATTACAAACAAAAAGGTAGAGGAAATGAATAAATCGCTCAAAGAAACCCAAGAAAACCAAGAGAAACAAGAAAAAGCAATCAAACAGGTAAGGGAAGCGGTTCAAGACTTGAAGAATGAAATGGAAGTAATGAAGAAAACATAAACCGAGGGAAGGATGGAGATGGAAAATCTGGGGAAATGAACAGGAAGTACAGAGACAAGTACTACCAACAGATTACAAGAGATAGAAGAAAGAATGTCAGACACTGAGGAGTTCCGGTCCAGGCACCAGGAGAGACATCACTGGGGTGAGCCCGGGACAAGGAACTCAGACACCCCTCCTACACTTCCTGGTCATCCTCAGGGGCTACTCTGCCCGATACCCCCTCTCCCTTCCTATCCCACCCAGCTTGCATCCACATCCCTCCCCCCCTCCATCTGACTCCCTTCCCTCGTTGACCACATAGCATCTCCCAGCCCAGCCTGTCCGGGCTCTAGGACTGAATCAGAATCGGCAGGGCAAACGGGAGGGTGGTAGCTCCTTTGTTCCCACTAGCCTGCCTGCAGCGAGGTAGGTAGGTCCTTTGTTTACGAGACACCCAAGCAGCCAGGAGTTCCGGTCCAGGCACCAGGAGAGACATCACTGGGGCAGCAAGGAGATCCGAACCCGGCACCAGGAGAGACATCAGGCTTGCATCCACAACCCACCCAGAGTGGTCCTGAGGAGTTCCATCTGGACGCAAAGACTGGACCAAGACACCAGACCTCTTCTGGCCCCATTTGAAGGAGGAGATGGGAAGGCGACAATGCAAGACTTCCTCCAACAACCTGAAAGGCAACATGACTTCACCAGAATCAAGGGATCCCGAAACAAGAAGAATTGTACACCCTACTCCAGAAGAATTAGAAGAAATCGACTCAAAAGTGAATTATATGAAAATAATAGAAGACCTTAAGCAGGAGGTGAAAAACTGCCATAAACAATTAGAGATTACAAACAAAAAGGTAGAGGAAATGAATAAATCGCTTAAAGATACCCAAGAAAACCAAGAGAAATATGAAAAAGCAATCAAACAGGTACGGGAAGTGGTTCAAGACTTGAAGAAGGAAATGGAAGGAATGAAGAAAACACAAACCGAGGGAAGATTGGAGATGGAAAATCTGGGTAAACGAACAGGAACTACAGAGACAAGTACTACCAACAGAATACAAGAGATAGAAGAAAGAATATCAGACACTGAAGATATCATAGAGAAAATAAACACACTGATCAAAGAAAACAGCAAAACCAACAAATTCTCATCACAAAACATTCAGGAAATATGGGACACAATAAAAAGACCAAACCTAAGAATAATTGGAGTAGAAGAAGGAGAAGAGGTGCAGCTCAACGGCCCAGAAAATATATTTAATAAAATTATAGAAGAAAACTTTCCCAACCTAAAGAAAGATGTACCTATGAAGGTTCAAGAAGCATACAGAACACCGAATAGGCTGGATCAAAAAAAAAATCCCCTCGCCATATAATAATCAAAACACAAAGCATACAGAATAAAGAAAGAATATTAAGAGCCGCAAAGGAAAAAGGCCAAGTTACTTACAATGGTAAACCTATCAGACTTACACCTGACTTCTCTATGGAAACCATGAAAGCCAGAAGGTCCTGGATAGATGTACTGCAAAAACTAAGAGACCATGGATGCAAGCCCAGACTACTATACCCAGCCAAGCTTTCATTCACCATAAATGGAGAAAACAAAATTTTCCAGGATAAAAACAAATTTAAACAATACGTAGCCACAAATCCAGCCTTACAGAAAGTAATAGAAGGAAAATCTCTAACCAAGGAGTCCAACAATGACCACAATAACTCTGACATCTAGAGACCCGTCACCAGCACAACTCAAAGAAGGGATACACACGATCTCTACTACTAAAAAAGTGACCGGAGTTAACAACCCCTGGTCATTATTATCACTTAATGCCAATGGGCTCAACTCACCAATAAAAAGGCACAGGCTAAGAGATTGGATACAAAAGCAGGATCCAACATTCTGCTGTTTACTAGAAACACACCTCAAACACAAAGACAGGCACCTACTCAGAGTAAAGGGCTGGGAAAAGGCTTATCAAGCAAATGGACCTAAGAAACAAGCGGGTGTGGCCATACTAATTTCTAACAAACTTGACTTCAAACTTAAATCAATCAGAAGAGACGGAGAGGGACATTTTATACTCATAACAGGATCAATTCATCAAGAGGAAGTCTCAATCCTGAATATCTACGCCCCTAATATAAAAGCACCCACGTACGTAAAAGAAACATTACTAAAACTCAAGGCAGCCATCAAACCACACACACTAATAGTAGGAGACTTCAACACTCCTCTCTCGCCAATGGACAGGTCAATCAGACAGAAACCTAACAGAGAACTAAGAGAATTAAAGGAGGTAATGAATCAATTGGACTTGATAGACATCTATAGAATATTCCACCCAAATAGGAAAGAATATACCTTCTTCTCTGCAGCACATGGAACCTTCTCCAAAATTGACCACATACTCGGTAACAAAGCAAACTTCCAGTTACAAAAAAAATTAGTAATCACCTGTGTCTTATCAGATCACCATGGATTAAAGTTAGAATTCAACAACAACCCTACCCCCAGAAAGCCTACAAACTCATGGAAACTGAACAGTCAACTACTGAACCACACCTGGATCAAGGAAGAAATAAAGAAAGAAATTAAAGTCTTCCTTGAATTCAATGAAAATAAAGAAACAACCTACTCAAACTTATGGGACACTATGAAAGCAGTCCTGAGAGGAAATCTCATAGCACTAAGTGCCCACTTAAAGAAAACAGAGAAGGCACACATTGGATACTTAACAGCCCACCTGAAAGCTCTAGAAAAAAAAAAGAAGCAGACTCACCTAGGAGGAGTAGAAGACTGGAAATAATCAAACTGAGGGCTGAAATCAACAAAATAGAAACACAGAAAACAATCCAAAGAATCAATGAAACAAAAAGCTGGTTCCTAGAGAAAATCAACAAGATTGATAAACCTCTATCCAAACTAATAAAACGCCAGAGAGTGAATATGCAAATTAATAAGATCAGAAATGAAAAGGGACACATAACCACAGACACAGAGGAAATTCAAAGAATCATTAGATCTTACTACAAAGGCCTGTATGGCACAAAACTGGAAAATGTAAAAGAAATGGACACGTTTTTAGATAAATACCATATACCAAAGTTAAACCAGGACCAGGTGAACAACCTAAATAGACCTGTTAGTCGCGAAGAACTAGAAGCTGTTATCAAAAACCTCCCTACCAAAAAGAGCCCAGGACCTGATGGTTTCAATGCGGAATTCTACCAGAACTTCCAAGAAGAGCTAACACCTATACTCCTTAATGTATTTCACAATATAGAAGCGGAAGAGTCATTGCCAAATTCCTTTTATGAAGCTACAGTCACTCTGATAACAAAACCACACAAAGACTCAACCAAGAAAGAAAATTACAGGCCAATCTCACTCATGAATATTGACGCAAAAATCCTCAACAAAATACTGGCAAACCGAATCCAAAAACACATTAGAAAAATTATCCATTATGATCAAGTAGGCTTCATTCCAGAGATGCAGGGCTGGTTCAACATACGAAAATCTATCAATGTAATCCATCATATAAATAAGCTGAAAGAAAAAAACCATATGATCATTTCATTAGATGCTGAAAAAGCATTTGACAAAATTCAACATCCCTTTATGATAAAGGTCTTGGAGAGACTAGGGATACAAGGGTCATACCTAAATATAATAAAAGCTATATACAGCAAGCCGACAGCTAACATCAAATTAAATGGAGAGAAACTCAAAGCCATCCCACTAAACTCAGGAACACGACAAGGCTGCCCACTCTCGCCATACCTCTTCAATATAGTGCTTGAAGTTCTAGCAATAGCAATAAGACAACATAAGGGGATCAAGGGGATTCGGAATTGGAAAGGAAGAAGTTAAACTTTCGTTATTTGCAGATGATATGATAGTGTACATAAGTGACCCTCAAAACTCCACCAAGGAACTTTTACAGCTGATAAATTCCTTTAGTAATGTGGCAGGGATACAAGATCAACTCCAAAAAATCAGTCGCCCTCTTATACACAAAGGATATGGAAGCAGAGAGGGAAATCAGAGAAGCTTCACCTTTCACAATAGCCACAAACAGCATAAAATATCTCGGGGTAACTCTAACAAAGGAAGTGAAAGATCTATTTGACAAGAACTTCAAAGCATTGAAGAAAGAAATTGATGAGGATACCAGAAAATGGAAGGACCTCCCATGCTCTTGGATTGGGAGGATCAACATAGTAAAAATGGCAATTCTACCAAAGGCAATTTATAGATTCAATGCAATTCCCATCAAGGTCCCATCAAAATTCTTCCCAGAACTTGAGAGGACAATAATCAATTTTATATGGAAAAATAAAAAACCCAGGATAGCCAAAACACTCCCATACAATAAAGGATCTTCTGGAGCATTACCATCTCTGACTTCAAACTCTATCACAGAGCTACGGTAATGAAAACAGTGTGGTATAGGCATAAAAACAGAGAAGTCGACCAATGGAATTGCATAGAAGACCCGGAATTTAATCCCCAAACCTATGAACACCTCATTTTCGACAAAGGAGCTAAAAGTATACAATGGAAGAAAGAAAGCATCTTCAACAAATGGTGCTGGCACAACTGGATGTCAACCTGTAGAAGATTGAAATTAGACCCATATCTATCACCTTGCACAAAACTCAAGTCCAAATGGATCAAAGACCTCAATATCAGTCCGAACACACTGAACCTGATAGAAGAGAAAGTGGGAAGTACCCTACAACAGATGGGCACAGGAGATCGCTTCTTAAGTATAACCCCAGCAGCACAGACACTAAGAGCAACATTGAATAAATGGGACCTACTAAAGCTGAGAAGCTTCTGTAAAGCAAAGGACACTGTCACTAAGACAAAAAGGCAACCCACTGACTGGGAGAAGATCTTCACCAGTCCCGCAACAGACAAAGGTCTGATCTCCAAAATATATAGAGAACTCAAGAAACTAGACTTTAAAATGCTAATTAACCCAATTAAAAAATGGGGCACTGAACTGAACAGAGAATTCTCAAAAGACGAAGTTCAAATGGCCAAAAGACACCTAAGGTCATGCTCAACCTCATTAGCAATCAGGGAAATGCAAATCAAAACAACTTTGAGATATCATCTTACACCTGTCAGAATGGCTAAAATCAAAAGCACCGATGATAGCCTTTGCTGGAGAGGCTGTGGAGGAAGGGGTACACTCATCCATTGCTGGTGGGAATGCAATCTTGTGCAACCACTTTGGAAATCAGTGTTTCGGTTTCTCAGGAAATTCGGGATCAACCTACCCCTGGACCCAGCAATACCACTCTTGGGAATATACCGAAGAGATGCCCTATCATATGACAAAAGCATTTGTTCAACTATGTTCATATCAGTATTATTTGTAATAGCCAGAACCTGGAAACAACCTAGATGCCCTTCAATGGAAGAATGGATGAAGAAAGTGTGGAATATATACACTTTAGAGTACTATGCTGCGGTAAAAAACAATGACTTCTCGAATTTTGCATGCAAATGGATGGAAATAGAAAACACTATCCTGAGCGAGGTAACCCAGACCCAAAAAGATGAACATGGGATGTACTCACTCATAATTGGTTTCTAGCCATTAATAAAGGTAACAGAGTTTATACCTGGTGAACCTAAAGAAGCTAAATAAGAAGGTGAACCCAAGAAAAAACATCTAGTTATCCTCTTCGCTAAGGGAAGTAGATAAAATTGACGGGGAGAAAATTGGGATCTTGGGGGTGGGGTGGGTTGGGGATAAGGGGGGATGGAGAGAGAAAAGGGGAGGATTGGGGGAACTTGGAGAAACAGGAAGATGGTTGGATAGGGGAGCAGGGAAGCACATATCTTAGTTCAGGGAGCCACCTTAGGGTTGGCAAGAGACTTGAACCTAGAGTGGCTCCCAGGAGCCCAAGGCGATGTCCCCAGTTAGTCCCTTGGGAAGCAGAGGATAGGGATCCTGAAATGACCCTATCCCATAGCAATACTGACGAATATCTTTCATATCACCATAGAACCTTCATCTGGTGATGGATGGACATAGAGACAGAGACTCACACTGGAGCACTGGACCGAGCTCCCAAGGTCCCAATGAGGATCAGATGGAGGGAGAACACGAGCAAGGATGTCAGGATCACGGGGGGTGCACCCACCCACTGAGACAGTGGGGCTGATCTATTGGGAGCTCACCAAGGCCAGCTGGACTGTGATTGAATAAGCATGGGATAAAACCGGACTCTCTGATCATGGCGAACAATGAGGACTGATGAGAAGCCAAGGTCAATGGCAAGGGGTTTTGATCCTACTTCATGTTCCGGCTTGGTGGGAGCCTAACCAGTTTGGATGTTCACCTTCCTAGACATGGACGGAGTGGAAAGGACCTTGGACTTTCCACAGGGCAGGGAACCATGACTGCTCTTTGGATTAGTGAGGGAGGGGGAGAGGTGTAGGGGGAGGGGGAGAAGAGTGGGGGGAGGGGGAGGGAAATGGGAGGCTGGGAGGAGGCGGAAACTTTTTTTTTTCTTATTCTCAATAAAAAATAAATAAATAAAAAAAAGAATGTCAGACACTGAAGATACCATAGAGAAAATAAACACACTGATCAAAGAAAACAGCAAAACCAACAAATTCTCATCACAAAACATTCAGAAAATCTGGGACACAATAAAAAGACCAAACCTAAGAATAATTGGGATAGAAGAAGGAGAAGAAGTACAGCTCAACGGTCCAGAAAATATATTTAATAAAATTATAGAAGAAAACTTTCCCAACCTAAAAAAAGATATTCCTTTGAAGGTTCAAGAAGCATAGAGAACACCGAATAGACTGGACCAAAAAAAAAATCTCCTCGCCATATAATAATCAAAACACAAAACATACAGAATAAAGAAAGAATATTAGGAGCTGCTAAGGAAAAAGGTCAAGTTACTTACAAAGGTAAACCTATCAGATTTACACCTGACTTCTTTATGGAAACCATGAAAGCCAGAAGGTCCTGGATAGATGTACTTCAGAAACTAAGAGAACATCGATGCAAGCCCAGACTACTAATCCCAGCCAAGCTTTCATTCACTATAAATGGAAAAAACAAAATTTTCCAGGATAAAACAAATTTAAACAATATGTAGCCACAAATCCAGCCTTACAGAAAGTAATAGAAGGAAAATCACAAACCAAGGAGTCCAACAATGACCACAATAACTCAAACATCTAGACACCCTTCACCAGCACAACTCAAAGAAGGGAAACACATAAACTCTACTACTAAAAAAGTGACCTGAGTTAACAACCACTGGTCATTAATATCACTTAATATCAATGGACTCAACTCACCTATAAAAAGGCACAGGCTAAGAGATTGGATATGAAAACAGGATCCAACATTCTGCTGTTTACTAGAAACACACCTCAATCACAAAGACAGGCACCTACTCAGAGTAAAGGGATGGGAAAAGGTTTATCAAGCAAATGCACCTAAGAAACAAGCAGGTGTGGCCATACTAATTTCTAACAAAGTTGACTTCAAACGTAAATCAATCAGAAGAGATGGAGAGGGATATCTCATACTCATAACAGGAACAATTCATCAGGAGGAAGTCTCAACCCCTGAATATCTATGCCCCTAATATAAAAGCACCCACATACGTAAAAGAAATATTACTAAAATTCAAGGCTGCCATCAAAATGTAAACACAAATAGTAGGAGACTTCAACATTCCTCTCTCACCAATGGACAGGTCAATCAGAAAGAAAATTAAAAGAGAAATAGGAGAATTAATGGAAGTAATGAATCAAATGGACTTAACAGACATCTATAGAACATTCCACCCAAATAGGAAAGAATATACCTTCTTCTCTGCAGCTCATGGAACTTTCTCAAAAATTGACCACATACTCGGTAACAAAGCAAACTTCCACGGTTACAAAAAAAATATTTGTTACCTCCTGTGTCTTATCAGATCATCATGGATTAAATTTAGAATTCAACAACAACCCTACCCCCAGAAAGCCCACAAACTCATGGAAAATGAATCGACAACTACTGAACCACACCTGGATCAAGGAAGAAATAAAGAAAGAAATTAAAGTCTTCCTTGAATTCAATGAAAATAAAGAAAGAACCTACTCAAACTTATGGGACACTATGAAAGAAGTCCTAAGAGGAAAGTTCATAGCACTAAGTGCCCACTTAAAGAAAACAGAGAAAACAAACATTGGGGACTTAACAGCCCACCTGAAAGCTCTAGAAAAAAAAAGAGGCAGACTAGCCTAGGAGGAGTTGAAGACTGGAAATAATCTAACTGAGGGCTGAAATCAACAAAATAGAAACACAGGAAACAATCCAAAGAATCAGTGAAACAAAAAGCTGGTTCCTAGAGAAAATCAACAAGATTGATAAACCCCTATCCAAACTAATCAAATGGCAGAGAGAGAATATGCAAATTAATAAGATCAGAAATGAAAAGGGGGACATAACCACAGACACAGAGGAAATTCAGAGAATCATTAGATCTTACTACAAAAGATTTTATGCCACAAAACTGGAAAAATGTAAAAGAAATGGATACATTTCTAGATAAATACCATATACCAACGTTAAAGCAGGACCAGCTGAACAATCTTAATAGACCTGTTAGTCGCGAAGAATTAGAAGCTGTTATCAAAAACCTCCCTACCAAAAAAAGCCCCAAAACAGATGGTTTCAATGCGAATTCTACCAGAACTTCCAAGAAGACCTAATACCTATACTCCTTAATGTATTTCACAATATAGAAACAGAAGAGTCATTGCCAAATTCCTTTTATGAAGGTACAGTCACTCTGATACCAAAACCACACAAAGACTCAACCAAGAGAGAGAATTACAGGCCAATCTCACTCATGAACATCGATGCAAAAATCCTCTACAAAATACTGGCAAAGCAAATCCAAGAACATATTAGAAAAATTATCCATTATGATCAAGTAGTCTTCATCCCAGAGATGCAGGGCTGGTTCATCATACGAAAATCTATCAATGTAATCCATCATATAAATAAACTGAAAGAAAAAAAACTATATGATCATTTCATTAGATGCTGAAAAAGCTTTTGACAAAATTCAACATCCCTTTATGATAAAAATCTTGGAGAGATTAGGGATACGAGGGTCATACCTAAATATAATAAAAGCTATTTACAGCAAGACAACAGCTAACATCAAACTAAATGGAGAAAAACTCAAAGCCATCCCACTAAAATCAGGAACACGACAAGGTTGTCCACTCTCTTCACACCTTTTCAATATAGTGCTTGAAGTTTTAGCAATAGCAATAAGACAACATAAGGGGATCAAGGGGATTTGAATCGTAAAGAAAAAAGTTAAACTTTTGTTATTTGCAGATGATATGATAGTGTACATGAGCGACCCCAAAAACTCCACCAAAGAACTCCTACAGCTGATAAACACCTTTAGTAATGTGGCCGGATACAAGATCAACTCCAAAAAATCAGTCACACTCCTATACCCAAAGGATATGGAAGCAGAGAGGGAAATCAGACTATCATCATCTTTCACAATAGCCACAAAGAGCATAAAATTTCTTGGGGTTAACTCTAACCAAGGAAGTGAAAGATCTATTTGACAAGAACTTTAAGGCATTGAAGAAAGAAATTGAAGAGGATACCAGAAAATGGAAGGATCGCCCTTGCTCTTGGATTGGGAGTATCAACATAGTAAAAATGGCAATTCTACCAAAGGCAATTTATAGATTCAATGCAATTCCCATCAAGGTCCCATCAAAATTCTTCACAGATCTTGAGAGGACAATAATCAACTTTATATGGAAAAACAAAAAACCCAGTATAGCCAAACCATCTTATACAATAAAGGAACATCTGGAGGCATTACCATCCCTGAGTTCAAACACTATTACAGAGTTACAGTAATAAAAAGTGTGGTATTGGCATAAAAACAGAGAAGTTGACCAAAAATCGTATAGAAGACCCGGATTTTAACCCACAAACCTATGAACACCTCATTTTCGATAAAGGAGCTAAAAGTATACAATGGAAGAAAGAAAGCATCTTCAACAAATAGCGCTAGCACAACTGGATGTCAACCTGTAGAAGAATGAAAATAGACCCATATCTATCACCTTGTACAAAACTCAAGTCCAAATGGATCAAAGACCCCAATATCAATCTGAGCACACTGAACCTGATAGAAGAAAAAGTGGGAAGTACCCTACAACAGATGGGCACAGGCGATCGCTTCCTAGGTATAACCCCAGCAGCACAGACATTAAGGGTTTCATTGAATAAATAGGACCTACTGAATCTGAGAAGCTTCTGTAAAGCAAAGTACACTGTCACTAAGACAAAAAGGCAACCCACTGACTGGGAGAAGATCTTCACCAACCCTGTAACAGACAAAGGTCTGATCTCCAAAATATATATAGAACTCAAGAAACTAGACTTTAAAATGCTAATTAACCCAATTAAAAAATGGGGCAATGAACTGAACAAAGAATTCTCAACAGAAGAAATTCAAGAAGGCTAAAAGACACTTAAGGTCATGCTCAACCTCCTTAGCGATCAGGGAAATGCAAATCAAAACAACTTTGAGATATCATCTTACACCTGTCAGAATAGCTAAAATCAAAAACACCAATGATAGCCTTTGCTGGAGAGGTTGCGGAAGGAGGGGTACCCTCATCCATTTCTGGTGGGAATGCAAACATATGCAACCACTTTGGAAAGCAGTGTGGTGGTTTCTCAGGAAATTCAGGATAAACCTACCCCTGGACCCAGCAATGCCACTCTTGGGAATATACCCAAGAAATGCCCGATCATATGACAAGGGCATTTGTTCAACTATGTCCATAGTAGCATTATTTGTAATAGCCAGAAACTGGAAACAACCTAGATGTCCTTCAATGGAAGAATGGATGAAGAAAGTGTGGAATATATACACATTAGATTACTACTCAGCGGTAAAAAAACGACTTAAAAAAAATAAAAATAAATAAATTAAAAAAAAACAACAACAATGACTTCTCGAATTTTGCATGCAATTGGATGAAAATAGAAAACACTATCCTGGGTGAGGTAACCCAGACCCAAAAAGATGAATATGGGATGTACTCACTGATAATTGTTTTCTAGCCATAAATAAAGGTCATTGAGTCTATAATTTCATATCCTAAGAAAGGTAAATAAGTAGGTGAACCCAAAGAAAAACATATAGCTATCCTCCTGGATAGTAGTTATGGTTATGGGAAGTAGACAAGATTGCCTGGCAAAAACCTTGGATCTTGGGGTTTGGGGTGGGAAGGGGTAAGGGGAGATGGGGAGAGATAAGTGAGAAGGGGAGGATGGGATGAACTTGGGGAAACGGGGTGATTGGCATAAAGGAAGGTTGGATAGGGGAGCATGGAAGCACATATCTTAATTAAGGGAGCCATCTTAGATTTGGCAAGAGACTTGGACTTAGAGGGGCTCCCAGGTGCCCAGGGCGATTTCCCCAGTTAGTTCCTGGGGCAGCTGAGGATAGGGAACCTGAAATGACCCTATCCTATAGCCATACTGATGAATATCTTGCATATTACCATAGAACCTTTATCTGGTGATGGATGGAGATAGAGACAGAGACCCACACTGGAGCACCAAACTGATCTCCCAATGTCCCAATGAGGAGCAGAAGGAGGGAGAACATGAACAAAGAAGTCAGGACCACAAGGGGTGCATCCACCCACGGAGACAGTGGGGCTGATCTATTGGGAGCTCACCAAGGCCAGCTGGACTGTGACTGAAAAAGCATGGGATAAAACCTGACTCTCTGAATATGGCGGACAATGAGGGCTGCTGAGAAGCCAAGGACAATGGCACTGGGTTTTGATCCTTCTTCATGTTCTGGCTTTGTGGGAGCCTAGCCAGTTTGGATGTTCACCTTCCTAGACCAGGATAGAGGGGGGAGGACTTTGAACTTTCTACAGGGCAGGGAACCCTGACTGCTCTTCAGACTGGAGAGAGAGGATGAGAGGAGTGGGGGGAGGTGGAGAGAAATGGGAGGCTGGGAGGAGGCGGAAATTTTTTTATTTCATTTTTTCAATAAATAAATAAACAAACAAACAAATAAATAAATAAATAAATCAATAAATCAATAAATAAATAAATAGATCTTTACTGGTAAGCCAGCTCGTGGAGCTACATGGAATATTAGAAATGTGTTAGACCAATATGTAAGAGATAGCCAATAAAAAGGCTGGAACTAGCCTGGCGGTGGTGGTGCATGCCTTTAGTCCCAGCACTTGGGAGGCAGAGGCAGGCGGATATCTGTGAGTTCGAGGCCAGCCTGGTCTACAAGAGCTAGTTCCAGGACAGAAACCAAAAAGCTACGGAAAAACCCTGTCTCGAAAAAAAAAAAAAAATAAATAAAAAAAGAGGCTGGAACTAAGGGCCAGGCAGTGTTCAAAAGAATACAGTTTCTGTGTAATTTTTCCAGGTATAAAGCTAGCCGTGTGGGAGCTGCACTGGACACTGCCTACCACTGCTCCTCTTACAACAGAGTGGCACCCAACGTGTTAACTAAATCCACTTAAAAACCTGAGGAGGCTTATAATAAGGGAAAGAGAGTTTAACACAGATTTTGCTGTTTGCTAGGACATGCCACAGAGAAATTTTCCTGACTCAGCAGCAGGAAAAAAATGGCTGTTTTAAAATGCCAGTTTTCTGGGCTGTGCTGCCATTATGACCTCTGTCTTGCTCCTGTGGGAGACAAAACTTTTGAATGAGGTTTTTGGGATTAAAATGCTTGCTTGCTTGATGGCAATGTGGACTTGCTGTGTGCCTGGAACTGTGCTTGGCTCAGGGGTAACAAATGGCTCTGAGGCAGGAGTGGCTCAGCTCCACCATGCTGAACTGTGCTGACCTCAGGCAGGAACTGCCGTAATTACCATAATAATGGTGCAGTTAAGGTTTAGACTGGCAGTAAACAGGCTGTACCGTTTTGCCTCTACATGGTGCATCTTAAGTTTCTACGAAGTGCTTAACATTTTAAGAAATGCTCCTATTGCTCTTTGGGCTGACAAGGGAGGGGACTTGATTGGGGTAGGGGGAGGGAAAGGGGAGGGAAAGGGGAGGGAAAGGGGAGGGAAGAGACAAAAATCTTAAATAAATAAATAAATAAATAAATAAATAAATAAATAAATAAATGAAATGCTCCTGGATAGTTAAAAAAATTACAGATTCACACAATAAAACAGATTCAGACATAAAAGACCACTAAATGGATCACAGTGTTGGATGAGTGTACATAGGCTTGGGAGAGAGTAGAAAAAGAATATAAAAAATAAAGTTAATGTTAAAAAAGGGTAAAGTCTTTAAAGAGCAGAATACAGATAGTTATAGATTAAAAGAAATAAAAAATAAGCCACATAAAAATGGAAAATTCACAGAAAGTCTGGATTCTTTGTATTATTATGTTTTCTTTAAATTTTTTGACTGTAAAGGAGTTAAGTACAGAGAAACATTTCATTACATGGGCTGCCAAGCTAAACCAGAATGGATATAAGGGAATTATGATTTCAGAATTTGGGTCTAAGGATGTGAGGCTTTGGAGAGGGTCTTCTTTTGTTTTCACAGAGGATGAGACTCTGTGGATTGCTTCTATCCCAATATGGTATGATAGACCACACCCTCCTGAAAGGTTGCTGTGAACACCCTCAAAAAATTACTTCCATCAACTGCTGACTGAGATGAACCTGGCACAAAGGTTACACCATGAAAGATCTGATTAACAGGGCCCCCATTCAGCAGGAAGCAGTTTGGAGAAAAAAAAAACTGCCCATGTTCCCAAATATTGTTTATAGATTTTTTTTTTTACATTTAAAGGGGTAAATGATATAGGTATGAGTAATTTGCATTGGTATGGATTTTAAGGTCAATTTTGTTATATGTATATGCATATTTCTAATCTTGATTAAGGTATTGTGATTGTGTAGTTCATTGTTAAAATGTAATGTATAATTAGGGGATATAGGTTGTTAATGGATAGTCATCGATAATATTCGTTTGTAGTCATGTTAGTTAGACTTTCTAGATGGGCATAGATATATTTCAGATAGGCATTCTTCATATCTTTCAAAGACTACAGAATATGACATTTAATGTTTTAATAACTTAGGGCTTTTCATAACAATGAGACTTGTCTGCTCCTGGCAGCACCAGCTACTTCAAGAGAAAGATTGGTATTGAAGAGGCTCCTTATGGAGTTTGATAGTCATTTAGGCAAGAAACTGCTCTTGCCTGGACTGGTGCGTGAACTGGACACAGAGAACTCACAGAGAGAGGACTGCTGAACTTGCCTAAAGGTGAGATGGTCTTTCGGGGTTCTTGATTGATGAAAGAGTCTGCGAGACATTCTGCAGGACACAGCAGAAAGTGACCAAACTGTCTTTGAAATTTCCTGCTTCATGGAAATGTCTGTTGGATACTGTGGGCCTGTAGGCCAAAGTTGGATGACCCAATGGTACAAAAGAACTTTGGGTGACTGTCCAGGCAGTGAGTTGTCTCTGTCATTTCTACAGTTTTGGATTTCTTGAATTGGAACCTAAGATAATCCACCTGGAATTGGGAGAAAAACTAATGCTCGCATCTCCCATCTACCCTGTCATAGCTTTCAAATAAAGATGGAAAATACACAGAATATATGGATTGTATATGTTACTTTGTTGTCTTTGAATTGTTTAAATACTGATGAAGGTGTATTAGCTATGAAAAGATATTTGATTATAAATGCTGCTGGATCAATCCAATCTATATATTTTGAAAATGACTTGACTTCTAACTTTAAGTTATGAAGATATGTTACTTCAGAGAAGTGGTTTTGCTTTTGTTTCCATAGGAAATGGAAATGTGTGTATTCATTCTTGGTTAGAAAAAAATTATATTTGATTGGCTTTGGATTCAATTTTAGTAAGAAAGTGAAGGTTAGGTCAAAGAAAACCCCTTGAAAAATCTCCAGTGGAATGGATGGCCCAGATGATTCAATGTGTCAGAATACCTCTTTTGCAGTTTCTTTTGAATTCTAAATTCATTATAAGACTGATGACCGAGAAATTTCAGACTCATAAAAATACTCAAGTCAGGACTTGACCATAATCCTAAATTTTCTTTAGGTTCCCCCATAAGATTATTAGCAACCCCAGTCAGCAGGAAGTGGTCTAGAAAATCGTGCCCACATCCTCAAAAAATGAATTATGGATGTTCATCTTTGTTGAGTGTGCTGGTTACGAGTTGGTGTGGATAATGGTCAAGAAGAAGGCTAAACAAAGAACATTTGTTCTTGTTTTGAAAAAAAAAACAAAAAGGGAAATGTAGATATTAAATGATAAATGGCTATATTATTAAGTCTACTTTGAGAAAAAAGGAAGGATACAGATATGATCTTGTTTTGGAAGAAAACAGATATGGGTATGATTGGATGGAAGAATATATTATCAAATCTACTCTGAAGAGTTATAATTTTCCTTGTTTACTTGAGGCAGAAAGCAAGTTATGATAGAAAGTAAATTAGGTAGAAGACTTTGAACTCACTAAGATAGAATAAATATAGAGTATTTTATCTGAAATTTTCAATTGCAAATGGACTAGACATACTTAATGTATAAATTGCTTGTATATATTGCATAGATATATTGTATTTATTGTATATAGTTTTTCTTACATTAGTTATAGCCTTTTTATTTTAGACTTAAAGGGGAAATGCAGCAGCATTTCAATTGTTATTTAATAAATAAAGCTTATATGAAGGTCATAGAGTAAAACAGCCCCACTTGCCAGCCTTACAGACAATGTGGTGGTGACACACACCTTTAAACCCAGTAGCCAAATTAGTTGCCATAGAACAGGTTAGTGTATGTCTTTAATCCCAGTGATACATGCTTTTATTTCCAATCCTAGAAAGAATTATAATATGGGAGGAGATAGCTCACAGTCATAGTCTCATTATGAGATTCCTGGAGGCAGGATCTCTGTTTTCCAACTGAGGTGGAGGTAAGAAACAGTGACTGGATGCTTGGCTTTTCAGATCTTCAGCGTGAACCCCAATATCATTCTCTAAGCTTTTATTAATTATGCATCACATAGTAATGACTTTGTTTAACCCAGAGAAAGCACTGAAAAATACCAGTTGATACATTGTATGTATAAAATATGTAAATAGTACACATAATACACTTTGCAGAGAGAAATATCCAAATGTTTTCAACACCCTAGAGACATTTTGCCCAGAGCAGAAGTGACTTAAGGCACCACTTACATGTGCAGTTAGCATAAACAGAAAGTAATAGGACAATGGTATTTGCAGTCTGACAGATGTTGATTATATGATTCAAAGAATCAGCCATGCAGATGGGAAAATCGTAGAGGGCAACAAATTATCAAAAGCAATTATTCCACTAATAATGCTCTGTAGATAGAAGTTATATATTTTTCTGATAATTTTTATTACTTTATAAATAATACCAATCAAAATTTCCACTTCCTCCCCTCTTCCCTCCCACTCTGTCATCCACCCCCCCATATAGTTTCACTGTGTGAATTAGATATTCAAAAGGTTGTGGCTCCAATGATACAACTGAGTAATATAGGTCACTTGGTTGGTCTTTGGTCATATTGTAGTGGGATTCTCCAAGAAGAATTTTCTTGTTTCTGACCAGGAAATTACACTTGTTTCTCACAGTAAAACAATGGCCCTGACTTCACCCATCTCTGAGATCAGCTGCAGAGAGAATTGTGTTGTGGAAGTGTCACTGAGATTCAGTGGTCCATAAGAGGGTTTAGCTTTATTTTGTGGCTAGGGAAATCCTACATTCTCATACAATTTTCCAATTCTAGAGAATTTGAGAACTTGACTTCAGAAAGAAACACTGATTTTCTTGGTGAATTCAGTTAGTGAAGATAACAGAGAGTGTGTGTGCTCCTCAGTCTTGAACAGTCTCCTGAAGCTCTCTACCTGTGACAATCCTCAGAATGAAATGATCATGATCCTGTTCCATTTCTGAAATCCCCCAACAATCATTGATGAAGCCTTTTGAAAGTATATTGCTGTTGTTGTAGCTGCCATTACTGTCACTCCAGAGCCATGGTATTATTGTTAAATGTCTTTTTGCAATTAAGAGTGAAGAGATATTAAGGGTGTCCTCCCAATAATCACAAATGACACTTGTCTTTGCTGTATGTTGTGGGAACAAAAATTCCTAAGAAAAGTAATGAAATGGAGAAAATATTTATTTTGTGTCAAATTTACAGGGCATAATTCAACATGAAAAAATATAATATATAGGGGTCTGGAGAGATGGCTCAGTGGTTAAGAGCATTGCCTGCTCTTCCAAAGGTCCTGAGTTCAATTCCCGGCAACCATATGGTGGCTCACAACCATCTGTAATGAGGTCTAATGCCCTCTTCTGGACTGCAGACATACACACAGACAGAATATTGTACACATAATAAATAAATAAATTAATTAATAAATATTTTTTAAAAATATATATAATATATATTACAGGGATTATTGAATTTCCCTACAGAATATGGTCTGTATAATGCAACAGTGCAATGGTAGTGTCTCACACTGGAGAGACTGGAAATCTGGTGGATTTTCGGATACCTAAGCAGTTCAAATCTCACCCCCAAGTCCTGTAAGATTCCTGGAGAGCTAATCATCTTCACTGTGTGTTAGAAGCCTGAAGAAACTCTTTCTAATGTGTGTGCATGAATGCTCCAGCAATAGATAGATGAACTTGCCAGAAGAAGTGAAAACAAAAGGACAAAAAAATTAAGTTTTCTTTCCTGTTCTTTTATCTAGTCTATCATCTGATGACAGTACTGCCCACATTCATTTAAGCATGGCTTTTCTCAAAAAATACAATCAAGAAGATGTAAGGAATCATAGAGGGATTATGGGGAGTTTGGAGTTCTATTAGGTAGAGGGAGGCATAGATATGATGTAAATAATAGTCTCTAAAGTTTTCAAAAATTAATGAAAAAGAAAAATTCATCACAGGTATGCCTAGTGGTTGATGTTTTAGTTAATCACAGATCCAATCAAGTTGACAAGCCAGATTAGTCATCAAAATTTTATGAAGAAGGGAAGTCTCTGTAGTTTCTGTGTACAATCAAAGTTCAGCAGTAATAGCATGCATAATGTCCTGAAAACGTTCCAAGTGGTACAATTTAAGTTTCATACAAAAAAAAGTGTAAGGATAAAATTTTGACACTACAGTAACAATAGTTTGATATATCAATTTGTACATAGTAAACTTAGTTTTGTTTCTACTTCATTAAATCATTTAATAAAGAGACATGAATTTCACATCAGATGGTACATAGATAAAAGATAACTATATGGGAGGTGGTGCGTGGATTAATATATTGCTAAATATATGTGAAAGATAGATACATACTTGGATTCCAGATGTCACTGATATATTATAAATGTGTCAAGAGTTGACATTTGTATAAATCAGGACACAGGCATAGAGTCTTAGGGATCATTTCTCTTTGTTCATGCTGTGTTTTGTGGAAACATGCTCAGTCTTCTTTCCACATTTCTCTTAAGCATGGTTGCACAGATATATTTCTTAGTGAAACATTTGCTTGAAAATAAAGAAAACTCACCATGTCAGTAAGTTACTACATCTCAAGCATTAATAGAATAAATTATTACACACTCACAATCATCTATGTGTCAATACATACTGTTAATCATGCGCTAGCTCAAACAGCATACACACAGCCATTAAGCACAATTGATCTTTGTGATTAGCTCCTTATACATCAGAAGAAAAAGCAGAGAAAATTCCCTATTCTTTTCTTTGTGTCTGTTCTGAAGTTGAATCCTTGGGCTTGCTGATTGTGCCTTGATGTCCATGAGTCCCTCTGAAGGCAGGTTTGTGTATGTGCACACTCCAAATGGCCCTCACTTTGTCTCTTGCACAACAATACATGGTGGTGTCCTCAGAGTTCACATAGTACAATCTCCTGAAGAATTGGTTCTCAAATATGTTCCAAACAATGAACATTTTGTTCTTGAATGATAACTTATATTACTATCACTACTTTTGTACCCCAACCATTCTAGACCCTCCCTGAGGGCTGTCCAATCCAGGCCCAGATATATACACTGGTGATTGAGTAACCAATAACAGTGTAATTGAGAGAGAATGACCGATAGCTTAATCAGGCTAGGACTCCAGAACTGTTACAAGGGGCAGGACAACTGAGTACAAGAAAAAATAGTCACTGTCAGTTACTGGCTGTTAAAACCTGTATATTTACCATATGTAAATATAAAATGGTGACACTCTCTTTGGGTGTTGTCACCAGACCCAAGAGTAAATCCAATGGTCTCATCTTCAAGACCATACTTCTTCTTGCCTAAGTTTAGGACTGTGTGAGAGAGCTATGAGGTCCTACAGCCCAGAAAATGATATTGCAGAACTATAAGATAAATTTTCATGCAGGAATCCAGCCTTCTCTTTTTCAATCAGGGGGTATAGTGCTATTTCAATTGTATTTTAATAAATAAAGACTGCCTGTGGATCTGAGAATAAGACGGTACCATTGGTCAGCCTTACAGACCAACTTATGGTAACAGATATCTTTAATTCCTGTAACTAAAATGATGTGCACTTTTAATCCTGATAGCCATAGAAATTGTGTAGTTCATGCCTTTAATCACGGTGGTACATGATTTCAAACCCAGATTTAGAGATTTTATAAAAATGTGAGGAAACATAGTCTTCTGAGATTCCTGGAGGCAGGACTGCCATTTTCGGAACTAGGTCTAGGTAAAAGCCAATGGCTGGCTACTTTGCTTTTCAGATATATAATAGTTTGGTTTGCTTTATTTATTTTTCCTTCTATTAATTTTCCCACAGGAATTCTTATGTAAAGAGAACTATTACCTTCAAATAGATATTATTGTTACACAGGCAGAGTTAAAAATTAAAGACCTATGTAGAAAATGTTTCTGAGTAGATTCTGTAAGGAAAGATGAGACTTCATTGATTAGCAAGAATAGACCCATCAGAAATTGTGACACCTTTTACTAACACAGAAATTGCCTCATTTTGGGAAGTAAATGAATATTAACACAAAACTTGTAATTATTTTTTGGAGATATTAACAGTGAATGTTTCCAAAAGGAAGATCCTAGAGTTTATAAAAGAACTAATTGGAGTCTTTCTCATATAGTTGAAGCAACACCAATTTCTGGCATTACAACATTCTATACAGATGTAAATACATAAGGAATGGTAGGTTATGAGCCACAAATAATAAGTAAAGTGGCTCAAAGCCCTTATGATTCAGATAAAAGAATGAGAGATGGGGACTGGAGAGATGTCTCAACAGTAAGAGCACTGTCTGCTTTTCCAAAGGTCTTGAGTTCAATTCCAAACAACCAAAAGTGGCTCACAACCATCTGTAATGAGATCTAGTGCTGTCTTCTGGCCCTCAGGCATACATGCATGCAGAACATGTATACACAATGAATAAATATTTTTTTTATTTTTTTTAATTTGATTTTTGAGACAGGGTTTTGGATTTATTTTTAAAAAAAGAAATTCAGAGTTGTATTTTATTCTTATAATATTAGTAGATTTTCTTTAATTACTTAATATAGATATTGATTTTCAATATGTAGAAAACTATTTTGAATTTTAAGATTCCTGACCTCATTCCAATTGATTCAGTATTATTTACTCTATTTAATTATAGCAAGTAATCAGAAATAGAAATAATCTATTGTATATAACACACATCAGATCCTATATGGGATATTTGACAAAGGGATTTCAGAATTTGAAAAATTGAATTATATCCAAATTTCCATAGATACATATGCTTTTTTATGAGAAACTGCTTTAAATTCTGAAAATTTGATTTTGAAATCTTACACTGAATAGTAGCTATGGTTATTATTGAAATACCTGTGAAAATTAAGGCTT
Source organism: Alexandromys oeconomus (assembly GCA_963919705.1). Classification (NCBI taxonomy): domain Eukaryota; kingdom Metazoa; phylum Chordata; class Mammalia; order Rodentia; family Cricetidae; genus Alexandromys; species Alexandromys oeconomus. The sequence goes on along the minus strand of CAWTZB010000260.1, from coordinate 6,788,160 downwards.
ATAATCCTCTACATTATGTCTTTATAAAGTGAAACATTTTTTTTTCATATTACAACCCAAAGCATTTTGCAGTTATACCATATACACTTATAAGACAGACAGATATTGAAAGATTTAATCACACTTTAAAATATATGCTCAATAGAAAAATGGGGTAATAAAGACTCCAGAAATAGATTGCAGAATGCTTTATTAACTTTAAATTTTTAAGTGTTAATGAGAAATGAATAACAGCTGTGGAGAGACATTATATAGTAGAGAATTAAATCAGCCTGTTTATTTTGAACATTTATAAACATCAAAATTGAAATAAGAAAATATATTTTGCCTTTGTTTCCACAGGGAAAGAAAAGCAGAGTATACCACTGAGGTTCATAAAGATTACATGTGAACAGGAGAGATTTTCTGGATAAGCAGAGGTGATAGTTCTCTTGGTTATTCGGTCCAAACTAAATTAAATTATCTAAATTAAACTAAACTAAATTAAAATATCTAAAAAAAATGTCTTTTGAAGAGAAATCCAAATGTTCTAGTGTGTGAAGGAATGGGAAATGTCATTGAGTATAACCATGAGGAGAGTCCTCTAGAGGATTTCCCTGAGTAGAAAGAAAAATGGGAAATAGCATTATAACACACTCTCATACAGTGGAGGTCAATAATTCCTAGATTCTGAAGTGACTCTTACTGGTTCTGAAGAGTTTCTGTTGGTTCTCAGTGCCACCTGCTGGTCACGATTTTCTCTGCAGAGAGGTTTTCGTTCAGGCTCACATAGGAGTTATATGATTGTGTCCCTCGCACAGTAATACATGGCTGTGTCCTCAGTTTGCAGACTGTTCAGTTTTAAGAAAACTTGGCTCTTGGAGGTGTCCCTGGAGATGGTGACTCTAGACTTGACAGCCGAATTATAATCTGTGTTTCCATTATTCCATATTACTCCCATCCACTCTAGGCCCTTTCCTGGAGGCTGGCGAACCCAGCTTACACCATAAATGGTTATAGAGAACCCAGAGACAGTGCAGGTGAGGGACAGGGTTTGTGAGGGCTGCACCAGGCCTGGTCCTGATTCCTTCAGCTGATTCTGGGACAGGGCGCCTGTGGACAAACAACATTACCGTCAATCATATATGCGGTAAATGGCATACTTGGATCCCTCTTCTAAAACCCTGAAACACTTACAGATTGGAAAGGTCACCAGACAGAGAAACAGCACCAGGACAGCCATGCTCCGCTAAAGGCTCGAGGGAGAGGGAGATGGAGCTTCTCAGATAGATCTGAGTTTTCATCTTGAACATGAGTGCTAATTTGCATTGGGGGAGGTTTCTGAGAGGATAAAAGGAAGCACAGGGCAAGGTTTGGGAGATTTGAGAGCAGTCAGTTGGAAAATATCGGTGTCATATTTCATTGTATACATATAAAAATCCTCAAGAATAAATAAAATACTAGAAACAGCATGATTGAGATTTAAAACAATAAATTCAGAAGGCAAATGATTTAGGGATACTGTTAAATATCAAATAATTTGGTAGGCCACTTTGTCAGGGACAATCTTTCAATCTAGCTAAAAACTGGTGCGGCTGTTCACTTATTTCCAATAAATCCACTTACAGATAAACCTATGTGTGATTTGTAAAATACCTATACACATTGTTTAGCTGTAACTTTACTCTAAAGTGACAACATCTCATCATTATACAGAATTAGGGGAAAAATCACTTTTGTCCTACCCTTTTGGGGTTTATGCTTTAAGAATACTTATTTGGATGTAGGATTAAACATGAGTGTCATGTAGGTACTCGTTTTCTTTATAATTCTCTAGAACAAATCACAGAACAAATTTAAGAGAAGAAAAATTTAAAGACATCTCCATATACTATTGGTACTAAAGTTCTACATCATTTACTGTTTTTATTGGTTTAATAATTTATTTACTTTAATGTGGATATGTAAAGTATTTTAATTCATATTGTTTGACTCTCCATAATATGTTCTTAGTCAAAAGTGAAATCCACAGGATGAAAATAGAGGAATTGGTCTGATATATTTTAGGTCCAACAAACATATTAAAAAGTTTTACCCTGTTCATCTGATTTTAGGTGCTGCCAGGTAGGCTGATCCTTCCACTGGTTCTGGAAAACATCACAGTGATTTCTTTATATTCCACATTGTGTAGAGTTATTTTATTCACTGTTTTGTGTGCTCTCGGGATTCTAAATATTCAGTAGATTTGGTCTCCAAAGCTTCATCTCCCTCTCTTAGTGTCATTTCTTGAATTTCCAGAGAAGGCACAGCCTCAGATTAAAAGATTATTTTTTCATTTATAATGCTGTCTCCAGCTTATGATCCAGTAATATGAAGCCCACAGCCTACACTGTTTATAATGGCACTTCTCTAGCTCACATGTGAGACACTATGCTCTTACACTCAGCAGAAAATGAGAGTGCCAGAGAAGTAATTCTGGGAGCCTTTTCAGGCAGCAAAATAATCAACAAAAGCACAGACTAAACATCAGAGAACTCTTCTGCCTTTAAAGAACTGAAGAGAGATGGAAAGGAACTGGAGCAGTTGTTTTGCTGGAAAGTGCACACTGGTGGCTGAAAATTTGTGTTCTGAGGGTGCACAATACACCTATAGAGGAATCATTAGCTTGGACTTTGAGGTGCAAGCTATTTTTTTTTGGATATTTACCATGCAAATGTTTAAAAAGATGATCTTGCAGCAATGGTAGTACTGTATACTTCTATGAGTCCTATTAGATTAGGCTAGAAAAATGTGGATGATTCACTATGCAACCTAGCTTTGGATAATAACTAATTAGGGAAGTTTTGGTTTCTCTATCACAAGTCTAAAAATAATTACAATGAATTACAGATCATTCAAAATTTCCAAGCTGTCTTACAGAATCTACAATCAATAAATGTCATAATTTCAGACTCTTGATAAAGTACACGTATATATTGAAATATAAGTATGAAATATGTAAAATTAATGTGCTGTTTTGTCAGACAACAAGAAGGTATTAGATATTTTTTGAGGATTATAAGGAATACAGATGTTCAGTGTGTAAGTAAAAGTAACATTAATGGACTATAAGTATAGAGTACTCTAAGGAATTTCCTTGTGTAGAAGAATAAAACAAAGTTTATAATACCAAAACAGATGCAAATGCAGCATATTCATAAATTTCTTAGATTCTAAAGTGACTCCTACTGTTCCTGGGAGTCCCTCTTGGTCCTTAGTATCCCCTGCTGTTCTGAGTAAGGAGTTTTTCCATGCAGGTTCATGCTGGTGTTCCCTTACTGTGTCTCTGGCACAGTAATACATGGTTGTGTCCTCAGTTTGAAGACTGTTAAGTTCTAATAAAAATTGACTCTTGGTGTTCTAGTGATACTTCTTTTTGGATCTAATGAAAACAGCATGACTAAAGATCAGAGTACAGTGCTAATCTACTTGTTAACCATAGATGCCAGACAGCGATGGCACACACCTTTAATCCCAGTACTTGGGATACAGAATCAGGTGATTTTCCATGAGTTTAAGCCTACCCTATGCTACATGAGATTGAATTTGTCATAAAGAGAATCTAGCACTTGGGATCACATGGCTTTAATCCAAGGACTGGGGAGGTAGAGACAGAGGAGATATGAGTAGACAGAGAAAAGAATATAAGGTGGGAGGAGACAGGAGATCAGATGCTGTCTTAGAATTTAGTTTGGGAGGCCGTCTGAGGTTTGGCAAAGACAGAATTGAAAGAAAGGATTTGTAGAGACAAGATCTCCCCCATTTGCTCTAAGTAATGGTAGAAGTAAGAACTCTCTAGTGGCTGACTGCTCTGCTTCTCTGATTCTTCAGCTTTTGCCTCTATGACTCTGGGCTTTTATTATTAAGAACAATTAACATTCATGCAACAGGAAGTGTCTCTGCTGATGCTGAATTGGAGTTTGAGAGATGAATTATAACTTGTGCTCTACAAAACCATAACCTTTCTTTACACTTTAGACCATTTCCTAGAGAATGGCAGACTCACGTAAACCAGAGAGGGTTAATGAGAGCCCTGGGACAATGCAGGTGAGAGATAAGGTCTAGGATGGCTGTACCAGACTAGATCTTGACTCCTTCAATTTCACCAAAGATGGGGCACCTGAGGACAAGAAAGGTCTCTCTCGGTCATTAACCCCAAAGATGACATGGGTGGGTCCCTCTCCTGAAACCTTGAAACACTTATTTTGGAAAAGTCATGAGACTGAGTAGTGACAGGATAGTCATGCTCTTCTGAAGGCTCCTATTAGAGGGAGCTGGGGCTTGTCAACTAGGTCTGAGCCTTTCAGGCTGAGGTCTGCTTCCCATTGTGGGAGGTTCCTGAGAGAAAAAATAAGCACAGGGCAAGGTTTTCAATTTTTCTTCAGTGTTAGGTGATTTGCCTTGCACTTCTTAGAGTAACTCTGCATTCCCAATTGGATATAAATAAGAAACTGTATAACTTACAATGTGCAGACATTGGATACAAACCATTAAGTGACTCCATATTCATGCTGTGTGGGAAGAAGAGAATACCACATACTCAAATTTTTCCTGAAGATTCCATCCAATTGTTTAAGATTCAATTTAGTTATATGATGCACTTCAGGCTCTTATTGTGAAATCGAGATTAAGGATCTACTTAATCTACTTAAAATTTTTTCTCTTGTCATTGAAGATAATCTTATTCTTATCACTAATATAGAAAATGCAACTTGTGAGGAAGGAACTCACAAACATTTAGTGAATTTTGATTTTAAAATTTTTATCTCAGAGAAGATCCAAGGGATTGATTTTGTTGCTACATCAGTGTTCTCAGAGTTTTTGCCTACCTACTCCGGGACACCTTATCTGCATAGTAGTCTTATTAACTCCTATTTTTGGTTTGTCTTTCTCAATATCTGTATCTTTGTACTTTTTCATTTCTCTCCTTATCTCTTTATCACTTGAAGTACATTGCAAGAGCAGGTTCCTACGTATGATTGTTGCAATGGTGAGGGATGGATGGTCAGCTGTTCATAATACCTCATAAAAACAGAATCATTAACTCGGTTTGAGGATTATGTTAACTGAAATAATAAAATGACAGAGAACCCTAAGTGATGACAAGAAGTAGAGCACAGGCACACTTGAACATTGGGGATTCATTGCCTTCTGGTAAGGATCACCATTGAAAACAAGAGATTGCAGGGATCTTCACAATGCCCTGGTAATATAAATCACTAGGGATTGGAGGAGAGTACTCAAAATAAGCTGTTTAGTAAGTCCCAGAGAACATCCACAACTTCTTTAATGTTGGACACCATATAAGTTGTGTCCCTTATTTCTCTGTGTATATACTTTTCTGTGAGTGGCAGTGGTTGGCACAGGTTGTAACACTGGGGAGTACACTATCCTGTGCGAGCTTTGACTGACAGCCAGTGCTATGAGTGTTATGCTCTCCTTGTTCACTATGTGCTGGTTGTAAGAAGAATATTTTTCAGACATTATGCTGAGTGTGTATCCTCTTGGATTTGTCTGATATTTTATTTTGCTTATAAGATCCTGCAAAGAAAGATCACAAAAATAATTGCATATTTTACATACCATACTAGAAAACAAGTATGATTCCCCTTATTCAAGATTTTTTTTCTTTGGTTACATCCAACATAGTTTGTTTCCACATTGTGAGTTCTCATGCTTAAAGGCATTCCCTTCTCCATGAAACTCTGGAAAGTAAGTCACAAATGAATGTATTCAAAGCAAATGCCTTTAGGATAAAGCTGCACATTATTTAAATTACCTTCTATTTGATAATTGGATCATTTTACTTGTAATTGTTTAGTCTCTTATTTATTTATATTTAGTGGATACATGGGCACTCATTTAATGGTCCATGTTACAATGATATAACAAGATTATATATTTGTATGGTGGTTATAATTTTGTCAATGTAATTACATCTATAATCACATGGGAACTGGAAATCTTAGTTGAGAAAAATTTGTCTCAATCAGATTGGCATGTAGGCAGGACTCTGCTGGCATTTTAGAAACATTGGAATGGTACAATTTCTCTTCTATTTTTGAGGAAGAAACTGGAGAATATTTCTTTTAAACAGGAAAAGAAAATTTATTGAAGAAGACATTATATGAAGATTGAGACAAAATGAAACTTATTCAAAGGAATCTAAGGATCATTTATTCTGACTCCTCTCCTGATGACCCTTTCTGGAATCTTCTACTCTCATATCTTTTCTTTCCTTTCCTATCTTCCCTCTTTTCCTACTTCCCTGACAACCTTCTCACTTTCTTATTTCCTCTCTCTCTCCTCTTCCCTCTCACTCTCTCCCACTGTAGGGATAAGCCCTCCCCTTGGGGGCGGGCTGCCCTCGGGCATATGTTTACTGATAAATTGTGCCCGCAGACGTTGCTCGTCCCTCCTGCTCCGGGTACTCGGCTGGAACCTTGGTTTCGTGAGTCTGGTTTTGTCATTAAACTTGTTAAGATACCTATTACTATTGGTCTTCATTAATCCAAACCGCCACATCCCACATATTTTCTTCCATCACTTCCTTCAATTCCCTTGTTTCTGGCTACATGTACCAAGTTGTTGTTGTTATATGTGCATGATTGTAATGGCTACACTGTGATATAGGAAGTCCTTCTGTATATTTGTTGTTTTTATTGGTTAATGGATAAAGAAGATGCATTGGCTTGTGATGGGGAAGATTAGATCTGTTCAGGAAATGTAAACTGAATGCTGTGCGGAGTGAAAAAAAGCAGTGTCAGTGAGAAGCCTTGTAGCCACCACAGGAGACAGATGCCCCTGCCAGAGTCTGCCAGAAACTTAATAGGCCACGATCTCATAGTGATAGTCAGTTTAATAGAGATGTGTTAATTTAAAATGTAGAAGTTAAATAGAAATATGCATAAGCTAATAGTCCAAGCAGTAGTTTAATTAATAGAGTTTCTGTGTGATTATTTCAGGTCTGGGTGACCAGGCAATGAAAGACCAGTCTTTGTCTATAGAATGATGTGCCAACATGGTCTGAAACATTTGGGGCTGATGCCCACCACACATTTGGTGTCTGGATTCTTGTGTGTCCACTCAAGGTCAGGAGGAAAGTAGCTGAGACAATGCTGGGCTGGCAGCTCAGTTGCCCCCACCTGGACAGTGGTGGAATTGAATCTGCAAGCAATGCACAAGCAAGAGAGCATGACAGATTCCCACTCCCTTATACAGAGATATTTCCAGGCAGATCAGGGCCCTGCATGGCATATTTAGCTTTTGTTCAGATAAAAAGGGTTTATATGGTGCATTGTGCTACCCAAAGTTGAGGTGGTAGGATGGCTCCCATGAGACAGTCCCAGAGGTGGCTACAAACTACCTCTGCATTATTGAAAGCAGAGAAAGGAGGAGCCAGTATTGATAGCCATTGCAACCAAGCTGATTACCATTTTAAAAGTGCTCCTGGTCAAAAAATAATTGCAGATATATAATAAATATGGATTAAGACAGAAATAAACTTCTGAAGAGGTCACAGTATGTTTTAAAAATATATGTAGTCTAAAGAGAAAGAAAGAGAGAGAAAGACAGAGAGAGAGAGAGAGAGAGAGAGAGAAAGGAAAAATAATATAGACAGCTATATAAGAAAGTAAATGGTATTGAAAAATGAAGCAAAGTCTTTAAAAAGACAGAGTATGGTCATTAAAGAATTAAAGAAAAATAAGCCACATAAAGATGGAAAATACACAGAGAGTCTGGATTATGTGCGTTTTCTGTAAACTTTTGACGGTGAAGGAGCTAAGTACAGAGAGACATTTCAATGTATGAACTACTAAACTAAACCAGCATATATGCTTTGTAGGTGTCTTGACTTCAAAATTTAGGTCTAAGGATATGCTGCTTTGGAAAAGTTTCTTTTTTGTTTCCACAGAAAATGAGAACCTATGAAATTTTCCACATAATGCAGTTTGATGGACCAAGACTACTTAAAAGGTCTCAATGAAAATCCCACAAAACACTTCATCCAATAAAAAGCATGAACAGTTTGGAGAGAACTATGGTCAAATTCTCAAGTACTGTTTATAAACATTAATTTACATTTAAAAGGGGATATGCTAAAGAGATGAATACTTTGCAAGGCTATGGATCTTGGTCTGTTTAAACAAATTCAAGGTCAATTTTGTTATATTTATATTTCTTCTCTTGATCAAAGTATTGTGTTTCTGCAGTTCATTTAAAAATTTAATATAAGTTTAGAAATACAGATTAATGGATAGTCATTTATAATGGTCAAACTTGTAGACATTAGTTATATTTTCTAGATGTACAGAGATATATTTCAGATGAATAGATATTCTCCAAATCTTTCAAAGAATAACAAAATTGGCATTTGAAATGTTTTAAGAACATAGGATTTTTCATGACAATGAGACACATCCGTTCCTGGCAGCACCAGTCTACTTCAAAAGGATTATGGACATTAAAGAAGTTCCTTATGGAATTGGTTAGTCATTTGTGAAAGAAACTGCTCTTGCCTGGACTGCTTGATGTTATGCTGTATTAACTGGACATGGAGTATCCACAGAAAAATAAGAGCTAAAGTTACCTAAAAAAGGTGAGACAGTCATTTTGTGTTCCTGCTTCATGGAGCAGTCTGCTAGACATTCTTCAGAACACAGAACTGTCTTTGAAATTTCCTGCTTCATGGAAAAGTCTGCCAGATATTATGGACCAGTAGGCTGGAGATGGGTGCCCGCAAAATTACAGAAAAACTTTGGGTGACTTTCCAGGCAGCAAGATATCTCTGTCAATTCTAGAGTTTTAGAAGTTGCTTACAATGCACTTCCTATTTACTTAGGTAATATTATATCCTTCTAGACTCTTTGATGGAGTTGAAAAATAAATAGTTATAGTTTTCTATTGTAAAGAGCGGGTCCTTTGTTTATCCCAGCCTCCTGACTAGCTTACACCCGAAATATCCACATAGAAACTGTATTCATTAAAACACTAATTGGCCCATTAGCTCTAGCTTCTTACTGGCTAATTCTTACATCTTAATTTAACCCATTTCAATTAATCTGTGTATCACCACATGACTGTGGCTTACCAGAATGATTCTAACCAGTGTCCGTCTCAGGCAGAAGATCCATAGCATCTTTCTGACTCTGCTCTCTTCTTCCCAGCATTCAGTTCTGCTTTCTATGCCTCCCTAAGTTTTGCCCTATCAACAGGCCAAAACAGTTACCTTATTTATTAACCTATGAAAACAACACCAAACAGAAGGAACTCCCACACCATTTCCCCTTTTCTGTTTAAACAAAAAGAAAGGCTTTAACTTTTACATAGTAAAATTAATAAAACATGTATCAACCAAGAATTACAGTTACACTATTTATATCTACTTTATCTGTTATCATAGCTAAGGAGAACTATAATTATAACTTTTTCAACTCCATCAAAGACTCCAGAAGGATATAATATTACCTAAGTAAACAGAAAGTGTATCATAAGCAACTTCTAAAATTCTATAAATGACAGAGACATCTCTCTTCCTAGACAGTCATGCAAAGTTCTGTACCATTGGGGCATCTAATCTTCAGTCTACAGGCGCATATTATCCAGAAGACTTTTTCATGAAGCAGGAGATTTCACAGACAGTTCAGTCACTTTCTTCTGTATCCTGTAGAATGTCTCACAGATTCTTTTATGAATCAGAGACCCCAAAGGATCATCTCACCTTATGGCAAGTTTAGCAGTCATCTTTCTATGGGTTATTCATGTCCAGTTTATGCAACAGTCCAGGCAAGCACATTTTCTTGCCAAAATGGCTAACCAACTCCATAAGGATCCTCTTTGAAGTCCATCTTCCTCAGGAAGTAGCTTGGTGCTGCCAGAAGCAGATGTGTCTCACTTTCATGAAAAGTCCTAAGTTATTAAAACATTTTAAATGCCATATTCTGTAGTCTTTGCAAGATATGAAGAATGCCTATTCATCTGAAATATATCTATCTACACGTAGAAAATCTAACTAACACGACTTCAAACTTGACTATTATAGAGGATTATTTATTAACCTATATTTCTTAATTATACATTACATTTTTTAAATGAACTACACAATCACAACATCTCAATAAAGAGCAGAAATATGCATATAACAAGATTGAACCCCAAGGTTCAAATCAGGAGCAGAAGGAGAGAGAGCACAATCAAGGAACTCAGGGCCATGAGGGGTGCACCCACACACAGAGAAAATGGGGATGTTCTTTTGGGAACTCACCAAGGCCAGCTGGACTGGGTTTGAAAAAGCATGGGATAAAACTGGACCCACTGAACATAGTGGACAATGAGGACTGCTGAGAAGTCAAGAACAATGGCAATGGGTTTTGATCCTACTGCACCTACTGGCTTTGTGGGAGCCTAGGCTGTTTGGATGTTCACCTTACTAGACCTGGAAGGAGGTGGGAGGTCCTTGGACTCCCCACAGGGCAGGGAACCTGGTCTGCTCTTCGGGCTGATGAGAGAGGGGTAGTTGATTGGGGAAGGGGGAGGGATATAGGAGGCAGTGGCAGGGAGGAGGCAGAAATCTTTAATAAATAAATAAATAATACAAAAAGATTGACCTTAAATTTTTATCAATAAACCAATATCCATACCAATATAAATTATTCATATCTATATCATATCCCTTTTTAAATATAAAAGAACATTTATAAACAATATTTGGGTATATTGGTGCAGTTATTTCTCTGCATACTTCTTCCTGCTATATGGGGACACTATTAATCAGGTCTTTCATGGTATATCCTATGTACTAGGTTCATCTCAGTAGTTGAGTGAAATAATTTTTAGAGTGTGTTCATGACATCCTTTCTGGAGTGCTGGGTCCATGAAACCATATTGATGTAGAAGCAATCTACAGGTTCTCATCTTCTATGAAAATAAAAGAAGAGCCTCTTTTCCAAAGTACCATATCCTTAGGTCCAAATTTGGAAGTCAAGATGTCTTTATAATATACATGCTGGTTTATCTTAGCTGCCCATACAATGAAATGTCTCTCTGTACTTAGCTCCTTTACAGTCAAAAAATTCAAAGAAAACACAATAATATACATAATCCAGACTCTGTATATTTTACATCTTTACATGGCTTATTTTTCTTTACTCCTTTTAATCTATGACTGTCTGTACTTTGTCTCTTTAAAGACTTTTTAAAATGGGTTACTTCTTTTTTTAAGTCTCTATACTCCTTTTCTTCTTTCTCCCAAGCCTACATACATTGATCTAACACTGTGACCCATTTGGAGGTCTTTTTATCTGGATTTGTCTTTATTACATATCTGTAATTATTTTCTGACCAGAAGCACTTCTTAAAATGTTAAATATGTACTAAAACTTAAGCTACAGCATTAGTAGGTCAAATATGTTACTGCTTGCTTGCCCCACCCTGTCCAACATGGTGGAGCCACTTACATCTTTAGGCCATGAACACAGTCCCAATTACAGGCACACAGCTAGTTCAAGTTGCAGACAAACATGCCTCAGCATGCTGCTCACAATCAGCATCCAAATACTTGGTCTTCCAAAACAGCACTGGCAACATGTCTCAGAAAGTCTGCATTTCTAAATGTCCCAGCTTCTTTCCTGATACAGCTGAATCAGGAAACTTCACTTAAAGGAGTTGTAGCATACTGCCAGCAAACAGCAAGAAGTTGTGTTAAAGTCTGTATTTCTTTTTTTTTTGGGGGGGGGTTACTTTTTTTTTTACTTTTTTTTATTTTATTTTCTTTTTTCTTTTTTTTTCTTTTTTTATTTATTAAAGATTTCTGTCTCTTCCCCACCTCCGCCTCCCCTTTCCCTCCCCCTCCCCCAATCAAGTCCCCCCCCCTCATCAGCCCAAAGAGCAATCAGGGTTCTCTGCCCTGTGTGAAGTCCAAGGACTATCCTCCTCCATCCAGGTCTCGTAAGGTGAGCATCCAGACTGCCTAGGCTCCCACAAAGCCAATACGTGCAGTAGGCTCAAACACCCTTTACCCATGTTCTTGAGGTCTCAGTAGCCCTCATTGTCCGCTATGTTCAGTGAGACCTGTTTTAACCCAGGCTTTTTCAGACCCAGGTCAGCTGGCCTTGTTGAGATCCCGATAGAGCATCTCCATTGTCTCAGTGTGTGGGTGCATCCTCGCAGTCCTGAGTTCCTTGCTCATGCTCGCTCTCCTTCTGCTCCTGTTTTGGACCTTGTGATTTCAGTCCGGTGCTCCAACGTGGGTCTCTGTCTCTGTCTTCTTTCATCGCCTGATGAAGGTTAATATTCAGGAGGATGCCAATATGTTTTTCTTTGGGTTCTCCTTCTTATTTAGCTTCTCTAAGAACCCGAATTATAGGCTCAATGTCCTTTATTTATGGCTAGAAACCAAATATGAGTGAGTACATCCCATGTTCCTCTTTTTGGGTCTGGCTTACCTCACTCAGGATGGTGTTTTCTATTTCCATCCATTTGCCTGCAAACTTCAAGAAGTCCTTGTTTTTTACTGCTGAGTAGTACTCTAATATGTATATATTCCATACTTTCTTCATCCATTCTTCAATTGAAGGGCATCTAGGTTGTTTCCAGGTGGGAATGCAAACTTGTACAACCACTCTGGAAAGCAGTGTGGCGGTTTCTCAGAAAATTTGGGATCAACCTACCCATGGACCCAGCAATACCACTCTTGGGAATATACCCAAGAAAGGCCTTATCATGCAACAAAAGTATATGCTCTACTATGTTCATAGCAGCATTGTTTGTAAAGTCTGTATTTCTAAAGGGCCCAGCTTCTTTTCTGCTACAGCTGAATCAGGAAACCTCACCTAAAGGACCTGTAGCACACTGCCAGTAAACAGCAAGAAGTTGTGTTAAAGTCTGTATTTTTGCATCTAGAATTTCTTTCTAAGCCCTCTCAGGTTTTGCATGAATTAGCTATCCCCATGTTTGGCAACAATCTGTAGGAAGGAACTATTTATTAGTCCTGGCCACCCAGAACCAAAATAACCATACAGAAACTGTATTAATTAAAACACTGCTTGGCCCATTAGCTTCAACTTTTTACTGGCTAACACTTACATCTTATTTTAACCCATTTCTATATTGCTTACTGGCTAAATTTCAGCACGTCTATATGGCATCTCTCAACTTCACCCTTGGGGCTGGAGAGATGGCTCAGTGGTCAACTTCACCCTTCTTTTTCTCAACATTCAGTCCAGTCCTCTCTGCCTACATAAGTTCTTCCCTATCCCCTATCAACAGGCCAAGGCAGCTTCTTTATTCATTAATGGCAATCACAGCACACAGAGGGGACTCCCCATCAGAGATAGGCCAGCTATATGGAGTGCAGACCTTCAAATCTCTTTGGTTTTGCTCAGGGTGACCTTGACTTCTCTGACTTCTTACTGCCCCTTTATGTTTACAAGGACACCTTGCAAGAAGTCTTCTGTCTAGGATTATACTTAATTCTCCTCAATGTACATTTTTAACACAGTAGTACTTGATTGTATCATATATTTTCAGACTATCCATTATAATGTACCAAGTTTTCTTGCAACTGTCTCTGGAAATGATCAATTGTTCCTTGACAGAATTTGCATATTTTATTGAGACACCAGTCTTATATGTATGAGATCCACTCCAGCTTCTTTCCTGGATCATGGCAGAATCAGCTCATACAGTAATTACTGAAAGTGAATTCAAATGTAACACAAGAGATTTAAAGGGTTGGCTCAGTCAGCAAAAATCTTCTTCCAGACTCTATCTTTCACTTCACACCTATAAATATATAGGTTCTATTCAGGAAACTACCACACACATCCACCTTCCCTTTAACTCAGGACCACTCACATACCAGCATCTCTTCTGTGTCATGACTCATCATGTAAAAGAGCAACAAAGAAAACCCAATTCAGTTACAATTCTACAGTGAATGGTTTTTAAAGTGTTTATCACTGAATGGACATGCCTGGGAATCACAGGGTTGGATCCTCTGCCATAGCTTCAAGGTCAGAACTGTGCTGGTGTTTGTGAACAGAATGAGGTCCTTTGCATATGCAGATTGCATGTTTTCCTGTTATACATGTTTTCTTGACCTGGACTCAAAAAGAAGACAATGCTTATGGAAGACCTCATAAACATGGTTAGCACAGTAGTAGTGACAGAGTTCATGAAAACCTACCCTGTAATTTGGTTGTGTTATGTAACTATTCAACACCCAAACATTCAAAGTCTCATTCTTATTAGTATTCCTTAAATAACAGAGTTACACATTTATAGTTCACCAAAGAAGCCTAGTTCTCATACAGTCAAGTTTATGGTTATATAAAACACCATAATATTAATTTTTTTTTTCAGAAGAATGTCTGAGACATGGGAGGATCATTTTCTGCAACTCTTCTCTAGAAAGTGAGGGAGCTCATAGGTATTCTTCTGTTCTTTCCCACAGATTTGGAATTTCAAATTGTCACCTTGAGAAATACCAATATCAAATGGTCCCATGTCAAGTCCTACATTTCTTATATCCTCACATATTTGCCTTCCACTATATTGAGCCTAGTACTTGGATCATGAAGAATCCTATAGTATAATTTTGGAAGAACATAATCTCAGAGCATGAGCACATCATGTGGCCTACTTCTTTATCACACCCATGAATATGTCTTTGGATTTTAATCTTTGGGTATACAGAAGACACCAAGAAGCAAAGATAACTTCATAATAAATCATCATTCACAGATCTATAAACTATCAATGCAAACACCTGGACTGTTCATTTAGGTCAACTATATATTTTTAGTCTTTTGTAACATGAAATTATCTTGAAAATTTCTCTATCTACAAATAGGACAATGTAAAAAGTGAGACTGAGGGGCTTGAGATGACCACTAGAAATCATCACTGAGGTGAATATTTGTGACAAACACAAACTCTAAAACAACATTCATCAACAACTTAGTTCATAAGAAACAGAGTAAACACCAGGAGATGGGGACTGTGATGAGAACCTGTGACTTATGGACAACTCAGCCTCATTATTGGACCTCTATTGGAAACATGGGAACTTAGTAATATTTGATTCCTCTCTTTATTTACTTTCAAAAAGCACTCTTCCATCCATTGCTCTCAGCTCCCTCAGAATCCTTTCTCTAAGGATGTCCATCTTCATTATAGTGATAAAGGAAGTGCAAGAACTGTAGACCTTGGATCCCAGAGCACAACCAGTAACGATGATTTTAAAGAGTTAACTAAGGTCTCTTGGAAATAAGAGGCAATACCAACAATGGCCAGTCCCAGGCATCAGCCTGGCTGGACCATGTTTCCAGTTACTGAGTCACTCACTAGTCCTGCTGTAGCTGTGAGCTGTGTTTAACCATGATGTTAAAGTCAGCTTCCTTTTAGTCAGGAACAAAGTCCTCACATCAATATGTGAACCTGATGTTGGAAGGGCAGGACGGAGAAAATAAAATTGCTTTGTAGAAGCAGACTTGGCTCCTATCTGCATCTTCCAGGTACTTGGCCTAATGGCTGAATGATGTGGGAATTCCCTCTGTATATTGTGATTACCATTAATAAATAAACAAATAGCTTTGGGCCTATAGCATGGCAGAACTTAGCTAGGCAGGGAAAACTATACTGAATGCTGGGAGAAAGGAAACAGAGTAAGGGAGAAACTATGCAGCCACCACCAGACACACACACACACGCACACACACACACACACACACACACACACACACACACTGAGAACTTCACACAGTAATCCACAGCCATGTAGCAATATAAAGATTAATAGAAATGGATTAAATTAATATGTACGTGTTACCCAATAAGAAGCTAGAGCTAGTGGGCCTAGTAGTGATTTAATTAATACAGTTTCTGTGTCATTATTTTGGTTCTGGGTGGCAGGACAAACAAGCAACCCTCCTCCAACAAATTACTCTGTCAACATGGGTAAATATATCCACATAAAAACCTGATAAAACTTAAAAAGGAATTCTAGACACAAAAGATCAGAATTAAGCATGGTTTGGTTTGGTATCAACATTTTCTTGGGTGATCTGTTTGGTAGAATTAAATAGAGGCATAACTCTTTAAGAGAGGATTTCCTAATCCAGTCATAGCAGAAAAAAAAAATCTGTGTGTGCCATTTCAAAACTGTGGCTTTCTGTGCCATGCTAAGAGAACAGACTGATGAGGTTTGGCTATGGAGCATTTAAATCATGTTTGTGAACAGAGTACTACAACATGCTTAATGGCTTGACATAGACCCACTTCATACATGGAACTGAGGTGGTGTTCTGAGAGACAGTGAATGAACTTCTTGAGCCATAATAGAATGGATGTACAAAGCATGTAGTGCCATATTTGCTCTTCTAATACCACAGCTTAAGTTATTAAGGAGTGCTTAGCATTTGATGGCATTCTCCTGGACAGTAAAGTATTATACATGCACAATAGGACTCATTCAAACATAAAAGACTTCTAAATGTGTCAAATTGTTGGATATATGTATGTAGGCTTGAGAGAAAGATGAAAAAGAATATAAACAGTTGCAAAAAGAAGTAATGGTATTAAAAATATAGTCTTTAAAAAACAGTACAAATAGTCTTAGATTAAAGAAGTGAAAAATAATAAGCCACAAAAAATTGAATACACACAGAGAGTCTGGATTATGAATATTATTGTGCTTTTTTGAAATTTTTAATGGTAAAGAAGCTAAGTACAGAGATATATTTCATTGTATGGACTGCTAAGCTAAACCTACATATATATTGTAAAGGTATCTTGATTTCAAAATATTGATCTAAAGATGTAACTTTGGAAAAGAGGTTCTTCAGATTCCATAGAGGATGAGGACCTGTGGACTCATTCCAGGCTAATGTGGTTTGATGGACCAAGACCTTCTGAAAGGTCACTGTAAACACCCCCAAAATTATTTCTCCAAATAAAGAGCAGGAAATGGCATGGAGACAACTATGCCCATATTCCCAAATATTGTCTATAAGTGTTTGTTTACATTTTAAAAAGAATATGCTATAGAGATTTGCATTGGTATGGATCTTAGTTTACTGATACAAATTATGGTTGATTTTGTTAGACTGTATATATGTATATTTCTGCTCTTGATTAAAGTATTGTGTTTGTGAAGATCATTTGAAAATGATATAATTAAGAAATATAGGTTACTACAGAGTCATTTATAGTAGTCTAGCTTCTAGTCATTTTAGTTAGGTTTTGCAGATATATAGAGATATATTTCAGTTAGATAGATATTTTTCAAATCTTTTAGAGACCTTCAGAATATAGCATTTAAAATGTTTTAAAAGCTTAACATTTTTATAACAATGAGACAAATCTGCTACTGGCAGCACCAATTACTTCAAGAAGAAGATTGGCAGCAAAGAGGTTCTGAATGGATTTGGATAGTTATTTGGGCAAGAAATTGCTCTTACATGGACTTCTTGATAAACTGTACATGCAGGACCCACAGAGAAATTACTGCTGAACTTGCCTCAATTTGAGATGGTCCTTTGGGGTTCCTGCTTCCTGAAAATATCTGATAGACACTCTGCAGGACACAGAAAAAAAATGAGTAACAAACTGCAAAAATAGGTGGAATTGTCTTTGAAATTTCCAGAGAAATTTTCAGAGAAAAGTCTGCTGGACACTATGGGCCTGTAAGCTAAAGATGGGTACTCCAACAGTACGAAGTACTTTGTGTGATTGTCCAGGCAGCAAGATGTCTCTGTCAATTCTAGGATTTCAGAATCTGCTTACAATGCACTTCCAGTTTTCATAGGTAATATTATATCCTTCTGGAATCTTTGATGGAGTTGAGAATTTATATTTATAGTTTTATTTAGATAAGTAATAGAAATTATATATGAGGAAAAATAATAAAGGCGATACTTAGCCAGCCCTTCCCTTCAGTGGCACTGGGATATATGTTCTTACACCTGGCTGTACACTGTAGCATGAAGGTGTAAGTCACGAACAATGCCACACCAGTTTGGAGTTATGATTAATAGGGTGTTATTTATTTAAAGGGGAAAAAACTTACAGATCACCGTCCCAGACAACAGCCATCTGCACAACCAGGAAGGGAGTCTAGTCTCCAGCGGAGCAGGAAGTGAAGAGAGCAAGCAGAGGAAATAGAAGCTTTTTTAAAGGGAGAAAGTCCACGCCCCAATGGGCTGGTATCACAGCAGCTATTGGTTGGAGGGGCGGAAGGACCTCCCGCAACACTTCCCCCTTTTGTTTATGTAAGAGAGTTCTAAACCTACTATGAAATTATATACAATAAGTACAAATATCCTATTCTAACTAGCTTAGGTCTTGTATAATAAATAACTTGGCCAAGTCGTGAGAGAAAAGTAACTACATTTATATAGTCTTCAACCCCATCGAAGATCTGAGAAGGGAAATAATGTTACCTGGGTAATTAGGAAGTTCAGTAAAACAACTTCCAAAACATGCAACAAATCACAGAGACAACTAGCTACCTGGGCAATCACCCAAAGTCATGTTTGCAGCGTTGAAGCAACCAACTTTGGCTAAGGCCTAACATAACTGACATAGCATTTTCAAAGGCAAGCAACTTTTCAAAACTATCTTACCCTGTCTTGGCAGGATATGACAGTCCTGTTTATTTATTGATGCACACTCTGTATCTCTGTCAGTTGTTGAGGTATGGGCATTTCTTTGCCCCAAGGCCAGTTCTGCCAAAAAGAAAGGCTCCAGGTGGAGTGTCTTTGGTGCTCAACATTCTCTCGGGAATAGAGCAGTGTTGCCAGGAGCAATTATGTCTCACTACCATAAAACTCTGAGTTAGATTAAAGGCCATATTCTACAGCTCTTCAAAGAGGTTGAAGATTATCTATCTATACTGAGTATAATCTCTATATATCTAAAGAACCTGATTAGTCTAATTATAAATGACAAACTTAGATGACTATTAATCTATATAATTCTCAATATCTATCTAACTTAAAGACTAAGACAATAAACAACTGTGCAATATATGGAGACAATAATCTTCATCTGTAAACAATGTCATTACATATCAAATGTAAACAATGGTATTACATAAATAGTATCAGAGATAGAAATGTACATTGTGATATGGTAGATGTATCAATACAATATAAGCATACTCTTATACAAAAATAGAGGTAGGAACACTCACATTCAATATTCAATATGTCAATATACAGGAAACAGTACCAATACAATTTTCTAAAAACAGTAACTCACAAATACCAATCATCCCATCAAACCAGTTAATCCCCCCTTTTTTTTCGAACATACCCCTAATTCCATAAAACATCTCCCCATCCCCTCAACCCCAAACCAACCACTAAAAGATGTCCCTAACCCTGAGGGCAAACTCTGTTGGGAGAGGGGACATCGTCCTCTAAGATTGCTTCAAGCTGACATGGGGGCGATGTTCTCCTTAGGGGCTCCTGTGAAAGCAAATGATGGTAAAATTCCCAAATTAACCTTTGACCTAAGAAAATTATAACTAGTCCCTGAGCGCTTTGAGAAGGCCCGGCCAGAGTGTTGTCAAAAATGTGCACCATTCGAAATTGTCTTGTGCAGTTGGTACCAAAACAGGTCTCATAGTAGCGCGTAAAAAAGAGAAAAAGAAAAAAAAATATTCATGACGTCATAAAAACCAGGTTGAGTTGATGTTGTGGGGCCCCATCTTCATCCTGGAAACTTCAAAAATTACTGTAGGGAAATTTGTTGTTTGTTATGGGAAATTTAAACATTAACAACAAGGACATATTCTGACATATAAAGAAAGACACAGATATGAGGAAAAGCAAAGAAAGTTTAAGTATATAATTATCCTCATTCTGTCCCATTTCATGGCTCCTGATCTGAGACAGAAACTCTGAGATATCTCTTATTAACAGGCTTGGAATTGAAGAGGGACTGAGCCATAGTCCAACTCCAAAACCAGCTCTCTACATTTTTATAAAGAAGCGTTCAAAGAGAAAAAGGAATATATATAAATATATAAAAATCAATACTTACAGAATGTATAGAATGTTATTGTTGATTCTTAGTGGGTCGTAACTATTTTCCATCCATCAGTTATTAAATATTCAGGGTCCCTTAAATTCTTTGAAGATCAGTATTTTCCTGTGGAGATAAAAAAAGAACCCTGCCCCCAACCTATCTGTATTCCTTACCATCAGTATGCTCACCATCCTTGTGAATGAATTGTTATTTATCTTTTCCAAATGGCTTTTCTTCTTCATACCGAACCTTTATTAATTTTGACGGTATCTACAATTGTTCCACACCTGTGGAGATAAGAGCAAAACCCCTTCCCCAACGCAGCACATCTCCTGGCTTCCATTGTGAGGTCAGCACATCCTTGAAATAAACTGGTTGATTTAGTTCAGTAGACTTTTCCATTATCCAATGTCTTTCTGCAGCCGTTGTCCCCTTCTCATTAGCGTTGAGAAAATTCAAGGTTAACAAAGCATTATGTAACCTATTTCTGGGGGTGTTTTCCACCCCTTTCTGTTTATTCAACATATCTTTTATAGTTTGATTTGATCTTTCTATGACTGCTTGACCTGTAGGATTGTATGGTATACCTGTAACATGCTTGATATTGTAATAATCAAAAAACCGTTTCATTTTCCTAGAGGCATAAGCAGGACCATTATCTGTCTTTATTTGTGTAGGTATACCCATGATAGCCATGACTTCTAATAAATGAGTGATTACTGAATCAGCTTTTTCTGAACTTAAAGCAGTTGCCCTCTGAAAGCATGAATAAGTGTCAATGGTGTGATGAACATATTTTAATTTGCCAAATTCTGCAAAGTGAAACACATCCATCTGCCAGATTTCATTTTTTTGGGTGCCCTTTGGATTAGCCCCTGCAGGCAGTGGCATTTGGTTATACAAAGAGCAAGTAGAGCATTTCTTTACAATCTCCTTAGCCTGTTGCCATGTGATAGAAAAATCTTTCTTCAAACCTTTGCTATTAACATGATGTTTTTTATGAAATTCAGAGGCTTGTAGCACACTACCAATCAATAATTGATCAATTTCTGCATTACCTTGTGCTAGAGGACCTGGCAGACCCATATGGGATCAGATGTGTCTTATGTACATAGGGCAAAGCCTGTTCCTGATCAAATCTTGAACCTGGATAAACAATGAGGTTAGTTCTGTATCATCAGGTATAAATTCAGCAGTTTCAATATGTAAAATAACTCTATCTGCATTTTGTGGATCTGTAACTATATTAAGAGGTTCTTTAAAATCTCTTAGCACCATAAGAATGGCATATAATTCTGCCTTCTGGACAGAATTATAAGGGCTTTGTTCCACCTTACTCAATTCATCTGACTTGTAACCTGCTTTCCCTGATTTATTAGCATCAGTATAGAACATACGGGCTCCAGTTATTGGAGCATCACGTACAATTTTAGGAAGAATCCAAGAAGTTCTCTTTATGAGGTTAATTCTACCACTTTTGGGATAGTTGTTATTAATTTCTCCCAAAAAATTAGCACAAGCTCTTTGCCACGGTTCATTGTCTTCCCATAACTTTTTTATTTCTTCAGTAGTAAAAGGCACTATAATTTCTGCTGGGTCTATACCTGCTAGTTGATGAAGTCTCAGCTTACCTTTTATAATTAATTCAGAGACTTTTTCCACATAAGTTTTTAATTTTTTACTTGGTTTATTAGGTATAAATATCCACTCTAAAATAATATCTTCCCTCTGCATTAGAATCCCTGTAGGAGAAATTCTGGAAGGCAATATGACTAGGATGCAGCTAAGATTTGGGTTCACCCTATCGACATGTGCCTCCTGTAATTTTTCCTCAATCATTGTCAGTTCCTTTTCTGCTTCAGCTGTCAGTTTTCTTGGACTATTCAAATCTTTATCACCATCTAAGGTTTTGTTTAAATGAACTATTAGATCAGGTGTTATCCCAACAGCTGGTCGTAGACTGGAAATGTCTCCTAACAATCTTTGGAAGTCATTAAGAGTCTTTAACCGGTCTCTCCTAATTTGTGCCTTTTGCGGTTTAATTTTCTCTAACCCTATTCTGTAACCTAGGTAATTAATAGAATTTACTCTTTGAATCTTTTCAGGGGCAATTTGTAATCCCCACTTAGGCAAGACTTTCTTTACTTCTTCAAACATCCTTTCTAAAATATCTTTATTTGAATCAGATAATAAGATGGCATCCATGTAATGATAAATAATGGACTTGGGGAATTGTTTACGAATTATTTCCAATGGCTTACTTACAAAATATTGGCACAATGTAGGACTATTGAGCATACCCTGTGGGAGCATAGTCCATTGATATCTCCTATTAGGCTGAGAATTATTATAAGTAGGCACTGTGAAGGCAAATTTTTCTCTATCCTTTTCTTGTAACGGTATAGTGAAAAAACAATCTTTCAAATCAATAACTATAAGAGGCCATCCCTTTGGTAATAGAGAAGGCAAAGGAATTCCAGATTGTAGTGGGCCCATAGGTTGAATTACCTTGTTAACAGCTCTTAAATCTGTCACCATTCTCCATTTACCAGATTTCTTTTTTACAACAAACACAGGAGAATTCCAAGGGCTGGTTGATTCTTCAATATGGTGAGCATCTAGTTGCTCTTGCACCAGCTGTTCCAATGCCTGCAATTTATCTTCAGCTAGAGGCCACTGTTTGATCCATATTGGCTTCTCAGTTTGCCATTTTAAAGGTAGCGCTGTTGGTACCTCTAAAGGTTTGTTATTTGCTGTATGTTCTTGTATAGCCTGAATGGCTGGTGACCTTTTTCCATAATACCTCATCATATCTTTCCTAGAATTATGAATTCCTGGAACTACCAGAATGTTAATCTGGGTATTCCATTGCTGTAGTAGGTCATGTCCCCATACATTTATGGCAATATTGGCTATATATGGCCTTAGTCTTCCTATTTGCCCTTCAGGCCCTATGCAGTCAACCCATCTTGTGCTTTGCTTTACACGAGATAGGGTTCCAATTCCCAGAAACTGAACATCTACCTCTTGAAGAGGTTAATTCGGATGCCAAGATTCTGGAGTAATGATACTTACATCCGCACCTGTGTCTAATAAGCCTTCAATAAAAGTGCCATTTATACAGACTCTTAGCTTTGGTCTTCAATCATTAATAGAAGTCTGCCAAAATATACGTTTAATCTGTCCTACTGGGTTTTTTACTCATTCTCCATGCATAATTCATCATTTAGACCAGTACTATTTTTTACAGCAGAAATTGGAGCTTTTAATTTTCTTAGTGAGGCACATTCTCCACTGTGACTGTGAATGACTGGGCCACTGTTGGCTTGGGGACCTGCGAGAGGCCCCTCAAGGAGTTTCCCGGCAGTATCGGGTTGCCTTGTTTGTCTGTTGTTGATCTGCATTCGTTGGACCAATGTCGGCCTTTACCGCATCTCCTACATATACCTGAAGGCCTAGGTCTCCTCTTTTTGTCATTCCCAGAGGAGATATTATTCCTAGAAATTCTGTGCTTGCAATCCCTTTTCAGATGTCCTAATTTACCACAATTAAAACACCTGGCAGTTTGATGTCTCCTCATTGCTGTAGAAACCGCTTCTCCTACCTAAGATTTATCATTATAGCTAAACGCCTCAACATTCATCGTATGCTGAATCCATTCATCCATAGGTGCTGATCTAGACTTTAAAGGCCCAATTATCTTTTTGCATTCTATGTTTGCATTCTCAAAAGCTAGAGATTCAAGAAGTATTCGTCTAGATTCTGGGTCTGTTACCCCTATGTCCAGAGCCTTAATTAATCTTTGCAAAAAGTCAACAAAGGGTTCTCTCTGTCCCTGCCTAATTCTGGTATATGATTCAACCCTTTTTCCTGGATCTTGTATCCTATTCCAAGCATTTAAAGCTGCTTGGTGACATAGACACAGTACTTCATCATCATAAAGAGCTTGGACCTGTGGATCAGCATATTCTCCTGCACCAAGAATTTGATCTTGGGAAACCTCGACACCTTTTGCTCTTCCTTGCTGTTCCATATGTTTGGATTCTTCTCTGAAATAAATTCTAAACATCAAGGAAGGTCCCTTATCTAAAACTGCAGACACTAACTGATGGAAATCATAGGGGTAGCTCTAGCATTAGAAGCCCAAGTCCTTATCATTTCCTTTACATAATCATTGTGCAAACCAAAATTAACAATAGCCTGCTTAATTTCTTTTAGATCATTCATTGCTATTGGCGTCCATCTAGCTTCTCCGACTCCCTTTGAGCCTTTAGAAGTTGACGCTTTGTCAGAATTAAGTATAGGGTATGTAGAAAAAACCTTGGGTAAGCCAGTTCTAATAGCTGGTGTTGGCATTGGAATCTGTCCTTGTGCCTTATTACTCTTTTCACCAGCTCCAATAATTTCTTCAATCATTTCAAGTCTTTTTATTATTGTCTTCATTATTGCCTCTTTTGAATCCTGAATCTCCTGACCTGCATGAGTTTCTAGTAAAGATAGTATGGTTCTTGGGAGTGCCATATTCTTCCTAAATGATAGAATATGCAAAAGAATACTAAAACCTAGTAGCCAGTAAATTAAGTTATCCTCATAGTCATATAAACCTTGCATGATACAACCCATTGTATTGGTAGCCCAAACAGTTAAATTCATATTGGAAACGAAAACTGCCATATTACCTATTATCCAGCAGGTGGCGCTGTTGCCAAGTCTCGACAAAAACGGGTTCCTGTTTGAGGGTCTGCCGAAATCTGCCTGTCTCTGCTTCCCGAGTGCTGGGATTAAAGGCGTGCGCCACCACCGCTTGGCCGGCCTCGAACTCACAGAGATTCGCCTCCCTCTGCCTCCCGAGTGCTGGGATTAAAGGCGTGCGCCACCACCGCTTGGCCGGCCTCGAACTCACAGAGATTTGCCTCCCTCTGCCAACTGAGTGCTGGGATTAAAGGCGTATGCCACCATCGCCTGGCCGGCCTCAGAGATCGTCCTGCCTGTCTGGATATTATGGGCCTGAAGGCCGAGTGTATCTCGGGCTGGACACTGGGGCCTAAGTCACGAACTAAACAAAAAACGGCGTACAGGGAACCGTAAACCCAGAATCCAGGGGTAGAGAAGAGTAACCAGGAAGCCGTGTATGCCTCCACACGACAGAGTCACCCTGAGGGGTTGCAGCTTCTGCAACCGGCAACCGCGTGCTCTGGTTCACACCACTTAAGAGCTGTACTTGCAAGGGAGATTTAAAAACGACTCAGAAAAGAGTAAACCACGCAGGAAGAGACTACGCGGGCCTGTGGAGTTTAAATCCACGTTGGGAGGCAGATGATAGGGTGCGTGGGGACTTGAAGTCAATCTGAGGTGTCTAAAAAAATATAAAGAACTGCAGCAAGAAAAGCCAGTGTGTGATAATTTATATTAAACTGCTGGCTCCACGCACAAGGCACAGGTTACAAGGCTGCCACAAGGCACAGGCCACACGGCCGCCGCAAGGCACAGGCCACACGGCTGCCGTAATGCACAGGCCACAGGGCCACCGCAAGGCACAGGCCGCAGCTAAGGAAGGGAGGGCTTGCGCCAAGCCAAACTCGAGCGGGGGAAGGAGAGGTCCTAGAAGCCCCACGTTGGGTGCCAGATGAAGGCGTAAGTCACGAACAATGCCACACCAGTTTGGAGTTATGATTAATAGGGTGTTATTTATTTAAAGGGGAAAAAACTTACAGATCACCGTCCCAGACAACAGCCATCTGCACAACCAGGAAGGGAGTCTAGTCTCCGGCGGAGCAGGAAGTGAAGAGAGCGAGCAGAGGAAATAGCCGCTTTTTTAAAGGGAGAGAGACCACGCCCCAATGGGCTGGTATCACAGCAGCTATTGGTTGGAGGGGCGGAAGGACCTCCCACAACAGTAGCATATTTAGCCATGTGTCTCATAGAAGAGCTGGCTCCAGCACTCAGGAAAGATGTCCCTACACCAACATTGAAAATATAGGAGAACAGGTGCTCCCAGGACTTTGGATCTATCTTGTCATCATTAGGTCAGCTGACCATTGTATGAAACATAAAAAGGTATATGATATTCCTGGAGCAACATGAGCTTGTTAAGGCTTTACAGGGATGTTAACAACTGCAAAATACTGGGAAATTCTACAGAGAATTTTACCAATGCTCAATGATCACTAGGTTTATTATCATAAAAATTGCTTCCCCCCAAAAGTCTTCATATTAAATGTATTTCTCATTAAAATTCAAATACATCTAAACAAAAAAAATTAAAAGAACAATAAAAGAATAATTTTCAACTTCATGTGGAACCTGGAACAACTCAGAAAAGCTAGAGAAATCCTAAAATGGAAAAGAACTGCTAGCAATAGTATTTACATAATCTCAATTCTACAGTTTACCTACTACACTTGAACCACATGGTATTAGCATAAAAGCAGACATGATAATCAATGTAATAAAACTGAATACCTTTAAATAACTCTATACATTTAAGGACACTTGATTTTTTATAAGATGCCCAGAAATACAATTGGAAAAAGACAGTGTCTTCAACCGAGGGTCCAGGTCCATACTTGTGACACTATAGTAAACTAAACTACAAATATTTTAAACACATCAGTATAATGTCAGACACACTGAATCTGACAGATGAGAAAGTGTGAAACTTTCTTGAATTAATTGGCAGAACAAACTTTCTGTTCAGAATACTGATATCAAAGGTGCTAAGAACAACTAATGAAAATGAATGCTTTTATGTGGGAAAGAACACTATCACTTAGTGAAAGCACTAGGCTACAAAATGGAAAATGATTCTTTTCAATTGCATATCCAATAACGGACAATATGTAAAATATATAAAGAATACACAAAAGAAAAATAACAAGAAAAAATAATTCAACTAAAATGGGGAACAGATATAAATAGGGAGTTCTCAAAAGGGGAAACTCAGATGTTTGAGAAGCACCTAAAGAAATGTTCTACATCGCTAATCATCAGGAAAATGCAAGAGAAACTTACTTTGAGATTTCAACTCACACTATTCAGAATGTCCAAGGCCCATAAAACAAATGACATCACTACTCCAAGGACATACAGTAAAGAGAACACTCTTACATTGATGATGGTATTACAAACTTGTACATTCCTCTTGGAAATCAGGATGAACTACATGTAGCCATAGAAGTTAAGTACAGAGTAAGTGATTATGGAGTTGGTGGTCAATTTCTCCTATGAAGGTAATATAAATTACAGTCATGGATGGAGTTGGGCAATGGGACAAGAAGAGAAAAATAAGAGAGAGATAGGAGAAGGGTTGAGGGAGTGAAAACAGGAATGGGCAATTTGAGTTTTATATGGAAACCTAATAAAGTATAGGTTTCCAAAACTACATACGTATATGAAGGTCATTTAAGTGCAATTATCATATAATAGCAGATATGGAGCTCCAACTGAACATCTATCATAACCAGATGAATCTTCCAGATAAGAAACAATGCTTCACAACCCATTGATAAATGAAGTAGCTGAACCGGTGCCCATTTAGAGCCGTCATCCCTACTGACTACTCTTCACCAAACTGGAATATATTATGCATGCCACCAGAGTACAAAGGTAATGTCAATCCAACTCTAGACTTATTTTATACTGTAATGACCTGCCTGCATGATGTGCTTGTGCAATACTGCTATAAAGCTTGTGGGAGTAAATAATCAATATTTAATTTGATTGAAGGCCAACTCCATTAGATGAAACCCATCCTGGACAGTGCTTTCATGGCAAAGGCCTTAAGAGTAGATAAGCCAGGCAAGAACAAATGTTATTGTTCTTCTAAGGGAACCTGTTAATAAATAAAATGACTCCACTTGAAATTCTATTTTTATAGATCAGTGGTTTGCTCAGCTATTTTCTGAAAAGCTTCCTCCTTCACTAACTGTGTATAAGCACCAATACCTATGACCAGACAAATTGCAAAGAAAAAGAGACCATGGAACACTCAGTCCTAAACAGGATGTTTACATCAAATCCCTTCTATCAGTGCTCAGGGAATGTTGAAGAAGAGGAGGTAAAAAGAGTGAAAGAGATGGAATATATACATATTAGAGTACTACTCAGCAGTAAAAAAACAAGGACTTCTTGAAGTTTGCATACAAATGGATGGAAATAGAAAACACTATCCTGAGTGAGGTAAGCCAGACCCAAAAAGAGGAACATGGGATGTACTCACTCATATTTGGTTTCTAGCCATAAATAAAGGACATTGAGCCTATAATTCACGATCCTAGGGAAGCTAAATAAGAAGGTGAACCCAAAGAAAAACATATAGGCATCCTCCTGAATATTAACTTTCATCAAGCGATGAAAGGAGACAGAGCACAGGACTGAAATCTCAAGGTCCAAATCAGGAGCAGAAGGAGAGAGAGCACAAGCAAGGAACTGAGGACCGCAAGGGGTGCACCCACACACTGAGACAATGGGGATGTTCTATCGGGAACTCACCAAGGCCAGCTGGCCTGGGTCTGAAAAAGCCTGGGATAAAACCGGACTCGCTGAACATAGCAGACAATGAGGACTACTGAGAAGTCAAGAACAATGGCAATGGGTTTTTGATCCTACTGTACCTATTGGTTTCGTGGGAGCCTAGGCAGTTTGGATGCTCACCTTACTAGACCTGGATTGAGGTGGATGGTCCTCGGACTTCCCACAGGGCAGGGAACCCTGATTGCTCTTTGGGCTGATGAGGAGGGGGACTTGATCGGGGGCGGGGAGGAAGAGGGAAATGGGAGGCAGTGGAGGGGAGGAGGCAGAAATCTTAAATAAATACATAAATAAATAAATACATAAATAAATAAAGAGTGAAAGAGACTGATCTGATACATACTACCAGAAAAAATAAGACTTTTTGAATAAAGCAAAGTTCTAGGACAGTCAGAGATTTTACACAAAGAAATCCTGACTGTAAAGCCAAAAAAAAAAAAAAGGAGGGCAAATAAACGAAAAAGGGAAAGAAACAAGTAGTTTAACAAACAAACTACAGAATGGTAACAAAGTTTTACCAGGTGCATGTTAGAGTAGAGCTAAGATCCAGCATTTACATAAATTACAGAAACTAACTATTAAGGAAATATAAGTTCTAATCCAAATATAAAAATAAGTATTGCATAAACAACTTTGCAAAATATAAAGAAATCACAAAAGTCCAGTAAATATTTTTAAAAGTGGGAAATATCCATAGGCATCATAGTAGTTCAAATTAAAACTATTTTGAGATACCATCCTGCCCCAGTAATATTGGTTACCATCAACATATTTGACCACAAATATTGAAAACAAAGTAGATAGGGCACAGCCCTAATTCACAGTTGGTGTAGATGTGATCTAATTCAACCCTTGTGGAAATCATTTTGGGAATTTCTCATAAAATTAAAAGTGGGTATACCATAAGAACTGGATATCTTTTTGCTGGGTATGTATCCAGAGACTCCCATATCATGCCTAGAGATATTTGTACCCCCATGTTTATTACTGCATTTTTTATACTACAACAAGGAATTACAAACAGGATATTTGTTCATAGACAGATCAGTCAATAATAACTATGTGATATTTATTTATTCATATACATTATATGTATGTATGTAGATATAAAATATGGACATATTTCTCATCTCTAAAGACTATTGAAAATAGAAATTATATTATGGGAAATGAGTGGTTATAGAATATTTTAAAAATTTTTAGTGCTCTATAAATAATACTATTCAAGATTTCCTTTTCCTCCCCTCCTCTCATTTCCCTCCCACTCCCACACTCACCTTCTCCCGCTCCAGTCGTAAGAGAGGGCAGGGTTACCTGCCATGTGGGAAGTCCAAGGCCCTCCTGCCTACATCCAGGCCTAGGAAGGTGTGCTTCAAAACAGACTAGGATCCCAAAAAGGCAGTACATGCAGTAGAGACAAATCCCAGTGCCATTATCATTGGCTTCTCAGTCAGCCCCAATTGTCAGCCACATTCAGAGAGTCCATTTTGATCACATACTTGTTCAGTCAAAGTCCAACTGTCTTTGGTGAGCTCCCATTAGATCAGGCACACTGTCTCAGTAGGTGGACAAACCCCTTGTGGTCCTGACTCCCTTGCTCATCTTCTTCCTCCTTCTGCTCTTCAACTGGACGTTGTGAGCTCAGTCAAGTGCTCCAAAGTGGGTCTGTGTCTCTGTCTTCGTCCATAGCCAGATGGAGGTTCAATGGTGATATTCAAGATATTCATCAGTGTGACTATGGAACAAAGCTAGTTCAGGCACCCTCTCCTCTACTGACCAAGGACCTAGCTGGGGACATCCCATTGGATACCTGGGAACCCCTTTAGAGCCAAGTCTCTTGCCAACCCTAATATCTTTTCCCATGTTCCAATATCTGTCCTTTCTCCATCTCAACCATCCCACTTCCACAAGCTCTCCCCAATCTTCCCCTTCTACCTTCTCTCTCCCCCCTCCTTTACCCCACCCCACCCCTATCCTCATGCTCCCAACTTTTTCCTGGTGATCTTCTCTGCTTCCAATATCCAGGAGGATCTATATATGTTTTACTTTGGGTACAGCTTATAATTTAGCTTTACTAGGATTGTGAACTATAGGCTCAATATAATTTAGCTTTACTAGGATTGTGAACTATAGGCTCAATATCCTCTTTTTGTAGCTAAAATCCACTAATGAGTGACTACATACCATATTCATATTTTTTGGGTCCGGATTATGTCACTCAGTATGGTGTTTTCTATTTCTATCCATTTGCGTGCATAATTCAAAATGCCATTGTTTTTTACCACTGAGTAGTACTCTAATGCGTATATATTCCACAATTTCTTTATCCATTCTTCCATTGCAGGGATCTAGGTTGTATACAGGTTCTGGCTATTACAAATAATGAACATAGTTGAACAAATGCTTTTGTAGTATGATTGGGCATCTCTTTGTTATATTCCCAAGAAGTGGTATTGCTGGATTTTGAGGTACGTTGACTCCCAAATTCCTGAGAAACCACCACACTGATTTCTAAAGTGGTTGTACAAGTTTGTATTCCCACCAGCAATGTATGAGTGTACCCCTTAGCCAGAAACATTAAGGGAATTGGAGGGGGTCTGTACTCCGTTCCCTGGACCATCCGACTGGGTAGACACACACTCACCATCTGGATAGAATTTTTTATATTAAATGGGAATGAGTGTGATTCAATCTTTGAAAGGATGGGAACATATTTTCCACACATATACAGAATCTAGGATAATATGTGTGTGTCTATGTATAAAGTATATGTACCTATGAATACATATAGCCTATAGTAAAGAGAACAAGAAAGGCTAAATAATTGCAGATGAGGAATGACTGAACATAGGCAATGTACATAAATTATGGAATAATATGTTGGTAAATATTTACCTAGTTCTAATTCTGTCATGGATATTTTATTTTTGGTTTCAGTACAGTGCAATTTTTGAAGAAATTATAATTCCTATGTGAAACTCCATGGCTTCTATTCCAAAAGGCTAGCCACTCTAGCATAGAATCATTAATACAATATCAGTAAGGAAGTGCATGTTTCATATTCCAAGTAATTCATTTACATTTCTTAGGATTTATAGCTTAAGTTTTTTTAAAAAATCTTATTGTTTTAAAGCATGAAAATTCAATAAATGATGTAAAGTTTTTATCATTTTATACTCTAACTTAGAGGTCACGAGGATTCAACTGTTAGCAGTGCAAGGGACTTTTATTTTGGATCACTTCCTTTAAGAAATAGATCTTGTATTCTGTTTATGCTTGCATTTGTGGTTCATTATCATTAGTCATATTTTCCATTTCTAAAACGCCTTCATTTTACATATACTTGAATGCTTCCCAAATATAGCAAGAATAGCACAGACACTGAGAGCAACAGTTAATAAATGGGACCTCCCAAACTGAGAAGATTCTTTAAAGCAGAGGACATGGTCAACAGACAAAATAGCAACATATAGGATGGGAATAAACTCTTTACAAACCCCACAGTGGACAGAAGACTGATAAAGAAGCTTGAGATCAAAAGAACAAATAATCCAATAAAACATGGGGTACAGACTTAAGCAGAGAACTTGCAACAATATACCTCAACACCCAGCAATACCACTGTTGCTTATATACCCAAACAATGTTCAAAAATACCACAAGGACATGTGGTCAAATATGCACATAGTAGCATTATTTGAAATAGCCAGAACCTGGAAAAAACTAGCTGCCACTTAACAGAAGTATAGATAAAGAAAATGTGGTACACAATGGTAAAAACTAATGACATCTTCAAATTTGCATGGAAATGGATGGATCTAGAAAAAAATAATATTGAGTGAGGTAACCTAGATCCAGAAAGACAAATATAATATATGCTCAGTCATAAGAGGCTTCTATACACAAAACAAAGAAAAAAAACAACTTATGGTTCAGTCCTCGAGGAAACCTACACAACAAAGAGAACCCTATGTGAGAAATGCATGGATCTACATAGGAAGGAGAAAAAGACCTTATCTCCTGAGTAAATTGGGAGTATGTGTGTCATTGGAAAGGGTAGATGGGAAGGGGGTGAAGGAAGTAGAGTAGAGAAAAATATATAGCTCAATAGAAACAATAAAAAAATATGTATGTTGGAAGATAACATATAAAGTAAACTCAGGATACAGAGATGGCACAGGAGCTAAGAGCACTGGCTGCTTTTCCATAAGCCTTGAGTTCAATTTCCAGCAACCACGTGGTTGCTCACAGCCATCTATAATGAGATCTGGTACCCTTTTCTGGCCTGCAGGCAGAACAATTTACATTAAAAAAAAAGTAGTTACAATGGTTTGCTATAATCTATTTAGAACCATTCCAGACCAAGGTAAAAGGTCTATTAAATTTTACAAAGCTCAAATTCAACAGTTGCCTTAAACTGCCAAATAAAGCAAAAGCAAAGCCATTTGGAAAACATAAAATTATCCTTGGTCTTCTTTGACTAATCCTAAAAATATCTCTCACTGGTCACTAAACTCATTCTCCTTTGAATAAACAAATTGGGAAGGAATTATTAGTTGTATTTAATTCCTAAGGTAAGGACTATAAGCTAATGACTTTTTTTTTTTTTTTTTTTTTTTTTTTTTTGATTTTCGAGACAGGGTTTCTCCGTAGCTTTTGGTTCTTGTCCTGGAACTAGCTCTTGTAGACCAGGCTGGCCTCGAACTCACAGAGATCCGCCTGCTCTGTCTCCCAAGTGCTGGGATTAAAGGCGTGCGCCACCACTGCCCAGCTGACATAATTTAAAAGGAGTGTGGAAATAAGAAATTTTCATAATGAATAGTAAGTCTTTGAATTATGTAAGAACTGTGGAAGAATTCTATGTTTTGCTAATGTCACTGTAAAATCTTCATCATAGAATTATTTTAGTGAACTTAGTAGTACTTAGTATAACGCAAATGGACTTTTATCAAAAGTTAGGAAATTCTCTTGTAAAATAGCCCAAATTTTACAAAAAATAACCATTCTTACATTTTCTTTAAAGGAATAGCTTTATATCATACAAACAAATATCAAATATGAAAATTACATTCCTGTAATAATTTTTAAGTCTCAAAGTGTGAGTTTTGATTAAAACTGTAATGTGTTTTTCAAAGAAACCCCAAAGTGTCATCTACTGTATGTTTATAATATTACAATGTTGCATAACAAGTTTCAAAGAAATATGTCAAAATGCAATGCATACATGCAAATAAAATATGCCTGTTTTGACATCTTCGATTCTTGTCTCCTTAAATTTGCTATTGGCAAAGAGAAATTTATACCCTCTTTACAGTTTCTCATAGCTCAGCCATTCTGTAAAGTCGCCACTTTTCAATGTAGAGACTTCTGTGGTTGATACAGCACTAAAAATCCTAGATGATTTTCCTGAGAAATTAGTGTATGGAGCAATATTACATCCTGTCTGTTTCTCTGGCCTTGTACACCCACTCTTGCTCCAGAGCAATCTTGCATGAAGGTTTGTGTATGGGCTCACACTTAAGTTCCCTCACTGTGCCTCTTGTACAGTAGTAAGTAGCAGTGTCCTCAGCTCTCAGACTGTTCATTTGAAGGTAGAGGGTGTTTTTGGAATCGTCTCTGGATATGGTGAACCGGCCCTTCACAGATGCACTGTACTCTGTTGTGTAACTATTAGCTTTGTTTCTAATAAGGCCAACCCACTCCAGTCCCTTTCCTGGAGGCTGGCGGACCCAGTGCATATAATAATTACTGAAGGTGAATCCAGAGGCTACACAGGAGAGTTTCAGGGAACCAGCAGGCTTCACCAAGCCTCCTCCAGACTCCACCAGCTGCACCTCACACTGGATACCTTCAATAATAGAGAATTCCAGT
The DNA here is from genome assembly GCA_963919705.1 of Alexandromys oeconomus. Lineage (NCBI taxonomy): Eukaryota > Metazoa > Chordata > Mammalia > Rodentia > Cricetidae > Alexandromys > Alexandromys oeconomus. The sequence goes on along the minus strand of CAWTZB010000260.1, from coordinate 6,753,711 downwards.
GAGGAAAATGTAACATACACACACCATCCCTCTTACTAATTTCCACCTCTTACTCATGCTCTCACAACTCAGCGTATCTTCTTCCCATAAATTACCTTTTAAAAGATTTACAAGGAATATGCATTTTAGCCACAACTTCATGGTGAGCGGTCTGTGTTCAGTGTTGATCTCTGAATGGGAAGAAAGGAAAACTCAGCACTGGGCTCCCCTGCAAGAGTGACAGAGTCAGGACTGGGCTGGTTTTCACAAGGAGAGGGAAGCACAATTTGCATTTCTTCCTTCCTGCTATGTAATCAGCTCTAGGATAGAAACAATATAGGGTGCAGTTTTCAGTTCAGAACACAAAAATAACTAGATGAGTTAGGTATCAATAACAGTATTTCAATATTGTATTTTATCTAATGTGGATATGTTAACTCTTTAAATTTTATGAATTAACCATGTCTAAAACTCTGTTTGATTCACAAATATAATAAAATATTATTTTGAATATTTTTAAAGAATTGATATAAAGCTGAATTAATGTTGAATAGAATTATTGAAATCTAGAAACTTCTTTAAAATCTTAGCTCAGGAGGGTAGAATGCACAAATTTCTAGACCTGATCCTCTCTTCTGACAAACATATATTGAAGAAATATGCCTGCTCTCCAGAATTACCCTTTGATATGTGACAAAGTATACTGAAATCACATTTTACACTTGTTTGACTACTTTAACATTTTGGTGTTATGTATTTATCATGCTTAGGAATTAATTCACCTTTAATTTTAAGATCCTTTAAGAGGCAAAGTTTCCACATCTGGGACAATCAACAAGTCTCCTGCCTGGACTCTAAGCCACACATAGATGTGCTTCATTTATCTTCACTCCTTGTAGATACGACATTCTATGATGTTTGATCAATAAGTCACAGAATGAGAAATCTCACTCAGTAGCAATCATCTACCAGAAGTTTCCACCCAGGGGAACGGCCTCAGGAACATTTCTGCAACCATGATGAAATAATGACTACCTTCATTTTCTGTAGGTTATGTGCAACAAACCACTGTTCCTCTGAAATCAAAAGTCAAATGGTCATGTAAACTTCAGGAATGTTAGCAATCCTTCTCCTCCTATGGCTCTTAAATTCTTTACATTCCCTCTTCTATAATTTTTTAAGACTTTGGATGGAAAGTTTATAAAGCTGACTTATGTATCTACTGAGGTTATGGAAACCTCACTACCTTCGTAGTGAGCAATAACTCTCCATACTTATTGGTGGATAAAGATAAACTTTTTAATAGTAGTACATGCCTCATTCTGGCTAATGCACAGAAGAGATCCAGCCTCTCAGAGAGGAACATTTACCAGTGTACATAGACTTTTGGCGCTACACTCCACCCATGCTACCATCCTCATGTGTCTTTGTTTGTTTGTTTGTTTGTTTTTGAGACAGGGTTTCTTTGTAGCTTTGGTGCTTGTCCCGGAACTAGCTCTTGTAGACCAGGCTGGCCTCGAACTCTCAGAGATCTGCCTGCCTCTGCCTCCCAGGTGCTGGGATTAAAGGCATGTGCCACCACTGCCCGGCCTCATGTGTCTTTCAGATCCCAGGTTTCACTTTGATCAATATAAACAGAGAAAAAAAGCCTGTAAGTCTAGCCACCTGGGGAAACTGGTATTCAGCAGATATATTTCAAGAATCATTTCTTAAGTATACCAGATGGTTTTATCTAATAATCATTACCTACGGTCACATTGCCCACCTAGAACTATTCTGAAAGGAACTTAATGCAGGTATAATCTGCCCTAGTATACAAATATGTTTTATAGTAACATTATCTTTAATTTGGGAAAGAGCCCAATGGATTCTTATAAATCAAAATTGTCTCTCTTTTTTTTTGTGGGAATGGAGTCACATTAGAAGTCAGTCTTTAAAAACAGACATTTACAGATGTGGTTTCTCAGCAATGCTAAACATCAATTATGCTACAAACTTTTCTGACAATCCAGGCCATTAAACTATTTATCTTATAGTCAGATTAGTGGCAGTTTTTCTTTAGCTATATACTACTTTGTATAGCTTATTTTTAAGTAGGTTGATAGCAAATCCTTCATATCATAAATTTTACTGTTTGAGGTTTCTCCTGCATCACTGCTGGGTGCTCAGACTGACATATTCTCATTATGTGCATGAGTTATGAGTTAATCAGTAACTAATTCATGGAAAGAAGAACTGAATCATTTTTGTAAACAATTTGCTGCTTGGCATGAGGCCTGCCCTTAGGTGTGGTATGTGTACCACAGAGGCTGTATTTGAAGAATTAATGTTTCCTTTAGTGGTTGTAATGTGAACACAGCTTCTTCATTAAGAGTGGGGTCTTGTGTTATATATTTTTTTCTTAGGACTGGGTCCTCACATAGCTTGTTCCTCTGCCAGCCTTGTTCATTCTGTTACATTCTCTGTGAGTTCAAATGTATGTCAGTCCTGTTGAGTCTGGAAAGTAGCACAATTTTTGTGGTGATTTCATTCCCCCAGAGACTCTCATAATCTTTCTCAACACCTTCCACACTGATCCTTGTGTCCAGGTGTGAGGGATTTGATGAAGACCCCCCATTAGAACTGAGAAATAGACAGCCGAGGAATGTTAAAAACTAAATGAAATATCGATAACACCTCTTTCAAGTTTTAAGTTACTTCATGGAAGATGAGATGGATAGATGTCAAAAACCAGAATATAGAGAGCAGTGCCTTAAAATGCTGTTTTTTGATGTGATAAGGCCATCACAACCATGAACATCAAGAGATTTTGAGCACCATGCCTAGGCAGTTGGATCTGGGTTGCATAAAATAGCTTACTCAGCATGACCTGGGATCAAGCCAGTCAGCAACTCTTATTCTAGCAGCTATCACCACAGAAATTATATGAATGTTACTCATAGCTATGATTTGTACAAATGGTACTTTACTTTCATCTGAAAACATTTTAATACAAATATCTATAAATAACAAATCTAGGGATAAGTGTCCTGTCTGTTGTACTGAGATCCTCTGAGACCCTACAAACCATTAAACACAGCATGGCCTTAATTCCTGTGTGATTGAAGCAGGAATGTCTGCAGGTCTCATCAAGTAGAGCAAAGATTCCCACATATCTAGTCTTTTAATATTATAAATGAGGAAACTTCTGACTATTAATATTGAGCATGGAGTTAATAATGGATGGGTAAAGTGAATTGAATAGTTTTCCTCCTTGTTCACAATATTCATGCATGGAAGTATGAACAATTTAATCAAACATTTTATGTGCTAAAAAAATCATTGTTCAATGAAAATCACAACTTTCTATTTATAATGAGGTGATAAAAGGAAAACAAGTAATTATTTTTTCATTTGCTCTAAAGATAGAGTTAATTTGGGGTCTCTTGAATAGAGAGTCATAGGTCAACAATTTTCTGAAGTATGGATCAGTTTCAGAAAAGTAATATCAGGTAAAAGAACATCATAGCTCACAGAGAACTGAGAACAGAGATGTATTGTTCCTTGCTTAGCATGAGACACCCCTGCCATTCTCACCAAAGTGGCATGTTGTGGTGGAACAAAATATGGTGATAACTTATTCCACAGGATATTTTGATTTAGCAGAAATATTCCCGGATTAACCAGATTCTTTTACAGTTATTAATAGTATATGAGAAGAAACAGAAATACCATTCCTCAGTCCCCTTAAATCTATAACTTGCACTCAGCTGGATTTAAGGTAAGAACCTTACATCTATGTTTAGAACAAAGGTCAGAAGTTTTTTTCTATATTAAAAAATAAAACCACCAATATGACGATAAACATACTTGATTAAGTAATGCAATCATGTGAAAAAGACAAATACAAAAAGGTCAGGTCTGTTTCTGTCTCTAAGTGAAAGTAGAAATATTAGGGACCTATAAAAGTTATTTATCTGATTTAGTGTGGCATCGCTTCTTTTATGATTCTTCTAATCTTAAACACTGTCCTGTAGGAATATCACTGAGGCTTTTGCTGAATGTCATGAAGAAATAGCCTCACAAATACCATGGAATTTCATAAGCATATGAATCTCAACAGTGTCATTTCAGCAATTAGAGGTGATTTTCTGCATTTAGTTTCTGTTAGATTGTGTGGTATATATTTTTAAATTGCAAAACAACACAGCTATATTTTCACAGAAATACAGACTAGGCATGCAGAGTGATTTTTTTTTTTTGCTATCATGAGATGAAGTGACATCCAAGACCTCAGAACCAGCACACAATTATGTCTGCATCTGCCCCTGCTATATCTCTGTTCCCAATGTGAGTTCTTCACTCCCTGCTGGTTTTGAGCACTCCTATATGAAAGTTTGTATCAGAGTTCCTATCTTACTGAAGCCCTGCATTGTGCCTCTGACACAGTAATTAATGGAAGTTTCAGATCCTAAACTACTCATTTGCTGGTAGATGTTGCATTTGAAATCATATTTTGAGATGGTGAATCTGCCATTCATAAACTTTAAATATTACACTGGATAATTCTAACATTTTGTTACAATTTGAGGAACCCACTCTGGCCTCTTCCTAGTATCCTGGAGAAGCCAGTCCATACAGGAGTCACTGATGTGAATCCAGAAACTGAAAAAGACTTCCAGGCTGCACCAAGCCTGTCCTGAACTCCAGTAGCTGCACCTCACACTGGACACCTGAAAACAGCAAACTCTGTCATTAAACTGTCATAAATGTGTATTGTTACCCTCACTCACATCCATTCACACATTGAGTATCTGTCCTTACCTATAGATTACCTTTTAAAAGAGCAACTAGGAAGCTGGGTGGTGGTGGCACAGGCCTTTAATCCCAAAACTGGGGAGGCAGAGGCAGGCAGATCTCTGAGTCACCCTGGTATAAAAGAGCTAGTTCCAGGACAGCCACCAAAGCTACAGAGAAAGCTTGTATCAAAAAAAAAAATAAGCAACTAGCCAAACTTATCTTAGCCTCAACTCCATGTCAGATGTGCTATTTTCAATGATGAACACTTTATCACTTTATGGAAGGACTTGTGAGTGCAGAGCTAAGTGTATCTGTCAGAGCTGAAGATTTAGAGTTGGTTTTATTGCACAAGAGAGAACATTATTTGTCTATCTCCCTGCTATATCATGAGTTCAGGAGTAGGCACCTGGGGGAAACAACTAATAGTGCAGATATCTGAGATGAAGTAGAGATCAAGGTGATATTTATAGCATCAAATTATTACTTATTGTGCTGGAGATATAGCACAGTTGGTAGAAAAATTGTGAGCATGCCTGAAACCCTGTTTTCATTCCCAGGACAGAGGTAGAGCAGTGAATTGTATGTTTGAGTTATGCTTCGATGATATGAAACTCTGTATCAAAACATAAATAGAAGGGATGAAAAAAGACATGTTTAGTATAAGATTATAGTTATCATATAAATAAAAGTTTTCAGTCTTACTCTATTATGCTTTTTACACTTAAACTTATCTATGGTCTTGGTAGAATTTATTAAATAAATTCATAGGATATTATACATTGAAAAACTAAAATATATTAATTTTAGGGGAATTTTATAGTTTACAGTGAATAATTAATAGATACATAAAATTGAATAAGGCAAATGTGGCTGAAACCATAGCTCAGCAGTACAGTATACCATGCATAATGCTCAAAGTTTTATTGCAGAAAATAAAAAGATCTTCATTACATGAAAACAAATACTGAGATTATTCTTTGGTCAAAATAAAAACAGATTCTAGAGTTTTCTTTAAACTTTAGCTTTTTCAGAGCTGACCACCCATGAATCAATGCAACATGCTCCACATAAAATCTCCATCAACTCTTTTTTGACCTCCTTAAGATAGCAATAGACCTATTTCTCTCCACGCCATATCCTTCTGCCTTGGAGCTCCTCAAGAATTTACTTTTGTCTCACCACCAGCCAAGCTTTATTTTTCCTCACAGAAATAATTCACTTTGCCCTTATATACTTGCTCTCCCTGCACCATCAGGTAGTCCATCTCTTTCCATTCTCACAAGCCACTGTCTTTCTGTGACCCCTCACTCCCTTTCCTATCTGTCATTCCCAACATCATCAACAGGCTTTTTCATGCTCCTGCTTTTCTGAACTGCTAAGTAGACATTGTTTTTACTCACTAATACTTTTCCGACTTCCCCAAGTTCTTACCTGTAAGTGGAAAACAAACAAACAAAAAAAAACCTACCTGACTTCTCTAGAATTCTCTTGTTTCTAATTATATTTGAAACTTCCCATTCATTAAGGTGACTTGTCTCCCCTCAACATCTCAAAGGCCCTGTGCCTTTTGTCACTCACCATGACACACGAAGGGGTAGGGCAATCAGACATGAAGAAACCACAAGTTGTCAAGGTACAAGAGGACAATCAATTGGTCTTCTGGTCTTTGGATAGTATCTGTTTATGTAAACAGTAGTCCTGGATGTCAGTTCCTCATAATAAAGCAATATCTCAAACCTCTCATGACTTATTCCTTTTCAGAACATTAAACCCACCTACACTGAAAGAATAAACATAAATTGAACACGAAGAATGACTTAAACATTTGAAATAGATAAGCCTCTAAGCAAATGATATAATGATAACTGATTCTACTGAAATTCAAGACATCAATGGAAATTACTTTGAAAATGTTTACTCTGAAAAGCTGGATAAAACAGAGCCAATATAGAACTTCTGAATTCATATCATTATCAAATTAAGATCTGAAGGTACAACCAATGTAGACAGACCCATTTTCACCAAAATTTCTTCTGTTATTAAAAGTTTCATCTTAAAGAAAATAACATAAATAGCCAAGATCACAAGCCCTTCCCAGTCTAAAGGTAGTTATCTCATAGTAATCAACAATGAAGTTTACATGAGTGATTTTCCAGGAAAACTTTTTCCAAGCTATTATTATAACCATGCTCCAGCAACAAAAAGAGGATATGTACACACAAAGACTAGAATATCATTTTCACCATCTTCATCAATAACAACAAAATGAGACTGATTAGAATGAAATTAAGAAGAAATCTAAGTTATAAACAGATTAAAATAAGGTTAAGAATTGCTGAATACAAAACTAAACTAATTATGAAAATGAAAACATTAATAATTAAAAAAAACTGTAGAAGGACACAACAATAGAATGGACCATGACAAAAAAACTGTGAATCAAGACTGGAATGTAATGTCAAGTTATTGAGTCACTCAGTGAAGGCCAATTAGAAAATATGCAAGTATATATGAGTAGAGTATGGGAATTCATTGGGACAGCATGAAGAGATGTAAGTATTCTTTGGATTAATGGAGTTTGACGAGGCAAAAAGTATGATGGCAAAGGCATAAACATTATTTTCAATACAAACATAGAGAAAATGTCCTAATCATATAGAAAAAGATGCCTGTCTAGGCTAAAATGGACTACAGGTAGGACACCAACCTGGAACAGGAAAGAAACTCCCCATGATATACAGCTAGAATATTAAAACCACAAAATAAGGAAAGGGTATTGAAAATTACAGGAGAGGTCAACTCAGTTTAAAGGCAGGTTTATCAGAATAATACCTAAATATTTGACAGAAACACTTATGCCAGGAAGACCTGAAAAAATGTACACCATGTTTTAAAGAGCACAAATCTCAGTCCACACATGTCTATATAATAAAAGCATATGCCAAAATTAAATGAAAAAGAAAAGTAAAATGGTTTCAATAAACAGTTATAATCACTAATTAAGTTTCTCAGAGATAAATGAAATATTTAGTTTGAAGAGACTCAAAACACAGTCACAGGGAATAAGTAAATTATTACAGAATTCTTAATCCTGAGTTCCAACTAAATACCCAAAACAACAAATGACAGGAAATATCTACTGCTTCCAGTAATAGCTGTTAGTACTGATGGTCTCAGGGTCATGATAAAATGATTTATAGAAAAGATTGGATTAGGAAATAGGAACATTCTTGTTGCTGCCTCTGAGAAACAGATCCCATTATCATGCCACATAACCTTAAGTTAAGGCTATAAAAAGGGACTCCAAGCAAAATGAACTAAGAAGAAAACAAACTAGCTATTCAAGTATATGATATAAATATTACTAAACCAAGCCAGTTAGAAGAGATGAAATTTTTTTCATACACATTAAAGAAAGTTTTCAACAAAAGAGTAATATAATATAAATATATATGCAGCAAAATGTCCACCAATTTTTTCAAAAAAGACATCCTATTAGTTCTAAAAGCATAGATTATTACCAATGTTTATACTGTTGGCAGATGACATGTAACTTAAAGATGTCTATCAAGAATTATGCCAAAATACTGAAGAAAGTTGTCCAGTGTGCTGGCTAGTTTTAATTTCAACTTGAAACAGGCTAGAATCATTTTGAAAGAGTAAAACTCAACTGAGAAAATAGTTTAACCATTCTGTGGCTCACAAAGACCTAGGCACTGAATCCTAGAGTTCACTCTTCAGCAGGAGACACACCTGTGAGCATCCACAAAGTGACTCAAAATGGTGTAACAGAACATGGTAAGTCCTTTCTCTACAGAATATTAATATTTTGACTTAGCAGATAGATTACTCAGTTAGTTATGTATTTCTTAAATTTTTTTTAGATTCTATGAAAAGAGGCAGAAGAGTCAGGGAAACTTGGACAGACTATTTACCAAAGACTCTCTTCAAATTCCCACAGTAGTGACAGCCTAAGTCTCAGCCAAGTTTGATATGTCTCCTGTCAATATTGAGAACAAAGGTCAGATTTTGTTCTAGATGCACAAACTATAGTAGGATTGATGATGGTGATGATGATGAAAGGAATATATTAAGTACCAGAAAATGGATCAGGTTTGTTAATGAGGTGCAAAGTTATCTCAAAAAGCAGAAATATTTAGGACACTTTAAAGTGATCAGGTCACACAGTGTGCCTACTCCTACCACCCCCAATCCTAAAAACTGCTCTGATCAGAATATGCCCTGAATCTCATGAGAGATAAGCCTCACCAATATTTCTAACCTTCACTAGCACTTGATCCAAATCACATCAAAAGTCATATCAGAGGCAGAGGTAATGTTTAACATTTAGTTCATTTAGACCTTGATTGTGTGTTTGAGTGTGTGTGTACATGTGTTTCTGTGTGTATGCTAACTGAGAAAAAGCCAAGCTCTATTTTTGCAGACCATCCAGATCACAAAACAAGTGCAAAGACTATTGTGAGAATTAGAGTACCAGCTGAGACTGAGCCAACAGAAAAAAAAAAAAAAAACAACCAACCAAACAAACAAAAAACAATGAATTGCATCTGCACCTGTTGCTATAATGTGTTTGTTTTCCATGTGCACTCTGCGCCCTCTGCTAGTTCTGAGCACTCCTGAAGGAAGTGATGTGTCAGGGTTCATACCGAAGTCTTTTCACTGTGTCCTTAATACTGTAATAAATGGCTGTTTCATCCAATCTTAAGCTGTTCATTTGCAGATAGACGCTGTCTTTATAATAATTTCTTGATATGGTAAATCTAACTTTCACACACTCTGAATAGTGTATTTCAAAATTATTATATTTCCCTCTAATGCATCATTCCCTGTAAGCTCCATGGAGACCAATTCTTGGTGGACATAAGAGGTGAGACAAAAGTGGCCCTGGGACCTCGGACCTCCACCTTCCTCAAACCTCCATGTAAATGAAAGGCCAGAATCCCCCTCCCCAGGTGCCTCCAGCAATCCTGGCAGCCTGCAGGAAACTGATCTGTTGGGCAGCCATCTACCCCACTCCCAATGCATCTTTCCCTGTGAGCTCTATGGAGTCCAATTTTTGTAGACATAAGAGTTGAAGGAAGAGATGGGAAGGTGCCAATGCAAGAATTTCTCTAATGTCCTATAAAGTAACATGGTACCACCAGAACCCAGCAGTCACACAGCAGGAAGACTTCATCATCCTAACCCTGAAAACAGAAAAAAAAAACTTTAAATGATACTTAATGAAAATGATAGAGATCTTTAAAGAAGAAATGAAAAACTCCCTTAAAGAAATGTAGTTGATGCTTTCCTTCTTTCATTGTATAATTTTAGTTCATTTGTCAAAAATCAGGTGTTCATAGGAAAGAAAGCATCTTTAACAAATGGGACTGGCATAACTGGATGTCAACCTGTAGAGAATGAAAATACATCTGTATCTATCACTATGTACAAAACTCAAGTCCAAATGGATTAAAAACTTCAATATCAATCTCAACACACTAAGTGTGATAGAATAAAGTGGGAAGTAAGCTGCAACACATGGGCACAGAAGACCACTTCCTATGTATAATTCCAGCAGCACAGATATTAAGAGCAACAAAAAATAAAAAAGGACTCCTAAATTGAGAAGCTTCTGTAAAGCAAAAGACACTGTCATTAAGACAAAAAGGCAACCTATTGAATGGGAGAAGATCTTAAACAACCTGGCATCAGACAAAGGCCTGATCTCCAAAATATATAAAGAACTCAATAAACTAGACATTAAAATTCTGAATAACCCAATTAAAAAATGGGGTGTTGAACTGAAAAGAGAATTCTCAACAGAAGAAGTTCAAATGGCCAAAAGACACTTAATATCATGTTCAACTTCCTTAGCAATCAGGAAAATGCAAATCAAAGCAACTTTGAGATACCATCTTACACCTGTTATAATGGCTAAAATCAAAAACAACAATGATAACTTATGCTGGAAAAGATTTGGAGTAAGGGGAACACTCATCCATTTCTGGTGGGAATGCAAAATTGTACAACCACTTTGGAAATCAGTGTGGCAGTTTCTCAGGAAATTGTAAGTCAACCTACCTCAGGATCCAGCAATTCTACTCTTGGGAATATACCCAAGAGATGCCCAATCATATTACAAAAGCATTTGTTCAACTTTGTTCATAGCAGCACTATTTGCAATAGCCAGATCCTAGAAACAACCTAGGTGCTCCTCAATGGAAGAATGGATAAAGAAAGTGTGGAATATATACACATTAGAGTACTACTCAGCGGGGAAAAAAACATTGACATTTTGAATTTTGCATGTGAATGAATGGAAATAGTAAACACTATACTGCGTGAGATAACCCAGACCGAAAAAGATGAATATGGTATGTACTCACTCATTAGTGCATACTAGCCATAAACAAAGGTCATTGAGCCTATATTTCATGATCCAAGAAAAGATAAATAATAAGGTCAACCCAAAGAAAAACAAATATAGATCCTCCTAGAAATTGGAAGCAGAAAAGATCGTAGGACAAAAGTTTGGAGCATGGGGGTTGGGGTAGCATGAAGGGTAGGAGAGAGGGGGAGAGAGAAGAGAGAAGGGGAGGATTGGGGAGAGCTTTGGGGAGCAGGATGGGTGAGATAGAGGAAGGGAGATATGGGAGCAGGGAAGAAGGTATATTATTTACAGGAGCCATTTTAGGGTTGTCAAGAGACTCGGTTCTAGAGGGGTTCCCAGGTGTCCAAGGGGATGTCACCAATTAGGTCCTAGGGCACACAGTAGAGGAGAGGGTGCCTGAACTGGCCTTGTCCCATAGCCACACTAATGAATATCTTGAATATCACCATAGAATAGAACCTTCATTCGGTGATAGCTGGAGATAAAGACAGAGACCGACATTGGAGCACTGGACTGAGCTCCCAAGGTCCAGTTGAAGAGCAGAAAGTGGGAGACCATGAGAAAGGAAGTCAGGACCAGGAGGGGTTGGCCCACCCACTGAGACCTTGTGACTAATCTAACGGGAGATCACCAAGGCCAGCTGGACTGGGACTGAAGAACATGTGATCAAACAAGACTCTGAATGTGGTTGATGATGGAGGCTGACTGAGAAGCCAATGATATTTGCACTAAGATTTGTTTCTACTGCATGTACTGGCTTTTTGGGATCCTAGTCTGTTTGGATGCATACCTTCCTAGGCCTGGATGGAAGGAGGAGGGCCTTGGACTTCCCACAGGGCAGGGTACTCTGCTCTGTCTTAGGACTGGAGGGGTAGGGGGAGCATGAGGGGAGGGGGGAGTGAGAGGGAAACGGGAGGAGGAAAGAAGTGGAAATTTTAAATGGTATTATTTATAAAGTAAAAAAATAAAATAAAATGTTTGAAAAAAAAAGAAATGGCGTAGAAGACAAACAAAAAGCTGGAAGAAATTAATAAACCTCTCAAGAAACCCCCCCCCCCAAAAAAAAGATGTCAAACACGTAAAGGAAACATTTCAAGACTTGAAGATTGAAATAGAGATAATAAAGAAAACACAAACCATGGGAACTCTGAAAAGGGAAAATCTGAGTAAACGAAGAGGAACTACAGAGACAAGTATAACCAACAGAATACAAGAGTTAGAAGAATCAGTCTCAGGTTTTAACAATTCTATTGAGGAAATAGACTCATTGGTCAAAGAAAACAAAACATCCAACAATTCCTGATACAAAACATTCAGGAAATTTGGGACACTATGAAAAGACTAAACCTGAGAATATTAGGGGTAGAAGATGGAGAAGAGTTCCAGTTCAAAGGCACAGAAAATATATTCAACAAATTTATAGAAGAAAGCTTTTCCAACCTAAAGAAGGATATATCTATGAAGGAACAAGAAGCTTACAGAACACCAAATAGACTGGATCAAAAAAAAAAAATAAACAAAACAAAACAAGTCCCCTCCACGCATAATAATCAAAACACTAAACATACAGAATAAAAAAAAATTAAGATCTAGAAAAGAAAAAGTTCAAGTAATATATAAAGAAAACCTCTCAGAATTATAGCTGACTTCTCTATGGAAAACATGAAAGCCAGAATCTACTGTACAAATTGCTACAAACAGTAAGAGACCATGGATGCAAGCCCAGACTATTGTGCCCAGCAAGGCTTTCATTCATCACTGATGGAGAAAACAATATATTCAGTGACAAAAATATTTTTAAAACAATACATACCCACAAACCCAGCCTAACAGAAAGTACTAGAAGGAAAATGACAACCGTAGGAAGTTAACTACACCCACAATAATACAGGCATCTGATAACCACACACCAGCATAACCCAAAGAAAGGAAACACACAAACACTACTACTGAAAGATAACCGGAGCTAACAACCACTGACCATTAATATCACTTAATATCACTGATCTCATTTGACCTATAAAAAGACACAGGCTAAGAGAATGGATATGTAAAGAGGATCCAGCATTTTGATGTTTACAGTAAACACACCTCAACTTGAAAGACAAACACTACCTCAGAGTAAAGGGTTGGTAAATGTTTTCCAATCAAATGGACCTAAAAAACAAGCAGGTGTGGCAATTCTAATATCTAACAACATTGATTTCAAACTAAAATCAATCAAGAGAGATGGAGAAGGACATTTTATACTTATGACAGGAACAATTCATCAGGATGAAGTCTCAATTCTGAATACCTACACCAGTAATATAAAAGCACTCACAAATGTAAAAGAAACATTACTGAAACTTGAATCACACATCAAACCACACACACTAAGAGTAGGAGATTTCAACACTCCTTTCTCACCAATGTACACGTCAACCAGCAGAACTTTAACAGAGAAATAAGAGAACTAACAGATGTAATGAATCAAATGAAATTAACAGACATCTATAGAGCATTCCACCCAAACAAAAAGAATTTATACCTTCTTCTTAGCACCTCATGGAACATTTTCTAAAAGTAATCACATTCTCAGTAACAAAGCAAACACTCACAGATACAAAAAAATAGAGTAATCCATTGTGTCTTATCATATCACCATGGAGGTAAGCTAGAATTCAACAACAATTCTATTCCCAGAAAGCCTACAAAATTATGGAAACTGAACAGTCAACAACTGAACCACTCATGGGTCAAGGAAGAAATAAAGAAAGAAATTAAAATCTTCCTTGAATTCAGTGAAAATGAAGGCACAAGATAGCCAAGCCTATGGGACACTATGAAAGCAGTACTAAGAGGAAAGTTCATAGCACTACGAGCCCACATAAGGAAAATGGAGAAAGCTCACATCAATGACTGAGTGCTTTGGAAAAAAAAGAAGCAGATTCACCCAAAAGGAGAAGAAGACAGGAAATAGTCAAGTTGAGGTCTGAAATAAACAAAATAGAAACACAGAAAACAATCCAAAGAATCAATGAAATAAAGAGCTGGTCCTTTGAGAAAAACAACAATATTAACAAACCCTTATCGAAACTAATCAAAAGGCAGAGGGATAACATCCAAATAAACAAAATCAGAAATGAAAAGGGGATATAACAAAGGACACTGAAGAAATTCAGAGAATTATTAGATCCTACTACAAAATCTGTACTCCATAAAACTGGAAAATATAAAATAAATGGACAATTTTTTAGATAGATACCACCGACGAAAATTAAACCAAGACCAAGTGAGCAATTTAAATAGACCTATAAACCATGAGGAGATAGAAGCTGCCATCAAAAACCTCCCAACCAAAAAAAAGCCCAGTGCCTGATGGTTTTAGTGCTGAATTCTATCAGAACTTTAAAGAGCTAATACCTATACTACTCAAAGTGTTCCACATAATAGAAACAGATGGTTCACTGCCAAACTCTTTTTATGAAGCTATAGTTATGCTGATATCAAAACCGCACAAAGACTCAACCAAGAAAATGAATTACAGGCCAATCTCACTCATGAGCATGGGAGCAAAAATTCTCAATAAAATTCTGGCAAAATGAATTCAAGAACACATCAAAAAATCATCCATTATGATCACTTAGGCTTCATATCAGAGATGCAGGGCTGATTCAACATAAAAAAAATCAATCAATGTAATCCACCATATAAATAAACTGAAAGAAAAAGCCTTATGATCATTTAATTGCATACAGAAATAGCATTTGACAAAATTTAACATATCTTCATGATAAAGGTCTTGGAGAGATTATGGATACAAGAACCATATCTATATATAATTAAATCAATATACAGGAAGCAGACAGCTAACATCAAATTAAATGGAGAGAAACTCAAAGCCATTACACTAAAATCAGGAACAAGACAAGGCTGTCCACTCTCTCCACATCTCTTCAACATAGTTCTTGAAGTTTTAGCAATAGCAATAAGACAACATAAGGAGATGAAGTGAATTCAAATTGGAAAGGAAGTCGTTAAACTTTGGTTCTTTTTTTTTTCAGCTCACACAGATTTTATTTAAAAATTCCAAAAATCCACAATAATAGACCTGTAAGGTAACAATATATTACTTAATATATTATAGTATACTTTATACAGTATCCATTTTAATATTACAAAAAGGGAAACGAAGTAGACGACCCAATATATATAAATACTATAAAATCTTATTACAATAAATAAAGTCATAAATAAAGGGCCCACTGGTTGGGGAAGGGATTTGGCAATGGCTTTGGCTATTTTCTTTCGGAGGGAAATTTGACCACCAGGATTCTCCCTCAGGGGAGGATTCAACCACCAGACACTGAACGTGGAACCTCGGGATCTAGTAAAAACTGGGATGGGGTTGTGGGAGCCAGCTCTTCACAGCACTTTCCAATTCCAGGAAACCAGAGTTGGGGAGGGGCTGGTGCACACCTAGATAACTCCTCAACTGGGAAGGAAGCTATGGAAGGCTTATCTAGAGTTCAAGGACAGCCAGGGCCACACACCAGCTCCTCTCTCAGAAACAACCCAAGAAGACCAACTGTCAACTGTATCCCTCAAATATGCTACATCTTAGGGATCCTGGGAAGCAATCCAAACACTGAGCTTGCGAACTAGGGACCTGCCCCAGCACAGCACCAGGGGAGGGTTAATGCTTTCTGGAATGTCAGGGAGGAGGCACTTACTAACAGGAGTCTTCCTAGGTCCCCACAGCAATAAGCGCCACCCTCCTTGAGATCTAGCTGAGATCCTACTGGGTAGGCATTTGTCACTCAGAGACGGAGATGCGATTGAAGATGGGGAGACGCCTTGGGGGGGGCAGGGGGCTGGGGAGGCCCAAACACCCCAGCCTCAAAGACGGGTGAGTCTGACCCACCCAGGCTGCTACCGCTGCTGGCATAATCATCAGGATCGGATCCCAGAGAGTGTGCAGACGGGCTCCGAGCCAGGCCACCCAAGGGCCCCCAGATGGTGCTAGGGGTAGACCTTCGGCAGGAGGGGCAACAGGCTGGAATAGGGTCTCTTCGAGTCATAGGGGTCCCAGGGGCAGCAGAGAAAGCAGAGGGGGAAAGCTGAAGGTCCCCAGGTGGTGGTGGGGAGCTGGAGGGCAAGAAGGAGCATGAGGACAGGGAAGGGTCAGGAAAGCCAGGTGGTGGTGGTGAGGTTCTGCGGCCTGAGGGCAAGCCTGAGAAGCTGATGCTTTGGCGAAGCACGTGGGGCTGGCCCGGAGCAGCCAGGTCCTCGTTGGGGTTGTGGATGAAGTGGCATCGAGAGCCATAGGGACAACGGCCCTGGAGGTAGAACTTGTGGCAGAGTTCTGTTTTGTACTTGGGATGGCGATTGGCCTGGCGCAATTCACCCAGGCCGTGGGCAAACTGGCACTTAGTCCCGTATCGACAACGCCCGCTCTCTGAATAGGTCCGACAGAGCTCAGTCTTGTATCGAGAGGAGGTGGTGGGAGTTGCAGTAGGCGAAGTAGGTGAGGGTGACAGTTCAGGGCCTGGGCGGGGTGCCAAGGGTGCGAAACCAGGGGGTGGGGGTACCCAACCATAGCTTCGGCCCTCCACCAGGCTGGTGGAGCGGCCAGTCAGGCGAGAAGTGACCCCAGATGGGACGGAGTCAGACGAGTTTATGCTCCAAAGTGCTGAGGGCTCAGTCCCTCCGTGGTCGGATGAGAGGTCAGGGTTCAGCGACAGGAGGCTCTCATAGATGGCAGAGAGATCCATGGTGGCGCGAATGGCCATGGAGAGGAGACCGACAGTCGGGCCGCAAAAGTCTGGCTGTGTTAAACTTTGGTTCTTTGCAGATTATATGATAGTGTATATAAGTGACCCCAAAAACCCTACCAGAGAACTACTACAGCTAACAAATGCCTTCAGTGAAGTGGCAGGATACAAGATCAACTCAAAAAAAAAAAAAAATCAGTAGCCCTTCTATACACAAAGGATAACGAAGCAGAGAGGGAAATCAGAGAAACATCACCTTTCACAATAGCCACAAAACACATAAAACATCTTGGGGTAACACTAAAAAAAGATGTGGAAGACCTATTTGACAAGAACTTTATGTCTTTGAAGAAAGAAATTGAAGAAGATACCAGAAAATGGAAAGATCTCCCATACTCTTGGATAGGAAGGATCAACATAGTAAAAAAATGCCAATCTTACCAAAAGCAATCTATAGATTCAATGCAATCCTCATCAATACCTCAACGCAATTCTTCAAAGTCCTTGAAAGAATGATACTCAACTTCATTTGAAAAAACAGGAAACCCAGGATAGCCAAGACAGTCCTGTACATAAAGGAACTGCTGGAGGCATTACCATCCCTGACTTTAAGCTCTATTATAGAGGTACAGTAATGAAAACAGCTTGGTATTGGCATAAAAACAGAGATGTTGACCAATGGAATCGAACTGAAGACCCGGATATTAATTCACACACTTTTGAACACCTGATTTTTGACAAGGAAGCAAAATAGATACGATGGAAAACAGAAAAATCTTCAACAAATGGTGCTGGCATAACTGGATGTTCAATCTACAGAAGAATGAATAAATTCTTCCCATGCACAAAATTCAACTCCCAATGGATTAAAGACTTCAATATAATTTTGACCACACTGAACCAGATAGAAGAGAAAGTGGGAAGTAACCTTCAATACATGGATACAGGAGACCACTTCCTATATATAACCCCAGTAGCACATACAATAAGAGCAACATCAATAAACAGGACCTCCTGAAACTGAGAAGCTTCTGTAAAGCAAAGGACACAGTCAATAAAACAAAAAAGCAGCCTCCTCAATGGGAAAAAAAATCTTCACCAACCCCACATCAGACAAATGACTGATCTCCAAAATATTTAAAGAACTCATGAATTTAGACATTAAAATTTGAAATAACCCAATTAAAAAGTGGTGTCATATGATGATATCTCAAAGTTGTTTTGATTTGCATTTCCCTGATCACTAAGGAGGTTGAGCATGACCTTAAGTGTCTTTTGGCCATTTGAACTTCTTCTGTTGAGAAATCTCTGTTCAGATCAGTGCCCCATTTTTAATTGGGTTAATTAGCATTTTAAAGTCTAGTTTCTTGAGTTCTTTATATATTTTGGAGATAAGACCTTTGTTTGTTGCGAGGTTGATGAAGATCTTCTCCCAGTCAGTGGGTTGCCTTTTTGTCTTAGTGACAGTGTCCTTTGCTTTACAGAAGCTTCTCAGTTTCAGTAGGTCCCATTTATTCAATGTTGCCCTTAATGTCTGTGCTGCTGGGGTTATACCTAGGAAGCGATCGCCTATGCCCATCTGTTGTAGGGTACTTCCCACTTTCTCTTCTATCAGGTTCAGTGTGCTCAGATTGATATAGAAGTCTTTGATCTATTTGGACTTGAGTTTTGTGCATGGTGATAGATATGGGTTTATTTTCATTCTTCTACAAGTTGACATCCAAAAAAAAATGAAAAAAAAAGAAATGCATACATAGTAGTAGGATAAGAAATGCCAATCATTAATTGAGGCATTATTTATTTATAATAACCAAGATAAGGAAACAGCTTCAGTGAACACTTAGCATAAATACATAAATAAAATGTGTATATACAAAAATAAAAAAATGGTGTACTGCACTAAGTGAATTCTTATCAGAAGAATTTTAAATGGCCAAAAGATACTTAAAGTCATGCTCTTCAGCCCTAGCTATCAGGCAAATGCAAATCAAAACAAACTTGTAAGATACCGTCTTACACCTGTCAGAATGGCTAAGATCAAAAACACTAATGATAGCTTATGCTGGAGAGGTTGTGGAGCAAGGGGAACACTCATCCATTGCTGGTGGGAATGCAAATTTGTGCAACCACTATGGAAATCAGTGTGGCAGTTTCTCATAAAACTGGGAATCAACCTACCTCAGGATCCAGCAATTACACTCTTGGGAATATATTCAAAAGACACTGAATCATACTATAACAGCATTTGCTCAACTATTTTCATAGCACCATTATTTGTAATAGCCAATATCTGAAAACAACCTAGATGCTCATCAACTGAAGAATGGATAATGAAAGTATGGCACATCTACACATTAAAGTACTACTCCACAGTGAAAAATAATGACACCTTGAATTTTTCATGCAAATGGATGGAATTAGAAAACATCATCCTGAGTGAGGTAACCGAGACCCAAAAAAACAAATATGGTTTGTGCTCACTCATAAGTGGATTCTAGTCATAAACAAAGGGCAAGGAACCTATAGCTCAGTATCCTAGAAAAACTAAGTAATAAGGTAAACCCAAAGAAAAACATATATAGACCCACCTGGAAATTGGAATCAGACAAAAATTTGGGAGCAAGGGAAGGGGGGTTGGAGTAGGGGAGAAGTGGGGAAAAGGAGAACTGGAGGTAATGGGATGGTACAGGTGGAGGAAGGACAGATATGAGAGCAAGGGAAGAGATATCTTGATTGAGGGAGCCATTAGGGAGTTAGCAAGAAACCTGGCTTGAAAGATGTCCAAGAACCCACAGGAATGAAGCCAGCTGAGACCCTAAGCAATAGAGGAGAGGGTATCTGAACTGACTTTACCCTGTAGTCAGACTGATGATTATTTTAATATCACCATAGAACCTTCATCCAACAATAGATGGGGAACAGAGGCAATGACCCACATTGGAGCACTGGACTGAACTCCCAAGATCTAGTTGAAGAGTGGAGGGAGTTAAAGTATGAGCAAGGAGCAAGGAATTCATGACCATGAAGGGGTCATCCACTGAAACAGTTTGCTTGAGCCAATGGTAGCTCACCAACTCCAACTGGACTGGGAATGAATGAGCATGGGAACAACTAAGGCCCTATGAAGGGGGCTGACAGCTGGGGCAGGAGGTGCCACTGGTAGTGACACTGAGATGTATCTCTACTTGTTTATACTGGCCTCATGGGATCCTATTTTCTTTCGTTGTAAACCTTTCTCAACCTAGACATAGTAAAAAGGCCTTTGGACTCTCCACAGGGTGGTGTCCATGACACTCCCTTGGGGTTGGAGGGGTGGGGGGGTCTGTAGACGGAGAGGGAGGAGACTGCTTGGGGGGGGAGATATGGGGAATTTGGTTTGGCATTTTTTTTTTTTTTTTGGTTTTTCGAGACAGGGTTTCTCTGTGGTTTTGGAGCCTGTCCTGGAGCTAGCTCTGCAGACCAGGCTGGTCTTGAACTCACAGAGATCTGCCTGCCTCTGCCTCCCAAGTGCTGGGATTAAGGGTGTGCGCCACCACATTTTTTAAGTAATAAAAAAGAAAAAAATAAAGTATTTCTTCACAGAAAAGAGAAACAATTAACTGATTTAGTGATGGTGGCTCATTCCTTTTATACCGGCACTGAAGAATCAGAGACAAGTGAATCTCTGTAAATTCAAAGGCAGCATGGCCTACAAACAAATTCTAAGTCAGCAAGAGCTTTTATACAGAGAAACCCTGTCTGGAAAGGCAAAAAAAAAAAAAAAGAAAATTAAAAAAAGAAACAGACAGAATAAAGAGTGGCAAAATATGAGCCAAGTTTTACCAGCTACACATCAGACATGACTTAAGATCCTGAGTTTACAAGGAAATACATGCTCCAATTAAACATAAAAATATATCCTGACATATTTGAAAACAGAAGGAATACAAATACCCAGTAAATATTTTTTTTAAGTGGACAATGTCTCCAGATATTATGGTGGGTCAAATTAAAACTATTTTGAGATACCACCTTACACTCACCCCAGTAATATTGGCTTCCATCAACATATCTGAAAACAAATATTGGAGATGAAATTGAGAGAAAGTAGCCCATATTCACAGTTGGTGTAGATGAAAATGATTCAAACATTGTGGAAATAATTTTAGGGTTTTCTCTAATATTAAAACTATATTACTAAATGATCCAACTATGTTCTGGGTATATATCCAGAAAACCCCATCCCGTGCATAATTATATGTTTATCACTTTTTTTGTTTATCACCATAAAGAATTACAATCAATATAATTGTTCAACAACAGATCAATCAATAATGTGTATTGGTATATATATAACATGCACAGTAAATTTATGTGTTATTATAAATAATTACATATTATAAAAAGTTGTGTGAATTTTATATAATGTATATAAAATATTTCCTCTCTAAAGAATTTTGAACATTAAGTTTTTGAATTATGTACAAATGGTGGAAGAGTTCTATACTAGAATTTTAATGCCGGTAACAAAGTACATCAGAAATGGATAAATTTAAGATGATTTTTATTAGAACATACTGCACATATATTTCTATTTTTCTTCAAGGTACTGTAACTATGCAGCTCATTTAACAATGTAATGCAAGTTTCCAGTTATTACATTCTGCCACTTAGGAAAATAAAGAAATTCAGTTTAGTAATTTTTCACCTACTACAATTGTACTTGTAGCCAATCATAGTAGTTATGTTTTCAATGTTAAACAAAGATAAAATTTATAAGGACAGGTCATCTACAAACACTTCAAAAATCTACAGAATGTGGCATTTAACATGTTTTAATAACACAGTTTCTTATTTTTTATGGCAATTAGGCAAGTCTGCTTCTGGCATCTTTGATCTACTATAGAGAAGATAAAGAGCAACAAAGAGTCTCCACATGGAGTTTACTTTCATTGTAGAAAAAGTAAGCCACTAGGCAAAAAAAAAAAAAAAATCTTATCTTGATCACTGATGGTGTGATACAAATTGGGCAAGCAGGACACAAAGTAGAGTTACTAGAAAACCTTGTAAAGATAAAGTGGGACAGTCCTTCCATAATCCTGCATAAAAGAAAAGCCTGATGGATACTGTAAGCCTGTAGGCCAAAGATGGATGCCCCAAAGTTGCAGTGAGACATTTGGTGACAGTCCAAGCAGTCCAGCTGTTTTTGTCATTTCTCACTTTTCTTGCAAGTTTCTTCCTTGTATTTCCTGTTTACCCAGTAAATAACATTGTCTTCTCAGGTTTCTGAGGGAGATGAAGACTAGATAGCTATAGTTATAGTTTTCCCTTATTTACAAATTGTGGAAAAGAAACCCACTAAAGAGATAAAAGTGTATAATACTCAGAGATATCAAAAGATAATTATGGATGGTAATGCAATTTTGAGAGAAAGTAAATTAGGCACAAGAATTTGTATCCTCTTCAATTTCATTCTTCAATGCTTTAAAGTTCTTGTCAACAGGGAACCCTGATTGCCCTTTGGGCTGATGAGGGAGGGGGACTTGATTGGGGGAGGGGGAGGGAAAGGGGAGGCGGCGGTGGGGAAGAGACAGAAATCTTTAATAAATAAATAAATTAAAAAAAAGTTCTTGTCAAATAGATCTTTCACTTCCTTGGTTAGAGTTACCCCAAGATATTTTATGCTGTTTGTGGCTATTGTGAAAGGTGAAGCTTCTCTGATTTCCCTCTCTGCTTCCATATCCTTTGTGTAAAAGAGGGCGACTGATTTTTTGGAGTTGATCCTGCCACATTACTAAAGGTATTTATCAGCTGTAAAAGTTCTTTGGTGGAGTTTTGGGGGTCACTTATGTACACTATCATATCATCTGCAAATAACGAAAGTTTAACTTCTTCCTTTCCAATTCGAATCCCCTTGTTCCCTTATGTTGTCTTATTGCTATTGCTAGAACTTCAAGCACTATATTGAAGAGGTATGGCGAGAGTGGGCAGCCTTGTCGTGTTCCTGAGTTTAGTGGGATGGCTTTGAGTTTCTCTCCGTTTAATTTGATGTTAGCTGTCAGCTTGCTGTATATAGCTTTTATTATATTTAGGTATGACCCTTGCATCCCTAGTCTCTCCAAGACTTTTATCATAAAGGGATGTTGAATTTTGTCAAATGCTTTTTCAGCATCTCACTCATAATTGGTTTCTAGCCATAAATAAAGGTCACGGAGTGTATACCTGGTGAACCTAAAGAAGCTAAATAAGAAGGTGAACCCAAGAAAAAAACATATAGTTGTCCTCTTGGCTAAGGGAAGTAGACAAAATTGACGGGGAGAAAATTGAGATCTTGGGGGTGGGGTGGGTTGGGGATAAGGGGGGGGATGGGGAAAGAAAAGTGAGAAGGGGAGGATTGGGGGAACTTGGGGAAACAGGAAGATTGGGATAAAGGAAGTTTGGATAGGGGAGCAGGGAAGCACATATCTTAGTTAAGGGAGCCACCTTAGTGTTGGCAAGAGACTTGAACCTAGAGTGGCTCCCAGGAGCCCAAGGCGATGTCCCCAGTTAGTCCCTTGGGAAGCTGAGGATAGGGAACCTGAAATGACTCTATCCTATAGCAATACTGACGGATATCTTTCATATCACCATAGAACCTTCATCTTGTGACGGATGGAGATAGAGACAGAGACCCACACTGGAGCACTGGACTGAGCTCCCAAGGTCCCAATGAGGAGCAGATGGAGGGAGAACACGAGCAAGGATGTCAGGATCACGGGGGGGTGCACCCACCCACTGAGACAGTGGGGCTGATCTAATGGGAGCTCACCAAGGCCAGCTGGACTGTGACTGAAAAAACATGGGATAAAACCGGACTCTCTGATCATGGCGAACAATGAGGACTGATGAGAAGCCAAGGTCAATGGCAAGGGGTTTTGATCCTACTTCATGTTCCGGCTTGGTGGGAGCCTAGCCAGTTTGGATGTTCACCTTCCTAGACATGGATGGAGGGGGGAGGACCTTGGACTTTCCACAGGGCAGGGAACCCTGACTGCTCTTTGGATTGGAGAGGGAGGGGGAGAGGAGTGGGGGGAGGGGGAGAAGGGTGGGGGGGGGGGGAGGGAAATGGGAGGCTGGGAGGAGGCGGAAACTTTTTTTTCCTATTCTCAATAAAAAAAAAGAATTTGTACTTATCATGATAAGATAGATAATGGAATATTTCTCTGAATTCATGAAATTCAAATGGACTAGATATTGTTGATTTACTTTTTGCCTGTATATACTGTATACAGTGATTATACTTACTCTATGTAGATTTTCTTATATTAGTTCTGCTATTCTTTTTTATTTTAGATAAAAAAGGAGGAAATGTAGTGATATGTTGTTTGTATTTTAACAAACAAAGCTTGCCTGAAGATCAGAGTGCAAAGCTCAGTTCCTAGTGGCCAGAGAGTAGTGGTACACACAGATTTAATGCCAGGACTTGGGATACAGAGGCAGTGTGATTTCTATTTGTTCAAGGCTACTATGGGCTAAATGAGATTGAGTCTGTCTAAAAGAAAAGCAGAGTTCACACAAAGGTGATTTCAGCACTTGGGATCCTTTAATCCCAGGACTAGGGAGGTAGAGACAGGAGTGATATGGCTGGGTGTAGAGGGGAATATAATGCAAAGAGGCAAGAACTGATTGCATTCCAAGGTGCAGTGCAGTCTAGGCAGTCTGAAGATGTAGTCTGTGTGGGCAGTCTGAGGAAAGGATCACTCTTTTGGTCTGAGCATTCGTAGGTTTGAGAACTCTATAGTGGCTGGCAACTGTACTCTGCTCCTTCAGATTTAAACTCTTAATATCCGTCTCTGGGTGTTTATTATTTTATTTTTTCCTTTTTTAATAAAAATTATTGCTTTATAAATAATACCATTTAAAATTTCCACTTTCTCCCCTTCCTCCATTTCCCTCCTGCTCCCTCCTCACCCTTCCCCCCTCCAGTCCTAAGAGAGGGCAGGATACCCTGCCCTGTGGGAAGTCCAAGGCCCTCCTACCTCCATCCAGGCCTAGGAAGGTGAGCATATAAACAGACTAGGATCCCAAAAAGACAGTACATGTAGTACAAACAATTTCTAGTGTCATTATCATTAGCTTCTCAGTCAGCTCCCATTGTCAGCCATATTCAGAGAGTCCAGTTTGATCACATGCTCGTCCAGTCCCTGGCCAGCTGGCTTTGGTGAGTTCCCATTAGATCAGGCACACCATCTCAGTGTGTGGACCAACTCCTCGTGGTCCTGACTTCCTTGCTCATCTTCTCCCTCCTTCTTTTCTTGAACTGGACCTTGGTAGCTCAGTCCAGTGCTCCGATGTGGTTCTCTGTCTTTATCTCCATTCATCGCTGGACGCTGGATGAAGGTTCTATGGTGATATTCGAAACATTCATCAGTGTTACTATGGGACAAGGCCAGTACAGGTACCCTCTCATCTACTGCCAAAAGACCTAGTTGGGGACATCCCCATGGACAACTGGGAATACCTATAGAGACAAGTCTCTAGTCAACCCTAAAATGACTCTCTTAATTATATCTTCTTCCCTGCTTCCATATTTGCCTTTCCTCCATCTCAAACACCCCACTCCCCCAAGCTTTCCACAATCCTCCCTTTTTCCCTTCCTTCTCCCAATCTCTGCTTCTCCCACCCCAACCTTTCCCCTATGTTCCCAAGTTTTGCCCAGATATCTTGTCTGTCTATTTCCAATTTCCAGGAGGATCTATATATGATTTTCTTTGAGTTCACCTTATTATTGAAAATTGAAGAAAAATGAGATCACCTCATTTGGTGGAATGTCCTCAGGACAGCATGTGTGTTTGTTGTTTTCATATTATGGCTGAATTCAAACAGAAATATGTGCCAAATAAGATACTTTAAAATTTTTGGTCTTATATCTGGGACCTCAATATATTTTCTTTTTTTTTTTTTTTTTTTTTTTTTTTTTTGGTTTTTCGAGACAGGGTTTCTCTGTGGCTTTGGAGCCTATCCTGGAACTAGCTCTGTAGACCAGGCTGGTCTCGAACTCACAGAGATCCGCCTGCCTCTGCCTCCCTAGTGCTGTGATTAAAGGCGTGTGCCACCATCGCCCGGCCTCAATATATTTTCTACAATAAAATATGTATTTATATTTTCTTTTATTTTGTTAAAATGGATAAATCATTGTACTCTTGTACTTTTAAAATAAAAATCCAGCTATTTCTCCTCCTTTATACAGGAGAACCCAAATACAGTGCAACTTATAAGAAATAAGATTTTCCAATAGAAAACATGAGAGACAAGTTCTGTTCTCAAAAACCCAGGGTCTCAGATTCTGAGCTCGCTTTGTAGTTCCTTATTCTAACTTGACAATGTGTTCTGGGAAATAAACAGCATTTCAGTTTATAAGCCCTCAAGATATACCGAGGCTTTATGTGAGTCTTTATGAAATAAAACAAGACACTAGGAATAGAAACCAAGTTTTAATGAAAATCATAGCTCATGTTTAGCCTTCAAACCTGGTTTCTGGTCACCTTTATCTGACTGCTATAGAAAATCTTTGCCTTGTGTACCATTTACACAGTTAAAGCAACAGGTATCCTTCTGTGTTCCAAAGTTGTACACAAGCATGTATCCTATGGACTTTGGTACCTGATTATGTTTCAGTGCAGGTACAAATTCTGTGTTCTAGTTTTATTCTTTATGCTGTGATAAAGTGACTAAAAGAAACATAAGGGTGACAGAGTATGTTTCTCTTTTGATTCTGTGCTTTATCATGAATGTGGAAAATGCAGGGTAGTTACATAAAGCACCTAATTACATTGACAGGAGTAAAGATAGAAAAAGTACATGAAGGCTTGCTTATGATGAATCCCCTCTCTGTACTTGTATAGTTTACTTTTCCAAGATCAGTAAAATTTCAGTTTGGAACAGATCTTCTAACAAAAAAAAAATAACACAACTAAAACAGTTTCCCTATAGGCTTTTGATAGAATATTAGAATCAAGCATACTATGAATAGATGTTCTGGGAAGAATGATAATATGTAAAATTATTCCTCAATAATTCTCAAGAGTAGAAATTTGAACCCTATTTCTCATTTACATTACAGTTCAGCAAGAATACCTATCTTTTCATGGGAATTATACTTTGAGTTAATAGGTAATTAGACAACTATTCAAAAACATTGATTTAGTTATGGTAGAAAATCCTGTTCACCCAAAATCAACATGAAGACATTTGATAAGCTTTATTAACAGGGAACACTATACTATGAAATATCTTTCAGTGTGACTAGAAATTTACCCATAAAATGAGAATTAATTCATCATATTTTGTTCTTGTCCTTGATTACTTCAATCTCTTTCTCAGTCGTCAGCCTTATCACCTTGTCATCTGAGAGCTTTTAATAGGTATCTGCTCTACTAAGCTTTTGACACATTCAGGATGTGGGTTTTCACCTGCCTTGTACTGTAAGAGATGGCTGAGTCCTCAGGTGTCAGTATTGAGCTCCAAGTAGACTGTACTAGAGGATATGTCCCTGCTCATGGAGAAATGTCCTTGGAACTTATGTAAGTACTGTGTGTTGCTATGGTTAGACCTCAGTCCCTAAATTTACTCCAGTCCCTGTCCATATCTCTATTTCACCCAGTGACAACCATAGCTGGCAAAGTTGTAGCCAGACCCTTTGCAGTACACCATCACTGAGGCCTCCCTAGTTAAGTCCAGAAACATGTAACAGGATCTTGGAGTGGAGACTTGTTGAAAAAAAGGCATATTGGATATTAATGTCACTTAAGTGAATGGTGTCTCCACAGTGTGGAACTGGAAAGCCACTTAAGTCTAACTCTTACAGTCAAGAAGTTGTTCCAGCTCAAGCCCATGGTGGGGATCAATAAACTCAGTATCATTCAGTGCTGTAGAATATAGACATGCCAGAATTTACCAAAACTGTTTAAAGTTATTTCTGTCTTCAAGAAACAGAGAGCTCTCCTGTCAATATCTGACCCAAGTGAGAAAGAAGTAGAAAACACCCAGGTCAAACATCAAGACATTGAAGTCCAATTCTGAATCCAATTATTCGGAAATATGTCCTACATTTTTCCCTGAGTTCTGTGTAGATGAACTTCCTCTCAGATCTTCTTTGCCAGACTTCCCAACATGAGCCACATTGAACGATTCATGTGTCATGTAACCTTCTTCCAGGTAAAAATGTCTGATTTTGAGAAACTATATTGAGTTCATCCATATATCTAAAGCATCCGAAAAGAGAATTGAAGACAGATATACTATGAAAATCACTGTCCAGCAGGAAACATGGACCCTGTGATATAATGTGGACCACTAATAAGATATTTTTTTCCAGCTATAAGTCTCATAGCTGTGATCTTTATCCTATGTAAACAGACAGAATATAGTAGTCAGCCTATACACTTGCTATGGGATCCATGCTTGTGTTTCTTACTCAGAGACAAAAAGATCCAAAAGAACTCCTGACAAACTCAGATTTTGGCTAGAATTTTATTTCTAGAACATGTGTTTCTTACCTGTATATAGCAGAATTCTTCAGTTTCATAAACTTATACATCACATCCACTAGTTCCATCCTTACTTATGGATAACAATCCACTGACTCTTGAACCTCCCATACTAGGAGACAGTAACATCATGTCTCACTCTCATAATAGTCAGTGCTATAAAGACAGGGACTGAATATCTCAATAGTTGCAACAGGGTCTCTATGAAAATTTGGTTTCTTGTGAGTGATATATGGATTTCTGTCTTCTCATCTCTTATGTCTAAGATATCTTGATGCATTTGAACATCTACAAACTGTATGTTAACATACTATTGAGTTAATTAAACATTTATGATGAAGATAGCTAACATTGGCCAACAGGTTGACCCACCTGAGAAAATAGAAACTCAACTGAAGAAGTTTTTCCATTGGATTAACCTCTAACCAATGTTTGACAAATTTTATTAAGTGGTAATTAATGAAAATAATAATTAATGTAAATAAATCCAGCTCATTTTGAGTGGTATCATCTTTAAGTAATAGGTCTTGGATTTAAAAAATCTTTATAGCAATCCAGTAAGCATTGTCCTTTATGCTTTTAAGCTTTTCATCATAATAACAGGATCATACTGGGACAATAACCAAATGAAATATTTTAAAAATACCAGAGCTCTGTATGCTTCCTCGTGCAGGCTATGAGAAGTAAGAAAGGAGTATGATTACAGCATTGGGAAGAACTCTCCTCTGTTTTGATGCATTAACGCAATATAGAGTCATCTAGAGGAAAGTATAGCTCTCACAAGTACCTAAGGATCACTTGGATTAACATCATAAAATTGCTGCACTACAAAAAAAGTCTTCATATTAAATACATTCCCCATCAAAATTCAAACACAACTGCAGACAAAAATTGAAAGAACAATTTCAGCTTCACGTGGAATCCTGAAAAATAAGAAAAGCTATAGAAATCATAGATTAAGTTTTTTTTTTAATCTTATGGTTTAAAAGCACAAAAATTCAGAAATGATGTAAAATTTTCATCACTCTATACACTAACATAGAGGTCATGAGGATTCAATTCCTAGCAGTGCAAGGAACTTTTATTTTGGATCACTTCTTTTAAAAAATAGAACTTGAATTCTACTGTTTATGTTTGCATTTATGGTTCATGATCATTACTCCTATTTTCCATTTCTAAAACTCCCTCAGTTTACGCACACTTGAAGGTACTGACTTAGAAGATCACTTCCCAAATATAACACGAATAGCACAGACACTGAGAGCAACAGTTAATAAATGTGACCTCCAAGAACTGAGAAGATTCTTTAAAGCAAAGGACATGGTCAACAGACAAAAGAGCAACCTATAGAATGGGAAAAATCTTTACCAACCCCACAGTAGACAGAAGACTGATAAAGAAACTTGATATCAAAAGAACAAATAGTCCAATAAAAAATGGGATACAGACATATAGAGAACTTGCAACAAATGAATATCAAATGGTTCAAAGACACTTAAGGAAATTACAAGCATCCTTAGTCATCAGTGAAAGGCAGATAAAAAAAAACACCTCTGTGATTCCCTCCTACATCTTTAAAAATAACCAAGAAAAAAAAAACACTGATGACAGAATATGCTTAACAGGATGTGGGAAAGGGAACACTTGTCTATTGCTGGTGGGAGTGCAAACTTGTATAGCTTCTTTGGAAAAGAGTATAGTGATTTTCAGAAATATAGGAAACAACACACACCCATCAATACCACTGTTGCTTAAATGCCCAAATGATGTTCAAAAATGCCACAAGGACATGTGGTCAACTATGTACACAGTATCATTATTTGAAATAGCCAGAACCTGGAAAAAAAAAACCCTAGCTGCCACTTAACTGAAGAATAGATAAAGAGAATGTGGTACAGATTTTGGTAAAAAAAAAATGAGATCTTGAAATTTGAATAGACATGAATGGATCTAGAAACAATCATACTGAGTGAGGTAACCCAGACCCAAAAGACAAAAATAATATATTCTCAGTCATACTTGGCTTCTATATAGAAAACAAAGAAAAATACAACTTATAGTTCAGTAATCCAGAAAACCTAGACAACAAAGAGAACCCTATGTTAGATATGCATGGATCTACATAGGAAGGAGAAAAAGGACATTATCTCCTGAGCAAATTGGGAGTATGCATGTCATTGGAAATGGTAGATGGAAAGGGGGAGGAAGGAAGTGGAGTAGAGAAAAATATATAACTCAATAGTAGCAATAAAAAATGTATGTTGGAAGATAACATATAAAGTAAAACATCAGACTACTGGCTGCTTTTCCAGAGGTATTGAGTTCAATTTTCAGCAACTACATGATGGCTTACAGCCATCTATAATAAGACCTGGTACCCTCTTCTGAACTGCAGGCAGAACACCCTACATTAAAAATATATAGTTACAATGGTTTTCTATAATTTATTTAGAACCATTCCAGACCAAGGTAAAAGGTCTAATAATTTTTACAAAGCACAAATTCAACAGTTGCCTTAAACTGCCAAACAAAGCAAAAGCAAAAGCCATTTGGAAAACATAAAATTATCCTTGGTGTTATTTGCCTAATGCTAAAAATATGTTTCACTGGTCACTAAACTTATTCTCCTTTGAAAAAACAATTTGTGAAGGAATTATTAATTTTATTTAATACTAAGTTAAGGACTATAAGCTAATGACACAATTTAAAAGTAATGTGGAAATAAGAAATTTTCATAATGAATAGTAAGTCTTTGAATCATGTAAAAGCTGTGGAATAATTCTATGTTTTTCCAATGTCACTGTAAACATGTTCATCACAAATGGAACTATAAAAATATTTTAGTCTACGTAGTAGTATTTAGTATAACTCAAATGGACTTATCAAAATTTATGAAATTGTTTTGTAAAAGGACCCAAATTTAAAAAAAAATAACTATTCTTACATTTTGTTTAAAGTAATAGCTTTATATTATACAAACAAATTTCAAATATGAGAATTCCAATGCTGTAATATCTTTTTTAAATCTCAAACTCACACTTTAGATTAAACTCTACTGTGTTTTTCAAAGAAACCCTAAAGTGTCATTTACTGTAGAAGTTTATAGTCTTAAAATGTGGCATAACAAGTTTCAAAGAAATATGTCAAAATGCAATGCATGCATGCAAATAAAATATGTCTGTTTTAAATATCTTCTGTTCTTGTCTCCTTAAATTTGCTATTGGCAAAGAGAAATTTACACCCACTTTACAGTTTCTCATAGCTCAGATATTCTGTAAAATTGCCACTGTTCAACATAGAGACTTCTGTGGTTGATACAGCATATAAATTTTAGACGACTTTCCTGAGAAATTAGTGCATGGATCAATAAACATCCTGTCTGTTTCTCTGGCCTTGTCCACCCACTCTTGGTCCTGAGCAATCTCACATGAAGGTTTGTGTCTGGGCTCACATTGAAGGCTCCTCACTGTGTAATTTGTACAGTAGTAGTAAGTTGCAGTGTCCTCAGCTCTCAGACTGTTCATTTGAAGGTAGAGGGTTCTTTTGGAATCGTCTCTGGAGATGGTGAGCCGGCCCTTCACAGATGCACTGTACTCTGTTGTGTAACTATTAGCTTTGTTTCTAATAAGGCCAACCCACTCCAGTCCCTTTCCTGGAGGCTGGCGGACCCAGTTCATATTATAATCACTGAAAGAGAATCCAGAGGCTACACAGGAGAGTTTCAGGGAACCATCAGGCTTCACCAGGCCTCCTCCAGACTCCACCAGCTGCACCTCACAGTGGATACCTTCAATAATAGAGAATTCCAATGAGGAAAATGTTGCACACACCCACCATCCCTCTTACTCATGCCCACTTCTTATTCATGCTCCCACACACTCAGCATATTTTCTTCCCATAAATTACCTTTTAAAAGATTTACAAAGAATATGCATTTTAGCCACAACTTCATGGTGAGAGGTCTGTGTTCAGTGTTGTTCTCTCAATGGGAAGAAAGGGGAACTCAGCACTGGGCTCCTCTGCTAGAGTGGCAGAGTCAGGATTGGGCTGATTTTCATGAGGATAAAGGAGCACAATTTGCATTTCTCTCTTCCTGCTATATAATCAGCTCTAGGGTTGAAACAATAGAGGATGCAGTTTTTAGTTTACAACACAAAAATAACTAGATGAGTTAGTTTTTAATAAGAGAGTTACAATGTTGTATTTTATCCTTTGTAGATGTGTTAACTCTTTAAATTTTATGATTTAACCATGTCTAAAACTGTGATTACAGATATAATATTATTTTGAATATTTTTAAAGAATTTATATAAAGCTCAATTAATGTTGAATAGAATTATTAAAATCTAGAATGTTTGTTAAAAATCTTAGCTCAGTAGTGTAGAATGCACAAATTCCTAGACTTGATTCTCTTTCCTGACAAATATACATTGAAGAAATATGACTGCTCTCCAGAATTAGACTTTTATATGTGACAAAGCATACTGAAACCCAATTTTACACTTATTTGACTATTTTAACATTTTGGTGTTATGTATTTATCATACTTCTAAATGAATCCACCTTTAATTTTAAGATCCGTTAGAGCCAAAGTTTTCACATCTTGGACAATCAACAAGTCTCCTGCCTGGACTCTAAGTCACACATGTAAGATGTCCTTACATTTATCTTCACTCCTTGAAAATATGACATTCTATGGTGTTTGGTCAATAAGTCACAGAATGAGGAATCTTGAAATCATGACATACTACATAAGCAAAGAATGTTTGAATTATTATTTTTCACTTGTTGAATTTATTCTCTTTGAAAGAATCCAACTTCTTGTGACTTTTGGATCCTATGGATCATGGCACTGCTGTTTCTGTTGTTTCCCCAGGAAAGTAACTAAGGTTTAATTAAATAACTACAGGTCTATATACATTTTGCTTTGGAAATTTCAGCGGAAAGCAAAACAAGTCCATAGTATGTCTGGCTTGATTTCTGCATTTAAAGGCAAAACCTTTTAAGCAGATAAAAACAAAAAAAAATGCCCTTGCTGTCCACTTACTGTACCTGTTCCTTGGATTTCTACAATTAGTGAGGCGTGAATACAATGTGGTAACTTTCATAGCCCTTCAGTGAGTTTACTAGTAGTGGTGTGATTGAATACATTATTTTATTTCTAATTTTTAAGAAAATCTGTATTGAGTTCTAAAATTTCTTTACCAATACACCTTTCTATTAGAAAATGTAAATGATAATTTCTTTGTACCTTCACCATTATTTTATATTTACTTTAGTGATGAAAAACATTCTGCTTTGAGTGAATAAATTAAAGAAACACTTGGTATGTTTTTGCTCTTTGATGTCTAAAGATATTGAATGTGGGAACTGCAGCCCTCGAGTTGATATCCCTGCCCCCATTTGAGGTGCTTCTCTGCAAGGAAAACATAATAAATTCCCTCTGCTCCTGGAGCAGGGAAGGAAGAAGTTTTAAGTGCATGGTGACCAGTCCTTGATCTTTGCCAGAGTCAGGTTACAGTCCCTTCGCAGCCCCCTCCTCATTTGGTGCCATGTTATAAAACCAGCCCAGCAGAAAATAAAGAGAAGCTGTTCCACCTGAAGCTCGTGCTCTGTGTATTCATTCAACCTGGACACCCTCCGCCGAGACTCTTGGTTCCAGCCCACGCTGGCACGGCATCTGGAGGTCCCAACCGAGATCGGAAAGTGAGGTAAGTGGACTGGGTCGTCTGTCCTGTAAGCCGGCCAGGACGCATTGGGGAATGCCATACATACATACATATATATATATATGCCATTCATGTTTCTTAATCAGAGAATCATCCGTGGTTAATTGTTCTGTATGCTGATTTTTTATTTGTTTTTATGGGTTAATGCTTTGGTTTATTATATATTCTAGTCACTAATATTCATCAAATCTACACAAGACAAGTATTATCTCCCTTTTGTAGCAAACATTTAAAAATATCCAATACTTTAAGAGAACTTCGAGGCTGCACCAAGCCTGCCCTAGACTCCAATAGATGTACCTCACACTGGACACCTGAAAACAGCAAAATCAGTCAGTAAACTGTCACAAATGTGTATTGTCACTCTCACTCACATCCATTTACACACTGAGTATCTCTCCTTACCTATAGATTACTTTTAAAAAGAGCAACTAGAATATTCAGCTCAATCTCAAATCCATGTTAGATGTTCTTTGTTCGGTAATGTTCACTGAATGGGAGGACTTGTGAGTTTAGAGCTTGGTGTATCATTTTCACCATCTTCATCAATAACAAAATGACATCGAGTTGAATGAAATTAAGAAGAAATCTAAGTTATAAGATTAATATAAGGAGCCGGGTGATGGTGGCGCACGCCTTTAATCCCAGCACTCGGGAGGCAGAGGCAGGCGGATCTCTGTGAGTTCGAGACCAGCCTGGTCTACAGAGCTAGTTCCAGAACAGGCTCCAAAGCCACAGAGAAACCCTGTCTCGAAAAACCAAAAAAAAAAAGATTAATATAAGGTTAAGAATTGTTGAATATAAACATAAAATAATTATGAAAATGAAAATAATAATTCAAAAAACCCATGGAATTACAAATATATAATGGGTTATGTCAATAAACTAAAAATCAAGACTGAAGTGTAATGTTGTGCTATAGAGTCACTCAGTAAAGGCCAAATAGAAATTATTAAAGTGTATATGAGTAAATTATGGGAATTCATTGGGACAGCCTGAAGAAATGTAAGTATTCTTTGGACAAATGGAGTTAGACAAGGCAAAAAGTATGATAGTAAATGCATAAACAATATTTTCAATATGAACATGGAGAAAATGTCCTAATCATAAAAAAAAATGCCTGTCTAGACTAAAGTGGATTACAGGTAGCATACCAAACTGGAACAGGGAAGACAACCTGAGTTCCATGAAAATATCACAAAAAAACAAATGACAGGAAATATTTACTCCTACCAGTAATAACTCTTAGTACTAATTGTCTCAGTTTCTAAATAAAATGAAATATACAACAGATTGGATTATAAAACAGAACTATTCTTGTTGCTGACTCTGAGAATCAGGTCTCATGATCATGCCAAAGCACCTCAGCTTAAAGTTGTAAACAGGGACTCCAAGCAAAAAGAAGCAAACAAACAAGCTATTTTAGTATGTGATATAAATAATGCTAAACCAAACTAGTTAGAACAGATGAAAAATTCTTCATATACATTAAAGTATTCAGCAAAAGAGTAATACAATTTAAATATATATGCAGCAAAATGTGCACCAAATTTTTAAAAAATATATACTATATCTAAAAGCATAGATAATTACCAATGTTGTTACTGATGTCAAATGATATGTAACTCAAAGGTGTCCACCAAGAATTCCACAAAATATTGAAGAAAAGTTGTCCTGTGTGCTGGCTAAATTTGCTGTGAACTTGAAGCAGGATAGCATCATTCTGAAAGAGTAAAACTCAACTGAGAAAATAGTCTAGCCGGGCGGTGGTGGCGCACGCCTTTAATCCCAGCACTCGGGAGGCAGAGGCAGGCGGATCTCTGTGAGTTCGAGGCCAGCCTGGTCTACAAGAGCTAGTTCCAGGACAGGCTCTAAAGCCACAGAGAAACCCTGTCTCGAAAAACCAAAAAAAAAAAAAAAAAAAAAGAAAGAAAATAGTCTAAACATACTATCTGTGGCAATTTCTTTGTGTATGTGTGCTATTTTTTGTTATTTTAAAGCATACCAATCCAAATTTCCACCGCCTTCCCTCCTCCCATCCTCTCCACATACCTTTGCACACCAAATCCCTCTAATTTTAAGAGAGGGTAAGAAATGTTACCTTGTGGAAAGTCCAAGGCCCTCCCTATTACATCAAGGTATGTATCCAAAAAGAATAGGTTCTCCAAAATCCAGTACATGTAGTAGAGACAAATCCCAGTGCTTCTGTCAGTGGCTCCTCAGTCTGCCCCAACTGTCAACCATATTCAGAGGGACTACTGTGATCCTATGTTTATTCATTTCCAGTCTTTTTGAGAGTTTTCTGTTGATGATTGGTGTAGGTGTGCCCAGTTCTTCAGGTGATAGCATTGATGAATTGGTAGTCCTGCAAGTCATTAAAGAAGGCTTCATAAGTCATGCAACAACAAAATAAAACAAACAAACAAACAAAAACATTACACCACAAAATAGGATTTTCCCCTTGTGGGTTTCTTTTGAATGAATGGATTCCAGTCCTCTCTGCATTTGTTATCTGGAGTCCTTTTCTAGGTGAGGTGTGAGCTCCACCTGGTGGCCAGGACTTCCACTGCAGCAGTAGTAATGTGTTGGGACCCTTCTGTCACTCTAGAATCTGGCTTCTGGCTGGAGATCCTCTAAGTCTAAGTGGGATTTCCTAGTGTATCTTCACTTTTCCCGTAGACTGTCCTACACATGAACATGTGATCATCTAAAGTAGCGTTTCCTTCTCTAGGACAGCTATAGAAAATTGATGCAAACCTGCACATACTTTAACTACAAGTTTTAGATCCCTATTTTAGGTATGGAACAGACTGATCATGTTCATATAAAATCTGGCAAATCAAAGTTTAAAGTAATTCATGTACATATCTACAATTTGAATCCATTTAAATTAATGTCAAAAGCATTAAAATATGTTCTTCATATTTATGATCATCATAGCTGATCCTGACTTCAATACAAGTAGCCTCTCTTCAAACAACCCAGTGAATATGGTGAAGAACTCGGTCAGAACCAAAAAGCAAATGCCTAAGGTGATGAGAAAATCTCAATCAGGGTGCTATGAGATTCAGGATGAGACTGAAGAGATCGTAAAGGAGGGCGGTAATGAAAGTGAAAATTACCTGAGTCCCAGACCAAGGTAGCACAAAGAGTCCATGGTAGAAGATGTTTCTGCATATTGGCTACTTATACAAAAGAATGGAGATGGATTGGAGGGTGCAAGGGAAAGAGATAATCTGGCTCCTCACATAAAAGAAGTTTTTGATAAACTCAAGCATCCAAAATAATTGAACAGAAATTAGCTTTCGATAGTTTGTGTCTAATTTTCAACAAAACAAAATTTAATATTACAATTTCAAAGACATGCTCTTTCTATCCTCCTTTCCTACCCTTTACCTATGCCTGGTGACCCACTGGTAGAAGCACCTCCTTTACTTATGCATGCTAATTTATGAACTACTTTCTTCTTTTACCTATACATGATAATCTGTGATCCACACACCTCCTTTACCTAGGTATGTTTCTACACTCATACACACTTTCATAATTCTGACCAACTGACACCCTGCCTCTAATCCAGTCATGAAAGTTTTACCAGGCTCACCTGTCCTTATCTAGGGGGCACATCACAACAGGGGGTCAACACAGATTTCTAAGAAAGAAAGCACAAATAGTAAACATTTCATTTCAGTATTTGCTGCCAATATGAATAAAAAGAATTAAAATATAATTAACTGGAAATAAGAGGATTAATACAGTTAATGTAATGCAAAAGTTAAGTCATGGTACATTAATGGCACTATTATTATCATGGGATCTATGCAGTCATTGGATGTCATCTTTCAAAATGCCCTTTTTAGCACATGGCTGTGGCAATAAAACTAAGATTTTCTTGAGGACTCTGATTAAGGACAAAGTAAGAAACAAAACAATATATATGGATGATCAATCAATACCACTGACCTACAGTTTGAGCACAATCTATATAGTAGAAGAAGCAGATGATGGTGAACTTTAGTCCTTCAAGAGTTGGTGCTATAAATGTAGTCAAAAAATAAATAGGAAATCCACAGGAAGCCCTCAAATGAAAGCTAAGAAATCATCTCAGTACTGATTTTCCAGGGTGTTTTTAAGAGTATTATTCAGTCAATGTAAAGGCTAAGAGGGACATGCACTTCCATTCCTAAGCTTCTTATTCCTGCTTTCTTCATTACATATCTGAACTCTATGCTCTGAGCTCTTTTGAAAGGGATATCCATCAGAATACTGAGGGAAAGCAATGAAACAGTAAAATTTACCTTAAAGGTGCCCACTGCAGTGAGTACTGTGTGGTCCAGTGCTTTAAGAATCATAAGTATCTCAAGGGGCAGAGCAGTGATCATGTCCTCTAATAGTGTTTTGAGGAAATCTGTCTTATGTTTTAGTCTAATCAGATTTCTAAGTAAGTCTTCACAGACTTGGTAGTGTAAAAATTTCCTTTCAGCCTGTTTAGTATTTGTATATGGGAAGGCTAATTATTTTTTAGTTAAACTTGTATCTACCACTTTTCTGAAGGTATTTATCACCTGTAGGAGTTCCCTTGTAGAACTTATGTATATTATCATATGATCTGTGAATTACGCTTTGATTTATTCCTTTTTAATTTGTTTTAAGGTATACAAGTAACAACATCACCTTGATGTTATTTTTCTTATTACTCTAGCTAGAAATTTGAGTATTATATTGAATACGTATGGAAAGAGTGGACAGCCTTGCCTTATTCCTGATTTTAGTGGAATTGTTTTGATTTTCTTTTCATTTAATTTGATGTTAGCTGATGGCTTGCTGAATATTGATTTTGTTATGGTTTCATATGTTGTATTCCTGATCTTTCCAACTCATTTAACATGAATGGGTGTTGAATTTTCTCAAAAGTTTTATCAGTATTTAATAAGATGATCATGTGACTTTTTATTTCAGTTTCTAATTGTGCATTACATTGATAGATTATCATATGTAGAACCATCCCTGCATCTCTGGGGTGAAGCTCACTTCATCATAACTGATGATCTTTTTGAGGTGTTTTTAAATTCAGTTTGCCAGTGTTTTAACATTAATGTTTATCAGGTAAACTGGTCTGTATTGCTTATTCTTTGCTGATTCCTTGTGTGATTTGGGTATCAGCATGACTGAGGCCTCATAAAAAGAATTTGACAGTATTTCTTTTGTTTCTATTGTAGAGAATAAATTGAAGAGTATTGGTAGAGCAATACTCAAATTCATATGAAAAAAAAAAACAGAAACACAGGAAAAACAAAAACAGTGCTATGCAATTAAGGAAATTCCAGAGGTATCAGGATCCCTGATTTCATTCTCAACTACAGAGCTTCAGTAATATAAACAGCATGATATTGGCATAAAACATACACGTTTGGATTTGAATCAAAGACCCTGACATGAATTCACACATTTACACACACTTGAGTTTTGACCAAAAAACAAGATTATACAATGGAAAAGAACAAGGCATCTTTTAACAAATGGTGCTGGCATAACTGGATGTTGGTATGTGGAAGAATGCAGAATCTCCAATCCATCACTCAGCACAAAGCTCAAGTCCAACTGAATTAGAGACCTGAAGATAAATCCAGTTATATTGAACCTTATAGAAAAGAAAACACATTTGTACAGGAGAAAACTTCCTGAAGAACACAAGTTCCACAGAAAGTAGATAAACAGTAATAATTGGAACCTCATAATGCTGAAAAACTTTCGTAAGGTAAAGGAAACTGTCAATAAGACACAATCGTAGTCTAGTGAATGATAAACCATCTTTGCCAATCTTACATCTGACAGAAGACTAATCTCCAAATTGTCTAAAAACAAAACTCTAGAAGGGAGATATCAAAATATCAATATAATTTAAAAATGAGGCACACTTCTAAATAGAGAATTCTCATCAGAAGAATCTTAGATGCCAGAAATACACTTAAAGAAGTTTTCAAAGTCCTTAACCATCAGGGAAATTTAAATCTAAACAACACTGGGATATCATCTTACCCCAGCAAGAATGGCTAAGATGAAAAAAAAAAACACTAATGACAATTAATACTGGAGAGGTTGTGGAGCAACTGGCATACTCCTCCACTGCTGGTGGGAGTGTAAACTTGTACAGTCACTTTGGAAATCAATATGGAGGTTTCTCAGAAAATTAGAAATAAATCTACCTTAAGACCCACCTATACAACTCTTGGACATATGCCTATTTTTTTCAGTAATTCCACAAGGACACTTTCTCAACTATGTGTATAGAAGCATTCCTCATAATAGTCAGAACCTGGAAACAACAATGCCCATCAACCAAAGAATTAATGAAGAAATTTTGGTACATTTACACAACAGAGTATTTCTCATCTGGTAAAATAATGTTATCAAGAAATTTGAAGGCAAATGGATAGAACTAGAAAAGAGTTCTGAGTGTGTAACCAAGACCCAGAAAAACAGACATACTAAGTAAATATTAGCTATAAAGTAAGTGATAACAATGCTACACTTCACAGCCCCAGAGAGACTAAGAAACAAGAAGTAGTCAAAGAGGGGTGAGTATGCATGGACTTCGTTGGGAAGGAGAAAGAAAAGAGATCTCCTGGTTGGATCGGGGGCTGATGAGATGGGAACTGGAGGGATTTGTTGTGGGGTGAGTGGAGGGGAACAGTAATAAAAGAAATGTCTTGAGGATCACGTTTTTGGGTCAATTAAAATCCTGGTGTAAAGGAAACAACCATGAATATACAAGAATTACCATAGTTAGGACCCCTAGAAATGGTGAATGGGTAGCTGAACTGGCCATCACATATAAACAGATTGATAACTGCCCCAATTGTCTTCAGAGAACCTTATGGAAAAAAGGTATCCAGTGACTTATGAAAAATTTTCAGAGATTCATGGTCAAGCACCATGTGGTGTTTAAAGAATCCTGTTTAAGAGAGGGAAGAAGGATCATATGAGCCAGGGGATCATGGTCATCACAAGAGATCACACAGAAACAATTCACCTGGGCTCATAGGAGTTCACCGACTCTGAACTGACAGCTAGAGGAACTGCATGGGACAGACCTAAGTCCCCTATATTTGTGTGACTGTTTTGTAACTTGATCTGCTTGTGAGACTCCTAGTGGTGGGAATAGGGCCTGCCTTTGAAGCTTTGGCTAGCTTCCAGGGACATATTTCTCATTGTGTGTTGCCTTATCCAGCCTTAATACAAGGGGAAGAGCTTAGTCTTACCTTAGCCTAATATTCCATGTTTTGTTGACACCCATGGAAGGTTTGCCCCTTTCTGAACAGGAACAGAGGAGAAAAAGAATGGGGAAATTTAAGGAATGGTGGAAAAGAATGGCAGAAGAGGAGGGAGGGGAAGCTGCAATTGGGTTATAAAATAAATGAATATATTTAATTAATAAGAAAAATTTTTACTGCCTTTACTGACTTACTGTTAAAGATGTGTGAAAACAAAACCACAAAGCGAAAGAAATAATGTGCCTAGGGGACTGCTGAAATATTGATGGAAGAAGCATTTCTCAGCCCATAGGGAGTGGTTGAACATTCCTCTCTGTACATGTTTCTGGACTGAGACCCATGACTGGGTAAACACTTGTGTCTACTGCCACAGAGGCACTCTGTCCCCTACAGGAAGGTTTGTTTGGACTCATAGTGAAGATCCATCACTGTGCTTCTTATACAGTAATACACAGTTGTGTCTTCAGTGGTCATAGAGCTCAGCCTCAGATTAAACTGATTCTCCAATGTGTTTACTCTTGAGACACAGATTGTACTTTATGTGTCCATCACTAAAAATTATAACCATCCACACCAGCCATTCTTACTGGATGCTAACTAATCCAGTTCCATAGGAACCACCTCAAACGTAGTCACGAGTAAAAATACAGGTGAGGGACAGTGACAAAGTTGGCTTCAGCAGACCAGGCCATAACTCCTGCAACAGCACCTAGGACAGGACACCATTGAAGAAAGAACAACAGTAAATCA
The DNA here is from genome assembly GCA_963919705.1 of Alexandromys oeconomus. Lineage (NCBI taxonomy): Eukaryota > Metazoa > Chordata > Mammalia > Rodentia > Cricetidae > Alexandromys > Alexandromys oeconomus. Next base: position 6,711,543 of record CAWTZB010000260.1, on the reverse strand, counting down.
GGGGCTTAGAACCAGCACATCATTGTTTTCTACTGCCTGCCTGTAGACCTCACAGCTGAGTATCATCAGTAGAAAAACAAAGAACCAAAAGTATTTTGTGTTCTAGTGAATACATTTACTTCCTCCTAGAAAATATTCTCCAGGATGTAGAAGAATCTGTATTTAATAAGATGCTTGGTTTCTGGTAGCTGCACTATAAATTTGGATGTAGGATTTTTCTACAAGTAAATGCATGGAGCCAATTGTAGCTCCACTTTTACAACCCATGTGAAAAGGCTGCAAAGTAGTCTCAGAGACCACAGCCCTCTCTTATTTAGTTAGTCTCACAGGCTCTTGACATGCAAGGTGGAATGTGCACAGAGGGTTTATCTGTAGCCAGAGAGGTCATATACCCACACAATGAAAGGATGACTGAATGAATAAGTAATACATAAATTAAATAAATGTCAATAAATAAATGTTGAATTTCACCCTTCACACAAGGTGCTCCAGACTAGCCATGGGGTGACCATATTTGAAGAACCTGTTGAACTGCTAATTTTATTATGCCTCCTGGAAAATAGCAGTGAATTGAGCACCAGGTCTGAGTGTACAGTACAGGGATACCCAAAGCCACTTCTCATCATGACATAACCCATTATAAGGCTAGCGTTTCCACATACCATTAGCCTGGAGTAACATTTACTCATCTATAAACAGTTCTCTGAAGTGTCATGTTCCCCTGGTTACTACATGTTCATACACTTTACAGTACAGTCTGGATGTACATAGTGTTCACTGTGTGTACTAGTGGAGAGAAATTACATGTGAGTGTAGATGTAATCTGATCACCAAGAGTAGAGTCTGAAATTGTCATCATCATAATTCAGGCCAAAAATTTCTCATATATAATATCCTCAAAAATTAAATAAAATAAAGAAAAAAATTAGTTCTGGTTAAACCAGAAGAGAAGGAGAGAGGGAAGAGAAGTGTAGGAGAAAGTGGATGAGAGGGGTTATAAGGAATACAAGGATTACAATGAGGAGGTTAAGGAAGAAAAAGGTGAAAGGAGATTATGAGGAACGGAAGAAGGAGGCAAAATGCAGTAACACCTTAAATACAATTCCAGTCCCTAAGTTTTGGAGATCATTGTGGAAGGGAGTGGGGAAAGATTATAAGATACAGGGAAACAGGGAGATTGCTGTGATATTATGTGCCCAAGAAATGGCAGGAGCTACACACAAAAGATCTCACCAACATAAATGCATAACCAGAAGCTGAACAAGGTTTAAAGTTTTATAGACAAATTGTTGCACTTCATCAATGTGAAAATTTAGAATAATGTAATTGTTTCTTATAGATATTATTATATGCATGATTTGTTGGTAGAAATTTTCAGGCCAATATTAGCCCACTATGATCTCAAGTATTCTAAACTCTTTTTACTCAGTGCTTAATTCCCTTAAGTAAAAGTGTGTAGCCCAGCTGTAATACAGTATAGCTACCTACCTCACAATAAGGTATATCACACACCCAATCACAGTTATTTCAGATGTTATAGGACATGATTAATAGGATTCAAAGATTATAAGATACTTCTAAAGGAGGAGGATATGTTCAATTAATGTTGAATCATTTAATATCGAAGGCTAAAAGTTTTAAACAACTTCAGTTGCAAATACATTTTTATTGAAAAAAAGTATTGCTGTCAAATCTGCTTGTCCTCCTGAGATAGAGGCAGAGAAAAGTGATGTCATCAAAGCATAAGATTACATGATCAAATTTCTATTCCTGATTTCATTAGGAAGATAAAAACCAAGGAAAGGGAAAACCCTCCAGTCTTTTTTTTATTATTCGTATCAGTTTTAAGAATTTTATACAAAAGCACTGCAATAGCATCATTTCTGTCTCCTCCCCATCCCCAAATTTATTATTTTGAAAGGAACTTAATGCAGGTATAATCTGCCCTAGCATACAAATATGTTTTATAGTAACATTATCTTTAATTTGGGAAAGAGCCCAATGGATTGTTACAAATCAAAATTGTCTCCATTTATTCTGGCAATGGAGTCGCATTGGAAGTATGTCTTCAAAAACAGACATTAACAGATGTGGTTTCCCAGCAACTCTAAACATCAATTATGCTACAAACTTTTCTGACAATCCAGGCCATTAACCTTCTTACCTTACAGTTAGATTAGTGGCAGTCTTTCTTGAGCTATATTCTATTTTGTATAGCTTATTTTTAAGTAGGTTGATAGCAAATCTCTTATAGAATCTATTTTACTATTTCAGGTTTCTCCTGAATCACTGCTGGGTGCTCAGACTGACATATTCTCATTATGTGCATGAGTTATGAGTTACAACAGTAACTAATTCATGGGAAGAAGAACTGAATCATTTTGTTAACAATTAGCTGCTTGGCATAAGGCCTGCACTTAGTGTACCACAGAGGTTGTATTTGAAGAATTAATGTTTACTTCAATAGTTGCAATATGAACAAAGCTTCTTCATTAAGGGTGGTGTCTTGTGTTACATTTTTTTTTTCTTTAGGACTGGGTCCTCACATAACTCCTGTGCCAGCCTTGTTCATTCTGTCACATTCTCTGTGAGTTCAAATGTATGTCAGTCCTGTTGAGTCTGGAGAGTAGCACAATTTTTGTGGTGATTTCATTTCCCCAGAGACTCTCATAAACTTTCCCAACACCTTCTGAACTGATCCTTGTGTCCAGATGGGATGGATTTGATGAAGACCCCCCTTTTAGGACTGAGAAATAGATAACTGTCGAATGCTAAGCACTAAATGAAATATTGATAACACCTCTTCCAAGGATTTAATGGAAGATGAGATGGATAGATGTTAAAAGCTAGAATATAGAGAGCATTGACAAGAAATGCTGTTTTTTTTTTTTTTTGGTGTGACAAGGCCATATCAACAATGAACATCAAGAGACTTTGAGCACCATCCCTAGGCAGTTGGATCTGGGCTGCATAAAATAGCTTGCTTAGCATGACCCAGGATCAAGCCAGTCAGCAGCAATTATTTTAGCAGTTATCACCACAGAAATTATATGCATGTTTATACTAGCTATGATTTGTACAAATGGCACTTTACTTTCATCTGAAAACTTTTTTTTATTTTTTTTATATTATTTAATTAAAAGTTTTCACCTCCTCCACTCCTTCCTTTTCTTTCCCCCCTCCCCCATCCCCCTCCCCCCTCCCCTCCCTCTCCAGTCCAAAAAGCAATCAGGGTTCCCTGCCTTGTGGGAAGTCCAAGGTCCTCCCCCCTCCATCCAGGACTAGGAAGGTGAGCATCCAAACAGACTAGGCTTCCACAAAGTCAGTACATGCAGTAGGATTAAAACCCAGTGCCATTGTCCTTGGCTTCTAAGTCAGCCCTCCTTGTCAGCTTGTTCAAGGAGTCCAGTTTGCTCACATGCTCCATCAGTCCCAGTCCAGCTGGCCCTGGTGAGCTCCCATTAGATAAGCCCCACCTTCTCAGTGGGTGGGCACACCCCTTGCTGTCCTGACTTCCTTGCTCATGTTCTCCCTCCTTCTGCTCCTCATTTGTACCTTAGGAGCTCAGTCCAGTGTTCCAATGTGGGTCTCTGTCTCTATCTCCATCCATCGCCAGATGAAGTTTCTATGGTGATATGCAAGATATTCATCAGTATGGCTATTGGATAGGGCCATTTCAGGCTCCCTCTTCTCAGCTGCCCAAGGATCTAGCTGGGGACATCTCCATGGACACTTGAGAACACCTCTAGAGTCAAGTCTCTCGCCAACCATAAAATGGCTCCCTTAATTAAGATATATACTTCCCTACTCCCATATCCAACCTGCCTCCATCCCAACTGACCCATTCCCCAAGCTCTCCCCATCATCCCCTTCTCACTTTTTTCTCCCCATCTCCCCTTACCCCCATCCTATCCCTACCCCAAGTTTCCAATTTTTGCCTGGCAATCTTGTCTCATTCCAATATCGAGGAGGATAACTATATGTTTTTCTTTGGGTTCACCTTCTTATTTAGCTTCTCTAAGATCTCCTATTATAGGCTCAATTTCCTTTATTTATGGCTAGAATCCAATTATGAGGACTACATGCCATATTCATCTTTTTGGGTCTGTGTTACCCCACTCAGGATAATGTTTTCAATTTCCATCCAGTAGCATGCAAAATTCAAGATGTCATTGTTTTCTACTGCCAAGTAGTACTCTAATGCATACATATTCCACACTTTCTTCATCCATTCTTCCATTGAGGGGCATATAAGTTCTTTCTAGGTTCTGGCTATTACAAACAATGCTGCTATGAACATAGTTGAACAAAAATGAACAAATGCTATTGTAGTATGATAGAGCATATCTTGGGTATATTTCCAAGAGTGAAATTGCTGGATCCTGGGGTATGTTGATCCTGAATTTTCTGAGAAACCTCCACACTGATTTCCAAAGTGGTTGCACAAGTTTGCATTCCCACCAGCAATGGATGAGTGTTCCTCTTAGTCCACATCCTCTCCAGCAAATGCTATCATTGGTGTTTTTGATTCTAGCCATTCTGACAGGTATAAGATGGTATCTCAAAGTTGTTTTGATTTGCATTTCCCTGATTGCTAAGGAGGTTGAGCATGACCTTAAGTATTGTTTGGTCATTTGAACTTCTTCTGTTGAGAATTATCTGTTCAGATCAGTGCTCCATTTTTTAATTGGGTTAATTAGCATTTTAAAGTCCAGGGTCTTGAGTTCTATATATATTTTGAAAATCAGAACTTTGTCTGTTGCAGGGTTGGTGAAGATCTTCTCCCAGTCAGTAGGTTGTCTTTTTGTCTTAAAGACACTGTCCTTTGCTTTACAAAAGCTTCTCAGTTTTAGGAGGTCCCATTTATTCAATGTTGCCCTTAGTGTCTGTGCTACTGGGGTTATACATAGGAAGTGGTCTCCTGAGCCCATATGTTGTACAGTACTTCCCACTTTCTCTCCTATCAGATTCATTGTGTTTAGATTGATATTGAGGTCTTTAATCCATTTGGACTTGAGTTTTGTGCATGGTGATAGATATGGATCTATTTTCATTCTTCTACAGGTTGACAACCAGTTCTGCCAGAACCATTTGTTTAAGATGCTTTCTTTCTTCCATTGTATACTTTTAGCTCCTTTGTCGAAAATCAGGTGTTCATAGGTTTGTGGATTAATTTCCAGGTTTTCTACTAGATTCCATTAGTCAACATCTCTGTTTTTGTGCCAATACCAAGCTGTTTTCATTACTGTAGCTCTGTAATAGAGTCTGAAATCAGAGATGGTAATGCAACCTGAAGTACCTTGATTGTACAGGATTGTTTTGGCTATCCTGTTTTTTTTTTTTTTTTTAATATAATGTTGATTATTGTTCTCTCAAGGTCTGCGAAGATTTTTTTCTGGGATTTTAATGGGGATTACATTGAATCTACAGATTGCTTATGGTAGAATTGCCATATTTACTATGTTGAACCACCCAATCCAAGAGCAAGGGAGATCCTTCCATTTTCTGGTATCCTCTTCAATTTCTTTCTTCAAAGACTTAAAGTTCTTGTCAAATAGATCTTTTACTTTCTTGGTTAGAGTTATCCCAAGATAAATTATGCTATTTGTGGCTATCGTGAAAGGTGATGCTTCTCTGATTTACCTCTCTGCTTCTTTATCCTTTGTGATTTTTTGGAGTTGATCTTATATCCTTCCACATTGATAAAGGTGTTTATCAGCTCTAGGAGTTCTTTGGTTCAGTTTTTGGGGTCACTTATGTACACTATCATATCGTCTGCTAATAATGAAAGTTTGACTTCTTTTCCAATTTGAATCCCCTTGATCTCCTTATTCTTTCTTATTGATATTGCTAGAACATCACGCACTATATTGAAGAGGTATGGAGAGAGTGGACAGCCTTGTCGTGTTCCTGATTTTAGTGGGATGGCTTGGAGTTTCTCTCCATTTAATTTAATATCAGATGTTGGCTTGCTGTATATTGCTTTTATTATATTTAGGAATTAACCTTGTATCCCTAATCTCTCCAAGACCTTTATGATAAAGGTGTGTTTAATTTTGTCAAATACTTTTTCTGCATCTAATGAAATTATCATATGTTTTTTTTCCCTCAGTTTATCTATATGATGGATTGCATTCACAGATTTTTGTATGTTTAACCAGCCCTGCTTCTCTGGGATGAAGCCTACTTGATCATAATGTATAATCTTTTGGATGTGTTCTTGGATTAGGTTTGGCAGTGTTTTATCAAGAATTATTTATTTATTTATTTATTTGTTTGTTTGTTTGTTTATTGGTTTTTCGATTCTCTGTGGTTTTGGAGCCTGTCCTGGAACTAGCTCTTGTAGACCAGGCTGGTCTCAAACTCACAAAGATCCGCCTGCCTCTGCCTCTCGAGTGCTGGGATTAAAGGTGTGCGCCACCACTGCCCGGCTTATCGAGAATATTTGCATCGATGTTCACGAGTGAGATTGCTCAGTAATTCTCTTTCTTGGTTAAGTCTTTGTGTGATTTGGGTATCAGGGAGTTTGGCAATGACTCTTCTGTTTTTATTTTGTGAAACACATTAAGGAGTATAGGTATTAACTCTTCTTGGAAGTTCTCGTAGAATTCTGCATTCAAACCATTTGGTCCAGGGCTTTTTTTTTTTTTTTTTTTTTTTTTTTTTTGGTGAGGAACGTTTCTGATGAGAGCTTCTAATTCCTCATGACTTACAGGTGTATTTAAATTGTTCACCTGGTCTTGGTTTAATTTTGGTATATGGTACTTATGTAAAAAAGTGTCCATGTCTTTCAAATTTTCCAGTTTTATGGCATACAGGTTTTTGTAGTAAGATATAGTGATTCTCTGAATTTCCTCTGTGTCTGTGGTTATGTCCCACTTTTCATTTCTAATCTTGTTAATTTGCATGATCTCTGTCTGCCGTTTCATTAGTTTAGATAGTGGTTTGTCAAACTTGTTGATTTTCTCTAGGAACCAGCTTTTCGTTTCATTGATTCTTTGGATTGTTTTCTGTGTTTATGTTTTGTTGATTTCAGCACTCAGTTTGATTATTTCCAGTCTTCTACTCCTCTTGTGTGAATCTGCTTTTTTTTTTTCTAGAGCTTTCAGCTGTGCTGTTAAGACTCCGATGTGTGCTTTCTCCATTTTCTTTATGTGGGCACTTAGTGCTATGAATTTTCCTCTTATCATTGCCTTCATAGTGTCCCATAGGTTTGGGTGTGATATGTCTTGATTTTCATTGAATTCAAGGAAAACTTTAATTTCTTTCTTTATTTCTTCCTTGACCCAGGTGTGGTTCAGTAGTTGACTGTTCAATTTCCATGAGTTTGTAGGCTTTCTGGGGTCATAATTGTTTTTAAACTCTAACTTTATTCCATGGTGATCCGATAGTACACAGGTGGTTACTACAATTTCTTTGTATCTATGGATTTTTGCTTTGTTAATGAGTATGTGATCAATTTTTGAGGAGGTTCCATGCGACGCTATGATGAAGGTATATTCTTTTCTGTTTGGGTGGAATGTTCTATAGATGTTTGTTAAGTCCATTTTGTTCGTTACATCTGACAGTTCTCTTATTTCTCTGTTAAGTTTCTGTCTGGTTGACCTGTCCGTTGGTGAGTGTTGAACTCTCTTACTATTAGAGTGTGGGGTTTGATGAGTGCTTTGAGTTCTAGTAATGTTTCTTTTACATATATGGGTGTTTTTATATTAGGGGCATAGATATTCAGGATAGAGTCTTCCTCCTGATTAATTGTTCCGGCTATTAGTATAAAGTGCCCATCTCCATCTGTTCTGATCAATTTTAGTTTGAAATCAATCTTGTTAGATAGTAGTATAGATACACCCGTTTGTTTCTTTGGTCCATTTGATTAGAAAACCTTTTTCCATCCCTTTCTTCTGAGGTAGTGGCTGTCTTTGAGTTTGAGGTGTTTCTTGTAGACAGCAGAATGTTGGATCCTGTTTTCATATCCATTCTATTAACCTGTGCCTTTTTATAGGTGAATTGAGTCCATTGATATTAAGTGATATTAATGACCAGTGGTTGTTAACTCCATTTATTTATTTATTTATTTATTTATTTATTTATTTATTTATTTATTTATTTATTTATTTTGGTGGTAGAGTTTGTGTGTTTCCCTTCTTTGAGTTGTGCTGGTGGAGGGTTGTCAGATGCTTGTGTTATTATGGGTGTTGTTTGCTTCCTTAGTTTTTGATTTTCCTTCTAGTATTATCTATAAGGCTGGGTTTGTGGCAACATATTGTTTAAATCTGTTTTTGTCCTGGAATATCTTGTTTTCTCCATCGACGGTGAATGCAAACTTTGCTGGGTATAGTAGTCTGGGCTTGCATCCAATGTCTCTTAGTGTCTGCAGCACATCTATCCAAGACCTTCTGGCTTTCATGGTTTCCATAGAGAAGTCAGGTGTAATTCTGATAGGTTTCCCTTTATATGTTACTTGACCTTTTTCCTTTGCAGCTCTTAATATCTGTTCTTTATTCTATATGTTTTGTTTTTGATTATTATATGGTGTGGGGATGCTTTCTTTTAATCCAGTCTATTCAGTGTTCTGTATGCTTCTTGTACCTTCATAGGAATATCCTTCTTTGGGTTGGGAAAGTTTTCTTCTATAATTTTGTTGAATATATTTTCTGGGCCTTTGAGCTGTAATTCTTTTTCTGCTACCCCTATTATTCTTAGGTTTGGTCTTTTCATGGTGTCCCAGATTTCCTGGATGTTTTGTGTTAAGAATTTGTTGGATTTGTTTTGTTCTTTAATCAGTGAGTTTATTTCCTCTATAGTTTCTTCAGTTTCTGAGATTCTTTCTTCTATCTCTTGTATTCTGTTGGCAATGCTTATCTCTGTAGTTCTCGTTCGTTTACCCAGATTTTCCATAACCAGCCTTCTCTCAGTTTGTGTTTTCTTCATTACCTCCATTTCATTATTCAAGTCTTGAATTGTTTCCCTTACTGTTTGATTGCTTTTTCTTGTTTTTCTTGGGTATCCTTGAGAGATTTATTCATTTCCTCTACCTTTTTGTTTGTCATCTCTATTTCTTTATGACAGGTTTTTACCTCTTGTTTAAGGTCCTCTATTATTTTCATAAAGTTCCGTTTAAAGTCGATTTCTTCTATTTCTTCTGTAGTAGGGTGTTCAATTCCTCTTGTTTCGGGATCCCTGGGTTCTGGTGATGTCATGTTGCCTTTCAGGTTGTTGGAGGAATTCTTGCATTGGCACCTACCCATCTCTTCCTTCAAATGGAGCCAGGAGAGTCCTGGTATCTTGGTTCAGTCTTTGCTGTGACTTTTTGGGTGAATCTCCTCAGCGCAGGAGCAGGAACTGTTCCTGTCTGGATAAAACTCCTCAGCACTGAGACAGGGATGCCCAGTATCCCCCTTTGGGTGGATAGCCTGATTGCAGGAGCAGGAAACTGTTTCCAAGCCAAGGACCTTGCAAACAATAGGGCAGGCTTGGGGGAGGCTAGGTCATGTGTACCAAAGACACCCCTGCAACAGGAGCTGGGAGATGGGTGGCTTTGTTCTTTTCTGGGACAGGCCTCCCTGCGATAACACACACTCATTCATCTGAATGGAACTCCTCAGCACTGAAACAGAGATGCCTGGTAGCCCAAGGACACCTCGGACAAAGAGGCAAATGTGGGGGCAGTGCGGGGTCAAGTATAACACAGGAGACCCTGCAGCACAAGCTGAACGTGCCCGCACTCCCTTGCGGGGACCTTCAGTCTTGCCTGGCAGGCAGACACCTCTGAAAACAGTTTAATATGAATATCTATAAATAGCAAATATAGGGTTAAGTGTCCTGTCTGTTGTACTGGGATCCTCCAAGACCCTACAAACCATTAAACACAGCATAGCCTTTCCTCTTGTATGACTGAAGCAGGATTATCTGCAGGCCTCATCAAGTAGAGAAAAGATTCCCACATATCTAGTCTTTTAATATTATAAATGGGGAAACTTTTGACTATTAATATTGAACATGGAGTTAATAATGGATGGGTAAAATGAATTAAATAGTTTTCCTTCTTGTTCACAATATTCATGCATGAAAGTATGTACCATTTAATCAAACATTTTATGTGCTAAAACTGTTCATACCCAAATCATTGTTCAATGAAAATTACAACTTTATATTTATAATGGGGTGATGAAAGGAGAACCAGTAATTATTTTTTTCATTTCCTCTAAAGATAGAGTTAGTGTGGGGTCTCTTGAATAGAGAGTCATAGGTCAACGATTTTCTGAAGCATGGATCAGTTTCAGAAAAGTAATATCAGGTAAAAGATCAACATGGCTCACAGAGAACTGAGAACAGAGATGTATTGTCCCTTGCTTAGCATGAGACACCACTTCCATTCTCACCAAAGTGGCATGCTGTGGTGGAACAAAATATGGTGATAACTTATTCCACAGGATATTTTGATTTAGCAGAACTATTCCCAGATTAACCAGATAAGAATCACAGTTATTAATAGTATATGAAAAGAAACAGAAATACCATTCCTCAATTTCCCTTAAATCTATAACTTAGACTCAGATGGGCTTAAGGTAAGAGGATTACATCTATGTTTAGAACAAAGGTCAGAAGTTTTCCTATATTAAAAAATAAAACCACAAATATGATGATAAACATAATTGATTAAGTATTGCAATCATGTGAAAAACATAAATACAAATAGGTCAGGTCTTTTCCTTTTTCTAAGTGAAAGAAGAAATATTAGGGACCTATAAAAGTTATTTGGCTGACTGAGTGTAGCATCACTTCTTTTAAAGTTCTTCTAATCCTAAACACTGTCCTGTAGGAATATCACTGAGGCTTTTGCTGAATGTCATGAAGAAATAGCCTCACAAATACCATGGATCTTCATATGCATATGAATCTCAACAGTGTCATTTCAGCAGTTAGAGGTTATTTTCTGCATTTAGTTTCTTTTAGATTGTGTGGTATATATTTTTAAATTGCAGAACAACAAAGATATATTTCCCAGAAATGCACAGACTACACATGTAGATTGAATTTTAAGCTATCATTAGATGAAATGACAGCCAATACCTCAGAACCAGCACACAATTATGTCTGCATCTGTCCCTGCTATATCTCTGTTCTCAATGTGAGTTCTTTATTCCCTGCTGGTTTTGAGCACTCCTATATGAAAGTTTGTATCAGAGTTCCTATCTTACTGAAGCCCTGCACTGTGTTTCTGACACAGTAACTAACAGAAGTTTTCAGATCCTAAACTATTCATTTGCAGGTAGATGTTGCATTTGAAATCATATTTTGAAATGGTGAATCTGCCTTTCATAAACTCTGCATATTACACTAGATAATTCTAACATTTTTTTCCAATTTGTGGAACCCACTCTGGCCGCTTCCTAGTATCCCGGAGAAGCCAGTTTATACAGGAGTCACTGATGTGAAACCAGAAACTGAAAAAGTCTTCCAGGCTGCACCAAGCCTGCCCTGGACTCCAGTAGCTGCACCTCACACTGGACACCTGGAAACAGCAAACTCTGTCATTAAACTGTCATAAATGTGTATTATTACTCTCACTCAAATCCATTCACATATTGAGTATCTGTCCTTACCTATAGATTACCTTTTAAAAGAGCAACTAGGAAGCTGGGTGGTGGTGGCACAGTCCTTTAATCAGCAAACTGGGGAGGCAGAGGCAGGCAGATCTCTGTGAGTCCAAGGTCACCTGGGTCTAAAAGAGCTAGTTCCAGGACAGGCACCAAAGCTACATAGAAAGCTTGTCTCCAAAAAACAAAACCAAAAACAAACAAACAAACAAACAAACAAACAAACAAACAAAAAAGAGAGCAACTAGCCAAACCCAGGTTAGCCTCAACTCCATGTCAGATGTTCTATGGTCAGTGATGATCACTTTATGGAAGGACATGTGAGTGCAGAGCTAAATGTATCTGTCAGAGCTGAAGATTCAGAGTTGGTTTTATTGCACAGAGCAGAACATTGTTTATCTCCCTGCTATATCATGAGTTCAGGAGTAGACACCTAGGGGGAAACAATTAATAGGGTGGATATTTGAGATAAAGTAGAGATCAAGGTGATATTTATAGCATCAAATTATTATTTATTGTGCTGGAGATATAGCAAGTTGGTACAAAGCTCAAATTCAACAGTTGCCTTAAACTGCCAAATAAAGCAAAAGCAAAGCCATTTGGAAAACATAAAATTATCCTTGGTCTTCTTTGACTAATCCTAAAAATATCTCTCACTGGTCACTAAACTCATTCTCCTTTGAATAAACAAATTGGGAAGGAATTATTAGTTGTATTTAATTCCTAAGGTAAGGACTATAAGCTAATGACTTTTTTTTTTTTTTTGATTTTCGAGACAGGGTTTCTCCGTAGCTTTTGGTTCCTGTCCTGGAACTAGCTCTTGTATACCAGGCTGGCCTCGAACTCACAGAGATCCGCCTGCTCTGTCTCCCAAGTGCTGGGATTAAAGGCGTGCGCCACCACTGCCCAGCTGACATAATTTAAAAGGAGTGTGGAAATAAGAAATTTTCATAATGAATAGTAAGTCTTTGAATTATGTAAGAACTGTGGAAGAATTCTATGTTTTGCTAATGTCACTGTAAAATCTTCATCATAAATGGAACTATAGAATTATTTTAGTCAACTTAGTAGTACTTAGTATAACGCAAATGGACTTTTATCAAAAGTTAGGAAATTCTCTTGTGAAATAGCCCAAATTTTACAAAAAATAACCATTCTTACATTTTCTTTAAAGGAATAGCTTTATATCATACAAACAAATATCAAATATGAAAATTACATTCCTGTAATAATTTTTAAGTCTCAAAGTGTCAGTTTTGATTAAAACTGTAATGTGTTTTTCAAAGAAACCCCAAAGTGTCATCTACTGTATGTTTATAATATTACAATGTTGCATAACAAGTTTCAAAGAAATATGTCAAAATGCAATGCATACATGCAAATAAAATATGCCTGTTTTAACATCTTCGATTCTTGTCTCCTTAAATTTGCTATTGGCAAAGAGAAATTTATACCCACTTTACAGTTTCTCATAGCTCAGCCATTCTGTAAAGTCACCACTTTTCAATGTAGAGACTTTTGTGGTTGATACAGCACTAAAAATCCTACATGATTTTCCTGAGAAATTAGTGTATGGAACAATATTACATCCTGTCTGTTTCTCTGGCCTTGTACACCCACTCTTGCTCCAGAGCAATCTTGCATGAAGGTTTGTGTATGGGCTCACACTTAAGTTCCCTCACTGTGCCTCTTGTACAGTAGTAAGTAGCAGTGTCCTCAGCTCTCAGACTGTTCATTTGAAGGTAGAGGGTGTTTTTGGAATCGTCTCTGGATATGGTGAACCGGCCCTTCACAGATGCACTGTACTCTGTTGTGTGACTATTAGCTTTGTTTCTAATAGCGGCAACCCACTCTAGTCCCTTTCCTGGAGGCTGGCGGACCCAGTGCATATAATAATTACTGAAGGTGAATCCAGAGGCTACACAGGAGAGTTTCAGGGAACCAGCAGGCTTCACCAGGCCTCCTCCAGATGCCACCAGCTGCACCTCACAGTGGATACCTTCAATAATAGAGAATTCCAGTGAGGAAAATGTTATACATACCCACCATCCCTCTTACTCATGCCAACGTCTTATTCATGCACCCACACACTCAGCATATCTTCTTCCCATAAATTACCTTTAAAAGATTTACAATGAATATGCAGTTTAACCACAACTTCATGGTGAGAGGTCTGTGTTCAGTGTTGATCTCTGAATGGGAAAAGGGGGGAACTTAGGACTGGGCTCCCCTGCAAGTGTGACAGAGTCAGGACTGGGCTGGTTTTCATGAGGAGAGGGAAGCACAATTTGCATTTCTTCCTTCCTGCTATATAATTATTTCTAGGGTTAAAACAATAGAGGGTGCAGTTTTAAGTTCTTAACAAAAAATTTACTGGATGAGTTCAGTATCAGTAACTGTTACAATGTTGTATTTTATCTTTTGTAGATGTGTTAACTCTTTAAATTTTATGATTTAACCATGTCGAAAAATCTGTTTGATTCACAGATATAAAATATTATTTTGAATATTTTTAAAGAATTGATATAAAGCTGAATTAATGTTGAATAGAATTATTAAAATCAAGAACCATTGTTAAAATCTTACTTCAGTAGTGTAGAATGCACAAATTCCTAGACTTGATTCTCTTTTCTGACAAATATACATTGAAGAAATATGACTGCTCTCCAGAATTAACCTTTGATATGTGTGACAAAGCATATTGAAATCCAATTTTACACTTGTTTGACTATTTTAACATTTTGGTGTTATGTATTTATCATGCTTAGGAATTAATTCACCTTTAATTTTAAGATCCTTTAAGAGGCAAAGTTTCCACATCTGGGACAATCAATAAGTCTCCTGCCTGAACTCTAAGCCACAATCAGATGTCCTTTCATTTAACTTCACTACTTGAAAATAGTACATTCTATGGTGTTAGGATAATAAGTCACAGAATGAGAAATTTTGAAATCATGACATACTACATGAGCAGAGAATGTTTGAATTATAATTTTTAACTTGTTGAATGTATTCTCTTCAAAAGATACCAACTACATGTGACTTTTGGATCCTATGTATTGTGGTACCACTCTTTCTATTGTTTTCTCAGGAAAGTAACTAATGTCCAAAGAAATAAACTACAGCTCTGTATTCCTTTTGCTTTGGAAACTTCAGTGAAAAACATAACAAGTCCATAGTATGTCTGGCTTGTTTCCTGCATTTAAACGCAAATCATGTTAAGGAGACAAAAATATGCCCTTTCTGTCCACTTAGTGTACCTGCTCCTTGGATTTCTGCAATTAGTGAGGTGTGAATACAATGTGGTAACTTCCATAGCCCTTCAATAGGTTTACTAGTAGCGGTACAATGAATACATTATTTTATTTCTAATTTTTAAGAACTTCTGTATTGTGTTCTACAACTTCTGTACCAATGCACCTTTTTATCAGAAACTGTAAATGTTAATTTCTTTGTAACTTCACCATTATTTTACATTTACTTTCTTGATGAAAAACTTTCTGCTTTGAATGAAATAAATTAAAGACACATGTTTTTCTCTCTGATGTCTAAAGTTATTGAACATTGTTTATTATATATATTGGCCATTCATATTTCTTAATCAGAAAATCATCTGTGGTTAATTGTTCTATATGTTGAGTTTTCATTTGTTTTTATTGGCTAATGCTTTGGTTTATTATGTATTCTAGTCACCAATATCCATCAAACATACACATTACAAATATTTTCCTATTTTCTAGCAAACATTTAAAAATATCCAATATTATCAAGTAATGTCAAATTAACTAAAATTTGATGTTTCTTCTCAACCAAGTAAAAATGAATAATCTTTAGAAAATAAATGACAGCAACTTCCACCAATATGTATAAAGTGGAAAACTTAAGCAGATACAACGGAAATGAGTGTGATGACTTCTCAAAGAACAAAAAATTTAATTGGAAATTAGAAATGTATTCACAATGTTTATGGAATAAATCAGCTTAGGTGTTCCTGAAATGATGAATGGAAAACAGAAATCTTGTAAATATATGCAGTTCAATTGCATTGAAAGTGAAAAAAAAATAAAATCAATTTTTAGGATACTTGGTAGAACTGCAATACAATTTTTTAAGTTATTATTTTTGTTGAAAAACATTTTGCCTCCTCCCCTCCTCCCATTTTCCTCCCCTCCTCTCACTCCTCTCCCCCTCTCCCCACTCCTCTCCCCTCTCCCCACTCCTCTCCCCCCTCTCCCCACTCCTCTCTCCCTCTCCCCACTCTATGCCCCCTCCCTCTAGAGTCTGAAGAGCAGTCAAGATTCCCTGCCCTGTGGGAAGTTCATTGTCCTCCCCTCTCCATCCAGGTCCAGGAAGGTGAGCATTCAAAAAGACTAGGCTCCCACAAAGCCAGTTCATGCAGTAGGATCGAAACTTAGTGCCATTGACCTTGGCTTCTCATCAGCCTTCATTGTCTGCCAAGTTCAGAGAGTCCGGTGTTTTATCCCATGCTTATTCAGTCCCAGTCCAGCTGGCCTTGGTGAGCTCCCAATAGATCAGCCCCACTGTCTCAGTGGGTGAGTGCACCACTCATGGTCCTAACTTCCTTGCTCATGTTCTCCCTCCTTCTGCTTCTCCTTTGGACCTTGGGAAGAAGAAAAACTTTTTAATAGTAGTACACGCCTCATTCTGACTAATGCACACAAGAGATCCAGAGAACTGTCTCTCAGAGAGGAAGATTTACCAGTGTACATAGACTTTAGGCCCTATAGTCTACACATGCTACCATCCTCAAATGTTTCTCAGGTCCCAGGTAACACTTTGATCAATATAAATAGAGACAAAAGACTGTAAGTCTAGCCATCTGGGGAAACTGGTTTATGGCAGAGATATTTCAAGAATATCTTAATTATTCCCATGATGTTTTTTTTTCCTAATATTCATTCATGTTGACCACCTGAAACTATACTGAAATGAAGTTAATATAGGTATAATTTTCCCTGGCCCCCAGATATGCCCTATAGAGGTATAATCTTTAATTTAGGAAAGAGCCCAAAGGATGGTTCTAAATCAATATTATCAATTTGTTGTAGGAATAGAGTCACATTGGAAGTCAGTCCACATGAAAAATCATTTACAGAAGTGGTTGCCCAGCAAATCTCAACTTCAATTATGCTACAAACTTTTCTGACTGTCCAGGACATCATACTACTAATCTTATAGTCAGATTAGTGCCAGTCTTAGCTAAATTCTACTTTGTATATCTTACTTTTAAGTAGGTTGACAGCAAATCCTTCATAGCATCCATCTTACTGTTTCATGTTTTTCCCACATCACTGCTGGGTTCTCAGACTGACATATTCTCATCATGTACACAAGTTATAAGTTAATATAGTAACTAATTCATTGGAAGAAAAATTGAGATTTTTATGTTGACAATTTATTGCCTAATATGAGGCCTGCCCTTGGGTGTGGTGTGTGTCCCACAGAGGTTCTATTGGGAAAGTTAACGCTTACTTTAGTTGTTGTCATATAGAAACAGCTTCCTTATTAGGGGTGGGAACTTGTGTTACATTATTTTCCTAGTACTGGGTCCCCACACAGCTCGCTCCTGTGCCAGCCTTGTTCATTCTCTGTGAGTTCAAATGTACGTCAGTCCTGTTGGGCCTGGAGAGCAGCACAATTTCCCCAGAGACTCTCACAATCTTTCCCAACACCTTCCACACTGATCCTTGAGTCCAGATGTGAGGGATTTTATGAAGACACCCCATTTAGGACCAAGATATAGACAACTATGGATGCTAAGCACTAAATGAAATATTGATAACACATCTTCCAAGGATGAAGTTATTTCATGGAAGATGAGATGGATAGATGTTAAGAGCTAGAATATAGAGAGCAGTGCCATGAAATGCTGTTTTTTGATGTGACAAGGCTATCACAACCATGAACATCATGGACTTTGAGCACTATCCCTAGGCAGTTGGATCTGGGTTGTATAAAATAGCTTGCTCAACATGAACCAGGAGCAAGCCAGTCAGCAGCTCTTATTCTAGCAATTATCACCACAGAAATTACATGTATGTTTATAATAACTGTAATTTGTACAAATGGTATTCTACATTCATCTGAAGATATTTAAGACAAATATCTAAAAAAAATATGGTCAAGTGTCCTGTCTGTTGTACTGGGATTCTCTGAGACCCCACAAATCATTAAACACATCATGGCTTTACCTCGTGTATGACTGAAGCAAGGATGTCTGCAGGGCACATCAAGTACAGCAAAGATTCCCATTTATCTAGTCTTTTAATATTATAAATGAGGAAGCTTCTAACTATTAATATTGATCAGGGAGTTAATAAAGGATGGAGAAGTTAACCGAATAATTTTCCTCATTGTTCACAATATTCATGCATGGAAGTATGTACAATTTAATTAAACATTTTATCTGGTACAGCTGTTCTCACACAAATCATTGTTCAATTAAAACGACAGCTTTATATTGATCATGGGGTTATAAAGAGAAACAAGTAATTATTTTATCATTTACTGTAAAGAGAGAGCTAATGTGGGGCCTTTTGAATAGAGAGCTACCTGGGTAAATAATTTCCTGAAGCATGGCTCAGTTTCAGGCAAGTAATTATCAGGTAAAAGAACAACGTGGCTCACAGAGAAATGAATACTGGGCCATATAGGTCCTTGCTCAGCATGTGACTCTCAATAGAGTGTCATGTTGTGGTGGAACAGAATATGGTGAGAACTTCATCCTCAGGACATTTTGATTTAGCAGAAAGATTCCCAGATTAAACAGATTCTTTCATAGTTATTAAAAGTATATGAAAATAAACAGAAATCACATTCCTGTTTCCTCAAACCTCTCATGACTTATTCCTGTTCTGAACATTAAACCCACCTACACTGAAAGAATAAACAAAGTTTAGCACAAAGAATGACCTAAACATTTGAAATAGATAAGCCTCTAAATAAATGATGTAATGACAACTGATTCTACTGAAATTCAAGACATCAATGGAAATTACTTTGAAAATGTATACTCTGTAAACAAAAAATATTACACCACATGATAGGATTTTCCCCTTGAGGGTTTATTTTGAATGAATGGATTCCTGTCCTCTCTGCATTTGATGTCTTGAGTCCTTTTCTAGGTGAGGTATGAGCTCCACCTGGTGCCCAGGACTTCCACTGCAGCAGTGGTAATGTGTTGGAACACTTCTGTCGCTCTAGAATCTGGCTTCTGGCTGGAGCACCTCTAAGTCCAAGTGGGATTTCCTAGTGTATTTTCACTTCTCCTGTAGACTGTCCTACACATGAACATGTGATTATCTAAAGTAGCTTTTCCTTCTCTAGGGCAGCTATATAAAATTGATGCAAACCTGCACATACTTTAATTACAAATTTTAGATCTCTATTTTTTTGGTATGGGCCAGACTGACAGGAGATCATGTTCACGCAAAATCTTGCAAATCAAAATTTAACGCATATTCACGTACATATCTACAATTTGAATCCATTTAAATTATGGTCAAAAGCAATAAAATATGTTCTTCATATTTATGATTATCATAGCGGATCCTAACTCCAATGCAAGTAGACTCTCTTCAAACAACCCAGTGAATATGGTGAAGAACTCGGTCAGAACCAAAAAGTATATGCCTGAGGTGATGAGAAAAGATTCAGGTGAGACTGGAGAGATCATAAAGGAGGGTGGAAAGGAGAATCAAAATTACCTATCTGAGTCCCTGGCCAAGGTAGCACCAAGAGTCCATGGTAGAAGGTGTTTCTGGGTATTGTGTACATATACAAAGGAATAGAAATGGATTAGAGGGTGCATGGGAAAAAGCTAATCTGGCTCCTCACTTAAAGAAGTTTTTGATGAGCTCAGGCATCCAAAATAATTGAACAGAAATTAGCTTTTGATAGTTTGTGTCTAATTTTCAACAAAACAAAATTTAATATTACAATTTCAAAGACATGCTCTTTCTATCCTCATTTCCTACCCTTTACCTATGCCTGGTGACCCACTGGTAGAAGCACCTCCTTTACTTACGCATGCTTAATTTATGAACTACTTTCTTATTTTACCTATACATGATAATCTATGATCCATACACCTCCTTTACCTATGTATGCTTCTACACTCATACACACTTCCATAATTCTGACCAACTGACACCCTGCCTCAAATCCAGTCATGAAAGTTTTACCAGGCTCACCTGTCCTTATCTAGGGGGAATATAACAACAGGGGATCAACACAGATTTTTAGGAAAGAAAGCACAGATAGTAAACATTCCTTCTCTGTATTTGTTATCAATATGAATAAAATGAATTAAAAATATAATTAACTGGAAACAAGAGGATTAATACAGTTAATGAACCTCAAAATTCAGTCACAATTCATTAATGGCACTGTTATTATTGTGGGTATCTGTGTAGTCATTGGATGTAATCTTTAGCAAAGGGCTCCGGCAATAAAACTAATATTTTCTTGAGGACCCTGCTCACGGAGGAAGTGAGAAACAAAATAATAATATATATGGATGACCAACTAATGCCACTGACCAACACTGTGAGCACAGTCCATATAATAGAAGAAACAGATGATGGTGAAGCTTAGTTTTTAAAGAGTTGGTGCTATAATGTGTAGACAGAAAGTAGGAAGTTCACCACAATTTTTCAAATGGAAGATGAAAATCATCTCAGTTCTGATTTTCCAGGGTGTTTTTCAGAGTACTATTCAGTCAATGTACAGGCTAAAAGGGACATGTGGTTCCATCCCTAAGTTTTTACTCCTTCTTTCTTCATTACGTATTTGAAATCTATGCTCTAAGGTCTTCTGGCAAAGGGATATCCTTCAAAATACTGAGGAAAAGCAATGAAACAGGAATTTTTACCTTTAAGGAGGCCATATCAGTGGGTACTGAGTGGTTCAATAATTTAAGAATCCTAAGTATCTCAAGGGGCAGGGTATTGATCATGTCCAATAGTGATGTTTTGAGGAAATTTGTCTTATGTCTACTATGATTTCTAAGTAAATCTTCACAGCTTTAGTGGTGTAATGAGTAGAACAATTTTCTTTCAGCCTGTTTAGTGTTTGTATATATGAGGGCTACTTATTTTTTTTATTTTCAGTTAATCTTGTATCCACCACTTTGCTGAAGGTATTTATCAGCAATGGAAGTTCTTTTGTAGAATTTATGCATACTATAATATGATTTGTGAATTATGATGCTTTGACTTTTTCTTTTTTTAATTTGTATCACCTTGATGTCCATTGTGATATCAGTACAGCTAGAACTAGAAAGTCGGTGAAATTCTATACTGTGTATTGGGTAACATACTCTATATAGTTCATTATCATCCTCAGAAATTTATTCTGGAGCTCAGATTCACATCTAGCCTGTGAGATGCTCTGAGTCTTCTTTAGATGTTAGTACAGTTTCTAATTGAATAGAAATTTCAGAAAAGAAAAGAAATTTTTAAGTATTCAGGTATTTTGGAGTGGCAGATCAGACACAAAATATTGTTTCCTTTCATGTCCCTGTACTCATGCCCTGTAGTGCTAATGAATTTAATGTTTTCTGTGATTCCCCAACTGTTCTTACCATACTGTAGGAAGTTTTGAATCAGAGTTCATAGTAACATCCATTCTTTGTGTTTCTTGCACAGTAATGCATGGGTATATGCTCCTTCAAGAAATTTCTGCAGTTTGTAATGCCACTAGGGTAAAATACTCCAATATATTCCATGCCATTCCCATAAACATCATACTCAATTCTTATCATGGATAGTTAAGGTGTGTCCAGAAGACACACAGGAAAGCCTCAATGACATTTTGGGTTTCATTAAACCCACCCTAGACCATAACTGCTACAGCACAGAGTGGACATCCAACAACACAGAGAATCCATGTGAGTGAACTGCCATGCATTCCCAACGTTCCTCTAACTTACGTCTGTCTATTCATACAGTTACCATCACTTCTCATAAATTACCTTTCAGGATAACAACAAGGAAAAGTCGGCTGAGACCAACTTCATGTTGAGATGTCTGTGTTCAGTGCTGGCCACTTAATGGGAAAACTTAGGAGTCTGGGGCTTAGTTCCTGGGTTCATGCTGGAATGTTTCTTAAAAGCAGAAGAACCTATTTGTACATCTTCCTTCTATATAAGGAGATATGGGCTTGTCCTCGGAATAGAAGAGTGTCTCCTGTTGGATATTATAATATTGTTAGAATTAAAGAAAATATGTCATGGCATGAACATGGCTCAAAATTTAGTAATTGTAATATTTTTGTTACCAGTACAGAAGATTCCATCAATGTAGCATTTGTAAAAATGTGAAAAAGAGGGCCAAAAATGTATCATAAGAAGACATATCAGACGCTGCAAGCTACAAGCTACAACTCATCCCCAAACCAAGCTATTCCACTACAGCTAAGTGGAACTCTGAAAAATAGCCTGCTACAACACAGAGAGGACCAAGAGGTGAGTGACGAGCTACCCTGTGGGACACCCAATCGTTAGGTCTTCCATTCCAGGGCAAAAAACTCTGGGTCCCTCCCCTACCTTCCTCAACTTCTCTAGCCACCCAACAGGAGAGTTTCTTGCAGGTAGGCTGCTCTATACCCCTAGCCCATCCATTGGACCCTGCAAGCTACAAGTTTCACCATGCCCCCAAACCCTTTTATCCCCCTGTGACCTCAGCAGAACACTGCAACACAGCCTGCTACTACACAGAGAGGACCAAAATGTAGGCTGCTCAAAAACCCCTGAGACACAGAAAGTGACAGTACACAGTAGACTCAGAACAGTTTCCAAGCCACAGACAAGGATTAGACCAAGATGCAAAGACACTGACAGCATCAATTGGAGAAAGAGATGGGTAGGTGTCAATGCAAGAATTCATCCAACAACCTAAAAAGCAGCATGGTAACACAAGAATTCAGTGGTCATACAGCAGGAAAACTTGATTCTCCTGACCCAGAAGAAGCAAAAGAAAACAATTTTAAATGTAATTTTATGAAGATGATGGGGAACTTTAAAAAGAAAATTGAAAAACTCCATTAAAGAAATGAAGAAAAAAGACAAACAAAAATTGGAAGAACTTAACAAATCTCTCAAAGAAAACCAAGAAGAAACAATCAAACAGATGAAACAAACAGTTCAAAACTTGAAGTATGAAATAGAAGAAATAAAAAAAACACAAACCAAGGAAGTTCATTATATGGAAAATCTGGGTAAAAATAGGAACTACAGAAGTAAGCATAACCAAGAGAATACAAGAGATGGAAGAGAAAATTTCTGGTCTTAAAGATATTATAGAGGAAATAGATTCATTGATGAAAGAAAACAACAAATCTAATAAATTCTTAACATGCAACATCCAGGAAATCTGGGATATCATGAAAAAAACAAGCCAAAGATTAAAAGGAATAGAAGAAGGAGAACTCTACATCAAAGGCACAGAAAATATATTCAACCAAAATTATAGAGGTAAACACGTTCCCAACATAAAGAAGGATATCCCTATGAAGGTACAAAAAGCTTACAAAACATAAAATAGGATGGATCAAAAAAGTCCCCTCCCTGTATAATAGTCAAAACAACAAAACATAGAGAATAAAGAAAGAATATTAAGAGCTGCAAAGGAAAAAGGTCAAATAATATATAAAGGTAGACCTATCAGAATTTATATCCAAATTCTCAGTGAGAACCATGAAAGCCAGCAGGTCCTGGGAAGATGTACTGCAGACATCAAGAGACCATGGATTCAAGCCCAGAGTGCTATACCCAGCAAATCTTTCAATCACCGTCTATGGAGAAAACAAGATATTCCATGAGAAAACCAGATTTAAATAATAAATATCCACAAATCCATCCCTACAGAAAGTACTTAAAGAAAAACCCCAACCCAAGGAATCTAACTGCACCCACAAAAACACAGGCAATAAAGAACCTCACACCAAGGAATGCGAAGAAGGGAAGCACACCCACTACCACCAAAAACATAGCAAGAATTAACAACCACAGGTCATTAATATCTCTTAATATCAATGGATTCAATCTACCTATAAAAAGACACAGGCTAAGAGAATGGATATAAAAGCAGGATCCAGTTTTCTGCTGTATATATGGAAACACACCTCAACCTCAAAGACAAATAGTACTTCAGAGTAAAAGGTTGGGAAAAGATTTTCCAATCAAATTTATGTAAGAAAGAAGTGGGTGTAGTTATCTTTTTATCTATCAAAATAGACTTCAAACTAAAATCAATAAAAAGTGATAGAGGAGGACACTTTATACTCATAACAGAAACAATCCTGAATATCTGTGACCCAAATAAAAGATTATCCACATATGTAAAAGAAACATTACTGAAGCATAAATATCATATAAAAACCCACACATTATAAGTAGATACTTCAACACCCCACTCTCCTCAATGGACGGTACAACCAGACAGAAATTTAACAGAGAAACAAGAGAACTAACAGGTGTCATGTTCCAAATGGAATTGATAGACATATAATACATAACATTGTGTCCAAACACAAAAGAATATACCTTCTTTTCAGCAGCTCATGAAACTGTCTCTAAAATTGACCACATACTTGGTAACAAAGCAAACCTTCACAGATACAAAATATTGGAGCAACCCTTTGTATTTTATCAGATCATCATGGTTTAAAATTAGAATTTAAGAGCATCACTATTTTAAGAAAGCCCACAAACACAGGGAAATCAAATAGCACTCTATTGAACCATCCCTGTACAAGGAAGTAATAAAGATAGAAATTAAAGACTTAGAAATCAATAAAATGAAGGTATTAGGTACCCAAACCTATGGGACACTATGAAGGCAGTGCTAAGAGGAAAGTTCATAACATCAAATGCCTACATAAGAAAGTGGAGAAAGTTCATACCAGTGACTTAACAGCACACCTGAAAGCTCTAAAACAAAAGAAGCAGACTCACCAAGGGGTAGAAGACAGGGAATAATTAAATTGAGGGCTGAAATCAATAAAATAGAAACAAAGAAAACAATACAAAGAATCAATGAAACAAAGAGGTGATTCTTTAATTAAATCAACAAGATAGACAAAACTTTATCCAACTAATCAAAATGCTGAGAGAGAACAACCAAACTAACAAAAATGAAAATGGAGACTTAACAACAGACACTGAGGAACTCCAGAGAATCATTAGGTCATACTACAAACAAAAACCTGTTATTCACAAAATTGGAAAAAATAAAAGAAATGGAAAATTTTCTGAATAGGTATCATATACCAAAATTAAATCAAGACCAGAAGAGATTAAAAAGACCTATAACATGCAAGGAAATAGAATCTGTCGTCAAAAGCCTCCCAACAAAAAAAGGCCAAGGGCTGGATGTTTTCTGTGCAGATTTCTAGCATAAATTCAAAGAAGAGGTCATACCTATAGTCCTCAAAGTGTTTCACATAATAGAAACAGAAGGAAAATTGCCATTTTTCTTTTTTTTTGATTATTTTTTATAATTTTTTTTGAAAAAAAAAATTCTGCCTCCTCCCCGCCTCCCATTTCCCTCCTCCTCTCCCTTTTCCCTCCCCCACCTCCCACTCTTCACCCGCTCCCCCACCACTCTCCCCTCCCCCTCCCTCTCTAGTCTGAAGAGCAGTCAGGGTTCCCTGCCCTGTGGAAAGTCCAAAGTCCTCCCCACTCCATCCTGGCCTAGGAAGGTGAACATCCAAATTGACTAGGCTCCCACAAAGCCAGAACATGAAGTAGGATCAAAACCCAGTGCCATTGTCCTTGGCTTCTCGGCAGCCCTCATTGTCCACCATATTCAGAGAGTCCGGTTTTATCCCATGCTTTTTCAGTCACAGTCCAGCTGGCCTTGGTGAGCTCCCAATAGATCAGCCCCACTGTCTCAGTGGGTGGGTGCACCCCTCGTGGTCCTGACTTCTTTGTTCATATTCTCCCTCCTTCTGCTCCTCATTGGGACATTGGGAGCTCAGTCCGCTGCTCCAGTGTGGGTCTCTGTCTCTATCTCCATCCATTGCCACATGAAGGTTCTATGGTGATATGCAAGATATTCATCAGTATGGCTATAGGATAGGGTCATTTCAGGTTCCCTGTCCTCAGCTGCCCCAGGAACTAACTGGGGACATCGCCCTGGGTACCTGGGAGCCCCTCTAGGTCCAAGTCTCTTGCCAACCCTAAGATGGCTCCCTTAATTAAGA
The DNA here is from genome assembly GCA_963919705.1 of Alexandromys oeconomus. Classification (NCBI taxonomy): domain Eukaryota; kingdom Metazoa; phylum Chordata; class Mammalia; order Rodentia; family Cricetidae; genus Alexandromys; species Alexandromys oeconomus. The sequence goes on along the minus strand of CAWTZB010000260.1, from coordinate 6,685,720 downwards.
TATGTGCTTCCCTGCTCCCCTATCCAACCTTCCTTTATCCCAATCACCCCGTTTCCCCAAGTTCCCCCCATCCTCCCCTGCTCACTTTTCTCTCCCCATCCCCCCATACCCCCCTCCACCCCATCCCCAAGATCCCAATTTTTGCCTGGCAATCTTGTCTACTTCCCATAACCAGGAGGATAGCTATATGTTTTTCATTGGGATCAACTTCTTATTTAGCTTCTTAAGGATATCAAATTATAAACTCACGGACCTTTATTTATCTCTAGAAACCAATTATGAGTAAGAACATCCCATGTTCATCTTTTTGGGTCTGGGTTACCTCACTTAGAATAGTGTTTTTTATTTCCACCCATTTTCATGCAAAATTCGAGAAATCATTGTATTTTACCTCAGCGTAGTACTCTAATGTGTATATATTCCACACTTTCTTCATCAATTATTCCATTGAAGGCCATCTAGGTTGTTTCCAGGTTCTGGCTATTACAAATAATGCTGCTATGAACATAGTTGAAAAAAATGCTCTTGTCATATGATAGGGAATCTCTTGGGTATATTCCCAAGAGTGGCATTGCTGGGTCCAGGGGTAGGTTGATCGCGAATTTCCTGAGAAACCGCCACACTGCTTTCCAAAGTGGTTGCACAAGTTTGCATTCCCACCAGCAAGGGATGAGGGTACCCCTTCCTCCACAGCCTCTCCAGCAAAGGCTATCATTGGTGGTTTTGATTTTAGCCATTCTGACAGGTGTAAGATGATATCTCAAAGTTGTTTTGATTTGCATTTCCCTGATCGCTAAGGAGGTTGAGCATAAACTTAAGTGTCTTTTGGCCATTTGAACTTCTTCTGTTGAGAATTCTCTGTTCAGATCAGTGCCCCATTTTTTAATTGGGTTAATTAGCATTTTAAAGTCTAGTTTCTTGAGTTCTCTATATATTTTGGAGATCAGACCTTTGTCTGTTGCGGGGTTGGTGAAGATCTTCTCCCAGACAGTGGGTTGCCTTTTTGTCTTAGTGACAGTGTCCTTTGCTTTGCAGAAGCTTCTCAGTTTCAGTAGGTCCCATTTATTCAATGTTGCCCTTAATGTCTGTGCTGCTGGGGTTATACATAGGAAGCGATGTCCTGTGCCATCTGTTGTAGGGTAGTTCCCACTTTCTCTTCTATCAGTTTTCAGTGTGTTCAGATTGATATTGAGGTCTTTGATCCATTTGGACTTGAGTTTTGTGCATGGTGATAGATATGGGTCTATTTTCATTCTTCTACAGGTTGACATCCAGTTGTGCCAGCACCATTTGTTGAATGCTTTCTTTCATCTTTTGTATACTTTTAGCTACTTTATTGAAAAATGAGGTGTTCATAGATTTGTGGGTTAAAATCCGGGTCCTCTTTACGATTACATTGGTTGACTTCTCTGTTTTTATGCCAGCACCACACTGTTTCCATTACTGTAGCTCTGTAATAGAGTTTGAAGTCAGGGATGGTAATGCCTCCCAAAGTTCCTTTATTGTATAAGATTGTTTTGGCTATCCTGGGTTTTTGTTTTTCCATATAAAGTTGATTATTGTCCTCTCAAGATCTGTGAAGAATTTTGATGGGACCTTGATGGGGATTGCATTGAATCTATAAATTGCCTTTGGTAAAATTGCCATTTTTACTATGCTGATCCTCCCAATCCAAGAGCAAGGGAGGTCCTTCCATTTTCTGGTATCCTCTTCAATTTCTTTCTTCAATGCTTTAAAGTTCTTGTCAAATAGATCTTTCACTTCCTTGGTTAGAGTTACCCCGAGATATTTTATGCTGTTTGTGGCTATTGTGAAAGGTGAAGCTTCTCTGATTTCCCTCTCTGCTTCCATATCCTTTGTGTATAGGAGGGCAACTGATTTTTTGTAGTTGAACTTGTATCCTGCCACATTACTAAATGTGTTTATCAGCTGTAGGAGTTCTTTGGTGGAGTTTTTGGGGTCGCTTATGTACACTATCATATCATCTGCAAATAACGAAAGCTTAACATCTTCCTTTCCAATTCGAATCCTCTTGATCCCCTTATGTTGTCTTATTGCTATTGCTAAAACTTGAAGCACTATATTGAAGAGGTATGAAGAGAGTGGACAGCCTTGTCGTGTTCCTGATTTTGGTGGGATGGCTTTGAGTTTCTCTCCATTTAGATTGATATTAGCTGTCTGTTTGCTGTAAATAGCTTTTATTATATTTAGGTATGACCCTTGTATCTCTAATCTCTCCAAGACTTTTATCATAAAGGGATGTTGAATTTTGTCAATATATTTTTCAGCATCTAATGAAATGATCATATGTTTTTTTTTTTTCCCAAGGGACTAACTGGGGACATCGCCTTGGGCTCCTGGGAGCCACTCTAGGTTCAAGTCTCTTTCCAACCCTAAGGTGGCTCCCTTAACTAAGATATGTGCTTCCCTGCTCCCCTATCCAACCTTCCTTTATCCCAATCTTCCTGTTTCCCCAAGTTCCCCCAATCCTTCCCTTCTCACTTTTCTCTCCCCGTCCCCCCTTATCCCCAACACACCCCACCCCCAAGATCCCAATTTTCTCCCGGTCAATTTTATCTACTTCCCTTAGCCAAGAGGATAACTATATGTTTTTTCTTGGGTTCACCTTCTTATTTAGCTTCTTTAGGTTCACCAGGTATACACTCCGTGACCTTTATTAATGGCTAGAAACCAATTATGAGTGAGTACATCCCATGTTCATCTTTTTGGGTCTGGGTTACCTTGCTCAGTATAGTGTTTTCTATTTCCATCCATTTGCATGCAAAATTCGAGAAGTCATTGTTTTTTACCGCAGCATAGTACTCTAAAGTGTATATATTCCATACTTTCTTCATCCATTCTTCCATTGAAGGGCATCTAGGTTGTTTCCAGGTTCTGGCTATTACAAATAATACTGCTATGAACATAGTTGAACAAATGCTTTTGTCATATGATAGGGCATCTCTTGGGTATATTCCCAAGAGTGGTATTGCTGGGTCCAGGGGTAGGTTGATCCCGAATTTCCTGAGAAACCGAAACACTGATTTCCAAAGTGGTTGCACAAGATTGCGTTCCCACCAGCAAGGGATGAGGGTACCCCTTCGTCCACAGCCTCTCCAGCAAAGGCTATCATGGGTGCTTTTGATTTTAGCCATTCTGACAGGTGTAAGATGATATCTCAAAGTTGTTTTGATTTGCATTTCCCTGATCGCTAAGGAGGTTGAGCATAACCTTAAGTGTCTTTTGGCCATTTGAACTTCCTCTTTTGAGAATTCTCTGTTCAGTTCAGTGCCCCATTTTTTAATTGGGTTAATTAGCATTTTAAAGTCTAGTTTCCTGAGTTCTCTATATATTTTGGAGATCAGACCTTTGTCTGTTGCGGGGTTGGTGAAGATCTTCTCCCAGTCATTAGGTTGCCCTTTTGTCTTAATGACAGTGTCCTTTGCTTTACAGAAGCTTCTCAGCTTTAGTAGGTCCCATTTATTCAATGTTGCCCCTAGTGTCTGTGCTGCTGGGGTTATACTTAAGAAGCGATCTCCTGTGCCCATCTGTTGTAGGGTAGTTCCCACTTTCTCTTCTATCAGTTTTCAGTGTGTTCAGATTGATATTGAGGTCTTTGATCCATTTGGACTTGAGTTTTGTGCATGGTGATAGATATGGGTCTATTTTCATTCTTCTACAGGTTGACATCCAGTTGTGCCAGCACCATTTGTTGAATGCTTTCTTTCATCTTTTGTATACTTTTAGCTACTTTATTGAAAAATGAGGTGTTCATAGATTTGTGGGTTAAAATCCGGGTCCTCTTTACGATTACATTGGTTGACTTCTCTGTTTTTATGCCAGCACCACACTGTTTCCATTACTGTAGCTCTGTAATAGAGTTTGAAGTCAGGGATGGTAATGCCTCCCAAAGTTCCTTTATTGTATAAGATTGTTTTGGCTATCCTGGGTTTTTGTTTTTCCATATAAAGTTGATTATTGTCCTCTCAAGATCTGTGAAGAATTTTGATGGGACCTTGATGGGGATTGCATTGAATCTATAAATTGCCTTTGGTAAAATTGCCATTTTTACTATGCTGATCCTCCCAATCCAAGAGCAAGGGAGGTCCTTCCATTTTCTGGTATCCTCTTCAATTTCTTTCTTCAATGCTTTAAAGTTCTTGTCAAATAGATCTTTCACTTCCTTGGTTAGAGTTACCCCGAGATATTTTATGCTGTTTGTGGCTATTGTGAAAGGTGAAGCTTCTCTGATTTCCCTCTCTGCTTCCATATCCTTTGTGTATAGGAGGGCAACTGATTTTTTGTAGTTGAACTTGTATCCTGCCACATTACTAAATGTGTTTATCAGCTGTAGGAGTTCTTTGGTGGAGTTTTTTGGGGTCGCTTATGTACACTATCATATCATCTGCAAATAACGAAAGCTTAACATCTTCCTTTCCAATTCGAATCCTCTTGATCCCCTTATGTTGTCTTATTGCTATTGCTAAAACTTGAAGCACTATATTGAAGAGGTATGAAGAGAGTGGACAGCCTTGTCGTGTTCCTGATTTTGGTGGGATGGCTTTGAGTTTCTCTCCGTTTAGATTGATATTAGCTGTCTGTTTGCTGTAAATAGCTTTTATTATATTTAGGTATGACCCTTGTATCTCTAATCTCTCCAAGACTTTTATCATAAAGGGATGTTGAATTTTGTCAATATATTTTTCAGCATCTAATGAAATGATCATATGTTTTTTTTTTTTTCCCAAGGGACTAACTGGGGACATCGCCTTGGGCTCCTGGGAGCCACTCTAGGTTCAAGTCTCTTTCCAACCCTAAGGTGGCTCCCTTAACTAAGATATGTGCTTCCCTGCTCCCCTATCCAACCTTCCTTTATCCCAATCTTCCTGTTTCCCCAAGTTCCCCCCAATCCTCCCCTTCTCACTTTTCTCTCCCCGTCCCCCCCTTATCCCCAACACACCCCACCCCCAAGATCCCAATTTTCTCCCGGTCAATTTTATCTACTTCCCTTAGCCAAGAGGATAACTATATGTTTTTTCTTGGGTTCACCTTCTTATTTAGCTTCTTTAGGTTCACCAGGTATACACTCCGTGACCTTTATTAATGGCTAGAAACCAATTATGAGTGAGTACATCCCATGTTCATCTTTTTGGGTCTGGGTTACCTTGCTCAGTATAGTGTTTTCTATTTCCATCCATTTGCATGCAAAATTCGAGAAGTCATTGTTTTTTACCGCAGCATAGTACTCTAAAGTGTATATATTCCACACTTTCTTCATCCATTCTTCCATTGAAGGGCATCTAGGTTGTTTCCAGGTTCTGGCTATTACAAATAATACTGCTATGAACATAGTTGAACAAATGCTTTTGTCATATGATAGGGCATCTCTTGGGTATATTCCCAAGAGTGGTATTGCTGGGTCCAGGGGTAGGTTGATCCCGAATTTCCTGAGAAACCGAAACACTGATTTCCAAAGTGGTTGCACAAGATTGCATTCCCACCAGCAAGGGATGAGGGTACCCCTTCGTCCACAGCCTCTCCAGCAAAGGCTATCATGGGTGCTTTTGATTTTAGCCATTCTGACAGGTGTAAGATGATATCTCAAAGTTGTTTTGATTTGCATTTCCCTGATCGCTAAGGAGGTTGAGCATAACCTTAAGTGTCTTTTGGCCATTTGAACTTCCTCTTTTGAGAATTCTCTGTTCAGTTCAGTGCCCCATTTTTTAATTGGGTTAATTAGCATTTTAAAGTCTAGTTTCCTGAGTTCTCTATATATTTTGGAGATCAGACCTTTGTCTGTTGCGGGGTTGGTGAAGATCTTCTCCCAGTCAGTAGGTTGCCCTTTTGTCTTAATGACAGTGTCCTTTGCTTTACAGAAGCTTCTCAGCTTTAGTAGGTCCCATTTATTCAATGTTGCCCCTAGTGTCTGTGCTGCTGGGGTTATACTTAAGAAGCGATCTCCTGTGCCCATCTGTTGTAGGGTACTTCCCACTTTCTCTTCTATCAGGTTCAGTGAGTTCGGACTGATATTTAGGTCTTTGATCCATTTGGACTTGAGTTTTGTGCAAGGTGATAGATATGGGTCTAATTTCAATCTTCTACAGGTTGACATCCAGTTTTGCCAGCACCATTTGTTGAAGATGATTTCTTTCTTCCATTGTATACTTTTAGCTCCTTTGTCGAAAACGAGGTGTTCATAGGTTTGGGGTTTAAATTCCGGGTCTTCTATGCGATTCCATTGGTCGACTTCTCTGTTTTTATGCCAATACCACACTGTTTTCATTACCGTAGCTCTGTGATAGAGTTTGAAGTCAGGGATGGTAATGCCTCCAGAAGATCCTTTATTGTATAGGATTGTTTTGGCTATCCTGGGTTTTTTATTTTTCCATATAAAATTGATTATTGTCCTCTCAAGATCTGTGAAGAATTTTGATGGGACCTTGATGGGAATTGCATTGAATCTATAAATTGCCTTTGGTAGAATTGCCATTTTTACTATGTTGATCCTCCCAATCCAAGAGCATGGGAGGTCCTTCCATTTTCTGGTATCGTCATCAATTTCTTTCTTCAATGCTTTAAAGTTCTTGTCAAATAAATCTTTCACTTCCTTGGTTAGAGTTACCCCGAGATATTTTATGCTGTTTGTGGCTATTGTGAAAGGTGAAGCTTCTCTGATTTCCCTCTCTGCTTCCATATCCTTTGTGTATAAGAGGGCGACTGATTTTTTGGAGTTAATCTTGGATCCTGCCACATTACTAAAGGAATTTATCAGCTGTAAAAGTTCCTTGGTGGAGTTTTGAGGGTCACTGATGTACACTATCATATCATCTGCAAATAACGAAAGTTTAACTTCTTCCTTTCCAATTTGAATCCCCTTGATCCCCTTATGTTGTCTTATTGCTATTGCTAGAACTTCAAGCACTATATTGAAGAGGTATGGCGAGAGTGGGCAGCCTTGTCGTGTTCCTGAGTTTAGTGGGATGGCTTTGAGTTTCTCTCCGTTTAATTTGATGTTAGCTGTCGGCTTGCTGTATATAGCTTTTTTTATATTTAGGTATGACCCTTGTATCCCTAGTCTCTCCAAGACTTTTATCATAAAGGGATGTTGAATTTTGTCAAATGCTTTTTCAGCATCTAATGAAATGATCATATGGTTTTTTTCTTTCAGCTTATTTATATGATGGATTACATTGATAGATTTTCGTATGTTGAACCACCCCTGCATCTCTGGAATGAAGCCTACTTGATCATAATGGATAATTTTTCTAATGTGTTCTTGGATTCGGTTTGCCAGTATTTTGTTGAGGATTTTTGCGTCGATATTCATGAGTGAGATTGGCCTGTAATTCTCTTTCTTTGTTGAGTCTTTGTGTGGTTTTGGTATCAGAGTGACTGTAGCTTCATAAAAGGAATTTGGCAATGACTCTTCTGCTTCTATATTGTGAAATACATTAAGGAGTATAGGTGTTAGCTCTTCTTGGAAGTTCTGGTAGAATTCCGCATTGAAACCATCAGGTCCTGGGCTTTTTTTGGTAGGGAGGTTTTTGATAACAGCTTCTAGTTCTTTGCGACTAACAGGTCTATTTAGGTTGTTCACCTGGTCCTGGTTTAACTTTGGTATATGGTATTTATCTAAAAACGTGTTCATTTCTTTTTACATTTTCCAGTTTTGTGGCATACAGGCCTTTGTAGTAAGATCTAATGATTCTTTGAATTTCTTCTGTGTCTGTGGTTATGTCCCCCTTTTCATTTCTGATCTTATTAATTTGCATATTCTCTCTCTGGTGTTTTATTAGTTTGGATAGGGGTTTATCAATCTTGCTGATTTTCTCCAGGAACCAGCTTTTTTTTCATTGATTCTTTGGATTGTTTTCTGTATTTCGATTTTGTTGATTTCAGTTTGATTATTTCCAGTCTTCTACTCTTCCTAGGTGATTCTGCTTCTTTTTTTTTCTTTTTTTTTTCTAGAGCTTTCAGGTGGGCTGTTAAGTCTCCAATGTGTTCTTTCTCTGTTTTCTTTAAGTGGGCACTTAGTGCTATGAACTTTCCTCTCAGGACTACTTTCATAGTGTCCCATAAGTTTGAGTATGTTGTTTCTTTATTTTCTTTGAATTCAAGGAAGACTTTAATTTCTTTCTTTATTTCTTCCTTGATCCAGGTGTGGTTCAGTAGTTGACTGCTCAGTTTCCATGAGTTTGTAGGCTTTCTGGGGGTAGCATTGTTGTTGAATTCTAACTTTAATCTATGGTGATCTGATAAGACACACGAGGTTATGGATATTTTTTTGTAACTGGGGAAGTTTGCATTGTTACCGAGTATGTGGTCAATTTTCGAGAAGGTTCCATGCGCTGTATAGAAGAAGGTATATTCTTTCCTATTTGGGTGAAATGTTCTATAGATGTCTGTTAAGTCCATTTGATTCATTACCTCTATTAATTCTTTTATTTCTCTGTTAGGTTTCTGTCTGATTGACCTGTCCATTGGTGAGAGAGGAGTGTTGAAGTCTACTATTAGTGTGTGTGGTTTAATGGCAGCCTTGAGTTTTAGTAATGTTTCTTTTACGTACATGGGTGCTTTTATATTAGGGGCATAGATATTCAAGATTGAGACTTCATTCTGATGAATTGTTCCTGTTATGAGTATAAAAAGTCCCTCTCCATCTTTTCTGATTGATTTAAGTTTGAAGTCAACTTTGTATGAAATTAGTATGGCCACACCTGCTTGTTTCTTAGGTCCATTTGCTTGATAAACCTTTTCCCTTCCCTTTACTCTAAGTATGTTCCTGTCTTTGTGGTTGAGGTGTCTTTCTTGTAAACAGCAGAATGTTGGATCCTGTTTTTGTATTCAATCTCTTAGCCTGTGCCTTTTTATAGGTGAGTTGAGTCCATTGACATTAAGTGATATTAATGACCAGTGGTTGTTAACTCCGGTCACTTTTTTTGTAGTAGAGTTTGTGTGTTTCCCTCCTTTGCGTTGTGCTGGTGAAGGGTCTCTAGATGTTTGAGTTATCGTGGTCATTGTCGGACTCCTTGGTTTGTGATTTACCTTCTATTACTTTCTGTAAGGCTGGATTTGTTGCTACGTATTGTTTAAATTTGTTTTTATCCTGGAAAATTTTGTTTTCTCTATTTATAATGAACAAAAGCTTGGCTGGGTATAGTAGTCTGGGCTTGCATCCGTAATCTCTTAGTTTCTGAAGAACATCTATCCAGGACCTTCTGGCTTTCATGGTTTCCATAGAGAAATCAGGTGTAAGTCTGATAGGTTTACCTTTGTAAGTAACTTGACCTTTTTCCTTTGTGGCTCTTAATATTATTTCTTCATTCTGTATGCTTTGTGTTTTGATTATTATATGGTGAGGAGATTTTTTTTTTGTTCTAGTCTATTCGGTGTTCTCTATGCTTCTTGAACCTTCAAAGGAATATCTTTCTTTAGGTTGGGAAAGTTTTCTTCTATAATTTTATTAAATATATTTTCTGGACCGTCGAGCTGTACTTCTTCTCCTTCTTCTATCCCAATTATACTTAGGTTTGGTCTTTTTATTGTGTCCCAGATTTTCTGAAGGTTTTGTGATGAGAATTTGTTGGTTTTGCTGTTTTCTTTGATCAGTGTGTTTATTTTCTCTATGGTATCTTCAGTGTCTGATATTCTTTCTTCTATGTCTTGTATTCTATTGGTAGTACTTGTCTCTGTAGTTCCTGTTCGTTTACCCAGATTTTCCATCTCCACCTTCCCTTGGTTTGTGTTTTCTTCATTACTTCCGTTTTATTCTTCAGGTCTTCAACCGCTTCCCTTACCTGTTTGATTGCTTTATCTTGCTTCTCTTTGTTTTCTTGGGTATCTTTGAGTGATTTATTCATTTCCTCTACCTTTTTGTTTGTAATCTCTAATTGTTTATGGCAGTTTTCACTTCCTGTTTAAGGTCTTCTATTATTTTCATATAATTCACTTTTCAGTCGATTTCTTCTAATTCTTCTGGGGTAGGGTGTACAATCTTATTTCGGGATCCCTGGATTCTGGTGATGTCATGTTGCCTTTCAGGTTGTTGAAGGAAGTCTTGCATTGGCGCCTTCCCATCTCCTCCTTCAAATGGAGCCAGGAGAGCCCTGGTGTCTTGGTCCAGTCTTTGCTGTGATTGAGTCTCTGGGTGTATCTCTTCAGTGTAGAAGCAGGGACCGTCCCGTCGAGCTGGAACTCCTCAGCACCCAAACATGGACGTCTGGTAGTCCAATGACCCGCGGATAAAAAGGAGGAACTTGGGGGCAGGGCAGGGACGAGTAGAACACAGGACACCCTGCCTCACAAGTTGAAGGTGTGCGTGCTCCCTTTCAGGGGTCCTTGAGGATTGACATGTAGGCAGGCCCTCACCTCTCTGGGTTTGAAGCCTTAGTGTAGGAGCAGAAAACTGTTCCTGAGCAAAGGACCTTGCAGAAAACGCAGGCTTGGGGGGGGGTCGTGTGTAAGAAAGACAGCCCTGCAGAAGTAGCTGAGGGAGGGAGGTTTGTGCTCTCTTCCTGGACAATCGCCCCTGGATAGCACACACTCACCCATACAGATGGAACTCCTCAGCACCTAAACAGGGCCGCCTGGTAGCCCAATGATCCGGGGACAGGAGGAAGGATGGGGCAGGCAGTGCGGGATCCAGGGGAGCACAGGAGGCCCTGGAGCACAGGCTGAGGGTGCCCGGGCTCCCTTACCGGGGACCTTGAGGCTCACCGCTCTCCCAAACATTTTTCATAATACCAAAATCGCACAAAGACTCAACCAAGAAAGAAAACTACAGACTAGTGTCACTCATGAACTTAGACGTAAAAATACTCAATGAAATACTGGCAATCCAAATCCAAGAACACATCAAAAATATCATGGCCATGATCAAGCTAGCTTCATTCCAGAAATTCAGGTATGTTTCAGCATACGAACGTCTATAAATGTAATCCACCATATAAATAAACTGAAAAAAATGATCATTTCATTAGAAACTAAGAAAGCATTCAACCAAATCCAACACCCGTTCATGATAAAGGTCTTGGAGAGATCAGGTATACAAGGAACATATCTCAACATAATAAAAGCAATATACAGCAAGTCAACAAACAATATCAAATTAAATGGAGAGAAACTCAAAGTGATCTTACTAAAAGTAGGATCAAGACAAGGCTTTCTACTCTCTCCATATCTATTTGACATAGTTCTTGAAGTTCTTTCAAAAGCAGCAAGACAACAAAAGGAGACCAAGTGGATTCATCTTAGAAAGGAAGAATGCAAGCTTTTGCTATTTTCAAATGAAATGATAGTATACATAAGTGGCCCAAAAATTCTATTAGGGAACTTTTCCAGCTGGTAAATACCTTCAGTAACATGGCAGGATACAAGATGAACTCAAAAAATTCAGTAACCCTCATATATACAAAGCTTAAAGAAACTGAGAATGAAATCAGAGAAACATCACCTTTAACAATAAACACAAACAGCATAAATTACCTTGAAGTAACACAAACCAAAGTAGTGAAGGACCTGTTCATTGAGAACTTTAAATCTTTGAAGAAAGAAGTAGAAGAAGATGTCAGAAAATGGAGTGATTTCTCATGTTCTTGAATAGGTATGGTCAACACAGTAAAAATGGCATTCCTACCTAGCAATCTATAGATTCAATCTAATCCCCATCAAAATCCCAAAACAATTCTTCAGGAACTTGAAAGAACAATAATTAACTTCATATAGAAAAACAACAACAAATAAAACAGGGTATTTAAAACAATTCTGTACAATAAAGGAAATTCTAGAGCCATTAATACCCCTGACTTCAAGCTCTATTATGGAGCTACAATAATGAAAACCACCACCCAGAGAGACTGTGGAACTGATCTAATAGGCACTCACCAAGGCCAGCAGGACTGGGACTGAATGAATATGTGATCAAGCCAGACTCTCTGAATGTGGCTGACAATGGGTACTGACTGAGAAGCCAATGATAATGGCACTGGGATTTGATTCTACTGCATGTACTGGCTTTGTGGGAGCCTAGTCTGTTTGGATGCACACCCTCCTAGATCTGGATGGAGGGGGGAGGACCTTGGACTTCCCACAGGGCAGGATACCCTGACTTCTCTTAGAACTGGAGAGAAATGAGGAGGAGGAGGAAGGAGAAGGGAAATAGGAGGAGGGGAGGAGGTGGAAATTTTTAATAAAAAAATATCAAAAAAGAGAAAGATCCAAAAAAAAAAAAGAATATGGGAATCATTTTCAAAGTGAGAGAATCAGTTGGAGAGATGGATAAATAGTTAAGCTGCCTTGCTGCCTCCCCTTCCAGAGGACATGGGTTCAGTTTACAGCACCCACATCAGGGGCCTACAGGCACATGTAAATCCAGCACGCAGAGACTTAATGCCCTCTTTTGACTTGCATGGGCACAGAGAATCGAAAGAAGATTAAAGGAATAGAAATAAGTATATGTAAAAAAATGGATAAAAGCAAAATTATTCAACCTAAAGCGATATATGAAAGGTTCAGTTATACTGTTATGATGAACATTTTTCATGTCCAGTTAAGAAAAGTGAAAGAAGAAAAAGGGAGTTAAACCAGAGTGAACTATGATTCTTTTTTCTTTTCTTTTCTTTTCTTTTCTTTTCTTTTCTTTTCTTTTCTTTTTTTTTTTTTTTTTTTTTTTGAGGTTTACTTTCATTTTATTGTTTGAAGAATATTTTCAGTTTACTCTTTGACATTTTTTTTTTATTTTTTTTTTTATTTATTTTTTTTTATTGAGAATAAGAAAAAAAAAAGTTTCCGCCTCCTCCCAGCCTCCCATTTCCCTCCCCTCCCCCCACTCTTCTCCCCCTCCCCCCCACTCCTCTCCCCCTCCCTCTCTAATCCAAAGAGCAGTCATGGTTCCCTGCCCTGTGGAAAGTCCAAGGTCCTCCCCCCTCCGTCCATGTCTAGGAAGGTGAACATCCAAACTGGCTAGGCTCCCACCAAGCCAGAACCTGAAGTAGGATCAAAACCCCTTGCCATTGACCTTGGCTTCTCATCAGTCCTTATTGTTCGCCATGATCAGAGAGTCCGGTTTTATCCCATGCTTATTCAGTCACAGTCCAGCTGGCCTTGGTGAGCTCCCAATAGATCAGCCCCACTGTCTCAGTGGGTGTGTGCACCCCCCGTGGTCCTGACATCCTTGCTCGTGTTCTCCCTCCATCTGATCCTCATTGGGACCTTGGGAGCTCGGTCCAGTGCTCCAGTGTGAGTCTCTGTCTCTATGTCCATCCATCACCAGATGAAGGTTCTTTTCAGTAAAGTTTATATAGAAGAGAAAAGTCTATGGAGATCAAAACCTTCTTATAGAACTAGAAATATTTGCCCTATTCCAAACTACTACATTAAAAACCTACATACCTAAAAAAATGAAAACAGCTTTATATTAGTATAAAAACAGAGAAGATGAACAATGGAATTGAATCAAAGACCTAGACATTAATCCACATTCTATAAATACCTCTTTTTTTGACAAAGAAACTAAAATTACATAATGGAAAAAGTAAGTGTCTTCAACAAATGGTGTTGGCATAAATGGATGTTATCAAGAAGACTGTAAATACATCCATATCTATCCCCATGGGGGGAAAAAACTCAAGTCCAAATAGATTAAGACCTAAATATAATTCTGACCATACTGAACCTGATAGAAGAGAAAGTGGGAAGTAGCCTTCAATGTATGGGCACAGAACACCAATTCCTAAATTGTTCTCATTGAGAGCAACAATTATTACATGGGACCTTCTAAAACTGAGAAGCTTCTGCAAAGGACATGGTCAACAAGACAACACAGTAACCTACAGAATGAGAAAAGATCTTCAACAACCCCACAACAGATGTAAGACTGACCTCCAAATTATAAAAAGAACTCAAGAAACTTGACATCAAAGATCATATAATCCAATAAAAAACAAGTACAGACCTAAAAAAAGAACTCTCAACAAATGAATCTCAAATGGCTGAAGGACACTTAATGAAACACTAAATATTCCTAGCCATCAGAGAAATGAATAATAAAACAATTCTGAGATTCCATCTTATTCCTGTCAGAATGGCCAAAACCAAAAACACTAGTAACAACGTATACTGGAGAGGATGTGGTGTACAGGACACACTCATTCATTGCTCATGAGAATGCAAACTGGTACAAACATGTTGGAAATCAGTATCATGGTGTCTCACAAAATTGGAAATGAACTTATCTCAGAACCCAGAAATACCACTCTTGGGCATATGCTCAAAAGACGCTCAAACATACTTATAACCACAATTGTTCAAGTATGTTCATAGTGGCATTATTTGTAATAACCAGAACCTAGAAACAACCTAGATGTTCCTCAAAGAATAGATAAAGAAAATATGACACATTTAAACATTAGTGTACTACTGAGCAGAAAAAAATGACATATTGAAATTTGCATGCAAATGGATGGAACTAGAAAAAAAAATGTCCTGAGTTATGTAACCCAGATCCAGAAAAATGAACATGGTATGTACTCACTCATATGTGGATACTAGCTGTAAAGCAAAGGATATTGATCCTGTAGTTTATAATCCTAGAGAAGCTAAGTAACAAGGTGTACCCTAAGAAAAACACACATAGATCCACCTGGCAAGGGGAAATAGATAAGATCAACTGACACAATTGGGAGTATGGCTCTGGCAGAAGTAGGAAGGACATAAGTGGAAAACAAGGGGGAAGGGGGATGGGGCGGGAGAACTTCAGGAAACAGGATAGTCAAGATGAAGGAAGTATAGAGATGAGAGCCATGAAAGAGATTTTGATAGAGGGAGCCATTACATGGCTTACAGGAAACCTGGCTATAGAGACATTCTCAGGAATCCAAAAGACTGACCCCAGCTAAGAACCTAAGCAGTAGAGGAGAGGGTTCTCAACCTGGTCTTGCCTTGTAGTCAGACAGATGAATATCTTAAATAGCATCATAGAACCTTCATCTGGCAACTGATGGTGACAGAGGGAGAGACCTGCATCACAGAACGGCACTGACTTTCCAAAGTCCAGATGAAGAGCAGGAGGAGTGAGAATATGAACAAAGAGGTCAAGACCATGATGGAGACACCCACTGAAACACTTCACCTGAGCTAATTGGAGCTGACCAACTCCAGCTGGACAAGGAAGGAAACAGCATACATCCAAACAAGTCCCTCTGAATGTGGGTGACAGTTACATGACTGGGTCGGACAGATGGGCCAGTGTGAGCAGCACCAGAATTTATCCCTATTGCATGTACTGAATTTTATGGAATCTATTCTCTTTGGATGGATACCTTGCTCAGCTTAGATATAGTAGGGAAAGTCTTGGATCTTCCTCAAAACAATGTACCTTATTCTCTCTGAAAAATTGATGATGACAGGAGAATGGGTAGAGGGGATGGGAGGAGGGGAGGGAATGGAAATTGGGATTGGTATGTAAAATATAAAATGATGTTTTTTTTTTCTTTTCAAAAAAAATAAAGTATTTCAAGAACATATGGACAAATTAAAAAAAAAAGACATATATCTAAGTACTGTGGTGTGTGACCTCAGTAAGATCTGGGACTGATGTGGGAGTCTTCTGTTTTGTGTTGATTTCATTGGTTAAATAAAGAAACTGCCTTAGCCCATTTGATAGGCCCACCCTTAGGTGGGTGCAGTAAACAGAACAGAATGCAGGGAGAAAGAAGCTGAGTCAGGGAGTCGCCATGGTTCTCCCACTCCAGACAGATGCAGGTTAAGATCTTTCCTGGTAAGCACACTTCGTGAAGCTATACAGATTATTAGAAATGGGTTAGATCGATATGTAAGAGCTAGCCAATAAGAAACTGGAACTAATGGGCCAGGCAGTGTTTAAAAGAATACAGTTTCTGTGTAATTATTTTGGGTATAAAGCTAGAGCTAGCTGGCGGCTGGGAGCTAGGGTGGCAGGGAAGTGGCCCGCAGCTCCTCACAACAGAATGGCGCCCAGACATGATGGGCTAAATCCACTTAAAAACCTGAGAGAGCTTAATTTTAAACAGAGGAAAAAGAGTTTAATGCAGAGTTTTGATCTTTGTTGGTGGCATGCTGTAGAGAGATTTCCTGATTCAGCAACAGCAGCAGAAAAAAAGCTGCATCATTTTAAATCATGGCTTCTTGGGGCTGTGCTACCAGCGTGAACTCTGGCTTTAAAAGCATTTCAATGGCTTTTATGGGAATGGATGTTTCTGTTCCCACTTGGGATCAAAAGGATAGTGCTCTGAGACCATGCCGATGGCTCAGCGCTCCCTGCCTGCACCTGGGCAGAAGGCCAAATCAGGCTTAGGCAGGAGGAAGAGCATGGCGGATTCCTGCCGCCATACAGAAACTTGTTTTCCAACTGCGTGGTGCAGGTGCGAGAGTTAGCCAAGAAGAGGCTGGAACTAATGGGCCAAGCAGTGTTTAAAAGAATACAGTTTCTGTGTAATTATTTCGGGTATAAAGCTAGCCATGTGAGCGGCCAGGTGCCGGGGACGCAGCCCCGCTGCTCCTATGACTACTTTCAGTGCTGGGCACTGCTGGTGTTCCCTGATGATACTCTAGAATGCAGTCAGGCATGCCTTTTGAAACTCACACAACCATTTCATTGCAAGAAGAATATTTGGGATTTTGATTTATTTTAATACATTATAAAAGAACACATGAATGCATAATTTATTGTTGGAAATACTCTGAGGCCTTAGACATCAGACTGAAATGTTTAAAGTCTCTTACTTGACACGTATTTGTGTTTCAACTCAATCATAAAATCATACTGTGCTGAGGATATTCCATTAAGAGAGAGGTGGTCTCAGTTTTCTTGAATGGTCATTGCTGCACCACTGTCTTAATAAAAACTTTTACTCTTTCTCCCTCTTTTTAATCAGATCATTTGTATTCTCAGTATAGTTGTTGTTAGTTCAGCTGGCATGAGAATTACTCAGTATTCCTTTAACGGTTGCCCACACAGTATAAAGAAAGATAGTATAGTAGCTGTGTGGTCCAGAACTTGGTGGTTTTATTAAGGTCAGATTATAATTGGAGACCTAGAACCTCCTGCAGTGTCATTGGTAATCAGTCCATGTTTGAATGATGAAAAATATGGGATCACATCTGAAGGGTAGATGATAGTATTAGTAGCAACAATCGAAGTACTACCTGAGGAGGAAACAAAGACAGGCAGTTCAACCAAATGTTTACTTCAAACATTGTATGTCTGCTTCACCTGTGGGAATTCCACATTAAAGGCAGGTCTTTTCCTCTCTAATTCTCTTTGGAAAAATTCTTCTTTTTTTTTTTTGAGTTTATGTACTATACATTTCTTTTTCTTTCTTTCTTTTTTTGTTTATTTTTTTTTAGTTGTTGAAAAAATTTTCCGCCTCCAACCGATTTCCCATTTCCCTCCCCCTCCTCCCACACATCGCCCCATCCCCCTCTTCCTACTCCTTTCCCCCTCCCCCCACTCCATTCCCCCTCCCTCTCAAGACTGAAGAGCAGTCCAGATTCCCTGCCCTGAGGTAAGTCCAAGGTCCTCCCACTTTTATTCAGGTCCAGGAAGGTGAGCATCCAAAGAGGCTAGGCTCCCATAAAGCCAGTTCATGCATTAAGATCAAAACCTAGTGTCATTGTCCTTGGCTTCTCATCAGGCTTCATTGTCTGCCATGTTCAGAGAGTCCGGTCTCATCCCATGATTATTCAGTCCCAGTCCAGCTGGCCTTGGTGAGCTCCCAATAGATCAGTTCCACTGTCACAGTGGGTGGATGCAACCCTCGCGGTGCTGACTTCCTTGCTCATGTTCTCCCTCCTTCTGCTCCTCATTTGGACCTTAGGAGCTCAGTCCGGTGCTCCAATTTAGGTCTCTGTCTCTATCTTGATCCATCGCCAGATGAAGGTTCTAAGATAATATGTAAGATATTCATCAGTATGGCTATAGGATAGGGTCATTTCACGTTCCCTCTCCTCAGTTACCCAAGGTACTATCTGGGGACATCTCCCTAAACACCTGCGAGCCCCACTAGAGTCAAGTCTCTTGACAACCCTAAGATGGCTCCCTTAATTAGGATATATATTTCTCTGCTCCCGTATCCACCCTTCCTTTATCCCAACCATTCCAATTCCCCAAGCTCCCCCATCCTCCCCTTTGAACGGCGGCTTAGATAATGTAGACAATTGTGTAGGTATTTGCACAACTTTAATGAAAACAAGACTCATGAAACCAAGGTTCCAGCAAAGTACAAGAAGCAGGAAGGGCAGTGCGGCTTCCGCGCACCCAATTTATCAGTAAACATTTGACCAAGGCGAGCCCGCCCACAATGGGCGGGCTTAACCCTACATCTCCCCCTTTTTGTCTAAATAAGACAGACCTAAACCAAATACAACTATAAACAATAATAACAAATAATAGATATAACAAACAATATTGAGAACAAAAGTTTTACCAGACATTCTATCTCAAGGACTCTAAATAACGTAGAGAGTAATTACAATTATATAATCTTCAACTCCGTCAAAGATCTGAGAAGGGAATAAATATTACTTAACAAATGAGAGATATCCAAAATGTGCCATAAATGACAGAGACAACAGACTACCTGGGCAATCACCCAAATTCTTGTTCACAATGTTGAGTCAACCAACTTTGGCTAAGGCCTAGCATGACTGACATACCATTAACAAATGCAAGGAATTTTCTTAGAATTATCCTACCCTGTCTTGGCAGGATAAGACAATCCTGTTTCATATCTTTGTCAGTAGATGAGGTATGGGCTTTTCTTAACCCAAAGGCCAATTCTGCCAAGAAGACAAGCTCCCAGTGGAGTGTCTTTGGTGCTCAACGTTCTCTCGGAAGTAGAGTGGCATTGCCAGAAGTAATTGTGTCTCATTGGCACAGAATTCTAGGTTAGATTAAAGGCCATTTTCTACAGCTCTTTAAAGAGGCTGAAGATTATACTATCTATACTAAATATAATCTCTATGTATCTAGAATACCTTATTAACCTAAAAATAAACATGACAAACATATAATTCTCAATACCTATCTAACTTGAAGACTAAAAGAATAAACAACTGTGCAATATATGAAGACAATGATCTTCATCTGTAAACAATGTCATTACATATCAAATGTAAACAATGTTATTACATAAATAGTATCAGAGGTAGAAATGTACATTGTGATATGGTAGATGTATCAATACAATATAAGCATACTCTTATACAAAAATAGAGGTAGGAACACTCACATTCAATATTCAATATGTCAATATACAGGAAACAGTACCAATACAATTTTCTAAAAGCAGTAACTCACAAATACCAATCATCCCATCAAACCAGTTAATCCCCCCCCTTTTTTTTTCATACCCCTAATTCCATAAAACATCTCTCCATCCCCTCAACCCCAAACCAACCACTAAAAGATGTCCCTAACCCTGAGGGCAAACTCTGTTGGGAGAGGGGACGCCGTCCTCTAAGATTGCTTCAAGCTGACATGGGGGCGATGTTCTCCTTAGGGGCTCCTGTGAAAGCAAATGATGGTAAAATTCCCAAATTAACCTTTGACCTAAGAAAATTATAACTAGTCCCTGAGCGCTTTGAGAAGGTCTGGCCAGAGTGTTGTCGAAAATGTGCACCATTCGAAATTGTCTTGTGCAGTTGGTACCAAAAAACAGGTCTCATATTACTGCGTAAAAAAAGAGAAAAAAACATTCATGACGTCATAAAAAACAGGTTGAGTTGATGTTGTGGGGCCCCATCTTCATCCTGGAAACTTCAAAAATTACTGTAGGAAAATGTGTTGCTTGTTATGGGAAATTTAAACATTAACAACAAGGACATATACTGACATATAAAGAAAGACACAGATATGAGGAAAAGCAAAGAAAGTTTATCAAGTATATAATTGTCCTCATTCTGTCCCATTTCATGGCTCCTGATCTGAGACAGAAACTCTGAGATATCTCTTATCAACAGGCTTGGAATTGAAGAGGGATTGAGCCATAGTCCAACTCCAAGAATCAGCTCTATATATTTATAAAGAAGTGTTCAATAAAACATATATATATATAAATCAATACTTACAGAATGTATAGAATGTTACTGTTGATCCTTAGTGAGTTGTAACTATTTTCCATCCATCAGTAATTAAATATTTAGGGTCCCTTAAATTCTTTGAAGATCAGTATTTTCCTGTGGAGATAAGAAAAGAACCCTGTCCCCAACCTATCTGTATTCCGTACCATCAGTATGCTCGCCATCCTTGTGAATGAATTGTTATTTATCTTTTCCAAATGGCTTTTCTTCTTCATACTGAACCTTTATTAATTTTGACGGTATCCACAATTGTTCCTCACCTGTGGAGATAAGAGCAAAACCCCTTCCCCAACGCAGCACATCTCCTGGCTTCCATTGCGAGGTCAGCACATCCTTGAAATAAACTGGTTGATTTAGTTCAGTAGACTTTTCCATTATCCAATGTCTTTCTGCAGCCGTTGTCCCCTTCTCATTAGCGTTGAGAAAATTCAAGGTTAACAAAGCATTATGTAACCTATTTCTGGGGGTGTTTTCCACCCCTTTCTGTTTATTCAACATATCCTTTATAGTTCGATTTGATCTTTCTATGACTGCTTGACCTGTAGGATTGTATGGTATACCTGTAACATGCTTGATATTGTAATAGTCAAAAAATCATTTCATTTTCCTAGATGCATAAGCAGGACCATTATCTGTCTTTATTTGTGTAGGTATACCCATGATAGCCATGACTTCTAATAAATGAGTGATTACTGAATCAGCTTTTTCTGAACTTAAAGCAGTTGCCCACTGAAAGCCTGAATAAGTGTCAATGGTGTGGTGAACACACTTCAATTTGCCAAATTCTGCAAAGTGGAACACATCCATCTGCCAGATTTCATTCCTATGGGTTTCCTTTGGATTAGCCCCTGCTGGCAGTGGCATTTGGTGATAGAAAGACCAAATAGGGCATTTCTTTACAATCTCCTTAGCTTGTTGCCATGTAATAGAAAACTCTTTCTTCAAACCTTTGCTATTAACATGATGTTTTTTATGAAATTCAGAGGCTTGTAGCACACTACCATTCAATAACTGATCAATGTCTGCATTACCTTGTGCCAGAAGACCTGGCAGACCCGTATGGGATCGGACGTGTCTTATGTACATAGGGCAAAGCCTGTTCCTGATCAAATCTTCAACCTGGATAAACAATGAGGTTAGTTCTGTATCATCAGGTATAAATTCAGCAGTTTCAATATGTAAAATAACTCTTTCTGCATATTGTGAATCAGTAACTATATTAATAGGTTCTCTAAAATCCCTTAGCACTGTAAGAATGGCATATAATTCTGCCTTCTGGACAGAAACATAAGGACTTTGTTCCACCTTACCCAAGTCTTCTGATTTGTAACCTGCCTTCTCTGTTTTATTGGCATCAGTATAGAATGTACGGGCTCCAGTTATTAGAGCATCACGGACGATTCGAGAAAGGATCCAAGAAGTTCTCTTTATGAAGTTAAGCCTCTTGATTTTTGGATAGTTGTTATTAATGTCTCCCAAAAAATTAGCACAAGCTCTTTGCCATGGTTCATTATCTTCCCATAATTTCTTTAGTTCATCAGCAGTGAAAGGCACTATAATTTCTGCTGGGTCTATGCCTGCTAGTTGACAAAGTCTCAGCTTGCCTATTATAATTAACTCAGAGACTTTTTCCACATAAGTTTTCAGTTTTTTACTTGGTTTATGTGGTAAAAAGATCAATTCCAAGATAATATCATCTCTCTGCATTAAAATTCCTGTAGGAGAAATTTTTGATGGTAATATGAGGAGAATACAATCGAGCTCTGAATTCACCCTGTCCACATGTGCTTGTTGTAATTTTTCCTCAATCATTATCAGTTCCTTTTCTGCTTCAGCTGTTAATTCTCTGGCACTGTTTAAATCTTTATCACCTTCCAAGGTTTTGTTCAAATGAATTATTAGATCAGGTGTTATCCCAATAGCTGGTCGTAGACTGGAAATGTCTCCTAACAGTCTTTGAAAGTCATTAAGAGTCCGTAGGTGATCTCCCCTAATTTGTGGCTTTTGTGTCTTAATTTTTTGCAAACCTATTTTATAACCTAAATAATTAACAGAATCTCCCTTCTGTATCTTCTCAGGAGCAAATTGCAATTCCCATTCAGGTAAAAGTATCTTTATTTCTTCAAACAGTCTGTTCAAGGTATCCATGTTTGAATCAGATAACAAGATGTCGTCCATGTAGTGGTATATTATAGATTTAGGAAATTTCTTGCGTATTATTTGCAATGGTTGGTTCACAAAATATTGGCACAAGGAGGGGCTATTTAACATACCCTGGGGGAGGACGGCCCAGTGGTACCTCTTGGAAGTTTGAGAATTGTTGTAAGTAGGCACCGTTAAGGCAAATTTTTCTCTATCTTCTTTTTGTAAAGGTATGGTGAAAAAAAAAACTATCCTTTAAATCACTAACTATAAGAGGCCATCCTTTTGGTAATAAAGAGGGCAAAGGGATTCCAGATTGCAGAGGACCCATAGGTTGAATAACCTTGTTGGTAGCTCTGAGATCTGTCACCATTCTCCCTTTACCTGATTTTTTCTTAACCACAAATACAGGAGAATTCCAAGGACTGGTAGATTCTTCTATATGTCCAGCATCTAATTGCTCTTGTACCAGCTGTTCTAAAGCCTGTAACTTTTCCTCAGCTAGAGGCCATTGCTTTGTCCATATTGGTTTCTCAGTCAACCATATTAGAGGCAAGGCTGTTGGTATCTCTGAAGGGGCTTCAATTGCTTGTTCTTGCATGGCCCGAATGGCTGGTTTTCTCCGTTTGTAATATCTTTTAATATTATTCTCAGAAATATAGGCTCTAGAAGTAGCAGAAATGTTAATTTGGGTATTCCATTGTTGTAATAGGTCACGACCCCATAAATTCATTGCAATATTGGCTACATAAGGCCTTAAATTTCCTATTTGTCCCTCAAGCCCTATACATACAACCCATCTCGTGCTCTGTCTTACTCAAGATAGGGTTCCAATTTCCAGGAGCTGAACATTTACATTCTGAAGAGGCCAATACGGATGCCAAGATTCTGGGGTAATAATACTTACATCAGCACCTGTGTCCAGCAGGCCAGTAATAAAAATGCCATTTACACACACTCTCAGCTTAGGTCTTTGATCATTTATAGAAGTTTGCCAAAACACACGTAACTCATCTTTCTGCTTATTATTGTTTGTAACAGTAGGCATGAGGTTTCCTAACTGTCCTGACGAGGCAGGTTCTCTGCAGAAACTGGAAATGACTGAACCATGTTTGCCATGGGGGCCTGTGAGGCCCCCCCTCTCACGTTTCCCGTCTGTATCAGGTTGCCTTGTCTATCTCTTGTAGATCTGCATTCGTTCGTCCAGTGTCTGCCTTTTCCACATCTTCTACATAAACCTGAAGGCTGAGTCCTCCTATATCTGTTATTTCTAGAAGATGCATTATTATTATTTCTGAAAATCCATTGTTTACAATTCCTTTTCATATGACCCATTTTGCCACAATTAAAACATTTGGTATTCTGGTGTCTCCTTTTACCATTGGAAATTGCTTCTTCTACCCATGCTTCAGTGCCATAATCA
Organism: Alexandromys oeconomus; assembly: GCA_963919705.1. Classification (NCBI taxonomy): domain Eukaryota; kingdom Metazoa; phylum Chordata; class Mammalia; order Rodentia; family Cricetidae; genus Alexandromys; species Alexandromys oeconomus. The sequence continues at coordinate 6,662,040 of CAWTZB010000260.1, read as the reverse complement.
AATGTATCAACATCCAGTGTATGTAAGACCCATTCTTCCAAGGGTGCTGATCTGAACCTTAAAGGCCCCAAAATCTTTTTGCATTCCACATTTGCATTTTCATAAGCCAAAGACTCAATCATTATATGTCTTGCATCAGGGTCAGGTATCACTATTTGCACAGCCTTAGTAAGTCTTTGTAAAAAATCACTAAAGGGTTCTCTCTGACCTTGTTTAATTGTGACAAATGATTCCATTCTCTGTCCTGGGTCTTGTACCCTGTCCCAAGCCCTTAAGGCTGCTGTAGTGCACATGGAGAGTGTGTTTTCATCCAAATTACCTTGTTCCTGAGGGTTGGAAAAGAGTCCTTCACCCAGAATTTTATCTAGGGAGATGTCACTTCCCTATGCCTTTTCTTGCTGTTCTGAAAGTCTAGCCTCTTGCCTGAATAAGCATTTCCATTTTAAATGCGTCCCACTCTCCAGGACTGCAGATGTCAGTTGAAACCAGTCTCAGGGCATTGCTCTGCTTGTTGATGCCCAAGATTTTAGCATCTCTTTAACAAAAGAGGCATGCATCCCGAAAGTCATGACAGCCTGTTTAATTTCTTTGAGATCATTCATACGGACAGTATCCCATGTATCTTCCTTGATGACCCTAGGGTTTCTGGAACCAATCATCTTCTCTGTTGTTATTACTGGAAAGGCAGGTAGAGCTGTAGGTAGAGATTTGTGGAAATTGTCCCGGAGGAATTTACCCACAGATGTAGTTAAAATTTGCCTTTCCACCATTTGTTCTTCTTTATCAGAATTTAGAAATTCCTCAATCTTTTCAATTCTATTCACCATTGCTTTCTGCAATGTCTGTATCTCCTATCCAGAATTATGTTCCAAAGCCTTCATTGAGGATTCTAAAGTATGATGTTTGTCCATTAGAGATAACATCTCATCTTTGGACATAATTTTTATGGCATAAACCGTGGCTTCTTGTATTGACAATCTCTCTGCCAATCTGTCATAAGCTTTAGACAAAATTCGATTGTCACATTCAACCGTTTTGATTCTCTCAGTTAATGTTTCAGTCCCTTCAGAAAGTGACTGATGAAATTTACGATTTAAATCAGCTGTTCCTTCTTCCATAGTAATGAATTTCTCCTTAATATCAGCCACTAATGTTTCAGTTCCTACAGAAAGGGATTGGTGTTTATGATCCAACTCAGCTGTTCCCTCTTTCATAGTCATGAATTTCTCCTTAACATCCGCCTGAACCTTTTCTAATTTTTTTCAGTCACCAGTGTCTTGTTAAACAAAGTTCTGTTCTCTTCCTGTAGAACTTCAAACTGATTCTTGAGAAGATCATTGTCATGCTTAATCGTTTGTAGATGTTCAACCTCTCCCTTAAGAATCCTGGATTCCTCTCTTAAAGACTCTATCAGACTTTTGTTGTCAAACCACTTAATACCAAGGAAAACTACTAATCCCAGAAGGATCCATAGGTGTGGGGTGCTAGACACCTCTTGTAGGATCTCCCACATGGCACCCTCAAAAAGACTGTTAAAATTCTGAATGGTTATATTCTCAGACATTTTATTTATTAAAGGAAAAAAAAATTACCTGTAATGACTGGTTCCTGCCAGAGGTGGCAAAAGAGTCCACTTGAGACCACGTGGAGAGCCGGTCTGAAACAACTCAAAACCAAAATTTATTCAAAGTGACCCCTTCCTGTGTGGCTGTTTGTGTTGTAAAACCACAAATATTTAAGCTTCCTTGTTCAGCTCCAAACGTCAAGGCAGAGAGGGAGGGGCTAACTCCTCTGGTGCTGCGAGAGGCACAAAGCACCGGCTGGGGGCATCTCAGGACCCGGGGCAGCGGCCTCAGCACTGCCCGAGCCGGGCCTAGGGCGGGCGGGCCAGCGAGTGGGCCGGCATGGGGTAGGTGTGCTGCTGCTGTGACCACGACTGAGGGCCTAGGGTGGGCCGGCGCGGGTGCGACTGCGGGCCTAGAGCGGGCGGGCCCATTTTTAATTGGGTTAATTAGCATTTTCAAGTCTAGTTTCTCGAGTTCTTTATATATTTTGGAGATAAGACCTTTGTCTGTTGCAGGGTTAGTAAAGATTTCCTTTGAGTCAGTGGGTTGCCTTTTTGTCTTAGTGATAGTGTCCTTTGCTTTACAGTAGCTTCTCAGTTTCAGGAGGTCCCATTTATTCAATGTTGTCCTTAATGTCTGTGCTGCTGGGGATATATGTAGGAAGTGATCTCCTGTGCCCATATGTTGTTAGAGTACTTCCCACTTTCTCTTCTATCAGGTTCAGTGTGTTCAGACTGATATTGAGGTCCTTAATCCATTTGGACTTGAGTTTTGTGCATGGTGATAGATATGGATCTATTTTCATTCCTCTACAGGTTGACAACCAGTTCTGCCAGCACCATTTGTTGAAGACACTTTCTTTGTTTCATTGAATACTTTTAGCTCCTTCATCAAAAATCAGGTGGTCATAGGTTTGTGGGTTAATATCCCGGTCTTCTACTTGATTTCATTGATCAACTTCTCTGTTTTTATGCCAAAACCTAGCTGTTTTCAATACTGAAGCTCTGTAATAGAGTTTGAAGTCAGGGATGGGAATGGAAAAATTCTTGCTTATATTCCTCAAAGTATATTCTCTGTACTGATGGAAAATCACTTCAATTCAACTAAAGATCACAAATTCACTCATCATTAACTTGAAATCAAGTATATCTGACTGTCATGTTTACAAATAAAATGGACCTATTCTTTCTCTATATTAAAATGATTGTTGTTTGTGGTATACTTACTCTTAACATCCCACAAATTACATAATATAGATTTTTAAAAACTTAAATATTTATATTAACTTTATTTCATAAGACATGTTAAAGGACTAAGAGGAAAATGTAAACAAAGATCTGCTTAAGAAAATATTGCTCAGAACATATGTACTAATAAAAACAAAGGATTTTCATGTCAGTTACAATGCTGATTTCTATAACCTATCATGTGGCCATTGATATATTTATAAATTCCTTCTTGTACTCTCCATTCTGTGTATCTTCAACCTTGAGAAATCTTCACAGGTGCACTTAGGTGTTATTTACTGGTGTAAAACATTAAATTCATTATTAAGGTTATAAGCCATTTACCATACTACCTGAATTGAATTTATTGTAGTTTTATACTGACCTTAATATTAGGGCCTATAAGTAAAGGTAAATTAGGGGCTCATTTGTATTCCAGACATACTGTTCTTTACATCCATATAAAATCATAACCCAACCAATTAACCTCATTATTGTTCTATAAATCCACCATGGTAACATGGTAAATCCTCCCCTTCATGCTGACTCTTTGACTCTCTCTCTCTCTCTCTCTCTCTCTCTCTCTCTGTCTCTGTCTCTCTCTCTCTCTCTCTTTCTCTGTCATTCTGTTTCTCTGTGTGTGTGTGCACACTTGCATGCTTGTGTGTGTTTTTCTGTCTCTCTTAGTTTGCCTCATTCACTATATCTGCCTATATCTCTATTTTACTGTTTGAAGTAACACAGACCCAGAAAGGCAAATACCACATGTTCTTTCTTATTGGATTATTGCTCCAGTATATAGCTTTAGTAACCATGGAAGAGTAGAAAACAGAAATGGACTCTGGATTTTGCTGCCATCCACAATTTTAGAGTTAAAGTCTCATTGTTGAAGACACCACACACTGTGAGCAAAGAACTATGAGGGGGAAATAAATCTGTTATACAACTCTTGCACCAAGGATGAGCTCGCCTAGCACTACAAGTGGCTGTGTAAACTGCTTTGAAAGAAAATAAATCTATAAACCATTAAGCCATGGTGCCTATGGAGTACAGCAAGAACTGGACCTGCATGATAGATTCAGTAGTGGTACTTCTTTGTTTGTACTATCAACTGTGTAATTGGTCTTAAGGCCTATTTAGTAGAGAAGTAATGCCTCACAGTAAACACTGTGACAGGAGAGGTTGTATAATTTAGTAGTACAATTATCTTAAACAAATATAATTTCTTTTTTCTATTTTTATTGAAATTGTTTATCTCATGCTACGCATTCTATGGTGTCCCCAACTCCTTCCCAGTCTGCTCAAAAGCACCTCCTAGCCAAATCAATAACTTTTATTTCTCCTTCTAAGTAGAACAGAAAGTGGCATATAAAAATAATTTAAATATCAATATACAATAAAATCTCACAACTTTAAAATGAAAACAAAGAAAAAAGGAGCCAAAGAAAAGTCTCAAGAAACACATAAGACAGAGAAACAGGACACATTCTCACACACAGAAAAATTCCATGAAAATTTTAAAAATCCTGCAAACCATAGCATATAAGCAAAGGACCTATAAGAAAAGTAAAATGCTGTGACAAAACATCATCATCAAAAAAAAAAAAAAAACAATCTCGAAAACTGCTACTGAGCTTGCTTTGTGTGGGCCATCTACTACTGAGCATGGAACCTTGCTCTAAGAATTGTTAGTGTGACAAGTGAGACTATGTTAGAACAAAAATTACTTTTTCCTTTGTAAGTGGTTATCAATTAGAGATAACCTCATGTATAGATATGGAGTTCATGTCCACTTTTCCTCTCAGGACTATAATCACATCGAGCCCTGTTCATGATGCCATTGTCTCTTTCAGTTCATATGTGTCTTAGTCTGTCTTTGTTTAAAAGGCCTGGTTTCCTTGATGAACTTCATTCCCTGTTCTTCTCACAATATTTCTTCCTCATCCACAAAAGTCCCAGAGCAATGCAGGGAGAGAGTTGAAGGAAATATCCAGTTCAGGACTGAATGTTCCAAGGTATCAGAGTGGCTGCATTTTTGCAGTTGTTGGTCTTGGCATTTGATCCTGTCTGTTGCAGTAAGGAGCATCTCTGCCTGTTCAAGACACTGATGTATGTATGAGTGTAGAATACTGTCATTAGGAATCATTTTATTGCTATGTTCCTTTGGCAGAATAGGAATATTTTTTTTATCTAGATTCTTGAACTAGATTTAGTCTCAGGTTCTTAGGTATATTTACATGTATTTTACATATAAATGTTAATGTAAATTATCGAATCCCATATATATATATACATAAAGAATCATATAAAAAAAGAAATTATCGAGACGGAGCTGGGAGGCGCAGGCGCCGGCAGACGGAGCTGGGAGGCGCAGGCAACGACGGCTGTGGCCGAGACTGGAGGGGACCAGAACGGTGGCAGAGGTCGCAGGCGGCAGGGACCAGCGCGCAACACCGAGAGCAGATCGCCCCACTACAATTAAATCAAAGAGGTAGGCCTTTGGTTGGCGAGGGACCTGGCAAACGGAGAGCCGGGACCTGTTCCAGAAAACCCTTCTGAGGGGTGAGAGGGTTCTTGGCCCCCGGCAGGAGCCAGGAAAAAGAGCGAGGGCAATTAGTAAGAGAAGCCTCTGGCCAGCAGAGAAACCTGATCTGATTTTAAAAGACCAATTAGATAGCATTGAAAGGAGGAGATGGGCAGGCGCCAAGGCAGAACATCACCCAATAATCAGAAAAATAACAAGAAAACACCAGATCCCAAAGATCTTACAACAGAAAGATTTGAACACCCTAACAAAGAAGAAGTGGAAAAAATTGACTTTATGAAAGCAATAGAATCCCTTAAAAAATATGTAATAAACACCCTTATAGAAATGGATGAGAAGAATAACAAAAAGTTTGAAGAATTAAGTAAATATGTACATGAGACCCTGGGAAACCAAGAAAAAACGATCAAACAGGTAAAGGAAACAGTTCAAGAATTGAGAACTGAAAGGGAAGCAAGGAAGAGAACACAAAGGGAAGAACAGCTGGATATGGAAAATCTAGGCCAATGAGCAGAGTCTACAGAAACAAGCATAATCAATAGACTACAAGAGATAGAAGAAAGAATCTCAGATTCTGAGGACACCATAGAGAAAATAAATGCACTGATCAAAGAAAACAGCAAAGCCAACAAATTCTCATCACAGAACATTCAAGAAATATGGGACACAATAAAAAGACCAAACCTAAGAATAATAGGAATAGAAGAAGGAGAAGAATCACAGCTCAAAGGCCCAGAAAATATTTTTAACAAAATTATGGAAGAAAACTTTCCCAACATAAAGAAAGATATCCCCTTGAATATTCAGGAAGCATACAGAACACCAAACAGACTGGATCAAAGAAAAACATCCCCTCGCCACATAATAATCAAAACACAAAATAGACAGGTTAAAGAAAGAATATTAAGAGCTGCAAAGGAAAAAGACCAAGTAACCTATAAAGGTAAGCCGATCAGAATTACACCTGACTTCTCTATGGAAACCATGAAAGCCAGAAGGTCCTGGATAGAGGTACTTCAAAAGCTAAGAGACCATGGATACAAACCCAAACTTCTATACCCAGCCAAGCTAATATTCATTATCAATGGAGAAAACAAGACATTCCAGGATAAGAACAAATTTAAACAATACGTAGCCACAAATCCAGCTCTACAGAAAGTAATAGAAGGAAAATCGCAACCCAAGGAATCCAACAATGCCAACACTGCCTACAATAACTCAGGCAACTAGAGAACCTTCACCAGCACAACTCAAAGAAGGGACACACACACAAACTCTACTACCAAAAAACAATAAGAATAACCGGAGTAAACAACAACTGGTCATTAATATCACTTAATATTAATGGTCTCAATTCACCTATAAAAAGGCACAGGCTAAGAGATTGGATACGAAAACAGGATCCAACATTCTGCTGTTTGCAAGAAACACATCTCAACCACAAAGACAGACATCTACTCAGAGTAAAAGGTTGGGAAAAGGTCTATCAAGCAAATGGTCCTAAGAAAAAAGCAGGTGGGGCCGTACTAATTTCCAACAAAACGGACTTCAAACTAAAATCAATCAGAACAGATCGAGAAGGACACTTTGTACTCATAACAGGAACAATTCATCAGGATGACATCTCAATTCTGAATATCTATGCCCCTAATATAAAAGCACCCACTTATATAAAAGAAATATTACTAGAACTCAAGGCAGACATCAAACCACACACACTAATAGTAGGAGACTTCAACACACCTCTCTCTCCAATGGACAGGTCAATCAGACAGAAACCTAATAGAGAATTAAGAGCATTACTGGAGGTAATGAAACAAATGGACTTAACAGACATCTATAGAACACTCCACCCAAATAGGAAAGAATATACCTTCTTCTCTGCAGCTCATGGAACCTTCTCAAAAATTGACCATATACTCGGAAACAAAGGAAACCTCCACAGATACAAAAGAATATCAGTGTCCACCTGTGTCTTATCAGATCACCACGGATTAAAGTTAGAAGGCAACAACAATGCTGCCCCCAGAAAGCCGACAAACTCATGGAAACTGAACAGTCAACTACTGAACCACACCTGGGTCAAGGAAGAAATTAAGAAAGAAATTAAAGTCTTCCTTGAATTTAATGAAAATAAAGAGACAACATACTCAAACCTATGGGACACGATGAAAGCAGTGCTAAGAGGAAAATTCATAGCACTAAGTGCCCACTTAAAGAAAACGGAGGAAGCATACATTGGGGACTTAACAGCACACCTGAAAGCTTTAGAAAAAAAAGAAGCAGATGTGCCCAGAAGGAGTAGAAGACTGGAAATAATCAAACTGAGGGCAGAAATCAACAAAATAGAAACACAGAAAACAGTCCAAAGAATCAATGAAACAAAAAGTTGGTTCTTGGAGAAAATCAACAAGATAGACAAACTCCTATCCAAACTAATTAAACAACAGAGAGAGAACATGCAAATAAATAAGATCAGAAATGAAAAGGGGGACATAACCACAGACACAGAGGAAATTCAGAGAATCATTAGATCTTACTACAGGAGCCTGTATGCCACAAAACTGGAAAATACAAAAGAAATGGACATTTTTTTAGATAAGTACCATATACCAAAGCTAAACCAAGACCAGGTGAAAGATCTAAATAGACCGGTTAGTCGTGAAGAACTTGAAGCTGTTATCAAAAATCTCCCCTCTAAAAAAAGCCCAGGACCAGATGGTTTCAATGCAGAATTCTACCAGAACTTCCACGAAGAGCTAATACCTATTCTCCTTAATGTATTTCACAATATAGAAACAGAAAAGTCATTGCCAAATTCCTTTTATTAAGCTACAATTACCCTGATACCAAAACCACACAAAGACCCAACTAAGAAAGAGAACTACAGGCCTATTTCACTCATGAATATCAATGCAAAAATTCTTAATAAAATACTGGCAAACCGAATTCAAGAACACATTAGAAAAATTATCCATTATGACCAAGTAGGCTTCATCCCAGAGATGCAGGGCTGGTTCAACATACGCAAATCTATCAATGTAATATACCATATAAATAAACTGAAAGAAAAAAACCATATGATCATTTCATTAGATGCTGAAAAAGCATTCGACAAAATTCAACACCCCTTTATGATAAAGGTATTGGAGAGACTAGGGATACAAGGGTCATACCTAAATATAATAAAAGCTATCTACAGCAAACCGACAGCTAACATTAAATTAAATGGAGAAAAACTCAAAGCCATCCCACTAAAATCAGGAACAAGACAAGGATGTCCACTCTCTCCATACCTCTTCAATATAGTGCTTGAAGTTCTAGCAATAGCAATAAGACAACATAAGGGGATCAAGGGGATTCGTATTGGAAAGGAAGGAGTTAAGCTTTCGTTATTTGCAGATGATATGATAGTATACATAAGCGACCCCAAAAACTCTACCAAAGAACTCCTACAACTGATAAACACCTTTAGTAATGTGACAGGATACAAGATAAACTCCAAAAAATCAGTTGCCTTCCTATACACTAAGGATAAAGAAACAGAGAGGGAAATCAGAGAAGCATCACCTTTCATGATAGCCACAAAGAGCATAAAATATCTTGGGGTAAACCTGACCAAGGAAGTGAAAGATCTATATGACAAGAACTTTAAGACTTTGAAGAAAGAAATAGAAGAAGACACCAGAAAATGGAAGGATCTCCCTTGCTCTTGGATTGGGAGGATCAACATAGTAAAAATGGCAATTCTTCCAAAAGCAATATATAGATTCAATGCAATCCCCATCAAAATCCCATCAAAATTCTTCACAGATCTGGAAAAGACAATAATCAACTTTATATGGAAAAACAAAAAACCCAGGATAGCCAAAACAATCTTATACAATAAAGGAACGTCTGGAGGCATTACCATCCCTGACTTCAAACTCTATTACAGAGCTACAGTATTAAAAACAGCTTGGTATTGGCATAAAAACAGAGAAGTCGACCAATGGAAACGTATAGAAGACCCTGACTTTAATCCACAAACCTATGAGCACCTGATTTTCGATAAAGGAGCTAAAAGTATACAGTGGAAAAAAGAGAGCATCTTCAACAAATTGTGCTGGCAAAACTGGATTTCAATCTGTAGAAAAATGAAAATAGATCCATGTCTGTCACCATGCACAAAACTCAAGTCCAAGTGGATTAAAGACCTCAATATCAGTCTGAACACACTGAACCTGATAGCAGAGAAAGTGGGAAGTACACTACAACAAGTGGGCACAGGAGACCGCTTCCTACGTATAAACTCAGCAGCCCAGACAGTAAGGGCCGCATTGAATAAATGGGACCTCCTGAGACTGAGAAGCTTCTGTAAAGCAAAGGACACTGTTGCTAAGACAGAAAGGCAACCCACTGACTGGGAGAAGATCTTCACCAACCCCGCAACTGACAAAGGTCTGACCTCCAAAATATATAAAGAACTCAAGAAACTAGACTGTAAAAGGCTAATCAACCCAATTATAAAGTGGGGCACTGAGCTGAACAGAGATCTCTCAACAGAAGAAGTTCAAATGGCCAAAAGACACCTAAGGTCATGCTCAACTTCCTTAGCGATCAGGGAAATGCAAATCAAGACAACTTTAAGATATCATCTTACACCTGTCAGAATGGCGAAAATCAAAAACACCAATGATAGCCTTTGCTGGAGAGGTTGTGGAGAAAGGGGTACACTTATCCATTGTTGGTGGGAATGCAAACTTGTACAACCACTCTGGAAAGCAGTGTGGCAGTTTCTCAGAAAATTTGGTATCAACCTACCCATGGACCCAGCAATACCACTCTTGGGAATATACCCAAGAAAGGCCTTATCATGCAACAAAAGTATATGCTCTACTATGTTCATAGCAGCATTGTTTGTAATAGCCAGAACCTGGAAACAACCTAGATGCCCTTCAATTGAAGAATGGATGAAGAAAGTATGGAATATATACATATTAGAGTACTACTCAGCAGTAAAAAACAAGGACTTCTTGAAGTTTGCAGGCAAATGGATGGAAATAGAAAACACCATCCTGAGTGAGGTAAGCCAGACCCAAAAAGAGGAACATGGGATGTACTCACTCATATTTGGTTTCTAGCCATAAATAAAGGACATTGAGCCTATAATTCGGGTTCTTAGAGAAGCTAAATAAGAAGGAGAACCCAAAGCAAAACATATTGGCATCCTCCTGAATATTAACCTTCATCAGGTGATGAAAGAAGACAGAGACAGAGACCCACGTTGGAGCACCGGACTGAAATCACAAGGTCCAAAACAGGAGCAGAAGGAGAGCGAGCACGAGCAAGGAACTCAGGACCGCGAGGAGTGCACCCACACACTGAGACAATGGAGATGCTCTATCGGGATCTCAACAAGGCCAGCTGACCTGGGTCTGAAAAAGCCTGGGTTAAAGCAGGTCTCACTGAACATAGCGGACAATGAGGGCTACTGAGACCTCAAGAACATGGGTAATGGGTGTTTGAGCCTACTGCACGTATTGGTTTTGTGGGAGCCTAGGCAGTCTGGATGCTCACCTTACGAGACCTGGATGGAGGAGGATAGTCCTTGGACTTCCCACAGGGCAGAGAACCCTGATTGCTCTTTGGGCTGATGGGGGGGGGGGGGGGACTTGATTGGGGGAGGGGAGGGAAAGGGGAGGCGGAGGTGGGGAAGAGACAGAAATCTTAAATAAATAAAAAAAAGAATAAAGAGTTCAACAGCAAAAAAAAGAAAAGAAAAGAAAAAAAAAGAAATTATCAAAAATGTTTTAATGAAAAACTTTGAAGATGGTTCAACCTTAAAATCAACCAAAATACAATCACATATTGGTTGTTTACTCTTAAAAATGTGCTCTGCATGGTACAAAAGTAGAAATGTAAACAGGAACCAGACAACAAACACTTTGAATTTCAATGAAGACATACCTGTCAGACACGAACATAATCTAACTTTATTCTAAAACTGTATCCTTATATCCTCAGGAAAAAAAAATTCTTACTCCTATCAAAGATTTTAATTGTAGATGGAGACTATTACAGACATCCATATGAGGTAAAAATGCAGTGAAGATTTACCCTGTGATCTCTAAGTACAGTTGATATTTATGTAATGTAAAACCTGCACATAGAGATCAGAGAAAATAATGGAAGAGAGGGTAGAAAGATTGCAGCAACATCTAGCGAATTGGGATGCCACTATGAAATGGTATTTTGTAGGTAAACCAGGGATTCTGAACATATGAAATCTTAAAAATATTGGTGCCAAAGCTAGAAGTCCATAGTGCAGGGAGAATCCTCACAGTTGCCAAACACTAAACAAAGATCTACAGGTAATCAATGGCTGCTTAAAGTGGTAGAATCGTTTTTTTATAAGGGCAAACTTCCTAATGGGTTATTCAATTCAAGTGGACTGCTCTAAACACACGTACATATTCATTACTATAACTGAGTTAAATAGACAAAATACAGACAGAAATACATGTATATGTAAACTATTAAATAAAGATGAAGCAGAAATGAATTTGACAATAAGAAAGAAACATATATAAAAGGAATAGGAGTTAGAATATTCATAGGTACTGTATTTAGGTAAAAATTATCAAAAAACTAAATTAAAAAAAATTAAAAGCAGCAAAGAGATCTCCTCTCACATCCAAGTCCATGGTGATTTTTCTGACTTCAGTATTGAACATTGGATGAGAAGACCTGGGAAGCAGAGCTGTGCTCCTTAGCTGGAGCTACAGGGTCAGGGCTGAGCTGCTTATTTATGAGTATAAGGAGGCCTTGCATTTCCTGGTGCTGAGTAATGAGTGCTGTGATAGAAACATTGTACATATGAAGACAAAACTGAGTAATTGGGATACAATTAAAGAGTTACATATTACTTTTTATAAACTTGTGATATAATTCAAAGTCTTATTTTATTGTGCTTTGTACTGCAGATGCCTCTCTGCCTTATTTGCACTATAGACATCACTATAATAAACTTGATATTTTGGAAGAAATAAAATTTTCTGAATATTAAATCCAGATATTAAATTAAAGTAATTGGTTTCAATGATGCAAGTTAGTGCTGATTCATGAAAAACTACTTTGTACAATACTCAGTTTTGAAAAGTAAAATTATTTAAGTTTTATGGATCATTATTTTTCTGCAAATAACTTTTGAATACTTTAACTCTTTTTTATTTTTGTCTAGAGTGGACTGTATTTCATGTACCACTCTAGTATATTAGGTTTGTATTTCTAAATATCATCAAAGTACTTAAAGAGCATGTCTGTGATTACACAGAGAAATGTATATTCTCAACTCTGGCACCCTGCTATAATTATCTTTTCATCTTTTCAGTCCTGCTCCCTCCCTAGAAGATGGCACTTCTAAACTGATTAGGAGTGAGACTCAACATGAATACCTTAGAACCTAATTTCTATGGGAATAGATTTGTCAGGTCCTTTGTTTCCTATCAAGGCATTCATTCTACTATAAAGTAAACTGTCCATATGCTGACTGGTAGGGACTTTGAATTGTCTGTTTCTCTAGCATTCCCATGAGAATGACACATTCTAGAAAATAACTCAAACTATCTCTGTCAGATCTTGTGTCTTTTAAGTCAAGAATTCTGGTTGACATGAGAGATAGTCTCATGGGCTTACATGTGATTAACTGAGAAGAAAAAACATTAGGTAGTGTCAGGAAATACCCTTAATGGCCACTCTGCACCTGCTCCCAATGTTCTGCATAACTAATTTTTTTTCCTTTTGGCTGTCTCATAACAATGCTAATTAACCAGATAAATGTGATGTTATTTGATAAGAACTAAATGAAACATTGATAAACCCACATCTATTCTTTAAGGAACATAATGGAAGTTGGGGTGGAATGACTGTAAAGTCAGTATGCAGAGAGGAATGTTCTATAATTCTGGTTTTTAGATATAAGAAAGACATCACAACCATGAACACACAGATTCCGTGACATTATATACCCTAGCAAAGATACAGCTTAGATTTTTAAGAAGTGCTTAGCATTTTAAGAAGCAGTACTGGTGAGAAAATAATTATAAATACACAATAAAGGCAAATTCAAAAGGAAAAGACCATTAAATAGGTCACAGTGTTGGATAAGTGTATATAGGCTTGGAAGAGAGAACAAAAATAGTATAGAAAGTCATAAAGAGAAGTAAATGATTTAAAAAAATAAAAATCTTTAAAGGACTGACTACAGATAGTTATAGATTAAAGGAGTAAAGATAATAAAATGAATATTAAAAAGTAAAAGAATTAAAACAAGCTACATACAGATGAAACATGCACAGAGAATCTGGATTGTGTATATTATCATGTTTTCTTTTAATATTGTTGACTGTGAAGGAACTAAGTACAGAGAGACATTTCTTTGTATGGCTGCTAAGCTAAACCATCATGTATATTATAAAGGTATCTTGACTTCAGAATTTTGGTCTAAAGATAAGTTTTGGAAAAGAGGTTCTTCTTTGTATCCACAGAGGAAAAAAAAAACCTGTGTTATTTTTCCAGACTAATGTGGTTTGATGGACAAACACACCATGAAAAGTTGCCTTGAGGAGCCCTCAAAAAATTACTTCACCCAATAAAAAGCATAAAGCAGTTTGGAAAGAACTACACCCAAATTTCCAAATATTGTTTATAAAGGTTTCTTTACATTTAAAGGGAGATATGATATAGAGATTTGCATTGGTATGGGTTTTGGTTTGCTGAGAAAAATTTAAGTTCAATTTTTAAGCATGTATATTTCTGATCTTGATTAAGGTATTGTGTTTGTGTAGTTCATTTAAAAATGTAATGTATACTCAAGAAATATATAAGTTAATGGACAATTATCTATAATAATCAATCTAGTAGTCATGTTAGTTAGATTTTCTATATGGACAGATATGTATTACAAATGGATAGGTATTCTTCAATTCTTTCAGAGACCTTCAGAATATGGCATTTAAAGTGTTTTAATAACATAGACCTTCTCATGACAATAAGACTTACCTGCACCTGGCAATACCAATCTATTTCAAGAGGAAGATGGGCACTAAAGAGGCTCCAGATGGACATTGTTAACCATTTAGGCAAGAAACTGCTCTTGCCTGTACTGCTTCATGGTATTCTGTAAAACTGGACATGCAGGGCCCACAGAGAAATGATTGCTGAACTTGCCTAAAGTTGAGATGGTCCTTCTGGGTTTCTGATACTTAAAGTATCTATCTGCTAGGCATTTTGCAGGACACAGAAAAAAGTGACAGAAAAACTGTCAATATAGGCAGAAGAGTGTTTGAAATTTCCTGTTTTATGTGCAAGTCTACTGGATACTATGGGCCTGTAGACTGAATATGGATGTCCAAATGGTACAAAAAAACTTTGAGTGACTATCCAGGCAGTGAGATACCTCTGTCAATTCTAGAGTTTTGTAAGTTGCTTACAATGCACTTCCTGTTTACTTAGATAATATTATATGTTTCTGGATTCTTCGATGGAGTTGAAGAATAGATTGTTATCATTATAGTTTTCTGTAGTTATGATCAAAATAAAGTATATATAAATAGTGTAACTGTAATTCTTGCTTGATACCTGTTTTGTTATATGTAATTTACTCTGTTAAAGTTAAAAACTTCAATTTTATTTAAACAGAAAAGGGGATTCACCTCTGTATGCTGTGACTACATTAAAGAATAATGAAACTGCTTTGCACCTATAGCAGGGCAGAACTTACTTAGGCAGGGCAAACTAAACTGAATGCTAGGAAAAAGGAGGCACAGTCTGAAACAATCCATGTAGCTCTGCCAGATATGGAGGGAACTTTACTCAGTAAACAACACCCACATGGTGATAAATAGAAATGGGATTAATTAAGATGTAAGAGTTAGCCAATAAGAAGCTAGAGTGAATGGGCCAAGCAGTGATTCAATTAATACAGTTTCGGTGTGGCTAAACTTTAAAGATTACTGCAGGAATGGTGTAGGAGGTCCATCTGTGTTTGTGTTGCTTTCATTGGTTAAATAAAAAAAAAAAAAACTGCCTTGGCCTTTTGATAGGTCCGTACTTAGATAGGTGGGAAAACAGAACTGAATGCTGGGAGAAGGAAGACAGACAGGGAGAGCTCCATGTAGTCGCCAGGTCAGAGATGTTGAATTTTTCCCGGTAAACCATGACCTTGTGATGACACACAGATTAGCAGAAATGGGTTAGATCAGGATGTGAGAGTTGGCCAAGTAGAGGCTAGATATAATGGGTCAGGCAGTAATTAAATTAATACAATTTCTTTGTGGTTATTTCAGTGGTTAAGCTAGCTGGGCAGCAGGATGCAGCCCACTCCTCCATGCTACAGAGAAAAATTAATTGTTCATTGTGAAAAACTTAAACACTATTCATATAGACATCAATTCAATGAAAGCTATGATACAAACATAAATATTTATGGAAAAAAGTAAAATCTTTCCTAAATATATTCTTCTTCTGTCCCATATCAGAATAAAAACTCTGAATTAAACTTTTAACAACACACTTGAATTTAAAGTCTAAATCTGGGGGTATTTCCTATTCCTTTCTGTTTGTTTAACATATCCTTTATAAATAAACTTAACCTTTCTATAAATGCCTCACCTGTAGAAGTGTTTGGTATATCTGTAATATGCTTTATGTTATAGTAAGTAAAAAACTCTATTTTCTTAGGGACATATACTGGAACATTTTCTGTCATTATTTGTACACGTATAACCATGATGGTCATACTTCGAATAAATGCATAATTACTAAATTTCTGAGCTCAATGCAGTTGCCCAATAAAAACCAGAATAAGTTTCAATGGTGTGGTATATATATTTTAATTTTCCAAAATCTACAATGTGGAGAACATCCATCTGCCATATTTAATTCCTTTGAGTACTCTTTGGGTTACTCCCTGCAGGTAATGGTGTTTGGTTATAGTAAGAGCAAGAAATATGTCTCTTTGTAATCTCCTTAGCATGTTGCCATGTAATAGAAAACTCTTTAAACCTTTGCATTAGCATGATGCTATTTATGAGATTCTGCAGCCTTCAGCACATTTACAATCAAAAATTAATCAATTTCTGAATTGTGTTGTGCTTGAGTACCTGGCAGAGCTGTATGGGATCAAATGTGTGCTGTTTATATGAGAAAAAGCCAATTCCTGATTAAATCTTAACTTGAATGTACAATGAAGTCAATTCTGCATTATCTGGTATAAATTCAATAGCTTCTATATGAAAAACAATTTTCTGCCTACTGTAAATCAGTAACTCTGAAATTGAGAAATTCTTTAAAATGTCTTAGTATCATGAGAATAGCATATAACTATGTCTTTCGGAAAGAATTATAAGGGGTTTGTTCCACCTTATTTAAATCTTCAGATTTGTAATCTGCCTTTCCTGAGTTCTTTGCATCAGTATAGAATGTATGGGCTCCAGTTTTTGGTGTGTCATGTATAATGCAAGGAAGAATCAAAGTAGTTCTTTTTTATAAGATTAATTCTATCACTTTTGGGATACTTGCTATTAATCCCTTCTAAAAGATAGTACAAGCTTGTTGCAGGGTTCATTGTGTTCTCATATTTTTTTTAAAAAAAATTTCATCAGTAGTGAAAGACAATATAATGTCTGCTGGGTCTAATCTTGCTAGTTGACAAAGTATCAATTTTCATTTTATACTTAATTCAGAGACCAATTTCACACAAGTTTTAATTTTTTTACTCAGTTTGTGTGATAAAAAGATCCATTCTCAGATTATATCTTCCCTCTAAATTAAATTCCTGAAGGGAAAATTCTGGAAGGTAATGCACTAGAATGCAATTAAAATTTGTATCTACCCAATTCACATGTATCTTGTGCAATTTCTCTTCAATCAAAGTTAATTCATTCTCAGCCTAAGCTGTTAATTCCCTTAAACTGTTAAAGACTTTGCCACCATCTAATATTTTGGTTAAATGTGTTATTAGATCAGGTGTTATCCTAACAGAAGATGGCAAAATGGACATGTCTCCTAGCAATTTTTTAACGTCATTTGGAGTCTGCAAATGCTCTCCTAATTTAAACTTTGGCATTCTAATTTTCTGTAAAACTTTTGTATAATCTATTGTTTATATTTTCTAGGAGAAATTTGTAATTCCCATTTGGGCAAAACATTCTTCTTCACACATTCTTTATAGGCTATCTGCATTTGAATTATGTAGCAAAATGTCATTCATGTAATGGTAAATTACATGTTTAGAAAATTGGTTATATATTATTTCAAATCGCCAACTTACAAAGTATTGGCATAGGGTGAGGTGATTGGGCACTCACTGTGGCGCCCATTGATATCTTCTAGTAATCTCAGAATTATAAGTAGGCACTGTGATGGCAAATGTTTCTCTGTCCTTTTCTTGTAACACTCTAGTGAAGAAATAGTCTTTTAAATCTATAATTATAAGAGGCCATCCTATAGGCAGTAGGAAAGGCAAAGGAATTCAGGATTGTAGAGGGCCCATAGGTTGGATTACCATTTTCCAGATTTCTTTTAACAACAAATACAGGTGAATTCCAAGAACTGGTTAATACATTAAGGAGGTGAGAATCTACTTGCTCCTGTAACAGATGCTCTAAAGCCTGCAGCTTCTGTTCTGTTAAAGGTCACTGCTTAACCCATATTGATTTCTAAGTTAACCACATTACAGATATTTTTGATGGTACCTGTGAAGGTTTCTTAGTTGTTTTGAACTCTTCTACAGCCTGAATGGCTGATGACTTTTTTTTTTTATAGTACCTGATAATATCCTTCCCAGAAACTCAAGTTTATGGGACTGAAGGAATGTTAATCTGGATATTCCATTGTTGCAGCAGGTCATGATCCCATAAATTCCCTGCAATATTAGCTTTCTGTCCTTATGGCCCTATGCATTTAACCCATTTCATACTTTGTTTCCCTTGAAATAGGGTTTTAATCCCTAGAAATTGGAATCTGACTCTTGAAGAAGACAATTTGAATGCCAAAATTCTGAAATAATGATAGTCAGTCACATGTGCACCCATGTTCAGGTATCCCTAAATTACAATGTAATATATATATGCACTCTTAGCTTTGGTCTTTGAACATTTATAGAAGACTAAGAATATACATTTCCTATTTCCTATTGGAATTTTTGATTCATCCTCCATCTTTTTTCCGCCATCCAGAACAGTATACTTTTTTGCACCAGGCAGTGAAAATTTTCATTTCCCTGGGGAGACATATGTTCCACAGTGACTGTGAATGACCGGACCATGATTGACTTGGGGTCCTATGAGAGGTCCCCCAAGGAGTTTCCTGATGGTATCGAGTTCCATTGCTTGTCTTTTGTTGATCGACATTGGTCCAATGTCGGCTTTTGTAACATCTTCTACATAATCCAGAAGTTTGAGAAATTCTATTTTTGTAATTCCTGAAGGAGATATTATTACTAGTAACACCTAGTGATTTCCTACAAAGATTAAAAAAGGCTGTACAAATAGGAGAAATAGACCTAGAAGCTAGATGAGTACTTATTGGATCTCTGACTTTTGAAAATGCCAGGTTAGAGTTTGACTTGGGTAGGAGAAGCAATTCCAAAGTTATGAGGAAATATCAAAATGCCAAATGTTTTAATTGTGGTAGAAAAGGTCATTTGTGAAGGGATATTAGGCAAGATATTCCTAGTAATATTATAGTCAAATATCTCAACTTTCATTGTATGTAAAATCCATTCATTTATAGGTGATGATCTAACCTTTACAGTCTCATAATCATTTTGCATTTTAAAGTGTTCTCTTTGACATTGTTTAACCCTAGTATATTCAATTCATTTTCCTGGCTCTTAAATGATGTCAGAAAACTGCTGTGTGTCAAAAAAGTTATTAAATTTCTGAATGAGATATTGTCTTCAATTATATAACTTTCAAATTTATTGTTTTATTTGCTAATCAAATAAACTAACCTTCATTGTGAGATTTCAGTAAATCGTTGTATGTGTATTTTTATTGACCAGCAGGTGTTGTGGTTGTAGCCACATGTCAGAGAGACATGATCAGCATCAGCATGAACAGTTCCACTCTCAGTTCCATGTTGGGACCTTCTTAAATACTGAAAATATGCTTGCTCTTCTTAAGGCTGATGTATGTTTACCTCAACTGTAGTGCGCAAGCCTTGCATCCTGTGCTCACTTACATCTCTTTTAAGGTAGATAGCCAAACTTGGGGAGACTGTCCTGCTTCAATGGCCGTGAAGGCCTGTATGATCATAAATGCATTGCAATGCTGTGAAACCCTTATGTGACAAATGCACCATAGGCATACCAGGGAGGCAAGCACCATTAAGCCTGTTAGGGCTCCTACTCCTGTCCACTCCTTCAGATGATCCATGGAATGATCCAGGAAGATAGTTCTTCTGCCAGGCTGGTATCCATGTGTGTGGAATCTGCAGTCATAACCGCCATTCGCAGCTTTTCCAGTTGTTTTTTGAATTCACCAGACCAATTACCTAAAAGACAGCTAGACAATTCTTTAAATTTTTCATATCACACACAGCCCCAGATACTTCCATTCACAGCCAAGCTGAGCCAATTGCCACAGCCGTGGCTGTGCTTGCGGCAGCAGCAAGGACAGTCAGAACTGGTAGCAGAGGGGCCAGCACAGAGGAGAGGAAGGGGAGGCAATCTTGCTTTCCCCTCCCTGGCTTTCCTCTGCCTGCTCCTGTCATTAGGAGTGGCTTTGCCATGACCCCAGGAGCAGTCAGAAACCACTGCTCCTTCAGCAGTCTCCTAAATAACATACCCCTGTGACTCATTTATTCTTGTCAGCTGAGTGCATGGAAGACACCTTCTTCCTCTTGCACCTCTTTAGCTTCCCTAGCAGCCCAGCGGATCCTACTTCTGCTCTGAAGGGGCCCCCCTTAAACCATGCTTTAGGGAATTTGGGCGTTGTTAATCTGGCTACTTCCTGCTGAGCAGTGACGTTGCCTTCTTACTGCCATTTTCAGTCGCGCAGGGACTCAGGTAGCAGCGACAAAAACTGTAAGGTGGAGGCATGGCGGGGTTGAGCAGCCTGCTGCTTGGCCTTGGAGCCACCTGGAGCTCCTTGGCCTTGGAGCCGCAGCAGCTCACACTCCACTGCAAACTCAGGAGGTCTCAGTAATTCAAACCACATGAATATAACTCCCTTCCTTAGCATACCTTGTTCAGTGGCAAAATTCAGATCTCTACCAGGCTTATCCCAGGATGACACATTAAGATTGCCGGAGACGGCAAACCAAAGAGCAATTGTGTCACATTCAGTCAAAAACCTTTCCAAAGCTCTCCGTAACAGCTTGTTAAGAGCCAGAAAAATCAGGTGTGATGTTGAAGTGCTTCTTCTAAAATCCCATTCTTCCTTTTAGTTTCACTTTGACTGTCCACTTTGGTCGTGGCTGTATTACCCCTGTTCTCCCTTCTTTCCAGTGAGAGCAGAAAACCCGCTTTTTGTTGCGGATCCCCAATCTTTACCTTGAGGACTTACTGGTGCACCCTCTGATTGCAGCAACTTCAGGGCTCCACGGAGAGAGGTTTGGAGGTTCCCTGTACGACTGTCCCCGTGTGGGCCACAAACTGTGATGGCCACCCTCGACCCACAAGGAGATGCGACCACTGGAGCTCTTCT
The DNA here is from genome assembly GCA_963919705.1 of Alexandromys oeconomus. Taxonomy (NCBI): domain Eukaryota; kingdom Metazoa; phylum Chordata; class Mammalia; order Rodentia; family Cricetidae; genus Alexandromys; species Alexandromys oeconomus. The sequence continues at coordinate 6,641,012 of CAWTZB010000260.1, read as the reverse complement.
CACTGCAGTTTATTCCAGGACTTTATTCACTTTCTCTCTCTTTTTCTCTCTCTTTTTCTCTCTCTTTTTCTCTCTCTCTCTCTCTCTCTCTCTCTCTCTCTCTCTCTCTCTCTCTCTCTCTCTCTCTCTCTCTCTCTCTCTCTCTCACCTCTATCCTCGGGCAGACCTCTCCCAGCCCTTAAGTAGGCATGGGCTGCCAACCCCGAACTGCCAGGTGGGTACTGCCCATAGATTCACACATACGCAGGCAGCTAATAATCATTGCGTTATCAGGCCCCAGCCAATATTAGGAGCTGATTATCAGGTGTGATTCCATGCAGCTTGCTACAGTTGTAGGCAGGTAATTATTATAAAGAGGGATGACATAGCTCACAGGCACCTAGGCACTGAATCCTAGAGTTCACTGTTCAATAGGAGTTCCACCTGTCAGCAGCCACAAAGTGATCCAAGATGGTGTAACAGAGCATGGTAAGTCCTTTTCTTCAGAATATTAATATTTTGACTTAGCAGATGGATTCAGGTGTTAGTTATGTCTCTTTTTAATTCCCTAAGATTCTATGAAATGAAGCAGAAGAAAAAGTCAGGGAAACTGGGACAGACTATTTACCAAAACTCTCTTCAAATTCCCACAATAGTGACAGCCTAAGTCTCAGCCAAGTTTGATGTCTCCTGTCAATATGGAAAACAAAGGACAGAGTTTGTTCTAGATGAACAAACTATAGTAGGATTGATGATAGTGAGGATGATGAAATGTATACATCAGAAAATGGATCAGGTTTGTTAATGAGGTACATAGTTCTCTCAAAAAGCAGAAATATTTGAGACCTTTTAGAGTGATCAGGTCATACAGTGTGCCTGCTCCTACCTCCCTGAATCATAAAATTGCTCCATAAAAAAATTGATCCATAAAATTTTGCAACCTTCACTGTGGTAATGCATTTCTTGCACCATCACAGGAGGATTATAAAAGCCAGTATTCTCTGCAGGACACATCTTGGCAGGTCTTGACAGAACAAGCTGAACAACATTTGATGACATTCTAGCTTCCTTGCTGTTCTCCAAGCCATACATGTTACGGCTCACAACCCAAAACTCAGAGTCCTTAGCATCCCTGACTTATTTTCTTGTAATAGCATGGAGGGGAGTCTAATTCCATTTTCCCAAGTTCAGTTAATAAAGTGGGGCTTTGCATGACTGCCAGTGATTGCCAGTCTCAGCCTGTAGGTTTTTGTTTTCCTCAATATAGAATTTTTGACTCAATATAGAATTAACCCTTAATTGTAAAAACTTTAAAACAGGCTGAACTTATGATATATGAACAATTGTAGCTAGAAAACACAGAACTCCCAGTTACAGTTAGTCTCTAGAAATTCTCCATTTTGTAATTTATTAAAAAGACAAAGAATACATTTAAACTGTTACATAATGTGAGGGAAATAAATGTGACAATGAAAAAATGGGGGCCCACCAGACAAGTTTTACTGTCCCTACTATGTTTTTTCACGGACACTCTATTGTAATATATTGTTAAAAAACAGTTTTATTTTCTATTCCTTTACATACTGATGATAAGGACTCTTTTGTATTCTCTATTCCTATTTTAAAAAATCAACAGCCAATGACCTACTGGCCACGAACGTTTTAGCACACAGAATAAAAAATATCCCAACTCTATGTCAACATTTTATTTATGAAGCATTTAACCCAGTGATAAAATAATTTTCTGAGGTTTTGGTCATTTACCACATGGCTTTATAGCATCTAATGAGATTTTTTTTTTATATTGTGGATTACATTGACAGACTTTTGTATTTTAAATCATCCATGATCTCTGGGATGAAGATGACTTGATCATAGTGGATGATTTTTCTGATGTGTTTTTGGATTTATTTGCTAGTATATTTTCACCAATGTTCATGAGTGAGATTGGTCTATAATTTTCTTTCTTAGTAATAATATTATGTGTTTAGGAATCAGGAATACTATAGCCTAAAAGAAAGAGTTTGGCAATGTTCTTTTTGTTTCTATTGTGTGGAACAATTGAGGAGTATTGGTATTATTATTATTATTATTATTATTATTATTGAAAATCTTGTTGACTTCTGAGCTGAAGCCATCTATCTGATCCCTTGTTTTTTTTTTTTCAGAGACTTTTGAAGCCTGTTACTATTTCTTAAGCAGTTATAGGTATATTTAATTTCCTCATCTGCTCTTGATTTGATTTAGGTAAGTGAAATTTATCTGGAAATTTGTCAGTTTCCTTTATGGTTTGCAATTTTGTTGAATACAGGTTTCTGAAATATTATCTAATGATTCCATGGGTTTCCTCTGTGTCTGCTATTAGGTCCTCCTATTTATTTCTTATTTTCTTAATTGTGATATTCTCTCTTAGCCTTTTTGGTTAGTTTGGATAAAGGTTTGTCTATTTTGTTCAATTTCCTCAAAGAAACAACTCTGTCTCATTGATTCTTTGTATTTTTGTTTGTTTGTTTGTTTCTCTTTTGTTGATTTCAGCTCTCAGGTTGATTATTTCCTGCTGGCTAGTTTTCCTGGGTGAGTTTGTTTCTTTTTATTCTAGAGTTTTCAAATGTTCTGTTAACTCACCAGTGTGGGATTTTTTCAACTTATTTATGTAGGCATTTAGTGCTATGAATTTTCTTTTTAACATTGTTTTTATTGTGTACCATAAGTTTGGGTATGTTGTGAAGTTACTTTCATTGAGTTGTCTGAAGTTTAATTTTTCCCTTCATTTCTTCCTTGACACATTGATGCTTCAAGTGAGAATTACTTAATTTCCATGCGTTTTGGGGCTTTCTAGAATTAATGTTGTTGTTGAATTCATAAGATGAATTCATATGGTGATTTCATAAGATACATGTTATTTCAATTTTTTTGTATCTGCTGAGGTTTGCCTTGTTACATAATAAGTGGTCAATTTTTGAGAAGGTTTTGAGAAGAAGATGTATTTTTTTAAGATTGGAATGTTCTATAGATTTCTGGTAAGTCCATTTGTGTCATAACACCTGTTAGTTCCCTTATTTATCTGTTAATTTTCTGTCTGATAGACCTGAGCAGTGGTGAGAGTGGGGTATTGAAGTCTCCACTATTAGTGTGTGGAGTTTAATGTGTGATTTAAGTTTCAGAAGTGTAACTTTTATGTATTAGGGTACCCTTTTATTTGGGATAGATGTTTAGTATTTAGATTTCCTATTGATGGATTTTTTTTTATGTGACTAATATGAAATGCCCTTCTTTGTCTCTTTTGATTGATTTTAATTTGAAGGCTAATTTTCTAGATACCTTGACCAACTCACTTCTTACATCCATTTGATTGGATAATAGTTTCCCAACACTTTACTCTGAAGTGATGCCTGTCTTTGAGCTTGAGGTGTGTTTCTTGTGTTCAAAAGAAGGATTGATTCTGTTTTTCTATCCAATCTGTTAGCCTGTGTTTTTCTATAGGTTAGTTGAGTTCATTGATATTCAGGGATATTAATTACTAGCAATTGCTAGCTTCTGTTATTTTAGTTTTTTTTTTTTTTTTTTTTTTGGAGATGTTATTGTATGTGTTTTTCCCTTTTTTGGGATTTGCTACTGTGAAATCAACTACTGTTTGTGTTTTTGTTGATATAACCAACTTCCTTGTCTTGGTGTTTTCTTTCTAGTGCTTTGTGACTAGGTATTGGTTAAATCTGGTTTTGTCATGGAATACCTTGTTTTGTCCCTCTATGGTGATTGAAAGTTTTGCTGGGTATGGTAGTCTGGGCTGGTGTCTGTGGTCTTTTAGTGTCTCCATAATGTTTGACCAGATCTTTCTTGCTTTTATTGTTTCCATTGAGAAGTCAGGGGTAATTCTGATAGGTCTTCCTTTATACGTAAGTTGGCCTTTTTCCTTTGCAGCTCTTAATATTCTTTCTTTATTCTGTATGTTTAGTGTTTGAATTATTATGTGAGGAGAGGAATTTTTGATCCACTCCATTTGGTCTTCTGTAAACTTCTTGTATCTTCATAGGCATATGTTTCTTTAGGTTGGGAAAGTTTTCTTCTATGGTTTTATTAAATATATTTTCTCTGCTTTTGAGTTGGACTTTTCATTCTTCTATACCTACTATTATTAGGTTTTTTCATGATGTCCCATATTTCTTGAATATTTTGTCAAGCTTTTGTTATATTTAATGTTCTTTTTTGATAATGAGACTATTTTCTCTATTATGTCTTCAGCACTTGTGATTCTCTCTTCCATCTCTTATATTCTGCTATTTATGCTGGTATTTATGGTTACTGATCATTTTTTCATAAGTTCTGTTTCTATAATTCCCTCAGTTTGTGTTTTCTTTATTTTCTCTGTTTCAGTTTTTAAGTGTTGAACAGTTTCTTTTATTTGTTTGATTGCTTTTTCTTTTTTTATTTAAATGATTTGTTGATTTTTTCCCCAATTTTTACTTGTCTTTTCCTCCATTTCTTTGAGGGAATTTTTCATTTTTTATTTAAGGGTCTCAAACATTCTCCTAAAGTTATTTTTATTTCATTTTCTTCTGCTCCATCTATATTTGGTTTTTCAAGTCTTGATGTTGTAGAGCTGCTAGCTTTTAGTTGTGTGTGTTGCTCTTTGTCATATTGCATGTGTTCTTACCTTGTCTCCATCTTTTCTTCTGATTGTTGTAGTTGGGACTGTCTGTTTCTCTGGTGATCAATATTCCAGGTCCCAGAGGTCCCAAGGTTAAGATGATTGCTCCTTGTGGTGTAGTCATGTCCATGATTCCAGTCACCTCATTAGTTACTCTGTATTCCTGGAGGTTGTTCATTACTCTCTTTTTTTTTTTTTTTTTGTGAAACTGGCAGTCATCATTCAGGCTCGCTCCCATGGAAGTTTGTTGCTTGGAGCTATTTCTGCTGAGGCTGCTGCCTTGGATCTGCTCTGGCAGAGGTCACTGGCTAAGGCCTGCCATATCAGAGGTCACTGATTCATGCCTGGTGCCACAGAGGTCTCTAGTTAGGACCTGCCTCCTCAATAGTGGCTCCCTTGTACCTGTTCTAGAGGTTGGTGCTTCATGCCTGCTCTAGCAGAGGTCGCTGCCTCTAAATGTTTTACAGATGGCTCTTCTAAAGAAAAAGAAACATATTTTTTTTTTAAAAATTACCTGCTCCACAAAAAAGATTGTACTTGCTCTTGGTTATATGCCTCAAAAATCTTTATATGTTGTAATCAATTTTTTTATCAAATGTTTTTAATCACTAAATATATTAACCATATGTACATATTGTGGTCAAACTGATTCTATGTTAAAAACTGCAACACAAATCCACTATTAACGTTATTTCTCAATTATTTTTCTCACTTTAGATATTTGTATAGAAATTGTATCAACAATGTTTATAGCTTGTATTTGAATTCATTTTAATTTGCGATGTCCACTAACTTTTTCTAATGCTCAAATCAACATGCTGTCCTCTTTTTTTTTCCCACTAATATTTTTTTTTCTCATGGTAATCAAAAATCTCAGAAACTTATCTTCATCAAAATCCATGATCATCAAGTGTGTAAATCTCTTTCTTTCTTGAGCAAATTCAACAGATATTTATGTTGTTGCTTTCTTGTTCCTAAGTCCAAATTCGTGTGATCAAAACTATGCCCTGTCCTATAAAGCTATACCCCATTTGTGAAACCAACTTTAGTCTGTTTTAGTGTTTCTGTTGCTGTGAAGAAACATCATGACCACAGAAACTTTTATTTTAAAAAATATTTAATTGGTGTGGCTCACTTAGAGTTTTAATGGTTAGTCCATTATTGCAGGCAGAGATTGTTCATTGATTTTCAAGCTCTTCAGATCTGAAAAATCACACATAAACTGTAATAATTTTAACACTGTTTGGCCTATAAGCTTAGATATTTTATTAACTAACTCTTAAATCTTAAATTAAACCATTCCTATTTTTTTTATGTTTTACCACATGGATCTTGATTAACTGCTAAGGTTCCAGGCATTTGTCTTCCTTGGCAGCTACATTGTATCTCTCTGACTCTGCCTTCTTTTCTCCTTTATCTCTGCTTTGAAGTCCTCTCTTGTTCTATTCTGGCCTGTCCTGGGCCCAAAGCATCTTCTTTACTAACAAAGGGTAATAAAACATATTCAAAGCATACAGAGGAGAATCCCACAACACCTTCCCTTTTATGTCTAAATAAAAAGGAATGTTTTAACTTTAACAAAGTAAAATTGCGTATAACATAACAGGTATCAAGCAACAAGTACATTTACAATATTTTTACCTACTTTATCTTTTACCATAACTAAGGAAAACTATAATTATAAGTATCTATTCTTCAAATCTAACAAAGACTCCAGAAGGTTATAATATTACCAAAATTAATAGGAATTGTATTGTAAGGAACTTCTAAATCTCTAGAATTGACAGAGGCATCTTGCATCCTATACAGTCACACATACTTCTATAAATCTGGGACATCCATCTTTACCATGTAGGCCCATAATATCTGGCAGAACTTTTAGTGAAGAAATAAATTTGAAGGTGTCTTTTGCCTTGTAAAGACAAAGTTCATCAGATGCTTTCTGCTGTGTACTGTAAAATGTCTGGCAGTTCTTTCATGAAGCAGGAGCCCTGAAGGACTGTCTCACTTTTATGCAAGCTCTCCAGTAATTTTTCTGTGGGCCCTGAATGTCCAGTTCAAGCAGCATACCATCAAACATTCTAGGCAATAGCAGTTTCTTTCCTAAATTGCTAAAAAACTCCAGAAGGAGCCTCTTTGATGCCCACTATCCTCTTGAAATAATTGGTGCTGCCAGGAGTAGATGAGTCTCACTGTCATGAAAATTCCTAAGTTCTTAAAATATTTTAAATACCATATTCTGTTAGTCTTTGAAAGGTTTGAAAAATCCTATCTAATTGAAATATATCTCTGTATATCTAGAAAATCTAACTAACATGACAACAGCCTTGACAGCTATAGATGACTATATACTAACCTGTATTTGTTAATTATATGTTACATTTTTAAATGAGCTGCACAAACACAATACCTTAATCATATATATGATTATATATAATCATTTTATATAATATATTATATATATTATTTAAATATATGATATTTTATATGTCCATTTAAATAATAGCTAACATTTATTAAAACATTTGGGAATTTCAGCATTGTTCTCTAAAAACTGTTTCTGCTTTTTGTTGGCTGATGTGTTTGTGGGGTTTTATGAACACCTTTTCAGTCTAAGTCCATGAAATCACATTAGTCTGGAACGAATATACTGGTTCTTGTCCTTTGTAGAAACAAACCAGAACCTCTTTTACAAAGCAACATATATATGTTGTCTTATTTTAGCAGACTCCATTATCAAATATTTCTCAATAGTTAAAAAGTTCAAAGAAAACACAAAAGTATAAATAATTCTGACTCTCTATGTATATCCCATTTTTACCTGGCTAATTTTTCTTTACTCCTTTAATCTCTGATTATCTGTACACTGTCTCTTTAAAAATTTTGTTTTATTTTTTATACACTTTTTTGTTTTTCTCAAACCTACATATAATTTTTAAACTCACTGTGACCCATTCAGAGATTTATTTCTGTCTGAATTGGACTTTACCACATATCTGTAATTATTGTCTGATCAGGAGCACTTTTTACATGATAAACATATTGGTCACAGTGGCCCTGGATGTTGACTTCACATCTCAGCCTTGTAATATAGTGGATGTATGTTTACCACCAGCTCTGGGAATGCTCACCACCTCAACTCTGGTAAGCAGTCGGCTCATGCTTGTATCAATTAAATTGCATCACACTGCTCAAAAAAAAAAAAAAAAACATTCAAGTACTGGGTTAAAGAGCCAGAGCTGTTAGTGCAACTAGCATGAACCAGGAAGCCTTCTTGAAGGCACTGCACAGTTTTTGTTGATATCACTGAATCAGGAAGCCTTCTTGTAAAGGAACCATGCCTCTTCTTGCTTCTAGCAAACTGAGCCCACTCAAGAAAATTCTAAGTAAGTCAGATTTTATGTGGATATAGCTGCACCATGTTGTTGCATCAATTTGTAGGCAGAGGTTGTTTTCCATTTCTTGGCCACCTAGACCTGAAAAATCACACAGAAACTATATTAATTGCAACATTGCTTGGCCTACTAGCTTAGACTTCTTATTAACTAACTCTTACATTTTAAATTAATCAATACCTAATATTTTATATTTTACCACAAGGCTCATGGTTTACTCATATGTTTATGTAGGTCTACCTCCTTCAGCAACTGCATGGTGTCTCTCTGACTCTGCCTTCTTTTCTCCTCCTTCTCTGCTTGGAATTACCACCTTGCTCTATCGGCCTTGACATGTGTCCAAAGCAGCTTCTTTATTAACCAATGGTAATGAAATGTATTCACAACATACAAAGAGGAATCTCACATCACATTATCATAATGAAAGGGAGAATAGTGGCATGTAGGCAGATGTGCTAGAGAAGTAGCTGAAAATTCTACATCTTGCAGCCAATAAGAAGTTGACTTATACACTGGGCAATATTCTGAGCATATGAAACCTCAAAAGCTGCCCAAACACTGACATAATTCCTCCAACAAGACCACGCCAACACACACACACACAACAACAACAACCTCCTAATAATGCTCTATGAGATCACTGGTGTCAGTTATACTCAGATTCTCACAGGTAGCATCTCTAAAATTTTTGCCTCTATTTATAAACTAAAAAAAAAAAATTCTTAAGTGGTTTTTAAACATAAATCAAAAAAAAAATAACCAGCCTACTAATCACAGTCCCAGAGAACCCATAGATCTAATCTACATGGGAAGTAGTAAAAGAAAAAAAAAATTCCTGAGTAAATTAGGAGGATGGGGACCTTGAGAGAGGGTTGAAGTTGAGTGGAGAGGCAGAAAGGGGACAAGAGAAAAATGTAGAGCACAATGAAAATCAATAAAATAAAATAAATATTCTTATAAGCTTCAGGGTATCAAATTGCATCCACCTCTCACAAGTCAAAAGGACTCCTGATAAGAACTCTCAATAAACAACCTGTTTCTTACTAGTTTATTGTCCGTATTCCCGAGGGTGAATCTCTCCTCCACATGTGAGAAAAAATGAGAATGGTTTCCTAATTTAGAGTTTCCTGAGATTTCTAACTGAACTACTTACCTTGACCAACTCTTAGAATTACAACTATTGGTTGAAAAACATGTTAACATTTATTCTTATGTTTATTAGATTGGATAGAAAGTAGAAAATGGATATCTTAGATTTATGGGGAAACAGTGGCATGTTTATTAGAAATTAAATGAACAGTAATTGTCATAAAGTGTGACATAGCAAAGGGTCTCTAGAGGATTGCTTGAGCAGGAAGGGGGAATCACATGTTCTAACATTTAAACAGCCATAAACATGTTTGTGAGAAAGCACCTGGGTCAGTCCTCAACCTCCTATGATCTAAGGCATGGCTACTAGTTCTGAGCAGCCTTGGGGTTTCTTAATTCTCTCTTTTGTTCCTGTGTTTCTTTGCAGGCAGCTTTGTGTATGAGTTCACACTGAAGTATCCTTTCCCTGTTATTGTTACAGTAATACAAAGGCAGGTTGTTCAGATTTTAAGCAATTCATTATTGTACATATTCCAATTAACACTAACTCAGGATTTGAAATTCCAATTAAAAATGTTGTGTCCATAAAACATTTGTTTAACACTAGCATGTTCTCATCCTTGCTTGGATGCTATTAGACCCAGTTAAAATGATAGTTTTTTTTTTTCAGAGAATCTACAGAGAGTGCATTAGAGGAATAGGATCTATGAAGGTTTTATCAGGACAGACCAGACTCCTGTAGTTATCTATGCCTTGTACAGAGCAACTGAAAACTCTGAACATAAGTACAAGTTACACATACTATCAGCCACATGCCCAGTTCCCTTTCCTCAAACCCTGTGACACTCACTTCATTGAACAGACACCAGATTGAACAGACACCAGGCAGAGAAGCAGTACCAGGACATACACTTTTTGATGGAGGCTCCTTTGAGAAGGAGATTTGGACTTAGCAATCAAGGCTGAGTTTTCAGCCTGAGACTGAAAGGGGGCTGTTTTAAATAAGGGAGCCTCTATAAGAGGTAAGAGAAGGGCAGAGATCAGAACAATCCCCTGCCCCCAGTCAAGATGATTGAGATTGAGTTTTCTAGAAGATCTAGAGGTACAAACTTCAGGAATATTTTCTTCATCCCAAACTTGTTTAGGCCATGCCATACAAACATTGTTCTGTGAACAAGAAGATGGCCTCTTCTTTGTTCATCTCCCCAAGCTGTGGTGCATGATGATCTGAAGTGAAAGATGATCCTTCCCTTTAGAGCAAAATTGAGGCAAGTGTGGGATTTCTGACCCTGTTTACCCCACATACAATACAAACCATAGCTGCAATACAATTTAAAAGGAAATATTACTGGAATGAGAGTTTCCATACTTTATCTTCCCTGTGTACCTGCTGCACATACTGTCATCTCATTGCATGCTCCACAGCACTCAGCAGCTTTTGAGCCTTGTTCAACCCTTATCAGTTAGGAAGCCATGGAGACTGAGTTCATCATAATGCTTCTTTTGTATCTTCTGTTTATGGCTCTTCCTTCCCTCTTTCATCCTACTTTGTCACAGACATATCCCATGGAATTTTTAATGTGTGAATGTAGTAGCCTGAAAAAATACAAAAGTATTAAATTAAGTGTATATGACAACCATCTTCAAACACTGAGAAACTCTGCTGCTCCCTGCTCCTTGTGTTGAACTGAAACCTGAGATACCCTCAGCTTCAGGAAGTTGAAGTTTTCATGGTGCTTATATAAGTATATTTGTTAGAGGGCATAAAATCTAACACTAATGGTTAATAATAAACAGACACCCAATATACATGAATTTTTCAGCAATTAACATGAAAAGTTCATGGTATTTATAGAAAAATGAAAAGAATTATAGAATATGAAGTTATGTGCTGTGAGGTAGTCTCATAAAATGTGTAATGAATTTTCTCTAATATGACATGATTTGAAAAGTAGACAACAAAGTGAATGTGAGACTATTTTATTGTATTAGAAAAAGACATACAGATGATAACGATAAGAAAGTAATGCACATAGGATTAATGATTTAAAACTACTGTCAGTACATAACAGCTGAGCCTTAAAGCTTTTATGATTGTCACATGCTAATAAGAGTTAAACCTATTTAAAAATATTTTTCAACTAAATTATGGAAAATACATCCTAAGGAATCACACTATGCTCATAATAGAAAACCCATTTTATTTACATCTCTGTTCACTGTATGAAGTCTAACATGTTATGAGTCAATTGATGGATAGTGAAAATGTTACCAATGTGCATGATGAAAACTATATATGAAAAGCAGAATGCAATTTTACAGTTCTAAAAGTTATTTCAGTTGATATGTACATATAAAGGAAAGTAACTCAGATTTTTAAAGATAGTTCTGCAGTTTAATCACATGTATGAAAGTAAGCAAGAACTAAAAATTGGCATCAAAGTGGAATCAATTAAGAGTAATGCTGGGAAAATTACAAGGGAGAAGAACATTCAAAGGTAGTGATAGAGAATACTTGAACAAGGTAAGGCATGTATGAAAGGGTCATAATAAAGCAATTGATTTGTAAGAGTGATATATGCCTATAAGAGAAGACGTGAAAAGTACAGCAAAATTATTTATAAATTTTGATGCAAAGTCCACCAGAACATTGTAGAAATTGCCACTATTTTCCCATCAAACATGTCATTCACAATGATCAACAGAGAGTCACGCAAATGTTGCAGAGTTGAATAAACAAGGAATTCAATAAATGTAATTTTGCACATATAAAAATGTTAATCCTGTTTTATAATGTATAGAAAAAACAAAACTCAAAAGATTATATAGCACTCATTATAAAAACTTGGAAGACATTACAATGATGGAAGAAAACTTAAAACAGTAGAATTAGAAAAGGTAGGCATACCTTTCAGAATGCCAGAAGAAATTCCTACCAAGTACACACAAACTTACACTCTCTTATGACAGGAAACAGTAAGCAAGGTACGAAACACCCACCCAACAAAGACAAGACCAGATATCAACACATAGAATTGTAAACTTTGGAATTCCAGATACCCAGAAAGCATTGTAAAAATGCCATCAAAAAGAATCAGGACAACATGTGTCTACAAGAGGCCTGTAATTCTACTATAGCAAGCTCTGTGTTTTTCAGCATAGATGAAGCACAAGAAAAAATTTCAAATTATCCTTTGTGAAAATTATAGACCTCTTTAAAGAGAAAACGAATGAATCACTTACAGAAACTTATGAAAACATAAAGAAATATTATAGGTAAATGAATAAAACCAGTAAAAATTTGAGAGTGGAGTTAAAATAAATTAAAAAATCCCAAACTGAAGAAATACTTGAATTGGCAAACCTATGGATTTAAGCAGAGAAGCTTTACCAATGGAGGAATTCAAAAAACAGAAGAATCTCAGGAAGATACAATAGAAGAAACAAATACATTGGTCAAAAAAACTGTTAAATATTTGAGAACTACTGACACAAACTATTCAGAAACTGTAGGAAACATATTAGCAAATACATCCCACATTTGTTAATCTGATTCTCTGGTACCTAACTCAGAATTATTTTTTCCTAGTTTCATCTAGTTCTCTGTTTATTTCATGGTGAAAGACCCTCAGAGTTGTCCTTCCCTCAGGAGGAGACCCCTGAGCCCAAGAAACAGTCGAGACCACTGGCTGCAATGGCAAGAGGTTATTTATTGAGTACCTGCGGGACTCAGAGTCTCTTTGGAAGACTTGCATGCCCTCAGGCTGGGCAGGGATTCTTTTATATGGAAATGGGCGGGCAGAGCAGGCATACAGAAGTAGCAGCATGGTTACAGGAATCCCATTGGTCAGTTCAAATGAGGCGATGGGTTCACTTGGGGACAAGTTCCTCGGGGACATGAAGATCTGATAATAATAGCTGACTTGGCCCTATCTAGGGCACATGTAGTTTTTCCCAGAACTGTTTGTTCCCCTCCTAGGCCTGGTGTCTGACCACAGATATCCTGTTTTGGCCGCCTAGGAGTACCGACTTTACCTTGAACTTACACGTGTTTGTGTGAAAGCCTTGCAAAATGGCATTACAGCAGCTAAGCTGGGGTCTTTCAATGGTACCATTTTTAAAAGCTTAGTAAAAATCCATTTTATAAATGTTCACATGGCTTATCTTTTGGGCTGTAATATGGAGATGTTTGTAATACCAACAGAGCAGATACTAAAAAATGAACATAGACATATTAGTGGTTTAACACCATAGTCATCTGTAATGTAACATATTTTTATTTACTTTGAGAAGTAATATGGTTTTTCTTCAAGACATTCATTGAAAATATTTGCTCTATATTATTCTGAGGGTATAAGGGAAAGAAAGAAATTCTTTCTCCTTCATCATAAGGCATAGTTACTTTGTAAGAACAGCATCTGAGAGTTGAAACATTTAATTAGACACCAGAGAGGGGCCTTTGTAACACATGGTTCAATTCTATGAGTTCAAGAATCAGGTGGAATACTAATAAGAAAGTTTAAATTAATCTGGCACAAAATTAAATTTATGATGATAGGTAAAGTGATTCCCCACAAATATATGGGTGCAACTTCCCACAAATTATTTGGTTTGGTATTAAGTACATTGAACTGAAATTTGTAAAGGGATTTTGTTTGCCCTGATATTGTTGATTTATATTTTACTCTCCAAATTCATATAATAGTTTATTCCCAGCTACACTATTAAAAGTTCCTTTCTCTTACATTTGAAAGATATTTATATAATATTATATTGACTTTGCTTGTCTTTTTTTGTTGTTCATTAAGGAATTATGTCAATGGAGCTGGTCACTGATAAAGATTCATCTAGTCAATGTATAGTGTATTTTAGGGGACATTTTGGATAAATATCACTTAATTCTCAGAAAAGTTGACAAAGGTACTATAAGACTGTGAGGATGAGACAAAGGCACAGTTAGAATGATTAGCTCTGAACAAGTTTCCAGGCTAATATGTTCTGTCATCTCCATCATGCAGATTTCTACTCCTTGGGGGTTTCTGACACACTCAGGATGTGGTTGCAACACTGTGTCTTTGTCTCACACAGTAATAGTCTTCTGATGTCAGAAGACAGCAGAGTCTTCTGATGTCAGACTACTGAGCTCCATGTAGGCTGTGCTGGAGGATTGGTCTACAGTCAGTGTGGCCTTGCCCTGGAACTTCTGATTGTAGTGAGTACTACCACTTCCAGCACCAATCCATCCAATCCACTGCATGTTGTGCCCAGGTCTCTGCTTCACCCAATGCATATAGTAGCTGGTGAAGGAGTAACCTGAAACTTTGCAGGACATCTTCACTGAGGTCCCATCCTTAACTAGCTCAGCCCCAGACTGTTGCAGCTGTACCTGGGAGTAGATACCTGTAAAGAGAAAAGCAGAGTGGATGTATATGTCAGGAGAGTGCATGGTCCATCTTCATGTCTGGAACTTGGTAGTAGTCCCTTACCTGTAGCTGCTGCCACCAGGAAGAGGATGTTCCAGCTCCATCCCATAATGAAGACCTTGTGTACTCAGTGACTGTGGAGAGGACACTGATCAAATGTTGTTGTTAGGTGTGGACATCCCTGTATTTTTAGACATCATAGATTCACATGATTTGTATATTCATGAAGCAGGGTCTTTTTTTGAAAAGACCTAGTGCAGCTGGAAAAGAAGGAAGTAGAAAACAATTGTATCAAACTTCAGAATGCTGTGGTCAAAATTTTATCCTTTTTGAGGAAGTAGTTTTTCCTGAGACCTGTGAAGACCCTGTAGAAACATTAAGGTTTTTCCACTCAAATTAAATCTAAAATTGCAACCTGAGATATTTGGTTCTCTTGGTGACAAAATTGGGTGGCGAGTTTTGGTAATAATTGCACCTGAAAATTTCAAAAATACAAATCAAGAGAACTTGAAATACTTTTTCATATATAAGCAATTAATATTTGCTTTTACAGCAGATTGCAGCTGTATGTTTCATGTATGCATGCATGGTTTATCCTTTTGTTTGTCATCTACTTGTTTTATTTTTATAGAGATAAATAAAGTTTGTGTAATTGAGTAATAAGGAGGTAGGAACGATCAGGTAGGAATTGGGCAGTAAGACTGTGATTTGAAAATAATTTATGAAAAATATTTCAAATATCAACTGTAAGTAAATCTTAATAAAGCAAACAAAAAATAAAAATATGTACAATATTTAACATAGAATCGTTACTGTGTTTGAAAACTGGAGAGTTCAGATATTATTTGCTATTGGTGTTGTTAATGTAATAGACTTTTAAAAGGAGTCCACAAAGAATATGGAAACCACTCCTCTCCTCATCTCATTTTTGTTTCCCTGATTTTTTGACTGCATTGTGACCCATGCTTTTCCTAGCATTCTTGCAAGTTGCTATGCCATAGCTTTCACTTAAGTTTCACTATATTGAACAGTAACTTATTCATGCTACTTCAAACATCACATAGATCAATGGCAGAGAAAAATGGCTTTTGTTTTCCTGGAGATACTGAACATATGCACCATGCATAGACTTTAAGTTACAGATCTATTGTTACTAATACTCCTCTAAGTAACAGTGTTAGTTGGCTCCATCTCCCTCACTACTTACTGATACTGTAGAATCATTACAAAGAATTATAGCATGCTACATTATTGTGCATAGGAAAAGTAAAAATCTTGTTTTTGCTAGACCCATGATACTTTGCAGGAAATTGTGGAGTGGATCTGGTCAACTTACTATGAAATACACGTGTCAGAGGTTTCCATATTAGAGTCCTTGGCTTGTGGATCAATGCGTGAACTTCAGTTCTCAAGGAAAAGAAGCATTCAATGTGTCACT
Organism: Alexandromys oeconomus; assembly: GCA_963919705.1. Classification (NCBI taxonomy): domain Eukaryota; kingdom Metazoa; phylum Chordata; class Mammalia; order Rodentia; family Cricetidae; genus Alexandromys; species Alexandromys oeconomus. The sequence goes on along the minus strand of CAWTZB010000260.1, from coordinate 6,625,040 downwards.
GAAACTTTCAGGTTTCCTCTGTCTCTTTATGATCTCTAGAAGTCTACAAAGCATATAGGAGTTTGATAGGATAACTAGTCTTATACATTAATATTTTATACAAATTATAACAGAAAATAGCATTGTGTCCTGGCAGGCACCATTATGATGATTCTACCAACTGTCATTATAATCTATTTCTGATAAGAGTAGAAAAGTCTGATTGCTCACAATAAACTTGTCAGGCGTCTTGGCTTGGCTATAATTCAGTTCTCAACTGTGGGACCCTCACCCCTTATTCTCAAAGGGACAAGAAGAAATTTTCTAGCAGAATGTTTTCCCAGGAAGATAGTGGCCTTCCCCTCTCCCAACCAGGAGACTCCAAGCACAAGGTCACTTAGCTCAGCCCAGCCAGCCACCTGGTACAGGCTGATAAAGATGGCCTAACTCAAGAACAGTGGCCTTGCTCTAAAAACAAGGAAAAAGCTGACTTAACAGAATGGGAAGGAACAAAAGTCCTTGTACCCGTGCCAAAGCATCTTCAAGGATTCTCTTTGTAGTTACGCCTTTAAAAAGCTTACCCCACAGAAGAGATACAACTCCTATCTACCTTGTTGTAACGGGGATAGAGATGAGTTCCAAACATGTTTGTATTATGCTGATTAAACCTTGCTTATTACAGTCTGGGCCTCTCTGCTGGTCTCTCTCTCTGGGGGTTGCAATCTGGGCACAACATCAACAATCATAATAAGGTAATCCTGATACGCTAAGTAAACACTATTGCTTGTAATGGTTGTATCAGTTGGAATCATATCTTTGTTAAAGGTTTGTTTCCTGAATAAAAACAAACTAATTTCATATTCATTAAATATTGCTCATAGATTTTTCTCTTTTCTTCAATATGCCTGGGAGATAGTGACCTCACAACTTCCTGGGGTTTAGAGTATACCCAGCTTGCAGACTTATTGTGGTCATCATATGTCGCTGGCACCCATGTAGACTGATTCTAACCCTGGCCTTAGGTACAGACAGTGGAAAACTTGTTTTTGTCTTCTACACTGTGATTGTCAATAAAGAGTGTCATCTCGATCTCACTAGCCTAGCATTCTATAGTCATTTAATTCTCCACAATTTCTTCACACCTACTTGATGTTACTGTAATAACAAGAGAAGACTCATGGTTGTACCAGTGGTTTCTTTTTTCCTTTTAATGATGCCTGAATTTGGTGATCATTAATCCTGAAACAACAGCAATCATCACTTCTCCCATTGATGTTCCTTTAAATCATGGGTAAAACAATCAAGCTTTCTAAACTTCAAAAGTAACAGAGAGTTCCATTGCTTTGTTATTAGGATGGATTAAACTTTAATAAGAAAACACCACAGATCAGACAACTGTAATTATGGAACTATGTTGCCAGTGGGAAGGGCATTGTAACAAAGACTAATGCATGATATCAGATAGCATGTGCACTCTGGTCATTCAGCCTTTTACACTAATTAAGGGTGTAAGAAACTTCTGCAAAGGAATCCTACATGGATCAATCATTCACAAATTATTCTTTAAGAGATGCAAATCTCAAACATGTATTGTGTGAGAAACAACAATCACCTGTTTGTACCCTATTAGAGACTTTCACATATTTGCATTCTGAAATTGTAAATACTTGATTTCCAATCTATCTGTGGAAAATAATATTAATTCATAGACAATCTGATTCATCGTCCACATGTGAGAATATAAAGAACATTGTTTTCAGATGATTTAGAATTCCCTGAGATATCCAAATAATCATCCTTGACCCTTAGAATTCCAGACATTGGTTGAAAAGCATGTTAAGGATATTTAAGAAATTTCATAGGGACCTTAGGTGCTCTATAAGAAAGTAATGGGATGCTTGTTAGAAAGTAAACAAATAGCAATTGTCATTAAATATTATATAGCAAAAGGAGTCTAGAGGATTTATTGAACAAGAATGGGAATTCACTGTTCTACCATTTAAAAAGCCATAAACATGTTTCTGATGAAGCACATCAGGAAGTTCTTAGCCTACTATGATCTAAGGGATGTCTACTAGTTCTGAGATGCCTCAGGATTTATTCATTGTCTTTGTTGGTCTTGAGCACTTTTGCAGGGAGGTTTGTCCCTGAGTTTGCACTTAGCTATGCTTTTCATGTCTCTGGAACAGTAAGAAACAGCAGGTTATTCAGAATTGTAAAGAATTAGCTATTGTAGATATTTGAATTAATACAAACTCTGGAGTTGAGTTTCAAATAAGAAGCTGTATCTCTCACAATAAATACTATAACACCAGCATAGTCTCATTCTTTCATGGATTCTATTAGACCCAAATAATTTGAAAGTTTCTTACAGAGAAACTAGAGATAATTCACTTGAGGGACAAGACCTGTGAGTGTTTCATGAGGACAAAAAAGACTCTTGCAGCTACACCTGGGACAGAATGTTTAAGAACAATGAATGTACATCAACACAAGTCACACCCATTAAGAGGCATGTGCCCAGTTAAATTTTCTTATACCCTATGACACTCAATTCAGAGAACAGCCTACATGTAGGGAAACAGCCCCAGGACATATATACCTTGATGTAGGTTCATGTGAAAAGACTATTGGGACTCATCAGTCAAGGCTAGCCTTGCAGTCTCAGACTTAAAGGGGGATCTAAATGAGGGAGCCAGTATAGCAGGTAAAAGAAGAGCAAAGTGGACAATTCCCTGACCCAGACAAGGTGACTTACATAGAGTTACACTAGGAAAATAGAGGCACAGACCTCAGGGTTATTTTCTTGATCCCAACCTTGTTTACATACTCCCAGTTGAACAAAAATGACATAGAATATGCCATGCAGGCATCTTCCGGTTAACAAGAAGATGGCCTCCTTTCATCATCCCCCATATTATGCCTTCCTCTCAAGGCTATTTTGCAATGGTCAGTCAGTAGACTGGCTCTCCTAAGCAAATACTTATAACTGATGACATTACCTGGGATTTGGCTGGTTTACTTAGATGCCTATCCACTTTCTTCATTCCTGGAAATCTTATAATTGTGCCCTTATTTATTAATAAATGAACTTTAGATTATGGATGATCATTCAGACAGTATTCTTAAAAATGGGAAGGCAGTTTTTCATCCCAGGTTCTGAGCGATTCAATCCAATGCACCTTACATGTGACATTATGAGGATTTCAGTGCTATTTTTCAGACATGGGAGTAGAGTGGGAGAAGGGATGGTGGAAGAGAAAGGAGGGTAGTCATGGAGCAGTGAGGAGAACTTGAGGGAATGTGATAATCAAGAAGGATGAAGGACAGAGATAAGAGCAAGGAAAGAGATATCTTAATTGAGAGAGCCATTTTGGGGTTAGAAAGAAACATGACTCTAGAGACATTCCCAGGAATCCACAAGGATGACCACAGCTAAGACCATAAGCAATAGAGGAAAGGGTGTCTAACTGGCCTTGCCATATATTCATACTGATGAATATCTTAAATATCACCATAGAGCCTTTATCCAGAAAAAGAGGCAGAGGCGCACATCAGAACATTGGGATGAGCTCCCAAAGACCAATTAAAGGGTGGTAGGGGTGAGAATATGAGTAAAGAGATCAAGACTATGATGGGTACACCCACCGAAAGAGTCTCCCTGACCTAATGAGAGCTCACCAACCCCAGTCTGACTGGGAAGAAACAAGTTTAGGGCAAACTAGTCCTTCTGAATGTTGTTGACAGTTGCATGGCTGGGGCAGACTGAAGGGGCACTAACAGTGGCACCAGATTTTACCCCTACTGCTTGTACTGGCTTTTTGGGAATGTATTGTCTTTGAATGGATACCTTGTTCAGCATATATTTAGTAAGGATGGCCTTGGACTTTCTCCAAATCAATGTGCCTTACCCTCTCTGAGGAGTGGATGGGGGTTGGGTGGGAGCATATGTAAAGGGAATTGGAGGAGAGGAGGGAATGGGACCTTCGATTGGTATGTATAATGAAACAAGATATATATTTTTTCTTTTATAAAAAAAAATAAATATTCTTAAGGGCAGAGAAATCACTAAAATGGTAAAGGCTTCTTCTATGACCAAAAGAAAAGAAATATTACCACCCACATTATCTTGAGACCTAGTGGTGACAAATAAACACATGTCAGATTACAAACACACAGTATTTTAGGATCAGAGAGAGATGTTCCCAAAGCTTTAAACCTTCTTTGTCCTTAAGAAGAGGAGAAGAAAAGTCAGTAAAAATAAGACTTTTTTTTCCTTTCTATGAACTAAATATCCCAGGTTTGATGGGTGGTGTATTACTTTGCTGATCCAGAGCTCCTCCACAGGAAGGTTTGTGTCTGAGCTCACACAGAAGTCCTCTCACCATGTCCCCTTCACAGTAATATGTGTCATTTTAAAGCAAATTTTAGACACTGTTGAGAGTGTGAAAATTTACTGTATCTTCTTATGACTGTCTGATTTTTGTGAAACTACTCCTTTCCTGAACTGTGATTGATAAAACCAGTATCATTTTACTATAGAAAATTGACTTTCTTACCGTGCTATCAATTGTGAATGACTTTGTTGCTAAGGATTCCCCTTCCTCCATGCTTATATTTTGTCTGACATTAGCTGATTTATGTCTTATTCATTTTGTTACAGCCTCTGTGAGTTCTTATATGCATCAGCCATGTTATGTCCTAAAACACTGTTTCTTTGAAGTTGTGCCCAATTTGTGGTTCTTACAATCAATCCACTCACTCTTCACAGATTGCTGAAAGTTGTGACAAAGACATTCCATTTAGGCATGAGTATGCCAAAATTTCTCCCTCTCTGAAGGTCTATCAGTTGTAAATTTCATGTTGCTATTCTTAAATAAAGGAAAAATAGTGAAGCAAAACTTTTGGGCAACTGGCTGTCTTCTATTGCCACCTTCAGACCTTTCCCTGTCACTGAAATATGACCTCACCATAAATTAGCTCCTTCTCATTTCCGTAAGTAGATTCTTATAGATTTTTTTTTAGTATACAATGTGAAATATCACATCTGATATAAAATCACTTATTGTAGACAGAACTTGGTCCTTCATGGACTCAGTTAATGGAGTCTCTCATTCCTGTGCCATTTTTGTTTCCAATCTTCATGTTGCATTACATTACTAAGTGCTAGTTCTATATTCCTTTCAGTGATTGCCCTTGAATAGGACACATTAATGGAGTTTCTGAATTCATTGTCTTGGTGTCCTGCAAAATGAGTATGTTGCTTTACTTGTATTTTTTAATGTAATTTACTTTAAATCTTTTTCTCATCCCCTGACTCTTCACAAATTTTTCTGTTTTCAGTGTTTCTTGTATATAATTCCATGGCTGATCACATGATTTTGGATGTTTGAACATGTTTCCACAGCATATTTATGATTATGAGGAAGGAAAGTTGGAGACTTGGAGGGGATATTGATCTACAATCTGGACAACACCTTTCTCTTAATTTTCCTTTAAATATAAGTGTTACTCTAATAAAGAAATGTGATAAGGTATCTGCTTAAATCAGAGCAAAGAAGACACAATAATATCCATGAACTTTTTCATGTGGTACAGTGTTGAAGATGGAGACATTTATCGCCTAATAGATATCATTTTGCATTTTGTTCATATGAGACTATTTTTATTTTTAAATAAAAGCATAAACACATAAAATATTTTTGAAGACATTTGTTACATTCAGAATCAATATTTAAAGAAGTGTTGTGGCAAAGTGTAAGATAAAAGGCATGCTAGACTCCTGAAAAGAATGCTCAATTATGTCTTCATAATCTTTAGGGTTTAACTTGTATTCTCTTTTTTGTGAAATCCCTAGTAGTCCCATGTGACATGACAGTGAGCTTTGAGTTTAGGTTCCTACTGAAGTTCCCTCACTGTGCACAGTAATAACTCACACTGTCCTCAGATCTCATACTGCTCATGTGTATGTACACAGTGCTCTTGGCGTTGTCTCTAGAGATGGTGAATCATCCTTTTTGAATCAAGCATAGTTTGTGGTACTGCTATCATCTTTAGTTTCTCCAACTCACTCTGGGCCTTTCCAGGGTTCTGTCTGAATTAGCCCATCCAATAGTCACTGAAGGTCAATCCAGAGGCTAAAAAGATGACTCTCAGGAAGCTCCCGAGCTGCACCAAGCCACCTCCAGACTATATAAGCTTCACCTCATACTGGACACTTGCAAACACAGAAAATGCTGTTCAAGAAATTGTCAAACATGCCCATTATCACTCATATTCATGTCCCCTAACATACTTAGTACTGTTTCATCTCCATAAATCATTTTTTTAAAAAGAGCAACAAGGAAAATCCAGTTCAGCCCCAACTCCAGGGCAATCACTTATTGGGAAGTCTGGGAATCCAGTGCTGAGCTTACTGCCTGAGCTACAAGTTCAGAGCTTAGCTAGTTATCATAAGTAGAGAGAGGCCTCATTTGTATGTTTAACATAGAAAGCCCTGTGGTGGAGCACAGAGAGAGCAGGTACTGGATTATTTCACAATGTGCTGGAAGAAGAATAATATAATGTTAAATATTGGAAAATTGCTTTAAGTTAAATCATTTTTAAATTATATCTACCATATCTTTAATATTTGAAAATAGAAGACAAATTTTGATATTCATTTCAACTCAATTCTTCATGTCCTAGATTATAAACAGCAGTGACCCTGTTTTCTTATGCTCATTTCAGTAAGAGTTAGGTGCACTGTGTGTGTGTCATCACTGAAAGATAAATATCCCTGAATCTTCTCCAGCTCCATGTCCAACTAATTTCTGAACTTGGGTATTCCATTTCTCTATTGATATCATGAGATATATATGAATTTTAGTGTTTAGGTGGGAAGCTGCCAGAACTTTGTCCTTCTCTGTGTTTATTCAGGAGTCTGTGAATTTCTCATGTTATTATCTAATTCAGGTTTCCTTTCCCATCACACTTACCTACTTGTTCACAAGAAACAGGGAAAGGCTGAAAAGCTGAATGTGTATAGCTCCACATTTGATTTCTACATGTCCTTCATGTGTGTCAGCTCAGAACTACCAAAAGGATAACCACATTTCTAACACAACTTGCCTTGGTCTTCCTTATATACTCAGCATCTTCCGTGCCCTATCCCAAGCACTTACTAGTCCTGATCCTACTTGGAGTGCCTAAGTTTGGTTTTCATTTTTCTAGATATTATGATTGTTGAGAAATAGGATGGGCTTCTCTTTGACTTCTCACTCAGAACCATTTATCACAAATGGCACCAGGATTATTTGGGACCAGCTATCGTTGCTTTAAAGGTGCCTGACATGCTGACAGGACAATTGAACAAAAGATTTTTATCTGTTAATTTACTGACTCAATTGAAATGGGTTTCAGTTTCCAGAACTGTACATAAACCAGCTGAGCTTAGGAACGTCATCAGAGAACACTGCTGTTCTCCTTCTTTTGCAGCAATGCAAAGCAGAACAGATTACATGTCAGTTCATAGACTTTTTTCACATTACAGAAACTTAGAAGGGATAGTGGTGTTGAAAAACTTTGGTTTAGATAACTAAAATACTCAGGATCCATATAGAAACACACATACACACATTAATAAACAAAATATTAAAATTATGACTATTGAAAAGGGTAATAACCAGAGCATATACCATGTAAAAGTAAACAATAGAATGAGGAGGAAGAATTTTTATACATATCTGTAATTACACACCGAAGTGTGATTCATGAGAGTAGTTATGGTGGAATATTATAGATAAAATTCACACTGTAGACATTAAGCCAATTATTTAAAGTGATAAATAAGGAATTATTAAACAATGAATTAAATGAAATGTATTCTACAGATATAATTTAATATAAGTATTTGTAGAAGAAAAGGAAAAATAATATGGAAACAAGCATGTAGGTGATTTAATGAAAGTTTGCTACTGTCAAGGCTTTTGGAAATTCATTTAAATATTAGGTAGTAAGAATTTGTCAAATTAATTGGATAAAAATATGAAAGGGCCAGGCGGCGGTGGTGCACACCTTTAATCCCAGCACTCGTGAGGCAAAGGCAGGCAGATCTCTGTGAGTTTGAGGCCCATGTAGAGCACATGGTATACAAGTGCCAGTTCCAGGACAGGCTCCAAAAAAAAAAAAAAACAAAAAACAAAAAAACAAAACAAAACAAAGAAATCCTGTCTTGAAAAACGCAAAAATAAAAATAATGAAAGGTTAAGTTTGGATTTTTTTCCAAATAAAATTTCCTTTATGTATTAGCAGGAAGCATTAAAAAGATAACTTATACAGTGAAAATGCAGACTAAAAAGTGAATTTGTTCTCCTTCTGATTTCAGTTGAAAATGACATCATCAAGGAAATTGTTATCTACCAACATAGATTATTACTTATGATAAGAAATCTGCTATACTCCTAAATAAAACTTCCTACAATGGTTCTTGAAGAGGAAATAGTCAAACTATCCAAAGGGCTTGAGGTTTCTGTACTTCAATGTGTTTAGGTAACAGAGAGTCTGACAAAGATCACTCAGGAGGCTTCAACTAGAATAAACCTTGATGGCTGGCTATATGTACATCTCTCAGCTAAAACAGTAAAATAGTGAGTAAGTAAGCTCACTGAATATTCAAGAACTGTGACGGGAATTAGTTAGGAGACATAATGTGTCAGAGACCATATTTCAATGAGTCCTGGAATATATTATGTACTGAGCCCTGGATGATACATATCAGGCTCCATGTGAATTTGTTGAGATGGGGGTACAAGGGGAAGTTTGGAGAATCTGTATGAAAGAAGTCTCTGCTACACCTCTACAAAAATGAAATTATTCAAAGTAAATCTCTTATAGGAGACTAGATCAGCAAGAAAACTATAAGATCTTTTGAAAGAGATTTCTGAAAAAGATGTTATCAGAGTTAGGAATACATATATCACAAGACGTTATTAAATGAGCATTTGACTTAAAATCTTTTCAACAAGAAGAAAGAAAATCTAACCTGGTAATGAAAACCTGGCCAACTACTTAGGGTTTATCGAGTTGTGAATTTTGGAAGAAAACCTTTAACTACCAATTACTAGATGAATGGAATCTCTTACTACTCTCTAAATCTTTGTCTTCATATTTACAAATAGGCATACTTATCTCACTCATCAAGGAAACATCTCTTTTTGGAGACCATTACAGAAAAACACAACAGATCAAAATTCAGATTTCTTAAGTCAAACTGCAACTGATACATCCGTAACACAACTACTGCATCATAGGCTCAGGGATAACTGTGGAAGAGGGAGTGGAAGGAATGAGTGTGTCTGGGGGAACAATAAGTTTTCTCTAAGACTCTTAGAAATATTAAAAGAAGATAAATCTATGAAGTCTAACTGACGAGGTGCCTGATATATAACCTAAAAAAAAAGAGTGAAACCAATAGATATGCTAACATGGATGGAGGAGGGTATGTTAGGCCTCCACACTAGTATTTTAGGCAACCAAGGAGCCATGAGCAGTAGAAATAGTGTTCAAAAATTAAGAGTATACCAATAAGTTTCTAAACACTGTGCAGTACTGACAATATACTTTCAAATGACATATGGACTGGGGTGATTGGACTTCCATATTTAGGAACACACACACAAACACAAAGAAGTAAGAAGAGAGAGAAATATACATATTTAAAACTAAAGAAATAGAGACAAAAATTTGAAAGAGAACTGGAGTCTAAAAAGGATGATTATTAGGAAAGAAAGGGAAGAGGAAAATGAAGTATATTATAATCTGGAAAATATATAGACATAAATTTACAATGGAAACCATACTTTCTTTAGTGTCCTTGTTTTTGAAGGTGGACATCAAATTAAAAAAAAAATAAACTGTTCAACATGTACTTCAGTAGCAGTATGGTTGCCTAATGCAAAACACCCTTTATTCTTTTCCTCACAGGAGATAAATACCATTTCAGAAAGCATTCTTCACATACCAGAGCTCTGGGGATGATTCAGGAGGATCAGAGCTTAAGATACTCCTCGTATTTGTAACATGATTGATACAAACCTGGGACACATGAATCTGATATCTCCTAAACTATCATATGAAAAAAACAGTAGAAATGATTGCATAATATATTTTACAGTAAGTGATAATTTCTGGGCATAGACACAAATCTTTAACATTTCTTTGTACCTGATACACCGGTAGTTTTTACAGTGTGTGTTCCACAGTACTTGAAAGCTTGGAACAACCCTTAACAGCTAGGAATCAAAGGACACTGCTATTGTCAGGACACCTCTTTGGATCTTCGATATGACCTGCTCCCTTTCTACATTCAATGAACTGAATCTTCAGATGTTCTGATCCTGGAGGAGACCAACTTCCATGCTGTTTACATCAGAAAATTTTGAATAGGAATATAAAATCTAACACTAGTTGTTAATGATACAGACACCTAAACACACATACATAAAACTTTTAGCAATAAACATAGTAATTATAAAAAATGGATAGAAATATCACAGAAAAATATAAAAGCATGTTGATTATAGGGAATGGATATAATTGTAGACTATAAATTTATGAAAAGGGAGACATTCAAATAACTTGTCCCAATTTTTTTCTTCTATGATATACTTTTTTGAAAAAGATGATATTAATATAAATGTGAGAGTACTTTGTATGTATTAGAAGAAGACAGACAGATGATAATGGATAAGGAATGTGATACAGAAGTCATGATTTCAAATCACAGTAAATATATACATTGGAAATGTCACAATTAAAATTTTACTTTACATGATTACCATATACTAATAAAAATGAAACATATATTACATTTTTTTCATCTAAACTATGTCAAATACATTGATAGTCATCAATTCATCTCATAATATTAACCCCAAATGGAAATGATCATTACAACTGTGAAGAGCTTTAAATGCTACTCAATGGAATGAGGAAGTAGGAGCATGGAAAACAATATTGCTTAGGGTGATTTGAACAATGAGAACCCAAGTTACGAGGTTTCAGAGGAAGAGAATTTCATATGTGGCCTAGAGACTGTTCTTGTGATATTTTGCTTAAGAATGTGACTGCTTTTTGCCCTTGTCAGAAAAATCTGCCTCAGGATAAATTGAAGAGTTAGGATTAATTGTATTTGAAGAGGAGATTTCAAAACAGCCTAGTGTGTTCTGTGGTTACTAGTGACCATGTTTATGTAGATCTTTAATGAAAGGAGAAGACTGAGAAAGGAAATGTATGATTTGAGGAACATGGAGGGACCAGTAAGTAGAATGGAGCTAAGTCCTGTGTTCAAGGAAATAAACTGACATGGAAATGGAATAAAGAGACTGGTGACCTCATGCCATGACCCACCCTGCTAAGTTTTCAATTCATTAAATGGCAATAAAGAAAATATTGGCACCTGGTGTGGTAGTGTATGGATTTAATCCCATCACTCAGAAGGCAGAGGCAGGAGGATCTCTGAGGTTTAGACCTGCCTGGTCTACAGAACAAAGCAAATGAATTACTTTCCTGGGTTTGGTTTGACATCTGTATTTGCTTAAGGGTGATTTGCATCTCACTGAATAAATCAGGAGATAAAACACTTGTCTTAGGAACTATAAAATATAGAACTGTAAATCCTATCACAATGGGATTTAATCTTGGAGACAGTAAACCACGAGGTTGTAAAACCTGTCATATGGGTGATTATCAAATGGCATCAATTGTGTCCTTATCTTAAGATTGTAAATCTGCTGCTTGTTCTTATTTGCTGACTCTTGGTTAACCTCTTTTGTAAAACATAAAATTCTGATTTTTTTTATTTTTATGAAAATTTTGTCTTTTCTGATTGACTGACTTGCGTTTGAACACATCTTTGTATCCCTATAAATTGTCTGTGAATCCAAATATTGCCTCTGTACTTCTTCTATTCCAGTGGTGAAGAAGAAGGCCTAGCATCATGAAAAGCAAAGTTTTAATTTCCACATTATTGCCACTCAGAGTTCTTTGATCTAAGCCTAGCAGTGGTGGTGAACTCCTTTAATCCCAGCACTGTGAGGACAGCCTGGACTACACAGTGAGTTCCAGTACATGATCCAAACCTATACAGAGAAACCTTGTCTCAAACAACAACAACAACAATGACAACAAAAAAAAAATAAGTGGTATATTATGTGACAATTCAGCCCAATGTTTTTATGCCAGGATCAACCCTTCATCACCAAAATTGAGGAAGTTTATATGAAAGAGTACTTCTATCAAGACCAAATTGTGGTCCTGTTTTGTTTCAGGAAACATTACCCAGACCAAGAACTCTATAAATTTGTGGTTTGCATGCTCAACAATAGCCTGGCCATGGAAACTGTAGGGGATAGCTGCAGTGTGAGTAATCTTCCAGGAACCCACAAAGTCATTAAATTGCTATGATGTGTATGCGGGGTCATTATCTCTTGTTATAAAGATGTAGGTTCCAGAAATAAGAATGTAGAAATGAAGAAATATAAAGTTATACGTTTAGGAGAAAAAGAGTAATCTGTCAACTGCTTTCTCAACAGCTTAAGGATTAATTATTAACAGTTGGTTACTTCACCTACATCCCAAAGCTCTATCTGCAAGACAGAAGTGACCCTCTGCAGACTGAGAATCTCTTTGCAAACCGAGAGTCAGCTTTCATATAACCCCTTACCACTCATGACCAGCAATTGATGTGAGCTGAGTTTACGTTTAAATGATGTGATGTACCTGACATTTTGGTTGTTTATTTTTCTATACCCTTCCCTGCTACACAAAACTGGCAGAATCAAGGGAGTGTAGTGCTTTGGTAAAACCAGCACAAGGTGCCAGAAGAAGACAATTGTATAAGTAAAAATACTAGTTTAAAAAAACAACTATTAATGGAAATTTTAAACGAAGCAATTTGTACTTTAAGATTGTAAAAAGTCGTTTTTCATGCCTATTGCTTGCTTCTTGCTATAAAAAGACAAGTTCAAGAATATATCAATGTCACAGCCTTACAAGTCTCTCTGGCTGTGGTTTCAGCTAGTTGATAAGTATATTGTGAGCCATGATGATTTATTTTATTTTACTTTTTTAACTTCATGATTCTATTTATTTATTTATTATTTCATTTTTTATTTTTTATTTTTTATTTTTTTACTTTTATTTATTTATTATTTATATAAAAACATTTCCACCTCCTCCCAGCCTCCCATTTCCCTCCACCTCCTCCCACTCCTCTCCCCTCTCCCCACTCCTCTCCCTCTCCCTCTCCAGTCTGAAGAGCAGCCAGGGTTCCCTGCCTGTGGAAAGTCCAAAGTCCTCCCCCCTCCATCCTGGTCTAGGAAGGTGAACATCCAAACTGGCTAGGCTCCCACAGAGCCAGAACATGAAGTAGGATCAAAACCCAGTGCCATTGTCCTTGGCTTCTCAGCAGCCCTCATTGTCCACCATATTCAGAGAGTCTAGGTTTATACCTTGCTTTTTCAGTCCCAGACCAGCTGGCCTTGGGAAGCTCCCGATAGATCAGTCCCACTGTCTGCGTGGGCGGGTGCACCCCTTGTGTTCCTGACTTCTTTGCTCATGTTCTCCCTCCTTCTGCTCCTCATTGGGACATTGGGAGCTCAATTGGGTGCTCCAGTGTGGGTCTCTGTCTCTATCTCCATCCATCGCCAGATGAAGGTTCTATGGTGATATGCAAGATATTCATCAGTATTGGCTATTGGATGGGGTCATTTCAGGTTTCCTTTGCTCAGCTGCCCCAGGAACTAACTGGGGACATCTCCCTGGGCACCTGGGAGCCCCTCTTGGTCCAAGTCTCTTTCCAACCCTAAGATGGCTCCCTTTATTAAGATATGTGTTTCCCTGCTCCCCTATCCAGCCTTCCTTTATCCCAATCATCCCATTCCCCCAAGTTCTCCCTATCCTCCCCTTCTCACTTTTCTCTCCCCATCTCCTCTTTCCCCCATCACACCCCAAACCCCCTTCCCAAATGTTTGCCCAGCAATCTTGACTACTTCCAATATCCAGGAGGATAACTATGTTTTTCTTTGGGTTCACCTTCTTATTTAGCTTCTCTAGGATCACAAATTATAGGCTCAATGTCCTCTGTTTATGGCTAGAATCCACTTATGACTGATTACCATATTAATCTTTTTGGGTCTGGGAACCTCACCCAGGAAAGTGTTTTCTATTTTCTCCCTTTGCATGCAAAATTGAAGATGTCATTGATTTTTACCACTGAGTATTACTCTAATGTGTATATATTCCACACTTTCTTTATCTATTCTTCCATTGAGGGACACCTATATTGTTTCCAGGTTCTGGCAATTACAAATAATAAACTATTATAATAACTATGCTATGAACATAGTTGAACAAAGGCTTTTGTAGTATGATAGGACATCTCTTGGGTACATTCCCAAGAATGGAATCGCAGGTTCCTGGGGTAGGTTGTTCCCGAATTTTCTGAGAAACCACCACACAGATTTCTAATGTGGTTGCAAAAGTTTACATTCCCACCAACAATGGATAAGTGTTCCCCTTACTCCACATCCTCTCCAGCAGAGGCTATTATTGGTGTTTTTGATTTTAGCCATTCTGACAGGTGTAAGATGGTATCTCAAAGTTGTTTTGATTTGCATTTCCCTGATCGCTAAGGGGGTTGAGCTTGACCTTAAGTATCTTTTTGCTATTTAAACTTCTTCTGTTGAGAATTCTCTGTTCAGACAGTACCCCATTTTTTAATTGGGTTAATTAGCATTTTAAACTCTAGTTTCTTGAGTTCTCTATATATTTTGGAGATCAGACCTTTGTCTGTTATGGGGTTGGTAAAGATCTTCTCCCAGTCAGTAGGTTGCCTGTTTGTCTTAATGACAATGTCCTTTGCTTTACAAAAGCTCTCAAGATCTTATCCTTGATTGGGAGAGGGGGAAGGAAGGGGGAGGCGGTGGTGGGGAAGAGACAGAAATATTTAGTAAATAAATAAATAAGAATAAAAGGGAAAAAATTAAAAAAAATAAAAATAAAATAAAATTAAAACTGAAAAAAAGCTTCTCAATTTTAGGAGGTCCCATTTATTCAATGTTGCCCTTATTGTCTGTGCTACTGGGGTTCTAGGTAGGAAGTAGTCTCCTGTGCCCATGTGTTGTAGAGTACTTCCTACTTTCTCTTCTATCAGGTTCAGTATGTTCAGATTGATATTGAAGTCTTTAATCCATTTGGACTTGAGTTTTGTGCATGGTGATAGATATGGATCTATTTTCATTCTTTTCCAGGTTGATATCCTGTTATGCTAGCACCTTTTGTTGAAGCTGCTTTCTTTCTTCCATTGTATACTTTTAGCTCCTTTGTTAAAAATCAGGTGTTCATAGGTTTGTGGGTTAAAATCTGAGTCTTCTATTTGATTCCCTTGGTGAACATGTCTGTTTTGTGCCAATACCAGAATGTTTTCACTACTGTAGCTCTGTAATAGAGTTTGAAGTCTAGGATGGTAATGCCTCCAGAAGTTCCTTTATTGTATAAGATTGTTTTGGCTTTCCTAGGTTTTTTTTTTCCATATAAAGTTGATTATTGTTCTTTCAAGTTCTGTGAAGAATTTCGTTGGGATTTTAATGGGAATTGCATTGAATTTATAGATTTTCTTTGGTAGAATTGCCATTTTTACTATGTTGATCCTACCCATCCAAGAGCATTGGTGATCCTTTCATTTTCTGGTGTCCTCTTCAACTTCTTTCTTCAATGCCTTAAAGTTCTTGTCAAATAGATCTTTCATTGGTTAGAGTTACCCGAGATACTTTATGCTATTTGCGTCTATCGTAAAAGGTGAAGTTTCTCTGAATTCCCTCTCTGCTTCTCTATCCTTTGTGTATAGGAGGGTACAGATGTTTTTGAGTTGACCTTTTAACCTGCCTCATCACTAAAAGTATTTATCAGCTGTAGGGGTTCTTTCATAGAGTTTTGGGGGTCACTAATGTACACTATCATATCATCTGCAAATAACGAAAGTTTGACTTCTTCCTTTCCAATTTGAATCCCCTTGATCCCCTTATGTTGTCTTCTTGCTATTGGTAGAACTTCAAGAACTATGTTGAAGAGATATGGTGAGAGTGGACAGACTTGTCTATATATTGCTTTTATTATATTGAGGTATGATTCTTGTATTCCTAACCTCTCCAAAACCTTTATCATAAAGGGGTATTGAATTTTGTCAAATGCTTTTTCCTCATCTAATGAAATTATCTTAGGTTTTTTTTTTCTTTCAGTTTATTTATATGATGGATTACATTGATAGATTTTCTTTCTTTTTTTATTTATTTTTATTGAGAATAAGAAAAAAAAAGTTTCCGCCTCCTCCCAGCCTCCCATTTCCCTCCCCCTCCCCCCACTCTTCTCCCCTTCCCACCATTCTTCTCCCCCTCCCCCCACTCCTTTCCCCCTCCCTCTCCAATCCAAAGAGCAGTCAGGGTTCCCTGCCCTGTAGAAAGTCCAGGGTCCTCCCCTCTCCGTCCGTGTCTAGGAAGGTGAATATCCAAACTGGCTAGGCTCCCACCAAGCCGGAACATGAAGTAGAATCAAAACCCCTTGCCATTGACCTTGGCTTCTCATCAGTCCTCATTGTTCGCCATGATCAGATCCGGTTTTATCCCATGCTTTTTCAGTCACAGTCCAGCTGGCCTTGGTGAGCTCCCAATAGATCAGCCCCACTGTCTCAGTGGGTGGGTGCACCCCCCGTGGTCCTGACATCCTTGCTCGTGTTCTCCCTCCATCTGATCCTCATTGGGACATTGGGAGCTCAGTCCAGTGCTCCAGTGTGGGTCTCTGTCTCTATCTCCATCCATCCCCAGATGAAGGTTCTATGGTGATATGAAAGATATTCGTCAGTATTGCTATAGGATAGGGTCATTTCAGGTTCCCTATCCTCAGCTACCCAAGGGACTAACTGGGGACATCGCCTTGGGCTCCTGGGAGCCACTCTAGGTTCAAGTCTCTTGCCAACACTAAGGTGGCTCCCTTAACTAAGATATGTGCTTCCCTGCTCCCCTATCCAACCTTCCTTTATCCCAATCTTCCTGTTTCCCCAAGTTCCCCCAATCCTCCCCTTCTCACTTTTCTCTCCCCATCCCCCCTTATCCCCAACCCACCCCACCCCCAAGATCGCAATTTTCTCCGCGTCAATTTTATCTACTTCCCTTAGCCAAGAGGATAACTATATGTTTTTTCTTGGGTTCACCTTCTTATTTAGCTTCTTTAGGTTCACCAGGTATACACTCGGTAACCTTTATTTATGGCTAGAAACCAATTATAAGTGAGTACATCCCATGTTCATCTTTTTGGGTCTGGGTTACCTCGCTGAGGATAGTGTTTTCTATTTCCATCCATTTGCATGCAAAATTCGAGAAGTCATTGTTTTTTACCGCAGCATAGTACTCTAATGTGTATATATTCCACACTTTCTTCATCCATTCTTCCATTGAAGGGCATCTAGGTTGTTTCCAGGTTCTGGCTATTACAAATAATACTGCTATGAACATAGTTGAACAAATGCTTTTGTCATATGATAGGGCATCTCTTGGGTATATTCCCAAGAGTGGTATTGCTGGGTCCAGGGGTAGGTTGATCCCGAATTTCCTGAGAAACCGAAACACTGATTTCCAAAGTGGTTGCACAAGATTGCATTCCCACCAGCAAGGGATGAGGGTACCCCTTCCTCCACAGCCTCTCCAGCAAAGGCTATCATCGGTGCTTTTGATTTTAGCCATTCTGACAGGTGTAAGATGATATCTCAAAGTTGTTTTGATTTGCATTTCCCTGATTGCTAATGAGGTTGAGCATGACCTTAAGTGTCTTTTGGCCATTTGAACTTCTTCTTTTGAGAATTCTCTTTTCAGTTCAGTGCCCCATTTTTTAATTGGGTTAATTAGCATTTTAAAGTCTAGTTTCTTGAGTTCTCTATATATTTTGGAGATCAGACCTTTGTCTGTTGCGGGGTTGGTGAAGATCTTCTCCCAGTCAGTAGGTTGCCTTTTTGTCTTAGTGACAGTGTCCTTTGCTTTACAGAAGCTTCTCAGCTTTAGTAGGTCCCATTTATTCAATGTTGCCCTTAGTGTCTGTGCTGCTGGGGTTATACTTAAGAAGCGATCTCCTGTGCCCATCTGTTGTAGGGTACTTCCCACTTTCTCTTCTATCAGGTTCAGTGTGTTCGGACTGATATTGAGGTCTTTGATCCATTTGGACTTGAGTTTTGTGCAAGGTGATAGATATGGGTCTAATTTCAATCTTCTACAGATTGACATCCAGTTGTGCCAACACCATTTGTTGAAGATGCTTTCTTTCTTCCATTGTATACTTTTAGCTCTTTTATCGAAAATGAGGTGTTCATAGGTTTGGGGATTAAATTCCGGGTCTTCTATGCGATTCCATTGGTCGACTTCTCTGTTTTTATGCCAATACCACACTGTTTTCATTACCGTAGCTCTGTGATAGAGTTTGAAGTCAGGGATGGTAATGCCACCAGAAGATCCTTTATTGTATAGGATTGTTTTGGCTATCCTGGGTTTTTTTATTTTTCCATATAAAATTGATTATTGTCCTCTCAAGATCTGTGAAGAATTTTGATGGGACCTTGATGGGAATTGCATTGAATCTATAAATTGCCTTTGGTAGAATTGCCATTTTTACTATGTTGATCCTCCCAATCCAAGAGCAAGGGAGGTCCTTCCATTTTCTGGTATCCTCTTCAATTTCTTTTTTCAATGCTTTAAAATTCTTGTCAAATAGATCTTTCACTTCCTTGGTTAGAGTTACCCCGAGATATTTTATGCTGTTTGTGGCTATTGTGAAAGGTGAAGCTTCTCTGATTTCCCTCTCTGCTTCCATATCCTTTGTGTATAAGAGGGCGACTTATTTTTTGGAGTTGATCTTGTATCCTGCCACATTACTAAAGGTATTTATCAGCTGTAAAAGTTCTTTGGTGGAGTTTTGGGGGTCACTTATGTACACTATCATATCATCTGCAAATAACTAAAGTTTAACTTCTTCCTTTCCGATTCGAATCCCCTTGATCCCCTTATGTTGTCTTATTGCTATTGCTAGAACTTCAAGCACTGTATTGAAGAGGTAGGGCAAGAGTGGGCAGCCTTTTCGTGTTCCTGAGTTTAGTGGGATGGCATTGAGTTTCTCTCCATTTAATTTGATGTTAGCTGTTGGCTTGCTGTATATAGCTTTTATTATATTTAGGTATAACCCTTGTATCCCTAGTCTCTCCAAGACTTTTATCATAAAGGGATGTTGAATTTTGTCAAATGATTTTTCAGCATCTAATGAAATGATCATATGGTTTTTTTCTTTCAGCTTATTTATATGATGGAATTACATTGATAGATTATCGTATGTTGAACCAACCCTGCATCTCTGGGATGAAGCCTACTTGATCATAATGGATAATTTTTCTAATGTGTTCTTGGATTCGGTTTGCCAGTATTTTGTTGAGGATTTTTGCGTCGATGTTCATGAGTGAGATTGGCCTGTAATTCTCTTTCTTGGTTGAGTCTTTGTGTGGTTTTGGTATCAGAGTGACTGTAGCTTCATAAAAGGAATTTGGCAATGACTCTTCTGTTTCTATATTGTGAAATACATTAAGGAGTATAGGTATTAGGTCTTCTTGGAAGTTCTGGTAGAATTCTGCATTGATACCATCAGGTCCTGGGCTTTTTTTGGTAGGGAGGTTTTTGATAACAGCTTCTAGTTCTTTGCGACTAACAGGTCTATTTAGGTTGTTCACCTGGTCCTGGTTTAACTTTGGTATATGGTATTTATCTAAAAACGTGTCCATTTCTTTTACATTTTCCAGTTTTGTGCCATACAGGCCTTTGTAGTAAGATCTAACGATTCTTTGAATTTCCTCTGTGTCTGTGGTTATGTCCCCCTTTTCATTTCTGATCTTATTAATTTGCATATTCACTCTCTGGCGTTTAATAGTTTGGATAGAGGTTTATCAATCTTGTTGATTTTCTCTAGGAACAAGCTTTTTGTTTCATTGATTCTTTGGATTGTTTTCTGTTTTTCTATTTTGTTGATTTCAGCCCTCAGTTTGATTATTTCCAGTCTTCTACTCCTCCTAGGTGAGTCTGCTTCTTTTTTTTTTTTCTAGAGCTTTCAGGTGGGCTGTTAAGTCTCCAATGTGTGCCTTCTCTGTTTTCTTTAAGTGGGCACTTAGTGCTATGAACTTTCCTCTCAGGACTGCTTTCATAGTGTCCCATAAGTTTGAGTAGGTTGTTTCTTTATTTTCATTGAATTCAAGGAAGACTTTAATTTCTTTCTTTATTTCTTCCTTGATCCAGGTGTGGTTCAGTAGTTGACTGTTCAGTTTCCATGAGTTTGTAGGCTTTCTGGGGGTAAGGTTGTTGTTGAATTCTAACTTTAATCCATGGTGATCTGATAAGACACAGGTGATTGCTAATATTTTTTTGTAACTGTGGAAGTTTGCTTTGTTACCGAGTATGTGGTCAATTTTAGAGAAGGTTCCATGTGCTGCAGAGAAGAAGGTATATTCTTTCCTATTTGGGTGGAATATTCTATAGATGTCTGTCAAGTCCAATTGATTCATTACCTCCTTTAATTCTCTTACTTCTCTGTTAGGTTTCTGTCTGATTGACTTGTCCATTGGCGAGAGAGGAGTGTTGAAGTCTCCTACTATTAGTGTGTGTGGTTTGATGGCTGCCTTGAGTTTTAGTAATGTTTCTTTTAAGTACATGGGTGCTTTTATATTAGTGGCGTAGATATTCAGGATTGAGACTTCCTCTTGATGAATTGATCCTGTTATGAGTATAAAATGTCCCTCTCCGTCTCTTCTGATTGATTTAAGTTTGAAGTCAAGTTTGTTAGAAATTAGTATGGCCACACCTGCTTGTTTCTTAGGTCCATTTGCTTGATAAGCCTTTTCCCAGCCCTTTACTCTGAGTAGGTGCCTGTCTTCATGTTTGAGTTGTGTTTCTTGTAAACAGCAGAATGTTGGATCCTGCTTTTGTATCCAATCTCTTAGCCTGTGCCTTTTTATAGGTGAGTTGAGCCCATTGACATTAAGTGATATTAATGACCAGGGGTTGTTAACTCCGGTCACTTTTTTAGTAGTAGAGATCGTGTGTATCCCTTCTTTGAGTTGCGCTGGTGAAGGGTCTCTAGATGTCAGAGTTATTGTGGTCATTGTTGGACTCCTTGGTTAAAGATTTTCCTTCTATTACTTTCTGTAAGGCTGGATTTGTGGCTACGTATTGTTTAAATTTGTTTTTATCCTGGAAAATTTTGTTTTCTCCATTTATGGTGAATGAAAGCTTGGCTGGGTATAGTAGTCTGGGCTTGCATCCATGGTCTCTTAGTTTTTGCAGTACATCTATCCAGGACCTTCTGGCTTTCATGGTTTCCATAGAGAAGTCAGGTGTAAGTCTGATAGGTTTACCGTTGTAAGTAACTTTGCCTTTTTCCTTTGCGGCTCTTAATATTCTTTCTTTATTCTGTATGCTTTGTGTTTTGATTATTATATGGCGAGGGGATTTTTTTTTTTTTTTTGATCCAGCCTATTCGGTGTTCTGTATGCTTCTTGAACCTTCATAGGTACATCTTTCTTTAGGTTGGGAAAGTTTTCTTCTATAATTTTATTAAATATATTTTCTGGGCCGTTGAGCTGCACCTCTTCTCCTTCTTCTACTCCAATTATTCTTAGGTTTGGTCTTTTTATTGTGTCCCATATTTCCTGAATGTTTTGTGTTGAGAATTTGTTGGTTTTGCTGTTTTCTTTGATCAGTGTGTTTATTTTCTCTATGGTATCTTCAGTGTCTGATATTCTTTCTTCTATCTCTTGTATTCTGTTGGTAGTATTTGTCTCTGTAGTTCCTGTTCATTTACCCAGATTTTCCATCTCCAATCTTCCCTCGTTTTGTGTTTTCTTCATTCCTTCCATTTCCTTCTTCAAGTCTTGAACCGCTTCCCGTACCTGTTTGATTGCTTTTTCATGTTTCTCTTGGTTTTCTTGGGTATCTTTAAGTGATTTATTCATTTCCTCTACCTTTTTGTTTGTAATCTCTAATTGTTGATGGCAGTTTTTCACCTCCTGCTCAAGGTCTTCTATTATTTTCATATAATTCACTTTTGAGTCGATTTCTTCTAATTCTTCTGGAGTAGGGTGTACAATTCTTCTTGTTTCGGGATCCCTTGATTCTGGTGAAGTCATGTTGCCTTTCAGGTTGTTGGAGGAAGTCTTGCATTGGCACCTTCCCATCTCCTCCTTCAAATGGGGCCAGGAGAGGTCTGGTGTCTTGGTCCAGTCTTTGCGTCCAGATGGAACTCCTCAGGACCACTCTGGGTGGGTTGTGGATGCAAGCCTGATGTCTCTCCTGGTGCCGGGTTTGGATCTCCTTGCTGCCCCAGTGATGTCTCTCCTGGTGCTTGGACCGGAACTCCTGGCTGCTTGGGTGTCTCGTAAACAAAGGACCTACCTAGCTCGCTGCAGGCAGGCTAGTGGGAACAAAGGAGCTACCCCCCCCCCCCCCCTTTTGCCCTGCCGATTCGGACTGGGTCCTAGAGCCCGGACAGGCTGGGCTAGGAGATGTTATGTGGTCAATGAGGGAAGGGAGTCAGATGGAGGGGGGGAGGGATGTGGATGCAAGCTGGGTGGGATAGGAAGGGAGAGGGGGTATCGGGCTGAGTAGCCCCTGATGATGACCAGGAAGTGTAGGAGGGTTGTCTGAGTTCCCTGTCCCGGGCTGCTGCCACGGTCAGAAACTCAGTCACCCCAGTGATGTCTCTCCTGGTGCCTGGACCGGAACTCCTTGCTGCTTGGGTGTCTCATAAACAAAGGACCTACCTAGCTCGCTGCAGGCAGGCTAGTGGGAACAAAGGAGCTACCACCCTCCCGTTTTCCTGGATGTTTTGTGATGAGAATTTGTTGCATTTGCTGTTTTCTTTGATCAGTGTGTTTATTTTCTATATGGTGTCTTCAGCATCTGAGATTCTTTCTTCTATCTTTTGTATTCTGTTTGTTATGCTTGTCTCTGTTGTCTCTATTTATTTACGTAGATTTTCCATATCCAGCCAGCCCTTGGTTTCTGTTTTCTTCATTGCCTCCATTTCAGTTTTCAAGTCTTGAAGTCTTCAAGTCTTGAAGTCTTCAAGTCCTTTGTCTGTCTGATAGTTTTTTTTTTCTTTATTTCTTAGGGTATCTTTTACCAATTTACTCATTTCTTCATACTTTTTGTTATTCTTCTCATCCGTTTTTTTTTTTTGAGGGAGTTTTTCCCCTCCTGTTTAAGGGATTCTATTGCTTTCATAATGTCAATTTTTTCTACTTCTTCTGGATTAGGGTATTCAAGTCTTGTTGTATGTTCGCTGGTTTCTGGTGTTACCATGTTGTTTTTCAGATTGTTGGAGGAATTCTTCTATTGGCACCTGCCTATCTCTTCCTTCAAATGCTCTTGGATGGAACTTCTGGTACAGGATCAGGGCCCCTTGATGGCCATGGTCCTCACAGACAAAAGGCCTAGCTTGCTGCCTGCAAGATTAATGAAATAAAGGAACTCCTGCCCGGTTGCACACACCACCTTGTCCCAGACTCAATACAGGCTGAGCTGGAGGGCCGTATGGCCCCGAGGAAGGGAAGGGAGAAAATCACTTATTCTAAAATGTAAATACATGTGCATGTAATGGAACCTCAGAATGGCCTATCAGGGACATCTTGTTAATTTGAGTAGCTTCAGCATTTTTTAAGGTCCTCTGGTGTTCTTGACCTCCTCTGTAGGAAGACTGGTGTCTGAGTTCACACTGAGGTGTCCTCCCATTTCTCTGGTACTGTAAGACATGGCAGATGGTTCAAATTTTACAAAATGTCACTATAGGAGATATCCTTACTCCCACTGATGCTAGAGTTGAAGTCCCAATTGCAAGCTATGTCCCTAATAGTCCATCTTATAGTGCCATTATATTGTAACCATTACTTTATAAGAACTGTATGAGTTTCTATACAAATTGATGGTTTGTGAGAAATAATCTTTAAACAGAAGAGGGAAATAAGACATTTGAAATTACTAATCCAATTATTTTTTGCAATATGCACAGAATATTCTATAGGTAAATTTACCTCTTCTTGTCAATGTCATGAGAAAAAAACACATCTATCCTTTTATTATTCTTTGAGAATGTATTTGGTTACTAAAAGAAGTCACTTCATTTTGTATTGCATTTTACTGGAAATTGTCACAAAAGCAAAATTAATATGTTTTCTCCTTTAACCAATATTATTTCCTATTCTTTACTTACCTCTATATACTTGACACTTTTCTGAGATCAGTATTTGTACATTTCCCATATATGTGCTGCTGGTGACCTTCTCCTCAGACTTGCCAACCATGTTGTGTGCTAAATCTACTTTGTGACAAAGGTTTCATGCTAAAGTCAGCATATATTTTACACAGTTAGATACCTCATAGTGAAGATTCATTAATGCCTGGCTTATGAACTATGCATTTTACTAGTGTGAAAATATTTTTAACAGAAAGATTTTACAAGAAAGATACAGAGACCCAAAATTTTTGCTTGTCTCTGGAAGCAAGAGAGAAAAAAAAATCATAAAAACATGGTTAGAAATGGCTGAAAATATCCAAACCTAAATAATTTTAAATAATGAGTTATAACTGCTTATTTGAAGGTTTGTCAAGAGTTGATGAAGTTGTTGCAGATTCCAGTTGGAAGTGTGCTCACTCACTGATTTTAATTTTTCAGACTGTGGATGTTAAGGACAACTTGAAAGCCATTGGTTCAGCTTTACAGCCCAAGATAATGTTAGATAAAACACATCAAAACTGCATTTTTGCTATGTAGGCATTCTATACAATCCCAATGAAAGTGTCAGTCATTAAGAAAACAATTAATTCATTATATATGATGTTTGACTTTATGGGTATGGGTTGCCTTTCTCAGGATTATTTTTAAAAGTTCCATCCATTTGCTTTCAAATTTCATGATGTCACCTTTTTTTCAGCTGAGTAATACTCCATTGTAGAAATGTAACAATTCTCTTTATTTGTTTTTTTGGTTGAGGGACATCTAAGTTGTTTCTCATTTCTTTCTATTGGTGATGTGTATGGATTGGAGCTTGAATGATCAGGTCAGAGAGAGAAAAGGTACAGATTAATATTAGTGGAATTTAGGGTCATTGAGTGAATGACGAGGAAAGAGTGTTTGGAAAGTTCCTGGAAACTATGGGGCCAACCCTAGTGAGGGTTCCCATTAAAGGAGAATATAAATTATAGACTGGTCAACTTCTATATCCAGAAAAGGATACCAATAGTGGAATTGGGATAACATCCCTGCCACAAAACCTTCAACCCATGCTTTTCTTACCTGCACAATGTGCGAGGGTAATGGTGTTTCAGAGCTTGTAGTGTTTCAATGACTGGTCTAGCTTAAGACCCAAGCAAAAAGGGAAAGATTATGTAGGGCAATACCTGGACTTCCAGGAACTGAAAGATGGAATACTCAGAGCATCTAGGATAAAAAAATGATAAAAAAAAATGAAATGATTCCTAGTGATAGTCTGCTATATTCATAGATTGGTATGTAGCCCAGTCAATATCAGAGAGGCTTTCTCTAGCACCTGATATGAGGAGATGTACAGAGCAACAGCCAAATATTATTAAAAATCCAGAGAACCCTGCAAGAAGTATTGTAGGAACCAGAGGTTTCTAGTATTTCAGGAGAACATTGTTCATCAAATCCACTTAGTAGATATCATAGGGTGTGGGTTGGGGCAGTAGGGGAAGACAAGGGAAGAAGGGAGGGAGCGGTTAGAACTTGAGGGGATGGGATAGTCGATATGGAAGACAGAGAGAAATGATAGCAAGGAAAAAGATATCTTGATTGAAGGAGCCATTGGGGGGTTGGCAAGAAGCCTGGACCTAGGGAAATTTCCAGGAATCCACAAGGATCACTACAGTTAAGATTCTAAGCAACAGAGGAAAGGGTGCCTGAAGTACCTTGCCCTGTAAACAGACTGATGAATATCTTAAATATCACCATAGAAACTTCTGGTAACTGATGGAAAGAGAATAAGATACTTGCATCAGAGCACGAGCCCCCAAAGTCCAGTTGAAGAGTCAGAAAATAAGAATATGTGGGAAAAGGTCAAGACCATGATGGGTCCACGCACTGAAACAGTTTATTTGAGGTAGTGGGAGCTCAACAACTCCAGCGAGACAGAGAAGAAAACAGCATAGGTCTGTACTAGTCCCTTTGAATTTGAGTGACAGTTGTAAGGCTAGGGAAAACTGTGGGGCCACTGGCAGTAGCATCAGTATTTATCCCTACTGCTTGTACTGGCTTTTCTGGAATCTATTCTCTTTGGGTGGATACTTTGCTCAGTCTAGATACATTGGGGAGAGCTTTTGATCTTCCCCAAAGCATTGTGCCTTACTCTCTCCGAAGAGTTAATGGGGGTTGGGATACAGGTAGGTGGAGGGAATGGGAGGAGGGGACAGCATGGAAACTGAGATTAGTATGTAAAATGAAGAATGATGTTTTGTTTTCTTTTTTTAAAAAAATATAAAATCATTTAAAAAAATCCTTAGCCATCAGGGAAATGGAAATCAAAATGACTCTGAGATAGCATCTTACACTTGTCACAAAGGCTAAGATCAAAAACAAAGATGGTATTTTTTGAAGTTTAGAATGCACAGTAATGGGAACACTCCTCCATTGATGGTGGGAATGCAAACTTATAAAGCCAGTTTAGAAATCTGTATAGTGGTTTCTCAGAAAATTGGGAATCATTTTACCTAAAGACCCAGCACGAGAACTGTTTGTCATATATCCAATGGAAATACACCTTAAACACAAAGGATAGTTGCTCAACTATGTTCATAGCATCATTATAGGTAATAGCCAGAACCTGAAAACAACATGGATACATCTCAACTAAAGATTGTATAAAGAAAATGTGGTACATTTAAACAACAGAGTACTACTAAGAGATTAAAAAATGATATATAGAAATTTGCAGACAAAAAAAATTTGCAGACAAATGGATGAAACTAGAAAAAGCCATCTTTACTGAGGTATTGCAGACACAGAAATACAAACAAGGTATGTACTCACTCCTCAGTGAATATTAGATGTAATGCAAAAGATAACCAGTTCATAATCCACAGCCACAGAAATGCTAGGTATCTAGGAGACTCTTAGAGAGGCATATATGAATACCCCTAAGAAGGAAAAATTGATAAGAACTCCTGAGAAAGTTAGGAGCTTTGGGTTAGGGGAGAAGAGAATGAGGTGATGAACATGGGGTAACAGGATGGCCAAGATAGTGGAAAGAAAGAGAGGCAAGCAGAAAAAGATAAATCTTGATTATGGGAGCAATTATGGGACTGGCAGCAAAAAGGCCACTAGGGAAATTCCCTGAAATCCACAAGGATGACCCCAGAACCGACCGTAAGCTACAGTGGTGAGGGTACCTGAGATGACCTTCCCCTGTAATCTGATTGATGTCTTCCTTAATTGTCACCATAGGAATGTCATCCAGGAACTGATGAAAGAGATCCATAGCTAACAGTGGGACAAACTCCCAGAGTCCAAGAGAGAGAGAGAGAGAGCGAGAGAGAGAGAGAGAGAGAGAAACAATTATTAAGAATATTGTGGGGTACTCCCAGAAACAGCTGAACTGAGCTAGTTGTAACTGACTGAATCCAGACTGACATCAGGAAATGTGCATAGGCCCAAACTAGGCCCTCTTAAAGTGGGTAACAGTTTTGTAGTTGGGGAAGTATGTGGGGCCACTGGCAGTGAGACCAGGATTTAACCATAGTAATTGAAACAACTTTTTTGAGCCCATTGTCTTTGGCAGGATACATTACTCAGCTTAGATGCGGTGGGGAGGCCTTGGTCCTGACTCAAAGTGATGTGCCAGACTTTGTTGACTTCACATTTGAAGCCTCACCCTCTATAATGACTTAGTGGGGGTGGGGTGGGTGAAAGTTTATGGGAGTGGGGGTAGTGGAGGGAGAGGGTACTGGTATTGGTATGTAAAAAGAGAAAAGATTTTTTTTTCAAAAACTGAAAAAGAAACATTCCAAAAATATTAAAAAGAATTGAAATGAAACCAATAACAGACTATTTCCATCCCACTCTGGGTTTTGAACCAATCAGTTTACTGCACTTTTTTTTTAATTTTTTTTTAATTGAAAAAAAAATTTCTGCCTCCTCCCCGCCTCCCATTTCCCTCCCCGTCTCCCTTTTCCTTCCCCCTCCTCCCTCTTCTCCCCCTCCCCCACTCCTCTCCCCTTCCCTCTCCAGTCTGAAGAGAAGTCAGGGTTCCCTGCCCTGTGGAAAGTCCAAAGTCCTGCCCCCTCCATCCTGGTCTAGGAAGGTGAACATCTAAACTGGCTAGGCTCCCACAAAGCCAGAACATGAAGTAGGATCAAAACCCAGTGCCATTGTCCTTGGCTTCTCAGCAGCCCTCATTGTCCACCATATTCAGAGAGTCCGGTTTTATCTTATGCTTTTTCAGTCACAGTCCAGCTGGCCTTGGTGAGCTCCCAATAGATCAGCCCCACTGTCTCCGTGGGTGGGTGCACCCCTTGTGGTCCTGATTTCTTTGCTCATATTCTCCCTCCTTCTGCTCCTCATTGGGACATTGGGAGCTCAGTCCGGTTCTCCAGTGTGGGTCTCTGTCTCTATCTCCATCCACCGCCAGATGAAGGTTCTATGGTGATATGGAAGATATTCATCAGTATGACTATAGGATAGGGTCATTTCAGGTTCCCTATCCTCAGCTGCCCCAGGAACTAACTGGGGACATCTCCCTGGGCACTTGGGAGCCCCTCTAGGTCCAAGTCTCTCCAACCCTAAGATGGCTCCCTTAATTAAGATATGTGTTTCCCTGCTCCCCTATCCAACATTCCTTTATCCCAATCATCTCGTTTCCCCAAGTTCCCCCCAACCTCCCCTTCTCACTTTTCTCTCCCCATCTCCCCTTACCCCCTCCCACCCCACCCCCAAGATCCCAATTATTGCCCGGCAATCTTGTCTACTTCCCATAACCAGGAGGATAGCTATATGTTTTTCTTTGGGATCACCTTCTTATTTAGCTTCTTTAGGATATCAAATTATAGACTATTGACCTTTATTTATCTCTGGAAACCAATTATGAGTGAGTACATCCCATGTTCATCTTTTTGGGTCTGGTAGACGGGACCCAGAAACAGCCTCATCATGAGAAAGACTCTCACTATATGGGGTCCAGCTTCCTGAAAACGGCACTGATGGTGTTGGCTCAGTTATTCCTTCTATGGGCTCTTGCAACTTTTAGAATAATAGCAGCAATACAGGATGATATGCGGGTTGCTGTTATCTGAGAGGGAGTTCTGATGGCTTCCCATATGCACTTATATAATGATAAATTAAGGAAACTCATTTACACATTTAGTGTAGGCAGATCAGATGATGGAGTAGTGGCTGAGAGTCCTACATCTTGAATGGATCAGGAAGTTTACTGAAATATGGAAAAGAATCCTCAGTATAGGGAACCTGGAAGCCTGAACCCAAAATGACACAATTTCTTCTCAAAAGAATCCAAAAGAACATACCTACTCAAAAAGACACACCTCCTTATTGTTTCCTATGATATTACGAGTCAATTATATTCTAATAAGCACAGCTAAATTATCTAAATCTTAGTCTGTTTACATAAAATTAAAAAAATGCTTATCTCTTTCAGTATATCAACTTGTGTTCCAATCTTGCAGGCCAAAAGGACTCTAGATAAGTACTGTAAATAAACAACCTGCTTCACACCTGCTTATTTGCCCTAGTCTTCAGATTGGGATCTGTCTCTTCCTCACACACTCTCTCTCATTCTCTGCCTCCTCTGGTCTTGGGATTACCCTTCCCTCAATTCCCATGTACATGGGCCAAGATGTTCTAATTTTCATCCACATGAAGAATTCCCTAAGCATCATATTTTACTTTTTCTCCCTAGTTTATTTGGTGTATCATATTGAAAATCAAATGCTGATTGCTCCAGCAATAGCTTCCAGTGTTCCCTCAAAATTTGCATTCTTGGACCAGTTTAAATTTGCTCACCCAAGTAGTCCTGCCTCAGAAAAAGATCCAAGTGAAGTCCACATGTCCCTACTCCTAGAATTTTTCTCAGAACCTGGTCAGGTAATAAACAGCCTGCTATTTCTGGCCTAAACCAGCATTCCAGGTTGTGTCATCAGGAAGCAGTCATAGACAAGGTTGCACAGTGCTTCTTATCATTTATTTATTATTAACATAAGGCTAGGATCCTAGCTTTCAAACCTGGTAAAAGTGGCTGAGGTGCTTATTTAAATACCAAAGCAGAGTGTGGCCACCAGATTCTCCCTGCATCCTTCAGTTCCTACCTGTTACAGAATGTTTGTGGCTGCTATTTCTGCCCACCTACCTTAAATATTTTACTTCTGGGGCTCTGCTTACCTTTCCCAGCTGCTCTTCTGTGTATAATTCAACTATTTTAGTCACATGGGCCTTTCATCTCCCCTTTGGGCCTCTTGACTGATTTACTTGGTTCCCTCTCTCCTGTATTTTATTCTTCCATCAACTCCTCACATTACTCAGGGTAAAATTCATTCTGGACTCTCACAGACACCTCGTCTCTGGTTATGCTCTCCCACATATCTATAATAAACTTTCTCCTCCACCATACTTGGTACCAGTCATGTTCCTTTCATTTTTATTTCTTTTTATTTTCTTTAGCTTTCAACATTATACACATCCCACAGAGTTTCATATAGCTTAGGCCTCAGCTGAACTGGAAGATATGATGATGAAAGTTCTAGGTTAAATAACTGAACCAGGTGAAAATACAAATACAAAATACATCTGTCCTCAAGGGTATTTTTTAAAAATAATTTCTGTTAGAAATAATTTCTGCATTTACTTTAAATTGTGCCAAAATGATGGAGGAAGGTCATTGGCTAATAAAGAAACTGGGTTGACCCATTTTATTGGTTAGAACATAGATGGGTGGAGTAAACAGAAGAGAATGCTGGGAGGAAGAGGAAGTTAGGTCAGAAGTAATGCAGCTCCTCTCAGAGCCAGATGCCTCAGACAGAGAGGCATGCTCCACTCTCCCGGGCAGATGCACGCAATGAAGCCCCTCCAAACCAGGATGGACGTAGGCTAGAATCTTCCCAGTAAGCGCACCTTGGGGTGCTTACACAGATGATTAGAAATGGGCTAAATTAATATGTGAGAATTAGCCTAGAAGAGGCTAGATAGAAACGGGCCAGGCAGTCTTTAAATGAATACAGTTTGTGTGTTGTTATTTCGGGCATAAGCTAGCAGGCGGCCGGGGTGCTGGGAACGTAGCCCCGCTGCTCCTATTTCAACAGATGGCTGCCCAATGTGAGGCTAACTGTATCCACAAAAAGCCTGAGAAAGCTTGGGAAAGAATGGAGTGAAGCATGTTTTCTTGGTAGCAGAAATTTCTCGAGTCTACTCTGCTTGCTGCTTGCTAGAGGTAAGCAAGCGCTCTCATCTAAGAGAGGCTTCCCGACTCAGCTTCAGCTGCAAAACCCTGAAGCTCATTAAGACATCCTGCCACAAAACACTTAAACAGTGTTGACGAAAAGCTGAATGCATACTTTTCTGTTTTCAGCTGTAGCAGGAAAAAAAGCTGTGCTGTTTAAAAATGCCGGCTTTCTGGGCCGTCCTGCCAGGGCAAACTCTGACTGAGGCAGGAGGGCCAACTACCAAGAGAGGACTTGACTGTTGTCTGTTGTAGCTAGCTGGCTGGCAGGGACCTTGAAACGCCATAGAATTGTGGCTATAAACATGGCTACAGCCTGTATCTCCGCCATGAGGCTGGAAAACTAAGGAATGGACTGGATCTAGCCGGCAAAGCCACGGCTTTTGTCCTACTGATATTGCTTGGTAAATTAAAGACTCATGTGGTCAGAAAAAGAGAGAGAGATACAGTAAAGAGAGTGTCAAAGACAAAGAAATTTTTTAAATGATTTACAGTGTTAAAAATGTATGCATTCTAAAAGTTAAAATTCTTAAAGTAAAAAAAAAGTAAGAAAAAGAGAAGTTGTGTGTGGTAGTACATGCCTTTAATCCCAACACTTGGGAGGCAGAGGGAGATTGACCTCTGTGACTTCAAGGTGTGGTAGCACATGCCTTTAATCCCAGTGCCTAGAAGGCAGAGAAAAACAGATCTCTGTGAGTTCAAGGTGTAGTAGCAAACACCTTTAACCCCAATGCCTGGGAGGCAGAGACAGCCGGATCTCTGAGAGTTCAAGTAGAGCCTGGTCTACAGAGTTATTCCAGTTCAAAGAGATACAGAGAATATAAAATAAAAGTAAAAATAAGCGAAATAGAGGTTAAAATAAAGTGTACAAAGATGGAAAATACACAGAGAATCTTGATACTGTATACTATTATTCTCTCTTTGAATTGTTTGAATGCTGAGGAAGGAGCAACAGATGCTAAAAGATATTTGTTTATAAATGCTGCTGAACTAATCCATCGTAGAGATTTTGATGCCTTGACTTTGAAATTTGGATCTAAGGACATGATGCTTTTGAAAGGAGTTTCCTATTTTGTTTTCACAGAGGATGAGACCCTGTTCATTTCTTCTATTCCGATATGGTATGATGGACCACGCCCTCCTGAACGGTTGCTGTGAATACCTTCAGAAAATTGCTTCACTCAACTGCCAACTGAGATGAAACTAGCACACAGGTTATACCATCAAAGACCTAATTAACGACGCCCCCATTCAGCAGGAAGCAGTTTGGAGAGAAAAAACTGCGCCCATATTCCCAAATATGGTTTATAAACATTCTTTTACATTTAAAGGGGGATATGACATAGATATGAATAATTTGCATTGGTATGGATTTTAAGGTCAATTTTATTATATGTATATGTATTTCTGATCTTTATTAAGGTATTGTGATTGTGTAGTTCATTTAAATATGTAATGTATATAGGTTGTTAATGGATATTATTAATAATAGTCAAGTTTGTAGTCATGTTAGTTAGATTTTCTAGATATATAGATATATATTTCAGTTAGATCGGCATTCTTCATATTTTTCAAAGACTACGGAATATGCTATTAAATGTTTTAATAACTTAGGACTTTTCATGACAATGAGACACTCTGCTCCTGGCAGCACCAATCTACTTCGAGAGGAAAATAGGCATCGAAGAGGATCCTTATGGAGTTTGATAGCCATTTGGGCAAGAAACTGCTCTTGCCTGGACTATTGCATAAACTGGACACAGAGAACCCGCAGAGAGAGGACTGCTGAACTTGCCTAAAGGTGACATGACCTTTTGGGGTTCCTGATTCATGAAAGAGTCTGCAAGACATTCTTCAGGACAAGCAGATAGTGACTGCCTTTGAAATTTCCTGCTTTGTGGAAATGTCTGCTGGAAACTATGGGCCTGCAGGCCGAAGATGGATGCCCCAACGGTACAGAGGAACTTTGGGTGACTGTCCAGGCAGCGAGATGTCTCTGTCATTTCTAGAGTTTTTGATTTCTTATTTGCTTAGGTAATAGTATATCTTTCTGGAGGCTTTGATGGACTTAAAGAATAGTTAGTTATAGTTATAGTTTCCTTAGTTATGATATAGATTATTGTAATTTTTACTTGATAACTGTTTTGTTATATGTAATTTTGCTATGTTAAGTTAAAGCCTTCTTTTTTTTTGTTTAAACAGAAAAAGGGGAAATGATGGAGGAAGGTCATTGGCTAATAAAGAAACTGGGTTGACCCATTTTATTGGTTAGAACATAGGTGGGTGGAGTAAACAGAAGAGAATGCAGGGAGGAAGAGGAAGTGAGGTCAGAAGTAATGCAGCTCCTCTCAGAGCCTGATGCCTCAGACAGAGAGGCATGCTCCACTCTCCCGGGCAGATGCATGCAATGAAGCTCCTCCAAACCAGGATGGACATAGGATAGAATCTTCCCAGTAAGTGCACCTTGGGGTGCTTACACAGATGATTAGAAATGGGCTAAATTAATATGTGAGAATTAGCCTAGAAGAGGCTAGATAGAAACGGGCCAGGCAGTCTTTAAATGAATACAGTTTGTGTGTTGTTATTTCGGACATAAGCTAGCAGGTGGCTGGGGTGCTGGGGACGCAGCCCCGCTGCTCCTATTTCAACACCAAAACAGGACATTGTTATCACAGATTTCACAGAACATAAATACAGAAAGCATTATGTGAAATCAGTAGATGGGCCATATAAAGGAGCACTGAATTCTGTCTGCACCTGTTCCTGCACTGCCTCATGTGTGCTCTGTGCCCCCTGCTGGTTCTGGGCATTGCTACAGAGAGGTTTGTGTCAGGGTTCACACTGGAATCCTCTCACTGTGTCTCTAGCACAGTAATAAATGGCGGTGTCTTCAACTCTTAAGCTGTTCATTTGCAGGTACAACATGCTTTTGGAATCATCTCTTGAGATGGTGAATCTGCCTTTCACAGACGCTGCATAGCTTGTTTCATAATTATTAGGTTTATGTTTAATTACACCAACCCACTCTAGGCCCTTCCCTGGTGCCTGGCGGACCCAGTTCATCCAGTAATCACTGAATGTGAATCCAGAAGCTGAACAGGAGAGTTTCAAGGACCCTCCAGGCTGTACCAAGCCTCCCCCAGTCTGTACCAGCTGTGGATCACATTGGACACCTGCAAACACAGAGAATCTTGTCAGAAAACTACAATATGTCCATTGTCACTCTCACTTATATTTGCCCAATACTTAGCATTTCTCCTTATCTATACATTACCTTTGAAAAGAGCAAATAGGAAAATCCAGCTCAGCCTCACATCCATCTTAGATGTGCTGTGTTCTGGGCTGACCACAAAATGGGAAGTTTTGTGAATGTAGACTGTGTGCCTCTGTCAGCACTGTAGAGTCATGGCTAGTTTTAATGAGCAGAAGAGAAAATTATTTGCATATCTTCATGTTATATGAGGAACTGAGTGACGTCCAAATTTGAGGAGACAGTTTTTGGTACAGATGTCTGAAATAAAATAAGCACTAAACTAGCATTTATAGGATCAAATTATCACTTATTATCTTAGGAATATAGCTTAGTTGGTAGAGGATGTTTTCCATGCCTGAAATTCCAGTGTTCATTTCCACCCCTGCATGATAGGCAAGCCATGGGTCAGGAGAATCATAGGTTTGGCTTGATAATTGTCTATTCTAAATGGTGTATCAAGAAAAATAGAAAAAAAAAGGAACAAAAAATTGTTGCATGGTATGAGTTTATGGCTTTGTATTTTAATATAAGTAAATATTAATAATTAATATTATTTTATTATTCATTATATTTCTAAATTCCTTAACAGCCTTTGTGTGAATTATAATCAGTGGTGTAGTACGTATATCATGCTGAAATCTCTAAATTGATTACACCCTAAAATGAAAGAACTAATATATACATACAAATACTTTCTGAGAATACTTCTTAGCAATCATAAAATCACATCTTGAAGATATGTGTTTTCCATTTAGTTCCTCCAGATCTAATGGTTCACAATAACCACAGAGACCTGCTCTTCCTCAACACAAAGCTATTTCCAGTCCTTTGGTGATCTCTCTAAAACTCCCAGGAGGAGCTTATTTTATTCCATGCCACATCCTTCTACTCCCTGGTACCTGAATTGTTTGCCTTTTTCACACCATTAGCTAAGTCTACTCATTCACACTCAATGATCCACTTGGAGCCTTAGAGACTTGCCTGAGTTTCACCACCAGCTCGTCCAGCTTCTTCCTCTTCCACAGCTTACTTTCTTCCTGAGACCATTTCCTACATGCTATCATATCATTTTTGCTATTTCCCCCATCTTAAGCAATCTTCACCATGTTCATGTTTGTCTGTACTGTTGCGTAGAAATTGTTCTTATTTAGCAAGTAGGCCTCTTTTTTTTTCAACATTTGTGCTTCTTAGGGCTCACAGGCAGGCTTGTTTTTTCAGAGTTTTTCTTCCCCTTGACTTCTATAGCAGAATAGTAGTATTTTTTTTCCTGCATTTTGAAACATCATACTTATACTCTCAAATAAATGTTTTAACACCTTCATTAAAAAGTATTTCCCTTTTAGTTCCGGTAGAAACATAACAATTTACAAAGAATACGTGACCCTGTGATACACAAGTAAAGTTAATACATCCTCAATGAAAACCCTACACCTCAGGCTCAGGAATTGTCATGAAGATGGAACAGAAAGATTGTAATATATTCAGGACCAGGATTTTTCTATGAAATCATATTTTCTACACATGACTGAGATGCTGAACCCATAAAATATTGACAATATTGAAGTCTAAAGCAGATGTCCAAGGCATAAAAAGAAATCTCTAGGGTCCCCATTTCTAAAGGAAGAGCTACAGGTTATCAATATCTGCTGAGATTGAGAGAATAAGTTTTCTTCAAGAAGAAGCTCTTTGATAGGGAATTGAATCCCTAGTGACTGCATTAGACTCATCATATATATATATATATATATATATGTATATATATATATACATATATATATATACATATATATATGAAGCTCAATATGTTAAGCATAAACAGCAAAAGAGAGACAGAGACTGTGAGAAAGGAGTGAAACTGTTAAAGATTAAATTAAGTTGAATTAATAAATTTTAGAGATAGTGAGTTTTGTATATGAGAATAAAATGAGTAAGGATATTGATGTGTACAGAAATTAGATTAAGAAAATAGCAAATATATTTTAATTAAAAATTATATAAACAACAATGAATTCTCTCACACACTACTCCTTGGTTAGTGAGATTTGTTTAGTGAAATCACTGAATGGGTAGACATGAGAATATAGAGTTAGTTTTATGTGCCAGAGATGCAGGGTCAGGTCTGGGCTGGTTTCATGAACACAGGGAGGCCTTATTTTCATTTCCTGCTTAATGTAATGACTTTTGTTGTGGAAATATTAGACATATGAATGCCTGTATCAAAGGAGAGAGAAAAAACTAAGTAGAGAACAAATTAAAAATTATCTAATATTTATTATATATTTGTGTTATAATTCAAAGTCATATTTTTTTTTGCTAGAGACCAACACTCTACATTATTTGCTCCACTGAGGACATTACAATACAATGTTGCCAATTTTAGAAGGATTAGCAAAATTTTATAAATGTTGAACCCAGTTATGAAGTTGAAGAAAGAATGTTCAGGGGTTTAGCTTAGTGTTGATTCATGCAAAATGACAGGTATGTGATACATGGTGCTGAAATTAATGATATGTAAAGTCTATAAAATATCATTTTCCATAAATAATTTTAAAAATTTGACCTTTATGTTTGTATTTATTGGTAGTCTTGTGTGGGCTGTGTTGGATTTAGAAATCCTGTACATGAGGTCACAATTTTGAAACATGCATAAAACTCAAAGTTAGGTCATGAAAAAAATCAATCTTAATTAAAGCAGTATAAATTCTCTCTGAGATTATTCTTTGACCAATAATAAAAACACATTGAATATGTGTGTTTGCCCCTTAGTTCCTCCAGAGCTAGTGTCCCCAACAATGCAGACATGATTCTCCCCATCAAAAACCCACTCTAAACTCTCTGTAACGTCACTAAATTTCCTGGTATTTTTATTTAATTTTATACTATATTCTATTGTCACAGAAATCCTCATGGATATGCCTATCTCTCTCCATTAGTCAGGTTGACACTTTCTCACAAAACAAAACCCACCTGTTCCTTTAAATACTCACCAACTTACACGAATAACTAGAGAGTCCAGTTCCTCTATTTCTCCCATCCTACTCTTTTTCTAAGACATCTTCCCTATTTCCATAATGATGTCTTTGCTCCTTCCTGCAAGTTAGGCAGTCAGCTTCATATTCTTGCTTCTCTGAATTGATGAGAACTCATTGATTTGCCTACCAATAGGCGTCAGGTACTCTAGGTTCTTGCTTCCATGTGCTACTAGATGTGTGTTAGTATGTTGATTGTGTTGTCTTTTGTGTTCTGGAATGCAGAAAAATAATTGATTCTGGGAACTGTTAAGAAAGGTATTTTGACTTAAAATATGGGCCTAAAGATTTGATGTTTTGGAAAGAGATTCTGCCTTTGTCTCCAAAGAGAATGAGAATCTGTGGATTCATAGAAAGTTTATGTGGTTTGATTCACCAAGACAACCTTAACTGTTGATATAAAATACCCCCCAAGAATGCAGCACCCCCGCTCAGCAGGAAGTAGTCAGACAGGTTGATGATGCCCACATTCCTAAATATTGTTAATGTTGGGCCCTTCAGTGGTTCTGGAGCAGGAGCAGCGAGCCTGCGTCCCTGAGTTTTCTCTGTTCAATGCAGCAGTTTAGACCCAGAGAGAGTGTATCTGGGGCCAGAAGGCAGCCAGAGCAGAGCTTTGCTAGACGTGTTGCCCTGGCCCAGTTGGTGCCCAGCCTAGGGGACACCACGGCGGTGTCAGAAGTATCAGCAAATATGGCAAAAAGTACTGGACCATAGAAGATGGGCAGAAGAGAGACCTTGGCCACCGCAGATACTGCTGTCGGAGTTGCTCTTTCCCAGATGGAGCAGACAGCTAAGACTGTCAACCAGATGGCTGAAAGAGTCAGCAATGCCTTGTATGTTGAGCTTAAACCAAGTGGCTCTGGTTCAGGAGCAAGTGGACTTTTCTTTTTTTTTTTTCTTTTTATTAAAAATTTCCACCTCCTCCCCTCCTCTCATTTCCCTCCCCCTCCACCTCCCTCTCCAGTCCAAAGAGCAGTCAAGGTTCCCTGCCCTGTGGGAAGTTCAAGGTCCTTCCCCCTCCATCCAGGTCTAGGAAGGTGAGCATCCAAACACACTAGGCTTTCACAAAGCCAGTGCATGCAGTAAGATCAAAACCCAGTGTCATTGTCCTTGGCTTCTCAGTCAGCCCTCCTTGTCTGTCACATTCAGAGAGTCTGGTTTGATCACATGCTCCATCAGTCCCAGTCCAGCTGGCCTTGGTGAGCTCCCGTTAAATCAGCTCCACCATCTGAGTGGGTGGGTGCATCCCTTGCGGTCCTGACTTCCTTGCTCATGTTGTCCCTCTTTCTGCTCTTCATTTGGACTTTGAGAGCTCAGTACAGTGTGCCAATGTGGGTATCTGTCTCTATCTCCATCCATTGCAAGATGACTTTTCAATGGATAACATGTTCTAGATTTTATCATGTTATGTGTATTATTCTTGACACTGTATTGCATGCTTCTGCTTCTGTTTTGAAACTCAACCGTCATATGAGAGGGGTTTAGAATACTGTTTTTTGCTTACTTGTATCTTTTGCCAGCCTTAAAATGCAAATTTTAAGCTTCATTCTATACTTGATAATACTTCTCATACTATTACTCTTTTGAAAAGATCATGCCAAAATGTTGACACAGAAAAGGGTAAGACTCTGATTCTGACTGCATCATTTTGTATTCTTATGTGTTTCAAAAGTGTGTGTTTGTTTAGTGGGTAATGTCCATTTCAAAAATTAGTATAAACAAAACTTGCTACTCAAAATTATGGCTAAGAAAACCCTCCCTCTCAAAATTCTGCAAAATATAAAACTCCTATTTACTGGACTAGTTGATGTCCATCTATAACTGGTAAAAACATAATACATTTTCAGAAAACTGGGCAATGTGTGCAACCCAGGGTTGCTGAGGACAGAATCCCTCCTCTTACATTTAATCTTAGCTTGGAATTTTACTATTCCTTCTGCAATGCTGTATGAGTATGAGGAGCCCAGAACATTGTCAAATCAGCTATGCATCCAACAACTGATAGTACCAGCATGTCCAATGAAGTTTTTTTTTTTTACTGTTGATAAGCCCAGTTAATATGATAGTTGATTACAGATAATCTAAAGAAAGCACATTTGAGGGTTTCATCAGGACAAATAGATTCCTATAGCTACATGCGAACAGGAAATATGAGAACAGTGAACATCACCATTGGTCATGCACACTATGAGTCACATGCCCAGTTACTTTTCCTTAAACCCTGAGAGGCTCACTTCATAGAACAGCCTGGAATAGAGAAGCACTGAAAGAACATACAAACTTTGATTGATGCCCATGTGTAAAGGAGATTGGAACTCAATGGTCAGAACTGGGCTTTCAGCCTGAGAGTGGGGCAGCACTGTATTGTTGAGTCTGTAAAGGAAATAAGTGGTTAGCAGAGTGCAAGGCAAATGTCACTCTTAGATCAGGCTATTTATAAGTTTTCTGGAGGAAATAAATGCACAGACCTACAGAATATTCTCTGATCCCAACCTAGCTAATCACCAGCAACTTGTTTGTGTGAACAGATTAGGAAATGGTCCAATGCACAGATGTTTCTGAGAGTGGAGTGTGTGGATAATCAAAAGTGGAATCACAGTTATTATGTGGAAACTAGTGTCATTTGAGATCAACTGAGTTCCAAATAAACTATTGTTATTAGAACATAGTCTTAAAACCAGAGAAATGGTTCATTTGGGAAAGGCTTCATGTACATTGCCAATATCAAGAAATACTGCTTTGTACCCTATTTTAAAAGACATAGTTAGAAACAAATAAATTTGACTTTATAAAAACAAAATATTTCATGTTTAGAGAGAGGAAAGAACCTTTATGTTCTTTGTCTTTGGGCAGTTAGAAACAAAAACAGAGAAAAACAGTCTTTCTTTCTTTCTTTCTCTCTCTCTCTCTCTCTCTCTCTCTCTTTCTTTCTTTCTTTCTTTCAGATTTCTCCCTCCTCCCCGCCACCTCCTCCCATTTCCCTCCCCCTCCCCCGATCAAGTCCCCCTCCCTTGTCAGTCAAAGAGCAATCAGGGTTCCCTGCCCTGTGGGAAGTCCAAGGACCACCCACCTCCATCCAGGTCTAGTAAGGTGAGGATCCAAACTGCCTAGGCTCCCACAAAGCCAGTACAAGGACCGCGAGACAATGGGGATGTTCTATGGGGAACTCACCAAGGCCAGCTGGCCTGGGTCTAAAAAAAAAAAAAAAAAAAACATGGGAAAAACAGGTTTTCTTTCCCTGCTCTGAAACATAGAGTTCCTGTGATTGATTAGGCCTGAGTGACCCCTGCTGGTTAGAGTTATCTGCAAGGAGGTGTGTGTCTGGTCTTGTACTGTAGTCTCCTCACTAGCACAGTAGTTTGTGGCTTTGTCTTCACTGGTCAGAGAGCTAAGCTGCAAGGACGTGTTTTTGGATGTTTCTCTAGTGATGAAGTTGTGACTCTTGAGGGATACGTTTTATATAGTTGTTGCTATCATCATAAGTTATATTCCTTATCCACTCAAACTTTTTCCCTGGGGACTGACTACTGGATTCAGTTCCAGCAGTAACCACTGTTAATGGGATAACCAGGCACAGAGCAACTGAGGGACAATGACTTTGAAGGCATCAACAGGCCAGATCCTTACTCCTGAAACTGTGTCTGGGACAGGATTCCTTCAAAAAAAGAAGAGCAACTTCTGTAAATTACAGATTGTCACAACCTACATGGACACATGCATGAAATGTTAACAATCACCAGGAAGGGTTGTCATGCGGTACAGAAGTCCCAACAGTCTCATATTCTAGGATAACCTCTTGTTCTTCAGAGGACAGCCTTCCGTGTGAAAGGTGTGAGCTCCTATCACCCATAATGGGATTTAACTTAGAGCTAGAAAATATATTTGCATGCAGGGTGTCAGCCTTCATGTTAAAAATGGGGTAGGTGGATGCTACTCTGTTTGATTATTGCAATAGGACCATCAGTACCTCTGAATTCCTACAGTGTGTGTCAGGAATAAGAAAGAATGAGGACTATAGTTGTCACAGGAAACCTATATTGGCCTGAAAATACATCCACTTCCAGTACTAACATGCCCACCAAATTCTTCTGCTCCTATATTTTTAAAGTCACATGTTGCTGCCACCCTTCTGTTCACAAGAGTTTTCCTGAGTTCTTGATTTGATGAGTAAGCTCTCACTCTTCTTTATTTTATTCAGTCTTCTTACATATTAGATGGGTTTCTTCTGTGAAACAATATTTATATGTAGTATTCTTACTGGTTAAGATAATAGCTATACCTGGGCAACAGAGATTGAGCAGAAGATTGAGACAAGGAGAATTCTGAAAGGAAGAAGGGCTGAGTCAGAGGTGTTACCAGAAGATCCAGTGTGAGTAAAACATGCTTGAGGACAGGTGAAGCCAGCAGCTACATATAGATTCATAAAAATGAGTTGTTTTAAACATAACAGTTAAAAAAAATAAAAATATCGCCTTGGGCTCCTGGGAGCCACTCTAGGTCAGTTTGGATGTTCACCTTCCTAGACATGGACGGAGGGGGGAGGACCTTGGACTTTCCACAGGGCAGGGAACCCTGACTGCTCTTTGGATTGGAGAGGGAGGGGGAGAGGAGTGGGGGGAGGGGGAGAGGAGTGGGGGGAGGGGGAGAAGAGTGGGGGGGAGGGGGAGGGAAATGGGAGGCTGGGAGGAGGCGGAAACTTTTTTTTTCCTATTCTCAATAAAAAAATTTAAATAAATAAATAAAATAAAAATAAAGACGTAACAGTTAACTGGTAACAAGCCTGAGCATATATATATATATATGTGTAATGTTTTATGTCTGTATTTAATTAATTTGTGAACAGACAGACTGGAAAAAGAAAAGTCTGCCTACAGGTGTTCATCTTTCCTTGAAAATTGGACAACTGACATATTGTTACACTGCGTCCACACCTAGTACTTGCCCCATTCACTCTGGGGAATGTAGAGGAAGCACATGTTTAGAGAAGAAGCTGAGAAATCTGCGTACCATTAATTTTACTCAGGGATCCATTTCATTCTTTATACTGTCCTGGCTCAAAGCCTCCAAAGTTTGAAAAGTGGCAGTAACAT
Source organism: Alexandromys oeconomus (assembly GCA_963919705.1). NCBI lineage: Eukaryota > Metazoa > Chordata > Mammalia > Rodentia > Cricetidae > Alexandromys > Alexandromys oeconomus. The sequence goes on along the minus strand of CAWTZB010000260.1, from coordinate 6,582,122 downwards.
AGGATCAGGTTGTGATAGCCCAATCACAGAGACTAAAGATTAAAATACAGAGGGTATTCTACTACCTCAGGACTATGTACAGACCAGGACACCCCATGAAGTTGGCAGCATGTGTCACAGTTTGGTCACAATATGAAGTCTTGCCAATTTTCTAATTCTCCCAATAGTTTTTTTTTTTTTTTAATCTAAAATCAAGTCTTTTAAAAATTGAATACAGGCCTATTTTGCATCAACATTGTTGGAACTCTGAAACACAGCTTGCTTCAATACAGAGGGCAACAACAGGTGAGTGACCAGTACATGATTGGACACCCCATTCCCTAGTACCCCCATAGTGGGGCAAAACACCAGACTCCTCACTCAACTGCTTTTGCTTCTCTAACAAGCAGTAGGATAGTTTCCTTCAGGTAAGCTGCACCAATACTCACCCTGATCCACTAGAATCTTCAAGTTATTAAGTCTATTCTGTCCCTTGACTTGCCTATAGTCCTACAACCTTGATAGAACTCTGAAACACAGCTTGCTACAATACAGAGAGGACTAAGAGGTCTGTAGGACCTCTATAGTGGGACAAAATGTCAGGCTCCTCACTCAACTGCTTCTGTTTCTATAGCCAGCAAAAGAGTTTACTGCCTCAAAACACACCCCATCTACTGGACTCCCTAGCTACAAGTACCATCAAGTCCCCAAAGTCACCTATTGTCCTGCAACCTGAGTGAAACACCGGAACACTGCTTTCTACAATACCAAGAGGAGAGTTAACTGATGAGAGGCACAAGCAAGGAACTCTAAAGCACAAGAGGATCAAGAAAGCACAACCAGGAAAGAAAACAAGGGGAGCAAGCTAAGAAAGACTTCATAGTCCCTGAGACAAAGAAATTGAAAGTACATTGTAGCGAGCTGCATGGAGCCACATCTGATTATCAGCTCCTAATTATGCTGTGATCACGCAATGATTGTCAGCTGCTTGCATATGCGTGAACCTATGGGCAGTGCCCACCTGGCAATCCGGGGTTGGCAGCCTGTGCCTTTTTAAGGGCTGGGAGAGGTTTGCCCGGTGAGAGAGGGGAAAGAGAGAGAGAGATACAATTGTTAAAAAAGGGTCCTGAATAAACTGTCAGCAGGAAGAGCTCCGGTTTTGCATCATCCTTGTGGCGATGTTGAGGTGGACGTGACAGTACATAGCAGACCAAGAACAATTCTCAAAGATTCAGACAGGAAGGTCAAGGATTGTACCAAGATTCAAAGACATTGACAGCATCAATTGCAGTAAGAGATGGATAGGCACCAATGCAAAAATTCATCCAACAACCTAAAAAGCAACATGGTAATACCAAACCACAATGGTCACACAAAAAGAAAACTTGATTATCTTCACCCATAAAAAGCAGAAGGAAACAATTTTAAATAAAATTTCATGAAGATGATGGAGAACTTCAAAGAGAAAATAAATTCCATAAAAGAAATAAATGAAAAGACAAACAAAATATAATTAGAGCAAATTAATAAATCTCTCAAAGAAACCCAAGAAAAAACAATACAACAGATGAAGCAAATAGATCAAGACTTGAAGACTGAAATAGAGGCAATTAGGAAAACACAAACTGAGGGAATTCAGGAAATGGAAATTCTGGATAAATGAACAGGAACTACAGAGACAATTATAAACAACAAAGTACAAGATAGAATAGAGAATCTCTGATGTTGAAGACCCTATAAAGGAAATCAATTCATTTGTCAAAAAAATTGATAAATCCAACAAATTCTTAACACAAACGATCCAGAAGATCTGGTGTAACACCCGATTTTGTGTTACACCCTCGGTACAGTTCGCGCACCACTGTACCGCATGCGAGTCGAGCAAGGGCCTGGAGATTGAAGGAATACACAGAGAGACCAGGGTCATTCGAAAGGAGACCAGCCAAATGCCAGTTTATTCAGATTTGGGGGAGTCCTTATGTACCTAACTGCTGAACAAGGATCTCTACCCAGGCAGGTGGGAAATTACCATATTAACAATGGAGACAATGCCCTGTGGCTAATCACCAGGCGGGGCAGGGAGAGCACAGAAACAAACAGGATGCTTAGTCAGCTGACCATAAACTGTCCCCGCAAATGCAGCCCAGGAACAAGGGCAGAACAGGGCCCTACAATCTGGGACACCATGAAAAGACAAAACCTAAGAATAATAGGGATAGAAGAAGAAGAACTTTAGCTCAAAGACACAGAAAATATATTCAACAAAATCAGAGAAAAAACTTTCCCAAACTGAAAAAGAATATTCCTATGAAGAGAGAAGAAGCTTACAGAACATCAAATACCATGCATCAAAAATAAATGTCCCCTCACCATATAATAATCAAAATGCAAAACATACAGAATAAAGATAGAATATTAAGATCTGCAAAGGAAAAAGGTCAAGAAATAAAAATGGGTAGACTTATTAGAATTACACCTAATTATCCGTGGAAACCATGAAAGCCAGAGGTACTGAGAAGATGTGTTTCAGAAACTAAGAGACCATGGATGCAGTCCCAGACAACTATACCCACCAAAGTTTTAAATAACTGTCAATGGTGAAAACAAGTTAATCCATGAAATTCAACAGATTTAAACAACACCTATTCGCAAACACAGCCCTACAGAAAGTACTAGAAAGAAAACCCCAAACCACAGAAGCTAACTGCATGCATAAAATCACAGGAAACAGATAACCATTCACCAGCAAAATCCAAAGAATGTTGTAATAGGAATGGTGGGGCTGCGTCTCCAGCACCCCGGCTGACTGGCTAGTTTATGCCCCGAAATAACAACACACAAACTGTATTCATTTAAACACTGCTTGGCCCATTTTTATTTAGCCTCTTCTAGGCTCATTCTCACATATTAATTTAGCCCATTTCTAATCATCTGTGTAGCACTGCTAGGTGTGCTTACTGGGAAGATTCTAGCCTACGTCCATCCTGGGTTGGAGCTTCATCGCGTGTGCCTCAGAGAGCAGAGCTATCGGGAGAGCGGAGCATGGCGTCTCTGCTCCAGAGAGCAGAGCTGTCGAGTCTGAGCTCACTTCCTCTTCCTCCCAGCATTCAGTTCTGTTTACTCCTCCCACCTATGTTTTAACCTATCTTTATTGCTTAACCAATGAAATCAACAGATTGATATGACACTCCCACATCTAAAGAAGGAAAACACTCAACCACTATCACCAAATATAACAGGAATTATCAAACACTGGTCATCAATATTTCCTCATATCAACAGATTCAATCCACATATAAAAAAACACAAGGTAATACAAGGGATATGAAAACCAGATCTAGCATTCTGCTGTATAGAAGAATCACACCTCAACCTCAAAGACAAACATTGTGTCAGAAAAATGTTTGTAATCAAGTAGACCTAAGAATCAAGTGGGTGTAACTATCCTAATATCTAACAAAATTGATATCAAACTAAAATTAATCAGTAGAGAAGGATTAGGAAACTTTATAGTAGTAAGAAGAACATTCCACCAAGAAGAAATTTCAATCTTAAACATTTATGCCCCTAATAAAAGAACATCCACATATGTAAAAGAATCATTACAAAAGCTTAAATCACATGTCAAACCTCACAAATCATAGTAGGAGACTTCAACAATTTATGCTCACCAATGGATAGGTCAAACAGATAGAAATTTAACAAAGAAAGAAGAGAAATAGCATGTCATGACATAAATGGACTTAACACACAACTATAGAACATTCCATCCAAACACAAAAGAATATACATTCTTCTCATAACCTCATAGAAATTTCCCTTTAAAAGATCACATACTTGGTAACAAAGCAAACTTGCACATGTACCAAAAAAATTGGAGTAATTCCCTGTATCTTATTGGATCACAGAGGTTTAAAGATAGAATTTAACACTCTTCTCAGATATTCTACAAACTCATGGAAATTGAACAATAAACCATTAAACCATGCATGAGTCAAGAAAGACATAATGAAATAACTTAAAGACTTCCTAGAATTCAATGAAAATTAAGGCACAACGTACCCAAATGTATGGGAAACTATGAAAGCAGTGCTATGAGGAAAGTACATAGCACTAAGTGCCCACAAAAGAATGTGGAAAAAACTAAGACCAGTGACTTAAAAGCACACCTGAAAGTTCTAGACCAAAAAGAAGAAGACTCTCCCAGGATAATGAGAAGATAAGAAATAATCAATTTCAGGACTGAAAACAATAAAATAGAAAAAAAAGGAAACAGTACAAAGAATCAATGGGTCAAATAGCTGGTACTTTATAAAAATAAACAAGATAGACAAACTTTTATCCAAACTAATCAAAAAGCAGAGAGAGAACGTCCAAATTAACAAAATCATAAATGAAAAGAGGGACATAACTACAGACACTGAGGAAATCCAGAGACTAATTAGGTCATGCAACAAAACATATACTCCACAAAATTGAAAAATTTAAAAAAAATGAAAAATTTTTAAATAGGTAAAATTAAATCATACCAAAATTAAATACCAAAATTAAATCAAAATATGGTAAACAATTTAAACAGACCTATAAACTGCAAGAAAGTAGAAACAGTCAACAAAAGCTCATCAGAACATATGGTTTCATTGCAGAATTATACAAGAACTTCAAAGAAGAGCTAATACCTATACTCCTCAAACGGTTTCACATAATCAAAACAGAGGGAACATTGCCAATCTCATTTTATGAGATTACCCTGATACTGAAACCACATAAAGTCTCAACTATGAAAGAAAATTACAGACCAATCTCGCTCATGAACATAGAAGCAACAATACTCAATAAAATGTTGGCAAACCAAATCCAAGAACACATCTAAATATATCTTCCTCCATGATAAAGTTGGATTCATCCCATAGATGTAGAAATGTTTCAACATATATATCAATATAATAATCATATAAATAAACTATAAGAAAAATAAGATCACTTCATTAGTTATTAAAAATGCATTCAACAAAATCCAACACCTTATCATGATAAAGGTCTTAGAGAGATCAGGGACAAAAAAACATATCTAAATTTAATAAAAGTGATATACAACAATCTGACAGCCAATATCAAATTAAGTGGAGAGAAACTTGAAATGATTCCACTAAAATTAGGATAAAAGCAAGGCTGACCACTTTGTCTGTATCTCTTCAACATAGTTCTTGAAGTTCTGATTAGAGCAATATGACAACAAAAGGAGATCAGAAGTTTAACATTGGAAAGGTAGAAGTCAAATTTTCATTAATTGCAGATGGTATAATAGTATATATAAATGAACTCAAAAATCCTACCAGGGAACTCCTATAGCTGGTAGATACCTTCAGTAATGTGGAATGATACAAGATCAACTAAAAAAAAAATAAGTAGCCCTCCATATACAAAACATAAAGAAACCGAAAAAAAATCAGCAAAACAATACCACTTCAGAACAGCCACAGATAACATAAAATATAGTGATGTAACAGTAACTAAAGAAGTGAAACATTTGCTTGACCTAATGGGAGCTCACCAAATCCAACTGGACTGGGGTCCCTCTAAAGGGGTTGACAGGTGGGGCAGACAGAGAGGGCAGTGACAATGTCACTGGGTTTGTCTCTACAGCTTGTACTGTTTTTTTTTTTTTTTTTTTGTGTGTGTTCCTATTCTCTTTGGATGTATACCTGCTCCACCTGAATGTAGTGGGGATGGCCTTGGACATTCCACTGGTAAGGGTGCCTTGCCCTTTCTTAAAACTGGAGTGGGTGGGGAGGGTGTGTGGAGGGAGTGGGAGAAGAATAGGAAGAAAGGAGGTAGTGGGAATTTGGATTGGTATTTTTAAAGTAATGAAATAAATTAATAATAGAAATAGAACTTTAAGTCTTTGAAGAAATAAATTGAAGGAGATTCCAGAAAATGTAAAGATCTCCAATGCTCTTTGATAGGTAGGGTTAACATAATAAAATTGGCAGTCACACCAAAAGCAGTCTATAGATACAATGCAATCCCCATCAAAATCCAAACACAATTCTTCACATATGTTGAAAGAACAATACTCAGCTTCATATGGAAAAACAAATATTACAGGATAGCCAAAAAAATCTGGTACAATAAAGAAGTATCTGGAGGCTTCAATATCTCTGTCATCAAGCTTTATTATTGATCTATAGTAATTAATAGCTTGGTATTTGCATAAAAATGGAGAAGTTGACCAATGGAATTGAATCAAAGACACAGATATTAATCCACACACATATGAATGCCTTATTTTTGAAAAAGAAGCTAAAATTATACAATGGAGAAAAGAAAGCATCTTCAACAAATAGTGCTCACATAACTGAATATCAACATGTAGAAGAATGAAAATAGATCCATATCTATAATCATGCACAAAACTCAAGCCTAAATGGATTAAAGACCTCAATATCAAACTGTCCACAATGAACCTAATAGAAAAGAACCTCGCAAGTAGGCTGCAATGCATGGGAACAGGCGAACACTTCCTAAATATAACCCCTGTAGCACAGATAATAAGAGCAACAATGAATAAATGGAACCTCCTGACACTGAGAAACTTCTGTAAAGCAAAGGGCACTGGCAATAAGACAAAAAGACTGAATGGGAGAAGATCTTCACCAACCCCACATCAGACAGAGTTCTGATCATGAAAATACATAACAAAAATCAAGAAACTAGGCACTAAATTTCTAACTACCCAGTTAAACATAGGGTGCTGAACTGAACAAAAAATTGGTTTCTAGCCATTAATAAAGGTCACGGAGTGTATACCTGGTGAACCTAGAGAAGCTAAATAAGAAGGTGAACCCAAGAAAAAACATATAGTTATCCTCTTGGCTAAGGGAAGTAGATAAAATTGACGGGGAGAAAATTGGGATCTTGGGGGTGGGGTGGGTTGGGGATAAGGGGGGACGGGGAGAGAAAAGTGAGAAGGGGAGGATTGGGGGAACTTGGGGAAACAGGAAGATTGGGATAAAGGAAGGTTGGATAGGGGAGAAGGGAGCCATATCTTAGTTAAGGGAGCCACCTTAGGGTTGGCAAGAGACTTGAACCTAGAGTGGCTCCCAGGAGCCCAAGGCGATGTCCCCAGTTAGTCCCTTGGGAAGCCAAGGATAGGGAACCTGAAATGACCCTATTCCATAGCAATACTGACGAATATCTTTCATATCACCATAGAACCTTCATCTGGTGATGGATGGAGATAGAGATAGAGACCCACACTGGAGCACTGGACTGAGCTCCCAAGGTCCCAATGAGGATCAGATGGAGGGAGAACACGAGCAAGGATGTCAAAACCATGGGGGGTGCACACACCCACTGAGACAGTGGGGCTGATCTATTGGGAGCTCACCAAGGCCAGCTGGATTGTGACTGAAAAAGCATGGGATAAAACCGGACTCTCTGATCATGGAGAACAATGAGGACTGATGAGAAGCCAAGGTCAATGGCAAGGGGTTTTGATCCTACTTCATGTTCTGGCTTGGTGGGAGCCTAGCCAGTTTGGATGTTCACCTTCCTAGACATGGACGGAGGGGGGAGGACCTTGGACTTTCCACAGGGCAGGGAACCATGACTGCTCTTTGCATTAGAGAGGGAGGGGAGAGGAGTGGGGGGGAGGGGGGAGAAGAGTGGGGGGAGGGGGGAGGGAAATGGGAGGCTGGGAGGAGGCGGAAACTTTTTTTTTCTTATTCTCAATAAAAAAAAAAAAAGAATTTCAAATGACCAAAAGATATTAAGGACTTGTTCATCTTCCTTAACTATCAAGGACATGCAAATCAAAACAACTTTGAAATACCATCTTACACTCTAGATAAGTACTGTAAATAATCAACCTGCTTTACACCTGCTTATTTGCCCTAGTCTTCAGATTGGGATCTGTCTCTTCCTCACACACTCTTTCTATCATTCTCTGCCTTCCCTGGTCTTGGGTTTCTCCGACTCTCAATTAGCAGATACATGGGCCTTAATGTTTGAATTTACAGATATATAAGAATTCCCTAAGTGTCATATTTTACTTTTTCTCCCTAGTTTATTTCTTATGTCATATTGAAAATCAAATGCTGATTGCTCCACCAATAGTTTCCAGTGTTCCCTCACAATTTGCATTCTTGGACCAGTTTAAATTTGTTCACCCAAGTAGTCCTGCCTCAGAAATTGCTCCAAGTGAAGTCCACATGTTCCTACTCCTAGAATTTTTCTCAGAACCTGGTCAGGTAATGAACACCCTGCTCTTTCTGGCCTAAACCAGCATTCCAGGTTCCTTTGTCTTCACCCAACATGAGTGAGGCTTGATGTCATCAGGAACTAGTCATAGAAAAGGTTGCACATTGCTCCTTGTCATTTATTTATTATAAACATAAGGCTGGGATCCTAGCTTTCAAACCTGGGAAAAGTGGCTGAGGTGCCTATTTAAAATATCAAAGCAGAGTTTAGCCACCAGATTCTCCCTGCATCCTTCAGTTCCTACCTGTTACAGGATATTTGTGGCAGGCATTTCATTCCACCTACCTTACACATTGCATCCTTGGTGCTCTGCTTCCCTCTCCCAGCTGCTCTTCTCTGTATAATTCAACTATTTTAGTCACATGGCCCTTTCATTTCCCCTTTGGGCCTCTTGACTGATTTACTTGGTTCCCTTTCTCCCTGTAACTTATCTCTCCATCCACTCCTCACATTGCTCAGGATAATATTCACTCTGGACTCTCCCAGACACGTTGCCTCTGGTTTTGTTTTCCCATATATCTATAATAAATTTTCTCCTCCACCATACTTGGTACCATTCATATTTCTTTAAGTTCCCTTTCTTTTTTTCTTTTCATTCATTATCAATCCTCTCCATATCCCACAGAATTTCCTATAGCCTAGGCCTTAACTGAACTCCAAGTAAGTGTCTCATTCTGTTTAGAACAAAGGCAAGAAATTAGATTTAAAAGTAATGGAAGATATGATGATGAAAGTTCAAGTTTAAGTATATGAATTAAGTGAAAATACAAACACAAAATATATTTGTGCCTGGTGTGAACAGATTTCAGGGAAAACAGAAGATTTTTCTGTCCCTAAGTGTTGTATCTCCTTCCTTGTGGTTACCACGATCCCAACATTGTCCTAATCATAATACCACTGAGTCCTTGAATCTCAGAAGGGAAAATCTTCCCCAATAATGTTCACCTTCCTTAGAATTTGATCCTAGTGTCCTCACCATAGTCATTTCTGTTATCAAAGGTGATTTTTTTACAGGTAATTTATGTTAAAATGTGTGGTGTATATACTTTAAATTGTGCCAAAACAGGACTTTGTTATCACAGATTTCACAGAACATAAATTCAGAAAGCATTATGTGAAATCAGTAGATGGGCCATATAAAGGAACACTGAATTTTGTCAGTAGCTGTTCCTGCACTGCCTCATGTGGTCTCTTTGCCCCCTGCTGGTTCTGAGCACTGCTGCAGGGAGGTTTGTGTCAGGGTTCACACAGAAATCATCTCAATGTGTTTATAGCACAGTAATAAATGGCGGTGTCTTCAACTCTTAAGCTGTTCATTTGCAGATACAGCATGCTTTTGGAATCATCTCTTGAGATGGTGAATCTTCCTTTCACAGACTCTGCATAATGTGTTGCATAATTATCAGGTTTGTGTTTAATTCTACAAACCCATTCTGGGCTCTTCCCTGGTGCCTGGCGGACCCAGTGCATCCAGTAGTTACTGAATGTGAATCCAGAGGCTGCACAGGAGAGTTTTAGGGACCCTCCAGGCTGTACCAAGCCTCCACCAGTCTCCACCAGCTGCACATCACACTGGACACCTGCAAACACAGAAAATCTTGTCACAAAACTACCATAAATATCCATTGTCACTCTCACTTATATTTGCCCAACACTTAGCATATCTCTTTATCTATAAATTACCTTTGAAAATAGCGAAAAGGAAAATCCAACTTAGCCTCAAGTCCATCTTAGATGTGTGTTCAGGGCTGACCACAAAATGGGAAGATTTGTGAGTGCAGACGGGGTGCCTTTGTCAGAACTGTAGAGTCATGGCTAATTTTAATGAGCAGAAGAGAAAATTATTTGCATATCTTCATGTTATATGAGGAACTGAGTGATGTCTAACTTAGAGGAGTCACTTTTTGGTACAGATGTCTGAAATAAAATAAGCACTGAACTAGCATTTATAGGTTTATAGGCTCAAATTACCACTTATTGTCTTAGGGATACAGCTCAGTTGGTGTAGGACGTTATCCATGCCTGAAACTCCTGTGTTCATTCCCATCCCTGCATGATAGCCAAGCCATTCATTCAGGAAAATCATAGGCTTGGGTTGATAATTATCTATATGAAATGGTGTATCAAGAAAAAAAGGAAAAAGACAAAAAGAGAATATTTTCTTGGTATGAGTTTATGGCTTTGTATATTAATATAAGTTATCAGGCTTACTTTCTTATTTATTATATTTGTAAAATCCTTAACTTCTGTTTTGTATATATAATCAGTGGTATAGTAAGTATATCATGCTGAAATCTCTAAGATTTATTATCCCCTAAAAAGAAAGAACTACTATATACATATAAATACTATCTGAAATTACTTTTGAACAATTATAAAAACACATCATGAAGATATGTTCTCTATTTTGTTCCTCCAGTTATAATGGTTCACACCAACCACAATTACCTGCTCTTCCCCATCACAAAGCTAATCCCAGTACTTTGGTGACTTCTCAAAAACCCCCAGAGGGCTTATTTTATTCCATGCCACATCTTTCTACTCCCTGGTACCTCAAATATTTGCCCTTTTCACACCATCAGCTAAGTCTACTCACTCACATTCAAAGATCCAAATGGGCCCCTAGAGACTTGGTTGAGTTTCACCACCAGCTAGTCCAGTTTCTTCCTCTACCACCGTGTATTTGCTTCCTGAGACCATATCCTACATGCCCACATGTCGTTTTGCTATTTCCCCCATCTTAAGCAATCTTCACCATGTTCATGTTTCTCTGTAGTGTTGGGTAGAAATTGTTCTTATTTAGCAGGTAGGCCTCTCTTCTTCAAAGTTTGTTCTTCTTGGCACTCAGAGGCAGGCATGATTTTTCAGTTTTTCTTCCACATGCCTTCAATAGCAAAACAGTAGTATTTTTTTTTCTCCTACATTCTTAAACATCATACTTATACCCTCAAATAAAAGTTCTAAAACCTTCATTAAAAAGTTTTTTCTGTTTGGTTCAGATGGAAACATAACAATTTACAAAGAACAAGTGACCCTGTCATGCCCAAGTAAAGTTAATACATCCTCAATGAAAACCCTACACCTCAGCCTAAGGAAATGTCATGAAGATGGGACAGAAAGAGTGTAAAATATTCAGGACCAGGATTTTGCTCTGAGATCATATTTTCTACACATGACTGGGATGCTGAACCCATAACCTTGACAATATCTATGTCTAAAGTAGATTTCCAAGGCACAAAAGGAAATCTTTAGGTTCTCCACTTCTAAAGGAAGAACTTAGGTTATCAGTATCTGTTGAGTTTGAGAGAATAAGTTTTCTACAAAAAGAAGCTCTTTGATAGGTAACTGAATCCCAAGGAACTGCATTAGACTCATGTTATATATGTAAATATGATGAAGCTCAATATTAAGCATAAACAGAAAAAGAAAGACGGACAGTGAGGAAAGAGTGAAACTGTTTAAGGTTAGCTTAAGTTGAAGAATTAATGAATTTTAGAGATAGTGAATTTTGGATACGAGAAGAAAATGAGTGAAAATATTTATGTGTACATAAATTAAATTAAAAAATTTTAATTAAAAAATATACAAGCGTCAATGATATTTCTCACACACTACTCCTTGGTTAGTGTGATTTGACTAGTGAAAACACTGAATGGGAGGCATGGAAATCTGGGATTAAGATTATGAGCCAGAGGTGCAGGGTCAGGTCTGGGTTGGTTTCCTGAACAAAGGGAGGTCTTCTTTTTATTTTCTACTGTGATATAATGAGTTTTGCACTAGAAATATTAAACGTATGAATGCCTGTAGCAAATGAGACAAAACTGAGTAGAGAACAGGTTAAGAATTATTTAATATTTATTATTTATTTGGGATATAATTCAAAGTCATATTTTAATATGTGTTTGAGCAGAGACAACACTCCACCTTATTGGTATACTGAGGATATTATAATACAGTATTGCCAGATTTAGAAAAATTAGCACAATTTTACAAATGTAGAACCCAGGTATGATGAAGAAAGAATGTTCACAGGTTTAGGTTACTGTGAAATCCATAACATGTAAAGTCTATAAAATATTATTTTCCCATAGATAACTTCTAAACTTTGGACCTTTAAGATTGAATTTATTGGTAGTCTAGTGTGGGCTTTGTTATATTTATAAATCCTGTTCATGAGGTCTCAATTTTTAAACATGCATAAAACTCAAAGTTAGATCATTAAAAAATCAATCTTAATTAATGAAGGATAAATTCTCTCTAAGATAATAATAATAATTATAATAATAATATAAAAAGGTGTTGAATACTTGTTTTGCCCCTTAGCTCCTCCAGAGCTATTTCCCGCAACAATTCAGACCCAATTCTCCCCATCAAAATCTCACTCTCAGTTCTCTGTAACTTCACTAAGTTCCCTGGTATTTCTATTTAATTTCATGCTATATTCTATTGTCACACAGATCCTCATGGACTTGCCTATCTCTCTTCATTAGTCAGGTCAACCCATTCTCACAAAACAAAACCCACCTGTTCCTTTAAATACCCACCAACTTAAATGAACCACCAGAGAGTCCAGTCCCTCTATTTCTGCCATCCTACTCTTTTTCTATGACATCTTTCCTCTTTCAATAACGATGTTTTTTCTTTGCTCCATCCCGCAAGTTAGGCAATCAGCTCCATTGTCTTGCTTCTCTGAACTAATGAGAATGCACTGATATTACCTACCAATAGGCTTCAGGTCCTCTAGGTTCTTGGTTCCATGTGCTCCTAGATGTCTTGGCTTTTTACAGACTCTTTCACACCCATGCCTCCAATTGTACTTGCACCAACCCATGCTATATAATGTCTTCTCCTCATGATCTCACAGACCCTGTACCTATTGATCCAATAGTCTCATGGCTGAAGAGTTAACAGAGCTTACCAAATTAGAATGTCCAGAATTATAGAGATATACAAAAAAGAAAAGTGAAGAGAGGACAATCAATTTTTTTTTTTTGATCCTGGGATTGTATAAAGTCACGTAAACAGTAGTCCTTGATACAATTTGAATGAAAGTAAATGTATCTCTACCTTCTCAAGAACCTTTGCCCTCCTGAAAATTGTACACAACAACAGTGTAAAAAGTAACGATAGTTTGAACAAAAAGAAGTGCTCAACAAATAATTATAAATTTAAGAGTCTCAGACCAAAAGGAGATCTTTTCAGCTGACTCCACTGAAATTCAGAACAACATTAAAAATTACAATGGAATTGTATACCCTGATAAAATGGATACCCTGGCACTAATAGAAATTCTGAGTTCATATCATCTACCAAAATTAATCCTCAAAAATATACACAATATTAACAGATCCATTATCAATAAATTGGTATTTTTCGTAAAATCTTCATCTTAAGGAAAACATCAGGAGCAGAGAAAGTCACTGTTGAATTGTCTCAGTTCCAAGGAAGACTTAGTAACACTTCTTAATTGCTATAAGTAACTGAATACTTCCAAGTTCACTTGATGATTCTTGTATGTTGTACCTTAATTTTTTTTAATTCTAGGAATTCTTTAATATCTTTCTTTATTTCTTGAAACAGGGGTGGTTCCAAAGAGTGCTGTTTAATTTACATATATTTGTGGGCTTTCTGAACTGATTGTTGTTGTTGAATTGTAATTTCATACCATGGTGGTCTGATATGATACAGGGGGTTACTCATTTTTTTTTGTTTGTTTCTGTTGAGGTTTGCTTTGTTATTGAGAGTAAGTGGTCAGTTTTAGAGATGGTTCCATGAGATGCTAAGAAGAAGGTATATTTTTTTGTGTTTGGGTGAAATTTTCTGTAGATGTCTGTTAATTCCATTTGAGTCGTGACCTCTGTTAGTTCTCTTATTTCTTTGGTAGGTTTCTGGCTGGTTGACTGTCCATTCAGAAGAGTGGTATGTTAAAGTCTCCTACTATTAGTGTGTGAGTTTTGGATGTGTGATTTAAGCTTCAATAGTTTTTCTTTTATATATATGGATGATTATGAATTTAGGGCATAGATGTTTAGTATTGAGACTTCCTCTTGATTGATTGTTTCTGTTATGAGTTTAAATTATCCTTTTTATCTCTTTTGATTGATTTTAGCTTGAAATCTATTTTCTTACATATTAGGGTAACTACTCCCACAATGTCTGGTAGGTCTATTTGATTGTAAAATCTTTTAACAACCCTTTCCTATAAAGTAATGTCTGTCTTTGAGTTTGAGGTTTGTTTCTTGTATACAGCAGAAGATTAGATTTATTAAATATCTAATATCTTAGCATGTGTCATTTTATAGGTGTATTGAATCCATTGATATTAGGAGATATTAATGACCAGTGGTTGTTAATTCCTGTATTTTTCCAGGGTTATTTGTTGTGTGTTTCCCTCCTTTATATTTTGTTGGTGTGAGGTTATCTGTTGCCTGTATTTTTGTGGATGAAGCTAGAATTCGTGGGTTGAATGTTTTTTCTAGTACTTTTGGTAGGGCTAGATTTCTGGATAGGTGTTGCTTAGATCTGGTTTTGTCATTGGAATATCCTATGTTCTCCATTGACTTTGACTGAAAGCATTACTGCATATATTAGTCTGGGCTTGTATCAGTGGTCTTTTATTTTCTGTCTGTAGCACTTCTGGCCAGGAACTTCTGACTTTCATATTTTCCATTGAGAAATCAGGTGAAATTCTGATAGGTCTACCTTTATATTTTTTCTTTACGTTGTTCTTTTGTATGTCTTAACATTTGTTCTTTATTCTGTATGTTTTGTGTTTTGATTATTATATGGTGACTAGACTTTATTTTTTTGATCCAGTCTGTTTTTGTGCCCTGTAAGCATCTTGTACTTTCCTAGGGATATCCATCTTTAAGTTGGAAATGTTTACTTCTAAGTTTTTGTTTGGGAACATTTTTCTTCTATGAATATATTTCCCTATTAGATGAAGATCTTTTCTTTCTTCTATCCTAAATATTCTAAGTTGTGGTATTTTCATGGTCACCCAAATCCCCTGGATATTTTGTGATAAGAATTTGCTGAATTAGATGTTTTCTTTGACCAATGAATCTATTTCTTCTATAGTATCTTCAACCCTGAAAATATCTCTTCCATATCTTGTATTCTGTTGACTATACTTGCCTCTGTTGTTCCCATTCATTTGCCCATAATATTAGGCAAAACTATTTAAATTAAAAATAAATGGATAAAATTAGATAAAATAGAAAGGCTCTTCAACAAATGGTGCTGGCATAACTGACTTCAACAAGTAGAACAATGAAAATAGATTCATATCTTTAGCCATGCACAAAATGTCCTATTAGATTAAATAGCTCATTATAACTATGACCACACTGAACCTGATAGAAGAGAATGTAGAACATAGACTTAATACATGGGTACAGAAGACCACTTCATAATATAACATTAGCACAGACATTGAGAGAAACAATAAATAAATGGAACCTCCTGAAACTGAGAAGATTCTCTAAGGCAAAGGGCAGTGCCAATAAGACAAATAGGCAGATTACTGAATAGAAAAATATCTTTACTAAACCCACATCAGACAGAGGACTCCAAAATATATAAAGGACTCAAGAAATTAGACATCAAAATTTCAAATAACCCAATTATAAATGGGGTATAGAATTAAGTAGAGAATTCTCAACAGAAGACCTTCTGAGAGACAAAAGACACTTAAGGAAATATATAGCATCCTTAGTCATCAGTGAAATGTGGTTCAAAACAACACTGAAATAGTTTACTTGAACTAGTCAGAGCTCACCAACTCCAGGAAGACAGGGAAGAAAACAACATCGATCTTAATTAGTCCCTCTCAATTTGGGTGACAGCTACATGACTGAGGAAGACTGTGGGGCCACTATCAGTGGCAACAGTATTCCTCCCTACTGCTTGAACTCTTTTTTCTAGAACCTATTTTCTTTGGGTGAATACTTTGCTCAACCTAGATACAGTGGGGTGGACTTAGGACCTTTGCCAAAGCATTGTGCCTTACCCTCTCTGAGGAGTGAATAGGGGTTTTGGGTTGAGGTAGGAGGAGGAGAAGGGAGGAGGGGAGAGAGTGTGAACTGAGGTTAGTATGTAAAATGATGAAAAATATTTTGCTTTCTTTTTTAAAAAAATAATATAAAAACATTAAAAAAATCCTTAGCCATTAGGGAAATGCAAATCAAAATGACTTTTAAATACCATCTTACACTTGTCACTATGGTTAAGATAAAAAACACTGATGATACATTTTGCTCTTTAGGATGCAGTGTAATGGCAAAACTCCTTCATTGCTGGTGTGAGTACAAACTTAAAAAGCCAGTTTGCAAATCGGTATAGTTGTTTCTCAGAAAATTGGGAATCATTTTACCTCAAGGATCAGCACTAGAACTCTTTGTCATATATTCAAAGGGAACAGACCCATAACACAAGGACATTTGCTCAACTATGTTCATATCAGCATTATTAGTAATAGTCAAAATGTGGAAACAACATAGATCCATCAGAACTGACAATTTGATAAAAAAATATTGTACATTTACAGAATGAAGTACCACTAAGACGTAAAATACAATGACATCTTGAACTTTGAAGACAAATGGATGAAACCAAAAAAAAAAAAAGCCACCCTGAGTGAGGTAATCCAGACACAGAAATACAAAGAAGGTATATACTCGTACCTAAATGGATATTAGATGTAAAGCTAAGGATAACCAGTTTGCAATCCACAGACACAAAAAAGCTAGGTATCTATGAGAACTCTAAGAGACTCGTACATGGATACCCCTGCAAGTGAGAAATAGATAAGAACACTTAAGAAAATTAGGAGCTTTGGGTGGGGGTAGAAGGAAATGGAGAAGATTATCATGGGGTAACAGAATGGTCAAGATGGTAGAAAGACTAAGAGACAGGGCAGAAAAAAAGGATGAATTTTGATTATGGGAGCAATTATGGGACTAGAAACACAGAGGGCATTAGGGAAATTCTCTTGATCCACAAGGATGACCCTAAGCTATTCTGGAGAGGGACCTGAGGTGGCCTTTCCCTGTAATCTGGTTGATGTCTACCTTAACTTTCACTAACAGAACACCATCCAGGAACTGATGAGAATAGATAAAGTGATCCACAGCTAACAGTGAACCAAACTCCAGGAGTCCAAACCAAGAGATGAAGGAGCAATAATCTGAGCAAAGGGGTAATATCATGATAGGGTACCACCAGAAGCAGCTGAATTGAGCTTGTTGGAACTGACTTAAACCAGTCGGACAGCTAGAAACGTGCATAGGCCCAAACTAGGCCCTCTTAAAGTGGGTGATAGTTTTATGGTTTGGGAAGTCTGTGGGACCACTGGCAGTGAGACCAGGATCTAACCCTAGTGTTTGAAGTGACATTGTGGAGCCCATTGTCTTTGGTGTGATACATTATTCAACTTTGATATGGGAGGAAGGTCTTGGTCCTGCCTCAAAGTGATGTGTCAGACTTTGTTGACTCCACAATTGAAGCCCCTTCCTTTCTGAGGCGTTATTGGGGGAAGGGTGGGTAGAAATTGTTGGGAGTGGAAGAAGTGGACGGAGCAGATTCTGGGATTGGTATGTAAAATGAGAAAGAATGTGTTCAAAAAACGAAAAATAAACACTTTAAAAAAAGGAAATGAAATAAACCAATATCATAGCATTTACATCCCACTCTGGTTTTGAAACAATCAGTTTATTGCACATTTTTCAAGAATAGAAGAGTCCCAGAAACAGCTGCATCATGAACCACGCTAAAATGGGGTCCATCTTCCTGAAAACTGTACTGATGGTGCTTGCTCAGTTATTCCTTCTACATGCTCTTGCAACTTTTAGAATAATGGCAGATCTACAGAATGATCTGCAGGTTGCTATTATATAAGAGGGAGTTCTGATGACTCCTCAATTTTAACTTATTTAATGTTTAATTAAGGTAACTCATTTACATATTTAGTGGTTCAGTCCATTATCATAATGCCCATTATCTTGGTATGTAGGCAGATAAGGTGTAATGGCCAGGAGTCCTACCTCTTGAATGAATCAGGAATTTGTCTGAGACATAGAGTAGAATTCTCAGT
This sequence comes from Alexandromys oeconomus, assembly GCA_963919705.1. Classification (NCBI taxonomy): domain Eukaryota; kingdom Metazoa; phylum Chordata; class Mammalia; order Rodentia; family Cricetidae; genus Alexandromys; species Alexandromys oeconomus. The sequence continues at coordinate 6,563,788 of CAWTZB010000260.1, read as the reverse complement.
ATAGGAAACCTGGAAGCCTGACCCCAAAATGGCACAATTTCTCCCAAAATGACATACCAACTCAAAAAGTCACATCTCCTTATAATGTCCTATAAGATTATGGGGCCAATTATATTAAAAGAAGCATAGCTAACATCTCAATTTTAGTCTGATTTTATAAAAAAATAAAAAATAAAATGCTTATATGCTTCAGTGTATTAATTTGGGTTCACCTCTTACAAGCCAAAAGGACTCCAGATAACTACTGAAATAAACAATTTGTTTCACAATTGATTATTTGCCGTAGTCTTCAGATTGGGATCTATCTCTTCCTCACACATTTTCTCTCATTCTCTGCCTCCCCTGTTCTTGGGTTTTTACCTCCCTCATTACCAGGTACATGGGCCTAAAAGTTTAAATATTCATCCACATAAAGACTTTCTTAAGTGTCCTATTTTACTTTTTTCCCCTAGTTTATTTGTTGTATGATACCGAAAATCAAATGTTAATTGCTCCATCAAATAGCTTCCAGTGTTCCCTCACAATTTGCATTTTTGGACCAGTTTGAATTTGCTCACCCAAGTAGTCCTGCCTTATAAATTGTTCCAAGTGAAGTCCACTTGTCCCTATTCCTAGAATTTTTCTCAAAACCTTGTCAGGTAATGAACATCCTCCTGTTTCTGGCCTAAACCAGCATTCCAGTTTCCTTTGTCCCCACCCAACATGAATGAGGTCAGTGTCATCAGGAGGTAATCATAGACAAGGTTGCACATTGCTTCTTAACATTTATATATTATAAAAAATAAGGCTGGAATCCTAGCTTTCAAACCTGAGAAAAGTGGCTGAGGTGCCTATTTAAAATACAAAGCAGAGTTTATCCATAAGATTTTGCCTGCATCCTTCAGTTCCTACCTTTTACAGGATACTTGTGGCAGGCATTTCATTTCACCTACCATACATATTGCATCCTTGGGGTTCTCATTCCCTTTCCCAGCTGCTCTTCTGTGTATAATCCAACTATTTTTGTCACATGAGCTTTTCATCTCCCCTTTTGCTTCCTTGTGGTTACAATGATCCCAACATTGTCCTAATCATAATACCACTGAGTCATTGAATCTCAGAAGGGAAAATCTTCCCCCAAACTGTTCACCCTCCTTAGAATTTGATCCTAGTGTCCTCACCATAGTCATTTCTGTTATCAAAGGTGACTTTTTTACAAGTAATTTATGTTAAAATGTTTGGTGTATATAATTTACATTGTGCCAGAAAAAAAAAAAACTTTGTTATCACAGATTTCACAGAACATAAATTCAGAAAGCATTATGTGAAATCGAGAGGGGCCATATAAAGGAGAACTGAATTTTGTCTGTACCTGTTGTTGCACTGTCTCATGTGGTCTCTGTGCCCCCTGCTGGTTCTGGGCACTGCTGCAGGGAGGTTTGTGTCAGGGTTCACACAGAAATCGTCTCAATGTGTTTTTAGAACAGTAATAAATGGCAGTGTCTTCAACTCTTAAGCTGTTCATTTGCTTAATAATGCTTTTGGAATCATCTCTTGAGATGATGACTCTGCCTTTCACAGACTCTGCATACTGTGTTGCATAATTATCAGTTTTGTGTTTAATCACTCCAACCCACTCTGGGCTCTTCCCTGGTGCCTGGCGGAACCAGTGCATCCAGTAGTTACTGAATGTAAATCCAGAGGCTGCACAGGAGTTTTAGGGACCCTCCAGGCTTTACCAAGCCTCCCCCAGTCTCCACCAGCTGCACATCACACTGGACACCTGCAAACACAGAGAATCTTGTCAGAACACTCTAATATGTCTATTGTCACTCTCGCTTATATTTGCATCTCTCTTAATCTATACATTACCTTTGAAAAGAGCAAAAAGGAGAATCCAGCTTAGCCTCAAGTCCATCTTAGATGTTGTGTGTTCAGGGCTGACCACAAAATGGGAGGATTTCTGAGTGTAGACCTGTTTGACTCTGTCAGAACTGTAGGGTCCTGGGTTGTTTTCATGCACAGAAGAGAAAATTATTTGCATATCTTCATGCTATATGAGGAACAGAGTGATATCCAACTTAGAGGAGACAGTTGTGGTACATATGTCTGAAATAAGCACTGAACTAGCATTTGTACAATCAAATTATCACTTATTGTCTCAGGGACATAGCTTATTTGGAAGAGGATGTTTTCCATACCCCCTGCATGATAGGCAAGCCATTGGGTCAGGAGAAACATAGGGTTGGGTTGATAATTGTCTATATCAAATGGTGGATCTAGAAAAAAAAAGAAGAAAGTAACAAAAAAGAATAGTTGCTTGCTATGAGTTTACAGCTTTGTATTTTAATATCAGTTATCAGTCTTACTTCATTATTAATGAATAAATATATTTGTAAACTACTTAACTGCCTTTGAGTGAATTATAATCAGTGGTATAGTAAGTATATCATGCTGACATCTCTGAAAATGATTACCCCCTAAAATGAAAGAACTACTATTGATTACTTTTGAACAATCATAAAACATATCTTGAATATATCTGTTTTTTATTTAGTTCCTCAATGTCTAATGATTCACACCAACCACAGAGACCTGTTCTTTCCCTATCACAGTGCTATTCCAAGACCTTTGGTGATCTCTCAAAAACCCCAAGGTGGTTTATTTTATTCCTTGCCACATCCTTCTACCCTGGTACCTCAAATGTTAGCCCTTTTCACACCATCAGCTAAGTCTACTCATCCACACTCAACGATCCACTTGGGGCCTTAGAGACTTCCCTGAGTTTCACCACCAGCTAGTCCAGCTTTTTCCTCTTCCACAGTGTACTTGCTTCCTGAGACTGTATCCTACATGCCATCATATCATTTTTGCAATTTCCCCCATCTTAGACAATCTTCGCTATGTTCATGTTTCTCTGTACTGTTGTTTAGAAATTATTCTTATTTATCTGGTAGGCCTTTTTTCTTCAAAGTTCTTGCTTCTTAGTGCTCACATGCAGACTTGATTTTTTTCAGAGTTTTTCTTTCCCATGCCTTCTATAGCAGAATAGTATTTGTTTTTCTCCTGCATTCTCAAGCATCATACTTATAACCTCAAATAAAAGTTCTAACACCTTCATTAACAAACTTTTTGCTTTTTAGTTACAGGTGGAAACATAACAATTTACAAAAAAGAAATGATGCTGTGATGCCCAAGTAAAGTGGATACACCCTCAATTAAAACCCTACACGTAAGTCTCAGGAAATGCCTTGAAGATGGGATAGAAAGATTGTAATATCTTCAGGATAAGGATTTTGGTATGAGATCATATTTTTTACACATGAGAAGGGATCTGAACCCATAAAATCTTCACAATATCTATGTCTAAAGTAGATTTCCAAGGCATAAAAGGAAATCTCTAGTGTTCCCACTTCTAAAGGAAGAACTACAGGTTTTCTATATCTTGAAGAAATAAGTTTTCTTCAAGAAGAAGCACTTTGATGGGTAAATAAATACCAAGTGACTACATTAGACTCATGTTTATATATGTAAATAAAACCAAAAAGCAGGGAGTATTATTATTTTCTAGAATACACTTGTCCTTTTTCCAGGTACCTTAGCCCTGTGTGAGCATAAAATTTTGCCGTCTTCCAGTAAGTAGATTATAAGACTATTTCTCTTGATTAGATTAATTTTTCCCTAGAGATTTGAAGAATATTTGAGTTTTGACCCTTAGAGGCTGGTATTGTCAAGATCTTAAGTTCCCTTGAATACTTCAAGAAGTCTCTTAATTTCACATAGATTGCAAGTCATGATGAAATATTATTTCTCATGTTCTACAAAAAATCCATTATTTGTATGCAAATGGATGGAAATAGAAAACACAATCCTAGAGAAGCTAAATAAGAAGGTGAACCCAAAGACAAACATATAGTTATCCTTCTGGATATTGGAAGTAGACAAGATTGCTAGGCAAAAATTGAGAGATTGAGGGTGGGGTGAGGTAGGGGTAAAGGAGGATGGGGAGAGAAGTGAGAAGGGGAGGATGGGTGAAGCTTGGGGGAATGGGATGGAGGAAGGGTGGATGTAGGAGCAGGGAAGTATATATCTTAATTAAGGGAACCATTTTAGGGTTGGCAAGAGACTTGACTCTAGAGGGGTTCCCGGGTGTCCAAGGAGATGTCCCCAGCTTGTTCCTTGGGCAGCTGAGGAGAGGGTACCTGAACTGGACCTATCCTATAGCCACACTGATGAATATCTTGCATATCACCATAGAAACTTCATCTGGCGATGGATGAAGCTAGAGACAAAGACCCACACTGGAGCACTAGACTGAGCACCCAAGGTCCAAATGAGGAATAGAAGGATGGAAAACATGAGCAAGGAAGTCAGAACCGTGAGTGGTGTGCCCACCCACTGAGATGGTGGGGCTGATCTAATGGGAGCTCACCAAGGACAGCTGGACTGGGACTGATGGAGCATGTGATCAAACCAGACTCTCTGAATGTCTCGGTATCCAGGCTGTGCTGGCTGCAATAACTATAGCACATGAGGGCTGACTGAGAAGCCAAGGACAGTGATACTGGGTTTTGATCCTACAGCATGTACTGGCTTTGTGGGAGCCTAGTCTGTTTGGATGTTTACCTCTCTAGAGCTGGATGGGGGGGGGGACCTTGGACTTCCCACAGGGCAGGGAATCCTGACTGCTCTTTGGACTGGAGAGGGAGGGGGAGGGGAATGGGAAGACTTGGAAAATTAAATAAAAAAATACATTATTTAATATAAGATAGTGCTACTGATAACTAGATTTTATTAAATGAAAGAATAAAAAGAAGATAAATCTAATATTAACTAATAAATTTACCTTATTGCTTAAAAACACACAAGAAAATTAAATTTATTATTTCTTCTTTGAATCTCTAATAGTGAGTAGATCACATATACTTTTAGGTAATACTGTGATTTAGAAAGCACCTATGGATGCTAATTTGCCATGTTAGCTCTTAAAGACTTAGTATCAAAGAGGAATAAAATATTTTCTTCTATCTTGGCCAGAGGGAAGGTACAAGCTATGATTTGGAAAAAAAAATTACTCAGTAGCACATCTTGTCAAAGAATTATCTTTTCAATGATTCAATTGTTCAAAACCCTCTCAGAATATCTCTTCCACATGCAATCTGCAGTTACTCCACACTTCAAAATTTCTTCTCAAGCAGATATCAGACATTTCTTTGAACCACATTCTTACAGGTACTTGAATGATACCTTCCCACTACCTTAGAGAGTCCCTTCAATTTAGAGACTTGAAATTCAGTGTTTGTCTGCCCTCTGGTCAGTCTCTACTATACAGTTGGAGTATATAAGAGTATGCTTTATAAAGACACTGATACTTTAGACAGCATTTCAAATTCAACATAACTTTGCATAACCTCATGCATGCCACAATATATTCCCCACATGATTGTATACACATTAAGCACATGACATTCATATATTTAAAAGGGATGGAATCTGTGCTACTCAAACATGAGGAGTTATAATTGTTCTGAGCTAAAGACATTTGTCACTGACATCAAAGCTGTTGTGATCCAGCTGCCCTCACTCCCCCTGACTGACAGCAGAACTTCCTCGTGGTCTGTAATTGACAAGGATGTTTGTGTTCTTCTGGCCGGTGGGTCTCCACAGAAAGAGTAGAGGTATAAAAGGTTGCTGGGCAAAATAAAGGTTGTTGTTCTTCCACCTGAAAAGAAGCCTCCGTGTCTCAATCCCAGCACCCCCCTGCCTGTCTTGGTATCCAGGCTGTGCTGGCTGCAATAACTATAATATTTATTCAATATTAAAGGCTATTTAGAATAAACATGAAAAAAATGAACTGAGAAAGGTGATGCTGTATAAGTAGAGGTTCTTGTTCTGCAAAGGCTAAAGACTGTAGTGCAAGATACTGGGATTAGAATAGAATCATAGAAAGAATGTAGATAAAACTCAGACCAGTGACTTAAAAGCACACCTGAAAGTTCTAGACCAAAATCACATCAAAATATATCTTCCTCCATGATCAGGTTTGATTCATCCCATAGTTGTAGAGATGGTTCAACATATGAAGATCTAGCAATGTAATCCACCATATAAATAAACTGTGGGAAAAATATGATCATTTCATTAGTGTTTAAAAAGCATTCAGCAAAATCCAACACCTCCTCATGATAAAGGTCTTGGAGAGATCAGAAACAAAAGAAACATATCTAAACACAATAAAAGCGATATAAAACAAGCTGACAGCCAACATCAAATTAAGTGGAGAGAAACTCAAAGTGATTTCACTAAAATTAGGAAAAAAAAGACAAGGCTGCACTTTCTCTATGTATCCCTTCAACACAGTTCTTGAAGTTCTGATTAGAGCAATATGATAAAAAAAAAAGGGAGATCAGGGGATTCTCATTGGAAAGGTAGAAGTGAAATTTTCATCATTTGCAGATAGTATAATAGTATATATAAGTGTACTCAAAAACCCTACCAGCAAACTCCTACAGCTGATGGATACCTTCAGTAATGTGGAACAGTACAAAACCAACTCAAAAAAAAAAAAGAGTAGCCCTTCATATACAAATGATAATGAAGCCGAGAAAAAAAATCAGCAAAATTTCAGCTCTTCAGAATAGTCACAGATATCATAAAATATCAATGAGGATACTAAGAAAGACTTACATAGATCTAATCTATATGGGAAGTAGAAAAAGACAAGATGTCCTGAGTAAATTGGGGGCATGGGGGACCTTGGAGTCGTGTTGAAGCAAGAGGGGAGAGGCTGGGAGGGGAGCAGAGAAGAATGTAGAGTTCAATAACAAGCAATTTAGAAAATTCCAAACAACAACAAAACAGAGACAAGAGAAGTTTCCTAGTCTCTTGTCTGTCATGCCAGCTGCAGTAGTGATGTGTGTCTCCTGACAAAATTTTGTGGGATGGAGTCAGCAGTCAACTTCCATGTACTGGCAGCATTCATTAAGCTGAGCATGCTGGAGGCTGACATAACAATTTAAGGTTCATCTCATGGAATCACAAAGCAAAATGTGCTAAGTAAAACAGATCCAGATAGGGAAAAAAATCTAAACAGGTTACACTGTATTTGAAAATATACATAGCCTTGGTAGAGAAAAGAAAAGGAGCATATAATTATATGTTTAAAAATAGTTTAAAATATTCATTAGTATGGCCACTTCAGGCTCTCTCTCCTCAGCTGCCCAAAGATGTAGTTGGGGACATCTCTCTGGACACCTGGGAATCCCTCTAGAGTCAAGGCTCTTGCCAACCCTAAGATGGCTCCCTTATTTAAGAAATATACCTCCCTGCTCCCATATCCACCCTTCATTTATCCCAAACATCCCATTCCCCCAAGCTCTCCCCATCCTCCACTTCTCACTTGTCTCTCTCTATCTCCCCTTTCCCCCATCCCACCCCACCCCCCAGTTCCCAATTTTTGCCCAGCAATCTTGTCTACTTCCAATATCCAGGAGGATAACTATATGTTTTTCTTTGGGTTCACCTTCTTCTTTAGCTTCTCTAGGATCGGGAATTCTAGGCTCAATGTCCTATATTTTTGGCTAAAAACCAGTTATGAGTGAGTACATCCCATGTTCACCTTTTGGGTGTGGGTTACCTCACTCAGGATAGTGTTTTCTATTTCCATCCATTTGCATGCAAAATTAAAGAAGTCATTGTTTTTTACCGCTGAGTAGTACTGTAATATGTATATATTCCACACTTTCTTCATCCATTCTTCCATGGAAGGGCATCTAGGTTGTTTCCAAGTTCTCTCCACTAATGAATATCTTGCATTTCATCATAGAACCTTCACCTGGCAATGGATGGAGATAGAGACAGAGACCCACATTGGAGCAATGGACTGAGCTCCCATGGTCCAAATGAGGAACAGAAGGAGTGAGAACATGAGCAAGGAAGACAAGACCGCTAAAGGGGCACCCACCCACCGAGACAGTGGGGATGATCTATTGGGAGCTCACCAAGGCCAGCTAGACTAGGACTGAAAAAGCAGGGGATAAAACCTTACTCTCTGAATACAGTGGACAATGAGGGCTGCTGAGAAGCCAAGGACAATGGCACTGTTTTTTTTTTTGTTTGTTTGTTTGTTTGTTTTTGTTTTTTCAAGACAGGGTTTCTCCATAGTTTTTGGTTCCTGTCCTGGAACTAGCTTTTGTAGACCAGGCTGGCCTCGAACTCACAGAGATCCGCCTGCCTCTGCCTCCCGAGTGCTGGGATTAAAGGCGTGCACCACCACCGCCCGGCTGGCACTGGGATTTGATTCTACTGCATGTACCGGCTTTGTGGGAGCCTAGTCTGTTTGGATGTTTACCTCTCTAGACCTGGATGGAGGGGGGAGGACCTTGGACTTCCCACAGGGCAGGGAATCCTGACTGCTCTTTGGACTGGAGAGGGAGGGAGAGGGGAGTGAGGCATGGAGAGTGGGGGAAGAGGGAGGGAAAAGGGAGGCGGGGAGGAGGCAGAAAATTTTAATAAAAAAATATTAAATTAAAAATAAAGTTTAAAAATCTTGAAGTCCTTAAATAAGGGATAAATTAATAAATAATATAATACGGCACGTAAAGATGGGAAATACAAAGATACTGAATCCTGTATGTTATTGTGTTGTTTTTCAAATTTTTGACTGCTGATAAAGGTTCAAATAGCTGGTAAGAATAATTGAAATATAAAACTTGCCTGATTATGCAAAACTATATACTTTAGAAATATCTTGAAAACAAAATGTTAAGTCAAAAGCTGTGTTGCTTTGTGGAATAGCTTATGCTTTTATTTCCACAGGAAATTAAAGTCTGTATATTCATTCCAAGTTGATAAGGTTTACGTTTGATCGAGGAAGATGCCCTGAAAACCCTGGCTACAGATATAATGAAATAACCAAGAAAAACTACAAAACACATTATGTATATTTTAACTCTTCAAACATAAAATATAAAATCATCTTTGGCTTACACATGTTCAAAACACAATCTATACTTGCCTTAGTACAGATATCTATGTTACCTCTAAAGTTTTTTTCTTTTTTTTTTTTTTTTGTGTATTCACACCAAGCAGACTAGACATGAATGGAAACAAATGGCCAAGGTGATTCAGCCACTGAAAATGCCTCTATTGCATTTTCCTCCCAGTGCTCAGAGTTCTGCATCTAGATCAGCCCCAAAGTTGTTGACTGAGTAGGTGCAGACTCATAGAGTATGACTTGACAATTACCATAATTGTTTTTTCACATTTTCTCAATTATGCCAATGCCCTAAGTAATCAAAGGCAGTCTAGAAAAAAAAAACACATGCACATTCTCAAAATATGGGTTATAGATGTTTGTCTTTATAAAGAGGATGGTTATAAATTATTATTTCTTATGGTCAAACAAAGCAAAACAAAACAACAAAAACTTAGCATTGGATTTAAATTGAAAGATATCTTTCTAAAGCAAACAAAAATATAGACATAACACAGAAATGATCAGATAAAAGGGCAAGATATTGAATCTACTTTAATCCAAGGTAACTATATAGCTATTAATCTCAAAATGTTTTGCACACACACACATATTTGTTATTTTTTGTTTAAATAAAGAAGAACCATGTCAATGGAGGTGGTCACTGATAAAGATCTAGTAAATTTATGTTGTACCATAGAGGGGGTCCAGAACCAGCATCACTCCATTCTCTGATGTCCTTTTGAAAACTTGATAAATTCCTTATAGGACTGTGAAGTGGCAAAGGGACAATCAGAATGATTATGTCTGTGGAAGTCTCCAGGTCAATAATCTCTGTTATTTTAATCGAGGGCAGCTTCCTGCTCCTCCTGGGTTTCTTTTTTTTTTTTTTTTTTTTTTTTTTTTTTTACTGAGAATAGGAAAAAAAAAAGTTTCCGCCTCCTCCCAGCCTCCCATTTCCCTCCCCCTCCCCCCACTCTTCTCCCCCTCCCCCCGCTCTTCTCCCCCCTCCCCCCACTCTTCTCCCCCTCCCTCTCCAATCCAAAGAGCAGTCAGGGTTCCCTACCCTGTGGAAAGTCCAAGGTCCTCCCCCCTCCGGGAGCCTAGCCAGTTTGGATGTTCACCTTCCTGGGTTTCTAACATGCTCAGGATGTGGTTGTAACACTGTGTCTGGCACAGTAATAAACCGCAGAGTCCTCAGATGTCAGGCTGCTGAGCTCCATGTAGGCTGTGCTGGAGGATTTGTCTGCAGTCAGTGTGGCCTTGCCCTGGAACTTCTGTGCATAGCCAGTGCCACCATTACTAGGATTAATATATCCAATCCACTCTAGGCCCTCTCCAGGTCTCTGCTTCATCCAGTTAATATTATAGTCAGTGAAAGTGTAGCCAGCAGCCTTGCAGGAGATCTTCACTGCAGACCCAGGGCTCTTAAGCTCAGCCCCAGACTGCTGTAGCAGGACCTGGGATCGCACACCTGTGGAGAAAAAAATGAATAAATGTCACTGTTACCAGAGTGTATAGACCATATTTATTTCTGGAACTGGAGAGCCACTTACATACAGAAGCAGACACCAGGAAGGAGATGACCAATGTCCATTCCATGGTGAGGACTTCTGTGCTCAGTGACTGCAGAGAGCACACCGTGATAATCTGTTGTGGGTGGACACCTTTGTATCTACAATCATAGATTCACATTGTTTGCATATTCATGAGGCATGGTACTTCTTAGATAAGGACCTAGCCCAGATAGTTTAGTCAAAAGGATCCTGAGGTATAAGTCCTCATCCTGTCTGAGGTGATAGCCATTACTGAGGGCTGTGGTGAACATATAGTTAATAGAAAAGGCTTAATCATTCAGCTTAAAAATGGAATCCCAATGTGAGACATTTAAAACTTTTCCTAAAAATATTGATTTTTAGGTGGTGATAGTGAAATGGATAATTGTGAATGGAAGTTAAAGAATTCTCAATTTAGGAGAATTTGTAATCTTTTTAAATGTACAAGGAATTAATAATTCTTTTGCAACAGGTTTAAGATATATGTTACTGGGAATGTTTTCTTTAAATTCTTTTCTTTTTATCTACTTGTTTGCTTTCTATAAAGAGAAGGAATGGTTGTAGAATTGAGAAGTAGGAATGTGGGAAGGATCTGAAAATAGGCACAAAAACTGTGATCAGAATAAAATATTGTTTAAAAAACTATGTTTTACAAAAACCAAAAATAAATAAGTGAATTTTACTAGTATAAATGAAAAAAATGAAAAAGTAGATCACTGTTTAACAAAAACCTTTTATTGTGTTTGAAAATTAGGGATTTTATATAATAACTGTATCAGGTGTTGTTCTACTAATAAAGGAGCCCACAAATGCTAGAGAGATCATTCCACTCCTCATCTCATTTCTGTCTTGTTGATTATTGGCTCCATTTTGCCCCCTGCTGGTCCTGAGCTCCCCTGCAATTTGCTATGTCATGATTTACTCTTAAGTTTCAGGGTCTCTCTTGCACAATAACATAGTCATGCTACTTCAGTGCTCACAGAGATTGGCTCTTGTTTTCTTGGAGATACTGAAGGGATGTGCCACACTCTGTACCACTATTGTTATACATACACTGCTTAATGCCATGATATTTACTCATGACAAGTGAATTCATACCCACAGTATTCACTAGCACTACAGACTCACTGTAAAGAATTATTGCATGTTAAATGACAGCTGACAGGAAAAATAAGCATCTTTTTTTTTTTGCTCATATTTTTCAGGGAATCATATAGTTGGTCTAGACTAATTACCTTGTGAGACACTTGTCATAAGTTTCCAGGTTAGAGTCCTTGGTTTTTGGGGCACTGTGTGCTTTTCAGTTCTTGATAAAAACAAGTCACTTCCTGAGGCAGTGAAGCTTACAGGCCATCTCTGTTTCTTTATATTTCCTGTAAGTCCATGAAAGATATAGAAGCTTGAGAGAACAATTGGTCATAGACATTAATATTTTATGTACAAACTTTCAAATATCATAATATGCTGTTAAATACCATTTCTACAATCATAGCAACTGCTATTATAATCTTGTTTTGATAAGAGTCTTGATTTGATATGATTGTTCACCATATAATTGTCACATTATCAGTCTTGCTGAGTTCCCCTTATCCTGGCCTAGTTAAAATTCAGTTCTCACTGACTATAATAGGGACACTTTGGCTTGTTAAGAAAGAAATGCTGTTTACAGGGATTATATCAATTGGACTAATGTGGGATGTTTTTTTTTTTAAGAAACATTTGTCCAAATCTTCAAAAAATGGCTTATTTCAAGTTCATTAAATATTGCTCATATATTTACCTCTTTTCTTTGGCATACCTGGGAGATACTTAGAAATTAATTTACAGACTCCTGATGTCCATAGTGTGCCCAACCTGCAGGTTCATTGTTGTAGTTGTTGGTCACTAGCAGCCATCTCTGATGACCCTCACTCTGGCATTAGGGAACAGACAATAGATCTCTTGGTTTTGGTGTTAACATTGTGCTTTGGAATGAGTTGTGTTTTTCTAGATATCAGTAATCCCATATTCTACAGTTGGTTTGTTCTCCAAATTTTCTTCAGAGGTAACAAAAATATTATTTAAAAAAGGCTCAGATATGAACCTGTAGATTCTCTTTTTCTTTTGCATATATATGAAATCTGTAATCTTTGATATTAAAACAACAGCAAACTTTGCTTCTACCATTGATATGTCTCTAATTAACAGGTAAAAGTTTCCAGCTTCCCTATAGTCAACAGCAACAAAGAGTTCTATTTTAGTAAGCATGGAACCAATATAAACAAGAAAATATCTATAAAAAGCAGAAAACTGTGAATAAGAATTTTTTGTCAATGGAGTGCAGGTAGAACAGAGACTGAAGATGACAGCAATTGGTGTGTATACTGTCATCTCTCAGACTTTTTGACAAGCTGGGGTATAAGAAACACCTTCAGCAGAACAATTGCAAGAAACATTAAGGCATAAAGTAATCTTTAGAAAGATGCAAATTTCCAATATGCATTTGTGAAAAATGTTAATTGTTTCCACCCTATTAGGGCACTAAAACATTGGAAGCTAGAAACAGTAGACATCTTGTTTGCCTCTTCTATTAACTCAATCCTTCTTCCCAATCCTTAGTTTGCTCGTCCAGCCTATACTTCATGCCTAGCTACTGGCCAATCATCATTTTTATTAAAAAGAAGAGTAACACATTTTTACAATGTACAGGATTATCCCAAAGCATTAAAAAGGTACAGATAAGAACCACCTAATTCCACACACTGTGAAATCCCATACAAATGCAAACTTAGAAGCAAAGGAACTTTAGGTTAAAATAAGAGATATATAAATAAACAAATAAATAAAATGACAAAAAAACACATGATATAATGGGACTAGGAGCCTCTAAAATGGTTTTCAATTGGATAACTGATGACTATCTTTTGCAGGTCAAACAACTTATTCTTAATGAAGTTGGTTTCCTAAGTTAGACTCCCTCGTAGAGAAGTTTTTTTTTTTTTTCATTTGCAAGGGGTTATCTATTGGATATAGCTTATGTGTTAGGAATGAGAATATGTCATCTTCCCCATTTAGATATAAGATCCCATCTTGTGCATATCCATGCAGGCTCTGTGCATGTTTCTTCAGTTTCTCTGAATTTATTTGTGCAACTATACTATTTATCTAAAGGGCCTTTTATTCTTGGCACTTCTACCACCCCTGACATTCATACTCTTTTTATATCTTCTTCAGTGTTTCCTGAGCCTTGATAAGATGTCATGAAGCCATATAATGTGGTGCTAATTGTCTATGGTTTCTCCATCTCAGAATATTATCTGATTGTGGGCCTCTGTATGTGTTCACATCTGTTGGAGAAGGTAGCTTCTCTTATTATGGCTGAGCAAGGCAATAATCTTTGAGTGCAGCAGAATATCGTTGGGAGTGGTTTTATTGCAATCATCTTTTTATAGAACGACAATATTTACTTTTATATTATATTCCTTGACTATCTAGTCTCAGATTTCTGGTTACTCAAGTAGTGTAGAATAGGAGGTCTATTTCTTGAATGGAACTAAATTAAATAAGATATTGTTGGTTACTCCCAAAAAAATTTCTTCCACCTTTGGCATACAGTATCTTACAGGCAAGATACAATTATAAATCAAAGGAGTTGTGGATTATGTTGATATTTTCTTTCTTCTACTGTATTATGTTTCCACACTACCTCTTTCCTCTTATTATCTCCCTTACTTTCATTTTCCTCAAATTTCCATTTTCATCCTCCCTTCCAGCTATCCTTCCAAACATCCACAGATGCTTACTATTTCCTGTTCCTACTGGAGACATATCTTCTCCATACCAATATCTTAAGACTTAAAGGTCTTTATTTTGAACCCATGTTTTCAATTCTGGCTGTGAATAATTTATTCTTGACAGCAGGCTCAAGAATAAAAACAGGAAATTAATGAAGTCTATATCAAACAAATTCACATATTTTTTTCTCATAGACTAGGTATTATCACTTTCATCTGCAATTAGAAATAGTAAAACAGCTCTTTTGTTAGAAATATAATTGTATAAACTGTTTGCTTATTGAATTTGCCTTGAGAGATACAGTAAGTTTAACAAGAAGGAGCAAGACCTGAATGGGTATAACAGATAGTGCTAATCCCAATGGTGAGATAAAGGCCACTACCTCAATTTGAGCCAGGTTTTAAGCAAGCATAATTTTTATTGGGGTTGTTTCAAGAGTTGACCAGTGACTGTCTCCTAAATTAGTTTAAAGAGAGCAATGCTGAAATTGGTGCCCTTTTAATAATTAGAATACAGGTTGTTTTAGAGAAAGGAGACAGTAAGTTTATAAAAAATAATCTCAGAAAACATCATATGATCAATATCCATGTAATTAAAAGGTTACAGGGATGGTCTCGGACTATTTATCAGCTGTATAAAGGATGGCTACAGATTTTTTTTAGTCAGTCTTATAGGCTGTTGAATTACCGAATGTGTTTATAAGTTTTTGAAGATCCTTCATAGAAATTTTTGTGTAACTTATGTAAACTATAATATCATCAGCAAATAGGCAGAGGTTGACATCTTTTCCTCCAATTTGTATCCCCTTATCTCCTTTTGTTGTCTTATTGCTCTAGCTAGAATCTCAAGTATTATATTAAATAGATATGGTGAGAGTGAACAACCTTGTCATGTTCCTGATTTCAATGGGATCACTAATGGGCCAATCAGTTTATAATTAATGTAGACCTCTGTGTGGTTTTCTGGAACTTAAAAGAGGCAGTACCTGGCAAGACAGAAAACCTGTCTAAACAGAAGGGTGCCCATGTGGATAACTGAATCCACATAAAGCCTAAGAGAGGTTAGGAAGTTATTTTACACAGAAAATAATAGCGTTAACTATGACTTATTGATAGTAGCTCTTTCTTGGGTGGCTCTGCTTGACAGAGGCAAATACTTGAGGGAGGTTGAAAAGGGAGGGGAGAGGTAGGGAGGGGAGCAGAGAAAAATGTAGAGCTCAATAAAAATCAATAAAAAAGAAACTCACTTATAACAAACCATATATTAATTACAAAAAAAGAGAGGCTTCCTGACTCAGCATTAGCTGCATAAACTTGCAGTTCTTTTTTTAAGAGGTCCTCTCACAATATACTTAAATGTTGTTGATGAAAAGCTGACTGCATGCTTTTGGTAGTTTCGGGGACCTTGAAACACCATAGAGTTGTGGCAATAAACGTGGCTTTTGCCAGTACATTCACCATTAGGCTAGAATCTCAGGAAGCTAAAACATGGGCTGGATCTAGTCATCAAAGCCACAGCTTTAATCCTACTCATATTGCTTAAAAAATTAAAGACTCATGTGGTTAGAAAAAGAGAGAGAGAGATATAAAGTGAAGATAGAGTCAAAGACAAAACCTCTAAATTATTTGCTGGGTGTTTAAAAATATATGGAGATTTGGAGAGGAAAAATAATAAAGTCCTTAAAAGAAAAAAGAAAAAAAAAAGAGTAGTTGGGTATGGTGGCACATACCTTTAATCCCAAAACTTGAGAGTAGAGGCAGGCAGATTTCAGTGAGTTCAAGTATAGCCTGGTCTACAGAGGGAGTTCCAGGACAGCCAAAGATACACAGAGAAACCTTGTCTTAAAATGCCAAAAATTAAAAGTAAAAATAAAAGAAATAGAATTTAAAATAAAGCCACCTAAAAATGAAAAATACACAGAGAGTTTGAATACTGTATATTGTTATGTTGTCTTTGAATTGCTTGACAGCTGAGGAAGAAGCAACAGTTGCTAAAAGACATTTGAATATCAATACTGAGGAATTAATAAAATATAAATATTGTGAAAATACCTTGACTTCAAAATTGAAAGCAAAATGTATGTAACTTTGGAGAAAAGATTTTGCTTTTCTTTTCACAGTAAATGAGAGGCTGTGGATTCATCCTGGATTAGAAACAATCAGGCTTAATCAAGGAAGACACCCTGAGAAATCTCCAATAGAAGCAGATGGCCCAGATGTCTGAATTCTACATCCAGAACAGCCTCAAGACTGCTGAATGAGATGATCAAGCTTCACGGGATACTCCAGTCAGGACATGTTAATAATTATAAACTTTCTTTAGGACCCCATAAGATTACAGCATCCCAATTTAGTAGGAAGTAGCCTGAAAAACTATGACCACATTTCCAAAAAATGGACTATACGAATTTTCTTTCGTTTAGAATGTTGGTTACAAAACAAAGGATATAAGATTCAGATTTCTTGTTCTTTAAAAATAAGGTGGGATTGCTGTGGGACAATGATTTTACCCTGTAAACATTTCTTTCTTGTACTTGTTTAATAAAATTCTAATTGGCTGATAGCCAGGCAGGAAGTATAGATGGAGTGACTGTTGCGGGAGGTCTTTCCGCCCCTCCAACCAACAGCTGCTGTGATACCAGCCCATTGGGGCATGGTCTCTCTCCCTTTAAAAAAGCGGCTACTTCCTCTGAATAGACTCCCTTCCTGGTTGTGCAGATGGCTGTTGTCTGGGACAGGGACCTGTAAGTTTTTTCCCTTTCAAATAAATAACACCCTATTAATCATAACTCCAAACTGGTGTGGCATTGTTCGTGACTTACGCCTTCATCTGGCGCCTGAACGTTTGGCTTTTAGGACCTCTCCTTCCCCCCGCTCTGCTGCCGGCCACAAATTCGGCTTGGCATGAGCCCTCCCTTCCTCAGCCACAGCCTGTGCCTTGCGGCCACTGTGTGGCCTGTGCCTTGCGGCAGCCTTGTAGCCTGTGCCTTGTGCGTGGAGCCAGCAGTTTAATATAAATTATCATGCACTGGTTTTTCTTGCTGCAATTCTTTATATTATTTTAGACACCTCAGATTGACTTCAAGTCCCCACGCACCCTATCGTCTGCCTCCCCATATGGATTTAAACTCCACAGGCCTGCGTAGTCTCTGCCTGTGTGGTTTACTCTTTTTTGAGTCGTTTTTAAATCTCCCTTGCAAGTACAGCTCTTAAGTGGTGTGAACCAGAGCATGCGGTTGCCGGTTGTGGAAGCTGCAAGCCCTCAGGGTGACTCTGTCACGTGGAGGCATACACGGCTTCCGGGTTACTCTTCTCTACTCCTGGATTCTGGGTTTATGGTTCCCTGTATGCCATTTTTTGTTTAGTTCGTGACTTAGGCCCCAGTGCCGAGTCCTAGATACACTCAGCCTTCAGGCCCATAATATCCAGAGAGGCTAGCCAGGCGGTGGTGGCGCACACCTTTAAACCCAGCACTCAGAAGGCAGAGACAGGCGGATTTTGGTGAGTTTGAGGCTAGCCAGTTCTACAAGAGCTAGTTCCAGAACAGGCTCCAAAAACAGAGGTCACCACTGGCAGGAACCATTCGGTGCAGGCAGGCCCTCAAAGAGGAACCCGTTTTCATTGTGACTTGGCAACAACACCACCTGCTGGATAATAGGTAGTATGGCAGTTTTTGTTTCCAACATGAATTTAACTGTTTGGGCTACCAATAGAATGGATCTTATCATGCAAGGTTTATATGACTATGAGGATAACTTAATTTACTGGCTATTAGGTTTTAGTATTCTTTTGCATATTCTATCATTTAGGAAGAATATGGCACTCCCAAGAACCATACTATCTTTACTAGAAACTCATGCAGGTCAGGAGATTCAGGATTCAAAAGAGGCAATAATAAAGACAATAATAAAAAAGACTTGAAATGATTGTAGAAATTATTGGAGCTGGTGAACAGAGTAATAAGGCACAAGGACAGGATCCAATGCCAACACCAGCTATTAGAACTGGCTTACCCAAGGTTTTAGCGGCATACCCTATACTTAATTCTGACAAAGCGTCAACTTCTAAAGGCTCAAAGGGAGTCAGAGAAGCTAGATGGACACCAATAGCAATGAATGATCTAAAAGAAATTAAGCAGGCTATTGTTAATTTTGGCTTGCCCAATACATATGTAAAGGAAATGATAAGGACTTGGGCTTCTAATGCTAGAGTTACCCCCTATGATTTTCATCAGTTAGTGTCTGCCGTTTTAGATAAGGGATTTTCCTTGATGTTTGGAATTTATTTCAGAGAAGAACCCAAACATATGGAATAGCAAGGCAGAGGAAAAGGTGTCGAGGTTTCCCAAGATCAAATTCTTGGTGCAGGAGAATATGCTGATCCACAGGTCCAAGCTCTTTATGATGATGAAGTACTGTGTCTATGTCACCAAGCAGCTTTAAATGCTTGGAATAGGATACAAGATCCAGCAAAAAGGGTTGAATCATATACCAGAATTAGGCAGGGACAGAGATAATCCTTTATTGACTTTTTGCAAAGACTAATTAAGGCTCTGGACATAGGGGTAACAGACCCAGAATCTAGACAAATACTTCTTGAATCTCTAGCTTTTGAGAATGCAAACATAGAATGCAAAAAGATAATTGGGCCTTTAAAGTCTAGATCAGCACCTATGGATGAAGGGATTCAGCATATGATGAATGTTGAGACGTTTAGCTATAATGATGAATCTTGGGTAGGAGAAGCAGTTTCCACAGCAATGAGGAGACATCAAACTGCCAGGTGTTTTAATTGTGGTAAATTAGGACATCTGAAAAGGGATTGCAAGCACAGAATTTCTAGGAATAATATCTCCTCTGGGAAGGACAAAAATAGGAGACCTAGGCCTTCAGGTATATGTAGGAGATGCGGTAAAAGCCAACATTGGTCCAACGAATGCAGGTCAACAACAGACAAACAAGGCAACCCGATACTGCCGGGAAACTCCTTGAGGGGCCTCTTGCAGGCCCCCAAGCCAACAGTGGCCCAGTCATTCCCAGTCACATTGGAGAACGTGCCTCACCAAGAAAATTAAAAGCTCCAATTTCTGCTGTAAAAGGTAATACTGGTCTAAATGACGAATTATGCATGGAGAATGAGTCAAAAAACCCCAGTAGGACAGAGTAAACGTATATTTTGGCAGACTTCTATTAACGATCGAAGACCAAAGCTAAGAGTCTGTACAAACGGCACTTTTATTGAAGGCTTATTAGACACAGGTGCGGAGATAAGTATCATTACTCCAGAATCTTGGCATCCGAATTGGCCTCTTCAAGAGGTAGATGTTCAGTTTCTGGGAATTGGAACCCTATCTCGTGTAAAACAAAGCACAAGATGGGTTGAATGCATAGGGCCCAAAGGGCAAATAGGAAGACTAAGGCCATATATAGCCAATATTGCAATAAATTTATGGGGCCGTGAGCTACTACAGCAATGGAATACCCAGATTAACATTCTGGTAGTTCCAGGAACTCATAATTCTAGGAAAGATATGATGAGGTATTATGGAAAATGGTCACCAGCCATTCAGGCTGTACAAGAACATACAGCAAATACCAAACCTTTAGTGGTACCAACAGCCCTACCTTTAAAATGGCTAACTGAGAAGCCAATATGGATCAAACAGTGGCCTCTAGCTGAAGATAAATTGCAGGCATTGGAACAGCTGGTGCAAGAGCAACTAGATGCTCACCATATTGAAGAATCAACCAGCCCTTGGAATTCTCCTGTGTTTGTTGTAAAAAAGAAATCTGGTAAATGGAGAATGGTGACAGATCTAAGAGCTGTCAACAATGTAATTCAACCTATGGGCCCACTACAATCTGGAATTCCTTTGCCTTCTCTATTACCAAAAGGATGGCCTCTTATAGTTATTGGTTTGAAAGATTGTTTTTTCACTATACCGTTACAAGAAAAGGATAGAGAAAAATTTGCCTTCACAGTGCCTACTTATAATAATTCTCAGCCTAATAAGAGATATCAATGGACTGTCCTCCCACAGGGTATGCTCAATAGTCCTACATTGTGCCAGTATTTTGTAAGTAAGCCATTGGAAATAATTTGTAAACAATTCCCCAAGTCCATTATTTATCATTACATGGATGACATCTTATTATCCGATTCAAATAAAGATATTTTAGAAAGGATGTTTGAAGAAGTAAAGAAAGTCTTGCCTAAGTGGGGATTGCAAATTGCCCCTGAAAAGATTCAAAGAGGAAATTCTATTAATTACCTAGGTTACAGAATAGGGTTAGAGAAAATTAAAACGCAAAAGGCACAAATTAGGAGAGACCGGTTAAAGACTCTTAATGACTTCCAAAGATTGTTAGGAGACATTTCCAGTCTACGATCAGCTGTTGGGATAACACCTGATTTAATAGTTCATTTAAACAAAACCTTAGATGGTGATAAAGATTTGAATAGTCCAAGAAAACTGACAGCTGAAGCAGAAAAGGAACTGACAATGATTGAGGAAAAATTACAGGAGGCACATGTGGATAGGGTGGACCCAAATCTTAGCTGCATCCTAGTCATATTGCCTTCCAGAATTTCCCCTACAGGGATTCTAATGCAAAGGGAAGATATTATTTTAGAGTGGATATTTATACCTAATAAACCAAGTAAAAAATTAAAAACTTATGTGGAAAAATGTCTTTGAATTAATTATAAAAGTTAAGCTGAGACTTCGTCAACTAGCAGCTATAGACCCAGCAGAAATTATAGTGCCTTTTACTACTGAAGAAATAAAAAAGTTTTGGGAAGACAATGAACCGTGGCAAAGAGCTTGTGCTAATTTTTTGGGAGAAATTAACAGCAACTATCCCAAAAGTGGTAGACTTAACCTAATAAAGAGAACTTCTTGGATTCTTCCTAAAATTGTACGTGATGCTCCAATAACTGGAGCCCGTACATTCTATACTGATGCGAATAAATTAGGGAAAGCAGGTTACAAGTCAGATGAATTGAGTAAGGTGGAACAAAGCCCTTATAATTCTGTCCAGAAGGCAGAATTATATGCCATTCTTATGGTGCTAAGGGATTTTAAAGAACCTCTTAATATAGTTACAGATTCACAATATGCAGAAAGAGTTATCTTGCATATTGAAACCGCTGAATTTATACCAGATGACACAGAGTTGACTTCATTGTTTATCCAGGTACAAGACATAATCAGGAACAGGCTTTGTCCAATGTACATAACACACATCCGGTCCCATACAGGTCTACCTGGTCCTCTAGCCCAAGGCAACGCTGAGATTGATCAATTATTGATTGGAAGTGTATTGCAGGCCATAGAATTTCATAAGAAGCATCGTGTCAATAGTAAAGGCCTAAAGAAAGAATTTTCCATTACTTGGCAACAGTCTAAGGACATTATAAAGAGATGTCCTACTTGTTCTTTCTATAATCAAACACCGTTGCCTACAGGGAGTAACCCAAAGGGTACTAAGAGAAATGAAATCTGGCAGATGGATGTGTTCCACTTTATGGAATTTGGTAAATTAAAATATGTACACCACACCATAGACACGTATTCAGGTTTTCAATGGGCTACTGCCCTGAGCTCAGAAAAGGCTGATTCAGTAATCACACATTTATTGGAAGCTATGGCCATCATGGGTATACCTGCACAAATAAAGACAGATAATGGTCCAGCATATATATCTAAGAAAATGAAATGCTTTTTTGATTATTATAATATAAAACACATTACAGGTATACCAAATAAACCTACAGGTCAGGCAGTTATAGAAAGATCAAATCGTACTATAAAGGATACACTGAACAAACAGAAAGGGACTGAAAATACCCCCAGAAATAGATTACATAATGCTTTATTAACCTTAAATTTTCTTAACGCTAATGAGAAAGGAACGGCAGCAGCAGAAAGACATTGATAATGGGAATGTCTGCTGAACTAAATCAACCGATTTATTTCAAAGATGTGCTGACCTCTCAATGGAAGCCAGGAGATGTGCTACGTTGGGGAAGGGGTTTTGCTCTTGTTTCCACAGGAGAAGAAAAATTGTGGATACCATCAAAATTAATAAAGGTTCAATTTGAAGAGGAGAAACATCTTGGAAACGAGAAATGACAACTCATCCACAATGATGATATTCATACAGGTGGTAAGAAAAACATATAAATGGGGGCAGGGTTCTGTTCTTATCTCCACAGGAAAACACTCATCTTTGAAAAATTCAAGGGATCATGGATGTTTGGATACCTGCCCAATAGGAACCATCAAGAAAACTGAATGAGTTGTGTAAGTAAAATATATTAAACCATATTTCTAAATTTATAGAGCTGGTTTTGAAGTTGGACTCTGGCTCAGTCCCTCTCCAATTCCAAGCCTGTTGGTAAGAGAAAAACCCAGAGTTTCTGGAATTTCTGTCTCATGTCAAGAGCCAAGATATGGGACAGAAAGAAATATGAGTTTAGAAAACATCTTTGCTTTTCTTCATGTCTATCATATATATCTATCATGCCTTTCACTGAATATATATATATATATATATATATATATATATATATATATATATATATATATGTCTATATGATTAATGTTTTAAGTTTTTTACAATAAACAATGAGTCTTTCCTGAAGTGACATTTGAAGTTTCCAGGAAGAAGATGGGGCCCCACAACAACAACTCTACCTGGATATGACATCATGATACTGATAGCGCTACTACAAGACCTGTTTTGGTTACCAGCTGCACAAGACAATCCCAACTTGGTTAGTGAAATGGTGCACATCTTGTACAACATTCTGGCCAGACCTCCACAAAATACTCAGAGACTATTTGCAATTTTAAAAGA
This sequence comes from Alexandromys oeconomus, assembly GCA_963919705.1. Taxonomy (NCBI): domain Eukaryota; kingdom Metazoa; phylum Chordata; class Mammalia; order Rodentia; family Cricetidae; genus Alexandromys; species Alexandromys oeconomus. The sequence continues at coordinate 6,540,645 of CAWTZB010000260.1, read as the reverse complement.
CATTGATCTTGAAATTTAACCATCATTTTACTTTCACAGGATCCCCCGAAAGAAAGAACATCACCCCGATGACAGCTGGAAGTAATTCTAGAGGACGATGTCCCCTCTCCCAGAAAAGTTTGCCCCTGGGTTTAGGGACATCGTTTAGGGGTTGGGAGGTTGGGGAATTTTATAAGCTCAGGGATCATTTTGAAAAAAAAAAAGAGGGATGATGGGATAATAGATTTATAATTGTGAGGTACTGTTTTTAGACAAATATATTGATATCGATTTTTGTATATTGATACAAAGTTAAATTATATTGACTATTGTATTCATGCATGTTTCTACCTCTGTTTAAAACATTTTTTTATGTATTGACATATATTGTATATATATATATATATATATATATATATATATATATATATATATATATTGTATATATTTACTATATTGCAGTGTACATTTCTACCTCTGATTAAGATACTTATATATGGTTTGTATATTGATATATATTTACCATATTGAAATGTATATTTGTACATTGTTTATATTTGGAGGTCATTGTCCTCATTTGTTTCACAGTCGTTTATTGTCTTAGTCTTTAAGTTAGATAGATATTGAGAATTATATAGATTAATAGTCATCTAAGTTTGTCATTTATAATTAGACTAATCAGGTTCTTTAGATATATAGAGATTATACTCAGTATAGATAGATAATCTTCAACCTCTTCAAAGAGCTGTAGAAAATGGCCTTTACTCTAACTCAGAGTTTTATGGTAATGAGACACAATTGCTCCTGGCAACACTGCTCTATTCCCGAGAGAATGTTGAGCACCAAAGACACTCCACCTGGAGCCTTTCTTTTTGGCAGAACTGGCCTTGGGGCAAAGAAATGCCCATACTTCAACAACTGACAGAGATACAGAGCGTGCATCAATGGATAAAACAGGACTGTCATATCCTGCCAAGACAGGGTAAGATAGTTTTGAAAAGTTGCTTGCTTTTGAAAATGGTATGTCAGTTATGTTAGGCCTTAGCCAAAGTTGGTTGCTTCAACGCTGCAAACGTGACTTTGGGTGATTGCCCAGGTAGCTAGTTGTCTCTGTGATTTGTTGCATGTTTTGGAAGTTGTTTTACTGAACTTCTTAATTACCCAGGTAACATTATTTCCCTTCTCAGATCTTCCATGGGGTTGAAGACTATATAAATGTAGTTACTTTCCTCTCATGACTTGGCCAAGCTATTTATTATATAAGACCTAAGCTAGTTAGAATAGGATATTTGTACTTATTGTATATAATTTCATAGTAGGTTTAAAACTCTCTTACTTAAACAAAAGGGGGAGGTGTTGCGGGAGGTCCTTTCGCCCCTCCAACCAATAGCTGCCCATTGGGGCGTGGTCTCTCTCCCTTTAAAAAAGCGGCTACTTCCTCTGCTCTCTCTCTTCACTTCCTGCTCCACTGGAGACTAGACTCCCTTCCTGGTTGTGCAGATGGCTGTTGTCTGGGATGGTGCTCTGTAAGTTTTTTCCCCTTCAAATAAATACCACCCTATTAATCATAATTCCAAACTGGTGTGGCATTGTTCGTGACTTACGCCTTCAGGTGACCATGCAGAAGTAAAGGTGGGGCAATGAGAACAGAATTCTGGGAAGAGGATTCTATAGTCTGCAGTTGTGACCCAGCCTCAGAGAAAGCAAGATGTGACTACCTAATCGAAAAAGGTATGAAGCCATGTGGCTAATCCCAACAAGAATTAGGGGATAAGGTAAGTTATAAGAATTAGTAAATAAGAAGCTTGAGCTAATGGCCCAATGAATTTATCAGTAATGTAGACATCTGTGTGATTCTTTGGGACTTAATGGCTGCATGACTGGATGGGACAGAAAACCTCACTCAACATATCACTTTGAGTTTCTCTTCTACTTAATTTGTGATTGGCTGTTGTCTTGCTGTACACTGCTCTTCAGTAGGTAGAATTAATATAGTAATAACAGCAATCTTATCAAAGCAATCTACAGATTCAAAGCAATGCCCATCAAAATCTCAGCACAATTCCTCACACACCACAAAAGAAAAACACTCAACTTCATATGGGAAAGCATAATTCAAGGATAGCCAAAACAATCCTGTATAGTAAAGGAACTTCTGGAAGCATCACAGTCTTTGACTTCAACTCCACTACAGAGCTTCAGTACTACAAACAGCCTGATCTTGGCATAAAAACAGACAGGAAGACCAATGAAACCAAATTGAAGACCCAGATATCAACCCATATACCTACGAACACCTGATTTTTGACCAAGAAATTAAAAAAATACAAAATGAAAATAAGAAAACATATTCAACAAATGTGCTAGAATAATTGCATGTCAACATGTGGAAGAATGAAAATAGATCCATATCATTCACCATGCACAAAACTCAAGTACATATCCATCAAAGACCTCAACATAAAACCAACCACACTGAATCTCATAGAAGAGAAAGTGGGAAGTACAATGGAATGCATTGTCATAGGAGACCACTTCCTAAATATAACCTCATTAGCACAGAGTCTGAGAGCAGCAATTAAGAAGTGAGGCCTCCTAAAACTGAGAAGCAAAAGACACAGTCAACAAGATAAACAACAGCCTACAGAATGGGAAAAGATCTTCAAAAACCCCACATCCTACAGAGGGCTGATCTCTCAAATATACAAAGAAATTGGTCATGAAAAGAACAAATAATTTACTAAAAGATGGGGTATACACTTAAAAAGAGAACTCTCAGCAGAGAATCTAAAATGGCTGAAAGACACTTAAGGAAATTCTTAACATTCTTAGCCAACAGAGAAGTGCGAATGAAAACAACTATGAGATTCCATCTTAAAACCTGTAGGAATGGCCAATAACAAAAACACTTATGACAGTTCATGCTAGTAGGTTGTGAGGTAAAGTGAAAACTCCTCTGTTGTTGGTGGGGGTGCAAAGTGGTTTTTGAGATCAGTATGTCAATATCTCAGAAAATTAAGAAACAACCTACCTTAATACCCAGGAACTCCACTTTGAGATAAATACCCAGAGAATGTTCAATTAAACAAGGACAGGTGTTCAACTATGTTCACAGAATATTTGTCATCGCTGGAAGCTGGAAACCACCTACAAACCCCTCTAACAAAGAATGGATACTGAAAATCACATTTACACAGTAGAGTACTACACGGTGGGGAAAAATGACATCTTGAAACTCAGGGAAAGAGAATGAATCTAGAAAAGAACTTATTGAGTGAGGTAACCCAGATCCGGAAATACAAGTATAATGTGTACTCACTCACAAGTGGCTTTAGACATAAAGCAAAGAAAAAAACTGTATAATTCTTGTATAATTCTCAATCCCAGATAATGTAGACAACAAAGAGGATCCTCACATAGACACACATGGATCTCATCTACATTTGAACCAAAAAAAAAGACTAGATCTAAGTAAATTGGAAGTGTGGGGATCATTGGCGAGGGCAAAAGGACTGGGGGGAAGGAAGGGTGGGGAGCGGAGAAAAAATATATAGCTCAATAAAAACAATAAAAATACAGCATACTGGCTTCTTCCTTTTAAATAGTGTTCAGCAATTATTCAACAGAATGGAAAAGAGGCTTTAACAACCTCTGCATTTACCATTCATCAGCTAATGGGCCTCTAGGCTGATTCTGGTCTTAGCTTCCATGAAGAGTGTGATACTGACCACAAATGATCTGGCATCTTTGCAGTAGAGAGTCCTTAGGTGTTTACCCCTGAATGATGTATCTAAGTCACATGAAGTTTTGTTTTTGTTTTTGTTTTTATTTTTGGAGAAAATTCCTAGCAAACTTTCAAAAGAAAAAAAAAACAGTTTATTTACACTCTCCTCTACTATGCATGAAATATGGTCACCTTTCTTCAATTAATCATCAATATTATCTTAATATTTACTATTCTTACTAGGAGAAGATTGACTCTAAAACTATTTTTAGATTTTAGAGTTTTCCTGATGGATCAAATGTTGAAAAATATAAAAAAAAGTATATATTAGCCATTTGTTTAGTGGTTTTGTTTCAATCATATGAAAAAAACATGATGCTTCTCAAAGCACCACAGCTGTCTGTATGTAGAATGAAATTATTTTCTGTTTTTCAAAAGCTTAGGAGAGAACGCTGTAGGCTGTGAGAAAAATCAGAGAATAACCCTCTTTCTGTGTTTGTATTGTGTTTCACCAATACCCATAGCAATTACCACAATAAAGAATATGTTCCAGTTTCAGCCCATGGTAGAGACCTTTCAACTCAGGGACGGTGAGAATGGGGGTGGTCATATGGTGCTGTATAATATGAATAGCCCTGTAATTAACAGCACAAATTCAGCTCATTGGCATATTTATGAGACAGATAGTAGTACTTATTAAGATCTGATCAAGCTTTTACAGGAGATAGAAGATACCTGGGACAACAGGAAAAAAAAAAGAACATGTTTTAACCTTGTCTGAGGAAACACACTCCATAGTCATTCTCTTATCTCATTTCAGACAAGCTTCTTTCCGTTAAGATATGTCTTCATCTCCAGGTGTTTCAATGAAAGTCAAATAGTATTTCCAAGATCCTCCTCAGGGTAAAAGTTATTTGTGGTTTGAGAAAGTTCATTGAACCCACCCTGGCCCCATGAGGTGTCATTAAAGAATATTGGATTCTGTTGTTGAACTCTGATCATTGTCAGAGTCCATGAGACATCTGTGATATTAGCTGGGTACTCTTGAGATACTTTTTCAATATGAGTCTTAGTATGTGAACTTGAGCCTACTGAGTAGGGGGATAGTTTTTATCAGCCTGTATTTCTGGTATGTGACCCATACTTGTATTTCTCATAAGTAAACAATAGGAACCAACAGACCTCTTGATAATTTCAGTGTTCTAATATCTTGGCTAGAATTATTTTTCCTTGAAATTTGTTTTTCATTTCACATGAAGCAAACTTTTACTTCTTACAAGTATATAAGTCAACATTTCCCATCATCATGTATTGTGCTGATGGACACTTCCACATACAATCAATCTCTGAGCTGTCATCACCATGCTTTATTGTCATCTTAATGAGTGCTACCAAGGCCAGGGCTGAATATCTCAAAGGGAGGAACATGATTTCTATCAGCATGTTCTCTCACACCATGTGACTGATGAATGCATTCCTGTCTTATCTTGTCTTATGTCTAAGGTACACAGACACACTGAAGATTTTATAACCCAGCTCTTCATTGACTACTCAACTAAAATTATTTATAATGATAATGGCTTACCTAAGCCATCATTTTGAAACACATAGATAAAGGAAACTTAAACTGAAGAATTTCTTCTATTGGACTGGCCTATAACTTTTCTCTTACTGGTAAGCCACAGCCTTGTGGTGATATACAGATTAGTAGAAATGGGTTAATTTAAAATGTAAGAGCTAGATAGAAATATCAATGAGCAATTGGCCAAGTATTGTTATAGTTAGTTAATATAGTTTCTGTGTGATTATTTGGGTAAAGGCAGGGGGAAAACCAATGCACAGTCTCCATTTACACACTCGGTCAAGCATTTTCTTAAATAGTAATTAATGTAAGGTAATCCAGAACCTTGTGAGTCATGTCATCCCTGGGTAGGTTAAGTTAGTATGGCCTATATAATAAAGCAATATGTGTAAGCCAAGAAGCAATGTTCCTTTATCATCTATGCTTCATTCCTTACCTTCACTTTCCTCTTTTGGTTTTACTCAGTGATGAACTATGATATGCAAAATAATGCAAAACTTTTCTTCACCTATTTGTTTTTGGTAGTTATTACAATAATAGGACCAAACAGGAAAAATAACCAAATATAATTGCTTATCAAATGTCAAGGGCTCTACAGCCTTTCTATATAGAATACAGAACAGAACAAAAATGATTCAGACACTGAGAAGGGCCCCCCTTTGCTGACAATTTTGTTAAACTGACAACATAATCTGAGAGAAAAGAAACATAATGAAGAAAATTATTCTATAAGATTTGTCTATAGGCAAGATCATGGTGAAATTTTTGATTGCAGTAGCAGAACCTATCAAATTTTGGGTAGAGTTTCGTCTCATATATTGTCCAGGAGTTTCTATGTAATCAGACTGAAGTAGTCCTGTGGAACAAGCAAGTAGTCAACACTCCTGCTGCATTTAGTTTCCACCTTGAGTTTTTGCCCTGACTTCATTTAGTGATAAAGCACAATGTCAAAGTTAGTATTTGAAATAAATATTTTTCTTCTCAAGTCTATTTTAGTCATGGTATTTTCCCATAGCAATAAAAATATAAGTGAATCCCTCTTTTTCAGTACCTGCATCTTATAATCATGTTTGAGTTTTTCTGGTTGAGTTCCAATTAGACCTCTAATCCATTAAACACATCAGAGATATTCTTGTAAAGAATTTTAGTATATTTAATTACAATTGTCCAACTGTCCAACACTTAGAAGAAGTGATTGTTCCCCATTCTTGGATACAAACTCAGTGAGATCACAAGCTTTTGACAAAAACATTTTTGGACATTGACTTGCTTGGAACCACTTGAACAATGAAATCATTTACTGGGCAATGGCAATAGAAAAATTCAGGGATCAGCAACTCTTACACCTGTCAGAAGTGGTAAAAAAAAAAAAACAGCCTCATGATGAATGTTCAATCTCAGGCAGGTTGGCCAGTGACTCTTGGGATCAGTTATAAAATCCCCACAGTAGAGGACACATCTTGGGACAGTTATGCATCACTCCACTTTAATATACAGCAAACCTTAATATTAAACATAGAGAGAGAGAGATGATAGATAGATAGATAGATAGATAGATAGATAGATAGATAGATAGATAGATGATAGATAGATAGATAGGATAGATGATAGATAGATAGATGATAGATAGATAGATAGATAGATAGATAGATAGATAGATAGAAGATAGAGGGTGAGTTTTATTTGGGATAGGAATGGATCTGTCTTATTATATTTATGTGTTTCTCTTATTAAATTTCAACTGGTTGTTGATCTGTAATTTAATTTGATTTCTTAAGAGAACAATAGCAAAACCTTCTAAACCAGGACATGTGCAATAGCTCAAAATGTGATTTTTCATATTTCCAGTCCCTAACCCTGTAGCTGCTGTGAATTGGGCACTGGTGACCCCATGACATCTCTTCTGAATCTTGCTGAATCCCAAAACCCAGCATTGCACCACAGAGTGTATGGAGTGTCACACTTACTCTAAAATTCTGTCAGTCAAGGTTCCAAGATTACACCACTGGACTGAGAACCCAGACCCAGGGACTTTCCTGTAAATTCAGTAGGTGTACATTTGAGAAGGGGAACTAGACTTATACCACGGTGAAGAAAATGATTATTAAGAAGTCTTCCCATGTCCTATTTCTGTAAGTATTTTTCTCTCTGAATTCTTCTCTGCTTTATCTGGGAAATGTCATCCAACATGGGACCAAGTGATCTTTATTATTCTCAGTGTCTACAATATTGAAAATTCTTGGTATTTTAAGTATCATGAACTTGAATCTATTTTCTCACCAGATCAGCTGACTATTGTGTAGAGCATAAGGAGCCACATGATATTTCTGGACAAGTATGAGCTTAATGTAGCCTTTGGGAAACTTCAACAACTGCAACAATTCAGAAATCCTCTGCAGAGTCTGGCCCTTAGAATAAGCATTCTCAGTATCCCCTATATTGACTGGGTCTTTCTATGCCTCATATTTATGCAGGGATGTATGCCTGCTATTACAAAGAGACCTAAAAATAAGGCTCCAGATTTCTGATACCAAAATGAGACCTTAGCTTGTTAATTTGCAATAAAATTTGTGCAGCTATACTAGAAGAATAAATGTAAAATATCATCTACCATGAACAAGTAGGCCTCATTCCAGAACATAACAAAGTTTATACATATGAAAGTTTACAAATGTAATCCATAAGGTAAACAGACTGAAAGGAAAAAATCCACATGATTGAAGGTGTAAGTTACAAACAATGCCACACCAGTTTGGAATTATGATTAATAGGGTGGTATTTATTTAAAGGGGAAAAAACTTACAGATCACCATCCCAGACAACAGCCATCTGCACAACCAGGAAGGGAGTCTAGTTGCCAGAGCGGAGCAGGAAGTAAGAGAGAGCAAGGAGGGAAGATGCCGCTTTTTGAAAGAGAGATACCACGCCCCAATGGGCCAGTATCTCAGCGGCTATTGGCTGGAGGACCTCCCCCATTGGTTTAAGTAACAGAAGTCTAAACCTACTACGAAATTATATACAATAAGTACAAATATCCTATTCTAACTAGCTTAGGTCTTATATAATAAATAGCTTGGCCAAGTCATGAGAGGAAAGTAACTACATTTATATAGTCTTCAACCCCATGGAAGATCTGAGAAGGGAAATAATGTTACCTGGGTAATTAGGAAGTTCAGTAAAACAACTTCCAAAACATGCAACAAATCACAGAGACAACTAGCTACCTGGGCAATCACCCAAAGTCACATTTGCAGCGTTGAAGCAACCAACTTTGGCTAAGGCCTAACATAACTGACATACCATTTTCAAAGACAAGCAACTTTTCAAAACTATCTTACCCTGTCTTGGCAGGATATGAGAGTCCTGTTTTATCCATTCATGCATGCTCTGTATCTCTGTCAGTGGTTGAAGTATGGGCATTTCTTTGCCCAAAGGCCAGTTCTGCCAAAAAGAAAGGCTCCAGGTGGAGTGTCTTTGGTGCTCAACATTCTCTGGGGAATAGAGTGGTGTTGCCAGGAGTAATTGTGTTTTACTACCACAAAACTCTGAGTTAGAGTAAAGGCCATTTTCTACAGCTCTTTGAAGAGGTTGAAGACTTTCTATCTATACTGAGTATAATCTTTATGTAGCTAAAGAACCTGATTAGTCTAATTATAAATGATAAACTTAGAATACTATTGATCTATTTAATTCTCAATACCTATCTAACGTAAAGATTAAGACAATAAATGACTGTGAAACAAATGAGGACAATGACCTCCAAATATAAACAATGTAGAAATATACATTGCAGTATGGTAAATATATATCAATACACCAACAATATATAAGTATCTTAATCAGAGGTAGAAATGTACACTGCAAAATTGTAAATATATACTATATATATATATATAAATACAATATATGTCAATACATAAAAAATGTTTTAAACAGAGGTAGAAACATGAATGCATACAATAGTCAATATAATTTAACTTTGTATCAATATACAAGAATTAATACCAATATATTTGTCTAAAAACAGTAACTCACAATTACCAATCTATTATCCTATAATCCATCTTTTTTTTTCAAAATGATTCCTGAGATTATAAAAATTTCCCCCAACCCCCAACCATATACTAATTATAATCAACCCCTAAATGATGTCCCTAAACCCAAGGGCAAACTTTACTGGTAGAGGGGACATCGTCCTCTAGAATTACTTTCAGCTGTCATGGGAGCAACATTCTTTCTGGGGGATCCTGTGAAAGTAAGATAATGGTTAAATTTCAAGATAAATGTCTTTTAAAATTTCAAATAGTCTCTGAGTATTTTGTGCAGGTCTGGCCAAAATGTTGTATAAGATGTGCATCATTTCAACTAACCAAGTTGGAACTGTCTTGTGCAGCTGGTACCCAAAACAGGTCTTGTAGTAGCGCTATCAGTATCATGACATCATATCAACCAGGTAGAGTTGTTTTTGTGGGGCCCCATCTTCTTCCTGGAAACTTCAAATGTCACTTCAGGAAAAACTCATTGTTCATTGTGAAAAACTTAAACATTAATTATATATATATATATATATATATATATATACACACACACACATATATATATATATATATATATATATATATATATATTCAATGAAAGGCATGATAGATATATTAAAGGAAAAGTATGATAGATATGAAGAAAAGCAAAGATGTTTTCTAAACCCATATTTCTTTCTGTCCCTGTGTCTAATAAGCCTTCAATAAAAGTGCCATTTATTCAGAATCTTAGCTTTGGTCTTTGATCGTTACTAGAAGTCTGCCAAAATATACATTTACTCTGTCCTACTGGGTTTTTTTTTACTCATCCTCCACGCATAATTCATCATTTAGACCAGTATTACCTTTTACAGCAGAAATTGGAGCTTTTAATTTTCTTGGTGAGGCACGTTCTCCACTGTGACTGGGAATGATGGGCCACTGTTGTCTTGGGGGCCTTCGAGAGGCTCCTCAAGGAGTTTCCTGATGGTATCTGGTTGCCTTGTTTATCTGTTGTTGACCTGCATTTGTTGGACCAATGTCAGCCTTTACTGCATCTCCTACATATACCTGAAGGCCTAGGTCTCCTATTTTTGTCCTTCCCAGAGGAGATATTATTCCTAGAAATTCTGTGCTTGCAATCCCTTTTCAGATGTCCTAATTTACCACAATTAAAACACCTGGCAGTTTGATGTCTCCTCATTGCTGTGGAAATTGCTTCTCCTACCCAAGATTCATCATTATAGCTAAACGTCTCAACATTCATCATATGCTGAATCCCTTCATCCATAGGTGCTGATCTAGACTTTAAAGGCCCAATTATCTTTTTGCATTCTATGCTTGCATTCTCAAAAGCTAGAGATTCATTAAGTATTCATCTAGCTTCTGGGTCTGTTACCCCTATGTCCAGAGCCTTAATTAATCTTTGCAAAAAGTCAATAAAGTGTTCTCTCTGTCCCTGCCTAATTCTGGTATATGATTCAACCCTTTTTGCTGGATCTTGTATCCTATTCCAAGCATTTAAAGCTGCTTGGTGACATAGACACAGTACTTCATTGTCATAAATAGATTGGACCTTTGGATCAGGATATTTTCCTGCACCAAGAATTTGATCTTGGGAAACCTCCACACCTTTTCCTCTTCCTTGCTGTTCCATATGCTTGGATTCTTCTCTGAAATAAATTCCAAACATCAAGGAAGGTCCATTATCTAAAACTGCAGATACTAACTGATGGAAATCATGGGGTGTAGCTCTAGCATTAGAAGTCCAAGTTCTTATAATTTCCTTAACATATGTATTGGGCAAGCCAAAATTAACAATAGCCTGCTTAATTTCTTTTAGATCATTCATTGCTATTGGTGTCCGTCTAGCTTCTCTAACTCCCTTTGAGCCTTTAGAAGTTGATGCTTTGTCAGAATTAAGTACTGGGTATGTTGCTAAAACCCTGAGTAAGCCAGTTCTAATAGCTGGTGCTGGCATTGTATCCTGTCCTTGTGCCTTCTTACTCTGTTCACCAGCTCCAATAATTTCTTCAAGCATTTCAAGTCTTTTTATTATTGCCTCTTTTGAATCCTGAATCTCCTGACCTGCATTATGCCCGAAATAACAACACACAAACTGTATTCATTTAAACACTGCTTGGCCCATTTCTGTCTAGCCTCTTCTCAGCTGACTCTCACACCTGGACTAGCCCATTTCTAATAATTGTTTGTAGCACCCCAAGGTGCGCTTACCGGGAAGATTCTAGCCTATGTCCATCCTGGGTTAGATCTTCATTGCCTGTGTCTCTGAGAGCAGAGCTATCACGTCTCTTTGAGGAGTCTTACCTCACTTCCTTTTACTCCCAGCATTCTGTTCTGTTTACTCCACCCACCTATGTTCTAAGCTATGAGGCCAAGCAGTTTGTTATTACTTAATCAATGAACTCAACAGATTGATATATGACACTCCCACATCACTTCCCCTTTTTCTGTTTAAACAAAAAAAGAAGGCTTTAACTTTAACATAGCAAAATTACATATAACAAAACAGTCAAGTAAAAATTACAATAATCTTTATCATAACTAAGGAAAACTATAACTATAGCTAACTATTCTTAACTCCGTCAAAGACTCCAGAAGGATACAATATTACCTAAGCAAACAAGAAAAAAGCAACTTTCAAACACTAGAAATGACAGAGACATCTCGCTGCCTAGACAGTCACCCAAAGTTCCTCTGTACCATTGGGGCATTCATCTTCGGCCTACAGGCACATAGTTTCCAGCAGACATTTTCACAAAGCAGGAAATTTCAAAGGCAGTCACTATCTGCTTGTCCTGAAGAATGTCTTGCAGACTCTTTCATGAATCAAGAACCCCAAAAGGTCATCTCACCTTTAGGCAAGTTCAGTAGTCCTCTCTCTGTGGGTTCTTTGTGTCCAGTTTATGCAACAGTCCAGGCAAGAGCAGTTTCTTGCCCAAATGGCTATCAAACTCCATAAGGATCCTCTTTGATGCCCATCTTCCTCTTGAAGTAGATTGGTGCTGCCAGGAGCAGAGTGTCTCATTGTCGTGAAAAGTCCTAAGTTCTTAAAACATTAAATGCCATATTCTGTAGTCTTTGAAAGATATGAAGAATACCTATCTAACTAAAATATATGTCTACATATATTTATATATATATATATATATATAAAATTTAACACACATAACTACTACAATCTAGTAAAAAACTGACCTAGTAAAGATTGTATGGGTCTTAGGAGTGCCATATTTTTCCTAAATGATAGAATATTCAAAAGAATACTGAAACCTAGTAACCAGTAAATTAAGTTATCCCCATAGTCATATAAACCTTGCTTGATATGACCCATTTTATTAGTAAATAAAACAGTAAAGTTTGTGTTGGAAACGAAAACCCCCATATTACCTGTTATCCAGCAGGTGGCACTGTTGCCAAGTCATGACAAAAACAGGGTGTTGTTTCAGGGTCCGCCTAGTATTTGTTAAAAACTGGGAAAAGCAAGTTGCTCAACAAAGTAAATGTGATTGAATCAATTCCCTACATAGAAACATAAACCCAGAATCCAGGGGTAAAGAAGAGTAACCCGGAAGCCGTGTATGCCTCCACATGACAGAGTCACCCCGAGGGGTTGCAGCTTTCGGCAACTGGCAACCGTGTGCTCTGGTTCACACTGCTTAAGAGTGTGCTGGCAAGGGAAATTTGAAAAATGACTCAAAAGAGCAAACCACCTGGGCAGAGACTACGTGGGCCTGTGGAGTTTAAATCCACATGGGGAGGCAAACGATAGGGTACATGGGGACTTGAAGTCAATCTGAGGTGTCTAAAGGAAAAATATAAAGAACTGCAGCAAGAAAATCCACTGTGTGATAATTTATATTAAACTGCTGGCTCCAAACACAAGGTACAGGCCGAAAGGCACAGGCCACGGCTGACAGAGGGAGGGCTCGCGCCAAGCTGAACTGGCGGCAGGCAGCCGAGCGGGGGAAGGTGGGGTCCTAAAACCAAACGTTGGGTGCCAGATGAAGGTGTACGTCAAAAACAATCCCACACCAGTTTAGAATTATGATTAATAGAATGGTTATTTATTTAAAGGGGAAAAATTTACAGATCACCGTCCCAGACAACAGCCCTCTGAGCAATCAGGAAGGGAATCTAGTCGCCGGAAGCGGAGCAGAAAGTAAGAGAGTGCGAGAAGGGAAGTGGCCGCTTTTTTAAAGGGAGAGAGACCACGCCCCAATGGGCTAGTATCTCAGTGGCTATTGGCTGGAGGAGCAGAAGGGCCTCCTGCAACACTTGGACTTCCCACAGGGCAGGGAACCCTGACTGCTCTTCGGGCTGATGAGGGAAGATGACTTGATTGGGGGAGGGGGAGGGAAATGGGAGGCGGTGGCGGGGAGGAGGCAGAAATCTTTAATAAATAAATAAAAAAAGAAAATGTTGTTTATCTCCAAAAATAATGAAATAAGAAAGCTTGTAGGAAATGTTTGAATATAGAATATAAAATCCATAAGAGTGGGAGGAAAGGAGGGAGGTGATATTGGATTGGTATGTAAAGAAATAAACAACAAAACAAATAAGAAAGAGAATATAAAATAGTAACTTGTGTCATAAACACTGGCAAAACACAATTGCACCTAATACAAAGTATCTACACACACACACACACATGCATGTATGTGTGTGGTAAAAATGTACTTGCGGTAAGTATGTTTTATATAAAAAGAAAATCTAAATAGTCAAGGGTAAGGTAAGGAAGGAGTTAATGCAGCCAATGATCATGAATTAGGAAAGAAGATATAGACAAACATTTATCTTCTTCTTACTCTATAACAATTTTTTTGATTTTGGATTTTAGATTTGACAAAAACAAATTATTATATGCAACATGGAGCTCGAGAGTTTCTTTTCCAAATGACTTCCTAATGAAGAATGATAAAAACAATTATAGCAAAGAAGTAAATATGTCATACTCAAAATATTTTAGTTGTGTTTATTTATTTATTTATTTATTTATTTTTACTTAAAAATTTTCACCTCCTCCCCTCCTCCCATTTCCATCCCCCTCCCCACACTTCCCCTCCCCCTTCCTCTCCAGTCCTAAGAGCAGTCAGGGTTCCCTGCCCTGTCGGAATTCCAGGTCCTCCCTGCTCCATCCAGGTCTAGGAAGGTGAGCATCCAAACAGACTAGGCTCCCACAAAGCCAGTACATGCAGTAGGATCAAACCCCATTGTCCCTGGCTTCTCAGGCAGCCCTCCTTGTCCAACACATTCAGAGTTCAATTTGATGACATGCTCCATCAGTCCCGGTCCAGCTGGATTTGATGAGCTCCCATTAGATCAGCCCCGCCGTCTCAGTGGGTGGGCACACCCCTCGCAGTTCCAACTTCCTTGCTCATGTCCTCCCTCCTTTTGCTCCTCATTTGGACCTTGGGAGCTCAGTCTAGTGCTCCAATGTGGGTCTCTGTCTCTAGCTTCATCCATCGCCAGATGAAGCTTCTATGGTGATATGCAAGATATTCATCAGTATGGCTATAGGATAGGGCCATTTCATGCTCCCTTTTCTCAGATGTCCTAGGATCTAGCTAGGGACATCTCCATGGACACCTGTGTTTTTTAAGGTTCATAGACTTGGTCTTGAACAAATTTATGAATTAAATACAAGATAAGTATATTATATTTTTACTGTTCTGTACACTAACTTATATGTCATGAGGTTTTAATTATTTGTGGACCTGCAAGGAACTTTATCTTTTGGACTATCTTTATTATATAGTTTTGTTAATTATATTTTATAATGATATAACCTTGCCTTATTATTATCTACTAAGAACAATTCTGGAGTTCTTCAAACCACAAATAAAAAATTTGCTTTTAATCATCAAATAAAACCCTTTTTGAAAACCTAAAAAAAAAAAATCCTTGTTCCTTAAAAAATGATGTTTCACTGGTCATTAAAGTTTATTATCCTTTAGAGTGAACAAATTAGAAAGATAAAAACATAGGAAAAATTAGTTGGATTAAAAAAAAAACTACTAAAGTAAGAACAGGTAACTAATGCCATGATTTTAAACTAATAAGTATTCAAAAATCACTTAAAAAAACTATGTTTAGAACTATGGCAAAAATTTCTGTATCTTATCTATATGTAAGAAAGATCATCATAAAAGTGACCTATAAAATTGCTTTTAATGTATTATGTATAACACAAATGGATTTTTATCAGAAGTTAGGGAATTCTTTTTCATGAATGACTCAAATTTTATAAATAAACTTCTTCCTTACATTTTACTTAAGGTAATAGATTAATATCATACAAGTACATTTCAAGCATGAGAAGTGCATTGCTTCAACCACTTTTTTTCTAGGCCCCAAAATCTTTGTTTCAAATAAAATATTAAGGCATTTTCAAAAGAAAAACAAAAGTTTAATATATAGTAGTTCAGCATATTGAAATATTTATCAACAATTTACAGAGATAGAGGTCTAAATGCAAGATACACTTGAAAAGTAAGCATATCTCTGTTCCTAACATATTTTATTCTTGTATTCAGGATTTTCCTCTTACTACTTAGAAAGTTGTCCCACTTAAAGTTTCACAAAATTCAGTCATTCTATACAGCTACCATTTTCAAATGTGTACACTTCTCTGGTACATACAGCATTACAAGTTCCAGAGAACTCTCCAGATGGTAATTTACATACGAAGAATCAATGCATCGTTTTCTTCTGTGTTTCTGCGCATCCCTTTTGCTGCTGAGCACATCTGCAAAAGGGTTTGTGTCTGGGCTCACACTGAATTACCATCACTATGGTTAACTTTATTTTGTTAGTTTCTCATTTGTCTACAATCTGGGCAGTATCCTAGCTGCAAGTGTTACATTGTGACATCTTGCCTGTTCAGTGATATCAGTGTTATCAACAATCCAGGTGGCATTTTCATGTTAATTCATATATTCTTTGGAGACCTTGGGAGTCATTGCTAGAAGCTAGGAGTCTCTGTTTGCCATACTAAATTTTGACCAAATAATTTAATAGACATTTTTATCAGACCTTTGACAGGTTTGAGGACCATTATTTATATTATATGTGAACTAAATAAACCTAGGCCTAATCTTAAAAATATATCTAAGCTTTGTAACAGCAACCAGGTCATTGTTTGACCCTGTGTATATATTAGTCAAATGGACCTCTCGGGTTTTGTCCTTCTTCTTAGAGTAAATATTTTTTTCTAGCCATAGTCAGATATTATAGGAGTAGTTAGACTACAGTATTCATTTATAGACAATTGATATGATGTCAACAGTTTTTAAGAAACAGGTTTGGAATTCTCAATGAAACTTTCCAAAGCTAAGAGCTTTAACCTTGTCATTTCATAGGAGGCAAAATACATAGAATCTTGGAGCCCAAGAGATTGTAATAGGATGATTAATTATTAATTTGCATTTTTACATCAGTCATCTTTTCTTCTTTAAAGAGCCTGATTCAATTTCTGACATAAACATTCTGTGGTAAATTGTAACCAGTTATTTTTCAGTGAAGAAAACCAACCAATATTAAAACCCAACATGGTTAAATAACAAATAAATTTTATAGTTTCCCTTCAAATTCATTATAGATCACATCCCATCTGGCCACCTATTGCTTTCCATATTCAGGTCAGGCTCTTCCTATCTTTATTCTTCTGGTTAGCCAGACTTAAACTTCTTTTTTCTCTCTGCTTCATTTTCCATTCTCCTTACTTCTCTTTTGCTTCCCAGACAACATGCAAACTTCCATTAAGTTCCTTTACCTTTGTTTGCCCCAACAATTTACAACATTACATAGATACAACATTTCAAATAAGAATAGAAATAGATATAATCTCAAATAACAAAAATAGTTTTAAGTTTTCATCAGCATATAAATACCTGTATCAATGTACAACAAGTGAGATTAGCAGTAATTTTCTTTATCCTAATCAATTTCCCTAAATGATGACAAGTATTTATAACTCACTGAATCCAAATAACCAAAACCCATGTATTTTTTTCTTATATGGAAACAAAAGCAGAATTTTTCCAAGGCATAATGTATTTTGTCTTTTATTCCAAAGCCAAAGCTTTTTAAAATAGTTCAACAGTTTTTCAAGCAGTGTCAGGCTAGCAGCTGGCCAGCAGTCAAGACCCAGACCTTATTACAGAACCATAAGAGGAGTCACAGTGAGTGAAGAAATTAGCTTAGAAGGAAGGGAGGGAGAACAGTGGGAAGAGTGTCCTTGACTGTCATGCAAAAGAGATGTTAAGGCTTGCAGCCATAATTAACCCCAGATTCTCTCTTCAGCTTTCATTGTATCTTATCAATTTCTTGCAACCAATTCCCCACAACCTTTCATCACAAGTGTGCATCCTCATAGCCCCATCCCCACTTCTCTGTACAAAGCATATGCTCCTGTCCCTGGCTGCAAACCTCTTCTTCATGCCAAGACAAGACAGCCCATGCTGTGGATCAGGGGGAAAGAGAAAAGTGGAGTGTCAGGGGAAGGGGATGATGCAGCCCTTGACATGCCTCACCGTCCATGTTTCTTTGGAGAGTTTTCCTTTCTGGACAATAAGTCCCATCTCATTGGCTTTGGCCTCACAGTCTTGGAACTGATCTAATCAAATGCTCAAAAGGGATGGAAAAGTTTGTTTTTCTCAGCCTTTTCAGGAAAATTAAGGAGATTAGTTTACAGAAACAAATAACAATGCCAAATTCAATCAAGTTCTTGTACATCATATCTAGGATGACAACCTTTCTGACAATTAAATGAGGCCCATTTAGCATGTGGCCCCTCTTGCTGTTAAATAAGCCCTGACTGGCAGTAGTGACTTGCTTATTTGAGTCTAATCAGGGGGCCCAAAGTCTCTTATATGTGCAGGAGAATCAGAGACATCTCTTGATACACATATGACATGAGTGACAATAATGCATCCAAACTAGCACCAAGGCCTAGATCTGTCTTAGATAGCTTGAGCTTCCCAGAAACATAAACGTGAGGAACAGAAAAGTAACATAATAAAAGTCAGAACACAGTCCAAAACAAACTCATTGACCAGGTTTTCAGGAGAGTGCTCACTCAACAAATGTTCTGAGGGTCCCCCTAGGCAACACATTATTTGTTAGGGTCCCACAAAAGGGCATCATCATCCATGTGTGCAATCAGCAAGAGAAATTTTATTCCTACATTTTTGGATTTGCCATCCAATACAAAGGCAAAATAGTGAAGACCCTGAGAGCAGTCTGCAGGCTCCATTTAAGCACAGTCAAGGAGTGGTGCTATAGCAGTTAAATCATTGTAGATATGCTTGGTAATGATATTAGTATGTTCTAATTGGCTAAGGCTAATCAGGAATGATTACAGCTACAGCTTTTCAATCTTGGGCAGTCCTAAGCTTTTACTTTGAGGTAAATTAGAGGCTGTGAGGTCTAGTATACTCTGACTGTGTGGGCTACCTCAGTGCCCCAGGTTTGATGCATCCTGTTTCTCTTGTTTTGGGGGTCAGTGACACCAGTGACTAATTGTCTTTTGGTTGTGGATCTTTTAGAAACTATTTGTTCAGTTTTGGAAAACTGAAATTAAGGCCTGATCTCTGAGATAATACTGAGAAACCTGATATGGTGGCTGTTCAGTCCTTTCAACATTCACATTTGATCGTTCCTTTCAACATTCACATTTGATCTGACTTCTTCTGTGGGTAAAGATGTAAAAATAGATCATTATAATGGAGACATCATAGATTATTAGAGATAATGAATGCAGAAAAAAAAGTATCTCTGAGATTTCAAGAAATGGGGATGATGCTCAGAGACCAGAGACCAACACCCTCATATGTTCATAACCGCTCCTGCAGTTTTGAACTTATGCTCTTCATTGATTGTGCTATTTTGTTTGTAAGCAGATTTTAACCATGTTCATGGCAGACATTACAAATATTTCAGTTACAACTATGTTGTATATGATCAACACAATTTTGATTCTGAATTTTTTTAAAAATTTTTTTCTACTTTGAAACACAAGCCTTTATTAATATGCTAGGACTTATGTTGTCCTAAGACTGTTTCAAGACACCAAAAATTGGTGCAGTTTCCTTTTTCCTTTGTGTTTTGAGCTGTATCTTTTTCAGAGGAGTTATTTATTAAAATTTTCCACCTCCTCCCCACCTCCCATTTTCCTCCCACTACCCCCACCCCCCTCCCCCTTCCTCTCCAGTCCTAAGAGCAGTCAGGGTTCCCTGCCCCATGGGAAGTCCAAGATCCTCCCCCCTCCATCCATGTCTAGGAAGGTGTGCATCCAAACAAACCAGGCCACCCTGAACGTGCCTGATCTCGTCTGAATTTTTTTTTTTAATAACACAACCACAAATAGCAGAAATCTGTGGAGGATCAAGTGCTCTTCCTGCTATGAATAATCCTTTCTGTTCCCATAAATCCTGATACACAATGTAGTTATGTTCCTAGATCAGGTTTTTCTGAAACCAAGCTTATCTGAGGATTCAGAGAATGAAGCTGAGACTTCTACATGGCTGAACTCTAAAATTTTAAATGCAGACACTTTCATAAGCCACTAACAGTCAGGAAGGAACTGAAGAAAATATGTATGCTTAGAAGATGAGTGATTTATTTCCTCATAAATACCCATTAAGAAACACCATTTTTATATGAATTTGGAGAAAGAAGATGGTTCTCACATAAGTAGTTACTCAACAAAAGACTTGTCTTCTACTTGGAATGAAATACAAAATGTGTAGGGAAAATACTGAGTTATTCTTCATTCAAAATAAGTGATCAGATCTTTCTGAAAACAGCAAGAATTTTTGGGAAATGGCAGACCAGGTGCTATGGGACAAATAGCTATCAATTAGGTGCTTCCCACAAGAAGATTCAGATCCACATTGACCACAGCCATGGAAAAACACACAGAAATCGATAGCAGAGATGTAGACATTGTATGTTGAGCTATACTCTCAGCATTCTGCACTATTTATAGATTGCCCAAATTTTACAGATCATCAAGGTGACTTCAATCCAGGATGGACAGAGCAAACTATGTCCACCTCTGAAAAATAATATGAAATTCTCATCTCCAGATTAATCATTTCCATTGACCACCCCCAAATCTATGTATAAAGGACAGAAGAATCCTAGGTAATTCAGACTGAATATATCCCATTAGACTTCCCTAAGTCCATGGAGCTAACAATGTTGAGAAATAAGTGATCACTGTGTGGTCTGAGCCTTCAGTTTAGACAAGGTCAGAGGTTACATTTTCTAATTTGACAAAGAGAAACTGAAAACAGAATGTTCAAACTCGTTGAGTAAAAAAACACACCCTCTGAAATTATATTTCATTGTGACCTGAGCCTAACTGAATAATTCTTAGGGAAAAGAGGATGATTTGAGACCCAATAAGTATTATATGACACTGACATTGTCTTCACATCCCTCTTGTCTCTCTTTGAATCTAAAACACTGTCCTAATCAGAGAATCTCAGTTTCAGTATATTCTTAATCACATGAAGGAAAAATCTCCCAATATTTTCTGAGCTTCTTTAGCATTTGATGTTTCTAACCAGTATAATTTCTACATTCACCAAAAATTCCTTTTGTTCTTGTTAATTTTATAATGCTTGGAATATTTTCTGGTGTATATAAGCTTTAAAGAAAATAATAAAGAGATTTAGAAAGAATTAGAAGTAAAATTTCAATAATGAGAGAATAAGAAATAACAAAAATAGAAGAGATTAGAAGGAAAGAATGAAGGGAGACAGAAGGGACATTTCTGAATAGAGATAAGAATACAGAATCAAAACACAAAAAAGAATAAAGAAATGGTCTGAAGGAAACCATTAAGAGAGTGTGTGTCTTTTTGCTTTATTCTCACCGATAAAAAAAAAATGGTACAGTAAGTCAAATCCATGAGTTTCTTTCAAGCTCAGAACTGCTGCAACCTGGCACACAAACAGCAGAACCTGGTGCCTGGAACAAGGATAATCAAGACTGTTGGTAGGAAGAGGCAGCTCTTTTTCCAGATTTTTTAGAGTGCAGCATTTTCCTGGGATTGACCAAAAAGAAGAGGTAATCCCCTAAGAGATGTCACTCTAGGCCCCTAGCTAGTGCCAGTGATAAAAAAGGATAAGCAATACAATAGTTCCCTAGTGTTTTTGCTTTTCTTTGATGATGGGTCAACAAGGGTCTAAAGAAAAATATCTGAAAGCTACTTAAGGAAATGTTCAACATCCTTAGTAATCAGAGAAATGCAAATCAAAACAACTCTGAGATTCCATATCAATAACAGTGACAACTTATGCTGGAGAGGTTGTGGAGAAAAGGGAACACTTCTGCATTGCTGGTGGGAATGCAAGCTGGTACATGCCCCTTGGATGTCAGCGTGGCGATTTTTCAGAAAATTAGGAAACAACCTTCCTCAAGACCAGTAATACCACTTTTGGCTATATATCTAAAGGATGCTCAATTGTGTCACAAGGACATGTGCTCAACTATGTTCATAGCAGCTTTGTTTGCCATAGCCAGAACCTGGAAACAACCTAAATGTTCCTCGACCAAAGAATGTATAAAGCAAAGAAAACCAGCCTACAAAACACAATCTCAGAGAATTTAGACAACAATGAGAACACTAAGAAAGACTTACATATATCTAATATACATTGGAAAGTAGAAAAAGACAAGATTTCCTGAGAACCTTGTGGGAGGGATGAAGTGAGGAGAAAGAGAGGCAGGGAGGGGAGCACAGAAAATGTAGAGCTCAATAAAAATCAATAAAAAACAATTCTGAATGTTATTAATAATTATTTTCTTAAGAAAAAAAGGAATTGAGATCAGCACTGTTTACATGACTGATTTTCTTAAGTTTGTACATTCAGTCTCTGGCTTCCAGACCAGTTAACTTTAGAAGTAGAAATTTGGAATATAGTGAGGACATATATTAAGAACTGGTACACAGAAAAAGGAAGAAATGACACACCTCTTTTTCTAGATAGAGCATGTTTAGACAGACACTATTTGATGATAAGGAGCCAGCATGTGTTCCAGAGCCCTCTGCTTTGCCTCTTCATGAGGAAACTCCTTTATTATTATCTCATTCAGGATCTAAGCAAGAGACAGCAAAATATTTTTTATCTTGATTGAACTCCCTTGTCATTTCTATCTGTAAATTATTCCACACAAACCCCTGAGAATGTAAAAAGGAGCCAAAATGATTGGAAGCTGCTATAGTCAGACCCACCATCAAAGCGAATCTTTGGGGAAAGAAAATAAATAATTTGTAAAGAATTGTGGGTCTGGGAAATAGCTTGGAGTGGCTGCTCAACTGAAATTAACAGATCAAGCCTGGCTTACAGTATTTGTGGTACTACAAGAGGCCCCTAATACTAATTGGAAATTTTAAAAGTTGATTTCCGCATCCTTACCTTACCTCAACACTGAGGATAATTCTACTTACTCATTTCTCCAGCTAGTTTCTTCATTTCCTACTCTGAGTTCTTGCTCCCCTTTCCCTTTTGGTAAGTGTTACTAAGAAACTCACTGTTTTGTCTACTCTTACTAGTAAACACATGACAATGTGTCAGGAAGATTCTTATAGCCCTACTGTGCTCCCATCATATTGAGAGGGATGCCTCTTCTCTGTGATTTGGGACATTACTATGTGACAAGCCTTTCAGGTGGTTTGGAGTTGTTCCAGTTGAAACACTTGATTCAGGACACTTACCCTCTATGATTCCTCATAATTCCACTTAGCCCCCTCCTTTAATTTTTTTTTACCTCTCTCTAAGAGGTGCCTGTATTTGGCAACTCTCATTTAACCATCATTTAATTTGAAATATTATCAAATATTTCCCCTTGACAATTCAGAATAAACTTTTCTCCCTATTACCCATGGAGCAACTATTTTTATTTCTTTGTTGTATTTAATTTTATTAATAGTGCACTATATAAGAAGTAGTAAAATTACCAGTCTCCCTATATATTGTATTCATAACTAATAATTTTTGTTTCAATACTGAAGGAACATCAATCCAAAAATCATTATTTTTAAGGATAACTAACAGGGATGGAACATAACGTTCTAGTATTAGAAAAACTACTAAATCAATTAAATTCTTAAAGCCAAGTAAAAAAATACAAGTCAATTTTAAGTCACCATATAAATAATCAGATTATTTAATGTGTTAAACACTATATTTATAGTCATCCTAAAAATTAATGTAATCGATTTCCTATTTAGACCTCTGACATCTAAAATGTTTAAGCTTCTCACAGAAGACAAAACTGGCTCATGCCTTGCATGCTGCAAGAACTCTTTTCAGACTATCTTTACTTGTGAGTGAATTGGCCTTCTTTGCCTGGTCAAGGTTGAGTCAGTCACCCTACACGCTGCTTTACAGAATGATTTCAGACCTGGTTTTGGCAGCAGAAGTTCTATACTTCTGAAATACAGTAGTTGTAGCTAAAGACCTATAACTACTGGCCCCAACTAAACTGTGGAGACAATTGGAGCCTAAGGTAAAATGTCTGGATAATGGGTCTCTTTTCTTTTTTTTACTTGATTCGTAGATCATTTAAATTATATTTCCAGTAATAATATATCCTTTTCAGATTTCTAAAATTTCTGACCTGCAGCAGTTTTAAATAAAACAACCACCTTTACTGAGGCTTCAGGTGTTTTCCCAGTTTTCTTGTCAGTTAAAATCAGGCCACTGACCTCAGTCTCAAAGTCTAATGTGAAGTCTAAAACAATTTTTCTTGCTTCATTACCCAGTTAGAGAGAAACTCACCCAACAGTCTTCATAGTAAATTTCTTACTGTTCTAAAGGAACTTGTTTTATAATGAGTACTTCAAAAATCAAATATTTGTGTTCACTGATAAATAACTGGGTTTGAGAAAAATACAAAGTTTAAAGTTTATGCTCTAAGGATTAAAAAAGGCTTTCATATATTAAAAAATCTTTTAAGTTGTACAAGAACAAAACTGGGCATGGGGGAACATAACTTTAATCCCTGAACTGGGGAGGTAGAGGCAAGTGGAATTCTATGACTTTGAGGCCAGCCTAGTCTACAAGGTGAGTTACAATACAACCAGGGCTATTAAACAGAGAAACAACTTTATATAAGATATGAGGATAAAAAAGCTTATGTTATGATAAAAATGTTTTAAGATACATGAAAATAAAAAAAATTAAAATCTCTTCTCTCTCTGCTATTGATAATGAGACTTCAAAGGTTGAGGGTTTTGACATTAATCAATAGAACTCTGTTAAGGTACTAATCTAGATCTGATAAAAACGGATTTTACAAAGTCGCTGTGGTTGTTTTCTAAGTAGAGAGTTAAAAATGTTTTTCATTTTGGTAAAATTATCTTCCTAATCAATATAGATCCATTCTTAGAGATGAAGGAAAGCCCATTAATGATTTAAACCAAATCACTTTTAGGTTTCCAAAATTTTACTGTGACTCAATGGCATTAATCTATTGCCTGTAGTCTGTGTAATCTATTATCTGTGTAACAGCTCTGGCTGTATTGGAACTCACCTTGTAGACTTGGCTGGTTTCAAAGTCACAAAGTTCAACTTGCTTCTATCTCCCTAGTGCAGCGTTTAAAGGTATGTACCATCATTCCCAGATTTGTTCTTATATAACTTAAAACAACCCTTTTTATCTGAAAGCATTTTTTTTTAATCCTTAGAGCATAAATTTTAAACTTTATATATTTTTCAAACCCAGTTATTTATCAGTGGACACAAGTACAATATGGACTTGAAAAGACACTACAATAATGACATAATACTAAGACCTCTGGAAATTTTGCCCCTTAAAACGTTTCTTATAAGCTTCAGGAAATGAACTTCGATACACCACTTCCCATAGGATAAATGAACTGCAGATAATTATTTCCAAAAAATAATCTGTTTTCCCACCTATCTATTCCTCCAAGGGTGGGACATCTTCCCCTTTCTCTGGTTTGAGAAACCCCTCTCCAATATGCCAGTTCTATGAAACATGAAATTTCTGATATACACCTAGGAGAAAAATTTCCCCATGAAATTAGCTCATTTTCTGCCCTTTCATATACTTTTTTTTACAGCAGATTTCTAATCAGTTAAAGACTAAAGACTGCTACAACTCTGCCTGAACGTACCTAGCCTCAGATGGTCCTTTAAGAGTCTGCTCTTGACAAAAAAAAAAAAAAATTAGCCGTCTTATCTTCTCAGATAAAGTCAACATTCAATCTTATAATTCCCCAGATATGCACCAGTGTCGGTGGGATTAGTCATGAATGATTTCTGCACAACTTTACACTCATTTTTTTTATTGAGAAAAGGAAAAAAAAATTTCACCTCCTCCCAGCCTCCCATTTCCCTCTCCCTCTTACAACCCTACTCCCCCTCCCACCACATCTCTCCCCCCTCCCTCTCCAGTCCAAAGAGCAACCAGGTTCCCTGCCCTGTGGAAAGTCCAAGGTCCTCCCCCCTCCATCCATGTCTAGGAAGGTGAACATCCAAACTGGCTAGGCTCGAACCAAGCCAGAACATGAAGTAGGATCAAAACCCCATGCCATTGTCCTTGGCTTCTCATCAGTCCTCATTGTTCGCCATGATCAGAGGGTCCGGTTTTATCCCATGTTTTTCAGTCACAGTCCAGCTGGCCTTGGTGAGCTCCCAATAGATCAGCCCCACTGTCTCAGTGGGTGGGTGCACCCCTCGTGGTCCTGACATCCTAGCTCGTGTTCTCCCTCCATCTGCTCCTCATTGGGACCTTGGGAGCTGAGTCCAGTGCTCCAGTGTGGGTCTCTGTCTCTGTGTCCATCCATCACCAGATGACATTTCTATGGTGATATGCAAGATATTCGTCAGTATTGCTACAGGATAGGGTCATTTCAGGTTCCCTATCCTCAGCTGCCCAAGGAACTAACTGGGGACATCGCCTTGGGCTCCTGGGAGCCACTCTAGGTTCAAGTCTCTTGCCAACCCTAAGATGGCTCCCTTAACTAAGATGTGTGCTTCCCTGCTCCCCTATCCAACCTTCCTTTATCCCAATCATCCTGTTTTCCCAAGTTCCGCCAATCCTCCCCTTCTCACTTTTCTCTCCCCATCCCCCCTGATCTCCATCCCACCCCACCCCCAAGATCCCAATTTTCTCCCTGGCAATTTTGTCTACTTCCCATAGCCAAGAGGATAACTATATGATTTTCGTTGGGTTCACCTTCTTATTTAGCTTCCTTAGGTTCACCAGGTATACACTCCGTGACCTTTATTGATGGCTAGAAACCAATTATGAGTGAGTACATCAAATGTTCATCTTTTTGGGTCTGGGTTACCTCGCTCAGGATAGTGTTTTCTATTTCCATCCATTTGCATGCAAAATTCGAGAAGTCATTGTTTTTTACCGCAGCATAGTACTATAATATGTATATATTCCACACTTTCTTCATCCATTCTTCCATTGAAGGGCATCTAGGTTGTTTCCAGGTTCTGGTATTTACAAATAATACTGCTATGAACATAGTTGAACAAATGCTTTTGTCATATGATAGGGCATCTCTTGGGTATATTCCCAAGAGTGGTATTGCTGGGTCCAGGGGTAGGTTGATCCCGAATTTCCTGAGAAACCAAAACACTGATTTCCAAAGTGGTTGCACAAGATTGCATTCCCACCAGCAATGGATGAGGGTACCCCTTCGTCCACAGCCTCTCCAGCAAAGGCTATCATCGGTGCTTTTGATTTTAGCCATTCTGACAGGTGTAAGATGATATCTCAAAGTTGTTTTGATTTGCATTTCCATGATTGCTAAGGAGGTTGAGATGACCTTAAGTGTCTTTTGGCCATTTGAACTTCTTCTTTTAAGAATTCTTTGTTCAGTTCAGTGCTCCATTTTTTAATTGGGTTAATTAGCATTTTAAAATCTAGTTTCTTGAGTTCTCTATATATTTTGGAGATCAGACCTTTGTCTGTTACGGGGTTGGTGAAGATCTTCTCCCAGTCAGTAGGTTGCCTTTTTGTCTTAGTGACAGTGTCCTTTGCTTTATAGAAGCTTCTCAGCTTTAGTAGGTCCCATTTATTCAATGTTGCCCCTAGTGTCTGTGCTGCTGGGGTTATACATAGGAAGAGATCTCCTGTGCCCATCTGTTATAGGGTATTTCCCACTTTCTCTTCTATCAGGTTCAGTGTGTTTGGACTGATATTGAGGTCTTTGATCCATTTGGACTTGAGCTTTGTGCAAGGTGATAGATATGGGTCTATTTTCATTTTTCTACAGGTTGACATCCAGTTCTGCCAGCAACATTTGTTAAAGATGTTTTCTTTCTTCCATTGTATACTTTTAACTCCTTTATCGATAATCAGGTGATCATATGTTTGTGGGTTAAAATTCGGGTCTTCTATGTGATTCCATTGTACGACTTCTCTGTCTTTATGCCAGTACCACACTGTTTTCATTACTGTAATAGAGTTTGAAGTCAGGGATCTTAATGTCTCCAGGAGATCCTTTATTGTATAGGATTGTTTTGGCTATCCTGGGTTTTTTTGTTTTTCCATATAAAATTGATTATTGTCCTCTCAAGATTTGTGAAGAATTTTGATGGGACCTTGATGGGGATTGCATTGAATCTATACATTGCCTTTGGTAGAATTGCCATTTTTACTATGTTGATCCTCCTGATCCAAGAGCAAGGGAGATCCTTCCATTTTCTGGTATCTTCTTCAATTTCTTTCTTCAATGCTTTAAAGTTCTTGTCAAATAGATCTTTCACGTCCTTGGTTAGAGTTACCCCAAGATATTTTATGCTGTTTGTGGCTATTAATTATCTAATTTCTCTGTTAGGTTTCTGTCTGATTGACCTGTCCATTGGTGAGAGAGGAGTGTTGAAGTCTCCTACTATTAGTGTGTGCAGTTTGATGGTTGCCTTGAGTTTTAGTAACTTTTTTTTTCATACGTGTGTGCTTTTATATTAGAGGCATAGATATTCAGGATTGAGACTTCCTCCTGATGAATTGTTCCTGTTATGAGTATAAAATATCCCTCTCCATCTCTTGATTGATTTAAGTTTGAAGTCAACTTTGTTAGAAATTAGTATGGCCACACCTGCCTGTTTCTTAGGTCCATTTCCTTGATAAGCCTTTTCCCAGCCCTTTACTCTGAGTAGGTGCCTGTCTGTTGGTAGTACTTGTCTCTGTAGTTCCTGTTCATTTACCCAGATTTTCCATCTCCAACCTTCCCTCGGTTTGTGTTTTCTTCATTACTTCCATTTCATTCTTCAAGTCTTGATCCGCTTCCCTTACCTGTTTGATTGCTTTTTCTTGTTTCTCTTGGTTTTCTTGGGTATCTTTGAGCGATTTATTCATTTCCTCTACCTTTGTGTTTGTAATCTCTAATTGTTTATGGCAGTTTTTCACCTCCTGTTTAAGGTCTTCTATTATTTTCATATAATTCACTTTTGAGTCAATTTCTTCTAATTCTTCTGGAGTAGGGTGTACAATTCTTCTTATTTCAGGATCCCTTGATTCTGGTGATGTCATGTTGCCTTTCAGGTTGTTGGAGGAAGTCTTGCATTGGCGCCTTCCCATCTCCTCCTTCAAATGGAGCCAGGAGAGGCCTGGTGTCTTGGTCCAGTCTTTGCTGTGAATGAGTCTCTGGGTGTATCTCTTCAGTGTAGAAGCAGGGACCGCCCTGTTAAGCTGGAACTTTTCAGCACCCAAACATGGACGACCGTCTAGATCGAACTCCTCAGCACTGCTCTGGGTGGGTTGTGGATGCAAGCTCAATGTCTCTCCTGGTGCCTGGATCGGATCTCCTTGCTGGTTGGGTGGCTCCTAAACAAAGGGCCTACCTTGCTTGCTGCAGGCAGGCTATTGAGACAAAGGAGCTTCCACCCTCCCGTTTGCCCTCCCGATTTGGATTCGGTCCCAGCGCCCAAAAAGGTTGAGCTGGGAGATGTTATGTGGTCAAAGAGGGGAGGGAGTCAGACGGACGGGGGGAGGGTTGGGGATGCAAGCTGGGTGGGATAGGAAGAGAGAGGAGGTATCGGGCAGTATAGCCCCTGAGGATGACCAGGAAGTGTCTTCACTCATTTTTTATAAGGAAAAAAAAAAAAAAAGACTGAGATGTTAATTTTCAAAACCAGGAAATATGACTCTGGTCCCCACTTATCATATCAGAGCTGGTACTGACAACCAAGTTATTCCAATTTTCCCCAGTCCCCACTTGCTAGAGGTTATGTCACTCATACCCCATCTTCTTCCATGAATGTTCCAGCCTTGGGAATGTACTCTATTAAAAATGTTCTATTACTAATGGTATATATTCTTCCTATCCTCCTTATCACATATATATATATATATATGCATGTATGTATGATATTATATATTATAAATATATATATGATAATCTCCATATGTTCTTCAGCCAATTAATTCAGTTTGAGGAACTTTCTGTGTGTGTTTGAAACAGGATGTTACTGCCTTCTCATAGGCCAATTGGTTTATTAACTGCTTTTATGTCAATTTTGAGAACTCTGTCAGCTTCAACTATACCTACAACTTTTTTTTCAGCAGCTACACACTGATAATTGGGTGGACTAGTTATCTAGAAATGTTTTATAAGCATTTATTGTTCATTAAAAATGATGGACATTTATTATATACAATTGATGCTTTAGAAGACATTCTTTACATGGGGACTCAGATTCAACATATCAAGACATACTTAACCATATTGTATAATGCTCACTATAAGTAGATTCATGTTACTCATCTCTGTGGCAGTAGATCAAAAATATCCTGTGAGAAAGTGCAGCTACACTCATAAGTTACTTGGAATAGTTCTCAGATTGCTATAAATATGAATGTTCTTCATTCTCTAATTAGTGCCATTAGTCATTTTAGGCTGAACACGTGCTCTATAGAAAAGTTGCCTTCTGAACTTTAGAATTCATGATATGCTCTATCCAAAGAGAGATTTGCGTGTTTCATATAGCAAACAAAGGGGGAAGGGATTCCAGTGGCCGTGTCAGAGGACCAGCAGATTACAATTGATGTCAGGGTGTCAGACCACCACGAGGTGAATCCCTGATGGGTGAATCTTGAATATAAAAGATCCCAGGACCACAGATCATAAAGTGTCTGTTGATTCTGCTGTGCCTTCATGTGTTTGCCACTGCCATCTTTCTCTGACATGTGGTATGGTATGAAGGTGTATGCAGAGAATCTCACTGCCTGTAATGTATTGTGTTTATCTCATAGATACATCTTGTTCTATTGGGCGCTTTTACCTACAGATTAAAAGAAGATGATTTCTTCTTAGGTTGTATTGTCTAATTAATAATAATAATAATAATAATAAAGTTAGTTTAATAGAGTTTTAATGCTAAAAAAAAGTCTTCCATAGCTAGAATATATCAGGTGCAAGATGGAATAAAGTTTAAAAAAAAAGCCAAAAGGTAAAATGTTCATTAATATAAATTGGTTAAATTAAGTTATAAATGCTGATGGAATAAGCCTAATCTATAGGAGTTTTCATAATTAATTATAAGTCTTCATGTTATTTTTTGAGGAGCTGGTGGCCCAAAGAAAAATCCATCTACAGGTATCTACCAGAACATTTTAACCAATATCAATGTAGGAACATGGGTAATTTTAAAATGAACTGTCAGATTTCTATTTCAATGTTTCAGAACTTTTCTATAACAAAATAATAAAATAAAGAGAAGATCAAATATAAAAAGGAATTTAAGATTATGGGTTAAATAAATTATTACACTAGTGTACAATCTTCTCTGGAGCAAATACTAAACTTGTAACTTAGACATTTGAAGTTCAAAGAAAATCACAAAATATAACACTTCAAGATGGGGTGTTCCAATATAATAAAATAGCCTGAACAAGAAAGCTACAAAAAAAGAAATATATTATAGGACAAATTCTAATTGGTCTTAATAATAAATATCTGGAATTGGATAACAGAGTAAATGCTGAAAGAGCAAAAATTAAAGGAGCCAGCAATTAGAGAGACTTCTTTGTAGAGGGAACTGTTTTCTATGTGTCTAGTGAGTAATCTCATAACTTTATTCAAAGGCCAAAGGCAAGGTATTATTTTTTCTGTTTCTATCTGGGCACATCAGAACCAGCTTCCCTCAGGGTTTCTGACACCTTCAGGATGTGGTTTTCACACTGTGTTTCTAGCACAGTAATACATGGCTGTGTTTTCATTCTTGAGGCTATTAATCTGTAGATATGCAGTGCTGACAGAGGTGTCCATGGAGAAGACAAAGCGTCCTTTGAAGTCATCAGCATAGTTTGGGGTCCCAGTGTCTGTAGTAATATAGTCCATCCACTTTAGGGGCTGTCCAGGTTCCTGCTTTAACCAGCTCATAGCATAGTCTGTGAAGGTATAACCTGAAGCCTTGCAGGAGATCTTCACTGACTGCCCAGGCTGCTTCAGTTCAGATCCTGACTGTACAAGCAGGATCTCTGCTTGAACACCTGTGGAGAGAACATGGGGAAGTAAGGAGACATGCAACTGCCTCAGTTTACTCTGGAGCTCTGGATTTTTATGACTTACCTTGGACAGCTGCAGGAAAAGGAGCCTCCACACCCACTCCATGTGGTATGAGATTGGGACAGAGTTGTTTCTTGAGACTAATCAGGCACTCCCTTGCTAAATGACGGAGGAAAGACTCAGATTTCTATTCTAAAGGCTTTGCATATGGGAGATTTGCATATGACTGGGTAGTGAACAAACCCAGATATTAGTTCTAATATACAAGAATACATGATTCCAAGTGAATCCACAGTGTCTGGTGTTCATGTTTTCATGTTGGTTGTGTTGTCCCCCAAGGACTCAGCTGCCTGATCCTGTTTAATGGGGCAACAATGGTCTTTGCCTCCCTTTCATTGTGTGCTTGTCTAAGAGCCTTTATCATTTCCTGTGTAGACTGTCCTCTACAAACTGAGACATCTACATCAGTTCTTCCTTGCCTATTGCTTCTAATTAGGTGTTGTACTTTAATTCTTTAGGTTCTCTGCACTCCTATATCAGGGTCTAACCATTCTCGATGAAGCAGATAGAAATAAAATACATTTTTATTCCAAATTATGAAATGTGTTGTCTCTCTTTACATAAGTCATGTAATAAAAGTTATAGATTTGAAAAAGAGTAAGAGAGTACATACTGAAGTTTAGAAAAAATGATGCAATTATATTAATATAAATATTTATAATTACTATAATAAAAATGGTGAAGCATACTTTCTAATAAGGAAGTGTATAAATCCAGTAAGATAGATCAGTGGTTATATACATGTACTTCTTTCAAAAACACTTGAATTTTACTCCTAGCACCTATATTAAGAAGCACACAACCACCTACAGTTCTCGGTACATGAGCAACAAACCCTGTCAGCCTTCTTTGGCACTTATTTTCATACACCTATGAAAATACAGAGACACATAATTACAATTATAAGAATTTAAAAACAAAGAATAGTTTAATCAGAAATCAACTTAAGTAAAAAATCTTATACTAAAATATGAAATCTGGGTATATGGCTTGTAGTTTTGTAAATGTTTCAGTGCAGACGATCCATTCTGGATATTTTAAAATCTCCTGAAGAACTTTTGCTCATTTTAATCTCTTTTCTGCTATTTTATAATCCAAACGTAAGAATTCTGCAAATCATTGCAGTAATCTGATTCTATGAACTTTACACATTTGATTCTTCTGATGAGATATAAATTTGAAATAAAAAGTTGGCTGGTAGGAATGTAAGGTGCCTGTCATCATCAGAAACAAAATTATAAGCAGGCGGGGAAGAAAGATACTAGGAATGTATTGCTTCTGACTTAAAAAATGTAGTATTGCCCCATTTTTTAATTGTGATAATTAGCATTTTAAAGTCTATTTTCTTGAGTTCTTTATATATTTTGGAGATCAGACCTTTGTCTATTGTGGGGTTGGTGAAGATCTTCTCCCACTCAGTTGGTTGCCTTTTTGTCTTAGTGACAGTATCCTTTGCTTTACAGAAGCTTCTCAGTATCAGGAGGTCCCATTTATTCAATGTTGCCCTTAATGTCTGTGCTGCTGGGGTTATATGAAGGAAGTGGTCTCCTGTGCCCGTATGTTGTAGAGTACTTCTCACTTTCTCTCCTATCATGTTCAGTTTGTTCAGACTTATATTGAGGTTTTTAATCCATTTAAACTTGATTTTTGTGCATGGTGATAGATATGGATCTATTTTCAGTGTGTAATATATACATATTAGAGTACTACTCAGCGGTAAAAAACAATGACTTCTTGAATTTTGCATGCAAATGGATGGAAACAAAAAACACTATTCTGAGCGAGGTAACACAGACCCAAAAAGATAAACATGGGATGTACTCACTCAATATTGGTTTTTAGCCATAAATATAGAACAATGAGCCTATAATTAGCGATCCTAGAGAAGCTAAGTAAGAAGATGAACCCAAAGAAAAACATATAGTTATCCTCCTGGATATTGGAAGTAGACAAGATTGCTGGACAAAAATTGGGAACTGGGGGGTGAGGTGAGATGGGGGTAAGGGGAGATGTGGAGAGACAAGTGAGAAGGGGAGGATGGGGAGAACTTGGGGGAATGGGATGGTTGGGATGGAGGAAGGGTGGATATGGGAGAAGGGAAGTATATATCTTAATTAAGGGAGCCATTTTAGGGGTGGCAAGAGACTTGACTCTAGATATGTTCCCAGGGGTCCAGAGAGATGTCCCAAACTAGGTCCTTGGGCAACTGAGGAGAGAGAGAGTCTGAAATGACCCTATCCTATAGCCATACTAATAAATATCTTGCATATCACCATAGAACCTTCATCTGGCGATGGATGGAGATAGAGACAGAGACTCACATTGGAACAATGGACTGAGCTCCCAAGGTTCCATTGAGGAACAGAAGGAGGGAGAACATGAACAAGGAAGTCAAGACCGCAAGGGGGAACCCACCCACTGAGACAGTGGGGCTGATCTATTGGGAGCTCACCAAGCCCAGCCGGACTGTGACTGAAAAAGCATGGGATAAAACCGGACTCTCTGGATAAGGTGGACAATGAGGGCTGCTAAGAAGCCAAAGACAATGGCACTGGGTTTTGATCCTACTGCATGTACTGGCTTTGTAGGAACCTAGCCTGTTTGGATGCTACCTTCCTAGACCTGGATGAAGTGGGGAGGACCTTGGACTGTCCACAGGGCAGGGAACTCTGACCGCTCTTTGGAATGGAGATAGAGGGAGAGGGGGTTTGGGGGAAGGGGAGGGAAAAGGGAGGCAGGGAAGAGGCAGAAATTTTTAATAAAATAATAAAATAAAATTTAAAAAGGTAGTATTGTTCGAATATGGACAGTAGTGTGTGCTGATAGTTAGGATGAGGATAGACAATGATAACTGGGCACAACAGAAAAAAAAGGTTGAGTATGACAGATAATTTAAGAAATAAGTACAAGACTTCTATGAACAAAAACCAAGCTTTTGTACTTTTCACCATTCATATTCTAGTAGCATAAATGTTATTTGCAAATTAAGTCAATAATTGCCAGGTTCATGATCCTGCACTTTGTTCTTTATACTGGGCAGGGAGAGGAATTCAGGACTGATGAAAAGTACATTCTGGTCTTCTGTGCACCTGGCTCGAGGACACAATTGAAACCATGGAGATTTGGTGCCCCCTGATGTATGACTGGCTTCCTGCAGTATAATAGTCTTAGTCTTAATGGTCAGATCACCATGAATGCTCCCTGTACTTTCTTTGTCAGGAATAAAGTCCTGTCACAAAGCTTCTACATGATTTGGAAATGAGGATTAAGAGATTGCAGATATATAAAAAATTCTGATTAATTTCAGATTATAACTTAAAATTCTGTTTTATTTTCTTCTACTATTGGTAGGTGGGTCACATAAGCATAGGTGATTTCTTGTGGCAAGTGAAACAGTTGGTCTACCAGGGGTGTTTAGAAGTAGTCCTTGTCAGATATTGATGTACTAAGGCAGGCATGGCCCTATGTGAGACAAAACTCCTCCTATAATAGATGTTATAATTTCTTTTGTATTATTTTTTGTTCTGGGTGGACATATATGTGTCCCAATCAGTGACATAACTTAGAATGGCTGTCTTGTATGTGCTTCATACTGTCTCACTGTGGTATCATGTCAGTGCCTCATTCAGAATCACATGTATATTCTCTTCAGGGGAATATACAGATATATTCCCTATGCCATTGATAGGTTTATTAATTTCTACTCAAATTATTGTTTTGCCTTTATCTGTTAATCATTGTCAGGTTTCATGTGAAATTCAAATGAGCAAATATTGAAGTAAGCAGAAACCTTGAAAGTTATAGTATTCACAGTGCTGGGGTTAACCTAGCTCTCTACTACCTAACATCTCTTCAACTCAAGGAAAACCATGCATCCTTATTTGCACCCAATATTCCCATGGCTTTCTCATCATAGCCTCTATGGAAATATCTGGCCTTGAGAATCATGGAGTTGGAAATGTGATGTATAAAATAGTAGTATATGTTTTCTTTAACTTTTAATCTCCTCCAGATTCACCCATACTGTAGAATAGAAATCAGTGCATCCATGCTAAATGTTGAGAGAACAGCATCTCAGTTTATGGACATATTAGACATGTAAAATCATTCAAGAGTTAACAGTTTCTGAGGCAGAGTAAAATATATTTTAAGATTATGACTATATGTGTCAAAATTCTTATAGAAATTCCAAACTTTGGTATTTTATTATACACCACAATGAGGCAAATTGATGAATCACAAATGATAACTCTTCATTTTAGGTACTGAGTCTATTTATACAAACTCGCTTAGTATCCTCTCTCATTCTCTCTCTCTGTCTCTGTCTTTCTCTATCTGTCTCTCTTTGTGTGTGTGAGTTTTTAAGTATTGTAAGTGTGTGTATTTGTGTACACAGGTAAGTATGTCTGTGTATATTCACAGCATACAAAGGGGAATCCCACATCATCTCCGCTTTTCTGTCCAAATAAAAAGGCCCCAAACTGACTGGCTTGCTTTTACATACTAAGCATTGTTTTTTGTAAATCCCCAACAAATTGGAGCTAAGCACAGTCACTTGGAAATTTCCCAGCCTCACACACATTATCTCTCCCCACTGCCATGCAGCAACTTGTGCAGTTTCTGATTTGTGCTATCTGCTCATGAATTCTCACCTCCTTGCTCCATTTTAAAATTGATTTAATTGTTTTAATTAGTCAAACAAAACTTATTTCTCAGTATTTAATTATGCACCAAGGCAGAAAATCAAAGAGGCACAGGACTACTTATGCCACCACTGGTTGCACAGCCACTTGCTGACGACTCTTTGTCCCATAGCTGCAACCACAAAACCTGCTAGAAAATAAAGATATGATACCTAAAACAGTTTACTGAAATCTTGTAATACAGGTGACTATTTGATTAATAAATGAATCAATAAACTTGAAAGTTAAAAATGGCAGGCATTATTTTCATCCAGGAAATTAAGAACCTTTTTAAATATATTATGGAATGCATATTGCATGGATTGTATGGTTATTTGATACACCCATTTATTGGATATTGGAACTCATTTTTCTTCTTTATATTAAATCTTTAAGAAAATATGTGATAACAGAGTCAAGAATGATCCAATTTTAGAAACAATAAAATCTTTACATACTAATAATGAAAAGCTAGCTGACAAGATTAATATCATTGAAAATCAAAAATTACCTGAAAAAATTAATACTATTGAAAAATATAAAATTAATTTGACAAACAAAATTCAATCCATGCCAAAGGGTACTGAGAAATTATGTTAAAGAATTCATACTGTTAAATTTGACAATCAAAGTCTATAAAAATTATGATATATTATCTGATATGCTAGTATCTATACAGGAAGGCAATATTCATGCTATCCAAATAAAGTCCAAGGAAGAGATATTACCTTTAAAGGAAAAACTTCATGTCTTGGAAGGACATGTGCAGAATGAGGACCAGGGGCTAGGTCTCTCAATGAAATCACTATAAATATAAACAGAACAAGAGATTTAGGCTTTACAAAAGATAATAGTAAAAAGATTTGAAATTATTGGAGCTAATGAGCAGAGAAAGAAGGTACAACAATATTATTTAACTTTACCAATACCTGGCAGGTATGACTACCCAGGATTTTAGCTCCCTACCCAGTAATCAACTCTGAAAAATCATCAAGTTCCAAATGCCCATAAGGATGCAAAGAATGTTGATGGATAACTATAAAAATGAACGGTCTAAAATAAAATATACAATCAGTAGTATTTTATACGCTGCATTCATAATTTGTTAGGGAGACGGTAAGACATTGGTTTCTAGCAATAAGCTGTCCACCATGACTGGCTTCAATTAGTTTCAGCCATCCTGGATTTGGGGTCACAACTACTGTGGGAAAGTTATTTTGGGGAAGAGGCAAAACTTTTAGGAAAATGTGGAAAATTAAAAGGTTTTGAGACTTCCCAAGGTCAAATTCTTTGTAAGGGGACTTATGTTGACCCACAGGCTCAAGCTTTTTACAGTGAACATATATTGTCTCTATGCCACAAAGCAGACTCAGGATTCAAGAACTAGGAAAATGAAGTGTGTACCAGGGTTTAACAGGGACAAAGAGAATCCCTCAGTGACTTTTTACAAAGATTAACTAAGGCTGTACAAATAGGAGTAAAAGACCCCAAAGCTAGAAAAGTACTTAGTGAATCTCTGACTTTTGAAAATGCCAACTTATAATGCTAATTGATATTGGGCCTTTAAAGATTAGACCATTCCCAATGGATGAATGAATCCTGCACACAATGAACATTGAGGCATCTGACTATAATACTGAAACTTGGTTAAGAAAAGTAATTTCCAAAGCTATAAGGAGACAACAGAATGCCAAGTATTTTAACTATGGTAGAATAGGACATCTGAGAAGGGACTGTTGACAAAGAATTCCCAGATATAATATCTCCTCTGGTAATAGCAAAAATAAGAGGTATCAGACTTCTTGATTATGTATGAGTGGCAAAGACAGATCCAATAAATACAGATCAATAAAAGAGAGACAAGGCAACCCAGTGGCATTGGGAAACTCCCTAGGGTATTTCTCACAGGCCCCCAAGTTAAGAGTGGTCCAATCATTCCCTGTCTTTGTAGAGAACATCTATCACCAGAAAGATTAAAATATCCAGTGCCTGTTGCAAAATACATATTGTTATGGATGATGGAATAAACCTGGAGGATAAATCAAAAATTCCAGTAGAAAAGAATATACATATATTCTGGCAGACTTCTATAAATGATAAAAGACCAAAATCTAGAATGCATAAAAATCGCATTGTAATTGTGGGTTTGATAGACATGGGAGCAGAAGTGAGTATCATTATTCCAGAATTTTGGCAACCAAATTAGCCTCTTCAAGAGAAACATGTTCATTTCCTAGAAATTGGAACCCTATTACAAGTGAAACAAAGCATGCATAGAGACAGAGAGACAGAGAGAAAAACTGAGGACATTAGTGGCTAATATGACAGTGAATGTATGTGGTCATGAACTGCTGCAGCAATGGAATACCCATATTAACACTCCTGCAGTCCCAGGAACTCTTATTTCTGGGAAGGATATTTTAAGGTATTATACACAAAGGTTACCAGCTACTTAAGCTGTACAAGAACACAAAGCAACTAGAAAAATTTTAGAGGTACCAATGGCATTTCCTTTAAAATAGTTAATAGAAGAGAAACTGCAAGCTCTAGAAATGCTGGCACATGAGCAGCTAAATGATCTCCATATTGAATAAACAACCAGCCCATGCAATTTTCCACTATTTTTGTCAAAAGAAAATCTGGTAAATGGAGAATGTTGACAGGTCTTTGAGCTATCAACAAGGCAGTTAAACCTATGGGCCTTATGATCTGGAATTCCTCTGCCTTCTCTAT
Source organism: Alexandromys oeconomus (assembly GCA_963919705.1). Classification (NCBI taxonomy): domain Eukaryota; kingdom Metazoa; phylum Chordata; class Mammalia; order Rodentia; family Cricetidae; genus Alexandromys; species Alexandromys oeconomus. Next base: position 6,501,338 of record CAWTZB010000260.1, on the reverse strand, counting down.
TACTGAATGAATGTCTTCTTATAGATTTTGATTTAAAAATTGTTTCTTCATTATTCATTTACAAGAAAAGGACAGAGAAAAATTTGCCTACACAGTAGGTACTTATAATAATTATCAGCCTACTAGGAGATATCAGTGGACAATCTTTCCCCAGGGAATGCTCAATAGCCTTACTCTGTGCCAATACTTTGTAAGTCGGCTGTTAGAAAAAATATGTAAAAAATTTCCCAAATCTATAATTTACTATTAGAGTGATGACATTTTTCTATCTCAATCAAATGTGTATTCTTTAGAAAGAATGTTTGAAGAAGTACAAATACTTTGCCTACATGGGATTACAAGTTGCTCCTGAAAAATTGCAGAGAAGACATTCTTTAAATTACCTAGGTGATAAAATAGGTTTACATAAAATTAGAAAACAAAAGCAAAAATTAGGAGAGACCTATTGCATACATTCAATCATGTTCAAAGATTGTTAGGAGACATTTCAAGTCTACAACCTGCTGTTGGGTTAACACCTGATTTAATAGTTCATTTAAACAAAATCTTAGACGGTAATAAGGACTTAAATGGTCTCATGGAATTAACAGCTGAAGTAGAAAAAGAACTCATTGTCATTGTACTGGAAAGGGTGGGGGAAGAGAGTGAGGAGTGGGGATGGGGAAGAAAAAGGGAGGTGGGGAGGAGGCAAAAATTTTTAATAAATATATTAATAAAAAAGAAAAATATATAAAGCATATTAAAGGTATACCAAACAATCCCACAGGTAAGGGAGTTATAGAAAGATCAAATTGAACTATAAAGGATATGTTAAACAAGAATAAAGTGAAGGAAAATACCTTCAGAAATAAATTACACAATGCTTTAATGCTAAGGAGAAAGGAACAACAGCAGCAGAGAGACATTGGATAATAGAAAAATCTTCTGAATTATATCAGTTGGTGTATTTCAAGGTTGTGCTGACCTCACATTGGAAAACAGTAGATGTGCTACATTGGAGAAGGGGTTTAATGCTTGTTTCCACAGGAGAAGAAAAGTTATGGATACCATCACAATCAATAAAGATTCAGTTTGAAAAATAGAAACCTCTAGAGAAAGAGATCCCTGAGCCTCCAACCCTATACCAATTAAAATCTGCCCCTAACTGAGGTCTCTAACCCTGAGGGTAAACTCTGTTGGGAGGGGGAATGTTACCTTCTAGAATTACTTCCAGCTGTAATGGGGACATTGTTCTTTCTATGGGAGCCTGTGAAAGTAAAATGATGTTTAAGTTTCAAGATTACTCTCTAGTATAACTGCAAATACTTTCTGAGTTTTCAGTAGGGTTGTTCTGAGGATCCTATTTGGAGTTCTGCCAGAATGTTGTAAAAAGATGCACCATTTCAGCTAACCAATTTGGAATCATCTTGAGCAGCTGCTACCCAAAAGAGGTCTCATAGCAGTGCTGTTGGCATCACGGCATCATATCAACCAAGTGAATTCATTGTTGTGGGGGCCCATCTTCTTCCTGGAAACTTCAAGAATTACTGCAGGAAAATTAATTATTCATTGTGGAAACCTTTATTTTTATTTATACAAACATATATGCAATGAAAGGACTGATAGAGATATAAGTAGGTATGAAGAAAAGTAAAATTTTTACCATATGTTTTCTTTCTCTCTAATCCAAATGGCTCTTGGCATGAGACAGAAACTCTGAATTTTTCTTTTAACAACATGCTTGAATTTATTGAAGTGGAAAGGTATTGTAAAACTCCAAAGCCAGATTTGATTTTTAAGTAATTCATGACAATTACTATAGTAAATAACATATATACAATTTCTTAGTAATTCTTCCTCTCAGATGACGTTTTCATATAATTCATTATTTTTGTTGCTTGGTGATATATGGATAATTATCTTTTCTTATTTAGGTATCTATATGTTCAGGGTCTCTTGACTTTATGAAAATGAGTATTTTCCTGTAAAGACAAGAGTAGAACACTTCCCCAACTCTTATGAAATATAATGGCACAATTTCTCAATATTTTGTGCATAAGGCTATTAGTCATGTGTTGATTAAATTTACTGTGATATTTGTCACTCATTATATGGATGATATTTTCCTCTTCTGTTTCTTTAATATGGTCATAAATAAGACTAACATTCTCGGTAATTTAATAGGAACAAAAATAAGGAGAATTCCAGATAAAATTCAAAACCAATCACCTCATTTAGGGTATATTATTTATAGTAATCCTGCTTATTTATGATTTATTATTACTTAACAAATTCACCATTACCCTCTAAGTTTGAAATTTCCCAAACAATGTATTATCGATTACTTAAAATATTTGTGCTATGCTATTTTGATACATTCTCTTCATGATAAAGATTTTGGAGAGATCAGGGATATAAGGAGCATATCTAAACATAGTTAAACTGTATACAGAAAGTTGATAGTCAATATCAATTTAAATAAGAGAAATTCAAGACTATTCTACTAAAATCAGAAACAAGGTAAGGCTGTCCACTCTTTCCATATCTATTTATCAAAGTTCTTGAATTTATTGCTCAAACAGTTAGACAACAAATAAAGCCCAAGGAGATTTGAATTAGAAAGAAGTCAAACTTTTAGTATTTACAGGTAAAATAATTGTACAAATAAGTGATGAAAACTCTACCATGGAACTCCTAATGCTGACATATACCTTCAGTAATATGCCACGATACAAGATCAATTCAAAAATATTAGTAGACTTCCTATATATAAATGACAAAGAAGCTGAGAAAGAAATCAGAGAAACATCACCCTTCACAATAGCACCAAAGCATAAAGTATCTTGGTGTAACACTAACCATGAAGTAAAATACCTCTTCTATATGAACTTTAAGTCTTTGAAGAAAGAAATTGAAGAGGATACCAGAAAATGGAAAGATTTTGGTGATCTTCGATAACCAGGATAAACATAATAAAAATGGCAATCCTACCAAATGCAATCTATATATTCGATGCAATTCCCATTAAGATCCCAACACAATTCTTCACATACCTTAAAAGAACAACAATCAACTCCATATGAAAAAAAAAAGGATAGCCAAAACAATCTTGTACAACAAATGAAATGGCAGCAGCATCACAATCCATGTCATCAAGCTAATTATATAACTGCAGTGATGAAAACAGCATGATAGTGGCATAAAAACAGACAGGTTGGCCCCTCCCTGCCTCTCCCCTCACCTTCAACCCTCTCCAAAAGTCCCCATGCTCCCAATTTACTCAGGAGACCTTATCTTTTTCTAATTCCCGTGCAATTTAAATTTATGTTTGTCTGTCTTAGTGTCCTGATTTTTGTCTACATTCTCTGGGATTGTTATTTGCAGGCTGATTTTCTTTGATTTATGTTTAAAAACCACTTATGAGTGAGTACAGGAGCTAATTGTCTTTCTGTGTCTGGGTTACCTCACTCAAAATGAAGTTTTCTAGCTCCATCCATGTGCATGGAAAATGCAAGATATTGCTATTTTTCCCTGTTGTCTAGTACTCCATTGTGTAAATGTATCACATTTTTCTTATCCATTCTTTAGTGAAGAGACATTTAGGTTGTTTCCTGGATTTGGCTATGACAAACAATGCAGCTACAATCATAGTTGAGCACATATCCTTATGGCACAAATGAGCATACTTTGAGTATATACCCAAAAGTGGTATTACTAGTCTTGAGGAAGGTTGTTTCTTAATTTTCTGAGAAATCACCACACTAATATCCAAAGGGCCTGTACCAGTTTGCATTCCCAACAGCAATGCTCAAGTGTTCCCTTTACCACACAACCTCTCAACCATAAGTTGTCAACAGTGTTTTTGATCTTGGTCATTCTTTTAGGTATAAGATGGAATCTCAGAATTGTTTTGATTTGAAGTTTTCAGATGACTAAGGATGTTGATCATTTCCTTAATGTCTTTCAGCTATTTTAGATTCCTCTTTTGAGAGTTCTCTGCTTATATCTGTATTCTAATTATCATTGAACCTTTTGTTATTTTAATGACCATTTTTTTTTTAGTTCTTTGTATATTTTGGAGATCAATTCTCTGTCTGCTGTGTGGTTTGTGAAGATTTTTTTCTCATCATGTAAGCTGTCATTTTGTCATGTTGACCATGTTCTTTGCTTTACAGAAGCTTTTCAGTTTCAGGATGTCCCATTTATTTATTATTTCTCTCAGTGTCTGTGCTACAGGGGTTATATTTAGGAAGTAGTGTCCTGTGCCAATGCATTCAAGTTTATTTTTCAATTACTTTTCTCTGAGCTTCAGTGTGGCTGGCTTTATGTTGAGGTCTTTGATTCATTTGGACTTGAGTTTTGTGCATGGTGATAGATACGGATCAATTTTTATTCTTCTACATATTGATATCCAGTTCTGCCAGCACCATTTGTTAAATATGCTTTCTTTTTTCCATTTGATATTTTCTGCTTCTCTGTCAAAAATCAGGTGTTCAAGAACGTGTGGATTAATATCTGGGTCTTTGATTCAGTTTCATTGGTTCTCCTGTCGGTTTTTATGGCAATACCAGGCTGTTTTCATTATCGTATCTCTGTAGTAGAGTTTTAAGTCAGGGATTGTGATACCTCCAGAAGTTCTTTTATTTTTCAGGATTGTTTTGGGTATCCTGTGCTTGTTGCTTTTCATATGAAGTTGAGAGCCATTCTTTCGAGGTCTGTGGAGAATTTTGTTGTATTTTTGATGGTCATTGCTTTGAATCTGTAGATTGCTGTTCTCAATATTACATTTTTGCTACGCTAATTCTACCAACCCAAGAACATGCAAGATCTTTTCACTTTCTGGTGTTTTCTTGAATTTCTTTCTTCAAAGACTTAAAATTCTATCTTATAATAGTTCCACATGTTTGATTAGCATTGCTACAATATATTTTAGGGTGAAAGGTGAAATTTTTCTGATTTATTTCTCAGCCCAATTATCATCTGTGTACAGGACGGTTACTGATTTTTTTGAGTTAGTCTAGTATCCTGCTATGTTACTGAAAATGTTTATGTGTTGTAGAAGTTCCTTGGTAGAATTTTTTTGGTTCCTTTTGTAAACTGTAATTTCATCAGAAAATAGTGAGAGTTTGACTTCTCTTTGCCAATTTGTATCCCTTTGAACTCCTTTTGGTGTCTTATTGCTCTATCTAGGACCTCAACAACTGTATTGAATCTATATGGAGAGACTGGACAACCTTGTTTTGTTCATGGTTTCAGTAGTATCACTGGGGATTTTCTCTCCAATTAGATTGTTGTTGTCTGTTGGCTTTCTCTATATTTCCTTCATTATGTTTAGGTATATTTCTTGTATTCCTGCTCTCTACACGACCTTTATCATGAAGGGATTTTGTATTTTGTTGAAATCTTTTTCAGCATTTAAAGAGATGATGATGATTTTTTTATTTCTTAGTTCTTTTTTTTTGTGGTGTATTACTATGACAGGTTTTCCTATGTTGAACCATCCCTGCATCTCTGGAATGAAACCAACTTGATCATGTTGTATGATGGTTCTGATGTGTACTTGGATTGATTTGCCAGTATTTTTGCCTCAATGATCGTGAGTGAGATTGGTCTGTAATTCTTATTCTTAGTAATATCTTTATGTGGTTTGTGTATAAGGGTAACTGTAGCCTCATAAGAAGAGTTTGTCAATGTCCCTTCTGTTTCTATTGTATGTAACAATTTGAGGAGTATTGATATTAGTTTTTCTTTAAAAATCTTAAAGAATTCTGAGCTGAAACCATTTGGTCCTGGGTTTCTTTTGGTTAGGAGACTTTTGATGTCTGTTTCTATTTCTTCAGTAGTAATGGGTTAGTTTAATTTGCTTATCTGGTCTTGATTTAATTTTGGTAAGTGATATTTATGCAAAAGTTGTCCATTTCCTTTAAGTTTTCCAATTTTGTAGAGTACAGGTTTATGTGATATGGCTGATGGTTCTCTGTATTTCCTCCTTATCTGTTGTTATGTCCCCTTTTTCATTTCTGATTTTGTTAATTTGGATATCCTTTCTCTTCCTTTTGGTTAGTTTGGATAAAGGTTTGTCTATTTTGTTGATTTTTGGAAGAACCAACTCTTTGACTCATTGATTCTTTGTATTGTTTTCTTTATTTCTATTTTGTTGATTTCAGCTCTCAAGTTTATTATTTCCTGCCATCTAGTTCTCTTGGGTGAGTTTGATTCCTTTTGTTTTAAAGTTTTCAAATGTTCTGTTAATTTACTAGTGTGGGATTTCCCAGATGCTTTATGTAGTTATTTAGTCCTATTAACTTTCCTCTTAACACTGCTTTCATTGTGTCTCATAAATTTGGGTATGTTATGTGGCCATTTTAATTGAATTTTAAAAAGTATTTCATTTGTCCCATTATTTCTTCCTTGAACTATTGATGATTCAGGTGAGCATTGCTTAATTTCCAGGTGTTTGTGGGTTTTCTGGAATTAGTATTGCTGTTGAATTCTAGTTTTAAACCATGGTGATCTGATAAGATACATGAGTCTATTCTAATTTTTTTTTATTTGTTGAGGTTTCTTTTGTTACTGAGTATGTGATGAAATTTTGAGAAGGTTACATGAGGTGTTGACAAGAAAGTGTATTCTTTTATGTTTGGTTGGAATATTCTATAGTTGTTTGTTAAGACCATTTGAGCATGTTACTTCCCTTAATTTCTCTGTTAATTTTTTTTTATATTACTGACATATCCAGTGGTGAGAGTGGAGGGCTGAGGTCTCCCATTTTAGTGTGTGGGGTTTAATGTATGATGTAAGCTTTAGAAGTGTTTCTTTTACATTTGAGGCTGCCCTTGTATTTGGGGCATAGATGTTTTTACTGAGATTTCCTCTCGATGGATTTTTTTTTTCTGTGACTAATAAGAAATGTTCTTCTTTACTCTTTTGATTGATTTTGGTTTGAAGTCTGTTTTGTTAGATTTTAGGATAGATACACCAGCTTGTTTCTTTGTGCCAATCAATTCGAAAAATTTTTCTCAACCATTTTCTCTGAGGCAATGTCTGTCTTTGAGGTTGAGGAGTTTTTCTTGTATGCAGAAGAAGGATGCAATCTGTTTTAGTATCCAATCTGTAAGACTGTGTGTTTTTATAGGTGAGTTGAGTTTATATATATTAATGGATATTAATAACTAGTGGTTGCTCTCTTCTATTAATTTAGTTTTCATTGTTGGTGATTTTATTTTGTACTTTATTTCATTCTTTGGGATTTGCTGCTAAAACACCATCAATTGTTTTGTTTTGTTTTGTTTTTGATGTAACTATCTTCCTTGGGTTGGAGTTTTCCTTTTAGTATTTTGTGTTTGGCTGGGTTTATGGCTAGGTATTGGTTAAATCTGTTTTTGTCATGGGATATCTTGTTTTGTCCTTTTATGTTTATTGAAAGTGTTGCTGTGTATAAAGTCTGGACTGGGCATTCACTGTCCCTTAATGTCTGCATAATGCTTGGCAATGAGCTTCTGATTTTCACTGTATCTAATGAAAAGTCAGATGTAATTCTGATATGTCTCCCTTTATATATTATTTGGTCTTCTTCTGTTACACGTCTTAATATTCTTTTCTTATTCTGTATGTTTAGTGTTTTGATTATTATGTGTCAAGGGAACTTTTTTTTGATTAGCTATCTCGGTGTTCTGTAAACTTCTTGTATCTTCATAGGTATATCTTTCATTAGGCTGAGAAAGTTTTTTTTTTCCTACGATTTTGTTAAACTTATTTTCTGTACATTTGAGTTGATATTGTTCTCCTTCTTCTATACCTATTATACTTAAGTTTGGTATTTTCATGTTGCCCCATATTTCCTGGATAGTTTGTGTTAAGCATTTGTTAGATTTAATGTTTTCTTCAACTGATGAGAGTCTATTTCTTCTATTGTCTCTTTAGCGCTTGAGATTTTCTCTTTCATCTCTTATAATTTACTGTTCATGCTTGCATTTGTTGTTCCTGACTGTTTTTTCATGATTTCTCTTTCTATAATACCCTCAGCTTGTGTTCTTTATTGTTTTTTACTTAAGTTTTCTAGTCTTGAATAGATACTTTATATTTTAATTATTTTTTCTTCGTTTTCATTAAGGGATTTGTTGATGTCTTTCAATTTTTTTATACTTTGCAAAGATTTCCAAATTTATTCACATACTTGAAAGAGCCTAAAATAATGTTTGTTTGCTTTTATTTATATTGAGACAGGGTCTACTTTGTTCAGAAAACTACCTTAAATATTGTTCTTCATATTGCATAGTGCGCAATTTAAGATTCTCTTTTTTCTCACATTTTAGCTCACCTCAAATTAGAATGTCATTGACAATTCATAATGTACAATGATGACTGCTAACACTTAAAAGCTATTTTAGTACACAAGGTAGAATATCATCATGTGGACCATGGCATGTTGCACTAAGTGAGATGTGACATGTGGCTGATATTCTTAGGCTATCAAGACGGATTTTTATAAATGCTAGTTCTAAATGTACTATAGATAAGAGATGTGAAAAATATCAACAACAAAATGTAAATGCACAGAAATCATTGCTTTTTACAAAACATTAAACCAAGAAAACTTGGGTTCAAATGAGTAAGTGAGGCTTATATTTTTTTTAAATTAATTTATTTATTTTTACTTAAAAATTTCCACCTCCTCCCCATGTGATCAAACTGGACTCACTAAAACTCGCCATCTATGGTAAATGTGAATCTTGCCATCTTCATTAAAACTCTTTGAGTAAGGGTATTATGTACTTTCACATTAAGACAAGCTTACTAGCAATATTAAACCTCACAACTTCAAGCTTGTTACAATAGAATCCAAGATCTTCAGTTTTGAACAAAAACAATGGACAACTGATTTTGTACAAAGTCACAGAAGATACTAAAGTTAACAAAAGCTATTTTCATCTGTAGGAATAGTTGTCAATCTGTTTATCCCTAGGAAAATTCATATCCAATAAATAATATGACATTAATGAACAGAAAACCAAAGCTTACAAATGAATGAGACATATCAATTAAGATTGTAATATGTGGAGACATAGACAGGTGGAAGAATTATGGATGTTGTTTAAGGAATAATGTTAAATGCATATAGGAAGGTTGAAGAAAATGATCCTGAGAAGAACAGTGCATTTCTTTTCCAGACTCTATATTTCTCATACATAAGGCCCAAACTGTATTCCCTTCATTGGATATATTATTTTGAATTAGAAAGCCTCATATAGACTCATAAGTTTAAATAATCAAGTCTCAAATGGAGAAAATGTTTGGGATAGATTAGGAGGTGTGATCTTGTAGGAGAGGATGTGTCATTTAGAAAACTTAGATTTTTCTAAAGACACAGGCTATTTTAGAGACTTCTGCTTCCAGCTCACAAAACAATCTTGGGACACTCGGCTGCTGCTCCAAACACCAAGTGTTGACTCAGTCATGATCCACTCTAAGATTCTGAAGCTGTAAGCATTATAAATGTGTTCATTTTATGTTGTCTTCATAATGTTGTATTATCATAGCAATAGAAAAATAACCATATTAAATATCCTTAGTGTTTTGCACAGTATAGTGAATATTTTTGTGAATCTAAGAGGAATTAACTTGCTCTGTCAGTGATGAGATTTTACCTCAAAGACCCTATGTACCTATGGGAGATTCACATAACAATGGTAAATTGTGTGTTTTTGATTTTCTAAGTAGGTAGATCACACTTCTCATGAAGTTTTCTTGATGGGGTCTGTTTATACAAATTTCTATTATGAACCAAGATGAAAGTCATGGAGTAATAAACCAAATGAACTAAAAGCACATCTGGGTCTTATTTGAACCTGAGTGCACCATCCTGAAGGAGAAGAGAGAAGATTACAAATATGCTAGGATGATTTTATCTAATAATCATGGTGTCATTTTTTCTCTAGGTTTTCCTTTAAACATTAATGCTGCTGTAATAAAAAAATGACCTAACTTCTGCCTAATATATGAAAATACTCAGAAATGCCCATGTACTTTCTTCTCATGAAATTTCAATGACAAATATAGGGTACTTTGTGTCCCCACAATTGTCAGTTTACACTTTTTTTTCATGGGAGACTGTGCCTCCTATGATAAAATAGCACAAGGAGAACATATAATGTGTTGAGGACATTGGATCCCTTCAGAATGTACATGTGGAGAGAATTCCAGAGAAAGTGTAAAAAAAAATGCAAGTCAAACACCTGAGATTGTTGGTTTTTTTTTTTTTTTGTTCTAGAATATTTTATTTTTGAGGCTGGATCTTACAGTGTAGGCAAGGTTGGGCTGGAGTGGTGGATCCTCCCCCCTCCAGTCTTCCAGGTAATGGATTTACATGTATGTGCCACCATGCTCAGCTAGAATGCCCCCCTACTTCTTTTTTTTTTTTTTTTTTTTTTTTTTTTTTTACCTGAGATTGTTTAATCAAATCATGGCTGCATAAATTCCTGGGATGAACCTGTATTCCGTGTCTCTTACACCCCCTGGTGGCCCTGAGTGGCCTAACAGTGAGGTTTATGTCTGAGTTAGCACTGAAGTCCCATCACTGTGTATACAGCACAGTAATAAGTGGCTGTGTCCTCAGATCTCCCACTGTTCATTTGCAGGTACAGAGTGTTCTTGGCATTGTCTCTGGAGATGGTGAATCGATCCTTCACAGATGGTGCATAGTTTGTTTTACTGCTGTCTTTATTAATCTCTCCAACCCACTCCAGCCCCTTCCCTGGAGCTTGGCGAAACCAGTACATCCAGTAATTAACTGAAAGTGAATCCAGAGGCTACACAGGAGAGTCTCAGGGATCCCCCAGGCTTCACCAGGCCTCCTCCAGACTCCACAAGCTGCACCTCAGACTGGACACCTGCAAACACAGAGAATGTTGTTACTAAATTGCCACAGAAGCTCTATCTTTTATATATCTTGTTAATGTTCACTAACACACTCAGTATCTCTTCATAAATTACCTTTTAAAACAGCAACAAGAAAAACCCAAATCAGCACCAAATCCATTGTGTGTTTTGTTTTCAGTGCTGACCGCTGAATGGGAAGACCTGGACATCCAGGACTGATTCCTTTGTCTGAGCTTCAGGGTCAGTGCTTATCTGGTTTTCATGAGAAGAGATGGGCCTTATTTGCATGCCTTTCTGGTATATAAGTTCTGTTGTTGGAGCTAAGAGACAGCCTGTTCTAATATGTTTGTAAATGTTGTGGCGAAGTCTAGCAGTAAAGATAATGTTAGGAAATTTTTGTATCATACTAAACTATTTTTTTTTTCTTGGCACACATTAAGTATCATCTATTCCATTTAATAATCACAAACAAAATATGCATTTTATTTAGGAATAATTTCTGCCCAATTATTCATGTCCTGTATTATAGAGGGCAGTTGGCATTGCTTTCTTACTCAGGAGATCTTTCCTTATACTGCTTTGACTTCAACACTGATGCACTTGGTACCAACTGAGTAAGTTATGCCCTAAGTGTAGTTGCCTCTGGAGTTTGAAAGCTCTATTTTTGTGTTTAGAGTATGTGACATGACTGAATTCAATTGCTCAGCAAGAAAACGGCAGATACTTTGTCCATATTCATGTGCACCACAGAATATAAAATTCTTTTGCTATTTTCTATGTTAGCTCTCTTTTTCCAATATATTTACCTATCTGCTCATTAGAAACAGGGAATGACTGATAAGCTGAATTTCAGTGTACAACACTGGATTTGAACTCTACATGTCTATACATATGCATTCTCAGGCCTCTTAGGAGGAAACCTCACTCGCAACACCCCTCCCCTTTACCTTTCTTATTCAGTCGGTGACACATGCTCATCTTTCTTATCCAGAAACAATAGGAATCAGCATTGCCTTTAATAAATATAGTTTTCTAATGACTTGTCTAAAAGTCTGTTTTCTTGACATTTGTTTCTCCTTCCCCATCAAGCAGATATTTACTTCTTTCTAGTATATAAGTCAGCATTTCTCATCATTACCTCTTGTGATGATCCATAGGTCTACATCACCAAAACTCTGAGTTGCCATCACAGTGCTTCACTCTCAGTGCTGAATATCTCAGATGTAGGAACACGGTCTCTTCCAGCATGTTCTCTACCACTGTGTGAGTAAAGAATGCATTCCTGTCCCATCACTTCTTATTTCAAAAATACCAAGACACACTGAAAGTTTTATAACCTGGATCTTCATTGACTACTGATTAAATAAACATTTATAATGATGGTGGCTTTTCTTAGCCATCATTTTGAAACACCAAGATATAAATAATCTAGATGAAGAATTGTTTCTATTTGACTTGCCTACATCCCTTCTGTTAGTCATTTTCTCAAATGGTAATGAAAAGGGAGCCACCACATTGTGAGTGGTGCCATCCTTGGGTATTTAGGTAGGGCCTCCATATTAAAGCAATCTGATTAAGGAAATAAGCAGTATTCCTTTTTTTTGTCTCTGCGTCAGTCCTTATCTTTACATTCCAGTGTTAGTTTCACTCAGTGTTGGACTATGATCTTTAAGATGACCTTTCCTTCTCCTCATTGCTTTTGAATATAGTGGTTATTACAACAATAGGATCAAACTGGGAAAATAACCAAATACATTTTTTTCCCAAATATTAGGGGCTCTACATGCTTTCTCTGTAGACTCTTGGAAAGAAGAAAATGATTCTGACACTAAAAAACTACCCCATCTTTTGACTATCATTTGATAAATTGACACCACAACCTAGAGTCATCATAGAGGAAAGAATTTCAATTCAAGTAACATATCAAAAATTATTCCTAATGACATTCTACATTATTCATAGATCAGTGGTTACCTCAGCCATTATCACACATATTATTTACTTCATAAATAATCATAAATACAGAAATCCATTACCAGACAATATGCAGTGTGAGACACAGTGGAATATTCAAACCTAAATGGGAATGCCATAGAACAGGTGACAGATAGAATGTAAGAGAACACTAGGGAATCTGGGCAGCAGTTGTGCCTGCCTTTAAATTAAGCACTTGGGAGCCAGAAGTAGGCAGGTCTCTGTGAGATAAGATCAGCCCTTTCCTTTGGCTGTTTTCCATGGCTTCATGCTTTTTTTTTTTTTCCCTCAAACCCGCAGCTTGAGCTGGGTCTGCACAATGATGTCCTCTCTTATGCATTTCATATTCCCACTTTTTTTTTATCCTAATTAACAGGGCAAATGTGATCTATGACTTCCATTCCTCATGTGCCTATCATATTGTGTGCTCAGAATCAGTGACTTTTCTTTCCAGTGGTTAGTATCTCTGCACACTGGGATTTCTTCATCATTCCTTCCCTGCATAATGCTACTAAATAAGTGCTATTCTTTAACACTTAGGATTATTTGCATTCCCATGTCAGTGTCTATCATTCTTGATGACACAGAAATAAAATACATTTTAAATGAAAATTATAAAATATGTGTTTTCCCTTTATATAAATCAGGTAAAAAAGTTACAAATTTGTAAAAGAGCAAGGGGTTAATGGTGAGTTTTTTTAAAATATATAATTTAAATATATGTTGTAATAAAATGTAGAAGGATAGTTTATAATGAAGAGTAGTCATATATCTGGTGAGATGGATCAGTGTTTATACACATGTCTTGAAATCCAAAAGACCAGGGTTTGATTTCTATCACCAACCTCATGTATATATCACCACTTATAATTCTGGCTCCAATGTGATGCAAAACCTTTGACCTCCTTGGGTATCTACAATTATGTTCACACACTCTCACAAAGAAAAGGACACAATTAAAAGAATACAGGTTGGAAAACAAAGAATATATCCATAAGATATCAAATTAAATGAAAAATGTTACACTAAAGCAAAAATATCTGGAGTTATTTTTAGTAGTATAGGAATTGACAATAAATCTGTGTTCAAATATGAAAAAATTCCAGCATGCAAATACATTTTGGATAATTTGAAAGCTCAAAAAAACCTTTGCTTGTATGAATATCATTTCTGTTATTTTATTATACAGACTTAGCAAAACTGAACATCATTACAGGAATTTGACTCTATGTACTTCTAATTTTGATGTTTTTAATGAAATTAAAAGAACTGCAATACATTGAGAGATGCAAACACAGCTTCTAGAATCCTCAGAAACAGAGCTATGAAAAACAGGCTTGGGGGACAAATATGAGAGATGGCTCCCTATACACTTTTTCAGGGATAAAGTCTTGCCTAAAAGGCACTCAATGACATGTACTTGGAAAATATGTGATGTCAGAATTACATAATTTTCTGATATTTAAGATTAAGCTTTGAAGTCATGTTTTCTTCTGGTACGGGCATATGGATGGTATAAGTATTGTGTGACATCTGACAAGTGAAACATTTGGTCTAACAAAAGCATTTAGATGTAACCCTTACCAAATATTGACCTCTCTTGTGACAGATGATTTAGATACTTTGTGATAATAGTTCATTTATGGACTGAATAGATAACTGATGTTTTACAGTCAGTGACATAGTTTAGAATCTTTGTGCTATGTGTGTCTCTTTATATCTCACACAGAAGAAGAGACAGGATATTTTTATTCTGATGTCCTCTTGCTTCTAACTTTCTCTCTATAGCCTAATTCAGAACTACATGCATATTTCCTCATGGGAGTGTACAAATATATTCACTGTACCCTTTATGGGTATATTAATTTCAATTCAAATAATTGTTTATCATTGAATTCCAACTCTTCATCATGCTGCACTTTTGTATGGAATCATATGAGCAGAAACCTGACAATGATTAAATTTATAGTGCTAGTCTCTCTTTTTCCTAACATTATTCTAGAATCAAAAAATGCCATGCATCTCTTGTTCACACCTCATGTTCCCAGGTTTCCCTCCTCTTTTCCCTGCCTATCTCTATAGACTTATTTGTCCTTCAGTCTCATGAAAATGGAAACTCACTTTTCACTTTAAATCTCGTTCAGATTCATCCAAATTTGGAATTTAAATCAGCACATGCATGCTAATTGCTGAAATCATGGCATGGCATTTTATAACTGCACATATGTTCAGTATTCAACAGTTGATGGTTTCTAGAGTACAATATCATATATAAGGGATGACAATTTGTGTAAAGTTTTTTGTAGCAATTCCAAATTTTTGTGTTTTATGTCTACCAAAATTGATGGACCAAATGTTAACTCTTTGTTTTGGGTATTGAACCTCTTTCTACAAATCCACTTAATATTTTCTTTCATTCTTTGTATCTGTGTATGTTTGTGTGTGTATGTGTGTGCAGTGTTTTTCACTGTTGTGGATATGTACAATTGTGTACACAAGTGATTGTTCTTGTGTGTAAACACACATATAGGGGCTAGAAGTAGATCATTGGATTAGTGTCTTTCATCTCCATTAATAACCCTTCTTTAGATTAGAGTTTATAAATCAATATGAACTTTATCAATTGGGCATTACTGACATGACAAAATATTCCTATGATCACGTATTCAGCACCAGTGTTGGAACTATAGATATCCACCGATATTCCATGCTTCTTATTTGGATATTAGAGATCCAAATTTAGAGTGTCTTGATCATAGAACTCTGTTACCAACTGAGCTGTTTTTCCAAACTCAATTTTCTTCTGCTTTGCTATTTTGGATAGAAGCCAGAGACTAAGTTAGAACTGTGTTACTGAACTATATCAGTTGCCCCCTGTTATCACTCCTGTTGATCATGAAATCATTTGTGCAGTGTCTTTCCTATGGCCATGTGGAAATCTTATTATAAATATAGAAAGAATAGTTCAAAATACTAAGTTTTATTCAATAAAATATACACAATATGATAGTAAGTGGAGACAAGATACTTCCATATGATCCAAATTTAATTTCTTTGAATATACCCCCAAGAAATAATATTTCTAGGTCATAAAGCAACTCTATATTAATTTTATTAGAAATTATATTAATTATTTGCCAGTTTCTCTGAAGGATCATAAACAAAGTCTATGATCTCAGATCATATGTCAATATGAAACCAAAGATTTGCATTCAAGTCCTGTTTTTGGATCATCACTTTATTGGACTCCTGTGCAGGCATTTGAGTAACCTGAAAAGAGTCAAGTTACAAATATGGCCCTTCACATCATTTAAAATATCTGAGCATTGTGCACATGTAGTCCCCTCAGTTAACCTCTTAACAAATATGGATATTATGATCTTTTAAACACATGGAGGAGAAATATATAGGTGTAATGTAGAGGACAGGTTAATGGACTTCAGTGCACCTCACCACCAGTGAATTCATTTATCATAATTGCATGATGATAAACGTCATGACACTTATTATCTGTTCCTGTGAAACTATCTCATATTCTAGAAAAAAGAAAAACACTATTATTCTGAAATTCTTTTAAGCATAAAAGCAATGTTCCAAGAATTTAGTGTGATAGTGATTAATCAAGAAAAAGATAAGGGAGAATCTTCAGAGGATGGCATACTTGGCTAAGGAACTTTATCCTGTCAGTACTGAAAGTCAACACTATGGAATATGGATGAACCAAGAGAGGTCCTAATAACTACAACCCAGAGCTCATAGCAGTATTGGCCTTCCCTTGAATGATTTACTCAAATCCAAATTTAGAGTAGGTTTTACTGTGAAAAATATACAAAAAATGGCAATTATTAAACATGTTCAATTTTAAACAAACTCCAGGTATTCTTTTATCCAATAACGTGTACCAGCCTTTCTTAAATAAATACAGCAGGTCTTTAATCCATTTGGACTTGAGTTTTGTGCATGGTGATAGATATGGATCTATTTTCATTCTTCTACATGTTGACAACCAATTCTGCCAGCACCATTTGTTGAAGAAGCTTTCTTTCTTTCATCTTACACTTTTAGCTCCTTTGTCAAAAATCAGGTGATCATAAGTTTGTGGGTTAATATCCGGGTCTTCTAATTGATTCCATTGGTCAACGTCTCTGTTTTTATCCCAATACCAAGCTGTTTTCATTACTGTAGCTCTGTAATAGAGTTTAAAGTCAGGGATGGTGATGCTTCTGGAAGTTCCTTTATTGTATAGGATTGTTTTGGCTATCCTGGGTTTTTTGTTTTTCCATATAAAGTTGTTTATTGTTCTCTCAAGGACTGCGAAGAGTTTTGTTGGGTTTTGATGGGGATTGCATTGAATCTATAGATTGCCTTTTTTAAATTGCCATTTTTACTATGGTGATCCTCCCAATCCAAGAACATGGGAGATACTTCCATTTTCTGGTGTCCTCTTCAGTTTCTTTCTTCAACACCTTAAAGTTCTTGTCAAATAGATCTTTCACTTCCTTGGTTAGAGTTACACCAAGATACTTTCTGCTACCTGTGACTATTGTAAAAGGTGAAGTTTCTCTGATTTCCCTCTCTGTGTCTCTATCCTTTGTGTATAGGAGGGAAACTGATTTTTTGGAGTTGATCTTGTATCCTGCCACATCACTAAAAGTATTTATCAGCTGTAAGAGTTCTTTGGTAGAATTTCTGGGGTCACCAATGTACACTCTCATATCATCTGCAAATAACGAACGTTTGACTTTTTCCTTTCCAATTAAAATCTCCTTGATCTCCTTATGTTGTTTTATTGCTATTGCTAGAACTTCAAGCACGATGTTGAATAGACATGCTGAGAGTGGACAGCCTTGTCTTCTTTCTGATTTTAGTGCAATGGCTTTGAGTTTCTCTCCATTTAATTTAATGTTAGCTGTTGGCTTGCTATATATTGCTTTTATTATATTTAGGTATGACCCTTGTATCCCTAACCTCTACAAGTCCTTATGATAAAGCGGTGTTGAATGTTACAAAATGCTTTTTCAGCATCTATTGAAATGACCATATGTTTTTTTTTTCTTTCCATTTATTTATATGATGGATTGCATTGATATATTTTCATATGTTGAACCAGCCCTGCATCTCTGGGATGAAAGGCTATTTGATTGTAATGGATAATTTTTTGATGTGTTCTTAGATTCGGTTTGCCAGTATTTTATTGAGAATTTTTGCATCAATGTTTATGAGTGAGATTGGTCTGTAATTCTCTTTCTTGGTTGAGTCTTTATGTGGCTTTGGAATCAGAGTGACTGTATCTTCATAAAAAGAGTTTGTCAATGACTCTTCTGTTTCTATTATGTGAAACACATTAAAGAGTATAGGTATCAGTTCTTCTTGGAAATTCTGATTAAATTCTGTATTAAAACCATCTATCTGGTCCTGGGCTTTTTTTTTCTATTGACAGCTTCTTTTATTTTTTTTTATTTTTTTTTTTTGACAACTTCTATCTTCTCACAACTTATAGGTATATTGAAATTGTTCACCTGGTCTTTATTTAATTTTGGTAAATGGTATTTATCTAAAAACAAGTTCATTTCTTTTATGTTTTCCAACTTTGTGGCATATAAGTTTTGTAGTAAGACCTAAAGATTCTCTGAATTTCTCTTGTTATATCCCCCTTTTCATTTCGGATCTTCTTAATTTGCGTGTTCTCTCTCTACCTTTTGATTAGTTTGAATAAAGATTTTTCAATCTTGTTGACTTTCTCAAAGAACCACCTCTTTGTTTAATTGTTTCTTTGGATTGTTTTCTGTATTTTTTTATTTTTTTATTGAAAAAAAAATTCCTGCTTCCTCCCAGCCTCCCATTTCCCTCCCCCTCCTCCCGCCCCTCTCCCCCTCCCCCCATTCCTCTCCCCCTCCCTCTCTAGTCCAAAGAGCAGTCAGGGTTTCCTGCCATGTAGAAAGTCCAAGGTCCTCCCCCCTCTATCCAGGTCCAGGAAGGTGAACATCCAAACTGGCTAGGCTCCCACAAAGCCAGAACATGAAGTAGGAACAAAAACCCATGCCATCGTCCTTGGCTTCTCATCAGCCCTCACTGTCCGCCATGTTCAGAGAGTCCTGTTTTATCCCATGTTTTTTCAGTCACAGTCCAGCTGGCCTTGGTTAGCTCCCAATAGATCAGCCCCACTTTCTCAGTGGATGGGGGCACCTCTCGTGGTCCTGACTTCCATGCTCATGTTCTCCCTCCCTCTGCTCCTCATTGGGACTTAGGGTGCTTAGTCCAATGTTCCAGTGTGGTTCTCTGTCTCTATCTCCATCCATCGCTAGATGAAGGTTCTATGGTGATATGCAAGATATTCATCAGTATGGCTATAGGACAGGGTCATTTCAGGTTCCCCATCCTCAGCTGCCCAAGGAACTAACTGGGAACATTGCCCTGGGAACCTGGGAGCCATTCAAGATTCATGTCTCTTACCAACCCTAAGGTGGTTCCCTTAATTAAGTTATGTGATTCCCTGCTCTTCTATCCAACCTTGTTTTATTCCCAATCACCCCGTTTCCCCAAGTTCTCCCATCCTCCCCTTCTCACTTTTCTCTCCCCATTTCCGCCACCCCCAACCCACACCACTCTCAAGATCCCACTTTAAGGCATTGAAGAAAGAAATTGAAGAGGATACCAGAAAATGGAAGGATCTCCCTTGCTCTTGGATTGGGGGGATCAACATAGTAAAAATGGCAATTTTACCAAAGGCTATTTATAGATTCAATGCAATCCCCATCAAGTTCCAATCAAAATTCTTCACTGATCTTGAGAGGACAATAATCAACTTTATATGGAAAAACAAAAAACCCAGGATAGCCAAGACAATCTTATACAATAAAGGAACTTCTGGAGGCATAACCATCCCTGACTTCAAACACTATTACAGAGTTACAGTAATAAAAAGTGTGGTATTGGCATAAAAACAGAGAAGTTGACCAATGGAATCGTATAGAAGACCCGGATTTTAACCCACAAACCTATGAACACCTCATTTTCGACAAAGGAGCTAAAAGTATACAATGGAAGAAAGAAAGCATCTTCAACAAATGGTGCTGGCACAACTGGATGTCAACCTGTAGAAGAATGAAAATAGACCCGTATCTATCACCATGCACAAAACTCAAGTCCAAATGGATCAAACACCTCAATATCAATCTGAACACACTGAACCTGATTGAAGAGAAAGTGGGAAGTACCCTACAACAGATTGGCACAGGAGATCACTTCCTATGTATAACCCCAGCAGCACAGACATTAAGGGCAACATTGAATAAATGGGACCTACTGAAACTGAGAAGCTTCTGTTAAGCAAAGGACACTGTCACTAAGACAAAAAGGCAACCTACTGACTGGGAGAAGATCTTCACCAACCCCACAACAGACAACGGTCTGATCTCCAAAATATATAGAGAACTCAAGAAACTAGACTTTAAAATGCTAATTAACCCAATTAAAAAATGGAGCACTGAACTGAACAGAGAATTCTTAACAGAAGAAGTTCAAATGGCCAAAAGACACTTAAGGTTATGCTCAACCTCCTTAGCGATCAGGGAAATGCAAATCAAAACAACTTTGAGATATCATCTTACACCTGTCAGAATGGCTAAAATCAAAAACACCAATGATAGCCTTTGCTGGAGAGGTTGTGGAGGAAGGGGTACACTCATCCATTGCTGGTGGGAATGCAAACTTGTGCAACCACTTTGGAAAGCAGTGTGGCAGTTTCTCAGGAAATTTGGGATCAACCTACCCCTGGAGCCAGCAATACCACTCTTGGGAATATACCCAAGAGATGCCCTATCATATGACAAAAGCATTTGTTCAACTATGTTCATAGCAGCATTATTTGTAATAGCCAGAACCTGGAAACAACCTAGATGCCCTTCAATGGAAGAATGGATGAAGAAAGTGTGGAATATATACACACTAGAGTACTATGCTGTGGTAAAAAACAATGACTTCTCGAATTTTGCATGCAAATGGATGGAAATAGAAAACACTATCCTGAGTGAGGTAATCCAGACCCAAAAAAGATGAACATTTGATGTACTCACTCATAATTGGTTTCTAGCCATAAATAAAGGTCACTGAGTCTATAATTTCTGATCCTAAAGAAGCTAAATAAGAAGGTGAACCCAAAGAAAAACATATAGTTATTATCCCTGCTATGAGAAATAGACAAGATTGCTCGGCAAAAAAATATTGTATTCCTATTTTGTTAATTTCTGATTTCCAGTCTTCTACTTCTCCTAGGTGAGTCTGCTTCTTTTTTTTCTAGTGCTTTCAGCTGTGCTGCTACGTCTCTAATGTGAGCTTTCTCTGTATTTTTTTTAATACGGGCACATAGAGCTATGAACTTTCCTCTTAGCACTCCTTTCATAGTGTCCCATAGGTTTGTGTATGTTGTGTCTTTATTTTTGTTGAATTCAAGGAAGGCTTAATTTATTGTTTTATTTCTTCCCTGTCCTAGAGGTGGTTAGTAGTTGACTGTTCAGTTTCCATGAGTTTGTAGGCTTTCTGTGGGTAGAATTATTGTTAAATTGTAACTTTATTCCGTGGTGATCCAACATGACAAAGGTGGTCTTTAAATTTTTTTTATATCTGTGGAAGTTTGCTTTGTTACCGAGTATGTGATCAGTTTTCGAGAAGATTCCATGAGATGCTGAGAATGTATATTCTTTCCTATTTGGGGGAATGTTTTATAGATGCCTGTTAAGTCCATTTGATTCATTTCCTTTGTTAGTTGTCTTATTTCTCTGTTATGTTTCTGTCTGGTTCACCTGTCCATTGGTGAGAGAAGAGTGTTGAAGTCTCCTAGTATTAGTGTGTAGCACACACAATTAGATCAACATTGAATAATTGGGTCCTCCTAAAACTGAGAAGCTTCTGTAAAGCAAAGAGACACTCTCATTAAGACAAAAAGGCATCCTACTGAATAGGAGAAGATCTTCACCAACCCTGCATCAGACAAAGGTCTGATCTCCAAAATATATAAAGATCTCAAGAAACTAGATTTTAAAACTCTAAACTAACCCAACTAAAAAATGGGGTAGTGAACAGAACAGAGAATTCTCAACAGAAGAAGTTCAAATGGCCAAGAGACACTTAAAGTCATGTTCAACTTCCTTAGCAATCAGGGAAATGTAAATTAAAAGAACTCTGTGATACCATCTTACACCTGTCAGAATGGCTAACAAAGATGTTATGATAAAAACACTAAGCTATAGAAAAATATAGGTCAACTTAGAAGATGATATGATCTACTGTATTATTAGATATGTAGAACTAACTAATACTATAAAGATGATCATTCTATCAAAGAAATTCAGAGATTAAATGCAATCCCAATCTAAATCATCACTATATTCTCTATGTAATAGAAAAAAAAAGAAATTTTCTAACGTTTAGTTTGGAATCACAATTTAACCAAAATAGCATAAGCAATCTCGAGTAAACAGAATGTTGGAGGGATTACTGTATCATTTTTTACATCATAATTTGCTATGGTAATAAAAGGAAACTGGTACTGGCACAAAAAGGAAAATACACATCTGAATTTCTGTTAACTATAATCACATGATACGTGACAAAGATTTCAAAATTATACATTATAACAGTATAGATAGAGAATAAAAGAATTTAGACTCACAGAAAATGTATAAGAGAAATAGTTATTAAAACTGATATATTGAACTGTTGGAAGAAACAGAAGCAATACTCAACAAATTTTAATTGTAGGAAAGAATGTTATGGACACAACTACATGCCAAAGAGTTAAGGATAAAAACTTGACAAATGGGACATCATACAACTAAACTGCTCCTTCCAAAATAATCACATAATCAACTGAATAAAGGGAAAGCCCACAAAGTAAGAGGAAAAATGGCAGCTATATATTATGGTATAGAATATAAAGAAATTAAAACACTATGAATAAAAAATATGTGAAGAAAAAGAAATAATCATCCAGAAAAAAAATGTCTCAAGAAAAAGTAAATTGTCTTATTGGCATATAACATTTTCAAGAGGATAAAATTTCATAAATTTTCCCAGATAATTTTTTCTACAATTTTCTACAGACATATAATTTAAGTGGTTTTTATGTATTTCTAGTCCAGTTAAAAATTAAAGCTGGCTTTGGAGTTGGAATGTGGCTCTCTCTTTCCCTTAAAAAAAATGCTTATTAAAGTAAATTCCAAAGTCTCTCTCTCATGTCAGAAAAGCACATGGGAAAGAAGAAAAACAGATATTTAAGCACTATTATGCTGTCAAGAATCTCATAATACTTTTCTTTATGTTTACTCTTTACAGCTTTTCTTAAGGTATGGTTTTTGTAATTGAAATATATTAAGATTTTTATTGTGATATTAATAGTCATATAGAGTAATAACTAATTTTAGAAAAAGGCTTCATTAAGCTTCTTTTACATGATTTGGGATTGAGTCTCTTGCTTTTCAGCCATGAACCAAAAGCAAATCTACCAGTGACATTTGAATAAACAAAAGGAAGATAGGGTCCCACAACTGTGATTTCCTTCAGGACTATGGCAACACCACCAAGCTGAAAAGTACCACCTAAAGATCATTTTTGAATTACAAACTTGATCTGAACAATTGTGGCTAGGTGTGATGATTCAGCCTAACAGACGACTCTAACCCAGACTTGAGACAAGCACTGCACTTCCCATTACACAAAATAGACAAAATATAATACAGCTACATCTATCAGGGCTTGATAATTAATCAACGTTTTATTTTGAGGATCCCCTAAAGATACCATTGAAGCTAGACACCAGGAGAAAAATTTAAGAATATGATGTCAACTATGTTCATAGCAGCATTGTTTGAAATAACAAGAACATGGAAACAACCAGAATGCCCCTTAACTGAAGAACAAATAAAGAAAATATGGTACGTTTACACAATGGAGTACTACTCAGTAGTAAAATACAATGACATCATAATTTGAATGTGAATCGATAGAACTGGAAAAAAAATATTAGTGAGACTACCCAGACCCAGAAAAATGAACATGGTATGTACTCAATCATAAGTGTATACTAGCTGTAAAGGAATGGATAATAAGTCTATAGTCCATGACCCCAGAGAAGCTATGTAATAAGGTTAACCCTAAGGAAAAAAAAACAGATATAGATCCTCCTGTAAATGGAGAATAGACAAGATCTCCCAAAAAATTTGGAGCATGGAGTGGGAGGGATACAGGAGGGTCAAAAGGGAAAAGGAGGGGAGAAGGGGAGGAGTGAAGAGAACTTGAGGGAAAGGGATAGTTGAGATGGAGGAAGGACAGAGATGGAGAGCAAGGAAAGAGTTATTTTCATTCAGCCTGCCATTGTGGTCTGACAACAAACCTGACACTACAGAAATACCAAGGAATCCACAATGATGACCCCAGCTAAGACCCTAAGCAATAGAGGAAGGGTGCCTGAACTGGTCTTGTCCTGTAGTCAGATTGATGATATCATAAATGTAATCATAAAAACTTCATACAGCAACTGATAAAAACAAAGTCAGAGACCTGCAGCAGAGTGTTGGCTGAGCTCCCAATGTCCAGTTGAAGAGTGGGAGGAGTGATAATATGAGCAAAGAGATCAAGACCATAATGGGGACATCCACTGCAACAGTTTACCTGAGCTAATGAATGCTCACCAATTCCAGTCAGATAGGAAAGGAACCAGAATAGGACCAAACCAAACCATCTGAATGTGAGAGACAGTTGCATGGCTGGGGCAAACTGTGGGGCCACTGAAAGTGGCACCAGAATTTATCCTTACTTCTTATACTGGCTTTTTGGGAACCTATTCTTTTTGAAAGGAAATCTTACTCAGTTTAGATATAGTATGAAGAGGCTTGATCTTCTCCAAAGCAATCTGTAGTTGATATCACTCACTCAGTAGTTGATACCCAGCACACTTTGTTAAATAGGCTTTCTTTTTTCTATTTGATTTTTTTTTATTTTTTGTCAAAAATCAGTTATTCAAAGGTGTGTGAATCAATATCTGGATCTTCTATTCAGTTCTTTTGGTCCTCCTTTCTGTTCTTATGCCAATACCAGGCTGTTTTCAGTACTGTAGCTCTATAGTAGAATTTTAAGTCAGAGATTTTGATGCCTCCAGAAGTTTTTTTTTTTTTTTTTTTTTTTTTCAGGATTGTTTTTTTTTTCCTGGGTTTCTTGCTTTTCAACATAAAGCTGAGTATTGTTCTTTTGAGGTCTGTGAAGTATTATGCTGGGATTTTGATGGGCATTGCACTGAATTTGTACAATTCTTTTGGTAAAATTGATATTTTTACTATGTTAATTCGACCTACCCAAGAACATGGGAGATCTTTAATTTTCTGGTATTTTCTACAATTTCTTAATTTAAAGATTTAAAATGCTTGTGTTCCAAGTCTTCTACTTGTTTGGTTAGATTAATCCAATATATTTTCTGTTATTTGTGGCTATTGTGAAGAGTGATGTTTCTCTGACTTGCTTCCCAGCCTATTTATCATCTGTTTAAAGGAGAACTACTAATTTTTTTAGTTAATCTTGTATCCTGCTACATTATTGATGTTATGTTTATAAGTTGTAGAAATTCCTTGGTTGACATTTTAGAGTCACTTATGTAAATTATAATATCATCAGCAAATATTGAGAATTTGATTTCTTCTTTTCTGATTTGTATTCCCTTGATCTCCTTTTGGTGTCTTATTGCTCTAGTTAGAACCTCAAATGCTATAATGAATAGGTATGGAGAGAGTGGACAACCTTCTCTTGTTCCTGATTGCAGTGGGATCACTTTGCGTTTATCTCTATTTAGTTTGATGTTGGCTGTTGGCTTGCTGTATATTGCCTTTATTATGTTTAGTTATGTTCCTTGTATCGTTGCTTTCTACAAAACCTTTATCAAGAAAGGATGTTGTTCTTTATTGGAAGATCTTTCAGCTTCTAATGAGATCATGTGATTTTTTTCAGTTTGTTTATATGGTAGATTATACTGACAGATTTTTGTATGTTGAACAATCCTTGAATCTCTGGGATGAAGACTACCCTGTCATGGTGGATGATTTCTTTTTGATATGTTCTCGAATTCAGTTTACTAGTGTTTTATTGAGTATTTTTGCATTTATGCTTATGAGTGAGATTGGTCTGTAATTCTCTTTCTTAGTAATGTCTTTATGTGGTTTGGGTATCAAGATAATTTTAGCCTCATAAAAAGTGTTTAGCAATGTTTTCTCTGTTTCGGTTATGTGGAACAATTTGGAGTACTGGCATTAGTTATTCTTTGAAAAGTATATAGAATTGTGCTCTGAAATCACCCAGTCCTATACTTTTTTTTGCTTTGGAGACATTTGATGGCTGTTTATATTTCTTTAACACGTATAAGTCTATTTAATTTGATTTTATAATCTTGATTTAATTTGTTAAGTTATACTTATCAAGGAAACAGTCTATTTAAGTTCTTCAGTTTTATTGAGTATAGGTATTCAATATATGACCTGATGATTCTCTGGATTTTCTTTATGTCTGTTGTTATATTCCACTTTTTATTTCTGATTTTGTTAATGTGGATATTCTTTCTCTGCTTTTTGGCTCATTTGGATAATGGTTTGTCTATTTTGATGATTTTTTTTTTGAAGAACCAACTATTTGTCTCATTGATTCTTTGCATTGTTTTCTTTATTTCTATTTTGTTGATTTCAACTCTAAATTTGAGTACTTCCAATTATCCAATCATCATGGAAGTGTTTGTTTCTTTTTGTTCAATAGTTTTCAGATGTTCTATTATCTCACCAGTATAGGATGATTCCAGCTTCTTTATGAATTTCTGTGCTATGAAATTTCCTCTTAACACTAGTTTAACTGTGCCCCACAAATTTGGGAATGTTGTGTGGTCAGTTTCATTGAATTTTATGATATCCTTAATTTATTGCTTCATTTCTTTCTTGACCCATTGGTGATGCAGGTGAACCTTGTGAAATTTCTATGTGGTTTGTGGGCTTTCTGAAATTAGTGCTGCTGTTGAACTCTAATTTTAAGCCCTAGTGATCCGGTAAGATACATGGGGTTCCCGCTTTCTCTTTTCTGAGGTACAGTGTGTTTCATTTATGTTGATATTTTTGATCCATTTGGACTTAAGTTTTGTGCATAATAATAGATATGGATCTATTTTAATTCTTCTACATGTTGATATTCAGTCGTTCCAGCACTTTTATTGATTATGTTTTCTTTTTTTTTCATTTGACATTTTTTGCATCTCTATCAAAAATCAGGTGTTCATAGGTGTATGGATTAATATCTGTGACTTTGATTTGTTTCCATTGTTCCTCCTGTCTGTTTAAATGACAAAACCAGGCTGTTTGTAGTAGCTCTGTAGTAGAGCTTGAAGTCAGGGATTGTGATGCCTTTAGAAGTTCCTTTGTTTTACAGAATTTTGTGA
The DNA here is from genome assembly GCA_963919705.1 of Alexandromys oeconomus. Lineage (NCBI taxonomy): Eukaryota > Metazoa > Chordata > Mammalia > Rodentia > Cricetidae > Alexandromys > Alexandromys oeconomus. Next base: position 6,474,049 of record CAWTZB010000260.1, on the reverse strand, counting down.
GTCTGGATTTTTTGTTTCTGCATATGAATTTGACTACTGTTCCTTCAAGGGCTGTGGAGAATTTTGCAGGAATTTCTTTGGGCATTGCATTGAATCTTTAAATTGCTTTTGGTAAGATTGCCATTTTTACTACAGTAATTCTACCTAACCAAAAGCATTGGAGATTTTTCCATTTTCTGGTGTTTTCTTCATTTTTTTTCTTTAAATATTTAAAGATATTGTCATAAAGGTCTTCCACTTGTATGTTTAGAGTTGATTTAAAATGTTATGCTATTTGTGGTTATTGTGAAGGGTGATGTTTCTCTTATTTCTTTTTCAGCTCATTGGTTCAGGAGAGCACTTCCTAAATGTAACCCTGGTAACACAGACCTGATAGCAACAATTAATTAATGGGAGCTCCTGAAACTAAGAAGAACTGTAAAGCAAAGGACATAGTCAACAGGATAAAATAGCAGCCTACAGAATGGGAAAAGATCTTCAACAACCTCACATCAGACACAGGGCTGATCTTCAAAATATACAAAGAAATCAAGAAATTGATCATCAAAAGAACAAATAATTTAATAAAAATGGGGTATAGACCTACATAGAGAACTCTCAGCAGAGGAATCTAAAATGTCTTAAAGACAGTTAAGGAAATTCTCAAAATCCTTAGCCACTAGAGAAATGCAAATATAAATAATTCTGAGATTCTTTCTTATACCTGGAATATTGACCAAGATCAAAAATACTGATGACAACTTATGCTGGAGAGAGTGTTTGGTAAAGGGAAAATTAGAAAACAACCTTTCTCAATTGTACCACAAGTTCATGTGTTCTACCATGTTCACAGCAACATTGTTTGTCATATCCAGAACATGGAATCAACCAACATTCTCCTTGATCATGGAATGGTTAAAGAAAATGTGATACATTTACACAATGGAGAACTATATAGCAGAAAAAAATGACATCTTGAAACTTGCAGGCAAATGGATGGATCAAGAAAAGATCATATTGAATAAGGTAATCTAGATGGAGACAGACATATATCATATTTACTCAAAAGTGACTTTTAGACATAAAACAAAAAAGCCTATAATTCCCAATCCCAGATAACCTAGACAACAATGAGGACCATAAGATAGATATACATGGATCTAATATACATGGGATGGTAATCAATTTTCCAGGTGACAGTGGATCCAAGGCTCAGATTGATACTCCCTGTAGTACAGTAAGGACCACAGTTTCAATCATTGCAAAAGTTGCCTTGGCACTCCCAGAGGTCACTCAGCATTACTGGAGGTTGGTCTACAATCCTAGAGGTCATCTGGGCCTGCTTCCACAGAGGTTTCTTGCTTGGTCCTGATTCTACAGTATTCACTATCTTGGGTCTCCTCCTTTAGAGGTGACTCACTCTGGCCTGCTCCTGGGAAACTGCACCCTTGTACTTGCTCCTGTGGAGGTCGCTAGCTCTGACCTTGTCCAACAGATGTTACTGATTCTGTCCTGCTCCCATGGAGGTCACCTGCCAGGTCCTTTTCCGTCAAAGATCACTAACTCAGGCCTGCTTCCGTGGAGGTTGCTTGCTCAGTCCTACTCCTCCAGGTTTCTAGTTAAGGCCTGCACCAGCAGACGTCACTGGCTAGGGCCTACTCTGTTGGAGGTTGCTGACTGGGGCCAGCTTCTATAGATATCCCTGGCTAGGGCCACTCCTACTGTGGATCCTGGCTCTGAACTAGTCACAAGAGGTCTCTGGCTCAGGTCTGCTCCTTCAGCAGTCACAATGTTGCTCCTGTTCCTGCAAGGTCACTGGTTTGTGTCAGGTCCTTCGGAAATCAATGTCATTTTTGGAAGAAAATGATTGAAAATACACAATAAAGACAGATTAAGATTTTAAAAAAGACCTATAAAAGGGTCACGCTGTTGGATAAATGCACATAGTCTTGGCAGAAAAAAGAAAAGGTATATAGACAGTTATAAAAAAAGTAAATGTTTTTTTAAAAGGTAGAGTCTTTAAGGAGACAGAGCAGACAGCCAAAGATTAAAGTATGAAAAAAAATAAGCCACATAAAAATGGAATATACACAGAGAGTCTGGATTATGTATACTATTGTGCTTTCTTTGAATATTTTGACTGCAGAGACAGATTTGGAAACTGCTAAGCTAAGCAAACATATATATTTTAAAGTTATCTTGATATCAAAGTTTGAGTCTAAGGATATGTTGCTTTGTAAAATAAGCTTTTCTTATGTTTTTACAGAGGATAAGAACAAGTGGATTAATTCCAGACTACTATTGGTTGATGAACCCCCAAAGGTTCACCATGAACACCCCCAAAAATACTGTACCCAATAAAAACCAGGAAGTAGTTTAGAGAGAACTATGCCCAGATTCCCAAATATTGTTTCTGAATATTTGTTTTCATTTAAAGGGATATATGCTATAGAGATTTGCATTGATATGGATCTTAGTTTATTGATACAAATTTAAGGTGAATTTTGTTATACTGTGTATGTATATTTCTGGTCTTGATTATGGTATTATATTTGTCCAGCTAATTTTAAATGTAATGCATAATTAAGAAATATAGGTTAATAGATAACCATCTATAATAGTCAAATTTGTAGTCATGCTAGTTAGGTTTTCTAGATATATAGAGACATATTTCAGTTAGATAGGTATTCTTCAAATCTTTTAGGGACTTTCAGAATATGACATTAAAATATTTTAAGAACTTAGGACTTTTTATGACAGTACAAAACATCTGCTCCTTAATGACTTCAAGAGGAAGATGTGCACTGTAGAGGCTCCTTATGAAGTTTGCTAGCCACTTGATTAAGAAACTGCTCTTGCCTGGGTTGCTTGATACTATGCTGCATAAAATGGATGTAAAAGACCCACAGAAATATGACTGCTGAAGTTTTAAAAGAAAGGTGAGGCGATTCTTTGGCATTGCTGCATCGTAAAAGAGACTTGCAGACATGCTGGAGGACACATAAAAAAGTGAATAACAAACTGCCTATAAAGGCAGAACTGTCTTTAAAACTTGCCACTTTGTGAAAAATTCTGTCGGATCCTATGGGCCTATAATCAGAAGATGGATACTCCAACAATATAGAAAATATTTGAGTAACTGTCTAGGCAGTGAGATGTCTCTGTCAACTCTAGTTTTGTAAGTTGCTCACAATGCTCTTCCTGTTTACTTAGGTAATATTAGATCCTTGTGGAGTCTTTAATTGAGTTGAAGAATAGATAATTATGATTACAGTTTTCTTAAATTATGAAAAAGAAAAAGATAATATGTATAAATATTGTAACTGTTTTGTTGTATGTAATTTTACTATATTAAAGTTAAACCTTTCCATTTTATTTAAATAGAAAATGGGAGGTGATTTGGTATTCTAATCTGTATGCTGTGAATACCATTGGTTAATAAAGAAACTCTCTTAGGCCTGTGCAGGGAAGAATAGAGGTAGGCAGGGGAAAACTGAGCTGAATGCTGAGAGAAGGAAAGCAGAATCACAAGACACCATGTAGCTTCCAGAAAGGAAAGACATGAGCTGTCCGGTAGCTCCTTGCTGATAGGCCGCAAACTCCATAGTAAAATATAAAGTAATGGAAATGGGTTAATTCTAGATGTAATAGGTAGCTAGCAATATACGTAAATGATTGGCCAAATAGTTATTTAAATAATATACTTTCTGTGTGATTATTTCTGGAGTTTGTGCAGATGGGAAATGAACAAGCAACATCCTACAACATAGGACTTCCAACAGTCTCAAAAAAGGAAGAAGAAATATCAGAAATATTTTTCCTCTTGAATTTCTTATATAATATCTACATGATTTCCTGCCAAATAGTAATAAATTAAGTGATTCATAGTCACTGAAATTTTTAAAAATCTCCTAAAGAAGAAATATATTTTTCATTAAAGAAATTCTGGAGGCATCACAATCCCTGACTTCAAACTCTATTGCAGAGCTATAGAAAAGGAGGACAAAGGGACCTGAATAGAAGACCCAGATATTAATTCACACACCTTTGAACATCTGATTTTTTACAAAAAAAGCATAAATTATCAAATGGAAAAAAAAGCATATTTAGCAAAAGGTGCTGGCATAACTGGATATCAACATGTAGAAGAATGAAAATAGATCCATATCTATCACCAGCACAAATCTCAAATCCAAATGGATCAAAGACCTTAAAATAAAGCCATCCACACTGAACCTCGTAGAAGAGAAAGTGGGAAGTAAACTTGAACGCATTGGCACTGGAGACCACTTCCTAAATATAACCACAGCAGCACAAAACTGAGAGAAACAATTAGTAAATGGGACCTCCTGAAACTGAGAAACTTCTTTAAAGCAAAGGACATGGTCAAAAAGACAGAACAACAGCCTACAGAAATGGGAAAAGATATTAAACAACCCAATATCAGACACAGGTATGATCTTCAAATTATACAAAGAAATCAAAAAATTGGTCATCAAATAACAAATAGTACAATAATAAATGGAGTACAGACCTAAATAGAGAACTCTCAACAGAGTAATCTAAACTGGCTTAAGATGCTTAAAGAAATGTTCAACATCCTTAGTCCTCAGAGAATTGCAAATCAAAACAACTCTGAGATTCCTTCTTACATCTGTAAGAATGGAGAAGATCAAAAACACTGATGACAACTTATGCTGGAGAGGATGTAGGGTAAAGGGAACACTTCGGCATTGATGGTTGGAATGCAAGCCGGTACAGCCACTTTGGATGTCAGTATGGAGATTTCTCAGAAAATTAGAAAACAACCTTCCTCAAGATCCAATAATATCACCTTTGTGTATATAGCCAAAGGATGCTCAATCGTGCCACAAGGACATGTGCTCAGCTATGTTCATAGCAGCATTGTTTGTCACAGCCAAAACCTGTAAACCACCTTAATGACCCTCGATCGAAGAATGGATAAGAAAAATGTGGTACATTTACACAATGGAGTACTACACAGCAGAAAAAAAACAATGACATCTTGAATTTTGCAGGAATATTGATGGAGCTAGAAAACATTGTTTTGAGTGAGGTAACCCAGACACAGAAAGACAATTATCACATGCACTCAATCTTAAGTAGTGTTTAAACATAAAGCAAAAAAAAAATTAGCCTACAAATCACAATCCCAGAGAACTTAGACATAAATGAACACACTAAGGGTGACATTCATAGACCTAATCTACATGTCAAGTAGAACAAAACAAGATCTCCTGACTAAATTGAAATAATGGAGAGTTTTGGGAGAGCATTGAAGGGGAGGAGAGACATGGAGGGAGGCAGGGGAAAATGTAGAGCTAAATAAAAATCAATTAAAAAAGAAGTTCAGCAAAATCCTACACTTGAATCCTGCATTCAGCATATATAACAATTTCAAAAATGTGTTACAGAGAATGGGGATGAGAGTATTTTCACTACATGAATAGTAGATGTAGGTCAAGTACGCATGAAAGTATACTCGTTGAGTAGCAAACTCTTAAGAAAAATCTCACTACCCATCAATTTAATCTGTGTCTTCAGTAAAGTATAAACAAATCCCTATCCAATGCAGCTTATAACCAAATGCAAGGATTCCTTTAGGAATTACTTATTATCAAATTGTACGGTAAGGACACTTCTAAACAGTTGCCCAATAGTTTTCCAGTCCTCGTATGCTTAATGGCCAAAGTACCCAAGCTCACATTAAAAGCTTGGAATAAAGTTTCTGATAATAATACTTCAACAGGAAATGTTCTGATTATGATAGAACTTTTACGGCCCTCCGTGACTCTCTTGATTGTATAAAACAAGTGTTATTCAGGAAGAAGGACAGTAAAGAAGGTGATTCTTTCTTGTTTCTTTTAATCATAAGAAGCTCCATGTTTAAGGTTCTAACACTTCTCATACTATTACTGATTTGATAAAACCATGGCAAAATATTGGCATAGAGGAGTATAACACTCAGATTATGTCTGTATCCTGGCGTTCCCCTATGTGTTTCAAATGTGTGTGTTTGTTTTTTTTTTTTTTTTTTTTTTTATTTTTTTTTTTTTTTTATTGAGAATAAGAAAAAAAAAGTTTCCGCCTCCTCCCAGCCTCCCATTTCCCTCCCCTCCCCCCCACTCTTCTCCCTCCCCCCACTCCTCTCCCCTCCCTCTCTAATCCAAAGAGCAGTCATGGTTCCCTGCCCTGTGGAAAGTCCAAGGTCCTCCCCCCTCCGTCCATGTCTAGGAAGGTGAACATCCAAACTGGCTAGGCTCCCACCAAGCCAGAACCTGAAGTAGGATCAAAACCCCTTGCCATTGACCTTGGCTTCTCATCAGTCCTCATTGTTCGCCATGATCAGAGAGTCCGGTTTTATCCCATGCTTATTCAGTCACAGTCCAGCTGGCCTTGGTGAGCTCCCAATAGATCAGCCCCACTGTCTCAGTGGGTGGGTGCACCCCCGTGGTCCTGACATCCTTGCTCGTGTTCTCCCTCCATCTGATCCTCATTGGGACCTTGGGAGCTCGGTCCAGTGCTCCAGTGTGAGTCTCTGTCTCTATGTCCATCCATCACCAGATGAAGGTTCTATGGTGATATGAAAGATATTCGTCAGTATTGCTATGGGATAGGGTCATTTCAGGTTCCCTATCCTCCGCTTCCCAAGGGACTAACTGGGGACATCACCTTGGGCTCCTGGGAGCCACTCTAGGTTCAAGTCTCTTGCCAACCCTAAGGTGGCTCCCTTAACTAAGATATGTGCTTCCCTGCTCCCCTATCCAACCATCTTCCTGTTTCCCCAAATTCCCCCAATCCTCCCCTTTTCTCTCCCCATCCCCCCTTATCCCAACCCACCCCACCCCCAAGATCCCAATTATCTCCCCGTCAATTTTATCTACTTCCCTTAGCGAAGAGGATAACTAGATGTTTTTTCTTGGGTTCACCTTCTTATTTAGCTTCTTTAGGTTCACCAGGTATACACTCCGTGACCTTTATTAATGGCTAGAAACCAATTATGAGTGAGTACATCCCATGTTCTTCTTTTTGGGTCTGGGTTACCTCGCTCAGGATAGTGTTTTCTATTTCCATCCATTTGCATGCAAAATTCGAGAAGTCATTGTTTTTTACCGCAGCATAGTACTCTAAAGTGTATATATTCCACACTTTCTTCATCCATTCTTCCATTGAAGGGCATCTAGGTTGTTTCCAGGTTCTGGCTATTACAAATAATACTGCTATGAACATAGTTGAACAAATGCTTTTGTCATATGATAGGGCATCTCTTGGGTATATTCCCAAGAGTGGTATTGCTGGGTCCAGGGGTAGGTTGATCCCGAATTTCCTGAGAAACCGAAACACTGATTTCCAAAGTGGTTGCACAAGATTGCATTCCCACCAGCAATGGATGAGTGTACCCCTTCCTCCACAGCCTCTCCAGCAAAGGCTATCATCGGTGCTTTTGATTTTAGCCATTCTGACAGGTGTAAGATGATATCTCAAAGTTGTTTTGATTTGCATTTCCCTGATTGCTAATGAGGTTGAGCATGACCTTAGGTGTCTTTTGGCCATTTGAACTTCCTCTTTTGAGAATTCTCTGTTCAGTTCAGTGCCCCATTTTTTAATTGGGTTAATTAGCATTTTAAAGTCTAGTTTCTTGAGTTCTCTATATATTTTGGAGATCAGACCTTTGTCTGTTGCGGGGTTGGTGAAGATCTTCTCCCAGTCAGTAGGTTGCCTTTCTGTCTTAGTGACAGTGTCCTTTGCTTTACAGAAGCTTCTCAGCTTTAGTAGGTCCCATTTATTCAATGTTGCCCTTAGTGTCTGTGCTGCTGGGGTTATACTTAAGAAGCGATCTCCTGTGCCCAGCTGTTGTAGGGTACTTCCCACTTTCTCTTCTATCAGGTTCAGTGTGTTCGGACTGATATTGAGGTCTTTGATCCATTTGGACTTGAGTTTTGTGCAAGGTGATAGATATGGGTCTAATTTCAATCTTCTACAGGTTGACATCCAGTTGTGCCAGCACCATTTGTTGAAGATGCTTTCTTTCTTCCATTGTATACTTTTAGCTCCTTTGTCGAAAATGAGGTGTTCATAGGTTTGGGGATTAAATTCCGGGTCTTCTATGCGATTCCATTGGTCGACTTCTCTGTTTTTATGCCAATACCACACTGTTTTCATTACCGTAGCTCTGTGATAGAGTTTGAAGTCAGGGATGGTAATGCCTCCAGAAGATCCTTTATTGTATAGGATTGTTTTGGCTATCCTGGGTTTTTTATTTTTCCATATAAAATTGATTATTGTCCTCTCAAGATCTGTGAAGAATTTTGATGGGACCTTGATGGGAATTGCATTGAATCTATAAATTGCCTTTGGTAGAATTGCCATTTTTACTATGTTGATCCTCCCAATCCAAGAGCATGGGAGGTCCTTCCATTTTCTGGTATCCTCATCAATTTCTTTCTTCAATGCTTTGAAGTTCTTGTCAAATAGATCTTTCACTTCCTTTGTTAGAGTTACCCTGAGATATTTTATGCTGTTTGTGGCTATTGTGAAAGGTGAAGCTTCTCTGATTTCCCTCTCTGCTTCCATATCCTTTGTGTATAAGAGGGCGACTGATTTTTTGGAGTTGATCTTGTATCCTGCCACATTACTAAAGGAATTTATCAGCTGTAAAAGTTCCTTGGTGGAGTTTTGAGGGTCACTTATGTACACTATCATATCATCTGCAAATAACGAAAGTTTAACTTCTTCCTTTCCAATTTGAATCCCCTTGATCCCCTTATGTTGTCTTATTGCTATTGCTAGAACTTCAAGCACTATATTGAAGAGGTATGGCGAGAGTGGGCAGCCTTGTCGTGTTCCTGAGTTTAGTGGGATGGCTTTGAGTTTCTCTCCGTTTAATTTGATGTTAGCTGTCGGCTTGCTGTATATAGCTTTTATTATATTTAGGTATGACCCTTGTATCCCTAGTCTCTCCAAGACTTTTATCATAAAGGGATGTTGAATTTTGTCAAATGCTTTTTCAGCATCTAATGAAATGATCATATGGTTTTTTTCTTTCAGCTTATTTATATGATGGATTACATTGATAGATTTTCGTATGTTGAACCAGCCCTGCATCTCTGGAATGAAGCCTACTTGATCATAATGGATAATTTTTCTAATGTGTTCTTGGATTCGGTTTGCCAGTATTTTGTTGAGGATTTTTGCGTCGATATTCATGAGTGAGATTGGCCTGTAGTTCTCTTTCTTGGTTGAGTCTTTGTGTGGTTTTGGTATCAGAGTGACTGTAGCTTCATAAAAGGAATTTGGCAATGACTCTTCCGCTTCTATATTGTGAAATACATTAAGGAGTATAGGTGTTAGCTCTTCTTGGAAGTTCTGGTAGAATTCCGCATTGAAACCATCAGGTCCTGGGCTTTTTTTGGTAGGGAGGTTTTTGATAACAGCTTCTATTTCTACAATCTTTGCAAACAAAACTTGCTACTTAAAATGAAAGTAAAAAAAAAAAACTCCCTCTAAAACACCTCCAAAATATAAAACTTATTATCACTGTTCTTGTTGATGTCCATCTGAAAGTGGTGAAAGACACAGTCCAGCTTCAGAAATGTGGAGAATGAGCACAACCCAGGGCTGCTGAGGACAGAATCCCTGCTCTTACACTCAATCTCAGCTTGGAATCCCACTACTTTTTTCACAAGGCCATCGTTAAAAATGAAGATAGTCTGTAGGTCTTGCTTGGCCTGGCTGGATGTCCATCCAGTTCTTCATTCCTAGAAATGTTATATTTGAGTCATTAATTCTTTCTGAATAATCTTTAGGCTGTGGTTTTCCATGATGGTGACATATTTTCAATGGAGAGGCAGATGTTCAGAGCAGGTTCTGAGGGACTGCAACAACTATGTATGCTGTCCCTCCTTGTTGGTAAAATTATGATTGTTTGGGTGCTATTAATTTTAGACAATATTTATCACACTTGATTTGCTCAATTTTTTCTAATTTTCAGAGAGAGTTTGACAAAAATATCCCAGAATTTAATATAAGTCTTGTTAACTGAATGGAGTGGTTGTTCACTTAAATGGGGGATATGATAAAATTCCATTTACACTGTTGATTTTGTTTTAGTTACATAGGTGAGGCACTGTGTTTCAGCATCTATATTTGGGTTAGGATTATATTCCTCTAATAATATTGGAATGAAATCACAAATCAATGAACAGTCTCTCAAGGTGAAGGTCCAAGTATATATAAACACAAACTTTTCAATTCTCTTCTATGTCAGAGACATAGACACATTTAAAAACATTAATAATCAGTGTGAATATGAATATTTAGTTGATATGATGTTTAAAATTCTACTACCAACTGATATATTTTCTTGCAAAAAATATTTCGTCTTTGCAAGACAGTAAATATTGACAACAAAGTTATTATATACATTCCCACCTACACAGTTGACACCAGTACATACCCTGCTGTGAATTAGAGTTGGTAATACAGGAGTAGTGATATGTGGAGACCCAAAACACAATATGAATCATTCCGTAGGCATCCCAGCAACTGGTTTGTGTGAACAGACTAGGATGTGCTCCAACATACAGATAGGAGTGTGTAAACAACCAAAAGTGGTATCACAATTGTTCCAGGAAAATTACTGTCATGTGAAACCTGCTGAGTTTCAAAGAGCTACTATCATTTTCCTACAACCAGAAAGATGGCTCTTTTGATAAAGGCTTCATCCACATTCAAAATGACATGAAATACTGCCTCATACCCTTTCTTAAGTAGCACAGTTAGAAACAAATAAATGTGGCTTCACAAAAACAAAATATTTCATGATCAGAGAGAGGAATGAACCTCTATCTTCTCGGTTCTTAGGCAGATAGAAGAAAAGCCAGAGAAAAACCAAGTGTTTTCTTTCTCTGCCAGAAGTTTTAAAGTTCCTGAGAACAGTTAGGGCTGAGCACCCCCTGCTGGTCCAGAGGTCCTCTACAGGGAGGTTTGTGTCTGGGCTAATGCTGAAGTTCCCTCACTGTGCTTCTTGCACAGTAATATGTGGCTGTGTCCTCAGTGGTCAGAGAGTTCAGCTGCAAGAAGAACTGGTTCTTGGATGTGTCTCTAGTGATGGAGATGCGGCTCTTAAATGATGGGTTGTAATCAGTACTACCACCATTACTATATATGTACCCAATAAACTCCAACTTCTTCTCTGGGGACTGCCTGATCCAGCTCCAGTAGTAGTAACCATTGGTAATGGAGTCACCAGTGACAGAGCAGGTGAGGGACAGTGATTGTGACGGCTTCACCAGGCCAGGTCCTGACTCCTGAAGCTGAATCAGGGACAGAATTCCTTCAGACAAAAAAAAAAAAAAAGAATTCTGTCAATCACATGTTGTCAGAACCCCACATGGACACATGTATGAAGTGAGAACACTCACCAGGAAGGGATGTCACCAGGTAAAGAAGATCAAACAGTTTCATCATCCAGGTTACACCTCCTTTTCTTCAGAGGTCGGCCTCCTGTGAGAGAGATGTGAGCTCCCACAGTACAGGAGGGGGTTTAACACAGAGCAAGAAGATACATTTGCATGAGGGAAGTCAGGCTAGACTTTATAAATTGGAGGTGGATACCACCCTACTTGGTTATTTGCTAGTATAGTTCCTCCATGCTCCTTTGGACTCTATCGCTGAAGTAATGAGGCAAAACAAAATTTCTTTTCTAAAATTGTCTTTGGCCACAGTGTTCTATGAAAGGAAATGAAAAGTAATAAATAAAAACATACACCTTGTTCAGGCCCTTACACCAGCAAAATTCAGTTATAATTTGCTAGTGATCACAAAAAGACATGCCTTCACAACTCAAAATATCTTCATTCTTACACACATACACACACATTTATTTATAAAATATGCTGAGTCAACTTACTTAGGGCTAATATTTGTGCATGTATCACCTATCATGTTAATTGTAATTTGGGAATAGTTATTCTTCACTCAACAACAACTAATTGTTTTTAAATTGATGAGGGATTTCCCCCTGAATGCTATGAATATAGTTTATTACCAATGGTTGTTAAAAAAAAAAAGCTGCTTTGGCCTATGAGAATGCAGAGTATAGTCAGATGGGAAATTCAAACACAAATATATAGTGTAGGTGGAGTCAAAGAGACACTATGTAGATGCCAAAGGAGAAAGACACCAGAATTATACTAGTTAGTCACAGCTCCGTGTTTTTAAATAGATTAATAGAAATGGGTTAAGTTGTAAGAGCTAACTAGGAATATGTCTGGAGCATTGGCTGAACTATGTTCAAATTAATATAGTTTCTCTGTGACAATTTGGGTCTGAGTAGTCAGGAAACCAAAGCAGGTTCTCTGCTTACATAATAGCACCTAAGGTTTGGCAATATACATGCACTTAAAGCCTAAGAAAACTTAAAGAAAAGGACTTCTAGAACCCCCTCCAAATTGAGTCAATTGGAGCATCTTGGTAGCCACAGTTTTCCATATAAGCTCTTTTTGCTGACCACAAGCAGAGGCATAGCTCCTTTAAGAGATAGCTTCCTGGTTTTTTCTTACAGTCCTTTCAGAAAGTCCTGCTACAGAGCACTTAAATGGAATTTGTGACCAAAGAGCTACAAGTTGCTTAATGGCAACATAGACCTACTGCATCCCTGGAAGTGGGAAGTTAGCATGGCTCATAGAGCTGGCAGTAAACATACTTCTACCATCTTTAGTGAGACAAAGCCAAAGACCAGTGCCACAGTGTTATCCTAGTCATGCTGTTTGACATTTTAAAAGTGCTCTTGTACAAAAAAAAAAGCATTACAGATATAATAGAAATGCTGATTTAGACAGAAAGAAAACATCTAAAACATCTAAATGGGTCACAGTGTGCCACGGACCGTCCCTCTGTGAGACTGCTATCCACGGGAGAACAGGGTTGAAGGATAGGATAGCCAGGATACGACGCAAGGGAGTGACAGACAGACACACTGTGTAGTGAAAATCTGCTGCAATTTTACTTCTGCAAAGCTTCAGTTTTTGTAAAAAACAGATCAAAGAACTTGGCAGGCTCACTGCATCACCCCACTCAGGGTTCCAGACATAAATCAAGGCTAAGCATAATCAAAATAGAATTCCCTCTATGTGCTCAAAATGTTGGCAAGGACTTTTAGTTTTGTCTCTTAGAATTCTGTCTCACACCATTATTTACATTCTACCGTGGGAGACTAGTTCTCAGGGTCCTGTGTTTAGCTTTCCATCTATATAGTTTTTTATTCTTTGCTCCATATCCCCTAATAGTTTTCTCATTTCCTCATGATAGTTCTTATACCAATACATTAAAGCTGGTCTCATGTTTTCAATAATTTCCTTTCTTTCCTTCTTACTATAAAGACACCAGGGCTTCTGGGATCTAGCTAATCTTTCCATAAAGGGGAATTTTCTCTAACTCTCCTTTTTTCTCTAAATCTGATTCACTATGACAATTCCCTCATAACATTTCAACTTTAGCCGTTTCTATTTCATAATTAATAAAGTTTCCCAGGCTCATATGGTGTGGGGCATAACTTCAGTTCCTCAAGGACTGCTTTAATGAATGGTGGAGCCGAGCCAAGGACGTACTTTGATCTCTTAGTAAGCGGTCAGCTGCAAACAGGAAAATTAAGAAATACAGAGAAAGATCATACAGGGTGTCAGGAGGGCTCGCTCTCAAGGCCATCTCCAGATGAGATCTGCCTACGGCATCAGGTCCTATCTTGACCACTGATTGCCAGGGGACCACCTGGGGCTTCACTCCAAGAAGCTCTAACCCCAATCCTTCAGCAGGCAAAAGCCAGTGCAGAGGCATTTTGTCACTACACGGCAGTCACTGCTGTGGACGTGGCAACAGTTTTTGATAAATGTGCATGTGTTTAGGACTAAAGGTAATAAAATAAGTATTAAAATTTAACTTAACTAGCTTAATTTCTAACTGTAGTATAAATCTTGTCTTCATATGTACTAATAGACATAGTTATCTCTCCCCTCAAGGAAACTCCTCTTTGCAAAAATTGGAGACCATTGCAGAAAAACAAATCAAAATGCATAATTGTTAGGCAAACTGCAACTGGTATATCTACAACATAGATTTTGCATCATAGACCTAGCAGTTATTGTGGAAGAGGGAAGAGCAAGTGGTGTGAGCCAGGATAACTAATTTTCCTCTAATATTATGTCTGTTATAAGTGGTAGAGAAGATATAATCAAGAAGCCTAACTAATAAGGCTCCAAAACATGACCTAATGCAGAATGAAACCAAAAAACATGCAAATATGGAAGAAGGAGACTTTACTGTTCCTCGATTCTCAATTAAGGAGCCATGAGTAGGAGAAATAGTCTTCAAGTGATAAGAATATACTAATGCATTTTCCAATACTCTACAATCCTGAAAACATATTTACAAGTTACATTATATGCAGTGATAGGATTGGATTTCCATAATTAGGGATACACACATACATACACATACATTTACACATACACACACATACATATGGCTAGGAGAGAGGGAATCAAACATATTTACAAAGTAAAGAAAAAGGCAATGAACTTGAATGAAAACGGAATCTATAAAGGAATCTTAGTATAGAAGAAAGAAAAAAGAAAATGAAATATATTATGATCTCAAAAATATTTACATAAATTCACAATAGAAACCAAACTCTTTGTTCATTGGTTACTTTTTCATGTGGAAATCAAAACAATAGAAACTGAGTGATATGTATTTCAGCAGTAGAACAATTGCCTCATATGCACAAAACCCTGGATTCATTTCCACACAGCATAAAAAAACCCTGTCATAATGCTTGCATCACAATTGGAACTCTTTGGGTGATATGTTATGAGCTGCTGACCTGGTCTGTCACTAGTGTACCCTGTCCCATTAAGAGACAAGCCCTGGCCACTCCTAACTTGCCCCCTTCCACCAAGGGAATTGAATATCCCACCTTTCCCAGCATACACTCTCTCTTTTTCTCTTTCTCAAAGAGGTCTCTCTTTTTCTTTTCTTTTTTTTTTTGGTTTTCAAACAGAGATTTCACTTTATTGAAAATATATCTAGGTAGAACTAGTCAGAGAAAATGAATACAAAGAATAGATTTTATAAAACCTTTAAGGAATAGAACAAAAATGCAGTGATTATATCCAAACTATGATGAGATTTTATAATCATAAACTCATAGTCTGTCACTACTCTAAGTAACTATTAATATAAATATTCTTGTACATATGTAGAAGTGGAGAACTATTGAGTTAAAAGGATGAATCTTTCTCTCTCTCATGCCCCCTCTCATTGTGCCTCTCTCTTTTCTTCCCCATCTCCCCTCCTCCCTTTCCTTTCCACTCCATAACACACTAAATCAACTCTATATCTAAACTCTTTCTATATGATGTATTTCTGTCTCCCACCTGCTGTGTTCTCCACCCTCCAACGTGACCCAAACCGCCAAAGCCTCAGGGGACTTGCTGAGGCCTAGGTCATTTGCAAATCTGCAACAACCCCTTGTGGGAACAGCTGTCCCTAGAGGGACCACTGCCCCTGGTAGGATCAGTTCCACACCTTATATAATTAAAAAAGAATAACATAATGCAGAAAGACCAGAGTTCAAGGTATTCTTTGTAATTATAATATGATTGAAGAAAGCACAGAATACATTAAACTGATATCTTCCCATTTATATTTAAGAAATAAAACTATAAATGACTGCACAATACATATTACAGGAAGAGATAATTTCCAGGCACAGGAAACCAATCTTTAACATTCCTCTGCACCTGCTTCACAGGGTGTCTTCTCAGTATATCCTAACAGCAATTGAGGAATTTGGAACCTTGTTTACCACTTAGTACCTAGGAAGCAATGGACACTTCTCTCATCAGGATACTACATCTGAATCACCTGTTATGCTTTCTCTCAATGAACTTAATCTTGAATGATAATTAACAGCCCCTTATTGTCTTCCTGTGTTATTATAGTAGTTTGAAGTAAATTGAAATTTTGACATAATATAATAATATTTATTTCAGTGTGCATGAAAATTACCTTGCAATGCATTTTGCACATCTGGATGTGAGCTGCTCCTCCTACCTGCAAAGAAATGAGTTCCAGATACTTTTGAGTCTGAGTATGTCCAAGATCTCATGCTATTTTATCAAAAAATATTTTCCAGGAAAACAAATTTTTTTCACCATACCTTTACAACCCAGCTTTTTTCAGCATTGTGCATTTAGTCTACTTCCACCTAATTTCCAGAGACCTTATCAACAGTGGAAAACCTTGCCACATGGCACTAAAACTAGCTGAACCTTGTGTCAGAAGTTTGTAAATGCAGTCGTCTTACAGTCTGTATAAAGTCCTCTGATGTATACCTATTCACTATATGGATAATATATTGTGTAAGATTCTATTTGCAAGAGGTGTCACAATTTCTGATTCAACATTTAATATTATGTGGGTGTCAGGTGCACCCCAAGAAATTCCAAACGTATCCACTGTTTTCTTATTAGGTCCATGTTATCCAAACACATCTTGTTTCTCCCTAGCCTTTGCAATTGCTAATTAATCACTTATGAACACTAAATGACATTCAAAGACTCTTTAAAAATAGTAATTTAGTTTAATCTTACATAGATAAATTCATGTCTATATTGAAGCCATTATACAACATTCTCCATGGTGACCACAAATCCAGGATACCTCGGAAGGTAACATTGAATCAAAACGTTTCTTGGCTCTTATAGAAAAAAAAACTAAATTCTCAAAAGTTCCTTCATAAAAATAACAGTAAAGCTGAGTCTTGGTATACATCCTTCTGAGTATATACCCTCTGCCTTCTTATCATGGAAAGGGTCACTATAAAGATTGAATTTTCCTGTAACACGTTAAAAAATTTGGCTGCCTACACCTCCCTGGTTCTTTTATTTTTGGACAAAGAAAGAAGAAAATAAAAAATAAAAAAAAATAACAGAAAATTGAAATTGGTATAGGATTGAGACAGAATTACAGTTACGAAATGATAAACAGATAAGACAGAAGAATTAGAAGAGAACAAGGAAGAAAACAGAATAAAGAGACATATGGAGGAAAAATTGCCTGTAACTGAATTGTTTTCCCTCAGATCCCTTTGGTTATTTCATTTCACCTGTTATTGAAGCATGATTAATAAAAGCTAAGAAACAGATATTGGAGATCAACCTGAAGATCATAAAATCAAAGCAGTCAGCCACTGTATTTTACTTCAAACTCAGTCCAAAAATGATGAAACTGCCTCCAGGAAACCTCAGAATGAGATTAAGATTGAGAGTTGTTTCCTAGCATGTTATTATACCCTCTAGTTCTGTGATTAATGATGTGTAACACTACTGCCTGGTTTCTATGGCAAGCTAGTATGGCTACTGGGATTAAAGCTGTGTGTCATTGTTGCCTGGTCAATGAGGCTGGCCATTAGAACTGTTGTATTTTTCTAATCTTCAGGCAATCTTTATTAAAAGAAATTAAAATGCAACTACATTTATCTTTTTTGTATAAAATGAAAAAGAAGTGTATAACTAATATTAAAATATATATATATATATAAAATACAATACATATAAAAATATATATGGGCAATAACTACATGAAAAATGTCTATTTCGTTTTCATTTGAGAAATTCACAGAAAAAAGCTCCACATCTATCTTATCTTTGTGAGTTTGAAGTCTTGTACCTAATTTATTTTCTTTCTGCATCAGGTAAAAAATGAAAAATATAAATATCAATTGTTCAACTCCCTCAGAGACTCAATAAGTAAATAATATTAACTGAGTAAGCAGGGAGTGGAAGCAAGGGACTTCCAAAAAATGTGAGTAATGACTCGAACAATTGTCTGCCTGGACAGTCATCCAAAGTTCTTCTACAATGTAGGAACATCCATCTTCAGCCTATAGAACTAACATATCCAACAGATTTTTCTTTGAAGGAGGATATTCTGAAGGGATGTCCCTTCTTTTCTTGAACATATTTGGCAGTCACTTTCTTTTATGTGCTGCTTATAAAATTAGAACAACATACTCTCAGCAGTAGAAGCACGATCATTTTCTTTCCTTATGTCTTAAATTTTACACAAAGAAATTAACTCTATGTGGAGTTTCCTCAATGCCCATTATCTTCCCTGAAGATAAAAAAGAGCCTTTGTTATTAAAAGATCTTAAATGCCATAATCTGAACCTGCCTGAAGTGTTTGAAGTTGACCTGTTGATCTAAAATATATCTTTGTTTGACCTTGAAAACATACCTCATGTGACCCATGTTCAATTATAATAAGTGACTAATTTTTAACCAACATTTCATTATTATCCTAAACAGTTGGTAATAATAATTTTCAAAGACTGGAGATTTCCATTATATTGTTTAATGAGCTATATGTTTTTTAGAAAATTAATCTCAAATTTATATTAATGTACATGATTTGTATACATTATACAAAAGTACAGTCCAATGTAAAACATTTAAGACTAGTATTAGATTTTTAAAAGCAGATTCAATACTGTACTTTTTAATCATATCTATATCCTCCTCTTTTCAAAGTAGATACTATAATCTACCCTTTTATTATATCATATTTATATTCAACTTTGTTCTTTTCAAAATAAGAATCTTGTCTTTAATTTAGTTTATTTAACTCTTTTTCTGATCATTATCTGTAATAACTAGCAACCAAGACTTTAATTAAAAACAAATAGGCATATTCCACTTTTGGTGTGGGTCTAGTTTTCTAGACTACTTACTGCTGAATAGGGGTACTGTTAATCTTATGGGAATCCAAAGAAAATTTAGGATTATAATAAAATCCTGACTTGAGTATTTTGTGAAACTGGATCATCTCATTCAGCAGTCTTGAAGATGTTTTGGGTGTAGAACTCAGAGAAAACTGCATGGGAGGAGCTCTGAAACTTTGGAATATCTGAGCCATTTGTTCCCAAAGGAAATTTTTCACAGGATCTTCCTTGATAAAACTATATTTTTCTTAATTCAGAATGAATTCACATCCTTTCATCTTTCGTGGAAACAAAAACAAAACATTGTATTCAAAGTAAGATATTTTGCTGCATAAGTTTTGAACTCAAGACATTTTCAAAATATATAGGTTGGATTAACCCAGAAGAATTATGGCTTTTAGCTGCAGGTACTATTTCCTTAGTCATCTAACAATTCAAAGAAAACACAAGAAGATATAGTATGCAGATTTCTTATGTATTTCTATCTATATATGACTTTTTTACTCTATTTTATTTTTAAGGAGTTTCTCTAACCCTTTTTTTCTTTCTAAAATCTACATATATTTTTAAACACATTGTAAATCATTTAGAGGATTTTTTTTCTTTTTTTTAAATTTATTTATTTATTAAAGATTTCTGACTCTTCCCCACCGCCGCCTCCCCTTTCCCTCCCCCTCCCCCAATCAAGTCCCCCTCCCTCGTCAGCCCAAAGAGCAATCAGGGTTTCCTGCCCTGTGGGAAGTCCAAGGACTACCCACCTCCATCCAGGTCTAGTAAGGTGAGCATCGACGAAACTACCTAGGCTCCCACGAAACCAATAGGTACAGTAGGATCAAAAACCCATTGCCATTGTTCTTGAGGACTCAGTAGTCCTCACTGTCCACTATGTTCAGAGAGACCGGTTTTAACCCGGGCTTTTTCAGACCCAGGCCAGCTGGCCTTGGTGAGTTCCCGATAGAACATCCCCATTGTCTCAGTGTATGGGTGCACCCCTCGTGGTCCTGAGTTCCTTGCTCGTGCTCTCTCTCCTTCTGCTCCTGATTTGGACCTTGAGATTTCAGTCCAGTGCTCCAATGTGGGTCTCTGTCTCTGTCTCCTTTCATCGCCTGATGAAGGTTAATATCAGGAGGATGCCTATATGTTTTTCTTTGGGTTCTCCTTCTTATTTAGCTTCTCTAAGAGCCCGAATTATAGGCTCAATGTCCTTTATTTATGGCTCGAAACCAAATATGAGTGAGTACATCCCATGTTCCTCTTTTTGGGTCTGGCTTACCTCACTCAGGATGGTGTTTTCTATTTCCATCCATTTGTCTGCAAACTTCAAGAAGTCCTTATATTTTACTGCTGAGTAGTACTCTAATATGTATATATTCCATATTTTCTTCATCCATTCTTCAATTGAAGGGCATCTAGGTTGTTTCCAGGTTCTGGCTATTACAAACAATGCTGCTATAAACATAGTAGAGCATATACTTTTGTTGTGTAATAAGGCCTCTCTTGGGTATATTCCCAAGAGTGGTATTGCTGGGTCCATGGGTAGGTTGATCCCGAATTTCCTGAGAAACCTCCACACTGCTTTCCAGAGTGGTTGCACAAGTTTGCATTCCCACCAGCAATGGATGAGTGTACCCCTTTCTTCACAACCTCTCCAGCACAGGCTATCATTGGTGTTTTTGATTTTCGCCATTCTGACAGGTGTAAGATGGTATCTTAAAGTTGTCTTGATCTGCATTTCACTGATAGCTAGGGAAGTTGAGCATGACCTTAGGTGTCCTTTGGCCATTTGAACTTCTTCTGTTGAGAGATCTCTGTTCAACTCAGTGCCCCATTTTATAATTGGGTTGATTAGCTTTTTACGGTCTAGTTTCTTGAGTTCTTTATATATTTTGGAGATCAGACCTTTGTCAGTTGCGGGGTTGGTGAAGATCTTCTCCCAGTCAGTGGGTTGCCTTTCTGTCTTAGCAACAGTGTCCTTTGCTTTACAGAAGCTTCTCAGTCTCAGGAGGTCCCATTTATTCAATGAGGCCCTTACTGTCTGTGCTGCAGGGGTTATCTGTAGGAAGTGGTCTCCTGTGCCCACGTGTTGTAGAGTACTTCCCACTTTCTCTTCAATCAGGTTCAGTGTGTTTGGACTGATATTGAGGTCTTTCACCCACTTGGACTTGAGTTTTGTGCATGGTGGTAGATATGGGTCTATTTTCATTCTTCTACAGATTGACATCCAGTTTTGCCAGCACAATTTGTTGAAGATGCTCTCTTTTTTCCATTGTATACTGTTAGCTCCTTTATCGAAAATCAGGTGTTCATAGGTTTGTGGGTTAAAGTCAGGGTCTTCTATTTGATTCCATTGGTCGACTTCTCTGTTTTTATGCCAATACCAAGCTGTTTTCAATACTGTAGCTCTGTAATAGAGTTTGAAGTCAGGGATGGTAATGCCTCCAGACGTTCCTTTATTGTATAAGATTGTTTTGGCTATCCTGGGTTTTTTTGATTTTTTCCATATAAAGTTGATTATTGTCTTCTCCAGATCTGTGAAGAATTTTGATGGCATTTTGATGGGGATTGCATTGAATCTATAGATTGCTTTTGGTAGAATTGCCATTTTTACTATGTTGATCCTCCCAATCCAAGAGCAAGGGAGATCCTTCCATTTTCTGGTGTTCTCTTCTATTTCTTTCTTCAAAGATTTGAAGTTCTTGTCGAATAGATCTTTCACTTCCTTGGTCAGGGTTACCCCAAGATATTTTATGCTCTTTGTGGCTATCGTGAAAGGTGATGCTTCTGTGATTTCCCTCTCTGTTTCCTTATCCTTAGTGTATAGGAATGCAACTGACTTTTTGGAGTTGATCTTGTATCCAGCCATACTACTAAAGGTGTTTATCAGCTGTAGGAGTTCTTTGGTAGAGTTTTTGGGGTCGCTTATGTATACTATCATATCATCTGCAAATAACGAAAGCTTAACTTCTTCCTTTCCAATACGAATCCCCTTGATCCCCTTATGTTGTCTTATTGCTATTGCTAGAACTTCAAGCACTATATTGAAGAGGTATGGAGAGAGTGGACATCCTTGTCCTGTTCCTGATTTTAGTGGGATGGCTTTGAGTTTTTCTCCATTTAATTTAATGTTGGCTGTCGGTTTGCTGTAGATAGCTTTTATTATATTTAGGTATGACCCTTGTATCCCTAGTCTCTCCAAGACCTTTATCATAAAGGGGTGTTGAATTTTGTCGAATGCTTTTTCAGCATCTAATGAAATGATCATATGGTTTTTTTTCTTTCAGTCTATTTATATGGTGGATTACATTGATAGATTTGCGTATGTTGAACCAGCCCTGCATCTCTGGGATGAAGCCTACTTGATCATAATGGATAATTTTTCTGATGTGTTCTTGAATTCGGTTTGCCAGTATTTTATTGAGAATTTTTGCATCGATATTCATGAGTGAAATAGGCCTGTAATTCTCTTTCTTGGTTGGGTCTTTGTGTGGTTTTGGTATCAGGGTAACTGTAGCTTCATAAAAGGAATTTGGCAATGACTTTTCTGTCTCTATATTGTGAAATACGTTAAGGAGTATAGGTATTAGCTCTTCTTGGAAGTTCTGGTAGAATTCTGCATTGAACCCATCTGGTCCTGGGCTTTTTTTGGAAGGGAGATTTTTGATAACAGTTTCTAGTTCTTCGCCACTAACAGGTCTATTTAGATCATTCACCTGGTCTTGGTTTAGCTTTGGTATATGGTACTTATCTAAGAAAATGTCCATTTCTTTTGCATTTTCCAGTTTTGTGGCATACAGGCTTTTATAGCAAGATCTAATGATTCTCTGAATTTCCTCTGTGTCTGTGGTTATGTCCCCCCTTTCATTTCTGATTTTATTTATTTGCGTGTTCTCTCTCTGTTGTTTAGTTAGTTTGGATAGGGGTTTGTCGATCTTGTTGATTTTCTCCAAGAACCAACTTTTTGTTTCATTGATTCTTTGGACTATTTTCTGTGTTTCTATTTTGTTGATTTCTGCCCTCAGTTTGATTATTTCCAGTCTTCTACTCCTTCTGGGCACCTCTGCTTCTTTTTTTTTTCTAAAGCTTTCAGGTGTGCCATTAAGTCCCCAATGTATGCTTTCTCCGTTTTCTTTAAGTGGGCACTTAGTGCTATGATCTTTCCTCTAGCACTGATTTCATCGTGTCCCATAGGTTTGAGTATGTTGTCTCTTTATTTTCGTTAAATTCAAGGAAGACTTTAATTTCTTTCTTAATTTCTTCCTTGACCCAGGTGAGGTTCAGTAGTTGACTGTTCAGTTTCCATGAGTTTTTCGTCTTTCTGGGGGTAGCGTAGTTGTTGCCATCTAACTTTAATCCGTGGTGATGTGATAAGACACAGGTGGACACTGATATTCTTTTGTATCTGTGGAGGTTTCCTTTGTTTCCGAGTATATGGTCAATTTTTGAGAAGGTTCCATGAGCTGCAGAGAAGAAGGTATATTCTTTCCTATTTGGGTGGAGTGTTCTATAGATGTCTGTTAAGTCCATTTGTTTCATTACCTCCAGTAATGCTCTTAATTCTCTATTAGGTTTCTGTCTGATTGACCTGTCCATTGGAGAGAGAGGTGTGTTGAAGTCTCCTACTACTAGTGTGTGTGTGGTTTTATGTCTGCCTTGAGTTTTAGTAATATTTCTTTTACATAAGTGGGTGCTTTTATATTAGGGGCATAGATATTCAGGATTGAGATGTCATCCTGATGAATTGTTCCTGTTATGAGTATAAAGTTTCCATCTCGATCTCTTCTGATTGATTTTAATTTGAAGTCAGTTTTGTTGGAAATTAGTATGGCCACACCTGCTTTTTTCTTAGGACCATTTGCTTGAAAGACCTTTTCCCAACCTTTTACTCTGAGTAGATGCCTGTCTTTGTGGTTTAGATGTGTTTCTTGCAAACAGCAGAATGTTGGATCCTGTTTTCGTATCCAATCCCTTAGCCTGTGCCTTTTTATAGGTGAATTGAGACCATTAATATTAAGTGATATTAGTGACCAGTGGTTGTTTACTCCGGTTATTCTTACTGTTTTCGGTAGTAGAGTTTGTGTGTGTCCCTTCTTTGAGTTGTGCAGGTGAAGGTTTGCTAGATTTCTGAGTTATTGTAGTCAGTGTTGGCAATGTTGGATTCCTTGGGATGCGATTTTCCTTCTATTACTTTCTGTAGCGCTGGATTTGTGGCTACGTATTGTTTAAATTTGTTCTTATCCTGGAATGTCTTGTTTTCTCCATTGATAGTGAATACTAGCTTGGCTGGGTATAGAAGTTTGGGTTTGCATCCATGGTCTCTTAGTTTTTGAAGAACCTCTATCCAGGACCTTCTGGCTTTCATGGTTTCCATAGAGAAGTCAGGTGTAAGTCTGATTGATTTACCTTTATAGGTTACTTGGCCTTTTTCCTTTGCAGCTCTTAATATTCTTTCTTTAATCTGTATATTTTGTGTTTTGATTATTATATGGAGAGGGGATGTTTTTCTTTGATCCAGTCTGTTTGGTGTTCTGTATGCTTCTTGGATATTCAAAGGAATATCTTTCTTTATGTTGGGAAAGTTTTCTTCCATAATTTTGTTAAATATATTTTCTGGGCCTTTGAGCTGTGATTCTTCCCCTTCTTCTATTCCTATTATTCTCAGGTTTGGTCTTTTTATTGTGTCCCATATTTCCTGAATGTTTTGTGATGAGAATTTGTTGGCTTTGCTGTTTTCTTTGATCAGTGCATTTATTTTCTCTATGGTGTCTTCAGAATCTGAGATTCTTTCTTCTATTTCTTGTATTCTATTGATTATGCTTGTTTCTGTAGGCTCTGCTCATTGACCTAGATTTTCCGTATCCAGCTGGTCCCCCGTTTGTGTTTTCTTTTTTGCTTCCATTTCAATTTTCAATTCTTGAACCTGTTTGTGGGTCTCATGTACGTATTTACTCAATTCTTCAAACTTTTTGTTATACTTCTCATCCATTTCTATAAAGGTGTTTTTTACATATTGTTTAAGGGACTCTATTGCTTTCATAAAGTCGATTTTTTCCACTTCTTCTGTGTTAGGGTGCTCAAGAGCTTCTGTTGTAAGATCATTGGAATCTTGTGCTTTCATGTTGTTTTTCAGATTATTGGGAGAATTTTTGCCTTGGCGCCTGCCCATCTCCTCCTATTGATGCTCTGTAATTGGTCTTTTAAAACCAGATCAGGTTTCCCTGCTGGCCAGAGGCTCTTCTTGGAAAATGCCCTCGTTCTGTTTCCTGGCTCCTGCCAGGGGCCAAGATCCCTCTCACCCCTCAGACAGGTCTTCAGGAAAAGAACCAGGTTCCCTGTTTGCCAGGGACCTCATCAACCAAAGGCCTACCTCTTTGATTTAATTGTCCTGGGGCGATCTGCTCTCGGTGTTGTGCTGGTCCCTGCCGCCTGTGTTGTCTGCCACTGTGTCAGTACCCGCCGGTCCAGGCCCGTGCCAGGTATGTCGCCCGCCGTGCGAGTCGGTTCCGCCCGCCGGTGCTGTGCGCGTTGGTTCCGCCCACCGGTGCCTTGCGCGAGGATTTTTTTTTTCAATCTGTATTTTTCTTTACTGTATATCTCTAGCTTTTTCTGAACACATGGGTCTCTAATCTGCTAAACTTCATGACCAGAATTAATATCCTGGGTTTGGCAGCTTAGTCTGCCCCTCTCCTTAACTTCCTGAGAATTTAGCTTTATGGTGGAGGTATTGGTAGGAGCCATTTTTTTTTAACCACGATTCTTTGGAGTATCTAAGTCTATGCCATCACAACAAACAATGCCTGCAGTTTTTGCTGCTAATGCTGAATCAGGAGCCTCTCTTAAAGGTTGTGCTTCTGTTTGCTGAGCACACCAGAGAAAATGTCGCTACCAAGAAACCATTCTTCATCCTGTTTTATTTGTCTAGAATGTGGAGCCTGAGATTAAGAGTTTCGTGTTGTACTGACTGAGATAACCAGACTAACTGGCATCCCTCTTTCAACAAATTGGTGCCCTTATGGCCAACAAATCCCATTTAAAATCCCGAGAGAGCTTCAATAGGAATTCGAGACACAAAAATACAGAGTTTAACACAGCTACTTGCTGCTTGCTAGTGGCATGTCACAGCTCCATTAAGAGAAGTTCTGTTGTTTTAGCAGTAGAAAAAAAAAGCAAACAAAAGGAGCCACACAGTTTTGAAATGCTGGTTTTCTGGGCCATGCTGCCAGCAAGAACTCTCTTTTTCAGGAGTTCTGGCTACTGAACATTTAAAGGGGTTTTAGAGAATACTGCTGCAGCTTGCTTAATGGCAGCATGGACTGTCTGTACACCTGAGAATGGGGATGTGGGCATGGCTATCAGAGGCAGCAAACAGCTCTGCCATGCTGGACTGGGCGAGGCAAGCAGAGAGTATCATATATACCCTTGTAATGCATCAGCTTAAGTTTTTAAGAGGCACTTACCATTTTAGGAAGTGCTCCTGGACACTAGAGAACTAAAGAAATACACAATAGGACAGATTTAGACATAATAGACCTCTAAATGGATCACATCATTGGATAAATGTAAATAAGCTTGGGATAGAGAAGAAAAAGAATACAGAGAGTTATAAAAAATAAATTAAAAGGAGTAAAGAAAAACAAGCTACTTAAATATTGAAAATTCACAGAGTCTGGAATATATATATTACTGTGTTTTCTTTGAAATTTATGACTGTGAGGGAGCTAAGTAGTACTTAAAAAGTATCATGACCTCAGAATTTGAGTCTAAAAATAAATTGCTCTGTAAAGAGGTTCTTTTGTTTCCACAGAGGATGAGAACCTATAGAATCAGTCCAGACTAATGTAGTTTGATGAATCAAGACCTCCTGAAAGGTTGCTTTAAACTCCCCTCAAAAAATTACTTCACTGAATAAATGGCAGAAATAAATTTGGACAAAACTAAACCCATATTCCCAAATATTGTCTATATATACTTATTTACATTTAAAGCAGGATATGCTATAGAAATTTGCATTAGTATGTATCTTTGTTTATTGATCTAAATTTAAGGTCAATTTTGTTAGATGTATATTTCTGCTCTTGATTAAGGTAATGTTTTGTGCATCTCATTTGAAAATGTAATGTATAATTAAGAAATATAGGTTAATAGGTAATCAATTATATTAGTCGAGTGTGTAGTATTCATGTTAGGTTTTCTAGATATATATATATATATATATATATATATATATATATATATATATATATATATATATCAGTTAGATAGGTATTCTTTAAATCTTTTGGAGACCTTCAGAATATGGCATTTAAAATGTTTAAGAACTTAGGACTTTTCATGACAATGAAACCATCTGCTCCTGACAGCACCAATAACTTCAAGAATAAGATGAGAATCAAAGAGGATACTTTTGGAGTTGCTTAGCTATTTGGACAAGAAAGTGCTCTTGCCTAAACTACTTGAAGAACTGGACATACAGGACCTGAGAGCAATGACTGCTGAGATAAATGAAAGCTTAGATTTTCCTTCAGGGGCCCTGATACATAAAAGAGTATGCCTGACATTTTGTAGGATACAGTAGGATGTGACTCACAAACTGCCAATACAGGCAGAACTGTCTTTAAAATGTCCTGCATCATAAAAAGGTCTGCTGGATACTATGGGCATATAAGCTGAGGATGAATACTCCAAGTACAAAAGAACCTTGGATGACTGTTCAGTCAGCAAGATGTCTCTGTCAATTCTAGAGTTTTGGAAGTTGCTTACAATGCACTTCCTGTATACTTAGGGAATATTATATCCTTCTGGAGTCTTTGATGGAGTTGAAGATTAGATAGTAATAATATAGTTTTCCTGAGTTATGGTAGGAGGTAAAGTAGATATAAATATTGTAACTGCAATTCTTGCTTTATAACTGTTTTGTTATATGTAATTTTACTATGCTAAAGTTAAAACCTTGCTTTTTATTTAAACAGAAAAGGGAAGGCGATGTGGCATTTCCCTTTGCATGCTGTGATTACCATTAAGGAATAAAGAAACTGTCTTAGGCCTGCACAGGGAATAGATGTAGGCATGAAAAATTGAACTGAATGCTGGGAAAAAAAAGAAGGGTGGAGTCAGAGAGTAGCCATGTATCTCTCCCAGAGACAGAATCAAGAACTTTAGCCAGTAAGTTTTCATCCTGCTCTGATTGAGATACGTTCATGAAATCCTTCAACAATGAACAGCAATATAGATGTGTAAGCCAAATAAATCATTTTCTCGCCAATTTATTTTGTGGTCATGTTGGTTTATTACAGTATTAGAAAACTTAAGACATAGGAAACTATAAAATTATTATACTTAATGAAGTAAACCCCATTCTTAAAATTAAAACCTGTATGTTCTTTCTTATTTATGAACTGCATACCTAAATCAATAGATTTAAATATATAATATGAACTAACTATGGAAGAACAGAAAGCATAAATGGACTGCTCCAATCCCTGTCTTCCAAAACGTGATGTATAATTTTTGCTGAAGACATCACACACTGTGGTCAAAGGCCTTAGAGGAATCACACTGCCACAGACCTAGAAGGCTATTATCCCACTGCTAGCACTAGAAGTTGCTATACAAAGTTCCAGTGGGGAAAAATAATAGACCCATCAAGTCATAAAGTCTATGAAGTATGACAAGAAGTAGACCTACAAGAAATACCCACAGTGTACTTGTGAAATTTTTATACTGGAAGATCAACTGTCTAATTGGATTTAGAACCCATTCAATGCACTAGAAAGTAAGCCTCACACAATAAATCTAATACCTGTCAATGGAGTAGTTACAGAATTTAAATCTAACATTTTCCTGAAAAATAAAATTTTCTATTTTTTTCTATTTTTTAAAGGAAGCATGTTTTAATACAATACATTCTGATTATGGTTTTTCCTCCCCATACTCCTCCTAGGTCCTTCCCATATCAGCTTGATGGAGAAGTGCTCAATCTATCATCTCTGAATCTATATCCAACAGATAACCATTCTCAGGGGAAAATTAATTTCCTCAAATGGATTATCACTGGTTATATAAACCACATCTATGCATGGTAGTAGATGATTAACATAATACATACTCAGTGGCATATTGACAGGTTTTTTATTTCCTAATTCTTTTTCATATAATTTTTTTCCTTGCACAACTTCATACTATTCCAGGATCTCTTGAATTATAATAAACAAGAAACTAAAATAAAAAGAAATAAAATAATATAAAACAATAATCAAACATAACTATGAGAAAACAACAAATGAGCCCAATGAAAAGCACAAGAAACATAAAAAAGGCATAGAGATGCACAAATATTTTTACATACAAACATCCCTGGAAGCCGTAATTTATGTGCAAAAGACCTGTAAGAGCATTTTAGATAGTAAAAATTTTTTTAGAAAATTATTTTTTTTTTATGTTTGGTTATCTATTGGATATACCTTCAAGGTCAGGGGTGCTAGATTGTGTCGACTTCTTCTTTCAGCACTAGAACCCTATCTGGAGTCTACCAACGCACATTTCATAGTGTAACTGATAACCATATCCTTTCAAGTTATAGATTGAAAAGAAGATAATTCTTATAGCACATAATAAGACTGCAATGTAGCTTAAAAACACAAGAAAATGACAATTATGATATCTTTCTTTAAACCATAGCACAGATACATTTTGGGGAAACACTGTCATTTATACAGCACCTACTAGAATGACTATATCAAATTTCCTCACAGAGCCTTGGTTCATAGAGAAATGAATTATTTACTTTTTCTTGAAAACAGGTAAATAAGAATTTGTGATTTGAAACAAAATTTTCAGCAGCATATCTCTCTTTTTGCGTTCCTGTTGGGTTATTCAGACATTGATATCCCTCTGTGAAGATCTATCCTGCATGTAGTATGAGGGGCATGAACATTTCAAAATGTTAGTTAGTAGATGAGTCCTTGAATGAAGATCTTCTGGTCACTTGATATAGTGTCTTACTGGTATGATAAAACATCCTGCTCATTTCAAATGCCAGATGTGGATTATTTCCATCTTCTTAACTATCCTTATTTCCAGTTGGAGGAGACAATAGGGTACATTGTTACGTCACCGGTATTTCAAAGAACAATTTTAATTCAGTGTAGGCTTGCAAAATCTCTTGCAGTGAACCATGGACATCTGATCTAGATTTCTTGAGAGGAAAGCAGCATAAGTTATAAAGATTATAGACCATGGCTCCTGGGACACTGGAGAGTTTCATTTCCTGAAAAACCAAGGCACTCCCACAGTCAGTGGGACCTTCAGGTCGCCTAGGAATTTCCTTATTCTTTATAAAACAATGAAACATTTTAACAGAAAAATTAATCTTAGACATCATTCGTGTTTACCATGTATAACTTGTAAATGACTTTCTATCCTGACAAGTGAAATTTTGTTGAGGCAATTGCTTTTATAATCTGTTTCTGGTAAAGATAAAACTAGTCTGATATTTTGGAATTAAAATGTCTTGGGTTTAGACTTGTTGAAAACCACTTACCTTGTCTGATTTTTATTTCCATTGGACATAGTCAGGTAATCCTGACTCATAATTAAACACTGGAGCTTACATTCTCTAATACAGAATTGGTTTGGGGGTCATGCCTGTCCCAACATATTACACATATAATTGCATCTATACTGAGCACATGGCTTTTGTATTTGTCATATAGGGGGAATGTCTGATAGAGAAACATTCAAAATCAATGTTTCAAGATAGACTTCTCATTAACATCAAACTCTTGATATTACTAAGTATTTATCCAAAACAAATTATCTATATCACAAATGTAACCAATAATGGGATGTGAGCGATAGTTCTGAATCAGTATAGATTTTTGTTCTCTAAATGCATGAGATAATAGGATCATGACACTGGGAAGTCAAAAAATATGAGACCAGAGAATAATGCATAATCTCAAAATATATTTTCAATTAACATGTACATATGTTAGATTAATGCATGAGTTCTGTGAAATATACTTAAATTGCACCTTTAGCACTCTGAAGAGACACCAGAAGCAGGCAGACATTTTGCTGGAGTAAGAGCTGAGAGTTCAACATCTAGATTAGCAGACAGAAAGAGATAAATGTAGACCTTAAAGACTTTGAGAAACAATTCCCCCAACTAAGCCACACTTACTTAGCCAAGCCACAAATCCTAATAGTTACACTCTCTATATGAATGATTTTTATTCAACCATCACTTTCCTTTGCCTGACCCACATAGTACTGTAGCCATATCCTACTGCAAAAAGCATTTAGCCCAACTTCACAAGTTCCCATAAACTTAGAGTCTCATTCTTGTTCAAAAGTCCAAAGTCAAAAGAGTTTTCTGAGATTCATATAATCTCTTAATTATAATCCCCTGTAAAATAAAAATGAAAGGGCACATCATATCCCTTCAACTTGTGATATCACTACCTATACACTACCAATCAAAAATGTAGAAAGATAACATAAAAAGAAAATTTTTTTCGACAAAAGTGAGACCAAAAGCTAGCTTGGCAAACTCAAAGCCCTGCATTTTCCCCATTGTCTCTATAGGGTTTGTCTATTTTCTTTTTATATTATATTGATTTTTATTGAGCTCTACATTTTTCTCTGCTCCCCTCCCTGCCTCTCTCCTCCACCATCAGCCCTGGCGCAAGGTCCGCAGGCTCTCACTTTACTCAGGAGATCTTGAATTTTTCTATTTCCCATATAGATTAGATCTATGTAAATCACTCCCAGTGTCTTCATTGTTGTCTAAGTTTTCTGGTATTGTAGTTTTTTAGGCTGGTTTTCTTTGCTTTATGTCTAAAAAACACCTATGAGTGCGTACATGTGATAATTGTCTTTCTGTGTCTGGGTTACCTTACTCAAAATAATGTTTTCTAACTTCATCCATTTACCTGCAAATCTCAAGCTGTCATTTTTTTTTCTGCTGTGTAGTACTCCATTGTACAAATGTATCACATTTTCCTTAACCATTCTTTGATTGAGGGGCATTTATGTTGTTTCCAGGTTCGGGCTATGGCAAAAAAATCTGCTATAAACATAGTTGAACACAGGTCCTCGTGGCATGAATGAGCATCCTTTGGATATATACCCGAAAGTGGCATTACTGGGTCTGTAGGAAGTTTGTTTCCTTATTTTCTAAGAAAATACCACACTGACATCCAAAGGGGCTGTACCATTTTGCATTCCCACCAGCAATGCAGAAGTGTTCCCTTTTCCCCACAATCTTTCCAGCATAAGTTGTCATCAGTGGTTTTTTTTTTTTTTATCTTGGCCATTCTTACAGGTGTAAGATGAAATCTCAGTGTAGTTAAGACCCAGCTATCAGTCCACACATCTTCAAACACCTGATTTTTGACAAAGAAGCAAAAAATATCAAATGAAAAAAAGAAAGTATATTTAACAAGTGGTGCTGGTACAACTGAATATCAACATGTAGAAGAATGAAAATAGACCCAAATCTATCACCATGCAAAAAACTCAAGTCCAAATTGATAAAAGACCTCAACATAAAGCCAGCCACACTGAACCTTATAGAAGAAAAAGTGGGAAATACACTTGAATGCCTTGGCACAGGAGACCACTTCCTAAATATAACCCTTGCAGCATGGACACTGAGAAAAAAATTAATAAATGGGAAGTCCTGAAACTGAAAAGCTTCTGTCAAGCAAAGGACATTGTCAACAAGACAAAACAACAGCCTACAGAATGGGAAAAAAATCATCACCAACCCCACATCAGATAGAGGTGTGATTTCCAAATTATACAAAAAACTCAAAAAATTGGTCACCAAAAGAACACATAATGCAATAAAAAAATGGAATAAAAACATAAACAGAGAACTCTCAACAGAAGAATCTAAAAAGGCTAAAGGCACTTAAGGAAATATTCAGCATCCTTAGTCATCAAAACTCTGCATTTCTATATCTCATGTCAAATCACTCTTCAGATCTCCAACTTTTTTCAGCTTTGACTGCAACTTATTTCTTTCACTTTTGCTGATTATACTCCCTGTTATAAGCTTTTCATAGAAATTATCTCATGGCTTTATCATTACCAAAATTTTGGAGTCATCAAGGATTCAACACTTTCCCAACCTCACACATGGCCTCTGTACGCCTCCATATATTGACAAACCTGACAAAAACCTGAAATCATATGCTTTACTTAATTGCTTAGAGAGATTATATAGCCCCCTTCTTCATTCTAGAGTCTAAAGACAGAACTCAAAGGCTGACGCTGTGAAGAATTGCTGTTTGCTGGGACTAAAACATGACACCCTCGATCAATTACATCTTTGCCAGATTTCAGATTTTAGATGCTTTTCTTTACTGGTCAAAGTTGGTTGTCCTAGGCTTCATTCTATAGAGCAGGCTGGTCTTGAATTTAAACATCCACCAGCCTTTGTATTTTGAGTCCTAGAAATAAAACTGAGTACCTCCATTCCTAGACCTAACATCTTCTTTAATTTTTTTTCACATGTAGGTAGGTGGGATCTTTCCCTGACATTATCACTTCCTTCATTCCATTTAATAATAGTCTTTCCATTAATTGGTTTATTCTGGTGAACACTGAATTTATCTCAATTTCTATTCCTGGGGCTCTATTCCTTCTCAAAATGTACCTTTTGCAGTTTTCCTTGCTCAATCTGTTCCTTTTCATTTTAGAGTTTCGTTAGAGTGAGCACTAATAGCCACAAGATAGAGCTAATATGAACCTGTTTTGAGGCTTTTGTTTGTGACAGTAGATTTAATACAAAATTTATCCCAATAGCCTCAGGCAGACTTTTAAGAAAATTTCAAAAGATTACATTATTTGTCAAAATAATGTATAACAGTCTCTAGGCTACTTATTAAAAATCTTCTCTGAAAACTCTTGAACCTGACCTTACATTTCCAATTGTGCTCAGCCCACTATTTCCCATGCTTCTATTAGCTTAGCCCATTAATCCCCTTCAAAATTGCTCAATTGCTGCTTTTCTAATCCAAAGTTTCAAAGTATACAATCCTGCAAACAAAAGTTAGGTCAGGCCTATCATAACAATATCCCACGTCTGGCACCAACTTCTGTATTACTTAGGCTTTTATTGTTGGCAAGAGACACCATGGCCATGTTAAGACTTATAAAGGAAAGTATTTAATTGGTATTGATGTAGAGTTCTAATGGTTTAGTTCTTAACCATTATGGCAGCAATCATCTCAAAGATGGTCCTGGAGAAGGGAGACTTCTACATCAGAAGAAACAGGCACCAGAAAGTAAATATAGATATCAATGTCCACCAACTTGGGTTATGCTTCTTCCAATATAGACACACCTACTCTAACAAGACCACAACTCCTAGTAGTGACTCTCCCTATGAGGCCAAGGATGATATTTTTTTGATACTATTGCTTTATAAATAATACCATTCAAAATTTCTACCTCCTCCCATTTCCCTCCCACTCCCTTACTTTCCCTCCTTTTCCCCTCCCATCCTAAGAGAGGGCAGGGTACCCTGCCCTGTGGGAAGTCCAAGGCCCTCCCTCCTCCATCAAGACCTGCTTAGGGTGACATTTTATTCAAATCACCACATCCACTTTGGAATCGTAAATATGTGACAGTACTTAAAAAATTAATGTCTCCTACTTTTTTTTTAAACTGTCTCTTATTCTTTTTATTATGGTTTTTTTCTTACCATGTTTTTTTATTTTATTTATTTATTTATTTATTTATTTATTTATTTATTTATTTATTAAAGATTTCTGTCTCTTCCCCACCGCCGCCTCCCCTTTCCCTCCCCCTCCCCCAATCAAGTCCCCCTCCCTCGTCAGCCCAAAGAGCAATCAGGGTTCCCTGCCCTGTGGGAAGTCCAAGGGCTACCCACCTCCATTAAGGTCTAGTAAGGTGAGCATCCACGAAACTGCCTAGGCTCCCACGAAACCAATAGGTACAGTAGGATCAAAAACCCATTGCCATTGTTCTTGAGGTCTCAGTAGTCCTCATTGTCCACTATGTTCAGCGAGACCGGTTTTAACGCGGGCTTTTTCAGACCCAGGCCAGCTGGCCTTGGTGAGTTCCCGATAGAACATCCCCCTTTCTAAAAGACTAAAATTTTTGCTGGACCACAGAGCCAGAATGGATACTGCACTTTGAAGTCACTTATAATTTAGGATTTCTTTCTTACTTTCTACTCAGCACTTTTCTTTAACTTGCCCTTATGAGTATGATGTAATAACCAACATTACTTGTCATGAATATTCCTCGTAAGCAACTTTTACAACAGGGTAATGGATAGTTTTATTCTTAAGTTATATACATTTTATGGTCCAGAGTCAAGACTAAGGTATGGGTTTTTTATGTGAATAGGATAATAATTTGTTGAAAACAGAAAAAGCAATTTTGAATAAATCTTATAAAATGAATGCCTAGAATGGCTGAAGACAACATAGAGAAGAGAAATTTATTTTATAAAACTAAAATTTGTGTACTGTTTATTATTTGATTCAATTAGAATCAGGTATAGGGACCACACTTGTAAAACAATTCTAAAGATTTTTGTTAATATTCTTAATTCCTCTCCCAAATACTGTTTGTGGGTTGTTCAATCAATAGAGAGAAAATATCTTTGTGAAGGTGACACATGCACATGGTTGTGGAAGAAAAGAACGATATAGATTAAAAGAATTTCAGTTTGAGACAGTTAAGTCTCATTTAACAGACAGACAAAAACAATATGAGACGCAAAAAGTATGAAATATGAGTGTCATTTAACATTATCTTTTCCCCAATGTAGTGAAAGTCTTTTTAGTACATTAAAAATACTCCAATGGTATACAAGAACAGTGATAAAGTTGATAGACGAGATTGTAGATGATAATCATTGAGTCCCGATAGCACTGATTTCCTGCACCGAGGCCTTCCAGGGAGCTTTTTTTTTTTTCTTTCTTAGTTAGATTCATACTTCTTAAGGTTCTGTAAACATAGGAAAGGGAGAAACTTTGGTACCTATGGTCTTAGGAAAAACATGTAGAAGGAGCCTATTTCCATGATCGTATGAAGAGACATCATGCAAATAAAAATATCTACTGTGCAAAACATAGTCTGTACATGTTAGATTTACTTAGACAATACTTCTTTTAGCAAATTTGAACATATATGGTAGTCAAAGAACTTCACACAAATATACAACATCAGGTACTGTGAAACAATAGAAATGTCTAAACCAGAACAAACTGTGATGAGAGTGAAATGCTTTTGACTGATGATTCACTGTTATATCAAAACAAGTGCATCTACAATGTGATATGCAGAATACTTTCAGTGATAAATCTTGTCTGTGAGTCACAACTGTATGCAAAGAGTAACCCAAATATGTTCTTTTGACTGATACTCTGTTATGCTCTTATACAGCTGCTTTTCCCTAAGCTTATGTATAGAAAATACATAAAAACTTCTGAAAATCTTTAGCAACCACGACATACCTTGAAATGAGAGTAAGTTGAAATTGGGATTTAGTTCTGGAGATAAAGGAGAACTACCTGAAAACAAAGTCAGCATCTTCCATGCAAAATGATTTCTGGGTTAGGAAATAAGCAATGTTTTGAAAAAAAATGAGTGTCATCATTGTCAGCAGAGATATTCCATTTTGAGAAATATATTTCCTCAGATAGATCTGATATATCACAAAGTGAAGAAAAGGTACTTATCACAATATTTCTACAAATTAGAATGTAGAAAAATTGGGATTTTGAAAATGGAATAGCATGCTTGTCTTTTAAAAATTAGAGAAATTTTTTTTATAATAAAACATTACAAATAAATCTGAAAATGGAGAAAGAATTTAAGGTTCAGGGTTCTATAAATGATCACTTTAGAAATAGGCTTCTCTGGAGACAAATATTAAACTTGCACCTTAGACATTTGAAGCTAAAAAAAATTACAATTTTACAACAATCAATGTTATGTATTAAATTTGCTAAATAAACATGATTGGTTCACCTGTGTATCTTTATGTCTTTACAAAGCTGATAATAATCCAAACACCAATGAACACCTGATTTTTGACAAAGAAGCTAAAATTATACAATGGAAAAAAGAAAGCATCTTCAGCAAGTAGTGCTGGCATAACTGTATATTAACATGCATAAGAATGCATATAGATTGATATCTATCGCCATGTAAAAGATCAAGTCCAAATGGATCCAAGACATCAGCATAAATCCATCCACACTGAACATCAGGAAAGAAAATTTGGGAAGTAGCCTTGAAGTCATGGACAGAAAAAACTACTTCCTAAATAGGAGCCCAAAATTAAAAATGGGATACACACACACACACACACACACACATACACACACACACACATATATAGAAATTCTGACAAGAATTCTTTTTTTTTCTTTTTTTTTATTGAGAATAGGAAAAAAAAAGTTTCCGCCTCCTCCCAGCCTCCCATTCCCCTCCCCCTCCCCCCCCACTCTTCTGCCCCTCTCCCCCACTCTTCTCCCCCTCCCCCCACTCCTCTCCCCCTCCCTCTCCAATCCAAAGAGCAGTCAGGGTTCCCTGCCCTGTGGAAAGTTCAAAGTGCTCCCCCCTCCATCCATGTCTAGGAAGGTGAACATCCAAACTGGCTAGGCTCCCACCAAGCCAGAACATGAAGTAGGATCAAAACCCCTTGCCTTTGACCTTGGCTTCTCATCAGTCCTCATTGTTCGCCGTGGTCAGAGAGTCCGGTTTTATCCCATGCTTTTTCAGTCACAGTCCAGCTGGCCTTGGTGAGCTCCCAATAGATCAGCCCCATTGTCTCAGTGGGTGGGTGCACCCCCTGTGGTCCTGACATCCTTGCTCGTGTTCTCCCTCCATCTGCTCCTCATTGGGACCTTGGGAGCTGAGTCCAGTGCTCCAGTGTGGGTCTCTGTCTCTATCTCTATCCATCACCAGATGAAGGTTCTATGGTGATATGAAAGATATTCGTCAGTATTGCTATAGGATAGGGTCATTTCAGGTTCTCTATCCTCAGCTTCCAAAGGGACGAACTGGGGACATCGCCTTGGGCTCCTGGGAGCCACTCTAGGTTCAAGTCTCTTGCCAACACTAAGGTGGCTCCCACAACTAAGATATGTGCTTCCCTGCTCCCCTATCCAACCTCACTTTATCCCAATTTTCTTGTTTCCCCAAGTTCCCCCAATCCTCCCCTTCTCACTTTTCTCTCCCCATCCCCCCTTATCCCCAACCCACCCCACCCCCAAGATCTCAATTTTCTCCCCAGCAATTTTGTCTACTTCCCTTAGCCAAGAGGATAACTATAAGTTTTTTCTTGGGTTCACCTTCTTATTTAGCTTCTTTAGGTTCACCAGGTATACACTCCGTGACCTTTATTGATGGCTAGAAACCAATTATGAGTGAGTACATCCCATGTTCATCTTTTTGAGTCTGGGTTACCTCGCTCAGGATACTGTTTTCTATTTCCATCCATTTGCATGCAAAATTCGAGAAGTCATTGTTTTTTACCACAGCATAGTACTCTAAAGTGTATATATTCCACACTTTCTTCATCCATTCTTCCATTGAAGGGCATCTAGGTTGTTTCCAGGTTCTGGCTATTACAAATAATACTGCTATGAACATAGTTGAACAAATACTTTTGTCATATGATAGGGCATCTCTTGGGTATATTCCCAAGAGTGGTATTGCTGGGTCCAGGGGTAGGTTGATCCCGAATTTCCTGAGAAACCAAAACACTGATTTCCAAAGTGGTTGCACAAGATTGCATTCCCACCAGCAATGGATGAGGGTACCCCTTCCTCCACAGCCTCTCCAGCAAAGGCTATCATCGGTGCTTTTGATTTTAGCCATTCTGACAGGTGTAAGATGATATCTCAAAGTTGTTTTGATTTGCATTTCCCTGATTGCTAATGAGGTTGAGCATGACCTTAGTTGTCTTTTGGCCATTTGCAATTCTTCTGTTGAGAATTCTCTGTTCAGTTCAGTGCCCCATTTTTTAATTGGGTTAAATAGCATTTTAAATTCTAGTTTCTTGAGTTCTCTATATATTTTGGAGATCAGACCTTTGTCTGTTGCGGGGTTGGTGAAGATCTTCTCCCAGTCAGTAGGTTGCCTTTTTGTCTTAGTGACAGTGTCCTTTGCTTTACAGAAGCTTCTCAGCTTTAGTAGGTCCCATTTATTCAATGTTACCCTTAGTGTCTGTGCTGCTGGGGTTATACTTAAGAAGCGATCTCCTGTGCCCATCTGTTGTAGGGTACATCCCACTTTCTCTTCAATCAGGTTCAGTGTGTTCGGACTGATATTGAGGTCTTTGATCCATTTGGACTTGAGTTTTGTGCAAGGTGATAGATATGGGTCTAATTTCAATCTTCTACAGGTTGACATCCAGTTGTGCCAGCACCATTTGTTGAAGATGCTTTCTTTCTTCCATTGTATACTTTTAGCTACTTTATCGAAAATGAGGTATTCATAGATTTGGGGATTAAATTCCGGGTCTTCTATGCAATTCCATTGGTCGACTTCTCTGTTTTTATGCCAATACCACACTGTTTTCATTACTGTAGCTCTGTGATAGAGTTTGAAGTCAGGGATGGTAATGCCTCCAGAAGATCTTTATTGTATAAGATTGTTTTGGCTAATCTGTTTTTTTTTTTTATTTTTCCATATAAAATTGATTATTGTCCTCTCAAGATTTGTGAAGAATTTTGATGGGACCTTGATGGGAATTGCATTGAATCTATAAGTTGCATTTGGTAGAATTGCCATTTTTACTATGTTGATCTTCCCAATCCAAGAGCAAGGGAAATCCTTCCATTTTCTGGTATCCTCTTCAATTTCTTTCTTCAATGCTTTAAAGTTCTTGTCAAATAGATCTTTCACTTCCTTGGTTAGAGTTACCCCGTGATATTTTATGCTGTTTGTGGCTATTGTGAAAAGTGAAGCTTCTCTGATTTCCCTCTCTGCTTCCATATACTTTGTGTATAAGAGGGCGACTGATTTTTTGGAGTTGATCTTGTATCCTGCCACATTACTAAAGGTATTTATCAGCTGTAAAAGTTCTTTGGTGGAGTTTTGGGGGTCACTTATGTACACTATCATATCATCTGCAAATAACGAAAGTTTAACTTCTTCCTTTCCAATTTGAATCCCCTTGATTCCCTTATGTTGTCTTATGGCTATTGCTAGAACTTCAAGCACTATATTGAAGAGGTATGGCGAGAGTGGGCAGCCTTGTCGTGTTCCTGAGTTTAGTGGGATGGCTTTGAGTTTCTCTCCATTTAATTTGATGTTAGCTGTCGGCTTGCTGTATATAGCTTTTATTATATTTAGGTATGACCCTTATATCCCTAGTCTCTCCAAGACTTTTATCATAAAGGGATGTTGAATTTTGTCAAATGCTTTTTCAGCATCTAATGAAATGATCATATGGTTTTTTCCTTTCAGCTTATTTATATGATGGATTACATTGAAAGATTTTGTATGTTGAACCAGCCCTGCATCTCTGGGATGAAGCCTACTTGAACATAATGGATACTTTTTCTAATGTGTTCTTGGATTCGATTTGCCAGTATTTTGTTGAGGATTTTTGCGTCAATATTCATGAGTGAGATTGGCCTGTAATTCTCTTTCTTGTTGGAGTCTTTGTGTGGTTTTGGTATCAGAGTGACTGTAGCTTCATAAAAGGAATTTGGCAATGACTCTTCTGCTTCTATATTGTGAAATACATTAAGGAGTATAGGTATTAGGTCTTCTTGGAAGTTCTGGTAGAAGTCCGCATTGAAACCATCCGGTCCTGGGCTTTTTTTGGTTGGGAGGTTTTTGATAACAGCTTCTAGTTCTTCGCGACTAACAGGTCTATTTAGGTTGTTCACCTGGTCCTGGTTTAACTTTGGTATATGGTATTTATCTAAAAACGTGTCCATTTCTTTTACATTTTCCAGTTTTGTGGCATACAGGCCTTTGTAGTAAGATCTAATGATTCTTTGAATTTCCTCTGTGTCTGTGGTTATGTCCCCCTTTTCATTTTTGATCTTATTAATTTGCATATTCACTCTCTGGCGTTTTATTAGTTTGGATAGAGGTTTATCAATCTTGTTGATTTTCTCCAGGAAGCAGCTTTTTGTTTCATTGATTCTTTGGATTGTTTTCTGTGTTTCTATTTTGTTGATTTCAGCCCTCAGTTTGATTATTTCCAGTCTTCTACTCCTCCTAGGTGAGTCTGCTTCTTTTTTTTCTAGAGCTTTCAGGTGGGCTGTTAAGTCTCCAATGTGTGCCTTCTCTGTTTTCTTTAAGTGGGCACTTAGTGCTATGAACTTTCCTCTCAGGACTGCTTTCATAGTGTCCCATAAGTTTGAGTAGGTTGTTTCTTTATTTTCATTGAATTCAAGGAAGACTTTAATTTCTTTCTTTATTTCTTCCTTGATCCAGGTGTGGTTCAGTAGTTGACTGCTCAGTTTCCATGAGTTTGTAGGCTTTCTGGGGGTAGGGTTGTTGTTGAATTCTAACTTTAATCCATGGTGATCTGATAAGACACAGGTGGTCACTAATATTTTTTTTTGTAACTGTGTAAGTTTGCTTTGTTACTGAGTATGTGGTCAATTTTCGAGAAGGTTCCATGAGCTGCAGAGAAGAAGGTATATTCTTTCCTATTTGGGTGGAATATTCTATAGATGTCTGTTAAGTCCAATTGATTCATTACCTCCATTAATTCTCTTAGTTCTCTGTTAGGTTTCTGTCTGATTGACCTGTCTATTGGTGAGAGAGGAGTGTTGAAGTCTCCAATACTAGTGTGTGCTGTTTGATGGCTGCCTTGAGTTTTAGTAATGTTTCTTTTACGTACGTGGGTGCTTTTATATTAGGGGCATAGATATTCAGGATTGAGACTTCCTCTTGATGAATTGATCCTGTTATGAGTATAAAATGTCCCTCTCCGTCTCTTCTGATTGATTTAAGTTTGAAGTCAAGTTTGTTAGAAATTAGTATGGCCACACCTGATGGTTTCTTAGGTCCATTTGCTTGATAAGCCTTTTCCCAGTCCTTTACTCTGAGTAGGTGCCTGTCTTTGTGTTTGAGGTGTGTTTCTTGTAAACAGCAGAATGTTGGATCCTGCTTTCGTATCCAATCTCTTAGCCTATGCCTTTTTATAGGTGAGTTGAGCCCATTGACATTAAGTGATATTAATGACCAGGGGTTGTTAACTCGGTCACTTTTTTTGTAGTAGAGTTCGTGTGCATCCCTTCTTTGAGTTGCGCTGGTGAAGGGTCTCTAGATGTCTGAGTTAGTGTGGTCATTGTTGGACTCCTTGATTAGAGATTTTCCTTCTATTACTTTCTGTAAGGCTGGATTTGTGGCTACGTTTTGTTTAAATTTGTTTTTATCCTGGAAAATTTTGTTTTTTCCATTTATAGTGAATGAAAGCTTGGCTGGGTACAGTAGTCTGGGCTTGCATCCATGGTCTCTTAGTTTTTGCAGTACATCTATCCAGGACCTTCTGGCTTTCATGGTTTCCATAGAGAAGTCAGGTGTAAGTCTGATAGGTTTACCTTTGTAAGTAACTTGGCCTTTTTCCTTTGTGGCTCTTAATATTCTTTCTTTATTCTGTATGCTTTGTATTTTGATTATTATATGGCGAGGGGATTTTTTTTTTTTGATCCAGCCTATTCGGTGTTCTGTATGCTTCTTGAACCTTCATAGGTACATCTTTCTTTAGGTTGGGAAAGTTTTCTTCTATAATTTTATTAAATATATTTTCTGGGTTGTTGAGCTGCACTTCTCCTTCTTCCACTCCAATTATTCTTAGGTTTGGTCTTTTTATTGTGTCCCATATTTCCTGAATGTTTTGTGATGAGAATTTGTTGGTTTTGCTGTTTTCTTTGATCAGTGTGTTTATTTTCTCTATGGTATCTTCAGTGTCTGATATTCTTTCCTCTATCTCTTGTATTCTGTTGGTAGTACTTGTCTCTGTAGTTCCTGTTCGTTTACCCGGATTTTCCATCTCCAATCTTCCCTCGGTTTGTGTTTTCTTCATTACTTCCATTTCATTCTTCAAGTCTTGAACCACTTCCCGTACCTGTTTGATTGCTTTTTCATGTTTCTCTTGGTTTTCTTGGGTGTCTTTGAGCGATTTATTCATTTCCTCTACCTTTTTGTTTGTAATCTCTAATTGTTTATGGCAGTTTTTCACCTCCTGTTTAAGGTCTTCTATTATTTTCATATAATTCACTTTTGAGTCAATTTCTTCTAATTCTTCTGGAGTAGGGTGTACAATTCTTATTTCGGGATCCCTTGATTCTGGTGAAGACAAGTTGCCTTTCAGGTTGTTGGAAGAAGTCTTGCATTGGCGCCTTCGCATCTCCTCCTTCAAATGGAGCCAGGAGAGGCCTGGTGTCTTGGTCCAGTCTTTGCTGTGAATGAGTCTCTGGGTGTATCTTTTCCGTGTAGAAGCAGGGACCGTCCCGTTGAGCTGGAACTCCTCAGCACCCAAACATGGACTACCGTCCAGTTGGAACTCCTCAGGACCGCTCTGGGTGGGTTGTGGATGCAAGCCCGATGTCTCTCTTGGTGGCGGGATCGGATCTCCTTGCTGCTTGGGTGTCTCATAAACAAAGGTCCTACCTAGCTCACTGCAGGCAGGCTAGTGGGGACAAAGGAGCTACCACCCTCCCGTTTGCCTTGCCGATTCGGATTCGGTCCTAGAGCCTGAACAGGCTGAGCTGGGAGATGTTATGTGGTCAAAGAGGGAAGGGAGTCAGACGGAGGGGGGAGGGTTGTGGATGCAAGCTGGGTGGGATAGGAAGAGAGAGGAGGTATCGGGCAGAGTAGCCCCTGAGGATGACCAGGAAGTGTGGGAGGGATGTCTGAGTTCCCTGTCCAGGGCTGCTGCCGCGGTCAGAAACTCACTCACCCCAGTGATGTCTCTCCTGGTGCCTGGACCGGATCTCCTTGCTGCTTGGGTGTTTCGTAAACAATCCTGACCAGAATTCTTAACAGAAAAATTTCAAATGGTCAAAAGACACTTGCTCAATATCTTTAGCATTCAGGGAATTGCAAATCAAAACATCTCTAAAATTCTGTCTTACAACATTCAGAATCGGTAAGATCAAAACCACCTATGATGGCTTTTTCTGGAGTAGATGCAGGTTAGGGGAACACTCTTCCATTGCTGGTGACAGTACAAACTTGTACAGTAATTTTGGAATTCAGTGTTACAGTTTCTCTGATAATTGGCAATCGATTTACCTCAAGAACCATCAATATACGCAAAGAATGCACACCATACCACAAAGGCATTTGCTCAACTATGTTCATTGTAGCATTATTCATAATAAAAACAACTTGAAATCAAAGTAGATGACCCTCATGAGATGAATGGGAAAAGAAAATGTGGTACATCTACACAATGGAAAAATACTCAGAAGTGAAAAACAATAACATCATGAAATTTGCAGACAAATTAATGAAACTAGAAAAAAATCCTGAATGAGGTAATCCATATCCAGAAAGACAAACATGGTACATACTCACTTATAAG
This sequence comes from Alexandromys oeconomus, assembly GCA_963919705.1. Classification (NCBI taxonomy): domain Eukaryota; kingdom Metazoa; phylum Chordata; class Mammalia; order Rodentia; family Cricetidae; genus Alexandromys; species Alexandromys oeconomus. Next base: position 6,429,719 of record CAWTZB010000260.1, on the reverse strand, counting down.
TAGATATCAGACATAAAGCAAAGAATACCCAACGTATAATCCACAACCATAGAGAAGCTAGGTAATAAGAATACTAAGAGAGGCATATGTGCATCTCGCTAGGAAAGGAAAATAAACAACTTCTGAAAAAATGTGATTGTGGGATGAGGAAAATGGAAGCTCAAAAGCCACAGTGAGGGGAGAAAAGAAGGAAGAGGAGAACATGAGAGAACAAGATTCAGATATTTGTGATTGTAGAAGGACAGAGAGAGAGAGAGAAAGAAAAGAGATACCTTTATTGAAGGAGCCATTGTGTGGTTAGCAAGAAACTTATCACTAGGGATGCTTCCAGGAATCAACAAAGATGACCCCAGTTAAGACACTAAGCTTTGGTCCTATCCATGTACACTTAGCAGTTTAAGGCCAGTATGATAAGAAAAAGATAGACATAAATAGCAAAGACAGATTCAGATGAAAAAAAAAAAACAACTCTAAAATAATTATGGGATAAAATATATAGAGGCTTGGGAGAGAAAATTAAAAGGGGAGACAAAGTTCTTTAAAAGAAATATACTAATGAAAATATAATAAGCCACATAATGTTGGAAACTACACAGTGAGGTTTCTGTTGTGCCCTATCCCAACGCCATTCTCTCCCAAATAAACACAAAGAGGCCTACATTAATTATAAACCGGATGATCTATTAGCTCCTGTGTCCTGTAAACTAATTCTTACATCTTATATTAGCTCATTATTCTTGTCTATGTTAGGCTTGGTACCTTTTTCAGTGAGGCATTCTCATCTTGCTTCCTCTGTGTCTCGGTGATGACTGCAGAATGCGTCTTCTTTCTTCTCAGAATTCTCTTTTTCTCATTGCCCTGCCTATGCTTCCTGCTTGCTCACCCAGCTATATTTCCAGTGTTGCTACTGGCCAATCAGTGTTTTATTAAAAATAATAAAAGTGACAGGATAAAAGACCATTGTTCCACAGAAACAGATAGTCTGGTTTATGTATATTATTGTGTTGTCTTTAAAAGTATTGATTGCTATAAAAACCTTAGATTATGGAAACTGCCATATTAAACAAATCCATATATTTTAAAATTATCATGACTTCAAAATTAAAGTAAAAAATTCATTACTTTCTGGGAGAAGTTATGCTTTTGTTGGCACAGGAAATAATAGCTTAAGGATTCATTCCCAGTTTAAAAAAAAAGCCACATTGACCAAGTGTAGCACCAGGCCACTTGCTTGTTTCCAGCCACCCACCCAGCTTGGCTCCAAAATATTCACACAGAAACTATATTAATTAAATCACTGCTTAGCCCATTAGTTCAAGCTTATTACTGGCTAACTCTTACATTAATTTAACCCATTTCTTTTTATTATGTATATCACAATGGGACAGTGATTTACTGGGAATAATTCGGCATGTCTGTCACTTGCAGCTCCATGATGTCTCTCTGAATCTACCCTCTTTTCTCCCAGCATTCAGTTCTGTCTTCCCTGCCTACCTAAGTTCTGCCCTATCAACAGGCCAAGGCAGTTTCTTTATTCATTAACCAAGAAAAGCTACATACAGAAAGAAGGGTCTCCCACACCAATCAAGGAAGAACCCCTGAAAAAAAATTTCAATGGCAACTTCTGGCCCAGGTGATTCATCATCCAGGACAGCCTTCAGGCTTGTCACTGAGATGATCCAGCCTCAAAAAGTATTCCAACCAAGACTTGACCATAGTCCTAAATTTTCCCAGGGTCATCACAAAGATTACCAGCAACTCCACCAGCATGAAGTAATCTAGAGAACTATATCCACATTACCAAAATATTGGCTATAAAACTTTGTAGTTATTTAAAGGGGGTTTGTTGTAACTTGTTATTGGTAAGAGTAAAAAACTGACTAAGCAAACGAGTGAAGTTTGGAGATCTGTTTCTAAAAAGAAGAAAAGGAGATATAGTATAAAAATGATGTAGAAAAATAGCATTATTGAATCTGCTTTAATCCAAATACAACTGTTAATTTCAAAATATTTTACAAAGGGAATGGATTTTAGTTTATTAACAAAAATTGAAGGTTATTTCTTTTTTGCTGTATGTATGTTTCTACTATGGTTTTGGATATTATGTTTAAAAACTTAATTTAAAATTAAAAATTAATTAATAAAAAGAGATTAATAGTTGTCTATAATAGCAAATTTATAGTCAGGTTAGTTAGGTTTTCAAGATCATAGGGAGATATATTTCAGATAAATAGACAATCTTTTAACACTTCAAAGACCTACATAAAATGGCATGCAAAATGTTTTGAGAATTTAGTTTTCTTGACAGTGAGACACATCTGCTCCTGGCAGCACCATTTAGTTCAAGAGGACGGTAGGCAATAAAGAAACTCTATTTGGAACTTGTTTTGTTTATGGCAAACGCTAGTCATATGATCAAAAAATACTACCCTGGCCTTAATTGCTGACAGTTACTGTCCAAATTGTATAAGCAAGATGCAAAGGAAACTGACCGCCAAACTTTGCTAAGACAAGTTGGGAGAGCCCTTCAGAATATTGTTTCACAGAAAATCCTGTCAGATATTATAAGCCTGTAGACTGGAGCTGAATGCCCCACAGTTGCAGAAGAACTTTGGTTTACAGTCTAAAATGTTTGTGGTCCCCATCATTAGGTAACATTTTACCATTCTGGGGTCTTTGGTGGAGGTCAATAGATAGTCTTAGTTATAAAAGATGATAAATTTGATATGAAACTTTAGATTCACCAAGACAGGATATATAACAGAGTATTTTTTTCTAATTTTGACGAATACAAATGGATTAGATACTGTTAATGTAAATCTCACATTAAGCAACTGCTATTGTTGCATATAATTCTCCTTTATTAACTTTATTTGTTATTATTTTTTTGAAGACAAGGTTTCTCTGTAGCTTCGGTGCCTGTCCTGGAACTAGCTCATGTTGGCCAGCCTGGCCTCGAACTCAATGAGATACACCTTCCTCTGCCTCCTGAGTGCTGGGATTATAGTTGTGCACCACTATCACCCAGCCTGTTGTTAACATTAAAACATTCCTTTTTAATTTGACAAAAAGTGGAAAATGCTGTGGATAATGCTTATTGTTAAATAAAAAACTAATTGGCCAGCAGTTACACAGGAAAAAATTGAAGACTAGTGCCAGTCTAGGAAAATTCTTGAAAGAGGAAGAGTGGACTCAGACAGTTGTAGATAAATGCAGAGAATTCAAATGAGAATGCTGTATTGAAAATAGGTACCAAGCGACATGGATAAACATAGATAAGAATATTGGGTTAATTTAAATGTAAGAGTTAGCTAGTAAGAAGTCTGAGGTATTGACTAAGCATTTTTCAGTAGTATAACTTCTATGTGCTAATTTGCAAAGTAACTGCCAGATATATGTTACTGGGTGGCTCCTCATTAAAAAAAAAAAAAAAACTATCAAGATGTGGTCTTTTATTATAATAAATTCACCTGACCATGAGAGCTAGAAAGAAAGACAAATATATTAACATTGCAACTGTAAATGACCAGAGAAGTTGAAAGACATACCCTGGACCTGAGTCCTGAGAACTTGGGTCATAACAAACATGTCTTAACTACATTTGAAAATTAAGAGCTAAAGCTTAAATTTAACTTTTCCTATCACAAGATTATCTTCTTATATTCTACTCTTAAATTTGAAATTTTCTTCTTATCATTTTACAATGAAAAAATTTCAAAATTATCACATTTGTGTATAGGTGTGATTGTATAGGTGTGTTTTAACATTTCACTGTACCATACCTTTGAGCAACTGTAAATATTCACTTCATTTGGTTTGTGTGTGATTTTTCTCCAAATATTCATATTCATTGTGAGTCACTTATACAGTCCTAATGCAGGCATAGATGTCTATTTATGTTTATTGTTTACAGTGGCTGCTCTGCAAGCCAACACTTTCCAACACATTTGTGTTGTCTTTCTTTCCACTCTCAGTTATAAGCCTGTAAATCTGGAAGATGGATGTGTTCCACTTTACAAAATTTGATAACTTAAATATGTATACCACACCATAGACATACATTCAGGTTTTCAATAGGCAACTGCCTTGAGCTCAGAAAAGGCTGATGCAGCAATCACACATTTATTAGAAATTTTGGTCATCATGGGTATATCTGCACAAAAACATACAGACAATGGTCCAGCATATGTATCTAAGAAAATGAAATGCTTTTTGCTTATTATAATATAAAGCACATTACAGCTATGCCAAATAATCCTACAAGCCAGGCAGTTGTAGAAAGGTCAAATCATACCATAAAGGATATGCTGAAAAAACAGAAAAGGATGGAAAATACCCCCAGAAATAGATTGCATAATGCTTTATTAACTTTGGATTTTCTTAACGCTAATGAGAAAGGAACACATAAGCAGAGAGGCATTGATAATGGAACAAACTTCTGAATTCGATCAACAGCTAATGTGAAGACTAAAACAATTTTCCTTGCTACAAGTTACCCAATTAGAAAGAAACTCACCCATCAGGCTCCATAGTAAATTTCTCACTGTTCCTTGGTTTATAGGAACTTGAGATCTAGATTAGTACCTTTTCAGAGTTCTATAGATTAATGTCAAAACGCTCAACATTTGAAGTCTAAAATTATCAATAGCAGAGAGAGGAGATGAGATTTTAATCTTTTTTTATTTTTATGTATCTTAAGTCCTTTTTATCATAACTTTAGCATTTTTATTCTCATATCTTATATAAACTTGTTTCTCTGTTTAATAGCCGTGGTTGTATTGTAACTCACCTAATCTAGATCTGTTAAAAACTAATTTTACAAAGTCCCTGTGGTTGTTTTCTAAGTAGAGAGTTAAAAATGTTTCTCATTTTGGAAAAATTATCTTCCTAATCAATATAGATCCATTCTTCAAGATGACGAAAAGCATGTTAATGATTTAAAACAAAATCACTTTTAGGTTTCCAAAATTACTGTGACTCAATGGCATTAATCTATTGTCTGTTCTCTGTGTAATCCATTTTCTTGTGTAACAGTCCTGGCTGTATTGGAACGCACCTTGTAGACTTGGCTGGCTTCAAAGTCACAAGGTTCTTCTTGCCTCTACCTCCACAGTGCAAGATTTAAAGGCATGTGCCCTTGCTACCAGATTTGTTTTGATATAAATTAAAACAACCTTTCCTATCTGAAAACCTTTCTTAATCCTTAGAGCATAAATTTTAAATGTTACATATTTTTCAAACCCAGTTATTTATCAGTGGACACAAGTACAATATGGACTTGAAAACACACTACAATAATAACATAATACTAAGACCTCTGGAACTTGTGCCCCGTAAAAAGTTTCTTATAAGTTTCAGGAAATCAACTTGGATACATCACTTCCCATAGGATAAATGAACTCCATATAACTAATGCCAAAATATAGTCTGTTTTCCCACCTATTTATCCTCCAAGGGTGGGACATCTCCTTTCTCTGGTTTGAGAAACCCCTCTCCCATCTGCCAGTACTATGAAACTAGAAATTTCTGATGTACACCTAACAGAAAAATTTCCCCATAAAATTAGCTCATTTTCTGCCCATTAATATACTTTATTACACCAGATTTCTAATCAATTAGAGACTAAAAACTGCTACAACTGCTGCCTAAATGTTAATAGCCTCAGATGGTCCTATAACAGTCTGCTATTGACAAAAAAAATAGCAGTCTTATCTTCTCAGATATACTCAACATTCAATCTTATAATTCCCCAGATATGCTCCAGTGTCGGTGGGGATTAGTCATGGATGATTTCAGCACAACTTTTCACTCATTTGTTATAAAAAAAAATAGACTGAGATGTTAAGTTTCAAATCCAGGTAGTATGACTCTGGTCCCCATTTATCACATCAGAGCTGGTCCTGACACCCAGGTTATTCCAATTTCCCTCAGTCCCCACTTACTAGAGGTTATTTCACACATACCCCATCTTATACCATGAATGCTCCAGCATTGAAGATGTACTCTATTAAAAATGTTCTATTACTAATGGTATATATTCTTCCTACCCTCCTTATCATATATATATATGCATGTATGTATAATATTATATATATTGTAAATATATATCATAATCTTCATATGTTCTTCAGCCAATTAATTCAGTGTGAGGAATTTTCTGTGTATTTTTGAAACAGGGTGTTACTGCCCTCTCATAGCCCAATTGGTTTATTGATTGCTTTTATGTCAATTTTGAGAACTCTGTCAGTTTCAACTATACCTACAACTTTTTTTCAGCAGGTGCACACTGATAATTGTGTGGACTATTTATCAAGAAATGTTTTATAAGAATTGATTGCTCATTAAAAATGATCGAGAATTAATATATACAATTGATGCTATAGAAGACATTCTTTACATGGGGACTCAGATTAAACATATTAAGACATACTTAACCATATTGTATAATGCTCACTATAAGTAGATTCATGTTGCTCCTCTGTGTAACAGTTTATCAGAAATATCCTTTGAGCAAGTGCAGCTACACTTATAAGTTACGTGGAATTGTTCTCAGATTGCTATAAATATGAATGTTCTTCATTCTCTAATTAGTGCCATTAGTCATTCTAGGCTGAAAATGTGCTCTATAGAAAAGTTGCCTTCACACCTTTAGAATCCATGATATGCTCTGCCCAAAGAGAGATTCACGTGCTTCATTTAGCAAACAAAGGGGGAATGTGAATTGTAATCTGCTGGCCATGTGAAAGAACCAGCAGATTACAATTGACTTCAGGGTGCCAGCCCACCAGGAGGTGAATCACTGATGGGTAAATAGACCACAGATCTTAACGTGTCTTTCAATTCTACTGTGACTTCATATGTTTGCACTGCCATCTTTCTTTCTCTGACATGTGGTATGGTATGAATGTGTATGCAGAGAATCTCACTGCCTGTAACGTAGTATGTTTATCTCATAGATACATCTTGTTCTACTGGGTATTTTTACCTATGGATTAAATGAAGATGATTTCTTTTTAGTTTGTATTGTCTATTTCATAATAATAATGTTAGTTTAATAAAGTTTTAATAATAAAAAGGAAGAAAGTATTCCATAGCTAGAACACATGAGGTACAAGGTGGGATAAAGGTGAAAAAAAACCCCACAAGGTAAAATGTACAATACTATAAATTGGTTAAATTAAATTATAAATGCTAATGGAATAAGCCTAATCTATAGGAGTTTTCATAATTAATTATAAGTCTTCATGTTGCTTGTTGGGTAGCTGGTGACTCAAAGAAAAATCCATCTACAGTTATCTACATAAACATTTTAACCAATTTCAATGTAGAAACATGGGTAATTTTAAAATGAAATGTCAGGTTTCTATTTCAATGTTTCAGAACTTTCCTTTAACAAAATAATAAAATACAGAGAAGATCAATTATAAAAAAGGAATTTAAGATTATGGGTTAAATAAATTATTATACTACTGTAAATCTTCTCTGGAGCAAATACTAAACTTGTAACTTAGACATTTGAAGTTCAAAGAAAATCACAAAATATAACACTTTAAGATGGGGTTTTGCAATATATTAAAATTGCCTGAACAAAAAAGCTACAAAGAAAGAAATATATTATAGGACAAATTCTAATTGGTCTTAATAATAAATATCTGTAATTGGATAACAGAGTAAATGCTGAAAGAGCAAAAATTAAAGGACCCAGCAATTAGACTTCTTTGTACAGGGATCTGTTTTCTATGTGTCTAGTGAGTAATCTCATAACTTTATTTAAAGGCCAAAGTCAGGGTATTTTTTTCTGTTTCTGCCTGGGCACATCAGAACCAGCTTCCCTCAGGGTTTCTGACACCTTCAGGATGTGGTTTTCACACTGTGTTTCTAGCACAGTAATACATGGCTGTGTCTTCATTCTTGAGGCTATTAATCTGTAGATATGCAGTGCTGACAGAGGTGTCCATGGAGAAGACAAAGCGTCCTTTGAAGTCATCAGCATAGTTTGGGGTCCCAGTGTCTGTTCTAATGTACCCCATCCACTTTAGGTGCTGTCCTGATTCCTGCTTCACCCAGTGCATTGCATAGTCTGTGAAGGTATATCCTGAAGCCTTGCAGGAGATCTTCACTGACTGCCCAGGCTGCTTCAGTTCAGATCCAGACTGTACAAGCAGGATCTCTGCTTGAACACCTGTGGAGAGAACATGGGGAAGTAAGGAGACATGCAACTGCCTCAGTTTACTCTGGAGCTCTGGATTTTTATGACTTACTTTGGACAGCTGCCAACAGGAAAAGGAACCTCCACACCCACTCCATGTGGTATGAGATTGGGACAGAGTTGTTTCTTGAGACTAATCAGGAACTCCCTTGCTAGGTAAGGGAGGAAAGACTCAGATTTTTATTCTAAAGGATTTGCATATGGCAGATTTGAATATACCTCAGTAGTGAACAAACCCAGATATTAGTTCTAATATACAAGAATACAGGATTCCAAGTGAGTAAGCCAATCCCCAGTGTCTGGCATAAATGTCTTCATGTTGGTTGTGTTGTCCCCCAAGGACTCAGCTTCCTGATCCTGTTTAATGGGGCAGCAATGGTCTTTGCCTCCCATTCATCATGGGCCTGTCTAAGAGCCGTTATCGTTTCCTGTGTAGACTGTCCTCTACAAACTGAGACATCTACATCAGTTTTTCCTTGCCTGTTGCTTCTAATTAGGCGCTGTACTTGAATTCTTTAGGTTCTCTGCACTCCTGTATCAGGGTCAAACCATTCTTGATGAAGCAGATAGAAATAAAAAAATACATTTTTAATTTTTTAATTTATTTATTAAAGATTTCTGACTCTTCCCTGCCACCACCTCCCATTCCCCTCCCCTCTCCCAATCAAGTCCTCCTCCCTCGTTAGCCCAAAGAGCAATCAAGTTTCCTTGCCCTGTGGGAAATCCAAGGACCACCCGCCTCCATCCAGGTCTAGTAAGGTGAGCATCCAAACTGCCTAGGCTCCCACAAAGCCAGTTCGTGCAGTAGGATCAAAAACCCATTGCCAATGTATTTGAGTTCTCAGTAGTCCTCATTGTCCACTATGTTCAGCGAGTCCGGTTTTATCCCAGGCTTTTTCAGATCCGGGCCAGCTGGCCTTGGTGAGTTCCCAAAAGAACATCCCAAAGACTTCTTGAATTTTGCATACAAATGGATGGAAATAGAAAACACTATACTGAGTGAGGTAAGCCAGACCCAAAAATAGGAACATGGGATGTACTCACTCATATTTGGTTTCTAGCCATAAACAAAGGACATTGAGCCTATAATTAGTGATCCTAGAGAAGCTAAATAAGGAGAACCCAAAGAAAAACATATAGGCATCTTCCTGAATATTAACCTTCATCTGGCAATGAAAGGAGACAGAGACAGAAACCCACATAGGATCACCGACAGAAATCTCAGTTCCAAATCAGAAGCAGAAGGAGAGAGAGCACGAGCAAGGAACTCAGGACCGCGAGGGGTGCACCCACAAACTAAAAAATACATTTTTATTCCAAATTATGAAATGGGTGGTCTCTCTTTACATAAGTCATGTAATAAAAGTAAGAGATTTGAAAAAGAATAAGGGGGTACATACTAAAGTTTAGAAAAATAATGCACTTATATTAATATAAATATTTAAAATTACTGTAATAAAATGGTAAAGCAGACTTTCAAATGAGGAAGTGAATAAATCTGGTAAGACAGATCAGTGGTTATATACATGTACTTCTTTCCAAAACACTTGAATTTTATTCCTGGCACCCATATTAGGAAGCGCACAACCACCTACAATTCTCAGTACATGAGCAACAAACCCTGTCAGCTTATTTTGGCACTTCTGTTCATACACCCACAAAAAGACAGAGACAAAAAATTACAATTATAAGAATATGAAAACAAAGAATAGTTTAATCAGAAATAAACTTAAGTGAAAACTCTTACACTAAAATATGAAATCTGGGTATATTGCTTGTGGTTTTGTAAATGCTTCAGTGTATATGATCCATTCTGGATATTTTGAAATCTCCTGAAGAACTTTTTCTCATTTTAATTTCTTTTATGCTCTTTTATAACCCAAACTTAACAAGACTGCACATCATTGCAGAAATCTACGAAATTTACACATTTGATTCTTCTGATGAGATATAAATTTGAAAAAAAAAAAGTTGGCTGATAGGAATGTACAATTCCTGCCATCATCAGAAACAAATTTTGAGCAGGCTGGGAAGAAAGATACTAGGGATATCTAGGGATGTATTGCTTCTAACTTAAAAAAGTAGTATTGTCTGAATATGGACAGTAATGTGTGCTGATAGTGTGGATGGAGGATAGACAATATAACTGGGCACAACAGAAAAAAAGGTGGAGTATGACAGATAATTTAGGAAATAAGTACAAGACTGCTATGCATAAAGACCAAGCTTTTGTACTTTTCACCATCCATATTCTGGTAGCATAAATGGTATTTGCAAAATAAGTCAATACTTACCAGCTTCATGATCCTGCACTTTGTTCTTTACACTGAGCAGGGAGAGGAAGTCAGGACTGATGAAAAGTATATTCTGGTCTTCTGTGCACCTGGCTCGAGAATACAATTGCAGCCATGGAGATTTGGTGCCCCCTGATGTATGACTGGCTTCCTGCAGTATAATGGTCTTACTCCTATGGTCAGAGCACTATGAAAGCTCCCTGTACATTCTTTGTCAGGAATAAAGTCCTGTCACAAAGCTTCTCCATGATTTGGAATTGAGGAATAAGAGATTGCAGAGACATAAAAATTCTGATTAAATTCAGATTATAACTTAAAATCCTGTGTTTATTTTCTTTTGCTATTGGTAGGTGGGTCACATTTCATAGATGATTTTTTTGTAGCAAGTGAAACAGTTGGTCTACCAAGGGCATTTAGAAGTCCTCCTTGTCAGATATTACAGTAAGGCAGGCATGGCTTTGTGTGAGACAAAACTCCTGCTATGATAGACAATATAATTTCTTTGGTGTTTTTTGTTGTTGTTGTTGTTGTTGTTCTGGGTGCACATAACTTAGAATGGTTGTCTTGTATGTGCTTCATACTGCCTCACTGTTGTATCATGTCAGTGCCTCATTCAGAATCACATGTATATTCTCTTCAGGGGAATATATAGATATATTCCCTATGCCATTGATAGGTATGTTAATTTCTACTCAAATTATTGTTTTTCCTTTATCTGTTTATCATGGTCAAGTTGCATGTGAAATTTAAATGAGCAAATATTGAAGTAAGCAGAAAACTTGAAAGTTACAGTATTCACAGTGCTGGGGTTAACCTAGCTCTCTACTTCCTAACATCACTTCCCACTCAAGGAAAACCATACATCCTTATTTGCATCCAATATTCCCGGGACTTTCTCATCATAACCTCTATGTAAATATCTGACCTTGAGTCTCATGGAGTTGGAAATGTGATGTATGAAATAGTAGTCTATGTTTTCTTTAACTTTTCATCTCCTCCACATTCACAAATACTGTAGGATAGAAATCAATGCACCCATGCTAAGTGTTGAGAGAACAGCATGAAAGTTTATGGACATAGTAGACATGTAAAATCATTCAACAGTTAACAGTTCATGATGTAGAGTAAAATATATTTTAAGATGATTACCATCTGTGTAAAAATTCTTATAGGAATTCCAAACTTTGGTATTTTATTATATACCACAATGAGGCAAATTGATTAATTACAAATGCTAACTCTTCATTTTGAGTATTGAGCATATATATACAAACTTGCTTAGTATACCCTCTCATTCTTTCTCTCTGTCTCTGTCTCTGTCTCTCTCTGTCTCTCTCTCTCTCTCTCTCTGTCTCTCTCTCTCTCTCTTTCTCTCATTGTGTGTGTGGTGTTTTTAAGTATTGTAAGTGTGTGTATTTGTGTACACAGGTAAGTGTACTTGTGTATATTCACAGCATACAAAGGGGAATCCCACATCATCTCCCCTTTTCTGTCCAAATACAAAGGCCCCAAACTGACTGGCTTGTTTTACATACTAAGCATTTTTTTTTGTAAATCCCCACCAAATTGGTGCTAAGCACAGTGACTTGGAAATTTCCCAGCCTCACACACATTATCCCTCCCCACTGCCACGCAGCAACTAGTGCAGTTTCTGATTTGTGTTCTCTGCTCATGAATTCTCACCTCCTTTCTCCATGTATAAAATCAATTTAATTGCTTTAATTTGTCAAGCAAAGCATATTTTTTCAGCATTTAAGTAGCCACAAAGTCAGAAAATCAAAAAGGCACAGGAATACTCATGCCACCACTGGTTTCACAGCCACTGCCTGGCGACTCTTTGCCCCACAGCTGCAACCACAAAACCTGCTAGAAAATAAAGATATTATACCTAAAACAGTTTACTGAATTCTTATAAGACAGGTAACTATTTGATTAATAAATGAATCAATAAACTTGAAAGTTAAAAATGGCAGACATTATAATCATCCAGGAATTTAAGAACCTTTGTACTGATACTATGGATTGCATATTGCAAGGTATGTATGGTTATTGTGATATATCCATTTATTGGATATTAGGACTCATTTTTCTTTTTTATATTAAATATTTAAGAAAATATTTGATAACTGAGTCAAGAATGAGACAATTTTAGAAAAAAAATAAAATCTTTACAGACTAATAATGAAAAGCTAGATGACAAGATTAATATCATCAAAAATCAAAAATTACCTGAAAAAATTAATACTATTGAAAAATGTAATATTAACTTGCCAGACAAAATTTATTCCATGTCAAAGGGTACTGAGAAATTATCTGAAAGAATTCATACTGTTAAATTTGACAATGAAACTCTATAAAATTATGATATGTTATCAGATATACTAGTATCTATACAGGAAGGCAATATTCATGCTATCCAAATGAAGTCCAAGGAAGAGATATTATTTTTAAAAGAAAACTTCATGCCTTGGAAGGACACGTGCAGAATGAGGACCAGAGGCTAGGTGCCTCTCAATGAAATCACTAGAAATATATATATATATATATATATATATATATATATACAAAGATATGTAGGCTTTAAAAAAGATAGTAGTAAAAAGATTTGAAATTATTGGAGCTGATGAGCAGAGAAAGAAGGTACAATGATATTATTTAAGATTACCAATACCTGGCAGAGATGACTACCCAGGATTTGAGCTTCCTACCCAATAATCAACTCTGAAAAATCATCAAGTTCTAAATGCCCATAAGGATCCAAAGAATGTTGATGGATACCTATAGAAATGAATGGCCTAAAAGAAAATAAACAATCAGTAGTATCTTTTAGCTTGCATTCAGAATTGTTAGGGAGAGTGTAAAGGCATGGGTTTCTAGCAATAAGGCTGCTCACCATGACTGGCTTCAATTAGTTCCAGCTATCCTGGATTATAGGCCACAACTACTGTGGGAAAGTTATTTTGGGGAAGAGGCAAAACTTTTAGGACAGGGAAAATTAAAAGATCTTGAGACTTCTCAAGGTCAAATTCTTGGTAAGGGAACTTATGTTGACCCACAGACTCAAGCTTTTTACCATGAACATATCTCTCTCTATGCCACAAAGCAGCCTCACGATTCAAGAACTGAGAAAACGAAGTGTGTACCAGAGTTAAACAGGGCCAGAGAAAATCCTTCCGTGACTTTTTACAAAGACTAACTAAGGCTGTACAAATAGGAGTAAAAGACCCTAAAGCTAGACAAGTACTTATTGAATCTTACTTTTGAAAATGCCAACTTATCATCCTGAAAACAAAATAAGAAAATGCCAACTTATAATGCAAAAGGATACTTGAGCCTTTAATGATTATACCATCCCAAATGAATGAATTAATCCTGCATGCAATGAACATTGAGGCATCTGACTATAGTACTGAAACTAGGGTAGGAAAAGCAATTTCCAAAGCTATAAGGAGACAAAAATGCCAAGTATCTTATTGTGGTAGAATAGGACATCTGAGAAGGGACTGTTGACAAAGAATTCCCAGATATAATGTTGCCTCTGGTAATAGCAAAAATAACAGGTATCAAACTTTTGGATTATGTAGGAGGTGTGGCAAAGGCAGATCCAATAAATACAGATCAATAAAAGAGAGACAAGGTAACCAAATACCATTGGGAAACTCCCTAGGGTGTTTCTCACAGGCCCCCAAGTTAAGAGTGGTCCAATCATTCCCTGTCCTTGTAGAGAACATCTCTCACCAGAAAGATTAAAATATCCAGTACCTGTTGTAAAATACATATTGTTATGGATGATGGAATAAACCTGGAGGATAAATCAAAAATTCCAGTAGAAAAGAAGATACATATATTCTGGCAGACTTCTATAAATGATAAAAGACCAAAATCCAGAATGCATAAAAATTGCATTGTAATTGTGGTTTTGACAGACATGGTAGCAGCAGTGAGTATCATAATTCCAGAATTTTCGCAACCACATTAGCCTCTTCAAGAGAAAAATATTCAATTCTAGGAATTGAACCCTATTACAAATGAAACAAAGCATGAAGTGGGTTGAATGCACAGGGCTAGAAGGACAGTAGAAAAGCTGAGGACATAAGTGGCTAACATGGCAGTGAATGTATGTGGTCATGGCCTGCTGTAGCAATGGTATACCTAGATTAATATTCCTCCAGTTCCAGGAACTCTTATTTCGGGAAGGATATTTTAAGGTACTATACACAAAGGTCACCAGCTACTTAAGCTGTACAAGAACACAAAGCAACTAGCAAACCTTTAGGGGTAACAATGACATTACCTTTAAAATAGTTAAATGAGAAACCAATATGACTTAAATAATGGCCTTTAACAGAAGCGAAACTGCAAGCTCTAGAACAGCTGGCACAGGAGAAGCTAGATGATCACCATATTGAAGAAACAACCAGCCCATGCAATTTTCCTCTAATTTTGTCAACAAAAATCTGGTAAATGGAGAATGTTGAAAGGTCTTTGAGCTATCAACAAGGCAATTGAACCTATGGGCCCTATTATCTAGAATTCCTCTGCCTTCTCTATTACTGAATGAATGTCTTATTATAGATTTTGATTTAAAAATTGTTTCTTCACTATTCATTTACAAGAATAGGACAGAGAAAAATTTGCCTACACAGTAGGTACTTATAATAATTATCAGCCTACTAGGACATATCAGTGTACTATCTTCCACCGAATGCTCAATGGCCTCACTCTGTGCCAATTCTTTGAAAGTCAGCTGTTAGAAATAATATGTAAACAATTTCCTAAATCTATAATTTACCATTACATGGATGACATTTTTCTATCTGAATCAAATATGGATTCTTTAGAAAGAATGTTTGAAGAAGCACAAATATGTTGCCTACATGGGCATTACAAGTTACTCATGAAAAATTGCAGAGACGACATCATTTAAATTTTCTAGGTGATAAAATAGGTTTACAGAAAATAAGAAAACAAAAGCAAAAATTAGGAGAGACCTATTGCATACATTTAATCATGTTCAAAGATTGTTAGGAGAATATTAGTGCTATGCTATTTATATATGTTCTCTTCATGCTAAAGATCTTGGAGAGATCAGGGATATAAGGAACATACCTAAACATAATTAGGCTATATACAGAAATTTGAGAGTCAACATAAAATTAAATAAGAGAAATTCATGGCTATTCTACTAAAATCAGAAACAAGGTAAGGCTGTTCACTCTTTCCATATCTATTCAACAAAGTTCTTGAATTTATTGCTTGAGCAATTAGACAACAAATGAAGCCCAACGAGATTTGAATTAGAAATAAGTCAAACTTTTGCTATTTGAAGATTATATGATTTTACAAATAAGTGACCAAAACTCTACCATGGAACTCCTAATGCTGACATATGCCTTAGTAATATGCCAGGATACAAGATCAACTCAAAAATATTTGTAGACTTCCTATATATAAATGGTAAAGAAGCTGAGAAAGAAATCAGAGAAATATCACCCTTCACAATAGCCCCCAAAAGCATAAAGTACCTTGGGGTAACACTAACCATGAAGTAAAATACCTCTTGTACATGAACTTTAAGTCTTTGAAGAAAGAAATTGAAGAAGATACCAGAAAATGGAAAGACTTTGGTGCTCTTTGATAGCTAGGATAAACATAATAAAAATGGCAATCCTACCAAATGCAATTTAAATATTCAATGCAATTCCCATTAAGGTCCCAACACAATTCTTCACATACCTTAAAAGAACAACAATCAACTCAATATATATATATATATATAAACAGGATAGCAAAAACAATCTTGAACAACAAATGAAATGACAGAGATATCACCATCCATGTCATCAAGCTCATTATAAAACTTCAGTGATGAAAACAGCATGATAGTGGCATAAAAACAGACAGGTTGGCCCCTCCCTGCCTCTCCCCTCACCTTCAACCCTCTCCAATGGTCACCATGCTCCCAATTTACTCAGGAGACCTTGCCTTTGTCTACTTCCAATGCAGATTAAATTTATGTATGTCTTTCTTAGGGTCCTCATTGTTGTCTACCATCTCTGGGATTGTTACTTGCAGGCTGATTTTCTTTGCTTTATGTTTAAAAACCACTTAAAGTGGGTATATTGGCTAATTGTCTTCCTGTGTCTGTTACCTCTCTCAAAATGATGTTTTCTACCTCAATCTATGTGTCTGCAAAATTGAAGATATTGCTATTTTTCCCTACTGTGTAGTACTCCATTGTATAAATGTATTACATTTTTCTTTTCCATTCTTTAGTGAAGAGACATTCAGGTTGTTTCCAGGATTTGGCTATGACAAACAATGCAGCTACAAACATAGTTGAGCACATATCCTTATGGCACAAATGAGCATCCTTTGGGTATATATCCAAAAGTGGTATTACTAGGTCTTGAGGAAGGTTGTTTCCTAATTTTCTGAGAAATCACAAACTAATATCCAAAGGGGCTGTACCAGTTTGCATTCCCAGCAGCAATGCTCACGTTTTCCCTTTACCACACAACCTCTCAAGCATAAGTTGTCATCATTGTTTTTTTATCTTGGCCATTCTTATAGGCATAAGATGGAATTTTAGAATAGTTTTGATTTGAAGTTCTCAGAAGACTAAGGATGTTTAGCAATTCCTAAAATGTCTTTCATCCATTTTAGAGTCCTCTGTTGAGAGTTCTCTGCTTATATCCGTACTCTATTTATTATTGAACTTTTTGTTCTTTTGATGACCAATCTTTTGAGTTCTTTTTTATATTTTGGAGATCAATCCTCTGTCTGCTGTGTGGTTTGTGAAGATTTTTTTCTCATTATGTAGGCTGTCATTTTGTCATGTTGACCATGTTCTTTGCTTTAAAGAAGATTTTTAGTTTCTGGAGATCCCATTTATTTATTATTTCTCTCAGTGTCTGTGCTACAGGGGTTATATTTAGGAAGCTGTATCCTGTGACACTGCATTCAAGTTTATTTTTCAATTTATTTTCTATGAGGTTAAGTTTGGCTGGCTTTTTGTTGAGGTATTTGATTCATTTGGACTTGAGTTTTGTGCATGGTGATATATAGGGATCGATTTTTATTGCTCTACATGTTGATATCCAGTTCTGCCAGCATTACTTGTTAAATATGCTTTCTTTTTTTCCATTTGATATTTTCTGCTTTTTTTGTCAAAAAATCCAGTGTTCAAAAATGTGTGGATTAATATCTGGGTCTTTGATTCAGTTCCATTGGTCCTCCTGTCTGTTTTTATGGCCATACCAGGCTGTTTTTATTATTGTACCTCTGTAGTAGAGTTTTAAGTCAAGGATTGTGATACCTCCAGAAGTTCTTTTATTGTTCAGGATTGTTTTGGGTATCCTGTGTTTGTTGTTTTTCATACAAAGTTGAGAGCCATTCTTTCGAGGTCTGTGGAGAATTTTCTTGTGTTTTTGATGAGCATTGCATTGATTCTGTAGATTGCTGTTCCTAATATGACATTTTTACTATGCTAATTCTACCAAACCAAGAGCATGGGAGATCTTTTCACTTTCTGGTGTCCTCTTCAATTTCTTTCTTCAAAGACTTAAAGTTCTATCTTACAATAGTTCCACTTGTTTAATTAGAGTTATTACAAGATATTTTAGGCTATTGTGAAGGGTGACATTTCTCTGATTTCTTTCTTAGCCCAATTATCATCTGTGTACAGAAAGGTTAGTGATTTTTTTTGAGTTAGTCCAGTATTCTGCTATGTTACTAAAGTATTTATGTGTTATAGAAGTTCCTTGGCAGAATTTTTTGGGTTCCTTATGTAAACTGTAATTTCATCAGAATATAGTGAGAGTTTGACTTCCCTTTTCTGATTTGTATCTTTTTGAACTCCTTTTGGTGTCTAATTGCTCTATCTAGGACCTCAACAACTGTATTGAATTGAGTGGACAGCCTTGTGTTGTTCCTGGTTTCAGTAGTTTCACTGGGGATTTTCTCTCTAATTAGTTTGATGTTGTCTGTTGGGTTTCTCTGTATTTTCTTCATTATGTTTAGGTATATTCCTTCTATCCCTGCTCGTTCCATGACCTTTATCACAAAGGGATGTTGTATTTTGTTGAAATCTTTTTCAGCTTTTAATGAAATGATGACGTGGTTTTTATTTTTAAGTTTTTTTACCTGGTGTATTACTTTGACAGATTTTCCTATGTTGAACCATCTCTGCATCTCTGGAATGAAGCCAACTTGATCATGTTGTATGATGGTTCTGATGTGTACTTGGATCAATTTGCCAGTATTATTGCCTCAATGATCATGAGTGAGATTGGTCTGTAATTCTCATTCTTAGTAATGTCTTTATGTGGTTTGTGTATAAGGATAACTATAACCTCATAATAAGAGTTTGGAAATGTTCCTTCTGTTTCTATTGTATGGAACAATTTAAGGAGTATTGGTATTAACTTTTCTTTGAAAACCTTATAGAATTATGAGCTGAAACCATTTGGTCCTGGGCTTCTTTTGGTTGGGATATTTTTCATGACTTTTTCTATTTCTTCAGCAGTTATGGGCTAGTTTAATTTGCTTATATGGTCTTGATTTAATTTTGGTAAGTGTTATTTATGCAAAAGTTGTCCATTTCCTTTAAGTTTTCCAATTTTGTGGAGTACAGATTTTTGGGATATGACCTTATGGTTATCTGTATTTCCTCCTTATCTGTTGTTATATCCCCTTTTTCATTTCTGATTTTGTTAATTTGGATATCCTCTCTCTTCCTTTTGGTCAGTTTGGATAAAGGTTTGTCTATTTTGTTGATTTTTGGAAGAACCAACTCTTTGATCATTGATTCTTTGTATTGTTTTCTTTGTTTCTATTTTGTTGATTTCAGCTCTCAAGTTTATTATTTCCTGCCATCTAATTCTCTTGGGTGAGTTTGATTCCTTTTGTTTTAAAGTTTTCAAATGTTCTGTTAATTTACTCATGTGGGAATTTCCCAGGTCGTTTATGTAGTTATTTAGTGCTATTAACTTTCCTCTTAATTGCTTTCTTTGTGTCCCATATATTTGGCTATGTTATGTCGCCATTTTAATTGGATTTTAGGAAGTATTTCATTTCAACCTTTATTTCTTTCTTGAACTATTGATGATTCAGGTGAGCATTGCTTAATTTAAAAAAATTAATGTGTTTGTGGGATTTCTGGAATTAGTATTGCTGTTAAATTCTAGTTTTAAGCCATGATGATCTGATAAGATACGTGAGTCTATTCTAATTTTCTTTTATTTGTTGAGGTTTCTTTTGTTACTGAGTATGTCATGAATTTTTGAGAAGGTTATGTGAGGTGCTGACATATTTGGTTAGAATATTCTACAGATGTGTGTTAAGACCATTTGAGTCATAACACCATGTTACTTCCCTTAATTTCCCTGTTAATTTTTTGTCTGACTGGGAGTGGAGTGCTGAACTCTCCATTATTAGTGTGTGGAATTTAATGTATAGTGTAAGCTTTAGAAGTGTTTCTTTTACATATGAGGGTGCCCTTGTATTTGCGGCATAGATGTTTTTACTGAGATTTCCTCTCAATTGATTTCTTCTGTGACTAATAAGAAATGTCCTTCTTTACACTTTTGATTGATTTTAGTTTGCAGTCTATTTTGTTAGATATTAGGATAGATACACCCGCTTGTTTCTTTTGTCCAATTATTTGGAAAAAATTTTCTCAACCATTTTCTCTGAGACAATGTCTTTCTTTGAGGTCAAGGTGTTTTTCTTTTATGCAGAAGAAGGAAGCAATCTGTTCTAGTATCCAATCTGTAAGACTATGTATTTTTATAGGTGAGTTGAATTTATTTATATTAATGGGTATTAACAACCAGTGGTTGCTCTCTTCTGTTAATTTAGTTTTCATTGTTGGTGATGTTATTTTGTACATTTTCCCATTCTTTGGGATTTGCTGCTATGACACCATCAATTGTCGGACTTTATTTTGTTTTGTTTTGTTTTTCATCTAACCATCTTCCTTGGATTGGAGTTTTCCTTCTAGTAGTTTGTGTTTGGCTGGTTTTGTGGCTAGGTATTGGTTAAATCTGCTTTTGCCATGGGATATCTTGTTCTGTCCTTCTATGGTTATTGAAAATGTTGCTGTGTATAGTCTGGACTGGCATTTATGGTCCCTTGATGTCTGCATAATGCTTGACAATGAGCTTCTAACTTTCATTGTATCTAATGAGAAGTCAGGTGTAATTCTGATATGTCTCCCTTTATATATTATTTCTCCTTTTTCTGCTGCACGTCTTAATATTATTTTCTTATTCTGTATGTTTAGTGTTTTGATTATTATGTATCAAGGGGACTTTTTTTTGATTTTTTTTTTTGAGACAGGGTTTCTCTGTAGCTTTGGTGCCTATCCTTGAACTAGCTCTTGTAGACCAGGCTGGCCTCGAACTCCCAGAGATCTGCCTGCCTCTGCCTTCTGAGTGCTGGGATTAAAGGCGTGGGCCACCACCGCCTGGCTAAGGGAATAAAAAAACTGTTTTGAGCCTATGACAGGGAAGAACAAAACTAGGAGGGAAAAGCTGGGCTTTATACTGAGAGAAAGAAGAGAAGAGTCAGAGAGAAGCCATGGAGCCACTAGAGACAATTGCTGGGGACTTTACCTGGTAAACCACAGTCACATGGTGATATGCAGATTAATGAAAATGGATTAAATTAATATAGGAGCCAATAAGAAGCTAAAGCTAATGGACAAAGCAGAGAATTAATACAGTTTCTGAGTGATTATTTCTTGACTAATCTAGCTGGGTGGCTGAGAACATACAAGCAACCTCTCTCCAACAGTTGCAGAGTAAGCATTCCCTTCAAAATGGTCCACAAAATTTATTACAAGGAGCACAGCAGTATCTGTGTGTCTTAGGTGATCATCATGTCACATCCAAACTATAATTGCATATCATTTATGTTATTTTCTTTCTTGTAAATAGATCAGAAAGTACACAGATGAATTAACTGGGGATAGGCAGTATTCCCATTTTTATTATTCTACTGACTACTGACATGCAGCCCACTAAAACTTGCCATCTGTGGTAAATGTGATCTTGCTGTTTTAATTACAACTTTTTGAGTAAGGGTATTATGTGATTTCCTATTAAGACAAGCTTACTAGCAATATTAAACCTCACAGTTTCAAGCTCATTACAAGTATCTAAAATCTTCAGTTTTGAACAAAAAAAAATGGACAACTGAATTTGTACAAAGTCACAGAAGATACTAAAGTGAACAGAAGCTATTTTCATCTGTAGGAATAGTTGTAAATCTGTTTATCCCTAGGGAAATTCATATACAATAAATAATATGGCATTAATGAACAGAAAACCAAAGCTTGTAAATGACTGAGACATATCAATTAAGATTGTAATATGTAGAGACATAGACAGATGGAAGAATTATGGATGTTGTTTGAGGAATAATGTTAAATGAATATAGGAAGGTTGAAGAAGGTGATCCTGAGAAGAACAGTGCCCTTCTTTTTCAGACTCTATATTTCTCATACATGAGGCCCAAACTGTAGTGCCTTCACTGGATATATAATTTTGAATTAGAAAGCCTCATATAGACTCATTAAATACTCAAGTCTCAATTAAAGAAAATGTTTGGGAAAGATTAGGAGGTGTACTCTTGTAGGAGCAGGTGGTATGTCATTTAGACAACTTAGATTTTTCTAAAGACTTAGTCTATTTCAGAGACTTCTGCTTCCAGATCGCATATCAAACTTAGAACACTCAGCTGCTGCTCCAACCACCAAGTGTTGACTCAGTCATAATGCACTCTAAGATTCTGAAGTTATAAACATAATAAATGTGTTCATTTTATATTGCCTTCATCATGTTGTATTATCATAGCAATAGAAATATAACCAAGATAAAAATCCTTAGTGTTTTGCACAGTATGGTGAATATTTCTGTGGATCTAAGAGAAATGAACTTGCTCTTCCATTGATGAGATTTTACCTCAGACACCCAATGTACTTATGGCAGATTCATGAAGTTTTCTTGATGGGATCTGTTTATATAAATTTCTATTATGAACCAAGTTTAAAGTCATGAAGTAATAAACCAAATTAACTAAAAGCACATCTGGATCTTATTTGACCATCCTCAAGGAGAAGAGAGAATATTATAAATATGCTAGGATGTTTGTATCTAATGATCATGGTGTCATTTTTCTCTGCATTTTCTCTGAAACATTAATGCTGCTGTAGTAAAAAAAAATGACCTAACCTCTGCCTAAAATATGAAAATACTTAGAAATGTCCATGTACTTTCTTCTCATGAAATTTCAGAGATTAATGTAGGGTACTTTGTGTCCTCAAAGTTGTCAGTTTACACTTTATTCATGGGAGACTGTGCCTCCTATGATAAAATAACACAAGGAGAACATATAATGTGTTGAGGACATTGGATACCTTCAGAACATACATGTGGAGAATTCCAAAAAAGTGTAAAAAATGCAGATCAAACACCTGAGAAGAGTGATTAATCTAATCATTTCTGCATAAATTCCGGGGATGATACATGTATTCTGTGTCTTTTGCACCACCTGGTGGCCTGAGTGACCTAACAGTGAGGTTTATGTCTGAGTTAACACTGAAGTCCCATCACTGTGTATATAACACAGTAATAAGTGTCTGTGTCCTCAGATCTCACACTGCTCATTTGCAGGTACAGAGTGTTCTTGGCATTGTCTCTGGAGATGGTAAATCGATCCTTCACAGATGGTGCATAGTTTGTTTTACTGCTGTCTTTATTAATATTTCCAACCCACTCCAGCCCCTTCCCTGGAGCTTGGCGAAACCAGTCCATCCAGTAGTCACTGAAAGTGAATCCAGAGGCTACACAGGAGAGTCTCGGGGATCCTCCAGACTTCACCAGGCCTCCTCCAGACTCCACAAGCTGCACCTCAGACTGGACACCTGCAAACACAGAGAAGGTTGTTAGTAAATTGCCACAGAAGCTCTATCTTTTATAAAACTTGTTCATGTTCACTAACACACTCAGTATCTCTTCTTCATAAATTACCTTTAAAAAAGGCAACAAAGAAAACCCAAATCAACATGAAATCCATTGTGTATTTTGTTTTCTGTGCTGATCACTGAATGGGAAGACCTGGGCATCCAGGACTGATTCCTTTGTCTGAGCTTCAGGGTGAGTGCTTTTCTGGTTTTCATATGAAGAGATCAGCCTTATTTGCATGCCTTCCTGCTATATAAGTTCTGTTGTTGGAGCTAAGAGATAGTGTGTTCTCATATGTTTGTGAATGTTCTGGGGAAGTCTAGCAGGAAAGATAATGTTAGGAAATTTTTGTATCATACTAAGCTATTTTTTGGGACACATTAAGTATCATCTATTTCATTTAATAATCACAATCAAATTATACATCTTAGGAAAAATTTCTGCCCACTTTTTATGTCCTGTATTTTAGAGGTCAGTGAGCATTGTTTTCTGACATGCTCTGGAGATCTTTCCTTATACTGTGTTGATTTCAACACTGATGCACGAGGTACTGCCTGAGTCAGCTACAGCCCTAAGTGTTGTTGCCTCTGGAGTTTAGAAGCTCTATTTTTGTGTTGAGATCACTGGATTGTTGTGACATGACTGAATTCAGTTGGTCAGGAGGTCAATTCCAGAGACTTTGTCCACATTCATGTGCACCAAGGAGTATAAAATTATTGTGTTTTTTTTTCTATTTAACCCCCTTTTTCCAGAATATCTACCTATCTCTTTATTAGAAACAGGGAGTGACTGATAAACTGAACTTCAGTGTACAACTCAGGATTTGAATTCTACGTGTTCTACTCATATGCCTTCACAGGCCTCCCAGGAAGATAACCTCACTTGTAATACCCCTTCTCTTTACCTTTCTTATTCAGTCTGTTTCATGCCCTTTTCCAGATAGTTACACATGATATTATGTGAAGTAAAAATTATCTGTCGTGTAATTTAAAGACAGAGGACTGGAACTAGGGGAAAAGTCATAATGAGTGAGGTAACCCAGACACAAAAAGGCAAACATTGTATACATGCACTGATATATGTTTGTTTTTTGAGGTTTAGGTAAGTATGTTTTACTCCACATAACCACATATGTTATGTTTAAATTATGGGACTAGGCTTTCAGGTTAAATCTATCCAGGAAATGGAATGGAATGTGGAATTATGGGCTGGGATGTTGTGCAATGGAATAGGATCACAGTGTAAGAGTGTTAGAAGAGGGATGAATAAAGGGTTTATGGAGAGGGAAAAGTAAAACTGAAGGCCAATTGGAAGCTCATATGGAGAACAATAAAAAAGAAGCTGCCTAAATTGCATCCATATATGAAGGCAATCTAAATAGAATTCCATATAACAGGGAAGATGAAAATGTAGCTGGACATCTCTCTATATTAAATGAGGTCTACAAGTCTAACTGGATTATTGGCCAACCAAGTCCCATACAACACTCAAAAAACCCATTCTACTGCTAAATATATTACTTGGTGTCAACATAGGTAAGGTAATATCGATGAAGACAATACTTATACAAATCACTGAAAATGAATAACTTGAACTGTTGCCTACCTAGAATTTTCAGCCCTATTGATTAGTATTCACAGGAGTTAGAAGGTGTTATGCATGCTACCAGGGTAGAAAAATAAATTCCAAACCAGCTATTACCCTAGCATATACCTGCATAAAATAGGTGTTAGCATGATACTGGCATAAATCTTCTGGGAATAACCAACCAATGTTTGATTGCCTTAAGGATCACCCAATGAGATGAAAAACATATATGACACTGCTCTGATGGCCAAGAACATGGGAAGAGATAGATCGGGGTCCTATGGCAAAGTCAAATACTAGTATTATTCTAAAGTATCATAGCATAAATTTATTCCTAATGACATTCTACAATATTCATAGATCAGTGGTTAACTCAGCCATTATCAGACATATTTCCTCCTCCATGAGGTAACTATAAATACAGAAATCTATTGCTAGACAATATGCAAAAAGTGAGACACAATGGAAGATTCAATCCAAAATGGGAACTCTGTAGAACAGGTGACAGATAGAATGTAAGAGTCTAAAGAGGTGTAAGAGAACACTAGAGAATCTGGGAAGTAGTTGTGCCTGCCTTTAATCCCAAAACTTGGGAGCCAGAAGCAGTCAGGTTTCTGTGAGATCGAGATCAGCCTGATCTATAGAGCATGTTGCAGGAGTGTTCCAGGGCGGCCAAGGTTACACTGAGAAATCATGTCTCAAAGAAAGGAAACACTAGGAAAACAAGGATTGCTAAAAATATCAATAGGAATAAAAAGCTGATGAAACAGGTGAAACACTAGATGAGACCAGGGTTTTAATAGCTACACATCATACAAGGGCTAAGATCTAGAACTTACATGGCATTGAATAAATTAAATGTCAGAGAAATATAAGTGCCAATCAGCACACAAATAGGTGACATCAAAAAAGAAATAGCTAGTTTCAAGACAGGCACCAAAAACTACAGAAAAACCATGTCTCAAAAATAAAAAAAAAATAGAGATGGCCAATAAATATTTTTAAAGTGTTCAATATTCATAGACATCATGCTAATTCAAATTAAAACCACTTTGAAATATGAGTTTTCCCAAGTAGAAGTGGCTTCTATCAAAAGTCTGTCAATTTTTTTTTTTTGATCCGGAGAGAGAGCAGTCCTAATTCGCAGTTGGTAGTGCAAAAGTTAGTTCAACCGTTGTAGAAATCTGATTGGAGATTTCTCATAAAACTAAAACTAGAACTAAGATATGATCCTTATGTCTTTCTCTTAGAAAAATACCCAGAGTATCCAATACCTTATGTATTAATATTTGCATCTCCATGTTTGTTGATGCTTTGCTTACTTCAGCAAAATATTAAAATTAACCATTAGTCATAAACAGACCATAAAATAATGTGTATGAGTTACATAAAATAGGAAAATATTGTTCATCTCCAATGAATAATGAAATTACAAAGTCTGTAGGAAATGGATAGGTATAGAGTGTAAAATATTGGGATGTGGGATCTGAGTATGGAGAGGGAACTGGGGTTTTATTAAAATATATAAGTGTAACAAACAAACAAGAAAAAGATGTAAAAGAGTAACTGAGGTCACATAAACACTGATGATAACCCAATTACAACTCATACAAAGAATCTAGACACAGTCAGACACACAAACACACACACACACACACTCAAACACTCGTGTGTACAAAACAATTGTATCTCTGGTGCAGTCTGTCTCCTAAAAAAGAGAACAAGAAAATGTAGTGATAAGAGCTGCGAGGCTGCATCCCCGGCACCTAAGGGTTGGCCTATCAAATGGGCCTAGGCAGTTTCTTTATTAATAAGAAATCACTCCCATATCATTTCCCCTTTTTCTGTTTAAACAAAAAAGAAAGGCTTTAACTTTAACATAGTAAAATTACATATAACAAAACAGTTATCAAGCAAGAATTATAGTTACAATATTTATATCTATTTTATCTTTTATAATAACTAAGGAAAACTATAACTATCCATTCTTCAACTCCATCAAAGACTCCAGAAGGATATAATAATACCTAAGTAAACAAGAAGTCCTAAACTCTAGAAATGACAGAGACATCTCGCTGCCTGGACAGTCACCCAAAGTTCCTCTGTACCATTGGGGCATCCATCTTCAGCCTTCAGGCCCATAGTATCCAGCAGACATTTCTATGAAGCAGGAAATTTCAAAGACAGTTCAGTCACTTTCTGCTGTGTCCTGCAGAATGTCTCGTAGACTCTTTCATAGATCAGGAACCCCAAAAGATCATCTCACCTTTAGGCAAGTTCAGCAGTCCTCTCTCTGCGGGTTCTTTGTGTCCAGTTTATGCATCAGTCCAGGCAAGAGCAGTTTCTTGCCCAAATGGCTATCAAACTCCATAAGGAGCCTCTTCGATGCCCATCTTCCTCTTGAAATAGATTGGTGTTTCCAGGAGCAGACATGTCTCATTGTCATGAAAAACCCTAAGTTATTAAAACATTAAATACCATGTTCTGTAGTCTTTGAAAGATATGAAGAATGCCTATCTAACTGAAATATATCTCTATATATCTAGAAAATCTAACTCACATGACTACAAACTTTACTATTATCAATGATTATCCATTAACAACCTATATTTCCTAATTATACATTACATTTTAAAATGAACTACACAATCACAATACCTTAATCAAGATCAGAAATACATATAACAAAATTGACCTTAAAATCCATACCAATGCAAATTATTTATACCTATATCATTTCCCCCTTTAAATGTAAAAGAACATTTATAAACAATATTTGGGAATATGGGCTCAATTATTTCTCTCCAAACTGCTTCCTGCTGAATGGGGACGCAGTTAATCATATCTTTTATTGGGTAACCTGTGTGCCAGATTCATCTCAGTTGGCAGTTGAGTGAAGTAATTTTTTGAGGGTGTTCACAGCAACCTTTCAGGAGGACGTGGTCTATCATACCATACTGGGATAGATGCAATCCACAGGGTCACATCCTCTGTGAAAACAAAAGAAGACCCTCTCCAAAGCATCATTTCCTTAGACCCAAATTTTGAAATTGTAATACCCTTATATCCATTCTGGTTTAGCTTGGCAGCCCATGTAACGAAATGCCTCTCTGTACTTAGCTCCTTCACAGTCAATTTTTTTTAAAGAAAACACAATGTACATAATCCAGACTCTGTGAATTTTCCATTTTTACATGGCTTATTTTTACTCTATCACTTTACTTTATTCTGTCTCTTTAAAGACTTTACCTTTTTTTTTTTAAAGACATTAACTTTATTCTTTATATTCTTTTTCTTCTCTCTCCCAAGCCTAAGTATATTCATCCAACAGTGTGGTTTTTATGTCTGAATCTGTTTTATTGTGAATCTGTAACATTTTTTTTTTTTACTATCCAGGAGCATTTCTTAAAATGTTAAGCACTTCTTAAAAACTCAAGTTGCACCATGTACAGGTAATATGGTACTGCCTGTGTCCTGCCCAGTCTAAACCTTAACTGCGCTGTTATTATGACAATTACGGTAGTTCCTGCCTGAGGTCAGCACAGTTCAGCATGGAGCAGCCGCTCCTGCCTCAGATCCATTTGGTGCCCCTGAGCCACACAGTTCCAGGCACACAGCAAGTCCACATTGGCACCACAGTCAGCAATTTAATTCTGAGACTGAGCGTGTGGCACAGAAACTCTTTTTATCCAAGTTACAACCAAATCTGACATGTAGAGCACTGTGCAGTCTGAAAACACATCTCTGTGTATGGTGGCAGCAATCTGCCATGTTCTTCTGCCTGCCTAAGCCTGATTCTGCAGTCTGCCCAGGTGCAGGCCGGGAGCGCTGAGCCATCAGTAAGGTCTCAGAGCACTCTCCTTCCGATCCCAAGCGGGAACACAAACATCCAGTCCCATAAAAGCCTTGAAATGCTTTAAAGCCAGAGTTCACGCTGGCAGCACAGCCCCAGGAAGCCCGCTTTAAAATGATGCAGCTTTTTTTCTGCTGCTGTTGCTGTATCAGGAAATCTCTTTATGGCACGCCACCAACAAAGAGCAAAACTCTGTGTTAAACTCTGTTTTTTCTCTGTTTAAAATTAAGTTCTCTCAGGTTTTTATGTGGATTTAGCCCATCATGTCTGGGCGCCACTCTGTAGTGATAAGAGCAGCGAGGCTGCATCCCCGGCACCCGGCCTCCCGCATGGCTAGCTTATGCCCAAAATAATTACACAGAAACTGTATTCTTTTAAACACTGCCTGGCCAGTTATCTGTAGCCTCTTATTGGCTAGCTCTTACATATCGATCTAACCCATTTCTAAATATCTGTGTAGCCCACGAGGTTGCTTAGCAGAGAAGATCTTAACATGCGTCTGTCTGGAGTGGGAGAATCATGGCGACTCCTGACTCAGCTTCTTTCTCCCAGCATCCTGTTCTGTTTTCTTCTCCTACCTAAGGGTTGGCCTATTAAATGGGCCTAGGCAGTTTCTTTATTAATAAGAAATCACTCCCACATCAAGAAAAGCTAAATTGTCAGAAATAAGGAAGGACTTAATGGAGCCAATGAATATTAATTAGGAATGAAGATAAAGCTAAACATTTATCTGGTTCTTACTCTATAATTTTTTTTTCATTTTTGGTTTTAGGACAGTGAATAAAAGTATATTTGTCAGAGAATTTATTATATTCAACATAAAGCTCCAGAGTTTTGACTGAAATTCACCACTCTAATGGATAAATCCTGATACAATTATAATAAAGAAGACTTTCATATTTCAAATAATTTAGTTATGTTCTGTAAGTTTCACAGATTTAGTTTTGAACAACTTCTGGTTTTAACATGAGAAAAGAATGTTATATTTTCACCATTATATATACTAACTTATCTGTCATACAGCTTTAATTATTTGTTAGCAATGCAAGAACTTCATTTTTAGGACAGTTTCATTTAAAACATAGTTGTGTTGATTATATTATATAATAACATAGCATTGGTAAATTATCTATTATGGACAGTTCTGGACATCTGCTTTGAAACTTATGGAGAACATGAAAAATGAGGAGTCAGAGAATAGCCTCAGTTTACTTTGAAGCTCTGGCCTCTGGTATCCTATTTTATTCACAATTAACAGGAAAAGGACCCTCTACAGCCACCCCAAGAGTAATGAGCCTTGGAACCCTAGTTTCTTCAGTCTTATTAGACACTCTTCTACTGGTTGAGGGATATGAGCCTAAGATTTCTATTCTGAAAATTTTGTATATGGCAAATTTGCAAATGAACCATTAGTGATCAAACCTGGATATATAATCTAATATACAAAGATTCAATATGACTTCAGGTGGGTCAACCAGTCCCTTTCCTTGACTGTTTTCCATGGCTTCATGCTGCTTGTTTTTTCCCTCAAGCCTACAGCTTGAGCTGGGTCTGCACACTGTCGTCCTCTCCTATGCATCTCATAGTCCCACTGTTTTATCCTATGTAACAGGGCAAATGTGAGCTAAGACTTATATTCCTCATGTGCCTGTCATATTGTGTGCTCAGAATCAGTGACATTTTTTCTTTCCAGTGGTTAGTTCCTCTGTACACTGGAATCTTTTCATCATTCCATATTTCATCATTGCATAATGCTCCTAATTAAGTGCTATTCTTTTTGTTTGTTTGTTTGTCATTGTTGTTTGTTTTTCGAGACAGGGTTTCTCTGTAGCTTTGGAGCCTGTCCTGGCACTAGCTCTTGTAGAAAAGGCTGGCCTCAAACTCATAGAGATCCGCCTGCCTCTGCCTCCTGAATGCTAGGATTAAAGGCGTGTGCCACTACTGCCCGGCTAATAAGTGCTATTCTTGAACTCTTAGGATCATTTGCATTCCTATTCAGTGTCTAGCATTCTTGATGAAACAGAAATAAAATACATTTTAACTTAAAATGATAAAATATGTGTTCTCTCTTTATATAAATCATGTAATTAAAGTTATAAATTTGTAAAAAGCATAGAGTTAACATTGAGATTTGGAAGAAATTATATACCTACATTAATATGCAATTTAAACATATATTGTAATAAAATTTTGAAGGATAGTTTATAATAAAGAGTAGTTATATATGTGGTGAGATGGATTAATGGTTACACACATGTCTTGAAAGCCAAAAGACCAGGTTTTGATTTCTATCACCAACCTCATGTATATATCACCACTTATCATTCTGGCTCCAATGTGAGTCAAAACCTTTGACCTCCTTGGGTACCTACAATCCTGTTCACATACCCTCACAAAGAAAAGGATACAATTAGAAGAAACAAGTTTGAAAACAAAGAATATTTTAACAATAAATCAACTTAAATGAAAAATCCATCTCACCACATTTTGATTGTTTACACACTCCTTTCTGTATGTTGGGGCACATCCTAGTCTGTTCACACAAACCAGTTTCTGGGATGCCTACCGGATGATACTTATTGTGTTTTGTGGCTCCACATATCACCACTGCTGTATTACAAACTCTGTAATTCACAGGAGGGTATGTACTGGTGTCAAGTGTGTAGGAGGGAATGTATATAATAACTCTGTTGTCAATATTTACTTTCTTGCAAAGACAAAATATTTCATGCCAGAAAATATATCAATCGGTAGTAGAATTTATAACATCATTTCAAATAAATATTCATGTTCACACTGATTATTGATGTATTTAAATGTGTCAGAGAACGATTCACCTCTGACATAGGAGAGAATTGAAAAGTGTGTGTGTATGTGTACATATACATATATACAAAACAAAAGTTCTCAATATTTGCTAATGATATTATAATTCACATAATTGACCCCCAAACTTCTAACGTTTTTTTAAAGCTAATATTGTCTTAGAATTTATTTATTTATTTATTTATTATGTATACAATATTCTGTCTGTGTGTATGCCTGAAGGGAGAAGAGGGCACCGGACCCCATTACAGATGGTTGTGAGCCACCATGTGTTTGCTGAGAATTGAACTCAGGACCTTTGGAAGAGCAGGCAATGCTCTTAACTTCTGAGCCATCTCTCTAGCCCCAAACTTCTAACTTTCATCAAGGAATTTCTATAACTCATAAACACAACTTCAGTAATGTAGCAGGATACAAGATTAACTAAAAAATTAGTAACTCTCCTTTAAAAAGATAATAAATGGGCTGAGAAAAAGTCAGAGAAACATCACTATTCACAATAGCCACAAATAACACCACATATATTGGATTAATCTAATCAAACATGTAGAAGACTTGTATAACAAGTATTTTAAATCTTTGAAGTAAGAAATTGAAGAAGACACCAGAAAATTAAAAGATCTCCCATGTTCTTGGGTAGGTAGAATTAATATAGACTTAACATATCAATCTTACCAAAATAAATGTGCAAAGTCTGTGCAATTCCCATCAAACTCCCAGCAAAATACTTCACAGATCTCAAAAGAACAATGCTCAACTTTATGTTGAAAAGCATGATACTGGCACACTGCCCAGCCTTCCCCAAGCTTGCCCTATTGTCTGCATGGTTTTTGGCTCAGGAACAGTTTCCTGCTCCTGTACTAAGGATATCCACCCAGAGGGCTGAGTGTCTGCCTGCCAGGCAGGCCTGAAGTTCCCCGCAAGGGAGTCCGGGCACCTTCAGCTAGTGCTGCAGGGTCTCCTATGTTCTACTTGACCCCACCCTGCTCCCCATGTTTGCCCTTTTGTTGGCGGTGTCCTTAGGCTACCAGGCATCACACTGTTTCAGTGCTGAGGAGTTCCATCCAGACAGGAACTGTTCCTGCTCTTGCACTAAGGAGATCCATCCAGAGAGTTAGTCACAACAAAGACTGAACCAAGACACCAGGCTGCTCCTGACTCCATTTGAAGGAAGAAATGGGCAGGCATCAATGCAAGAATTACTCCAACAACCTGAAATGCGACATAACATCACCAGAATCCAGGGATCCTGAAACAAGAAGAATTGAATACCCTACTCCAGAAGAAATAGAAGAAATCGACTTTAAATGGAACTATATGAAAATAATAGAGGACCTTAAAAGGAGGTTAAAAAAACTGTCATAAAGAAATAGAGATGACAAAAAAAGATAGAGGAAATGAATAAATCTCTCAAAGATACCCAAGAAAAACATGAAAAACAAGAAAAAAAGCAATCAAACAGGTAAGGGAAATGGTTCAAGACTTGAAAACTGAAATGGAGGTAATAAAGAAAACACTAACCGAGGGAAGGCTGGATATGGAAAATCTGGGTAAATGAACAGGAACTACAGAGACACGTATTACCAACAGAATATAAGAGATAGAAGAAAGAATCTCAGACACTGAAGATACCATAGAGAAAATAAACACACTGATCAAAGAAAACAGCAAAACCAACAAATTCTCATCACAAAACATTCAGGAAATCTGGGACACAATAAAAAGACCAAACCTAAGAATAATTGGGATAGAAGAAGGAGAAGAATTACAGCTCAAAGGCCCAGAAAATATATTCAACAAAATTATAGAAGAAAACTTTCCCAGCCCAAAGAAGGATATTCCTATGAAGGTACAAGAAACATACAGAACACCAAATAGACTGGAACAAAAGAAAGCATCCTTGTACCATATAATAATCAAAATACAAAACATACAGAATAAAGAACAGATTTTAAGAGCTGCAAAAGAAAAAAGGTGAAGTATATATAAAGGGAAACCTAAGAGAATTACACCTGACTTCTCAATGGAAACCATCAAAGGCAGAAGGTCTTAGATAGATATTCTGCAGACACTAAGAGAACATGGATGCAAGCCCAGACTACTATACCCAGCAAAGCTTGCATTCACCATCGATGGAGAAAACAAGATATTCCAGGACAAAAACAGATTTAAAAAATATGATGCCACAATCCCAACTTTACAAAATATACTAGAAGGAAAAATCACAAATCAAGGAAGCCAATAACACATGCATCTGACATTCCTCCACCAGCAAAACTCAAAGGAGGGAAACACATAAACTCTACCACTAAAAAAAGTAACTGGAGTTAACAATCACTGGTCATTAATATCACTTAATATCAATGGACTCAATTCACCTACAAAAAGGCACAGGTTAAGAGAATAAATACAAAATCAGGATCCAACATTCTGCTGTTTACAAGAAACACACCTCAAACTCAAAGACAGACACTACCTCAGAGGAAAGGGATGGGAAAAGGTTTTCCAATCAAATGGACCAAAGAAACAAGCGGGTGTGGCTATACTAATATCTAACAAGGTTGATTTCAAACTAAAATCAATCAGAAGTAATGTTTCTTTTACATATGTGGGTGCTTTTGTGTTAGGGGCATAGATATTCAGGATAGTGAGTTCGTCCTGATGATTTGTTCCTGTTATGAGTATAAAGTGTCTGCCAGAAGTTTTAAAGTTCCTGAGATCAGTCAGGGCTGAGCTCCCCCTGCTGGTCCAGAGGTCCTCTACAGGGAGGTTTGTGTCTTGGCTAATGCTGAATGTCCCTCACTGTGTTTACTGCACAGTAATATGTGGCTGTGTCCTCAGTGGTCAGAGAGTTCAGCTGCAAGAAGAACTGGTTCTTCGATGTGTCTCTAGTGATGGAGATGCGGCTCTTAAATAATGGGTTGTAATTAGTTCTTTCATCATAAGTTATGTGCCCTATCCACTCCAACTTCTTCTCTGGGGACTGTTTGATCCAGCTCCAGTAGTAACCATTGGTAATGGAGTAACCGGTGACAGAGCAGGTGAGGGACAGTGATTGTGACGGCTTCACCAGGCCAGGTCCTGACTCCTGAAGCTGAATCTGGGACAGAATTCCTTCAGACAAAAAAAAAAAAGAATTCTGTCAATCACATGTTGTCAGAACCCCACATGAACACATATATGAAGTGGGAACACTCACCAGGAAGGGCTGTCACCAGGTAAAAAAGATCAAACAGTTTCATCTTCTAGGATACACTTCCTTTTCTTCAGAGGTCGGCCTCCTTGAGAGAGATGTGAGCTCCCACAGTACAGGAGGGGATTTAACACAGAGCTAGAAGATACATTTGCATGAGGGAAGTCAGGCTAGACTTTATAAACTGGAGATGGATACTACCCTACTTGGTTATTACAATACAGTCAACCAGTGTCTCTGACTTCCTACAGAGAATGTGGAATAAGAGAGCATAGTTATTACACTCATACATGCACACATCTTGGCATGAACTCACCTCCATTTCCTAGCCCACCCTCCTCACCAAATTCTTCTTTTCCTGTATTTTAAGGTCACACCTCAGTGCTAACCTTCTGTTCACACTACATTTCCTGAGTTCTTGATTTTTGATTACTATGCCCACACTGCTACTAATGTTATTCTCTTTTCTCACTCATTAAATAGGATTCTGAAGTGTAACAATTTTTGCACACTTTAAATATGCATTATTCTCACTGATTACTACAAATCTGACTGGTCTACACCTGGGTAGGAAAGATGATGCAGGAGAGTAAGCCTAGGAGAATACTGAGAAGATGATGGCAGAGTTACAAAAAGTCACCAGGAGATGCAGAGGGAGAAGTACAGGATGGAGGACAGGTAAAGACAAGAGCTATGTGGCAACATATAGAATTATAGAAATGTGTTAATATAAATAAAAGTGAGTAACAATCCAAAGATATTGCCTGAACATTTAAAATTTTTATTAATTCTCAGTTTATGTTATTTGTTTACAGGCAGACTGGGGAAAGAAAGGTCTCCTACAGGTTTCCATATTTTCTACAAAATGTGACCATTGACATATTGTTGTTATATAGGGACCACACCTAATTCTTAATCCATCCAGTATGTGTGATGTAGAGTAATTACATTCTAAGAGAATCAGCTGAGAATTCTGCACACCATGAGTTGGATAAAGACATATTGTGTAGTACTAAATGTTCAAGGTCTCTCACTCTCAGAATACTGTCTGGCCTTAGGTCTCTGTATTTGTTCTTATCTGCTGCAGTAGGAAGCTTCTCTGCTCATGGCTGAATAAGCCACTGATCTTTGCATGTAGAAGAATGTTATAAAGAGTCATTTTAATGTAATGTTATTTTTTAAAAGAATGATATTTATCTTACTGTAGTTTCCTAGTTTATCTATTCTCAGATTATTGGTCACTCAAGTTGTGTAGAGGATGGGTTCTATTTCTTAGAAAAGCATTAATGCAAAGCAGATGTTGGTGACTCAAAAATGTTTTGTTCCACCATTGACCTAGCATATAATGCAGGCTGGAAACCATTATAATCAAAGGAGCTGTAACTTATCTTTGTGTTTACATTTCTTCTTTAGCAACTTCTACTGTATTTGATTAATAAACTATCCCTTAATTGGCTCTTACTTTTAGCTCTTTCCCTCCTTATTCCTTTGTTCTCTTTCTTTTTTTGTCCCCTTTGATCATCTCTTCCAACCATTCCCCAACGCATCCACTACCATCTATACTATTTATTTCCTAAAGGAGATATATCCTGTTGACTCCAAGCTCTTAAAACTTAAAGTTTTTTTTTTTTTCCCTGTGAATTAGGCTTTTAGTTCTGGCCCTGGAAAATTCGTTCTTCACTGGAGAGGGCTGTCTTTCTTACGCACGACCCAGCACCCCAGCACCACACCCCCAACCCTGCCCTGCTATATGCTAGGATCCCGCACTGCCTGCCCCATTCTTCCTTCTGTCCCCGGATCATTGGGCTAACAGGCGGCCCTGTTTAGGTGCTGAGGAGTTACATCTGGACGGGTGAGCGTGTGCTATCCAGGGGCGATTGTCCAGGAAGAGAGCACAAACCCCACTCCCTCAGCTCCTTCTGCATGGCTGTCTTTCTTACACACGACCTCCCACCTCCCCAAGCCTGCGTTTTCTACAAGGTCCTTTGCTCAGGAACAGTTTTCTGCTCCTACACTAAGGCTTCCAACCCAGAGCGGTGAGTGCCTGCCTACATGTCAGGCCTCAAGGACCACTGAATAGGAGCACGCACATCTTCAACTTGTGAGGCAGGGAGTCCTGTGTTCTACTCGTCCCTGCCCTGCCCCCCAAGTTCCTCCTTTTTGTCCACGGGTCATTGGACTACCAGTCGTCCATGTTTGGGTGCTGAAAAGTTCCAGCTCGACCGGATGGTCCCTGCTTCTACACTGAAGAGATACACCCAGAGACTCAGTCACAGCAAAGACTGGACCAAGACACCAGGCCTCTCCTGGCTCCATTTGAAGGAGGAGATGGAAAGGCGCCAATGCAAGACTTCCTCCAACAACCTGAAAGGCAACATGACATCACCAGAATCCAGGGATCCCGAAATAAGAAAAATTGTACACCCTACTCCAGAAGAATTAGAAGAAATCGACTCAAAAGGGAATTTTATGAAAATAATAGAAGACCTTAAACAGGAGGTGAAAAACTGCCAAAAACAATTAGAGCTTACAATCAAAAAGGTAGAGGAAATGAATAAATCACTCAAAGATACCCAAGAAAACCAAGAGAAACAAGAAAAAGCAATCAAACAGGTAAGGGAAGCGGTTCAAGACCTAAGAATGAAATAGAAGTAATGAAGAAAACACAAACCGAGGGAAGGTTGGAGATGAAAAATCTGGATAAATGAACAGGAACTACAGAGACAAGTACTACCAACAGAATACAAGAGATAGAAGAAAGAATCTCAGACACTGAAGATACCATAGAGAAAATAAACACACTGATTAAAAAAAAACAGCAAAACCAACAAATTCTCATCACAAAACATTCAGGAAATCTGGGACACAATAAAAAGACCAAACCTAAGAATAATTGGGATAGAAGAAGGAGAAGAAGTACAGTTCAACGGTCCAGAAAATATATTTAATAAAATTGTAGAAGAAAAGTTTCCCAACCTAAAGGAAGTTATTCCTTTGAAGGTTCAAGAAGCATACAGAACACCGAATAGACTTGACCAAAAAAAAATCTCCTTGCAATATAATAATCAAAACACAAAACATACAGAATAAAGAAAGAATATTAAGAGCTGCAATGGAAAAAGGTAAAGTTACTTACAAAGGTTAACCTATCAGACTTACACCTGACTTTTCTATGGAAACCATGAAAGCCAGAAGGTCCTGGATGGATGTTCTCCAGAAACTAAGAGATCACGGATGCAAGCCCAGACTACTATACCCAGCCAGCTTTCGTTCACTATAAATGAAGAAAAAAAAATTTCCAGGATAAAAACAAATTTAAACAATACGTAGCCACAAATCCAGCCATACAGAAAGTAATACAAGGAAAATCACAAACCAAGGAGTCTGACAATGACCACAATAACTCAAACATCTAGAGACCCTTCACCAGCACAACTCAAAGAAGGGATGCACACGAACTCTACTACTAAAAAAGTGACCGGAGTTAACAACCCCTGGTCATTAATATCACTTAATGTCAATGGGCTCAACACACCTATAAAAAGGCACAGGCTAAGAGATTGGATAAGAAAACAGGACCCAACATTCTGCTGTTTACAAGAAACACACCTCAACCACAAAGACAGGCACCTACTCAGAGTAAAGGGATGGGAAAAGGTTTATCAAGCAAATGGACCTAAGAAACCATCAGGTGTGGCCATACTAATTTCTAACACAGTTGACTTCAAACTTAAATCAATCAGAAAAGATGGAGAGGGACATTTTATACTCATAACAAGAACAATTCAGCAGGAAGAAGTCTCAATCCTGAATATCTATGCCCCTAATATAAAAGCACCCACGTACGTAAAAGAAAAATTACTAAAACTCAAGGCTGCCATCAAACCACACGCACTAATAGTTGGAGATTTCAACAATTCTCTCTCACCAATGGACAGGTCAATCAGACAAAAACCTAACAGAGAAAAAAGAGAATTAATGGAGGCAATGAATCAAATGGACTTAACAAACATCTATATAATATTCCACCCAAATAGGAAATAATATACCTTCGTTTCTGCAGTGCATGGAACCTTCTCGAAAATTGACCACATACTCGGTAACAAAGCAAACTTCCCCAGGTTAAAAAAAAAATATATATATCCGTAACCTCCTGTGTCTTATCAGATCACCATAGATTAAAGATAGAATTCAACAACAATGCTACCCCCAGAAAGCCTACAAACTCATGGAAACTGAACAGTCAACTACTGAACCACACCTGGATCAAGGAAGAAATAAAGAAAGAAATTAAAGTCTTCCTTGAATTCAATGAAAATAAAGAAACAACCTACTCAAACTAATGGGACACTATGAAAGCAGTGCTAAAAGGAAAATTCATAGCACTAAGTGCCCACTTAAAGAAAACAGAGAAAGCACACATTGGAGACTTAACAGCCCACCTGAATGCTCTAGAAAAAAAAAAAGCAGACTCTCCTAGGAGGAGTAGTAGACTGGAAATAATCAAACTCTGGGTGGAAATCAACAAAATAGAAACACAGAAAATAATCCAAAGAATCAATGAAACAAAAAGTTGCTTCCTGGAGAAAATCAACAAGATTAATAAACCCCTATCCAAACTAATAAAACGCCAGAGAGAAAATATGCAAATTAATAAGATCAGAAATGAAAAGGGGGACATAACCACAGACACAGAGGAAATTCAAAGAATCATTAGATCTTACTACAAAAACCTTTATGCCACAAAACTGGAAAATGTAAAAGAAATGGACATATTTTTAGATAAATACCATATACCAAAGTTAAACCAGGACCAGGTGAACAACCTAAATAGACCTGTTAGTCGCGAAGAATTAGAAGCTGTTATCAAAAACCACCCTACCAAAAAAAGTCCAGGACCTGATTGTTTCAATGCGGAATTCTACAAGAACTTCCAAGAACACCTAATACCTATACTCCTTAATGTATTTCACAATATAGAAACAGAAGAGTCATTGCCAAATTCCTTTTATGAAGCTACAGTCACTCTGATACCAAAACCACACAAAGACTCCACCAAGAAAGAGAATTACAGGCCAATCTCACTCATGAACATCGACGCAAAAATCCTCAAAAAATACTGGCTAACCATATCCAAGAACACATTAGAAAAATTATCCATTATGATCAAGTAGGCTTTATCCCAGAGATGCAGGGCTGGTTCGACATAAGAAAATCTATTAATGTAATCCACCATATAAATAAACTGAAAGAAAAAAAAACATATGATCATTTCATTAGATGCTGAAAAAGCTTTTGACAAAATTCAACATCCCTTTATGATAAAAGTCTTGTAGAGATTAGGGATACAGGGTCATACCTAAATATGATGAAAGCTATTTATAGCAAGCCGACAGCTAACATTAAATTAAACGGAGAGAAATTCAAAGCCATCCCACTAAAATCAGGAAAACGACAAGGCTGTCCACTCTCTCCATACCTCTTCAATATAGTGCTTGAAGTTTTAGCAATAGCAATAAGACAACATAAGGCAATCAAGGTGATTCGAATTGGAAAGGAAGAAGTTAAACTTTCAATATTTGCCGATGATATGATAGTGTACATAAGTGACCCTAATAACTCCACCAAAGAACTCCTACAGCTGATAAACACCTTTAGTAATGTGGCAGGATTCAAGATCAAATCGAAAAAATCAGTCGCACTCTTATACACAAAGGATATGGAAGCAGAGAGGGAAATCAGAGAAGCATCACCTTTCACGATAGCCACAAACAGCATAAAATATCATGGGGTAACTCTAACCAAGAAAGTGAAAGATCTATTTGACAAGAACTTTAAAGCATTGAAGAAAGAAACTGAAGAGGATACCAGAAAATGGAAGGATCTCCCTTGCTCTTGGATTGGGAGGATCAACATAGTAAAAATGGCAATTCTACCAAAGACAATTTATAGATTCAATGCAATCCCCATCAAGGCCCCATCAAAATTCTTCACAGATCTTGAGAGGACAATAATCAATTTTATATGGAAAAACAAAAAACTCAGGATACCCAAAACAATCTTTTTTATATAATTTTTTTATTAAAAAAAAATTTCTGCCTCCTCCCCGCCTCCCATTTCCCTCCCTGTCTCCCTTCACCCCCCTCCTCCCAATCTCCTCCCCCTCCCCTCACTCCATTCCCCCTCCCTCTCCAGTCTGAAGAGCAGTCAGGGTTCCCTGCCCTGTAAAAAGTCCAAAGTCCTCCCCCCTCCATCCTGGTGTAGGAAGGTGAAAGTTCAAACTGGCTAGGCTCCCAAAAGCCAGAACATGAAGTAAGATCAAAACCCAGTGCCATAGTCCTTGGCTTCTCGGCAGCCCTCATTGTCTGCCATATTCAGAGAGTCCGGTTTTATGTGCTTTTTCAGGCACAGTCCAGCTGGCCTTGGTGAGCTCCCAATAGATCAGCCCCACTGTCTTCGTGGGTGGGTGCACCCCTCGTGGTCCTGACTTCTTTGCTCATATTCTTCCTCCTTCTGCTCCTCATTGGGACATTGGGAGCTCAGTTTGGTGCTCCAGTGTGGGTCTCTGTCTCTATCTCCATCCATCGCCAGATTAAGGTTCTATGGTGATATGCAAGATATTCATCAGTATGGCTATAGGATAGGGTCATTTCAGGTTCCCTATCCTCAGCTGCCCCGGGAACTAACTTGGGACATCGCCCTGGGTACCTGGGAGCCCCTCTAGGTCCAACTCTCTTGCCAACCCTAAGATGGCTCCCTTATTTAAGATATGTGCTTCCCTGCTCTCCTATCCAACCTTCCTTTATCCCAATCTTCCTGTTTCCCCAAGTTCCCCCCAACCTCCCCTTCTCACTTTTCTCTCCTCATCTCCCCTTACCCCCTCCCACCCCACCCCCAAGATCCCAATTTTTGCCTGGCAGTCTTGTCTACTTCCCATAATCAGGAGAATAGCTATATGTGTTTCTTTGGGATCACCTTCTTAATTAGCTTCTTAAGGATATCAAATTATAGACTCACTGACCTTTATTTATCTCTAGAAACCAATTATGAGTGAGTACATTCCATGTTCATCTTTTTTGGGTCTGGGTTACCTCACTCAGGATAGTGTTTTCTATTTCCATCCATTTGCATGCAAAATTCGAGAAGTCATTGTTTTTTACCGCTGAGTAGTATTCTAATGTGTATATATTCCACACTTTCTTCATCCATTCTTCCATTGAAGGACATCTAGGTTGTTTCCAGGTTCTGGCTATTACAAATAATGATGCTATGAACATAGTTGGACAAATGAACAAAAAACCCAGGATAGCCAAAACAATCTTATACAATAAAGGAACTTCGGGAGGCATTACCATCCCTGACATCAAACTCTATTACAGAGCTACAGTAATGAAAACAGTGTGGTATTGGCATAAAAAAAGAGAAGCTGACCAATGGAATCATATAGAAGACCCAGATTTTAACCCACAAACCTATTAACACCTCATTTTCGATAAAGGAGCTAAAAGCATACAATGGAAGAAAGAAAGCATCTTTAACAAATGGTGCTGGCACAACTGGATGTCAACCTCTACAAGAATGAAAATAGACCCATATCTATCACCATGCACAAAACTCAAGTTCAAATGGATCAAAGACCTCAATATCAATCAGAACACACTGAACCTGAAAGAAGAGAAAGTGGGAAGTACTCTACAACAGATGGGCACAGGCGATCGCTTCCTATGTAAAACCCCAGCAGCACAGACATTAATGGCAACATTGAATAAATAGGACCTACTGAACCTGAGAAGCTTCTGCAAAGAAAGGACACTGTCACTAAGACCAAAAGGCAACCCACTGACTGGGAGAAGATCTTCAACCACGCAACAGGCAAAGGTCTGATCCCCAAAATATATAAAGAACTCAAAAAACTAGTCTTTAAAATGCTAATTAACCCAATTAAAAAATGGGACACTGATCTGAACAGAGAATTCTCAGCAGAAGAAATTCAAATGGCCAAAAGACACTTAAGGTTATGCTCAAACTCCTTAGCGATCAGGGAAATGCAAATCGAAACAACTTTGAGATATCATCTTACACCTGTCAGAACGGCTAAAATCAAAAACACCAATGATAGCCTTTGCTGGAGAGGTTGTGGAAAAAGGAGTACCCTCATCCATTGCTGGTGGGAATGCAAACTTGTGCAACCACTTTGGAAAGCAGTGTGGCGGTTTCTCAGGAAATTCGGGATCAACCTACCCCTTGACCCCGCAATGCCACACTTGGGAATATACCCAAGAGAAGCCTTATCATACAAAAAAATATATGCTCTACTATGTTCATAGCAGCATTGTTTGTAATAGCAGAACCTGGAAACAACCTAGATGTCCTTCAATGGAAGAATGGATGAAGAAAGTGTGAAATATATACACATTAGAATACTACTCAGCGGTAAAAAACAATGACTTCTCGAATTTTGCATGCAAATGGATGGAAATAGAAAACACTATCCTGAGTGAGGTAACCCAGACCCAAAAAGATGAACATGGAATGTACTCACTCATAATTGGTTTCTAGAGATAAATAAAGGTCAGTGAGTCTATAATTTGATATCCTTAAGAAGCTAAATAAGAAGGTGATCCCAAAGAAACACATATAGCTATCCTCCTGATTATGGGAAGTAGACAAGACTGCCAGGCAAAAATTGGGATCTTGGGGGTGGGGTGGGAGGGGGGTAAGGGGAGATGAGGAGAGAAAAGTGAGAAGGGGAGGTTGGGGGGAACTTGGGGAAACAGGAAGATTGGGATAAAGGAAGGTTGGATAGGAGAGCAGGGAAGCACATATCTTAAATAAGGGAGCCATCTTAGGGTTGGCAAGAGAGTTGGACCTAGA
The DNA here is from genome assembly GCA_963919705.1 of Alexandromys oeconomus. Taxonomy (NCBI): domain Eukaryota; kingdom Metazoa; phylum Chordata; class Mammalia; order Rodentia; family Cricetidae; genus Alexandromys; species Alexandromys oeconomus. The sequence continues at coordinate 6,385,915 of CAWTZB010000260.1, read as the reverse complement.
GGGGCTCCCAGGTACCCAGGGCGATGTCCCAAGTTAGTTCCCGGGGCAGCTGAGGATAGGGAACCTGAAATGACCCTATCCTATAGCCATACTGATGAATATCTTGCATATCACCATAGAACCTTAATCTGGCGATGGATGGAGATAGAGACAGAGACCCACACTGGAGCACCAGACTGAGCTCCCAATGTCCCAATGAGGAGCAGAAGGAGGGAGAATATGAGCAAAGAAGTCAGGACCACGAGGGGTGCACCCACCCACGGAGACAGTGGGGCTGATCTATTGGGAGCTCACCAAGGCCAGCTGGACTGTGCCTGAAAAAGCATGGGATAAAACCGGACTCTCTGAATATGGCAGACAATGAGGGCTGCCGAGAAGCCAAGGACAATGGCACTGGGTTTTGATCTTACTTCATGTTTTGGCATTGTGGGAGCCTAGCCAGTTTGGATGTTCACCTTCCTACACCAGGATGGAGGGGAGAGGACTTTGGACTTTCCACAGCGCAGGGAACCCTGACTGCTTTTCAGACTGGAGAGGGAGGGGAAGAGGAGTTGGGGGAGGGGGATAAGAGTGAGAGGAGGGGGAGGGAAAAGGGAGATGGGGAGGGACATGGGAGGCGGGGAGGAGGCAAAAATTTTTTTTCAATAAAAAAAAAGAATGAAACCAGGAAGTTGATAGAGTCTTTATCACATAAATGGACAAAACACTTCCTTTAAAATATTAGGTATTGTAGTTAATTTTTTTTTCTTATTTTGAGTTCTGCCACCCAGATCCCAAATTAATAGAGTCTTATTCTTATTTTGCGAATGTTGGCGTAATTTTTGCTTCATTCTCTTCATCTTTTCTAACATAAATTATTCTGATTAACTTTACATTTTGCCTCGAGGCTTTTTACCTTTCTTTATTCTATAACTTTTTCTTTTCTTCCTACTTCAGGTCTTACTATGTGGGTGTGTGGTTGGCCCATTTGCATTTTCCTCTCTTCCTTTTTTCACTCTTCACTCTCCTTCCTGTCTTCGTCTAATGATTCTCTCTCTCTCTTTTTTTTTTTTAACAGAGATTTTGACTTCTCTTTCTTAACTAGAAAATGTCCGTTTAGATCTTAATTAGACCAATCAGGCAATTTAGTCAGGGAAAGTAACACAACTTTACAAATTTAACCACATGCAACATAAAAAATGCAGTACATCTCTGCAACACTGAACAAATAATCCAAAGCATAAATGAATTTAACACAACTCAAATGAATAGTCCATAATAAGGGGTCATCAAGTATATCTGTAATTTGAAATAGTAAAACAACTGTTTTTGTATGATATACAATCGACTGTCCTCTATTGATGTTGAATCTTCCATTACAGATCTAACAAGTTTAATGAAAAAGGAGCATTAACCTGAGTGCCTGTACAGATGGAACAAGAAATAGGTTTCAAATACATCTTTATTGTCTGTTCATCCATTTCTGGGCCTCTAGGTTTCAGCTCTATATAGGTGCTATAAAGAGAAGTGATCTGGTATCTTGGCAGTAAAAAATCCTTAGGTGTCTGCCTAGAGGTGATATAGTTAGTTCACATGACAAATGTCTTTACAGCTTTTGGGGGAAATTCAGGATGAAATTTTATAGAGACAGCAAAAATTAGCACTCTCTCCAAATATATATATATATATATATATATTTCCTTTCTATAATTGATTGGCAAGATTTGGTGTCATTTGTTTCCCTATTAAATATCATTCTTACGGGAATAAAATCAATCTCACAGCAATTTCCAATTTGCAATTCTTTAATAGAACAATATGCTGAAAGCTTTAAAAGTATTTATTAGTTACTTGTTTAAAATACTTATTAACCAAATATTTAAACACATTTTATGTGTTTCCATCAGATGATAAATCTATGAAGTTCCTCCCAGCACTACTCCTCTCTATCTATAGAATGAACTGATTCTTGGTCTGTAAAACTTAAAAAAGAACTCTGTTAGTTGTTCTAACAAATCAGGGAAACACTTTTACATTTTTATATTTAGTTTCAACAAATACCACACTTGAGATGCTCTGTCTATATTTAGAGTACGTGATCAATTAACAAAACTTCTCAGGATTATTTGTTGGAACATTGTGTACTGCTGTATGATCCTTATGAGGGTCATAACAGCAAGGAAAAAGAGTTAGGAAGATTATAGTGACTTAAGTTATAATTAGAACCTTCATGATAATAGTTTGCTCCTTTAATATGAAAGATCAGTAAAATTCTGACAGGCTGTGGAACTTGGAACAGCATTATATTCGGGTCACCTCCTCTGACTTCTGTCAATGGGATGCCTCTGCCATTGCCATAACACCACATATATAAGCTCTAGGTAATGTAAAATGTCTGCTATGATATTTTTTTTCTCTACTGACTGCACTTCCATCACATACCCTGATGTTTATGAGTTGGTCCTTCCAACAAGACAAATGACTGTATGGTAAAATAGGCAAATATAATGGGGGTTCTCTGTAGGAGGTAGACAGCAACACTCACAGGAAATTTCCTATCTTCACACTGCTCTATCTCCCAAAGCATGAAAATTGCTATTCTTGTCCATATACAGCTATGTATAGTCATGGAGAGATGAGTCTATTTACTGATGTGTCATTAAAGATTCATGATCAGTATTATCAATGGAACTTTTGCAGGTGTATGTCAGAGGCTTCAGAGAAAATGTAGAAAATCAGAGGCACTAATAAATCTTCTAGAAAAGTAACAGTCTTATTTATCTATGTTTGAAGGAATGTCTTTGTGTATAGAGATTTTCCTAATTCCAGCAGCAAAAAAAAAATAAAAATAATGGCATTTTTGTTATTGATGTTGACACACTTCTAGACATTCACCTGAAATTTCTAGCAACTGCTGAGATCCATATTATCTGTGGTGACAGTGGTTTCTCAAGCAATGAATATTTGAGACTTTAAAGTATTTTTATTAAACATTCAAAGAAACTGTGGATATCCCTTATCTGAAAGCAAAGATTTAGGTATGTCCTCATGAAAGAAAATTGTGTCCTGAGCTACCAAGAATCTGTTTCACACATGAATGTTGAAAAAAAAAAGTATGGCAAGACGTACTCCTTTCAGTCTGTACTCCTTGGATAGCATAAAATATCACTTATTGTACTGGGAACATAGCTCAGTTGGTAAAGTTTTTCTTTGCATGCTTGAAGAACTGTGTTCTTTCCCACAATGGCATGACAAGTGAGATATTGGAACTGGAGAAGCTTAGGATTGAGTAGTGATTTGTCTGAATGAAACTGGGTAAAACCAATAGAGAATAAGGACGAAATTTTCTTTTAAAAAAAAAAAGAAAATTTACTTAACACAAATTTATAGTTTTATGTAGAAATATAAGTTTTTAGTCTTACATTATTAAGCTTAAAATTGCAGCCCTTTTCTTGTCTTTTCATAAATAATTAAATAATTTCTTGTAAGATCAGAAAAGCTATACGACTTGACACAGGTTGTATAATGCTTAGTGAATAATAAATGTTTGCATTGAATTGAAGTAACAAACTGAGGCTAGGACCATAGATCACTGATACAGTATTTCTGCCCTAAAGGCCTAAGATTGATTGTCAAAAATAGAAGTGCTACTATATAAAAATAAACAGTATTAGAAATTAGTATGTGATCAATGATTAAAAAAACACATTATATAGACCCATGTTAAGCATTTAGGTCCTCCAGGACTGACCTTTCCCATCTACTATATATAACTGCTGCTCCCCATCACAAAGGTACTCCCAGCTCTTCTGTGACATTCCTAAAATTCCAAGTGGGCCTATGCCTTTATGCCATATCCTTCTGCTCTTGGGTTCCTCAATGACTTGCCATTTTTTCTCTCCAACAGCATGTTATGCTCTCCATCACAGTAAAGATTTAACTGGATCTTTAAGAAACTTGCCTGAACTGCAGCACCACGCAGTTCATATATTTCTTCTGTCAAAATACACTCTCTTCCTTTTATCTTCCTCTCCACACCACCATGCTGTTTAGTTCTTCCAACAGCTGTCATCACCATGGTCTTGCTTCTCTGAACTGCTTGGTAGAATGAAGCACAATTAATAAAATGAAAAAATAAATTAATAAATAAAGCATGGTTAATAAAATTTCAGAAAGAGAAATTGAAGATCTACTTGAAGGTCGGAAAAGAAAAAGAATGAACCACTGACTCTTACGTTGACCTAAGTCCAAAATGGTGATCCTGCCTTCAGGACTCTCAGAATGAGAATATATATCAAAAGTTGTTTCCTCCCATTTTATAAGTCTCTTTAGAGATGGGATTAAAAGCATTCACCATCATGATTAAAGCATGTACTACCTGGTTTCTATGATAACTAGTGTGAATACTGGGATTAAAAGTACATGTCATTGTGGTTATGGGGATTTATAGTGTGTATTATTATTACCTTGTGTGTAAGGCTTACTAGTAAGGCTATTTTACTTTCATATCTTCAGCCAGGCTTTATTTATTGAAATACAATTGAAATTGTTCTTGCTTAGCAAATACGTTTCTTCCTCAAAGTTCATTCTTCCAAGAGTGGCCAGACTGGCTATGTTTTTTTTTTTTTTTTTTTTCAGAATTGTTCCTCCCATGCTTTCTTTAGCAGGATAGTATAACTTCCTTTTCTCCTAGGTCCCAGAGCTATCTATAATCTGGTTCTTTGCCAGATAAACAGTGTCAGTAATATGATCATGTCAGAAAGTAGTTCTGAAATGCATTCAGAGATTGATTGGTTATACCAGCAAAAGTTATTCTGCTTAAATGGTACCAAAGTAAAAGGATAAACAGCAACCCAGCGACAAACTATTTTGACCTCCAATGATTTCTGCCTGAAAGTCACTAATATATTTTTTAATTGTATTCTGAGAACATATACTGTCAGATAAAAATTCTAACATTCACATGAATAAAGTCATTGATTTTATTTGTAGTTGAAGACTATTGCAGAGATTCATATTAGGTAAACATGCAGAGAAAGGTGATGCTGTGATTACCATTTAGAGTTGATAAATCTTCAATACAAATCATACACTAAAGTCTCAGGGAAATCCCTGAAGAAGACACAGAACTATTGTAAAATTAAGAGAACCAGGATGTAATTATGAGAAACTGTTTTCAAGATGGAGCAGGAATGCTGAACCCATGAAATCTTGACAATATTGAAGCCTAAATTAGATACCAATCCATAGGAGGAAACCTCTCTGTTCCTCACCCCTAAATGAAGAGCTACACAGTTAATGAATAGCTTTTGAGAGAAGAAGAATCAGGTTTCTTCAGGGACAAGCTCCCCGATGGAAAATGATGGTATGCACTGGCAATGCTGAAGCATGCACGGGTAGCTCATATATGGCGGTTCTGTTGAAATTGTTCATATTGGGTTTCATTGCCTAAGTTGATCAGTACAGCTGACTCTTCCTCGAGGACCAGATCTCATCACAGATGCTGGTGAGCCACCAAGTGGTTGCTGCGAATTGAACTCAGAAAATTTGGAAGAGCAGGAAGAGCAGGCACTCAATTAGACTGCTTTACACATATGTACATATAAGTAGCTATAACTGAGGTCAATATGATAGACATAGGCAAGCACACATAAAAAAATTAAGGCAGAGATAGAGGGAGGAGAGAATGGTAAATGTTAACTAAAATTTAAAATTCATGAGTTTTATATAGAATGAGAGCTGAATATGGGAATTTGTTTAGAAGGATTAGCAAATTTTTATGAAGGTTGAATCCAGATTTGAAATTGAAGAAATGATTTTCAATGGTGCAGCTTAGTGCTAATTCTTAAAAATGTCTGGAATTTGATATCCAGTATTAAAAAACAGTGATAAGTATGTTCTATGTGCTATGATTTTTCTGTAAATAATTTCTAAAATTTCAACTCATCTGTTAATGTTTATTGCTAGTCTGGTATTGGCTGTATAGGATGTAGCACTCCTGTATATCAGGTCACTGATTTAAACTATTTAACAGTAATAAAGGAAACATAACTATGAGTTCCAAGAGGAATAGAGTATGCTAGACCCTCCACTATAGGGTGTTTATCAAATTTAGTTCCATCTAAGCAGTACTAACCCCTCCCTAGTACATGGCACTCTATACTGAGTAGGGGTGAGTCTCAGCATGAATATTTTTAAAATTTGCTCTATATAAGACAAGCGTGTCAGGATTTAGTTTTCCAATAGAATAATTGATTCTACATTGAGATAAACTTTCTTCATGATGACTGAGAGAGACTTTAACTGGATCATTTCTGTCATTGTAAAGTTCCTATGAGAGTGTACTAACTGAACTTCTCCATGTCAGATCTTGTGTCATTATAGGAGAGGGTACTAACTGCCATAGGAGATGGTCTCCTGGGACCTGTATGTAATTGAATGAGAGGAGTAAACTCTGACTAGTGTCAGGAAACACCACTGCTGGCCTTTCTGTCCCAGCACCTTAGGATGTTCATACTTAGTTTATTTTGATTTTACTTTTTGGTGCCTTATGTCAAAAAATATTTAGCAATACTATTGTTCATGTGGACTTTATGTCATTTGAAATTCACAAAATATGATATCTGAATGTGTTTCTCTTTTTTTTTAGTTTGACAGAACAGGATCTTCACTTGATTAATATCTCTACCATGTAGTGATTGTTTTAAAAAGTTTGTAGCCACTTTTATATTCTGTCAGCAATCCTGTGTAGGACAGTTAGACTGTCCTAAAAATCTTGTATTACTGTGATGTATCAGAGTATGCACAAAGCAAAATTCTGTGAAGGATGGAAGCTTTGGCTCTTCTTGAGAATGCTAGCTTATTCCTGCAAAATTCAGCCCTATGAATCCTGCGTGGGTCTACCCAGTTCAAATCTAACAATAACCCTCCATTCACACCACTCTTAGTGTTATTGCTGATGGTTACCCAGAATTTCTAGATAAGAGAACCTGTCATTAATTTCAGCCTTGACTTTGTAGTTTATATTTGAACAGGAGAGAGTTCATGATGGTATTGACACATTGTGTTGCACAGAAAGGTATCAGGCTGTAAAAGATAAGAAATTTCTGTTCAGTTTTTCTTGGTGCAGGAGAAATTTCCTGAGTATCATGTGATCTACTTGAAAATGCCTGGAAGATAAAGAAGGATAATGATGAACTGTAAGAATAAATTTTAGGAGGAAAATAAATGCAATGGCAGGAAAACAGACACTCTGATCTATATTCAACCTGAGGTGTTCATGTATGTGAGAGAAACTGAGATGCAAAAAAAATAGGCAATTCTAGTTGCAAGTTCTTGTTTACACAACAGTCTGGCTTTTATTTGAGACAATAAATAGATAATAATTGCATAGACATATAAATACATAAAATAAAACTGTTTATACCAGAGAATCCCAGTGTTTATTTTGTTGATTTCATTTTTTCTTTTTCTTTTTATTGTCTTAATCAAAATAGCCAGATTGTAGGCATGTTAACAATGGAAGTATTATTTCTGCTCTGAAAATTCAGCCATTATATTGCCAATGTATATGTCAATTCCCCTATTAAAAAATAAAACAAAATGTAAAAAACATACATAGTCGGAAATATTTGATTTCAGACTTGTCAAAATTATAACAGAGTCAAAAATTAATAAAAGTCCCATGTTGAACTTGTTGCTTCTGATAACAAAACAATTGTATGTGTATGTATATTTATATGTGTTTGTGTCACTAGTAAACTACACAATGACGCCCATTCAATTTCAATCAATGTCAGTCTAGTACTTGAGATAAAGACAATTCCATTTCAGGAAACAGGGTAATGAGCATGCAGGGCTCCTCATGACTTTAACTAGTCCTTTACATTCCCAGTTTGGAATCTTACACCTCTGGCCCAATATCTTCTGAGCAAGGGTCCAAAATGTTGTAAAAATAGGAGACTCCACATGTGAACACTCCACAACATGACATCTAGGTACATCTTTAACTATAAAACAATAAGAAATTGGATTAATGCATTCCAAAGGAATTCAGGATTAGAATTAAATACTAATAAATATATAAAAGTATATTTATGAGGAAAGGTAAAATGATTTCCCATAAATCTAAGGAGAAAACTTACAACAAAGTATATGGTATACAGGTACATCAAACTGAATTTTGAAAGGGGTTTTAGTTTGCCCTGATATTTTCAACTTGTATTTTACTAGAGGAATTCATATTATAGTATATTCTCATTTACTCCAAACACAGTTCTAAACTTTTAGCTTTAAAGGATATATTGATGATATAATATGATGTCAAAGTTATCTATGCCAGTTTGCTATTTTTTTTTGTTTCTCTAAAGTAGAAGCATGTCTAAGATATTAACTGATAAAGATCTTGTCAAGGTATATGGGACATTCACAATCAGCACATCTTCATTCTCTGATGTTCTTTTGAAATGTTGAGAAACACCATACAGGAATGTGAAGAAATGGCTGAAAATAGACACTCTGAATGATTGTTTCTGTTACTGTATCCAGGCTAATCCTCAAAGTTATCTCAACTTCCTGGACCTCCAGGTTTTTGACAGACTCGCCATGTAGTTGCATCACTCTCTTGCACAGTAAGAGATTACAGAGTCCACAGATGTCAGGTTGCTAAGCTCCGTGTATGCTTTTCTGGAGGATTTGCCTACAATAAGGGTGGCTTTGCCTTGGAACTTCTCTTCATAAAGAATACTGCCGTTTCCAAGATGAACTCCTCCAATTCACTTCAAGCTCTGCCCCGTTCACTAATTCACACAGTGCATATAGTAGCGAAAGTATTGTCAGAAGTCTTGCAGGGCAAATTCCCAGAGGTCCCAGGCCTCACAAGCTCAGCCCAAGATCAGTGCAGACAGACCTGGGAGTAGAAACCTGTGGAGATAAAGGCAGACTGGAGCCACTTTTAACTGAGTGTGTGGACCCTCTTCAAGTCTGGAACTAGGAAACCACTTACCTGTAGCTGTTGACATGAGAGAGAAGATAATCCAACTTCAGACTATGGTGAAGGCATGTGTACTCAGTGACTCTGGGGAGGACACTGATCAAAACTTGTTGTGGGATGTGGACATCCCTGTATTTACCATCATAGACCTACATGTTTCATATATCCATGAGGCAGGGATATTATTTTTTACATAAGTATCTAGTCCAGATGGGGAAGAAGCAGGTAGATGAGACTTGTATCAGGCAACAGAATGCTGAGTTCCAAATCCTCACCCTGACTGGAGACCTGTGCAGACCCTGTGGAAATAACACCAAGGCCTAATCTTTATATAAAATAAAATCACAACCTGATATATTTGGTCTTGTTGGTGACAAAACTGCTTTACAGGTATTGGTAGTGATGAGAATAAAGTTATTGGAAATTCCCCAAACCCCTAAATTAGGAGAATTTCTAATCGTTTTTCATGTATAAGAATTAATATTTGCTTTTTAGAAGGTTTTAGCTATTAGTATCTGGTGACTTTTTTTTCTTTTAGTCTATTTGTTTGTTTTCCATAGAGAGAAAGAAAGATTGTGGAGTTTAGTAATAGAAACAAGGTAATGTTCTAAGAGGAGTTATGCATGGAATTTTTCATAATATATTTTTTGAAAAAACTTGTAAATATTCAAAAAATAAATAAATCTTAATAAAAAAAATGAGAAAACATCATTGCAATATTTAACAACGAATTTTTACTGGCTTTAAATTTGAGACATCACTTATCAATTGTAGCATGTGTTGTTCAGCTAATAGACTTTTTTTTTTCCTGCTAAGTTACGGTTTATCTCTTTGTATTTATTTATTTATTTATTTATTTATTTATTTATTTATTTATTAAAGGTTTCTGTCTCTTCCCCACTGCCGCCTCCCCTTTCCCTCCCCCTCCCCCAATCAAGTGTCCCTCCCTCGTCAGCCCAAAGAGCAATCAGGGTTCCCTGCCCTGTGGGAAGTCTAAGGGCCACCCACCTCCATCCAGGTCTAGTAAGGTGAGCATCCACGAAACTGCCTAGGTCCCAATCTCAAAGTCCAGGTCCAAATCAGAAGCAGAAGGAGAGAGAGCACAAGCAAGGAACTCAGGACCACGAGGGGTGCAACCATACACTGAGACAAGGGGGATGTTCTATCGGGAACTCACCAAGGCCAGCTGGCCTGGGTCTGAAAAAGCCCGGGTTAAAACCGGTCGCGCTGAACATAGTGGACAATGAGGACTACTGAGACCTCAAGAACAATGGCAATGGGTTTTTGATCCTACTGTACCTATTGGTTTCGTGGGAGCCTCAGCTAATAGACTTTAAAAAGTGAGTTCACAGTCTATGAAATTTCCCCATTCCTCATTCCTGTCTTGTTGATTGTTGGCTCCATTGTGCCCTCTGCTGGTCTTAAGCACCCTGCAAGTTGGCATGTCACTGAACTTACCAATACACTTTTAATACTCTTATTATTTTATACACTTATCATTCTAAAAAGAGTGTAAAAATTCAGATTGTTAGCAATAAACTTATCATAACTTCAGTCTATCTGTGGCTGCTTCATACTGAGCTGGTTGAAATTCATTACTCACTGACCATACTCAGGAAACCCTGGCTTGGTAAATAAGTACTGGAGGTTTCAAGGATTGTATCAAATGTAGTAATCTCATTGTTGAAGAATTATTTTCCCAAATACTAGCTGAAAAAAATCTCATTTTACATTCATTAAACATGGGTCATACATTTATCTCCTCTCTTCAATATACCTGGAAAATAACAGGAAGTAATTCCATGGACTCCTGGAATCCAGAGTCTGCCCAACATTCAGCTTCACTGTGGTCATCATAGATCACTGTCACCATTGTGGACTGCTCTTTTTCCTGTCATTAGGGAATAGACTGTAGATTCCTTGGTTTTCACCTTACACTGTGTTGTTCATTGAGCTGAGTTTGTCTTCATCTCAGTAATTCCATATTCTATAGCCTCCTTGTTCTCAAAAATTTCTTAATATAAATCTGAGATCACTATAATACTTTCCAGAGAAGGTTTAGGCCTGGACCAGGAGAGTCTCTTCCTTTTCCAAATTTCTAAAACATATTCTCCTTAACACTGGACCAACACCAAACTTCACTTCTCTGCTAATGCTAATCTAACTCAGACATAAAACATTCAAGCTTTCCTATATTCAGCAGCAATAAAGAGTTCCACTTCAGCAACCATGAAGGAAATGTTTACAAAAAAACACTAGCAAAAATCAAGAAACTGCAATAAGGAACTCTGTTGCCATATCACCTGACATGTGCACATTGGCCACTCAGACTTTTCAACAAGGTGGTGATACAAGACAAACCTCAAGTGGAATCACTAAATTTGAAATTGGGTTGTAAAGTAATCTTTAGAAGGGTGATAATTTTAAATATGCATTGTGTAAAAAGGTTAATTACATCTACCTTGTTAGAAAACACACTGGAATCTGGAAAGAATAGAAAACTTATCTTCCCAATTATCTGTAATGATAACACTCGTTCATGGAAAATCTGTATTTTACTCAACATGAGAGGAAATAAATAGAATGATTTTCAAAATATTTAAATTTCCCAGTAGTTTCCAACTAAAACTATCATGACCAAGTCTTAAAATTATAGACATTGTGGAAAATCATGAAAAGACATTTTTATGTTCATTTCATCTGATAACAAGTGACAAATGGTTATCTTAGATGTTCCATTTGGAAATAATAATATACATGTTGGCCATTAAGCAAACAATAATTGTCATAGAATATAACAAAGCAAATGTACTCTAGAAGATTTTTTGAACAGGAAGGGAAAAACACGTATTCTAAAATGTAAACAGACATGTGCTTGTTTACAAAGAATCACATGATAGAAATTCAAAACTGTCTATAACATCAGTGGCACCTGTTCCTTCTGAGTAGCTTCAGTAGTTCTTAAAGGTCTCTGCTGTTTCTGAGCTCCTGCCTATGAAGGTTTGTGTCTGTGTTCACACTGAAATCTTCTCCCATGTTCCTAGCACAGTAAGACATGGCACATGGTTCAGATTTAAGAAAACTTAGCTGTAGGGGTTATCCTTACTGAGAATGATGCTGGAGTTGAAGTCCCAATTACAAATTGTGTCTCCAAAAGTCCATAGTATGGTACCAGCATATCTAACAGTTCCCTTATAGAAATTTTATGTGCTTCTGTACAAAATCAATGGGCTGTAAGAAATAATCTATAAACACAGGGAAAGGGAAATAAAATATTTGAAATTTCTAATTCACTTACGTTGTGCAGTTTATACATATTGTTCTATGGGTACATTTACTACTTAGTTGTCAATGTCTTGAGAAGATATACATCTATTATATTAATATTCCTCAGTTCCTAACAGTATTTGCTTCATCTTTTATTGAAGATCAGAGGAAATTTTCATAAAAGCAAAACTGATATGTGTTTTCCCTTCCCCAGTATCTTACCCCTGTTCTCTGCTTACTTCTATTCACATGGCACTTCTCTGAGACCAGGGTTTACACATTCCCCGTATATGTGCTGACTTAGCAAATGTCTGCTGGAGACCTTCTCCTCAGATTTCCCATTTATGGTAGGTACTAACTCTACTTTTTCACAGAGGTTTCATGATAAAGTCATAATATGTTATATACAGTTGGGTACCTCACATTGAATATTTATTAACACTTGGCTTATGACCAATACTACTATCAGTTTTACCAGTGTGACAATGCTTTAAATAGAGAGAGTTTGTGCAAAATCCACAGAGAATGGAAATATTTTCTTGTCACTAGAAACAATGGAGAACATAAATTTAGAAACCTAATTGGAAATGGCTGAAAATATCAAAAATCACAACAATGTGAAACAATGGGATGAAGCTGCTTATGGGAAGGCTTGGTAAGAGAAGATGGAGTTGTTGCAGAGTCTAGTTGGAGGTGTGCTCGCTCACTGGCTTTAATTTTTCAGATTCTGGATGTTAGAAGACAAATTGAAAGCAATGTGTTCAGCTTTACAACCTAAAATAATGTTAAACAAAAGCATATTAAAGCTGAACTTTTACAGAATATGGATTCTATACAATCACAATCATAATGGCAGTCATTAAGAAAACTAAGGATTCATTACATATGATGTCTGAATATATGGGTCTGGGTTTCCTGCTAAGGATGATCTTTAAGAGTTCTCTCTATTTGTCTGCAAATTTCATGGTTTCTTCTTCTTCTTTTTTTTTTTTTCATCTGAGTAATACCCCACTGTATAAATATACCATATTTTCTCTATCCATTCTTTGGTTGAGGGATCTCTAGTTTGTTTCTCATTTCTGCCTATCTGGTTGTGGGCATGAATGGGAACACAAATGATAAGGTCAGGTTGAGAAAGAATCTGGAGAAAAAGGACTGGAATTTGTGGACACTTAAGGGATGATGTGGAAAGAGTGGAGTGACATCCAGACATTTAGTTTTAAAATATTATTAATTGTTAAATAATAATTTCTTATAAATAAGTTATTATCTTGTTTTAATTTATGAACACAGTGTGGAAACATAAGCAAAACCAATTCACATGTTGTCTTATGTCATTATTTCTAGTTCAAATATGTAATATACATCATTGAAAACATTTGAAATTTAAATCTCACCTGTATTGTCTAAACTGTAAAACTGGGAGTTTCACACATCCAGTATCCTTCACTTTGCACTTCTTCCTCTGCTATTTAGAACAATGCTCTCCTATCCTGGATGTCCACCTTTTCATACTCCATCTAACCAATCTAGATGCCCCTCAACGGAAGAATGTATAAGGAAAGTGTGGAATATGTACGCATCAGAGTATTACTCAGTGGTAAAATACAATGACATCTTGAATTTTCCATGCAAATGGATAGAAATAGAAAACACTATCCTGAGTGAGGTAACCCAGACCCAAAAAGATGATTATGGTATGTACTCACTCATAAGTGGATTCTAGCCATAAATAAAGGACATAGAGCCTATAATCCGTGATCCAAAGAAGCTAAATAAGAAGGTGAACACAAAGAAAAACATATAGTTATCCTCCTCGATATTGGAAGGAGACAAGATTGTCAGGCAAAAATTGGAAAGTTGGGGGTGGGGTTGGGGGGGGGGGGGTAAGGGGAGATGAGGAGAAAAAAGTAAGAAAGTGGAATGGGATGGTTGGGATGGAGGAAGGATGGATATGGGAGCAGAGAAGTATGTATCTTTTTTTAAAAAATATTCATTAATTTATTATGTATACAGCATTCTGCTTGCATGTACACCTGCAGGCCAGAGGAAGGCACCAGATCTCATTACAGATAGCTGTGACCCACCATGTGGTTACTGGGAATTGAACCCAGGACCTCTGGAAGAGCAGCCATCTCTCCAGCCAGAAGTATATATCTTAATTAAGGGAGCCATTTTAGGGTTGGCAAGAGACTTGACTCTAGAGGTGTACCCAGGTGTCCATGGAGATGTCCCCAGATAGATCCATGGGCAGCTGAGGAGACGGAGCCTGAAATGGCCCTATCCTATAGCTATACTGATGAATATCTTACATATCACCATAGAACCTTCATCTGGCGATGGATGAAGCTAGAGACAGAGACCCGCGCATTGGAGCACTGGACTGAGCTTCCAAAGTCCAAATGAGGAACAGAAGGAGGGAGGACATGAGCAAGAAAGTCAGGACCTCGAGGGGTGCATCCACCCACTGAGACGGTGGGGTTGATCTTATGTGAACTCACCAAAGCAAGCTGGACTGGGACTGATGGAGCATGTGAACAAACCGGACTCTCTGAACGTGTCAGACAAGGAGGGCTGACTGAGTAGCCAAGGACAATGTCACTGGGTTTTGATCCTAGTGCATGTACTGGCTTTTTGGGAACCTAGTCTGTTTGGATGCTCACCTTCCTAGACCTGGATGGAGGGGGGAGGACCTTGGACTTCCCAAGGGGCAGAGAACACTGACTGCTCTTTGGACTGGAGAGTGAGGGGCAGGGGTATGAGGGAAACGGGAGGGAAATAGGAGGAGGTGGAAATTTTTAAGCAAGAATAAATAAAAAAAGACTAAATGTCTGACACTGGTGATAGTGTGGAAAGTCATTGTTGATTTCTACTGTATTTTCTCATTATTATACTTGAATAAGATACATGAGAATAACTCCTGACATGTAATATGGGATTCTTTCTGTATGCTGTGAATATATTTTATTACCATTGATTAATACACAAGCTGATTTGGCTCACAGGCAGGCAGAATAAATCCAGGTGGAAAATCCAAGCTGGCTTACTAGGAGAAAAAAGACCATTGTTAGGGAGATGCCAATAGCCACCAGAGACACAAGAAGTGTGGTAACAAGTCATGAACCTCATGGTTAAACATAAACTAATAGAAATGTGCTAATTTAAACATTAGAACCTGGGCAGAGCTATACCCAAGTCATGGGTCAAACAATTATAATTAATATTAAACCTCTGAGTGGTTATTTTAAAAGTAGGTGCAGGACCAGAAGGGATGAGAAACCTCCAGCTACAAATGGCACTCAACCTCGTTAATGGATCCACATAAGACTTTTAAAAGCTTTCTAAAGATTCTAAGTGAAAAAAAAAAAAAAGGAGTCACATTGGGCACCCTAATCTCTCAATGCTGGCCATTTCACAGACACATGTCCAGACAACTGCCTGAGAGATGTAACTGGAATCTATTGTCATGGGCTGGAACACATGGTAGATTCCTTCAGTCCCTTAGATGTGATACAGTAAAGAGGATCCCATCAGCTGCCTGTGGGCTTCAGAGCACAGTCGTATGGTGAAAAGCACAGCATAGCTACAAGATGTTTACTACTGCTTCCTAGAGTTGGGGCAGTAAACATGGCTCCAGGAGCTGGTGGTGAACATACCTCTAGATGTTAGAAAGCCAAATGGGTCAGAGTCAATAGCCAAAGTCTCAACTTTTGTCCTAGCCACAGCATCTTAATGTTCTAAAAACTCTTCAGATAAAATAAGAAAAAAGATTATAGATTTGCAGTAAGAGAGATTCATAAAAAAGCCTCTAAAACGGTCAGAATGTGTTTGATAAATATGCAGTCTTGGGAGATAGAGGATATAGGATAGATAGAGTCATAGATTAAAAGTATAACTTAGGTTGTTTCCAGTTTCTGTCTATAGCGAACAATGGTGTTATGAACATAGCTGATCATATGTCTTTGTAGTATGATTGAGCATAATTTGGATATATATCCAAAGGTTGTATTACTGGGTTTTGAGGAAGGTTATTTCTGAATTATCTGAGAAATAGCCACAGCCACACTGATATCCAAAAGACTGTACCAGCTTGCATTCCCACCAGCAATGAAGGAGTGTTCCCTTTAACCCATAATCACTCCAGCATAAGTTGTCATCAGTGTTTTTGATCTTGGTCATTCTTACAAGTATAAGATGGAATCTCAGAGTGGAATAATTACACAATGGATTACTACACTGCAGTAAAGATATTGACATGTTGAATTTTGCAAGAAAAATAGATGAAATGTCTGTTTCTGTCAGCAACAATTAATTCAAGAGCATAATGGGCATCAAAGAAGCCCCTTATGGAGTTTACCTTCAATATGGCAAGGCTAGCCATTTGTGCAAGAATGTTTTGTGGCCTGGACAGCTTTACAAAATTTTGTATAATCTTGGATGCAGGACCCATAAAACGATAACTGGGATATGCCAAAAAAGGTGAGACAGTACGTCAAAGATCCTGCTTCAAGGAAGAATCTGTCAGACATTCTTAAAGAAACAAAAGAAAGAGACAGACAAATGTTACCAAAATAACAAAGATAATACTTCCGATTCCCTGCATCACTGAGAAACCTACCAGATAATGTCAGTCTATTAGTTGAAAATGGATGCCCCAACATTACTTATGAAATTTGGGTGACTGTTCAGGCAGCCTAAAGTCTCTGTCATTTCTAGAGATTAGTCATTTATTTACAAAAAAAAAATCCTTTTTAATTACATAATACTGTATCTTTCTGGGATCTTTGATATAGTTGAAGAGTAGATAGTTGTAATTATTGTTTTCTTATTTAAGAAAAATAATAAATTAAATATAAAACTTTAGACTCATAAAAATAGAATGGATGGTAGAATATTTTTTTTAATTTTGTCAAATACAAATACACTAAATCTTGTAGCTGCAATCCTTGATTAATAATTGTTTTGGTGTATGTAATTTTACAATAATAAAGTTAAAGCCTTCTTTTTTGATTAGATAGAAAAGGGGAAATCATGTGGAATGTCTTTCTGTATGCTATGAATATGTTTTATTTAGAGGCTGGAAAAGGAAACTGTTCTTCTCAGGGAAAGCAATACATGAAAAATAATGTTAAATGAATTTAGGAAGGTTGAGAAAGGTGTTCCTGAGAAGAGTCCCCTTCTTTTCCAACCTCTATATTTCTCATACATGAGGCCCAAACTGTAGTTCCTTCTTTGGATATGTAAGTTTAAAATAAGAGAGCCACACAAAGATTCATATGTTTAAATACTGTAGTCTCACTTGGAGAAAATGTTTGTAAAGATTAGGAGATGGTATCTTGTATGAGGTGTGTCATTTTGAATAGTTAGCTTATACTAAAGACTCATGCTTTTTCAGAGACTTCTGCTTCTTGTTTCAGACTGAACTTGAGACTCTCAGGTGCAGTCCCAGCCATCAAGCCTTGACTCAGTCATAGGCCACTCTAATATTCTGAAGCTTTAAGCATAATAACTGTGTTCATTGTATGTTGCCTTTATCTTAGTGTATTTTCATAACAATAGAAAAATAATCATTGGTAAATAACCTTAGTGTTTTGCACTATCGTGAAGAATTCTATGAATCTAAGAGAAATGAACTTGCTCTGCCAGTGATCATATTTTACCTCAAAGACCCAATGTGACCTATGGTAGATTCACATAACAATGAAAAAATGTGTGTTTTTGATTTTCTAGGTAGGTAGATCTCACTTTCATAAAGTTTTCTTGACAGGATATACTTATACAAAATTTTATTATAAACCAAGATGAATGTCATGGAATAATAAACTGAATGAACTAGAAACATACCTGGGTCTCATTGAAACCTGAGTGTACCATCTTCAAGGAGAAGAGAGGACATCCAAAAATGCTAGGATGTTTTTATGAAATTATCATGGTGCCACTTTTCTTTTGGTTTTCCCTAAAACATTAATGTTGCTATAATCAAAAAAACATGGCACGACCTCTGCCTAAGATATGAAAATACTCAACAATGTCCATGTATTTTCTTCTCATGAAATTTTAATAACTAATATCGGGTACTTTGTAGTTGTCAGTTTACACTTTGTTCATGGGAGACTGTGCCTCATATGTTAAAATAGCACAAGAAGTCTCTGTGAGTTCGAGACCAGCCTGGTTTACAGAGCTAGTGTCAGGACAGGCTCCAAAGCCACAGAGAAACCCTGTCTCGAAAACCCCCCCAAAAAAAAAAATAGCTCAAGAAGACCATATAATATGTTGAGGACATGGGATCCCTTCAGAACGGACATGTGGAGAGAATTCCAGAGAATGTGTTAAAAAAAATGCAGGTCAAAGACCTGAGAAGAGTTCTTTTTTTTTATTTTTTATTTATAGTATAAGAAGTATAAGAAGACAGCCATAAAAGTGGCATATGTATAGTTACTCTACACCGTACTTTACAGTGGGATTCCCCTCTGTATGTTGTGAATATGTCTTATTGCTATTGGTTAATAAAGAAACTCCGTTGGCCTATGGCAGGGCAGAATAGAGCTAGGTGGGGAAAACTAAACTGAATACAGGGAGAAGGAAGGAGGTGTCAGATAGATGTCATGTAGCTGCCAAAGGAGAAAAATGCCAGAACATTACGGGTAGGCCACAGTCTCACGGTGATACATAGATTAATAGAAATAGATTAACTTACTATATAAGAGCTAGCTAGAAATATGCCTGAGCTATCAGCCAAACAGTGTTGTACTTAGTTTAAAAAAAAAAAGCTGAACAACATTCATTAACTGAAATCAATGCTTTTCTTTTCTTCGCACAACTTCATTTGTTGTGTTAAGTGCTTAAAATTTCTAGTACTCACCAAAATGTGGCTTTAACCAAGGTCAAACCAAAGTTCTCATGACAATATTTGCTTTGTTTTCAGTTTAATTGAGATTTATCCAAGATTATCTGGCAAAAAAAAAATATACAACAAAGTGTTTTCACAGACTGTAGTAGATACTATGTTTTATGAATCAAATACTTATAGTAGTTCTTGTTAGTCTCTTTATCATAGTGCTGGGTACTACTCTGCATATGTGACTTATAATTATAATATTTTCTAAGTCATTTGTTATAAGACATTGGGTTAGGTGCTATAGACATCAAGATGCCTTGATCAAAACTGGTTACTCTTAAGGGAATTAACCAATATAAATCAAAGTTTATTGAGGTTTCACAATTTTGCTTTAGAAGTAAACTTTCAACATGAAATGTTGTCTCAAAGTAAAGAAAAGTGAGAATTATATGGGAGTTTTTAAAATGATTAAGTTACGTCAATGATTTTCTTATACTGAATATTTTAACTCAATCTAGAAAGAAAAGTAGAAGAAATAGTATCAAGACTGATACTATTAAATCAACATTTTTAATTATTTTATGTAAAATTTTAGTCAGCCATCAAGTCTGTTTTTAATTTTAATTTGTTAGATTGATGAACAAACTTAAAAAGCATGACTTAGTTAAATGACATTGGTTTCTATCATGTCTGAAAAGTTACATTGTGTTGATTTCTGATTAGTAATCGTAAGGCAAAATATTCTTTAATGCCATAAATAATCAAAAATAAATTCATCTAGGACATTAAAGATGAAACTATAAAGTTTCTTGTAGGGATTTTAAGGGTTTCTTCAAAGAGTAGTTTCATTTATAAGTTAATAACTTTATTACAGACAGCCCATTTTTTATAAAAGTTCAGATTTATATCTTGCATAAAGACTAAATAAAACACTTAAAATGAAAAAAAAAAAAATCCAGGTCAAAGACCTGAGAAGAGTTCTTTTTTTTTCTTCCCCTTTTTTCTTATTTATTTATTTATTTATTTATTTATTTATTTATTTATTTATTTATTAAAGATTTCTGTCTCTTCCCCACCACCGCCTCCACTTTCCCTCCCCCTCCTCCAATCAAGTCCCCCTCCCTCGTCAGCCCAAAGAGCAATCATCTAATTATGTCCACATAAATTCCTGGGATGAACCTGTATTCTGTGTCTTTTGCACCCCCTGGTGGCCCTGAGTGGCCTAACAGTGAGGTTTATGTCTGAGTTAACTCTGAAGTCCCATCACTGTGTATATAACACAGTAATAAGTGGCTGTGTCCTCAGATCTCACACTGCTCATTTGCAGGTACAGAGTGTTCTTGGCATTGTCTCTGGAGATGGTGAATCGAATCTTCACGGATGGTGCATATCTTATAGTACTGCTGTCTTTATTAATCTCTCCAACCCCTCCAGCCCCTTCCCTGGAGCTTGGCGAAACCAGTCCATCCAGTAGTCACTGAAAGTGAATCCAGAGGCTACACAGGATAGTCTTAGGGATCCTCCAGGTTTCACCACGCCTCCTCCAGACTCCACAAGCTTCACCTCAGACTGGACACCTGCAAACACAGAGAATGTTGTTAGTAAATTACCACAGAAGCTCTATCTTTTATATATCTTGTTCATGTTCACTAACACACGCAGTATCTCTTCTTCATAAATTACCTTTAAAAAAAGCAACAAGAAAAACCCCAATCATCACCAAATCCATTGTGTTTTATTTTCCATGCTGATCAGTGAATGGGAAGACCTGGGCATCCAGGACTGATTCCTTTTTCTGAGATTCAGGGCCAATGTTTATCTGGTTTTCATGAGAAGTGATGGCCTTCCTGCTATATAAGTTCTGTTGTTGGAGCTAAGAGATTGCATGTTCTAATATGTTTGTAAATGTTGTGGGAAAGGCTAGCAGTAAAGATACTGTTATGAAAATATTTGTGTCGTACTAAGCTATTTTTGACACACATTAAGTATCATTTATTTCATTTAATAATCACTAACAAAATAGGCATTTTAGGAATAATTTCTGCCCAACCATTCATTTTCTGTATTATTGGTGGCAGTAGGCATTGCTTTGTTACATGCTCTGCAGATCTATTCTTATGCTGTGTTGACATTAACACTGATACACTAAGCACCACCCGGGTCAGCTACAGCCCTTAGTTTTAAGTGTTTCCAGGGGTTTCTAAGTAATCAAGCTGATCAAGCACTGGGAAACAAGACAGTAGGCAACAATCCTGTATTGCTTCTGCCTTAGTTCTGACCTTGATTTTCTGCCTTGATTTCACTCACGGGTGGACTAAAATGTGAAAGCTAGAATTTGAAATAAATATTTTTTTCCTAAGTTGGTATTACTCATCATATTTTCTTTCCCATAGCAATAAAAATGTAAATGTACCCCTCCCTTTGAGTATCTGCAACTGATAGTCAGGTTTCACTTGTACTGGGTGAGTCCCAATGTCTCTGCAGTTCATTCTAAAAATCAGAGATATTCTTGTATGGAATTTTGTTGTATTCAATGACAATAGTCCAACCACTGGAGAAAGTGATTTTTCCCCAGTATTAGATACAAGGCCCAGTAAGATCATAAGCTTTTGACAGAAATCTTTTCATGGACAGTTACTTTCTTGGTCCAAGCTGAAGAACAATGCAAACATTCATCAGGCCATGACAGTAGAAAACATAGGGGATCCTCAACACTGACACCTGCCACATGAGGTAAAACAGCTCAACCTCATGAGGAATCTGCAAGCTATCACAGCTCAGTCAGTGACTTTTGTGATCATTTGAAAAATGACCACAATGGAGGACAGATATTGGGACAGTTATGCATGATTCTGCTTTAATGTCCAACACACATATTCAACAAGGCAGAAATCATATTCACAGTGCCTGACCCTTACAATAAGCATTTCCTTCACCTTCTACACTGGCTGGATCTGTCTCTGCCCCATATCTATGCTGGGATGTATGTCTGCTATTATAAGGAGACTTAATAATAATACTCTAGGACTCCGATAACAAAGGGTGACTCTACTGTGTAAAGTAATAATACATGAATTTAATAAAAAAATAAAAGAAAAATATCATCTACCAGGAGCAAGTAGACCTCATTCCAGAGATGAAGTGAAGTTTCTACATATGTAAAGATACAAATGAAATCCACAACACAATCAAACTAAAAGACAAAATCCACATGATCATATAACTAGAGTGATAAATGAGTTTAACAAACTCTAATACCTCTTTATGATAAATGCCCTGAGACTCTATAGACACAAGGAATATACTTCACCAAGATAAATGCAATATACTGGAAGCTCTCGAAAAATATCAACTGAAATTTAAAGAATTTCTAAGCATTTCCACCAAAATCAGGAACAAGTCAAGGTTATCCACTCTCTATATACCTCTTCAAAATAGGACTTGAAGTCTTATTCAGAACATTAAGAAAAATAAGGAAGTAAAGCATGAAGAAGGATGTTTTAAAAAATTCCACATTGTCTCTGAATTGAGAATAACAGACAGTTATTTATTTAGAGGTAGACTCACAAAACAGAATATTCTGATGGAATGGAGAACAGAAACTGAATCACTCAGCCAAAAAAGAGGCCAAATGCATGGTTTACATTGGCATTAATAAGAGGCTATGTCCCAGTGGACAGTTAAATTAAAGGCTATTGCCTGTGTCACTTCCTACAACAGAAGTAGATAAAATTAGGAAGAAAAGAAGTCAGAGTTTCCATCCTTGTAGATGATATGAATGAATATACAAGTGACCCTTAAATGCTCTCTGAAAATTCCTACAGCTAATGAAACTTTCAGCAAATATCAGTACACAACATAAATATGCAAAGATCAGTGAGTGACCTTCCTATATACAAATGATAATGAAATTGGGATAGACCTTGACAGGAAAACAATACATTCACAAGAGCCTCAAAAATATCTTGTGGTATCTCTAACCAAGTAAAATATTTGTACTATGAAAACTTCGAGATATTGAAGAAAGAAACTGAAAAAGCTAATAGTAGATGGAAAGATTTCCCACACACATGAATTAGTAGAATTAATACAGCTAAAATTCTCATTCTATGAATAACAATCTACAGATACAACACAATCCTCAGCAAAATTCCACCATACATATTATAAAAATTGAAAGGATAATGTTCAGATCCATATGAAAACAACAAGAACAAAAAAATTCAGGAAGTTATAGTAATCCTAATTAATTCAAGAACTGCTGGAGGTATTGCCATCCCTGATATCAAATCAGACTATAAAGCCATAGAAATAAAAACTACATGGTATTGGCATAAAACAAGCATGTTGATCAATGAAAAGAAATTTTATAATTTATTTGGTTCTTACTCTATAAACATTTTATTCATTTTTGGTTTTAGGACAGTGAAAAAGTATATTTGATAGAGAATTTATTATATTCAACATAAAGCTCCAGAATTTTGATTCCAAATGACCTCTCTAATGGATAAATCCTGATACAATTGTAATAAAGAAATAAATATTTCATATTCCAAATAATTTAGTTATGTTCTGTAACTTTCACAGATTCAGTTTTTTAACAATTTCTGGTTTTAACATGAAAAAAAGAATGTTACATTTCACCATTATATACACTAACTGATGTCATACAGTTTTAATTATTTGTTAGCAATGCAAGGACTTCATTTTAGGACAGTTTCATTTAAAATATAGTTGTGTTGATTATATTACATAATGGCATAGCATTGCTAAATTATTATCTATTATGGATAAATCTGGACATCTTTGAAATATATGGAGAGAATATGGAAAATGTGGAGTCAGAAAACAGCCTCAGTTTACTGTGAAGCTCTGGTATCCTATTTTGTTCCACAATCAACAGGAAAAGGATCCTCTATACCCAGTCGATGAGGAATGAGCCTGGGAACCCTAGTTTCTTCATTTTAATTAGGCACCCTCTTGCTGGTTGAGGGAGATGAACCTCAGATTTCTACTCTGAAAACTTTGTATATGGCAAATTTGCATATGATCATGTAGTGAACAAACCTGGATATACAATTTAATATACAAAGATCCATGATGACTTTAGATGGGTTAACCAGTCGTCCTTTTCCTTGAATATACAAAAGAAGGATATGGTCCCACAACTGTGATTTCCTCCAAAGCTATGGTAACACCACCAAGCTGAAATGCATTACCTAAAGATCGTTTTTTGAATTACAAACTGGCTCTGAACAAGTTTGAAGTGTCTAGGTGTGATGATTCAGCCTAACAGACTACTGTAGCCAGGACTTGAGACAAGCACTGCACTTCCCATTACACAAACTAGACAAATTATGATACAGCTACCTCTATCAGGGCTTGATAATTAATCAAACTTTTTGTTTTCAGGACTTCCTAAAGATACAATTGAACCTAGGCACCAGAAGGCAAACTTAAGAATATGATGCCCACTATGTTCATAGCAGCACTATTTGAAATAAAGAGAATGTGGAAACCACCCAAATGCCCCTCAACTGAAGAGTAGATAAAGAAAATGTGGTACATTTACACAATGGAGTGCTACTCTGTGGTAAAATACAATGACACCTTGACATCTGCATGCAAATGCATGGTACTAGAAAAAAATTATGAATGAGATTACTCAGACCCAGAAAGATGAACATCGTAGGTACTCACTCATAAGAGTATAATAGCTGTAAAGCAAAGGATGACAAGCCTATAGTCCGTGAACCTAGAGAAGCTATGTAACAAGGTTAACCCTAAGAAAAAACATAGAGATACACCTGGAAATGGGTGATAGAGAAGATCTCGTGAAAAAATTGGAATGTGGAGTGGGGGGATACAAGAGGGTCAAAAGGGAAGAGGAGAGAAGGGAAGGGGTGAATAGAACTTGAGTGAAAGAGATAGTTGAGATGGAGGAAGTTCAGAGATGGAGAGCAAGGAAAGAAATATTTTAATTCAGCATGCCATTGTGGGGCTGGCAAAAAATGTGACACTACAGAAGTTCCAAGGAATCCATAATGATGACTCCAGCAAAGACCCTAAGCAATAGGGAAAAGAGTGCCTGAAGTGGTCTTGTCCTGTAGTCAGATTGATGAATATCATAAATGTAACCATAAAAACTTCATCCAAGCTCGGCGGTGGTGGCACACACCTTTAATCCCAGCACTCGGGAGGCAGAGGCGGGCGGATCTCTGTGAGTTTGAGTCCAGCCTGGTCTACAAGAGCTAGTTCCAGGACAGGAACCAAAAGCTACGGAAAAATCCTGTCTCGAAAAATCCAAAAAAAAAGAAAGAAAAAAAAAAAAACCTTATCCAGCAACTGATGGAAACAAAGTCAGAGACCTGCAACAGAGTGCTGGCTGAGCTCCCAAAGTCCAGTTGAAGTGTGGGAGGAGTGATAATACGAGCAAAGTGGTCAAGACCACAATGGGGACATTCACTGCAACAGTTACCTGAGCTAATGAATGCTCACTAACTCCAGTCAGACAGGAAAGGAACCAGCATAAGACCAAACTGAACCATCTGGTTGTGAGAGACAGTTGAATGAATGGGGCAGACTGTGGGGCCACTGGAAGTGGCACCAGAATTTATCCCTATTTCTTCTGCTGGCTTTTTGGGAACCTATTCTTTTTGGGAGGATACCTTACTCAGCTTAGATATAGTATGAAGAGCCTTGGTCTTCTCCAAAGCAATATGTCTTATACTCTCTCAGTAGTTGATATCCAGTTATGCCAGCACCATTTGTTAAATATGCTTTCTTTTTCCCATTTGATATTTTTTTTGTGAAAAATCTGGTGTTCAACAATGTGTGAATTAATAATCTGGGTCTTACATTCAGTTCCATTTGTCCTCTCTGTTCTTATGTCAATACATGGCTGTTTTCAGTACTGTAGCTCTACAGTAGAATTTTAAGTCAGAGATTGTGATACCTCCAGAAGTTTTTTTGTTGTTGGTGGTGGGTTTTTTTTTGTTTTGTTTTGTTTTGTTTTTCAGGACTGTTTTGTCTTTCCTGGGTTTCTTGCTTTTCAACATCAAGTTGAGTATTGTTCTTTTGTGGTCTCTGAAGTATTTTGCTGGGAGTTTGATGGGCATTGCACTGAATCTGTACATTGCTTTTGATAAGATTGATATTTTTACTATGTTAATTCTACCTACCCAAGAACATGTGAGATCTTTTCATTTTCTGGTGTCTTCTTCAATTTTTTTAAATTTTATAGGTTTAAAATATTTATAGATTTTAAATACTTGTTATACAAGTCTTCTACTTGTTTGGTTAGATTAATCCAATATATTTTATGTTATTTGTGACTATTGTGAAGAGATGTTTCTCTGACTTGCTTCTCAGCTGATTTGTCATATGTTTAAAGGAGGGCTACTAGTTTTTTAGTTAATCTTGTATCCTGATACATTACTGAAGTTGTGTTTATGAGTTGTAGAAATTCCTTGTTAGAACTTTTGTGGTCACTTATGTAAATTATAATATCATCAGCAAATATTGAGAATTTGATTTCTTCTTTTATGATTTTTCATCCTCTTGATCAACTTTTGTTGTCTTATTGCTCTAGTTAGAACCTCATATACCATAATGAATAATATGAAGAGAATAGACATACTTGTCTTATTCCTGATTTCAGTGGGATCACTTTGAGTTTATCTCTATCTAGTTTGATGTTGGCTGTTGGCTTGCTGTATATTGCCTTTATTATGTTTAGTTATGTTCCTTGTATTGCTGCTTTCTCTAAAACCTTTATCAAGAAGAGATGTTGTATTTTATTGAAAGGTTTTTCAGCTTCTAATGAGATGATCATGTTATTTTGTCTTTCAGTTTGTGTATATGGTAGATTAAACAGACAGATTTTTGTATGTTGAATAATACCTAATCTCTGAAATGAAGACTATGCTGTCATGATGGATGATTTTTTTTGATATGTTCTCTAATTCTGTTTACTGGTATTTTATTGAATATTTTCCCCTCTATGTTTATGAGTGAGATTAGTCTGTAATTCTCTTTCCTAGTAATGTCATTGTGTGGTTTGGGTATCAGGATAATTTTACCCTTATAAACAGAGTTCAGCCATGTTTCCTCTGTTTCTATTATGTAGAATAACTTGGGGAGTACTGACATTAGTTCTTCTTTGAAAATCATACAGAATTCTGCTCTGAAACTATCTGGTCCTATACTTTTTTGCTTGTGAGACACTTAATGATTTTTGATATTTCTTAAGCACTTATAAGTCTATTTAATTTGCTTATATGGCCTTGATTTTATTTTTGTAAGTGATATTTATCAAGGAAAGACTTCATTTAAGCTTTCCAGTTTTGTTGAGTACAGGTATTCGATATATGACCTAATGATTCTCTGGATTTCCTCTGTTTGTTGTTATATTCCACTTTTTATTTTTTTCTTTTGTTAATATGAATATTCTCTCTCTGCTTTTTGGTTCATTTGGATAATGGTTTGTCTATTTTGTTGAGATTTTTGAAGAACCAACTCTTTGTCTCATTGATTCTTTGCATTGTTTTCTTTATTTCTATTTTGTTGATTTCAACTCTAAATTTGAGTACTTCCATTCATCATGGAAGTGTTTGCTTCTTTTTGTTCTAGAGTTTTCAGATGTTCTGTTAGCTCACTAATGTAGGTGTTTCCAGCTTCTTTACTAATTTTGGTGCTATGAAATTTCCTCTTAACACTACTTTAACTGTGTCCCATGAATTTGGGTATGCTATGTGGTTAGTTTCATTGAATTTTATGATGTTTTTAACTTATTTCTTTCTTGACCCCTTGGTGATTCAGGGGAGCATTGTGAAATTTCTATGTGTTTGTTGGCTTTCTGAAATTAGTGATGTTGCTGAACTCTAATTTTAAGCCCTGGTAATCCAATAAGATACATGGGGTTCCCACTTTCTCTTTTGTGAGGTACAGTGTGGTTGCATTTATGTATATTTTTGATCCATTTGGACTTGATTTTTGTGCATATTGATAGATATGGATCTATTTTAATTCTTCTACATGTTGATATTTAGGTATGCCAGCACTTTTATTGAATATGCTTTCTTTATTCCATTTGACAATTTTTGCTTCTTTATTAAAATCAGGTGTTCATAGGGGTATGGATTAATATCTGGGACTCTAATTTGTTTCCATTGTTCCTCCTGTCTGTTTTAATGACAAAGTCATGCTGTTTGTAGTACTGTAGCTCTGTAGTAGAGTTTGAAGTCAGGAACTGTGATTCCTTCAAAAGTCCCTTTCTTTTACAGAATTATTTTTACTAGTCTGGGTTTTTTGCTTTTGCATATGAGGGTGAGTACTGTTCCTTCAAATGGCTGTGAAGAATTTTGCAGGAATTTCATTGAGCATTGCATTGAATCTTTAAATTGCTTTTGGTAAGAATGCCACTTTTACTATGTTAATTCTACCTAACCAAAAGCAGTGGAGATTTTTTCCATTTTCTGGTGTCTTCTTCAATTTTTTTCTTCAAAGATTTATAAGTCTTGTCATACAAGTCTTCCACTCGTATGTCTAGTATTGATCCAAAAAATGTTATGTTAATTGTTGCTATTGTGAAGGGTGATGTTTCTCAGATTTCATTCTCAGCTCATTGGTTCAGGAGAGAACTTCCTAAATGTAACCCTAGTAACAGACACTGATAGCAACAATTAATTAATGGAAGCTCCTGAAACTGAGAAGCTTCTGTTAAGCAAAGAACAAAGTTAGCAAGATAAAACAGCAGCCTACAGAATGGGCAAAGATCTTCAACAACCTCACATCAGACACAGGGCTGATCTTCAAAATATACAAAGAAATCAAGAAATTGGTCATCAAAAGAACAAATAACCCAATAAGGAATGTGGTACAGACCTACACAGAGAACTCTCAACAGAGGAATCTCAAATGTCTGAAAGACACTTAAGGAAATGCTCAAAATCCTTACCCACTAGAGAAATACAAATTGAAAGAATTCTGAGAGTCTTTCTTATATCTGAATGATTGACCAAGATCAATCCCGGATGACCACTAATGCTGGAGAGGACGTTGGGTAAAGGGAACACTCCTGTATTACTAAGGGAGTGAAAAACAATACAGCCCCATTAAATATCAATATGGCATTGAAACAACCTTCCTCAAGACCCAGGAATACCACTTTTAGTTATATACCTAAAGAATGCTCAATTGTACCACAAGGTCATGTGCTTTATTATGTTCACAACAACATTGTTTGTAATATCCAGAACATGGAATCAACCTAAATCGAAGAACGTATAAGGAAAATGTGATACATTTACACAATGGAAAAATATATAGCAGAAAAAAATGACATCTTGAAATTTGCAGGCAAATGAATGGAACTAGAAAATATCATATTGAATGAGGTAACCCAGACCCAGAAAGATAAATATCATATTTACTCAAAGGTGGCTTTTAAACATAAAGCAAAGCAGCCTATAATTCCAATCCCAGAGAACCTAGACAACAATGAGGACCATAAGAGAGACATACATGGATCTAATATACATGGGATGGTAATCAATTTTCCAGGTGACATTGGATCCAAGGCTCAGATTGCTGCTCCTTGTAGTGCAGTCAGGTCCACAGTTCCAATCATTGTAGAAGTTGCTTGGCACTCCCAGTGGTCACTCAGCATTACCAGAGGTGGATCTGCAACCCTAGAGGGTAGGGCCTGCTCCCACTGTGGATGCGGGCTCTGATCCAGTCACACAGAGGTCTCTGCTTCAGGTTTGCTCCTAGAGCAGTCACACAGTTGTTCCTGTTGCTGCAAGGTCACTGGTTTTGGTCAGGTCCTTCAGAAGTCAATGTCTGTCTCCTGCTCTATCAGAGGTTTGCTGGGTTGGGTCTGCTGCTGCAGATTTCCTGGTTCAGGACTGCTCTGGCAGAGTACACTGGATCAGGCCTGGTCCCACATGGGTCTTGTCTCAGGCCTGCTCTTTTGGTAGTTTCTCCCCCATATCTGCTCCTGTGGAGGTCCCTATTTTAGGCCTGCTTCCACTGAGGTTTTCCATTATACCTGTTCTGGCAGATTGCTGGTTCATGCCTTGTGCACAGTTCTAATATTAAATTATATGCTCTTCAATTCTTTTGACTAAAGGCTATTGAATATGTTTCCTTGTGTGTTATGACAACCATTTATCAAGAACACAAAGTATAAGTTGGAAAAACCTTTTAAAATGAAAATCAAAACTGGTTGCTGAAATCATACAGATAATGGTTTTTAAAGAAAAATGTTTGTCATGATATTTATTACTTGAATCAGTTGGAACCAGTAACAAGGGACCACCCTTGTACAACGGGGTTAAGATTTCTGTAAATACCCTTCTATGTTTCCAAGAGATGTTTTCTGTGCTGTTCAATAAACACAGAGAAAAAAATCTTTGTTAAGATTGTACCCCCAATACACACATGAATATATGAACCCACTTACACACACACACACACACACACACACACACACAAATAGACAGAGGGAGGAAGGAAGGAAGAGAGAAATAGAGGTGGATAAATAAAAACAGAGATTCAGACGCATACATTAGGAAAATAGTAACAAAAGAAGACACAGGGAGAATATAGTAGAAAGTTCAAGTTTGGCCTCTCCTTATGTTAAATGACATCAAGAGGAAGTTTTTGATTTATTTCCTTAATGTGATGCAGAAGAGTATTGCTGAATATGTGTTTAATGTTAGTATGGGCTTGAATCTTTACATTTAGAAACTTGTGTGAGGAACCATTAATGGAATAAACCTGCTTATTTGGTTAGGAATATTTAATGTATTAGTGAAATATTTTGGAGCACCAGTGGTAGTAAAGGATAGACTAAACTCTTAATAAGGATGATCTTTTGTGCAGGATATTGGTTTTGTTCATAATTGTCATCAAAAGCTATGAGATTCTTAATATTTTTCAAAAGTTCCTACCTCATCTTTCTGAGCTGTAGAGAGTTTCCACAGTAAAGGGAAATTTATACTTCTCGGGTCTAAAGTAGGTGGATCTGTGTCCTAAAAGCAGTCTTTTATTTCTTGGTTTCTCTTCCTATAAATGGTTCTGCTGGGTTTTATTTCAACTTCCAACACAAGGAACAAATGGTTTCTGTGGAATTATTACAGACGTCTGGGCAGTTGGGAAATAAACAAGCAGCCTCCAACAACAAATTGGTACAACGACATGAGGCTGACTACATCCACATAAAACCTGAGAAAGCTTGGAAAGAAATTCTAGACACAGAAAACAAAGTTTAGACACATTTTTTTTTCTGTCAGCATGTGGCTGTTCCTTTAAGAGAAGTTTTTCTGATTGAAGAGTGGCATAAAAAAGCCATGCAGTTTTGAAATGATGGCTTTCTGAGCCATGTTGCCAGCACAAACTCTGACTCTTTCAGCCAAGCATTTAAATACAGTTTGTGGGCAGCATGATGCAAGTCACTTGTTGGCAGCATGGCCCAAATGGTTATGAGAGTTCAGGTGGTGAGGACTTCTCCAATCCAGCAGTGAACAGACTTCCATCATGTTGGACTGGGTGGAGCAAGCAGGCAGGGCTTGTTTGTCTTAGCAATGCCACTGCTTAGGATTTTAAGAAGCACTTAGCATTTTAAGAAGCATTCCTGGACAGAAAATGATTAAAAATATACAATAAAGACAGATTAAGATTTTAAAAAGACCTCTAAATGGG
This sequence comes from Alexandromys oeconomus, assembly GCA_963919705.1. Classification (NCBI taxonomy): domain Eukaryota; kingdom Metazoa; phylum Chordata; class Mammalia; order Rodentia; family Cricetidae; genus Alexandromys; species Alexandromys oeconomus. The sequence goes on along the minus strand of CAWTZB010000260.1, from coordinate 6,354,134 downwards.
TCACAGTGCTGGATAAATGCATATAGGCTTGGGAGAAAGAAGAAAAAGAATATAGACAGTTATAAAAGAAAGAAATTTTTTTAAGGTAAAGTCTTTAAAGAGACAGAGTACAGACAGCCACAGATTAAAGTAGTAAAGAAAAATAAGCCACATAAAGATGGAATGTACACACAGAGTCTGGATTATGTATATATTGTGCTTTCTTTAAATATTTTGACTGCAGAGAGATTGTTTTGGAGACTACTAAGCTAAGCAAACATATGTACTTTAAAGTTATCTTGATATCAATGTTTGAGTCTAAGGATATGTTGCTTTGGAAAATAGGTTTTTCTTTTGTTTCCACAGAGGATGGGAACATGTGGATTAATTCCAGACTAATATAGGTTGATGGACCCCCCTAAAAGTTTTCCATGAACATCCACAAAAATATCTCACCCAACAAAATGCAGGAAGTAGTTTAGATAGAACTACGCCCAGATTTCCAAATATTATTTATAATTGTTTGTTTTCATTTAAAGTGGTATATGCTATAGAGATTTTCATTGGTACAGATCTTAGTTTATTGATACAAATTTAAGGTGAATTTTGTTATACTGTGTATATGTATTTCTGGTTATAAATGTAATACATATTAAAGAAATATTGGTGAATAGATAACCATCTATAATATTCAAATTTGTAGTCATGTTAGTAAGGTTTTCTATATATAAAGAGACATATTTCAGTTAGATAGGTACTCTTCAGATCTTTCAGCGTCTTTCAGAATATGGCATTATTCAAAAATGTCAAAATAAAGCCAGCCACACTGAACCTCATATAAGAGAATGTGGGAAGTACACTTGAATGCATTGGCACAGGAGACCACTTCCTAAATATAACCCCAGCAGCACAAAACTGAGAGAAAGAATTAATAAATGGGAACTCCTGAAATTGAAAAGCTTCTGTAAGGAAAAGGGCATGGTCAATAAGACAGAGTAAGAGACTACAGAAAGGGAAATCATCTTCAATAAAACAACACCAGACACAGAGCTGATCTTCAAAATATACAAAGAAATCAAAAAATTGATCATCAAAAGAACAAATAATACAATAATAAATGGAGTATAGACATAAATAGAGAATTCTCAACAGAGTAATCTATAATAGCTGAAAGATGTTTCAAGAAATGTCCAACATCCTTAGTCATCAGAGAAATGCAAACAAAACAACTCTGAGATTCAATCTTACACCTATAAGTATTGCCAAGATCAAAATCATTGATGACAACTTATGCTGGAGAGGTTGTGGGGTAAAGAAACACTTCTTCATTGCTAGTGGGAATGCAAGTTGCTACAGGCCCTTTGGATATCATTGTGGAGATTTCTCATAAAATTAGGAAACAACCTTCCTAAAGATCCAGCAAAACCATTTTTTGGGTATATATCCAAAGGATGCTCAATCATGCCACAAGGACATGTGCTCAACTGTGTTCATAGCAGCAATGTTTTTCATAGCCAGAATTTGGAAACAACCTAAATGCCCCTCTATCGAAGAATGGATAAGGAAAATATGGTACATTTACACAATGGAATACTCCACAGCAGAAAAAATAATGACATCTTAAATTTTGCAGGAAAGTGGGTGGAGCTAGAAAACATTGTTTTGAGTGAGGTGACCCAGACGCAGAAAGACAATTGTCACAGGCACTCACTTCTAAGTGGTTTTTAAACATAAAGCAAAAAAAAAAAAAAGCCTACAAATCACAACCGAGAGAACATAGACAAAAATGAACACACAAACAGACATACATAAATCTATTACATGTGGGAAGTAGAAAAAGACAAGATCTCCTGACTAAATTGCAATCATGGGGACTTTTGTGGGTGGGTTTTAGGGGAGTGGAGAGACAAGAAGAGAGCAGGGGGAAAGGTGGAGCTTAATAAAAACAAATAAAAAAAGAAGTTCAGAAAAACTTTGCACTTGAAAATCCTGCATTCACCATGTAAAACAATTTTTAAAAAGTGTTACAGAGAATGGGGGTGAGTGTATTTTCGCTATATGAATAGTAGATGTAGGTCAAGTAGGCATGATCGGATATCCTTTGAGTGGCAAACTCTATGAAAAAATCTCACCACCCATCAGTTTAATCTGTGACTTCAATACAGTATAAACAAAACCCTATCCAAATGCAGCATATAAAAAATGCAAAGATTCCTCTAGGAATTACTTATTATCAAATTGTAGGGTAAGGAGACTTCTAAACAGTTGTCCAATAGTTTTCCAGGCCTCATGTGGTTAATGGCCAAAGTACCCAAGCTAATATTAAAAGCTTGGAATAAAGTTTCTGATAATAATACTTCAACAGGCAATGTTCTGATTATAGACAGAAAATTTAGGGCCCTTCGTGACTCTCTTGTTAGTATACAACAAGTGTTATTCAGGAAGAAGGAAAATAAAGAAGGTTGTTCTTTCTTGTTTCTTTTAATTATAAGAAGCTCCTTGCTGTAGGTTCTAACACTTCTCATACTATTACACATTTGATGAAACCATGGCAATATATTGGCACAGAGGACCAGAAGACTCAACTTATGTTCAGCATCCTTGTGTTTCCCTATGTGTTTCAAAAGTGTGTGTTTGTATTGGAGGAAAATGCCCATTTATACAGTATTTGCAACTAAAACTTTCTATTTAAAATCAAAGTAAAAAAAAAAAACTCCCTCTCAAAAACCTGCAAAATATAAACTCATTTTCACTGTTCTTGTTGATGTCCGTCTGAAACTTGTGAAAGACCCAATCCAGCTTCAGAATTGTCTGTAATGAGCACAACACAGGGCTGCTGAGGACCGAATCCCTGGTCTCACATTCAATCTCAGCTTGGAATCCCACTACTTTTTTCACAATGCCATCCTTAAAACTGAGGATAGTCTGTAGGTCTTGGTTGGCCTGGCTGGATGTCCATCCAGTTCTTCATTCCTAGAAATATTATATATGAGTCATTAATTCTTTCTGAATGATCTTTTAGGCTGTGTTTTTCCATGATGGTGACAGATATTATCAATTAGTTTTTTTTTTTTAAATTTGATTTTAAATAGAAAGTTTTGGTTGCAAAGACTGAACAAATGGACATGTTCCTCCAATACAAACACACATTTTTTTGATTTCTAATTTTTTATTTTTATTTTTATTTTTTTATTGAGAAAAGGAAAAGAAAAAAAAGTTTCCGCCTCCTCCCAGCCTCCCATTTCCCTCCCTCTCCTCCCACCCTTCTCCCCCTCCCCCCAGTCCTTTCCCCCTCCCCCCTCCTCTCCCCCTCCCTCTCCAATACAAAGAGCAGTCAGGGTTCCCTGCCCTGTGGAAAGTCCAAGGTTCTCCCCGCTCTGTCCATGTCTAGGAAGGTGAACATCCAAACTGGCTAGGCTCCCACCAAGCCGGAACATGAAGTAGGATCAAAACCCCGTGCCATTGTCCTAGGCTTCTCATCAGCCCTCATTGTTCGCCGTGGTCAGAGAGTCCAGTTTTATCCCATGCTTTTTCAGTCACAGTCCAGCTGGCCTTGGTGAGCTCCCAATAGATCAGCCCCATTGTCTCAGTGGGTGGGTGCACCCCTCGTGGTCCTGACATCCTTGCTCGTGTTCTCCCTCCATCTGCTCCTCATTGGGACCTTGGGAGCTCAGTCCAGTGCTCCAGTGTGGGTCTCTGTCTCTTTCTCCATCCATCACCAGATGAAGGTTCTATGGTGATATGGAAGATATTCGTCAGTATTGCTATAGGATAGGGTCATTTCAGGTTCCCTATCCTCAGTTTCCAAAGGGACTAACTGGGGATATCGCCTTGGGGTCCTGGCAGCCACTCTAGGTTTAAGTCTCTTGTCAACCTTAAGATGGCTCCCTGAAGTAAGATATGTGCTTCCCTGCTCCCCTATCCAACCTTCCTTTATCCCAATCTTCCTGTTTCCCCAAGTTCCCCCAATCCTCCCCTTCTCACTTTTCTCTCCCCGTCCCACCTTATGCCCAACCCACCCCACCCCCAAGTTCTCAATTTTCTCCCCGGCAATTTTGTCTACTTCCCATAGCCAAGAGGATAACTATATGTTTTTCCTTTGGTTCACCTTCTTATTTAGCTTCTTTAGGTTCACCAGGTATACACTCTGTGACCTTTATTTATGGCTGGAAACCAATTATTTGTGAGTACATCCCATGTTCATCTTTTTGGGTCTGGGTTACCTCGCTCAGGATAATGTTTTCTATTTCCATCCATTTGCATGCAAAATTCGATAAGTCATTGTTTCTTTACCGCAGCATAGTACTCTAGTGTGTATATATTCCACACTTTCTTCATCCATTCTTCCATTGAAGGGATCTAGGTTGTTTCCAGGTTCTCGCTATTACAAATAATACTGCTATGAACATAATTGAACAAATGCTTTTGTCATATGATAGGGCATCTGTTGGGTATATTCCCAAGAGTGGTATTGCTGGGTCCAGGGGTAGGTTGATCCCGAATTTCCTGAGAAACCGAAACACTGATTTCCAAAGTGGTTGCACAAGACTGCATTCCTACCAGCAATGGATGAGGGTACCCCTTCTTCCACAGCCTCTCCAGCAAAGGCTATCATCGGTGTTTTTGATTTTAGCCATTCTGACAGGTGTGAGATGATATCTCAAAGTTGTTTTTATTTGCATTTCTCTGATCGCTAATGAGGTTGAGCATGACCTTAAGTGTCTTTTGGCCATTTGAACTTCTTCTTTTGAGAATTCTCTGTTCAGTTCAGTGCCCCAATTTTTAATTGGGTTAATTAGCATTTTAAAGTACAGTTTCTTGAGTTCTCTATATATTTTGGAGATCAGACCTTTGTCTGTTGCGGGGTTGATGAAGATCTTCTCCCAGTCAGTAGGTTGCCTTTTTGTCTTAGTGACAGTGTCCTTTGCTTTACAGAAGCTTCTCAGTTTTAGTAGGTCCCATTTATTCAATGTTGCCCTTAGTGTCTGTGCTGCTGTGGTTATACATAGAAAGCGATCTCCTGTGCCCATCTGTTGTAGGGTACTTCCCACTTTCTCTTCTATCAGGTTCAGTGTGTTCGGACTGATATTGAGGTCTTTGATCCATTTGGACTTGAGTTTTGTGCAAGGTGATAGATATGGGTCTATTTCCATTCTTCTACAGGTTGACATCCAGTTGTGCCAGCACCATTTGTTGAAGATACTTTCTTTCTTCCATTGTATACTTTTAGCTCCTTTATCGAAAATGAGGTGTTCATAGGTTTGTGGATTAAATTCTGGGTCTTCTATGCAATTCCATTGGTTGACTTCTCTGTTTTTATGCCAGTACCACACTGTTTTCATTACTGTAGCTCTGTAATAGAGTTTGAAGTCAGGGATGGTAATGCCTCCAGAAGATCCTTTATTGTATAGGATTGTTTTGGCTATCCTGGGTTTTTTGTTTTTCCATATAAAGTTGATTATTGTCCTCTCCAGATCTGTGAAGAATTTTGATGGGATTTTGATGGGGATTGCATTGAATCTATAGATTGCTTTTGGTAGAATTGCCATTTTTACTATGTTGTTCCTCCCAATCCAAGAGAAATTGAGATCCTTCCATTTTCTGGTATCCTCTTCAATTTCTTTCTTCAATGCTTTAAAGTTCTTGTCAAATAGGTCTTTCACTTCCTTGTTTAGAATTACCCCAAGATATTTTATGCTGTTTGTGGCTATTGTGAAAGGTGAAGCTTCTCTAATTTCCCTCTGTGCTTCCATATCCTTTGTGTATAAGAGGGCGACTGATTTTTTGGGAGTTGATCTTGTATCCTGTCTCATTACTAAACGTGTTTATCAGCTGTAAAAGTTCTTTGGTGGAGTTTGGGGGTCACTTATGTACACTATCATATCATCTGCAAATAACGAAAGCTTAACTTCTTCCTTTCCAATATGAATCCCCATGATCCCCTTATGTTGTCTTATTGCTATTGCTAGAACTTCAAGCACTATATTGAAGAGGTATGGCGAGAGTGGACAGCCTTGTCATGTTCCTGAGTTTTGTGGGATGGCTTTGAGTTTCTCTCCATTTAATTTGATGTTAGCTGTCGGCTTGCTGTATATAGCTTTTATTATATTTAGGTATGACCCTTGTATTCCTAGTCTCTCCAAGACTTTTATCATAAAGGGATGAAACACACACTTTTGAAACACATAGGGGAACACAAGGATACTGACATAATGAGAGGCAGATGTTCAGAACAGATTTTGAGGGACTACAACAACTATGCATGCTTTCCAACCTTGTGTGTAAAATTATTATAGTTGGGGGCTATTAATTTCAGACAATATTTATCATGCTTGGCTTGTTCATTTTTTTTAAAGTTAAGAGATAGTTTGACAAAAATATCACAGAACTTAATATAAGTCTTTTTAACTGAATAGAGTGGTTCTTCACTTAAGTAGGAATATAATAAGATTCCATTTGCACTGTTGATTTTGTTTTAGTTACATAAGTGAGTCACTGTGTTTCGGGGTCTATATTTGGGTTAGAATTACATTCCTCTAATAATATTGGAATGAAATCATAAATCAATAAACAATATCTCAAGGTGAAGGTCCAAGTATATCTAAACACACACTTTTCAATTCTCTTCTATGTCAGACGTGGATCCTTTTCTGTCATATTTAAATATATTAATAATCAGAGTGAACATGAATATTTATTTGAATGATGTTTTAAATTCTACTACCAATTGATATATTTTTCTTGCACAAAATATTCTGTCTTTGCAAGACTGTAAATATTGACAACAGAGTTACTATATCCATTCCCTCCTACACACTTGACAACAGTACATACCCTGCTGTGCATTACACAGTTGGTAATTCAGCAATATTGATATGTGGAGCCCCAAAACACAATTTGTATCATTCTGTAGGCATCCCAGCAACTGGTTTGTGTGAACAGATTAGGATGTGCTCCCACATACAGAGAGAATTTTGTAAATAAACAAAAGTGGAATCACAATTGTTACAGGAAAATTACTGTCATGTGAAATCTGCTGAGTTTCAAAGAACTCATCCATTAAAACATATTCCTACTACCAGAGAGAAGGCTCAGTTGGTAATGGCTTCATCCACATTCAAAATGACATGAAATATTGCCTCGTACCCTGTCTTAAGTGACACAGTTAGAAACAAATAAATGTGTCTTCACAAAAACAAAATATTTCATGATCAAAGAGTGGAATGAACCTCTATCTTCTCTGTTCTTAGGCAGTTAGAAGAAAAGCCAGAGAAAAACCAAGTCTTTTTTTTTTTTTTTTCTCTCTCTCTCTGCCTGAAGTTTTAAAGTTCCTGAGATCAGTTAGGGCTGAGCTCCCCCTGCTGGTCCAGAGCTCCTCTACAGGGAGGTTTGTGTCTGGGCTAATGCTGGAGTTCCCTCACTGTGCTTCTTGCACAGTAATATGTGGCTGTGTCCTCAGTGGTCAGAGAGTTCAACTGCAAGAAGTACTGGTTCTTGGATGTGTCTCTTGTGATGGAGGTGCGACTCTTAAATGACGGGTTGTAATAAGTACCACCACCACTATTTATGTACCCTATCCACTCGAACTTCTTCTCTGGGGACTGTCTGATCCAGCTCCAGTAGTAACCAGTGGTAATGGAGTAACCGGTGACAGAGCAGGTGAGGGACAGTGATTGTGATGGCTTCACCACGCCAGGTCCTGACTCCTGAAGCTGAATCTGGGACAGAATTCCTTCAGACAAAAAAAAAAAAAAAAGAATTCTGTCAATCACATGTTGTCAGAACCCCGCATGTACACATGTATGAAGTGGGAAAACTCACCAGGAAGGGCCGTCACCAGGTAAAGAAGATCAAACAGTTTCATCTTCTAGGATACACCTCCTTTTCTTCAGAGGTCGGCCTCCTGTGAGAGAGATGTGAGCTCCCACAGTACAGGAGGGGATTTAACATAGGGTTAGAAGATACATTTGCATGAGGGAAGTCAGGCTAGACTTTATAAATTGGAGGTGGAAACTACCCTACTTGGTTATTACAGTATGTTCAACAGTGTCTCTGACTTCCTACAGATAGAGTCTGGAATAAGAGAGCATGGCTACTGCACTCATACATACACACATCTTGGCATGAACCTGCATCCAATTCCTAGCCCACCCTCCCCACCAAATTCTTCTGTTTCTGTATTTTAATGTCACAACTCAGTGCCAACCTTCTGTTCACACTACATTTCTTGACTTCTTGATTTTTGATTAGTTTGCCCACACTGCTACTAATGTTATTCTCTTTTCTCACCAATCACAGATAGAATTCTGATGTGTAACAAATTTTGTACAGTTTAAATATGCATTATTCTCACTGGTTACTACAAATTTGACTGGCCTACACCTGGGTAGGAAAGATGGTGTAGGAGAGTAAGCCTAGGAGAATACTGAGAAGATGATGGCAGAGTTACAAAAGTCACCAGGAGATGCAGAGGGAGAAATACAGGATGGAGGACAGGTAAAGATAAGAGCTATGTGGCAACATATAGATATAGAAATGTGTTAATATCAATAAAAGTGAGTAACAATCCAATGATACTGGCTGACCTTTTTAAATTTTTATTAATTCTTAGTTTATGTTATTTGTTTACAGGCAGACTGGGGAAAGAAAAGTCTCCTATAGGTTTCCATCTTTCCTACAAAATTTGACCATTGACATATTGTTGTTTTTTAGGGACGACACCTAATTATTATCCCATCCAGTTCGTGGAATGAAAAGTAATCACATTCTGAGAGAAGCATCTTAGAACTCGTCACACCATGGATTTGATGAAGACATCTTGAATAGTACTAATTGTCCAAGGACACTGACTCTCAGAATGTTGTCAGGCATTAGGTCTCTGTATTTGTTCCCATCTGCTGCAGTAGGAAGCTTCTCTGTTCATGGCTGAGCAAGCCACTGATCTTTGCATGTAGCAGAATGGTATAGAAAGTCATTTTAACGTAATGTTATTTTTTTAAAAGAATGATATTTATCTTACTGTAGTTTCCTAGATTATCTATTCTCAGATTATTGGTCACTCAAGTAGTAAAGAGGATGGGTTCTATTTCTTGGAAAAGCCTTAATGCAAAGCAGATATTTTTGGTGACTCAAAAATGTTTTGTTCCATCATTGTCCTAGCATATAATGGAAGCTGGAAACCATTATAAATCAAAGGAGCTGTAACTTACCTTTTTGTTTACATTTCTTCTTTAGAAACTTCTACTGAATTAGGTTTCTAAACTATCCCATAACTGCTTCTACTTTTAACACTTTCCCCCCTTATTCCTTTGTTCTCTTTCTTTTTTTGTTCATTTATTTAAAAATATTTATTTATTTATTTATTTATTTATTTATTTATTTATTTATTTATTAAAAATTTCAACCTCCTCCCCATGTCCCACACTCCCTACTACCTCCTCCCTCTCCAGTCCAAAGAGCAGTCAGGGTTCCCTGCACCGTGGGAGTCCAAGGACCTCCCCCCTCTATCCAGGTCTAGGAATATGAGCATCCAAACAAACCAGGCTCCCACAAAGACTGCCCATGAAGTAGAATCAAAACCCAGTGCCATTGTCCTCATTGTCAGCCACATTTAGAGAGTCCAGTTTGCTCACATGCTCCATCAGTCCTAGTCCGGATGGCCTTGGTGAGCTCCCATTAGATCAGTCCCACCATCTCAGTGGGTAGACACACCCCTCATGGTCCTGACTTCCTTGCTCATGTTCTCCCTCCTTCTGCTCCTCATTTGGACCTCGGGAGCTCAGTCCAGTGCTCTAATGTGGGTCTTTGTTGCTACCTCCATCCATTGCCGGAAAAAAGCTCTATGGTGATATACAAAATATTCATCAGTGTGGCTATGGGACAAGGCCAGTTCAGGTGCCCTCTATTCTGCTGCCCAAGTAACAAGCTTGGGAAATCCCCTTGGACCTGGGAACCCCTCTAGAGTCAAGTCTCTTGCCAACCCTAAAATGGCTCTTTTAATTAAGATATCCACTTCCCTGCTCCCATATCCACACTTCCTCCTTCCCAGCAATCCAATTCCCCCAAGCTCTCCCCATCCTCCCCTTCTCCCTTCTCTCTCCCCATCTCCCATTACCACCATCCCACCACCACCCTCGTGCCCCCAACTTTTGCCTGGTAATCTTGTCTACTTCCAATATCCAGGAGGATAACTATATGATTTTCTTTGGGTTCACCTTCTTATTTAGCTTCTCTAGGATCACAAATTATAGGCTCAATGCCATTTATTAATGACTAGAATCTACTTATGAGTGAGTACATACCATATTCATATTTTTGGGTCTGGGTTTTCTCACTCAGTAAAGTGTTTTCTATTTCCATCCATTTGCATAAAAAATTCAAGATGTCATTGTTTTTTACCGCTGAGTAAAACTCTAAAGTATATATGTTCCACACCTTCTTTATCCATTCTTCTATTGAGGGGCATCTAGGTTTTTTCTAGGTTCTGGCTATTACAAATAGTGCTGTTATGAACAAACTTGAACAAATACTTTTGTAGTATGATAGGGTATCTCTTGAGTATATTCCCAAGAGTGGAATTGCTGGGTCCTAAGGTAGGTTGACTCCCAGTTTCCTGAGAAACCACCACACTGATTTCCAAAGTGGTTGCACAAGTTTGCATTCCCACCAACAATGGATGAATACTCCCCTTACTCCCAATCCTCTCCAGCATAGGCTATCATTGGTGTTTTTGATTTTAGCTATTCTGACAGGTGTAAGATGGTATCTCAAAGTTATTTTGATTTGCATTTCCCTGATCACTAAGGAGGTTGAGCATGACCTTAAGTGTCTTTTGGACATTTGAATTACTTTTGTTGAGAATTTTCTGTTCAGTTCAGTACCCCATTTTTTAATAGGGTCAATTAGAGTTTTAATGTCTAGTTTCTTGAGTTCTTTATATATTTTGGAGATCAAACCTTTGTCTGATGCATGGATGGTGAAGATCTTCTCCCAATCAGTAGGTTGGCTTTTTGTCTTAATGACAGTGTCTTGCTTTACATAAGCTTCTCTGCTTTATGAGGTCCAATTTATTAATTGTTGCTCTTATTGTCTGTGCTACTGGGGTTCTACAAAGGAATTGGTCTCCTGTGCCCATGTCTTGTAAGCTACTTCCCACTTTCTCTTCTATCAGGTTCAGTGTGGTCAGATTAATATTGAGGTCTTTAATCCATTTGGACTTGAGTTTTGTGCATGGTGATAGATAAGGATCTGTCTTCATTTTTCTACAGGTTGACATCCAGTTATGCCAGCACCATTGTTAAAGATGCTTTCTTCCATTGTATAATTTTAGCTTCTTTGTTGAAAATCAGGTGCTCATAGGTTTTTGGATTAATATCTAGGCCTTCGATTCAATTCCATTGGTCAGCATCTGTTTTTGTTCATTACTTTATTTCTGTTGTCTTTCTTTTTTGTCCCCCTTTGATCCTCTCTTCCAACCATCACCCAATTCATCCACTACCATCTATACTATTTATGTTTCCTAAAGGAGATATATCCTCTCAGCTCCAATCTCTTAAGGCTTAAAGTTCTGTCCTGTGAATTAGGCTTTTAATTCTGGCCACGGATAATTCATTCTTCACTGGAGGCTTAAGAATGAGACCAGGAAGTTGATGGAGTCTGTATTACATAAATGGACATAACATTTCTTTTTAAATATTAGGTATTATAGTTGATTTTTGTAACTATTTGGGGTTCTGCCACCCAGATGCTAAATAAATAGAGAGACTTATTCTTATTTGTGAATGTTGGCCTTATTTTTGCTTCTTTCTCTCCATATTTTCTAACATAAATTTACATTTTGCCTCTAGGCTTTTTACCTTTCTTTATTCTATACCTTTTTCTTTTTTTCCTACTCCAGGGATGACTGTGTAGATGTGTGGTCGGCCAATTTGTATCCTCCTCTCTTCCTTTTCTCACTCTTCATTCTTTTTCCTAACTTTCTCCATCTACTTATTCTCTTCTTTATCAGCCGTATTGACTTCTCTTTCCTAACTAGAAATTGACCGTTTAGATCTTTAGTAGACAAATCTGGCGATTTAGTCAGGGAAATTAACACAGTTTTATAAAGTTAAACAAATGCAACATAAAAAATGCAGCACATATTTGCAAAATTGAACAAATAATCCAAAGCATAAAGGAATGTAACACATCTCAAACTAACAGTCCATAAGAAGGGGTCTTCAAGTACATCTGCAATTTGAAAAAGTAAAACAACTGTTTGTATGAAATATAATTGACTATCCTATATGCTTGTTGAATCTTCCATTACAGATCTAACAAGTTTAATAAAAAAGGAGCATGAACCTGAGTGACTGTACAATTGAACAAGAAATGGGTTTCAAACACATCTTTATTGTCCATTCATCTGTTGCTGGGCCTCCAGGTTTCAGTTCTTAGCAGCTATGAAGAGGGTGACATTTCACAGAAATTATCTGGTATCTTTTCAGTAAAGAATCCATAGGTGTCTGCCCAGAAGTGATATAGTTAGTTCACATGGCAAATGTATTTTCAGGATTTGGGGAAAATTCCAGATGAAATTTTACAGAGACTGCAACCATTAACACTCTCCCCCACTATATATGATTTTTCTTTCTACAATTGATCGTCAAGATTTGCTGTCATTTGTTTCCCTATTAAATATCATTCTTTCTGGAATAAAATAAAATCTCACAGCAATTTCCAATTTGTGATTCTTTAATAGAACAATATGCTGAAAGCTTTAAAAGTATTTATCAGTCATTTGTTTAAAATATTTATTACCCAAATATTTAAACACATTTTATGTTTCGATCAGATGATAAACCTATGAAGTTCTCCCAGCACCACTGCTGTCTGTCTACAGAATGAACTGATTCTTGGTCTGTAAAAGACTTAAAAAGAACTCTGTTAGTTGTTCTAACTAATCAGGGAAGAACCACCTTTCCAGTTTTATATTGAGTTTCAACATATACCATGCTTGGGATGCTCTATCTATATTTAGAGTGGATGATCAATTAACAAAACTGCTCAGAATTATCTGTGGGAGCATTGTGTACTGCTGTGTGATCCCTATGAGGGTCATAACAGCAAGAAAGATGAGTTAGGGAGATTATAGTGACTTAGGTTAGGGTTAGAACCTGCCTGATTATAGTTTTTTTCCTTTAATATGCAAGATCAGTAAAATTCTTACAGGCTGTGGAACTTGGAACAGCATTATATTTGGGTCAGCTCCTCTGATTTCTGTCAGTGGGTTGCCTCTGCCATTGCCTTAACACTACATGTATAAGCTCTGGGTGATGGAAAAGGTCTGCAATGATTATTTTTCTTTTTACCTCTATTGACTGCACTTCCGTCACATGCCATGATGCTTATGAGCTGCTCCTTCCAACAAGACAAAAGACTGTATGGTAAAATAGGCAAAGATAATGGGGTTCTCTGCAGGAGGTAGATAGCAACACTCACAGGAAATTTCCTATTTTCACACTGCTCTAGCTCACAAAGCATGAAAATTGCTATTCTTGTCCATACAGAGCTTTGGGTATTCCTGGAAATATGAGTCTCTTAACAGATGTGTCATTAAAGTTTCATGATTAAAAGATATATTACTAGAACTCAAGGCAGACATCAAACCACACAAACTAGTAGTAGGAGACTTCAACACACCTCTTTCTCCAATGGACAGGTCAATAAGACAGAAACCTAATAGAGAATTAAGAGAATTATTGGAGGTAATGAAGCAAATGGATTTAACAGACATCTATAGAACACTCCACCCAAATAGGAAAGAATGTACCTTCTTCTCTGCAGCCCATGGAACCTTCTCAAAAATTGTCATATACTCGGAAACAAAGGAAACCTCCATAGATACAAAAGAATATCAGTGTCCACCTCTGTCTCATCAGATCCATACGGAATAAAGTTAGAAGGCAACAACAATGCTACCCCCAGAAAGCCGACAAACTCATGGAAACTGAGCAATCAACTAATGAGCCACACCTAGGTCAAGGAAGAAATTAAGAAAGAAATTAAAGTCTTCCTTGAATTTAATGAAAATAAAGAGAGAACATACTCAAACATATGGGACACGATGAAAGAAGTGCTAAGAGAAAAGTTCATAGCACTAAGTGCACACTTAAAGAAAATTGAGAAAACATACATTGGGGACTTAACAGCACACGTGAAAGCTTTAGAAAAAAAAGAAGCAGATCTGCCCAGAAGGCGTAGAAGACTGGAAATATTCAAAATGAGGGCTGAAATCAACAAAATAGAAACACAGAAAACAGTCCAAAGAATCAATGAAACAAAAAGTTGGATCTTGGAGAAAATCAGCAACATCAACAAAACCCTATCCAAACTTATTAAACAACAGAGAGAGAACACGCAAATAAATAAGACCAGAAATGAAAAGGGGGACATAACCACAGACACAGAGGAAATTCAGAGAATCATTAGATCTTACTACAAAAGCCTGTATGCCACAAAACTGGAATATGCAAAAGAAATGGACATTTTTTTTTAGATAAGTACCATATACCAAAGCTAAATCAAGACCAGGTGAACGATCTAAATAGACCTGTTAGTCACGAAGAACTAGAAGCTGTTATCAAAAATCTCCCCTCCAAAAAAAGCCCAGGACCAGATGGGTTCAATGCAGAATTCTACCAGAACTTCCAAGAAGAGCTAATACCTATACGCCCTAATGTATTTCACAATATAGAAACAGAAAAGTCATTGCCAAATTCCTTTTGTGAAGCTACAGTTACCCTGATACCAAACTACACAAAGACCCAACAAAAAAGAGAATTACAGGCCTATCTCACTCATGAATATCGAATTCAAGAACACATTAGAAAAATTATCCATTATGATCAAGTAGGCTTCATCCCAGAGATGCAGGGCTGGTTCACCATACGCAAATCAATCAATGTAATCCATCATATAAATAAACTGAAAGAAAAAAAAACATATAATCATTTCACTAGATGCTGAAAAAGCATTCGACAAAATTCAACACCCCTTTATGAAAAAGGTATTGGAGAGACTAGGGATACAAGGGTCATACTTAAATATAATAAAAGCTATTTGCTGCAAGCCGACAGCTAACATTAAATTAAATGGAGAAAAACTCAAAGCCATTGCACTAAAATCAGGAACAAGAGAAGGATTCCACTCTCTCCATACCTCTTCAATATAGTGCTTGAAGTTCTAGCAATAGCAATAAGACAACATAAGGGGATCATGGGGATTCATATTGGAAAGGAAGAAGTTAAGCTTTCATTATTTGCAGATGATATGATAGTATACATAAGCGACCCCAAAAACTCTACCAAAGAACCCCTACAGCTGATAAACACGTTTAGTAATGAGACAGGATACAAGATCAACTCCAAAAAATCAGTTGCCTTCCTATACACTAAGGATAAAGAAATAGAGCGGGAAATCAGTGAAGCATCACCTTTCACGATAGCCACAAGGAGCAAAAAAATATCTTGGGGTAACCCTGACCAAGGAAGTGAAAGATCTATTTGACAAGAACTTTAAGTCTTTGAAGAAAGAAATAGAAGAGGACACCAGAAAATGGAAGGATCTCCCTTTCTCTTGGATTGGGAGGATCAATATAGTAAAAATGGCAATTCTACCAAAAACAATCTATAGATTCAATGCAATCCCCATCAAAATCCCATCAAAATTCTTCACAGATTTGGAGAAGATAATAATCAACTTTATATGAAACAAAAAAAAACCCAGGATAGCCAAAACAATCCTATACAATAAAGGACCGTCTGGAGGCATTACCATCCCTGACTTCAAACTCTATTACAGAACTACAGTATTGAAAACAGCTTGGTATTGGCATAAAAACAGAGAAGTCGACCAATGGAATCAAATAGAAGACCCTGACTTTAACCCAGAAACCTATGAGAACCTGATTTTCAATAAAGGAGCTAAAAGTATACAATGGAAAAAAGAGAGCATCTTCAAGAAATTCTGCTGGCAAAACTGGATATCAATATGTAGAAGAATGAAAATAGACCCATATCTATCACCATGCACAAAACTCAAGTCCAAGTGGATTAAAGAACTCAATATCAGTCCGAACACACTGAACCTGATAGAAGAGAAAGTGGGAAGTACCCTTCAACACGTGGGCATAGACCACTTCCTACGTATAACCCCAGCAGCACAGACAGTAAGGCCCTCATTGAATAAATGTGACCTCGTGAGACTGAGAAGCTTCTGTAAAGCAAAGGACACTGTTGCTAAGACAGAAAGGCAATCCACTGACTGGGAGAAGATCTTCACCAACCCCGCAACTGACAAAGGTCTGATCTCCAAATTATATAAAGAACTCAAGAAACTAGACCGTAAAAGGCTAATCAATCCAATTATAAAATGGGGCACTGAGCTGAACAGAGATCTCTCAACAGAAGTTCGAATGGCCAAAAGACACCTAAGGTCATGCTTAACTTCCTTAGTGATCAGGGAAATGCAAATCAAGACAACTTTAAGATACCATCTTACACCTGTCAGAATGGCTAAAATCAAAAACACCAATGATAGCCTTTGCTGGAGAGGTTGTGGAGAAAGGGGTACACTCATCCATTGCTGGTGGGAATGTAAACTTGTGCAACCACTTTGGAAAGCAGTGTGGAGGTTTCTCAGGAAATTCAGGATCAACCTACCCATGGACCCAGCAATACCACTCTTGGGAATATAACCAAGAGAGGCCTTATCATATAACAAAAGTATATGCTCTACTATGTTCATAGCAGCATTGTTTGTAATAGCCCGAACCTGGAAACAACCTAGATGCCCTTCCATTGAAGAATGGATGAAGAAAGTGTGGAATATATACATATTAGAGTACTACTCAGCAGTAAAAAACAAGGACTTCTTGAAGTTTGCAGGCAAATGGATGGAAATAGAAAACACTATCCTGAGTGAGGTAAGCCAGACCCAAAAAGAGGAACATGGGATGTACTCACTCATATTTGGTTTCGAGCCATAAATAAAGGACATTGAGCATATTTTTCGGGTTCTTAGAGAAGCTAAATAAGAAGGAGAACCCAAAGAAAAACATTTAGGCATCCTCCTGAATATTAACCTTCATCGGGCAATAAAAGGAGACAGAGACAGAGACCCACATTGGAGCACCGGACTGAAATCTCAAGGACCAAATCAGGAGCAGAAGGAGAGAGGAGCATGAGCAAGGAACTCAGGACCGCGAGGGGTGCTGGCCTGGGTCTGAAAAAGCCTGGGTCAAAACCGGTCTCACTGAACATAGCGGACAATGAGGACTACTGAGACCTCAAGGACAATGGCAATGGGTTCTTGATCCTACTACACGTATTGGCTTTGTGGGAGCCTAGGCAGTTTGGATGCTCACCTTACTAGACCTGGATGGAGGTGGGTGGTCCTTGGACTTCCCACAGTGCAGGGAACCCTGATTGCTCTTTGGGCCGAAGAGGGAAAGGGACTTGATTGGGGGAGGGGGAGGGAAAGGGGAGGCGGCGGTGGGGAAGAGACAGAAATCTTTAATAAATAAATAAAAAATAAAGTTTCATGATCAATTTTATCAAAAGACTTCTGCATGGAACTTTTACAGGTGTATGTCTGAGGCTTTAGAGAAAATGTAGAAAATCAAAGGCACTAACAAAACTTCTAGAAGAGTAACAGTCTTATTTATCTATGTTTGAAGGAACTCTTTGTGTATAAAGATTTCCCTAATTTCGGCATCAAAAAAAATGTCATTTTTGTTATTGGTGTTTACACACTTCTAGACATTCACCTGAAATATCTTGCAACTGCTGAGATCCATATTATCTGTGGTGACAGTGCTATTCTCAAGCAATGAATATTTGAGACATTAAATCATTTTTATTAAGTTTAAACATTCAAATAAACTGTGGATATTCCTCATCCGAAAGCAAAGATTTAAGTATGTCCTCATGAAAGAAAATTGTGTCCTGAGCTACGAAGAATCTGTATCACAGATGAATGTTCAAAAAGAAAAATATGGCAAGACTTAGTCCTTCCAGTCTGTACCATTTGGATAGCATAAAATATCACTTATTGTACTTGGAACATAGCTCAGTTGGTAGAGTTTTTCTTTGCCTGCTTGAAGAACTGTGTTCTTTCCCACTATGGCATGACAAGTGAGATATTGGAACAGGAGAAACATACGCTACAGTAGTGATTTGTCTGAATGAAACTAGGCAATAAAACAATAGAGAATAAGGAAGATTTTTTTAAAAAAAAAAGAAAATTTACTTAACACAAATTTATGGTTTATGTAGAATTATAAATTTTTGGTCTTACACTATTAAGCTTTAAAATTGCAAACTCTTTTCTTGACTTTTAATAAATTATTAAATAATTTCTTGTAAGATCAGAAGAGTTATACGATTTGACAAGGTTGTATAATGTTTAGTGAATAATAAATGTTTGCATTGAATTGAAGTAACAAACTAAGGCTAGGGCCATAGATCATTAATACAGTATTTCTGCCCTAAAGGCCTAAGATTGATTGTCAAAAATAGAAGTGCTACTATATTAAAATAAGCAGTATTAGAGATTATTATTTGATCAGTGATAAAAAAAACACATTATATAGACCCATGTTAATTATTTAGGTGTTCCAGGACTGACCTTTCCCACCTACTATATATAACTGCTGCTCCCCATCACAAAGGTTCTCCCAGCTCTTTTGTGACATTCCTAAAAATCCAAGTGGGCCTATGCCTTCATGTCATATCCTCTGCTCTTGATTTCTTCAATGACTTGCCATTTTTCTCCCCAACAGCATGTTATGTTCTCTGTCACAGTAAAGATTCACCTGGACCTTTAAGAGACTTGCCTGAACTGCAGGACCAGGGAGTTCAGATACTTCCTATCCCAAAATATACTCTCTTCCTGTTGCCTTATTTTCCACACCACCATGTTGTTTTGTTCTTCCAACAGAATAAGCAGTCATCACCATGGTCTTGCTTCTCTGAACTGCTTGGTAGAATGAAGCACAATTAATAAAATGAAAAAAATAAATTAATAAATAAAGCATGGTTAATAAAACTTCAGAAAGAGAAGCTGGAGATCAACCTGAAGGTCAGAAAAGCAAAACAACCAGTCACTGACTTTTACATTGACCTTAGTCCAAAATGGTGATCCTGCCTTCAAGACTCTCAGAATGAGAATGTGTATACAAAGTTGTTGCCTCGCATTCTATAAGCTTCCTAGAGATGGGATTAAAAGCATTCACCATCATGATTAAAGCATGTACTACTTAGTTTCTATGACAACTAATGTGGCTACTGGGATTAAAGGCACATGTCATTGTGGTTACTGGGATTTATAGTGTGTATTATGATTACCTTGTATAAGGCTTACCAGTGGGGCTCTTTTATTTTCAGATCTTCAGGTAGGCTTTATTTATTGAAATACAATTGAAATTCAACTACATTAGATATTGTTCTTGCTTAGCAAATATGTTTCCTCCTGAAAGTTCATTCTTACAAATGAGGTCAGACTGGCTAGGTATTTTTGAGAATTGTTCCTACCCTTGCCTTCTTTAGCAGGATAATATTACTTCATTTTCTCCTAGGTCCAATAGCTAGCTATTATCTGGTTGTTTGCCAGCTGAACAATGTCAGTAATATGTATAATCTCAGATAGTAGTTCTGAAATGCAATCAGAGATTGGTTGGTTATACCAACAAAAGTTATTCTGCTTACATGGTACCAAAGTAAAAGGATAAACAGCAACCCAGCAACAAACTATTTTGACCTCTAATAATTTTTGCCAGAATGTCACTAATATATTTTTTACTGTGTTCTGAGACATATAATATAAGATAAAAGTTCTAACATTCACATTAATAAAGTTATTGAGTTTAATGTAGATCAAGACTATTGCAGAGATTTATATTAGGTAAACGTGGAGAGAAAAGGTGATGCTGTGATTACCATTTAGAGTTGATATATCTTCAATACAAATCATATACTAAAGTTTCAGGGAAAGTCCTGAGGAAGACACAGAACTATTGTAGAATTTAGAGAACCAGGATGTAATTATGAGAAATTACTTTCCAGATGGAGCAGGAATACTGCAGCCATGAAATCTTGACAATATTGAAGATTTAACTAGTTACTAATCCACAGAAGGAAACCTCTCTGTTCCTCACTCCTAAATGAAGAGCTACAGCTAATCAATAGCTTTTGAGAGATGAAGAATTGGGTTTCTTCAGGGACAAGCTCCCTGATAGGTTGAAAAATGGAAAATGATGGTATGCCCTGGCAATGCTGAAGCATGCACGGGTAGCTCATATATGGTGGTTCTGTTAAATTTGTCCATTTTGGGTTTCATTGCCTAAATTGAAAAGTACAGGTGACTCTTACTCAAGAGAGAACAAGATCTCATCTCAGATGCTGGTGAGCCACTATGTGGTTGGTGGGAATTGAACTCAGGAAATTTGGAAGAGCAGGCAATACCCTTTACTGCTCAATTAGACTGTTTTACATATGTACATATAAGCAGCAATAACTGAGGTCAGTATGATAGACATAGACAAAAATACACACACACACAAAATTAAGACAGAGATAGAAGTAGGTGAAACTTGTAAATGTTAACTAAAATTTAAAAATTCATGAATTTTATATTGCATAAGAGTTGGATTAGCAAATTTTTATGAATGTTGAATCCAGATATTATATTGAAGAAATGGTTTTCAATGGAGCAGCTTAGTGCTGATTCTTAAAAATGCCTGGAATTTGATATCCAGTATTGAAAAACAGCAATATGTATGTTCCATATGCTATGATTTTTCTGTAAATAATTTCTAAAATTTGAACTCATCTATTAATATTTATTGCTAGTTTGGTATTGGCTGTGTAAGATGTAGCACTCCTCTATAACAGATAAGTGTTATTAAACTATTTAATAGTAATAAAGGAAACATAACTGTAAGTTCAAAAAGGTTAAGAGTATTCTAGACCCTCCACTATAGTGGCCCAATCTGATTAACATTCATCTGACCAGTACTAACACCTCCCCAGGACATAACACTCTACTGATTGGAATTGAGTCTCAGCATGAAGAGTTTTGAAATTAGCTCTATAAGAGACAAGAGTATCAGGACTTCGTTTTACAATAGAGACATTATACATTGAGATAAACTTTCTTTGTGGTGACTGAGAGAGACTTTAATTTGGATCATTTATGTCATTTTAATATTCCCAGGGGAGTGTCATAGATTCTAGGAACTAACTGAACTTATCTATTTCAGATCTTGTGTCATAAGAGGGTACTAACTGCCATAAGAGATTGTCTCCTGGGACCTGTATGTAATTAAATGAGAGGAGTAAACTCTGACTAGTGTCAGGAAACACCACTGCTGGCCTTTCTTCCTATGCACCTTAGGATGTGCATACTTAGTTTATTTTAGGTTTACTTTTTGCTGCCTTATGGCAATGCTATTGTTCATATGGACTTTCTGTCATTTGAAATTCATAACATACAATATCTGAATGTTTTATTTTTTTAGTTTGACAGAACAGGATCTTCAATTGATTAATTTCACTCCCATTTAGAGATTATTTTAAAATGTTTGTAGTCACTTTTATATTGTGTCTGCAATCCTGCGTAGGTCTGATAGGCTGTCCTAGAAATCTTGTTTTACTGTGATGCATAATAGTATGCACAAGGCACAATTCTGTGAAGGATGGAAGCTTTGACTTTTCTTGAGAATGCTAGCTTATTTCTGCAAAAGTCAACTCTATGAATGGCATGGGTCTACCCAGTTGAAATCTAACAATAACCCTCCATTCATATCACTCTTAGTCTTCCCGCTGATGGTTACCCAGAATTTCTAGATAGGTGAACCTGTTTATAATTTCTGTCTTGACTTTGTATTTTATATTTGAACAGCAGAGTTCATGATGGTATTGACATGTCGCACAGAAAGGCATTAGGTTGTAAAAGATAAGATATTTCTGTTCTGTTTTTCTTGGTGCAGGAGAAATTTCCTGAGTATCATGTGATCTACTTGAAGATGCCTGGAGGAAAAAGAAGCATAATGATGAACCAAGAGAACACTCCACAGAATGACATGTAGGTACATCTTTAACTATAAAACAATAAGAAATTTGATTAATGATTCCAAAAGAAATTGAGGAATATAATTAATTCTAAATAAATATATAAAATTATATTTATGAGGAAAGGTAAAATGACTTCCCATAAAACTATGGGAAAACTTCCAACAAAATATGTGGTGTACAGGTACATTAAACTGAATTTTGAAAGGGGTTTAGTTTGCCCTGATATTTTTATTTGTATTTTACTGCAGAAATTCATATTATATTATATTCTCATTTACTCTAAATACAGTTCTAAACTCTTAGTATTAAAGGATATATTGATAATATAATATTATAGTATGATGTCAAAGTTTGCTATGTCAGAGTTTGCTAATTATTTTGTTTCTCTAAAACAGAAGTATGTCTATGATATTAACTGATAAAGATCTTGTCAGCATATCTTCATTCTCTGATGTTCTTTTGAAATGTTAAGAAACACTGTACAGGAATATGAAGAAATGCCTGACAAATAGACACTCAGAATGATTGCTTCTGATATTGTATCCAGGCTAATCTTCAATGTCATCTCAACTTTCTGGTCCTCCAGAGTTTTGACAGACTCACCATGTAGTTGCAACACTGTGTCTTGCACAGTAGGAGATCACAGAGTCCACAGATGTCAGGCTGCTGAGCTCCGTGTATGCTGTTCTGGAGGATTTGCCTACAGTAAGGGTGGCTTTGCCTTGGATATTCTGTTCATAAAGAATACTGCCATTTCCAAGATGAACTCTTCCAATTCACTTCAAGCTCTGTCCTGTTCACGGACAGAGCATATAGTAGCTAAATTATTGCCAGATGTCTTGCAGGACAAATTCCCCATGGTCCCTGGTCTTATAAGCTCAGTGCCAGATCACTACAGATGGATCTGGGAGTGGAAGCCTGTGAAGAGAAAGGCAGAGTGACTGCCACTGTTAACTGAATGTGCAGACCCACTTCAAGTCTGGAACTTGGAAACCACTTACCTGTAGCAGTAGACATGAGAAAGAAGATAATCCAACTTCAGTCTATGGTGAAGGCATGTGTACTCAGTGACTCTGGAGAGGACACTGATCAAAAGTTGTGGTAGGATTTGGACATCCCTGTATTTACCATCATACATAAATCCACATGTTTTGTATATCCATGAGGCATGGATATTATTTCTTACATAAGTACCTAGTCCAGATGGAGAAGGGGGTAGATGAGACTTATGTCAGGCAACAGAATGCTGAGAACCAAATTCTCACCCTATCTCAGGAAGTATATATTCTGGAGACTTGTGTAGACCCTGTGACCATAACACAAAGGCCTAATCTCTTAATTTAGAAATAGAATCACAACATGAAGCATTTAGTCTTCTTGTTGACAAAACTGATTTACAGGTGATGGTAATGATGAGAATAATGTGATTGGAAATTCCCCAAACTCCTAAATTAAGAGAATTTCTAATTGTATTTCATGTTAAAAAATTAATAGTTGCTTTTCCAAAATGTTTTAGCTATTAGTATCTGGTGATCTTATTTTTTCTTTTAGTTTTTTTTTTTTTGCTCTCTATAAAGAGAAAGAAAGATTGTGAAATTTAGTGATAGAAACATGGTAATGTTCTAAGAGGAGTTGGACATGTAATTTGTTCCTAATATAATTTTTGAAAAAAAATGTAAATATTCAAAAAATAAATAAATCGACTTCTCTGTTTTTATGCCACTACCAAGCTGTTTTCATTACTGTAGCTATGTAATAGTGTTTGAAGTCAGGGATGGTAATACCTCCAGAAGTTCCTTTATTGTATAAGATTGTTTTGGCTATCCTGGATTTTTTGTTTTTCAAATAAATCTTAACAATATCAGTGAGAAAACATAGGTGTGCAACATTTAACAATGAATTTTTACTTGGTTTGAAAATTTGAGATATCACATATCAATTGTAGCATGTATTGTTCAGCTAATAGACTTTAAGGAGTGATTTCACAGAGTCTATGGAATCCCTCCACTACTTATTTCTGTCTTGATTGTTGGCTCCATTGTGCCCTCTGCTGGTTTTGTTCACCCTGCAGGTTGGCATGTCACTGAACTTACCAAAACACTTTTAATATTCTTACTGTTTTATACACTTATCATTCTAAAAATGAGTGTAAAAATTCAGAATGTTAGCAATAAACATGTCACAGCTTCAGTTTTAGTATGGCTGCTTCCTACTGAGCTGGTTAAAATTCAGTACTCACTGACCATACTCAGGAAACCCTGGCTTGGAAAGTGAGTACTGACAGTTACAAGGATTGTATCAAATGTACTAGTCTCATTGTTGAAGAATTCTTGTTCCTAGTACTATCCGAAAAATATTGTTTCACATTTATTAAAAATGGATCATACATTTATCTCTTTTCTTCAATATACATGGAAGATAACAAGAAGTAATTCCATGGCCAGTTTTCTCCGTTTGTAATATCTTTTAATATTATTCTCAGAAATATAGGCTCTAGAAGTAGCAGGAATGTTAACTTGGGTATTCCATTGTTGTAATAGGTCACGACCCCATAAATTCATTGCAATACTGGCTACGTATAGCCTTAATTTTCCTATTTGTCCCTCTGGCCCTATACATTCAACCCATCTCGTGCTCTGCCTTACTCGAGATAGGGTTCCAATTCCCAGGAGCTGAACATTCATATTCTGAAGAGGCCAATACGGATGCCAAGATTCTGGGGTAATGATACTTACATCAGCACCTGTGTCTAGCAGGCCAATAATAAAAATGTCATTTACACACACTCTCAGTTTAGGTCTTTGATCATTTATAGAAGTTTGCCAAAACATACGTACTCATCTTTCTGATCATTATTGTTTGTAACAGTAGGCATGGGGTTTCCTAATTGTCCTGACAAGGCATGTTCTCTGCAGAAACTAGAAATGACTGAACCATGTTTGCCATAGGGGCCTGTGAGCCCCCCCCCCTCACGTTTCCCGTCTGTATCAGGTTGCCTTGTCTATCTCTTGTAGATCTGCATTCGTTCGTCCAGTGTCTGCCTTTTCCACATCTTCTACATAAACCAGAAGGCTGAGTCCTCCTATTTCTGTTATTTCTAGAAGATGCATTATTATCATTTCTGAAAATCCGTTGTTTACAATTCCTTTTCATATGACCCATTTTGCCACAATTACAACATTTGGTATTCTGGTGTCTCCTTTTACCATTGGAAATTGCTTCTTCTACCCATGCTTCAGTGCTATAATCAAATGTATCAACATTCAGTGTATGCAAGACCCATTCTTCCAAGGTGCTGATCTGAACCTTAAAGGCCCCAAAATCTTTTTGCATTCCACATTTGCATTTTCATAAGCCAAAGACTCAATCATTATACGTCTTGAGTCTGGGTCAGGTATCCCTATTTGCACAGCCTTAGTAAGTCTTTGTAAAAAATCACTAAAGGGTTCTCTCTGACCTTGTTTAACTGTGACAAATGATTCCATTCTCTGTCCTGGGTCTTGTACCCTGTCCCAAGCCCTTAAGGCTGCTGTAGTGCACATGGAGAGTATGTTTTCATCCAAATTAACTTGTTCCTGAGGGTCGGAAAAGAGTCCTTCACCTAGAATTTTAACTAGGGAGATGTCACTTTCCTTGGCCTTTTCTTGCTGTTCTAAAAGTCTAGCCTCTTGCCTGAATAAGCATTTCCATTTTAATTGCGGCCCACTTTCAAGGACTGCAGAGGACAGTTGAAACCAGTCAGAGGAAGTTGCTCTGATTGTTGATGCCCAAGATTTTAGCATCTCTTTAACAAAAGAGGTGTGCATCCCAAAAGTCATGACAGCATGTTTAATTTCTTTGAGATCATTCATATGGACAGGCTCCCATGTATCTTCCTTGATGACCCTAGGGTTTCTGGAACCAATCACCTTCTCTGTTGTTATTACTGGAAAGGCAGGTAAAGCTGTAGGTAGAGCTTTGTGGAAATTGTCCCGGAGGGATTTACCCACAGATGTAGTTAAAATTTGCCTTTCTACCTTTTGTTCTTCTTCATCAGAATTTAGAAATTCCTCAATCTTTTCAATTCTATTCACCATTGCCTTCTGCAATGTCTGTATCTCCTGTCCATAATTATGTTCCAAGGCCTTCACTGAGGATTCTAAAGTTTGATGTTTGTCCATTAGAGATAAGTTCTAATCTTTGGACATAATTTTTATGGCATAAACCGTGCCTTCTTGTATTGACAATCTTTCCGCCAATCTGTCATAAGCTTTAGACAAAATTTGATTGTCACATTCAACCGTTTTAATTCTCTCAGATAATATTTCAGTCCCTTCAGAAAGTGACTGATGAAATTTACGATTTAAACCAGCTCTTCCTTCTTCCATAGTAATGAATTTCTCCTTAATATCAGCCACTAATGTTTCACTTCCTACAGAAAGGGATTGGAGTTTACGATCCAACTCAGCTGTTCCCTCTTCCATAGTAATGAATTTCTCCTTAATATCAGCCTGAACCTTTTCTAAATTTTGCTCAGTCAACAGAGTCTTGTTAAACAAAGATCTGTTCTCTTCCTTTAGAACTTCAAACTGATTCTTGAGAAGATTATTGTCATGTTTAATAGTCTTTAGCTATTCAACCTCTGCCTTAAGGATCCTGGATTCTTCTCCAATAGTTTTTAGATGTTCAACTTCTGCCTTAAGAATCCTGGATTCGTCTCTTAAAGACTCCATCATACTTTTGTTGTCAAACCACCTAATACCAAGGAAAACTACTAATCCCAGAAAGATCCATAGATGTGGGGTGCTAGAGACCTCTTGTAAGATCTCCCACATGGCACACTCAAAAAGACTGTTAAAGTCCTGAATAGTA
Source organism: Alexandromys oeconomus (assembly GCA_963919705.1). Classification (NCBI taxonomy): domain Eukaryota; kingdom Metazoa; phylum Chordata; class Mammalia; order Rodentia; family Cricetidae; genus Alexandromys; species Alexandromys oeconomus. Next base: position 6,327,192 of record CAWTZB010000260.1, on the reverse strand, counting down.
ATATTCTCAGACATTTTATTTATAAAAGAAAAAAAAAATTTACCTGCAATGACTGGTTCCTGCCAGAGGTGGCGAAGGAGTCAACTTGAGTCCACGTGGAGAGCTGGACTGAAACAACTCAAAATCAAAATTTATTGTTCTGCCTGAGGAGTTAGAGTGGGCAGATTTGGTCTGATTCATAGTGACCCCTTCCGCTGTGGTGGTTTGTGTTGTAAAATCGCAAATATTTAAGCTTCCATGTTCAGCTCCAAACGCCAAGGCAGAGAGGGCTAACCCCTCTGGCGCTGCGATTGGGCGAGCGGAACAAAGCGCCGGCTGTGGGCGGCTCAGGAGTCGCGATGGGCACAGCGGACCCATGGCTTCCTAGGCGCTGCCTGGGCTGGGCCTGGAGGCACTAGGGTGGGTGGGCGAGCGGGCCAGTGCGGGGGAGGTGCACTGTGGCTACCACAACCTCCAGGGACCTGCTGTGGGTGTGGCGGGCTATGGGGCAGGGGCAAACCTGCCCCAATGTTGGACGCCAAAATGATGTGGCAGTTTAGATTAATGCAGACAAATTGTGATAAGTAGTTGCACAACTTTAATGGAAAAACCAGACTCACAAAACCAAGGTTCCCATGGAGTACAGGAAAGAGGAAGGGACATGCAGGCTTCTGCCCACGCAATTTATCAGTAAATGCTCGCCCGAGGCCAGCCCGCCCCCATTGGGCTGGCTTATCCCTACACTCCACTAATCCTAATCTAACTCAGACAAAAAATATTCAAACTTTCCTATATTCAGCAGCAATAAAGATTTCCACTTCAGCAATCCTGCAGGAAATGTTTACATAAATCACTAGCAAAAAGCAGAAAACTGTGAAAAGGAACTCTGCTGCCATATCACCTGGCATGTGCACATTGACCACTCAGACTTTTCAACAAGATGACAACACAAAAAACATCTCTAGTGGAATCATTATATGGAAAATTGGGTTGTAAAGTAATCTTTAGAAGGATGATAATTTTAAATATGCATTGTGTGAAAAGTGTTAATTACTTCTACCTTGTTAGAGCATTAACACACTGGAATCTAGAAAGAATAGGCAACTTATCTTCCTACCTATCTGTGGTAATAACATTCATTCATGGAAGATCTGTATTTTACTCCCCATGAGAGGAAATAAATAGAATGATTTTCAGATTATTTAAATTTCCCAGTAGTTTCCAACTAAACCTATCATGACCAAGTCTTAAAATTATAGACATTGTGAAAAAACATGAAAAGAGATTTTTATGTTCATTTTATCTGACCAGTTTGACAATGCTTTTCATAGAGAATTGAAATATTTCCTTGTCAGTAGAAGCAAGGGAGAACATAATCATAGAAACCTAATAGGAAATGGCTGAAAATATCAAAATTACAACAATGTGAAACAATGGTATGAAGCTACTTATAGGAATGCTTGATAGGAGAAGATGGAGTTGTTGCAGACTCCAGTTGGACATGTGCTCACTCACTGACTTTAATTTTTCAGATTCTGGATGTTAGAAGACAAGTTGAAAGCCATGTGTTCAACTTTACAACCCCAAATAATCTTAGATAAAAACATATTAAAGATGAACTTTTTTTATATTTATTTATTTATTTATTTATTTATTTATTTATTATGTATACAATATTCTCTGTGTGTGTATGCTCGAAGGCCAGAAGAGGGCACCAGACCCCATTACAGATGGTTGTGAGCCACCATGTGGTTGCTGGGAATTGAACTCAGGACCTTTGGAAGAGCAGGCAATGCTCTTAACCTCTGAGCCATCTCTCCAGCCCTAGATAAAAGCATATTAAAGATGAACTTTTACTGAATATGGATTCTATACAATCACAATCAGAATGGCAGTCATTAAGAAAAGAAATCATTCATTATATATGATGTCTGACTATATTTGTCTGTGTTGCCTGCTCAGGATGATCTTTAAGAGTTCTCTCCATTTGTCTGCAAATTTCATGTTTTTTTTTTCTTTTTTTTTTCAGCTGAGTAATACCCCATTGTATAAATATACCATTTTTTTTTCTATCTATTCTTTGGTTGAGGTACATCTAAGTTGTTTCTCATTTCTGCCTATTTGGTTATGGGCATGAATGGGAACACAAATGATCAGGTCAGGGTGAGAAAGACAACAGAGAAATATGACTGGAATTTGCCGACACTTAGGGGATGATGTGGAAAGAGTGGAGTGAAAATTTCCTCGAACATATGAGGGTGATGCTAGTGAAGAATCCCAGTAATGGATGATATGAAGCCTGAAATTGCTGTCTTCTTTATCCAGGCAAGGCTCCCAATGGTTAGATTGGAAACTATCCCAGTCACAAAACCTCCAACTCAGATGTGCCCTGCCTGCAAAATGTGGTAGGGTAATGGTGGTTCAGAGATTGAGGGAGTGACCATTCAATGCTTGGTCTAACTTGTGGCCCAAGCACAAGAGGAAGACCATGTAGGACAATGCCTGGACTGCCAATAACTGGAAGATGGAGGAATCAGAGAATATCTGGTAGGATGAAACATGAGTTTGGGAAATGTCAACGAAATGATTTCTAGTGATATTCTGCTGTCCTCACAGATTGGTATGTAGCCCAGTCATCACCACAGAGGCTTTCCTTATTAGATGATGTGAGCAGATGTAGAGACCGACGACAAAACATCAGGTAAAATTTACAGAACCAAGCAGAAGGAAGAACTGTAGTGACCAGAGGTTTCTAGGATTTCAGCAGAACATTGCACGTTGTATCAATATAGTGCAGGGAATAAGGTTCAAAGAGACTGTGGAGCATGTAAAAATGAAGTCAGTGTGGAAATGCTATGTAAGGCCACATATAAATTTGAATAACAACATTAGAAAGTTGAAGAAATGGTAGATTACACAAAGAATAAAATTTCTTTTAGGTTAAGGTGCATCCAGACTTGGTTCAGGAACACATTCAGACTTGATATATTATACATGTCTTCTAAATTGTTTTGGAGAGGAGAGTTAACAAATCAATAATATTGTACTTAACTGCAAAAAGGACACTGACCTATTCAATTTGACTCATTTCCTATTGTAATCTAGTCACATTCTGACACCAAATAAAAAGAGTTTAAGCAGCCATAGTTTTTGTTATAAGAGATATTGAGGGATATTTTATAGTACTGTGAAATGCAGAGACTGTATTAATACATACATTGTATCATTGGATCAGGGGTCAGAGTCAGCAACTAGTTGAGAGGAATTAGCCATAGAGATGGCAGAGGAAGCAGGAAGACAACTAGAGAGAAGCACAGGAAGGGGTAGCGAGGAAATTTGTGGCCTTTTTAGTTTGGAATGAGTGGAAGGACTCCCAATACTTTATTGGTAAATAGGATGATAGAGACTTAGTTAAAATCTACATCATTAGTGTCCATGACTGACCCCGTCCGGCCATCCCTAACATCCCACCAGGCTTCTGTCTGAGAGGTGGGGTGCTGACTTACGGCTGTGGGCTACAGAGACTAGTTAAAATCCCAATAGACACAAGTGCAGCTGTTAAGCTGAAAGAAAAGCAAAAAAAGATGCTGTCGTTCAGTGGGTTGTACTGGTTAATTTCAGTGCCAAAATAACTTTGTTAAAGCTGGAAATCAGCATAGTGAGAAAAGAGTGACAGGTAGGGACAAAGGGCAGCATGAATATCATTTTGACTAGAGATGTTAAGCTTTGAAATATCAAACAGCGTGCAACTCCAATTTCAACCAGAGGTTTCTAAGTGTTTAAGTCCATATTCTCTGTAATGATTTCTGACTCTAAAACTGCAAAATATACTAGAACAAAAACCATGCTAGTAAAGTTTTGCATGAGATAAAGATACTTACCTTGAGAATCCTGCCACTCATTTTTATAAAAAAAATTTAAATTTTTAAGTATGTTGGTGTTGTTTATGTGAATTTAGATATTTTGAACTTTCTCTTCTTTTCAATTTCATGAATTTTTTTTACTTGTGTTTTCTTTTTATTGATGTTTGTATAAGTTCATCTAGGTATATATCATCACATTATATATTACACATGTGAATTAAATATTTGTGTTTTCAACAAAGAGACTGTGGAGACTTTCATGAAACATGCTTGGAACTGCAATAGGTCCTACGCATACATTCCATGGTGAACTTGGGGTTTTTGTGGGACTCCTAAAAGAAAGAACAGGAATGTCTCTGACTCTTTTGTCTGCTCTTGGAGTCTTTTTTCTCCTACTGCATTGCCTAGTTCAGCCTTGATATGAGGTTTTGTGCCTAGTCTTATTGAGTCATGTTATACCCTATCCAGTTGATATCTGTTCTTTTCTAAAAAGAAAAGGAGGAGTAGACAATGTGGAAGAAGCTAGAAAGAGTTATCTTGAGGAAAGATAGGGATAGAAGGCTGTGGTTGGTATGTATTTTATGAAAAAAATAAATAAAAAGAAAACAAATGACAGGTTTTGGAAGTTATACAGATAAGTGGCATTCTTTCTGTAATGTGTATGAGAATACAAATTGTTCTATGTACAGACACACACAGATAAAAATAATATAGAGTCTAAATCATAAATACAGGTTTAACACATGACCAGATTATTAAACCTTTGTATTTGCATCTTTAGACTTTGAAGTTAGTGTATCACCGAAATATTTTTTTTGTAAATCATTTTTATTTGCCCAACAGTGAGTGTATTTCATATTTTCATTTTATACCTATTAGTTGAACATAAATGTCCATGTTAATTTTACCTCAAAAATTTTAAATCATAAATGTATATCATATACATGTATGAAAGACATTGATTGTAGAAATAATATAGGATAATATTGATATGAAAACACAGCAAAATAACTCATGAATGTGGATGAAAATTTCCTCAGAATGTTATAGAAAATTTTATGAATTATATCAAATATTTTATTTACCACGTTCCAAAGAGGACCACTTGAGATTTGCTAACATGATTGAACATGGAAATGAACAATATGATTGAACATAAGGTAAAATATATATTCCCAAGAATGTAGAACATATAATTCATAAAATTAAATACTTTCAGTATAAAAGCTACAAACACATTAAGAAGAAAGAAAGAAAGAAAGAAAGAAAGAAAGAAAGAAAGAAAGAAAGAAAGAAAGAAAACATATTAATGTATTTTACACCTTGGGAAACAGATGGCTATACTAGCTGTTCAAATGTGAGGTCCTAAATTAAGTTCTCCAGGAAGTATGTAATACTTGTTTTTTATCTGCAACACTACCACTCCTATTTTGAGATAACAGGTGAGATAGCAACTGTGTATCAAAGAAGGTGGAAAGTCTGTACGGGTACCCACATTTCTACTCTCACTTCTCTCTCTCTCCTCTTTCTCTATGACACACACAAACAGAGAGACACATAAATGAATATGACTAAAATACCTTCAGAGAAAAATTATCACAGGGTATAAAACAACTATAATCATAATGATCCAGAAATACCTAATAGAATTTGTCTCTTTAATCTAGGACAATATAACTATGTCAACTTTAATCAAATAGCCCAATCCTCATTCATGTAAGCGAAGAGTAGTCCAAAATATAAAATTGTTCACAGATGACATGAGTTTGTCACATAGATGACTTATATTTTTATACAAAAATGTCATTCACAGATAAACAATTATTTAATAAAAGTACATGCTATCTGTTGATCATTAGAGGATCAGGGAAAAACAGATTATTTTCTTTTCCAAAAGAATGAATGTGGGCTTTATAAGATCAATATTAGGGTGTAGGGATTGGCATACCAAGGGCTCTCAGAGAGAAGAATATTTGACTTGAATGAAAATATGTATTATAAGTTCAGTCCTTTGGTCTTGGTCTCAGATGGTGTTTTTTTTTTTTTTTTTTTTTTTTTTGGAAAGAAAGATTTTGGAGTGGTGACTTTCCTGCAGAAACATCATCATTAATGGTGGGATTTGAGAGTTCATACCCTCATTCAACTTCTCTCTGCCTTTTGCCTGAGATCTCTCAGATTTCTGTCCACTATTTGTTACTGTGGTTCCTCCACGCTGCTTTGACTCTATCTCTGAAGTAATGAGGCAAAACGAAATTTATTTTCTTAAATTGTCTTTGGCCACAGTGTTCTATGAAAGGAAATGAAAAATAATAAATTAAAACATACACCCTTTTCAGGCCTCTACACCAGCAAAATTCAGTTTAAATTGCTAGTGATCACAAAGGGACATGATATCACAACTCAGAGATATCTTCAATTCTTACACACACACACACACATTTGTAAAATGTACTGAGTCAACTTACTTAGGGCTTATATTTGTATATGTATCACATATCGTGGTAATTGAAGTTCAGAGAATAATTATCCTTCACTCAACAATTAATTGTTTGTAACTTGATGTGGATTTCCCTCTGAATGCTGTGAATATATTTTATTACTATTGGTTGGTAAGAAAGCTGCTTTGGCCTATGGGAATCCAGCATATAGTCAGATGGAAAATCAAAACACAAATATAGAGAAAGTGTAGGTGTAGTCAAAGAGACACAATGTAGTTGCCAAAGGACAAAGACATTAAAATCATACTGGTAAGCCAAAGCTCCGTGTTTATACATATATTAATAAAAATGGGTTAATTTAAGTTGTAAGAGCTAACTAGGAATATGTCTGGAATATTGGCCGAAACTGTGTTCAAATTAATATACTTTCTCTGTGACAATATGGGTCCGAATAGTCAGGAAATCAAAGCAGGTTCTCTGCTTACATAATAGCACCTAATATTTAGCAATGTACTTCCACATAAAGCCTAAGAAAACTTAAATAAAAGGACTTCTATGATGTGGAAGTGATTTCTTATTAATAAAGAAACTGCCTAGGACCCTTGATAGGCCAACCCTTAGGTGAGTGGAGTAAACAGAACAGAATGCTGGAAGAAAGAAGCTGAGTCAAGGAGTTGCCATGATTCTCCCACTCCAGACAGACGCAGGTTAAGATCTTTCCTGGTAAGCCAGCTCATGGGCTACACAGAATATTAGAAATGGGTTAGATTAATATGTAAGAGCTAGCCAATAAGAGGCTACAGATAACGGGCCAGGCAGTGTTTAAAAGAATACAGTTTCCATGTAATTATTTCGGGCATAAGCTAGCCATGCAGGTGGTCGGGTGCCGGGGATGCAGCCCCGCCGCTCTTATCACTACACTTCTAGACCCCCCCTTCAAATGGAGTCAATTGGGGCATCTTGATAACCACAGTTTTTCAGATAATCTCTTTTTGCTGGCCACAAGCAGAGGCATAGCTTCTTTAAGAGATAGTTTCCTGGTTCTTTCTGACAGCGCTTTTGGAAAGTCCTGCTACAGAGTACTTAAATGGGGTTTCAGAGAAAAGGGCTACAAGTTTCTCAATGGCAACATAGACCTGTGGCACCCCTGTAAATGAGGTTGTGTGCATGGCTCACAGAGCAGGCAATAAACATACTTCTACCATGTTGAATAAGGCAGAGCCAAAAACCAATGCCACAGTGTGATGGAGGAAGGTCATTGGTTAAAAAATAAAGAAACTGCTTGGCCCTCATAGGTTAGAATATAGGTGGGTAGAGTAAACAGAACAGAATGCTGGGAGGAAGAGGAAGTGAAGTAAGATGTCTCAGACAGACACCATGCAGCTCATCGCCAGGGCAGACACAATGAAGCTCTGACCCAGGATGGACGTAGCCTAGAATCTTCCCGGTAAGCACACCATGGGATGCTACATACATTATTAGAAACAGACTAGTGCAGGTGCGAGAGTTAGCTTAGAAGAGGCTAGATATAATGGGCCAAGCAGTGTTTAAAAGGATATGCATAGTTGTTAGGCTAATTGCAACTGGTATATCTACAACATAACTTATGCATCATGAGCTCAGACGTTTTTGTGGAAGAGGGAATGGAAAGTGGTGTGAGCCAGGATAACTAATTTTCTTTTAGTATTATGAATGCTATAAGTGTTAGAAAAGATACAATCCAGAAGCCTAATGGATAAGTCTCCAAAAACATGACCTAACACAGAATGAAACCAATAAACATGCTAACATGGAAGGAGGAGTGTTTACTCTGCCTCAACTCTAGTCAAAAGAGTATAGACAATTAAGGAGCCATGAGTAGGAGAAGTAGTCTTCAAGTGATAAGACTAAACTAATACATTTTCCAATACTTTACCGTCCTGAAAACATACTTACAAGTAACATTATATGTTGTGACAGGTTAGGATTTCCATAATTAGGGATGCACACATACATGCATACACACATAGACATACAGACACACACTCACACACACACACACACACACACATGGCAGGGAGAGAAGGAAGCGTACATATTTATATAGTAAAGAAAAAGTCAAAGAACTTGAATGAGAATGGGAGTCTACAAAGGAATCTTAGTACAGAAGGAAAGAGGAAAATGAAATATATTATGATCTCAAAAATATTAACATATATTTCACAGTAGAAACCAAACTTTTTGTTCATTATTTTCTTTACTTTTTCATGGAGAAATCAAAAGAATAGAAACTGAGTGATATGTAGTTCAGGAGTAGAGCAATTGCCTCATGTGCACAAAACCCTGAATTCATTTCCACACAGCATAACAACCCCCTATCATAATGCTTACATCACAACTGGAACTCTTGGGGTGATATGTTATGAGCTGCTGACCTGGTTTGTCACCAGTGTACCCTGTCCCTTAAAGAGATAAACCCTGGCCACTCCTAACTGCCCCCCTTCCACCAAGCAAAATGGATATCCCACCTCCTCCAGCATACACACTCTCTTTTCTCCTTCTCAGAGAGGTCTCTCTCTCTCTCTCTCTCTCTCTCTCTCTCTCTCTCCCTCTCTTCTTCCCCATTCTCCCCCCCTTTTCTTTCCACTTCATAACACAATAAATAAACTCTATATCCAAACTCTATCTCAATGATGTATGTCTGTCTTCCACCTGCTGTGTTCTCCACGTGCCAATGTGACCCAAACCCCAAAGCCTCAGGGGACTTGCTGGGCCCTGGGTCATCTGAAACACCCCTTGTGGGAATGGCTGCCCCTAGAGGGACCACTGCCCCTTTATGAAAAGTTCCACACCCTTATATCATTAAAAAAAGAATAACATGATGCAGAATAATCAGAGCTCAAGATATTCTTTGTAATTATAATATGATTGAGGAAAGCACAGAATACATGAAACTGATTTCCTCCAAAATATAATATATAAGAAATAAAATTATAAATGATTGCACAACACATATTACAGGAAGAGATAATTTCCAGGCACAGGAAACCAATATTTAACATTCCTCTGTACCTGCTTCACATGGTGTCTTCTCAGTATATCCTAAAAACACTTGAGGAATTTGGAACCTTGTTTAACACTTAGTACCTAGGAAGCAATGGACACTTCTGTCATCAGGATAGTATATCTGAGTCATCTGTTATGCTTTTTCTCAGCTGTACTTAATCTTGAATGATAATTAACAACCCCTTATTGTCTTCCTGTATTATTATAGTAGTGAGAAGTAAATTGAAATTTTGACAAAATGTAAAAATATTTAATTCAGTGTGCCTGAAAATTGCCTTGAAATGCATTTCACACATCTGGATGTGAGCTGCTCCTCCTACCTGCAAAGAAATGAGTCCCAGATACTCTTGAGTCTGAGTGAGTCCAAGATCTCATGTTTTATCAAAAAATATTTTCCAAGAAGACAAAATTCCCTTTACTATAACTTTACAACCCAGAAATTTCCATCATTTTGCATTTAGGCTACCTCCACCTAATTTCCAGAGACCTTAACAACAGTGAAAAGCCTTGCCACATGGCACTAAAATGGGCTGAGCTTGTGTCAGAAGTTTGTGAATGCAGTCCTCTTACAGTCTGTATAAAGTCCTCTGATGTATACCTATTTACGGTATGGATGATATATTATGTAAGAGTCTATTTGCAAGAGGTGTTACAATTTCTGATTCAACATTTAATCTTATGTGGGTGTCAGGTGGCACCCTGAGAAAATCCAAACGTATCCACCATTTTCTTATCTGGACCATGTTATCCAAACATATTTTGTTTCTATTTAGCTTTTGCAATTCCAAATGAATCATTTATAAACTTTAAATGACATACAAAGACTTCTTAAAAATAATAATTGGGTTGGATCATACATAGAGAATTCCATGGCTGTATTCAAGCCATTATACAACATTCTTCATGGTGACCACAATCCCAAGACACCTTGGAAGCTAACACTGAATCAAAATTTTTCTTGGCTTTTGTAGAAGAAAAACTTAATTCTCAAAGGCTCCTTCATAAAGATTACAGTAAAGCAGAGTCTTGGTATACATCCTTCTGAGTATACACCCTCTGCCTACTTGTGGTGGAAAGGGTCACAATAAAGATTGAAGTTTTATGTAACACATTACAAAATTTGGGTGCCTATATGTCTTTGGTTCTTTTTTTTTTTTTGGACAAACGAAGAAGCAAGTAAAAAATAAAAAAGTTAACAGAAAATTAAAATTGACATAGGATTAAGACAGAATTACAACTAAGAAATGATAAACAGTTAAGAGAAGAATTAGAACAGAGTAGAAGAAAGAAAACAGAATAAAGAGACATATGGAGGAAAAATTTCCTGTAACTGAATTTTTCCCCCTCAGATCTCCTTCGTTATTTCATTTTACTTGCTAATGAAGCATACTAATAAAAGCTCAGGAACAGATATTGGAGATCAACCTGAAGATCATAGAATCAAGCAGCCAGCCACTGTATCTTACTTCAAACTCAGTCCAAAAAATGGTGAAACTTCCTCCAGGAAACTTCAGAATGAGACTGAGATTGAGAGCTGTGTCCTAACATTTTATAATTACCCTCTAGTTCTGTGATTAACAATGTGTACCAGTACCTCCTGGTTTCTATGGAAAGCTAATATGGCTACTGGGATTAAAGCTGTGTGTCATTGTTGCCTGGTCAGTGAGGCTGGCCATTAGGACTATTATAATTTTCTAATCTTCAGGCACTCTTTATTAAAAGAAATGAAATGCAATTACATTCCCCTTTTTTGTCTAAAATGAAAAATAATTATATAACTAATATAAAAAAGTATATGCAATAAATACAATACATATATAAAATATATATGGACCATAACTATATGAAAAATGTCTATTTCATTTTCATTTGAGAAATACATAGGGAACACTCCACATCTATCTTATCTTTGTGAGTTTGAAATCTTATACATAATTTAGTTTCTTTCTGTATCAGGTAAAAAATGAAAACTATAAATACCAATTGTTCAACTCCCTCAGAGACTCAATATGTAAACAATATTAACTGAGTAAGCAGGGAGTGGAAGCAAGGGATTTCCAAAAAATGTGAGTAATGACACAAACAGTTGTTTGCCTGAACAGTCACCCAAAGTTCTTCTGCAATGTAGGAACATCTATCTTCTACCTACAGGACTAAAATATCCAACAGATTTTTCTTTGAAGGAGGATATTCTGAAGGGATGTCCCTTCTTTTCTTGAACATGTTTGGCAGTCACTTTCTTTTGTGTCCTGCTTATAAAATTAGAACAACATACTCTCGGTAGTAGATGCAGGGTCATTTTCTTTCCTTTTGGATTTAATTTTCCACAAAGAAATTAACTCCATGTGGAGTTTCTTCAATGCCCATTATCTTCTCTGAAGATAAAAAAAAAAAAAAGCCTATGCTATTAGAACATCTTGAATGCCAAAATCTGTAGATGCATGAAGTGTTTGAAGTTGACCTGTCAATCTAAAATATATCTTTGTTTGACCATGAAAACATACCTAATGTGACCCATGTTTGATTATAATAGGTGACTAATTACTAACCTACATTTCGTTATTATCCTAAACAGTTTGTAATAATTTCAATGACTAGAGATTTCCATTATATTGTTTAACGAGCTATATGTTTTTAGAAAATTAATCTCAAATTTATATTAATGTACATAATTTGTTTACATTATACAAAAGTCCAATCCAATGTAAAACATTTAAAACTAGTATTAGACTTTTAAAAGCAGATTCAATACTCTATATTTTATCATATCTATATCCTTCTTTTATTTTCAAAGTAGATACAATAATCTACCCTTTTATTGTATCATATTAATATTCCACGATGGGTGGTCCTAACTTCCTTGCCCATGTTCTTCCTCCTTCTGTTTCTCATTTGGACCTTGGGAGCTCAGTCCAGTGTTCCAGTGTGGGTCTCTGTCTCTAGCTTCATCCATTGCCAGATTAAGTTTCTTTGGTGATATGCAAGATATTCATCTGTATGGCTACAGGATAGGACCATATAAGGCTCCCTCTCCTCAACTGCCCAAGGATCTAGCTGGGGACCTCTCCATGGACACCTGGGAACACCTCTAAAGTCAAGTCTCTCATCAACCCTAAAATGGCTCCCTTAATTAAGATATATACTTCCCTACTCCCATATCCACCCTGCACCCATCCCAACTGTCCCATTTCCCAAGATCTCCCCATCTTCCCATTCTCACTTTTTTCTCCACATTTCCTCTTACCCCCCACTCCATCCCCACCCCCAAGTTTCGAATTTTTGCCTGGCAATCTTGTCTCATTCCAATATCCAGGAGAATAACTATATGTTTTTTGGGGGGTTGACCTTCTTATTTAGCTTCTATAGGATCTCTTATTATAGGCTCAACGTCTTTTATTTATGGCTAGAATCCACTTATTAGTGAGTACATACCATATTCATCTTTTTGGGTCTGGGTTACATAACTCAGGATAGTGTTTTGTATTTTCATCCATTTGCATGCAAAATTCAAGATGTCATTGTGTTTTACCACTGAGTAGTACTCTAATGAGTACATATTACACACTTTCTTTATCCATTCTTCTGTTAAGGGGCATCTAGGTTGTTTCCAGGTTCTGGCTGTTACAAAGAATGCTGCTATGAACATAGTTGAACAAATAAATGCTTTTGTAGTATGATAGAGCATCTCGTGGGTATATTCCCAAGAGTGGTATTGCTGGATCCTGGGGTATGTTGATCACGAATTTCCTGAGAAACCGCCACACTGATTTCCAAAATGTTCGCACAAGTTTGCATTCCCAGCAGCAATGGATGAGTGTTCCTCTTTCTCCACATCCTATCCAGCAAAGGCTATCTTTGATGTTTTCAATTCTAGCCATTCTGACAGGTGTAAGATGGTATCTCAAAGTTGTTTTGATTTGCATTTCCCTCATTGCTAAAGAGGTTGATTATAACCTTAAGTGTTTTTTGGCTATTTGAACTTCTTCTGCTGAGAATTCTCTGTTCAGATCAGTGCCCCATTTTTTTTTAATTGGGTTAATTGTCATGTTAAAGTATAGTTTCTTAAGTTCTTTATATATTTTAGAAATCAGACCTTTTTCTGTTGCTGGGTTTGTGAAGATCTTCTCCCAGTCATTAGGTTGTCTTTTTGTCTTAATGACAGTGTTCTTTGCTTTACAAAATCTTCTCAGTTTTAGGAGGTCCCATTTATTCAATGTTGCCCTTATTGTCTGTGCTACTGGAGTTATACTTAGGAAGTGGTCTCCTGTGTTCATGTGTTGTAGAGTACTTCCCACTTTCTCTTCTATCAGATTCAATTTGTTTAAATTTATATTGATGTCTTTAAACCATTTGGACTGGAAATTTGTGCATGGTGATAGATATGGATCTATTTTCATTCATCTACAGGTTGACATCCAGTTATGCCAGCACTATTTGTTGAAGATGCTTTCTTTCTTCCATTGTATACTTTTAGCTCCTTTGTTGAAGATCAGGTGTTCATAGGTTTGTGGGTTAAAAATCCAGGTCTTTTACTCGATTCCATTGGTCAACATCTCTGTTTTTGTGCCAATACCAAGCTGTTTTCAATACTGTAGCTATATACGAGTCTGAAGTCAGAGATGGTAATGCCACCGGAAGTACCTTTATTGTACAGGACTGTTTTGGCTATTTTGGGTTTTTTGTTTTTCCGTATAAAGTTGATTATTGTTCTCTCAAGGTCTGTGAAGAATTTTATTGGGATTTTGATGGGGATTGCATTGAATCTATAAATTGCCTTTGGTAGAATTGCCATTTGTATTATGTTGATCCTCCTAATCCAATAGCATGGGAGATCTTTCCATTTTCTGGTATTCTCTTCAATGTCTTTCTTCAAAGTTCTTGTGAAATAGATCTTTCACCTCCTTGATTAGAGTTGCCCCAAGATATTTTATGCTATTTGTGGCTGTCATGAAAGGTGATGCTTCTCTGATTTCCCTGTCTGCTTCTGTCCTTTGTGTATAGGAGTACAACTGATTTTTTAGAGTTGATCTTGTATCCTGCCACGTTACTAAAGGTGTTTGGAGGGCTGACTGCGAAGCCTCAAAAAGTACTCCAACCAAGACTTGACCATAATCCTAAATTTTCCCAAGGTCCCCATCAAGATTACCAGCACCTCCACCAGCATGAAGTAATCTAGAGAACTATATCCACATTACCAAAATGTTGGCTATAAAACATTGTAGTTATTTAAGGGTTTTTTTTTTTTTTTGTAACTTGTTATTGGTTATAGTAAAAAAAAATGACTAAACAAAGGAGTTAAGTTTGGAGATCATTTTGGAAAAAAGCAGAAAAGGGGATATGGTATAGAAATGATGTAGAAAAACAGTAGATTATTGAATCTGCTTTAATCCAAATACAACTGTTAATTACAAAATATTTTACAAAGGGAATGGATTTTAGTTTATTAATAAAATTGAAGGTTATTTCATTTTTTGCTGTGTGTATGTTTCTACTATGGTTTAGGATATTGTGTTTAAAATTTAATTTAAAATTATAACATATAATTAAGAAAAAGGGATTAATAGTTGTCTATAATAGCAAATTTATAGTCATGTTAGTTAGGTTTTCAAGATCATAGAGAAATATATTTCAGATAGACAATCTTCAAACACTTCAAAGACCTACATAAAATCCCATGCAAAATGTTTTAAGAATTTAGTTTTATTGACAGTGAGACACATCTGCTTCTGGCAGCTCCAATTACTTCAAGAGAATGGTAGGCAATGAAGAAACTCCATTTGGAACTTGTTTTGTTTATGGCAAAAGCTAGTCATATGATCCAAAAATACTACTCTGGCCTTAGTTGCTGACAGTTACTGTCCAAATTGCATAAGCAAGATGCAAAGGAAAGTGACTGCCAAACTTTGCTAAGACAAATTGGGAGAGCCATTCAGAATATAGTGCTTCACAGAAAATCCTGTCAGATATTATAAGCCTGTAGACTGGAGCTGAATGCCCCACAGTTGCAGAAGAACTTTGGTTTACAGTCTAAACAGCTTGTGGTCCCCATCATTAGGTAACATTTTACCATTCTGGGGTCTTTGGTGGTGGTGAATAGATAGTCTTAGTTATGAAAGGAGATAAATTTGATAACTTTAGATTATAACTTTAGATAAATTTGAAGCTTTAGATTCACCAAGATGAGTATTTTTTTCTAATTTTGACAAACGCAAATGGATTAGATACTGTTAATGTAATTCTCACATTAAGCAACTGCTATTATTGTATATAATTCTCCTTTATTAACTTTATTATTTTTTTTTTTGAAGACAAGGTTTCTCTGTAGTTTTGGTGCCTGTCCTGGAACTAGCTCTTGTCGACCAGCCTGGCCTCGACCTCAAAGATACACTTTCCTCTGCCTCCCAAGTGCTGGGATTATAGTTGTGCACCACCACTGCCCAGACCTTTGTTAACATTAAAACATTCCTTTTTAATTTAACAAAAAGTGAAAAATGCTGTGGATAATGCTTATTGTTAAATAAAAAGCTGATTGGCCAACAGTTAGGCAAGAACAAATTGAAGGCAAATTCTTGAAAGAGAATTCTTGAGAGTGACTCAGACAGTTGTAGGTAAATGCAGAGAAGTCTAATGAGAATGCCGTGTTGAAAATAGGTACCAGGCGACGTGGATAAACATAGATAAGAATATTGGGTTAATTTAAATGTAATAGTTAGCTAGTAAGAAGTCGGAGGTATTGACTAAGCATTTTTCAGTAATATGAGCTTCTATGTGGTAATTTGCAAAGCAACTGCCAAATATATGGTACTGGGTGGCTCCTGGGCAAAACCTGTTAAGATGTGGTCTTTTAATATAATAAATTCAGCTGACCATGAGAGCTAGAAAGAAAGACAAACTTATTAACATTGCAACTGTAAATGACAAGAAAAGTTGAAAGACACACCCTGGACCTGAGTCCTGAGAACATGTGTCATAACAAACATGTCTGACTTACATTTGAAAAGTAAGAGCCAAAGCTTAAATTTAGCTTTTCCTACCACAAAATTATCTTCTTATGTTCTACTCTTAAATTTGAAATTTTTTTCTTATCATTTTACAATGAAAAATTTTCAAAATTATCACATTTGTGTATATGTGTGATTGTGTGTGTGTTTTAACATTTCACTGTACCATACCTTTGAGCAACTGTAAATATTCACTTTTTTTTGGGTTTGTGTGTGATTTTTCTCCAAATATGCACATTCACTACGAGACACTTAAACAGTCCTGATGCAGGCATAGACATCTATTTATGTTTGTTGTCTACAGTGGCTGCTCTGCAGGCCAACACTTTCCAACACATTTGTGTTGTCTCTTTCCACTCTCAGTTATAAGCCTGTAAATCTGGAAGATGGATGTGTTCCACTTTATAAAATGTGATAACTTAAATATGCATACCACACCATAGACACATATTCAGGTTTTCAATAGGCAACTGCCTTGAGCTCAGAAAAGTCTGATACAATAATCACACATTTATTATTATTTTGGCCATCATGGGTATACCTGCCCAAATAAAGACAGACAATGGTCCAGCAAATGTATCTAAGAAAATGAAGTTCTTTTTTGCTTATTATAATATAGAGCATATTACAGGTATACCAAATAATCCTACAGGTCAGGCAGTTGTAGAAAGTTCAAATCGTACTATAAAAGATACGCTGAACAAACAGAAAGAAATGGAATATAACCCCAGAAATCAATTGCATAATGCTTTATTAACCTTGGATATTCTTAACGCTAATGAGAAAGGAACAACAGCAGCAGAGAGGCATTGATAATGGAACAAACTTCTGAATTCGATCAACAGCTAATGTGAAGTCTAAAACAATATTCCTTGCTACAAGTTACCAAGTTAGAAAGAAACTCACCAAACAGGTTTCATAGTAAATTTCTTACTGTTCCTTTGTTTAAAGGAACTTGTTTTATAATGAGTACTTCAGTAACCAAATATTTGTGCTCATTGATAAATAACTGGGTTTGAGAAAAATACAAAGTTTTAAATTTATGCTCTAAGGATTAAAAAGGGCATTCATATATTTAAAAAAGGCTTTTAGGTTATATAAGAAAAAAGCTGGGCATGGTGGAACACAACTTTAATCCCTGCACTGGGGAGGTAGAGACAAGTGGAATTCTGTGACTTTGAAGTCAGCCTAGTCTACAAGGTGAGTTACAATACAACCAGGGCTATTAAACAGATAAACAAGTTTATATGAGATTTGAGGATAAAAAAACTTAAGTTATGATAAAAATGATTTTAGATACATAAAAATACATTAAAATCTCTTCTCTCATGCATATTCAGTCCCAGTCCAGCTGGTCTTGGTGAGCTCCCAATAGATCAGTTCCACTGTCACAGTGGGTGGGTGCACCCCTTGTGGTCCTGACTTCCTTGCTCATGTTCTCCCTCCTTCTGCTCCTCATTTGGACCTTCGGAGCTCGGTCAGGTGCTCCAATTTGGGTCTCTGTCTCTATCTCGAACCATCGCCAGATGAAGGTTCTAAGGTGATATGCAAGATATTCATTAGTAGGGCTATAAGATAGGGTCATTTCAGGTTCCCGCTCCTCAGTTGCCCAAGGTACTATCTGGGAACGTCTCCCTGGACACCTGCGAGCCCCTCTAGAGTAAAGTTTCTTGCCAACCCTAAGATGGCTCCCTTTATTAGGATATATATTTCTCTGCTCCCGTATCCACCCTTCCTTTATTCCAACCATCCCCTTCCCCCAAACTCCCCCATCCTCCCCTTCTTACGTTTCTCACCCCATTTCCCTTTAGCCCCATGCCAACTCACCCCCAAGTTCCCAGTTTTTGCCAGGCAAACTTGTCTACTTCCCATATCCAGGCAGATAACTATATGTTTTTCTTTGTGTTTACCTTCTTATTTAGCTTCTCTAGGATCACAACTTATATGCTCAATGTCCTTTATTTATGGCTAGAAACCAATTATGAGTGAGTACATCCCATGCGCATCTTTTTCATCCATTCTTCCACTGAAGGGCATCTAGGTTGTTTCCAGGTTCTGGCTATTACAAACAATGCTGCTATGAACATAGTTGAACAAATGCTTTTGTCTTATGATAGGGCATCTCTTGGGTATATTCCCAAGAGTGGTATTACTGGATCTTGGGGTAGGTTGATCCAGAATTTCTGAGAAATCACCACACTGATTTCCAAAGTGGTTGCACAAGAGACCGGACTCTCTGAACATGGCGGAAAATGAAGGCTGATGAGAAGCCAAGGACAATGGCACTAGGTTTCGATCCTAATGCATGAACTGGCTTTGTGCGAGCCTAGCCTGTTTTGATGCTCACCTCCTTGACATGGATAGAAGTGGGAGGACCTTGGACTTCCCCGCAGGGCAGGGAATCTGGACTGCTCTTCGGTCTCGAGAGGGAGGGGGGAATGTAGTGAGGGGAGGGGGAGAGGAGTGGGGAGGGGGGAGGGATAGTGGGGGTAGAGGGCGATGTCTGGGAGGAGGGGGAGGGAAATGGGGAGGAGGCAGAATTTTTTTTCAACAACTAAAAAAAATAAAATAAATTTTTAAAAAATCTCTTCTCTCTCTGCTATTGATAATTTGAGACTTCAAATGTTGAGGGTTTTGACATTAATCTATAGAACTCTGATAAGGTACTAATCTAGATCTGATAAAAACTGATTTTACAAAAGTCCCTGTGGTTGTTTTCTAAGTAGAGAGTTAGAAATGTTTCTCATTTAAAAAAAATCATTTTCTTTATCAATATAGATCCATTCTTCAAGATGAAAGAAAGCATGTTAATGATTTAAACCAAAATCACTTTTAGGTTTCCAAAATTACTGTGACTCAATAGCATTAATCTACTGCCTGTTTTCTGTGTTATAGCCCTGGCTGTATTGGAACTTTCCTTGCAGACTTGGCTGGCCTCAAAGTCACAAAGTTTCACTTTCCTCTACCTTCGCAGTGCAGGGTTTAAAGGTATGTGCCATCACTCCAGATTTGTTCTTATATAACTTAAAACACCCTGCTCTATCTGAAAGCCTTTTTTAATCCTTAGAGGATAAATTTTAAACTTTATATATTTTCAAACCCAGTTTTTTATCAGTGGACACAAGTATAATATGAACTTGAAAAAAAACACTACAATAATAACATAATACTAAGACCTCTGGAAATTTTGCCCCTTAAAAAGTTTCTTGTAAGCTTCAGGAAATCAACTTGGATACACCACTTCCCACAGGATAAATGAACTGCAGATAATTAATACCAAAATATAGTCTGTTCTTCCACCTATCTATTCCTCCAAGTGTGGGACATCTTCCCCTTTCTCTGGTTTTAGAAACCCCTCTCCCATCTGCCAGTACTATGAAACTAGAAATTTCTTATATACACCTAAGAGAAAAATTCCCCTATAAAATTATCTATTTTTCTGCCCCTTAATATACTTTATTATAGCAGATTTCTAATCAGTTAAAGACTAAAGACTGCTACAACTGCTGCCTGAATGTTTCTAGCCTCAGATGGTCCTATAACAGTCTGCTCTTCACGAAAAAAAAAAAAATAGCAGTCTAATCTTCTCAGATACAGTCAACATTCAATATTATAATTCCCCAGATATGCTCCAGTGTCAGTGGTGATTAGTCATGGATGATTTCAGCACAACTTTTCACTCATTTTTTATTAAAAAAAAAAAAAGACTGAGATGTTAAGTTTCAAACCCAGGGAATATGACTCTGGTCCACATTTATCACACCAGAACTGGTCCTGACAACAAGGTTATTCCAATTTTCCCCAGTTCCCACTTGCTAGAGGTTATGTCATGCATATCCCATCTTCTACCATGAATGCTCCAGCTTTGGTGATGTACTCTATTAAAAATGTTCTAATACTAATAGTATGTATTCTTGCATATATATTCATGTATGTATAATATTATATATATTGTAAATATATGATAATCTTCATATGTTCTTCAACCAATTAATTCACTTTGAGGAACTTTATGTGTATGTTTGAAACAGGATGTTACTGCCCTCTCATAGCCCAATGGGTTTATTGATTGCTTTTAGGTCGATTTTGAGAACTCTGTCAGCTTCAACTATACCTACAACTTTTTTTTCAGCAGGTTCACACTGATAATTGTGTGGACTATTTGTCTAGAAAAGTTTTATAAGTATTGATTCCTCAGTTAAAAAAAGATAAAGAATTAATATATATATATATATATATATATATATATATATATACACATATATATGTGTATATATATAATTAATGCTTTTGAATACGTTCTTTACATGGTCACTCAGATTCAATATATTAAGACATACTTAACCATATTGTACAATGCTTACTATAAATAGATTCATGTTACTCCTCTGTGTAACAGTAGATCAAAAATATCCTTTGCGCCAGTGCAGCTACACTCATAAGTTACTTGGAATTGTTCTCAGATTGCTATAAATATGAATGTTCTTCATTATTGAATTAGTACCTTTAGTCATTCTAGGCTGAAAACGTGCTCTATAGAAAAGTTGCCTTCAGACCTTTAGAATCCATGATATTCTCTGCCCAAAGAGACATTCACGTGCTTCATTTAGCAAACAAAGGGGAAGAGATTTCAGTGGCCATATGAAATGACCAGCAGATTACAATTGACTTCAGGGTGCCAGCCCACCAGGAGGTAAATCCTTGATGGGTAAATCTTGTATATAAAAGACCCCAGGATCACAGATCATACAGTGTCTTTTGTTTTTGGTGTACCTTAATGTGTTTGCCACTGCCATCTTTCTCTGACATGTGGTATGGTATGAATATATATGCAGAGAATCTCACTGCCTGTACTGTAGTGTGTTTATCTCATAGATACATCTTGTTCTACTGGGCGCTTTTACCTATGGATTAAATGAAGATGATTTCTTCTTAGGTTGTATTGTCTAATTAATAATAACAATAATGTTAGTTTAATAGAGTTTTAATGGAAAAAAATCTTACATATCTAGAACATATCAGGTGCAAGGTGAAATAAAGTTAAAAAAAACACAAGATAAATGTAGATTAATATAAATTGGGTAAAATAAGTTATGAATGCTGATGAGATAAGCCTAATCTATAGGAGTATTCATAATTAATTATAAGTCTTCATGTTACTTTTTGGGAGCTGGTAGCCCAAAGAAAAATCCATCTACAGGAATCTACAAGAACATTTTAACCAATTTCAATATAGGAAACATGGCTAATTTTAAAAATGAAATGTCAGGTTTCTATTTCAATGTTTCAGAAATTACCTATAACAAAATAATAAAATAAAGAGAAGATCAATTATAAAAAAGTAATCTAAGGTTTTGGGCTAAATAAATTATTACACTAATGTACAATCTTCTCTGGAGCAAACAAATACTAAACTTGTACTTAGACATTTGAAGTTAAAAGAAAATCACAAATTATAAAACTTCAAGATGGGGTTTTGCAATATAATAAAATCACCGGGACAAGAAAGCTACAAAGAAAGAAATATATTGTAGGACTAATTCTAATTGGTTTTAATAATAAATAACCGGAATTGGATAACAGAGTCAATGCTGAAACAGCAGAAATTAAAGAAGCCAGCGATTAGAGAGACTTCTTTTTACAGGGATCTGTTTTCTATGTATCTACCAAGTAATCTCATAATCCTATTCAAAGGCCAAAGTCAGGGTATTTTTTTCTGTTTCTGCCTGGGCACATCAGAACCAGCTTCCCTCAGGGTTTCTGACACCTTCAGGATGTGGTTTTCACACTCTGTTTCTAGCACAGTAATACATGGCTGTGTCTTCATTCTTGAGGCTATTAATCTGTAGATATGCAGTGCTGACAGAGGTGTCCATGGAGAAGACAAGCCGTCCGTTGAAGTCATCAGCATAGTTTGGGGTCCCAGTGTCTGTTCTAATGTACCCCATCCACTTTAGGTGCTGTCCTGGTTCCTGCTTCACCCAGTGCATTGCATAGTCTGTGAAGGTATACCCTGAAGCCTTGCAGGAGATCTTCACTGACTGCCCAGGCTGCTTCAGTTCAGATCCTGACTGTACAAGCAGGACCTCTGCTTGAACACCTGTGGAGAGAACATGGGGAAGTAAGGAGACATGCAACTGCCTCAGTTTACTCTGGAGCTCTGGATTTTTATGACTTACTTTGGACAGCTGCCAGCAGGAAAAGGAGCCTCCATACCCACTCCATGTGGTATGAGATTGGGACAGAGTTGTTTCTTGAGACTAACCGGGCACTCCCTTGCTAGGTGAGGGAGGAAAGACTCATTTCTATTCTAAAGGATTAGCATATGGCAGATTTGCATATGACTGGGTAGTGAACAAACCCAGAAATAAGTTTTAATATACAAGAATATATGATTCCAGGTGAGTAAGCCAATCCCCAGTGTCTGGTGTTCATGTCTTCATGTTGGTTGTGTTGTTCCTGAAGGACTCAGCTTTAGCTGCATCTGTACACTGACTTCCTCTCCCTCACAGTCTAGCTCCCTGATTCTGTTTAATGGGGCAATAATGGTCTATGCCTTTCATTCATCAGGTGCTTGTCTAAGAGCCTTTATCATTTCCTGTGTAGACTGTCCTCTACAAATTGAGACATCTGCATCAGTTCTTTCTTGCCTATTGCTTCTAATTAGGTGTTGTGCATGAATTCTTAAGGTTCTTGGCACTCCTGTATTAGGGTCTAACCATTCTTGATGAAGCAGATAGAAATAAAATATATTTCTATTCCAAATTATGAAATGGGTGGTCTCTCTTTACGTAAGTCATATAATAAAAGTTATAGATTTGAAAAAGAGTAAGGGGGTACATGCTGAAGTTTAGAAAAATGATGTACTTATATTAAAATAAATATTTAAAATTACTATAATAAAAATGGTGAAGCAGACTTTCTAATGAGGATGTGTATAAATCTGGTGAGATATATCAGTGGTTATATACATGTACTTTTTTTCAAAACACTTGAATTTGATTTTTTGCACCCACATTAGGAAGCACAGAACCACCTATACTTCTCAGTACATGAAGAACAAATCCTGTCAGCTTTCTTTGGCACTTATGTTCAAGTACCCACAACAAGACAGAGACACATAATTACAATTATAAAAACGTTAAGACAAAATATAGTTTAATCTTTCATCAACTTAAGTGAAAATTCTTAACACTAAAACATAAAATCTAGGTATATTGCTTGTAGATTTGTAAATCTTTCAGTGCAGGCAATCCATTCTGGATATTTTGAAATCTCATGAAGAATTTTTGTTTATTTTAATCTCTTTTCTGCTCTTTCATAATCCAAACTTAACAATACTTGCACACCATTGCAGAAATCTGATTCTATGAACTTTACACATTCGATTTTTCTAATGAGATATAAATTTGAAAAAAAAAAGTTGGCTGATAGGAATGTACAATGTCTGCCATCATCAGAAACAAAGTTATGAGCAGGCAGAGAAGAAAGATACTAGGGATATCTAGGGATGTCTTGCTTCTGACTTTAAAAAGTAGTAATGTTTTAATGTGGACAGTACTGTGTGCTGATAGTGTGGATGAAGGATAGACAATGATAACTGGGCACAACAGAAAAAAAGTTTGAGTATGACAGATAATTTAAGATATAAGTACAAGACTGCTATGCACAAAGACCAAGCTTTTGTACTTTTCACCATCCATATTCTGGTAGCATAAATGTTATTTATCAAAGTAAGTCAATAATTACCACTTTCATGATCCTGCACTTTGTTCTTCATACTGGGCAGGGAAAGGAATTCAGGACTGATGAAAAGTATATTCTGGTCTTTTGTGCACCTGGCTCGAGGATACAATTGAAACAATGGAGATTTGGTGCCCCCTGATGTATGACTGGCTTCATGCAGTATAATAAATAGTCTTATTCCTATTGTTAGAGCACCATGAATGCACCCTGTACATTCTTTGTCAGGAATAATGTCCTGTCTCAAAGCTTTCCATGATTCGGAATTGAGGAATAAGAGATTGCAGAGACATAAAAAATTCTGATAATTTCACATTATAACTTAAAATCCTGTGTTTATTTTCCTCTGCTGCTGGTTTTTGGATCACATAAGCATAGGTGATTTCTTGTGGCAACTGAAACAGTTGGTCTACCAGGGGCATTTAGAAGTACTCCTTGTCAGATATTGATGCAGTAAGGCAGGCATGGCTCTGTGTGAGGCAAAACTCCTCCTATGATAGACAACATAATTTCTTTTGTGATTTTTTTTGTGGGTGGACACAGATGTGTCACAATCAATAACATAGCTTACAGTGGTTGTCTTCTATGTGCTTCATACTGTCTCACTGTGGTATCATGTCAGTGCCTCATTCAGAATCACATGCATATTCTTTTCATGCGAATATACAGATATATTCCCTATGCCATTGATAGGTTTATTAATTTCTACTCCAATTATTGTTTTTCCTTTATTTGTTTATCATGGTCAAGTTTCATGTGAAATTCAAATGAGCAAATACTGAAGTAAGCAGAAACCTTGAGAGTTACAGTATTCACAGTGCTGGGGTTAACCTAGCTCTCTACTTCCTAACATCACTTCACACTCAAGGAAAACCATGCATCCTTATTTGCATCCAATATTCCCAGGACTTTCTCATCATAGCCTCTAAGGAAATATCTGGCCTTGAGTCTCATGGAGTTGGAAATGTGATGTTTGAAATAGTAGTCTATGTTTTTTTTTTTTAACTTTTACGCTCCTCCAGATTCACCCATACTGTAGGATAGAAATCAATCCATCCATCCTAAATGTTGAGAAAAAAGCATGACAGTTTATGGACATAGTAGACATGTAAAATCATTCAACAGTTAACAGTTTCTGAAGTAGAGTAAAATATATTTTAAGATGATGCCCATCTGTGTAAAATTCTTAGAGGAATTTCAGACTTTGGTATTTTATTATATATCACAATGAGGAAAATTGATGAATCAAATGCTGAGCCTATTTATACAAGCTCACTTAGTATTTTCTCTCTATCTCTATCTCTCTCTGTCTCTCTCTCCCTGTCTCTGTCTCTCTTTGTGTGGTGTTTTTACGTATTGTAAGTGTTTGTATTTGTGTACAAAGGTGAGTGTGCTTTTGTGTATTCACAGCATACATGGGGGAATCCCACATCACCTCCCTATTTCTGTCCAAATAAAAAGGAAGGTTTTAGGTTTAACATAGTAAATTTGCATATAACAAAACAGATATTAAGCAAGAATTACACTTACAACAATTATATTTACTTTGTCTTTTATCATAACTAAGGAAACCATAATTATAACCATTTATTCTTCAATTCCATCATAGACCTCAAGATATAATATTACCTAAGTGTAGTAATGTGGAGCGGCGGTCTGTGTCCCACCACACAGCTAGCTTTACCCAAAATAATTGTATGGAAACTGTATTCTTTTAAACACTGCTTGGCCCATTAGCTCTAGCCTCTTACTGGCTAATTCTCACATCTTGATTAGCCCATTTTTAATAATCTGTGTAGCACCATGAGCTGGTGGCTTACCAGGGAGATTCTTAACCTGCATCTGTGTCAGGTGGGAGAATCATGCAACTGCCTGACTCGGCTTCTTTCTACCAGCATTCTGTTCTGTTTACTCTGCCTACCTAATTTTCTGTCCTATCAAAGGCCAAGCAGTTTCTTTATTAATTAACCAATGAAAGCAACAGACAAATGACCCTCCTCCATCTCCTAAGTTAACAGCAAGTGCATTGTAAGCAACTTCTAAAACTCTGGAAATGATGGAAACAATCAACAAAAGTTCCTGTATAACATTGGAGCATCTATCTTCAGCCTACAGGCTCACAGTATCTGGCAGACTATTCCATGAAACAGGAAATTAGAAGATATCATATGCCTTCAAGTGGCAAAGTTCATCAGTTGCTTTCTTCTGTGTCCTGCAGACTCTCTTTTGAAGCAGTATTCCCCTAAATGGTCTCAACTTTAGGTTAGTTCAGAAGTCATTTTTGTAGGTCCCATCTGTCTTGTTACAACAAAACATCAAGAAGTAGAGACAAGAGCAATTTCTCACTCAACTGTCTCTCAAACTCCATAAGGTGCCTCTTCAATGCCCATTGTCTTCTTGAAGTAGATTGGTGATGCCAGGAGCAAATGTATCTCATTGTCATTAAATGTCCTAAGCTTTTAAAACATTTTTAAATGCCAAGTTCTTTCAGTTTTTGAAAGGTTTGAGGAATAACTATTCATCTTAAATATATCAATATATCTCTGAAAAACCTAAGTAACATGACTACAAACTTGACTATTATAGATGACAAAATATTAATACGTATTTTTGAAAACATATTTTTGAATATTTATTATGTATACAATATTCTGTCTGTGTTTATATCTACATGCCAGACCAGACCTCATTACAGATGATTGTGAGCCACCACGTATACCTAGGAAGATGTTAGCTGCCAAGCCCAATTCCCTGGGTTCTGTTTCCAGGACTCACATGGTAGAAAGAGAATAAGGTTATCCTCCGACATCCATATATGTATCGTTACATGTGTGTTTATAAACACATAAACAAATACAAATAAACATATGTAATGAAATTTGAAAAATTATTAGGGTGTATGATGTAGTTTATTTGGAAGAATATTGCTTATCATTCATGAATTCCTGCTTTAACTTTCTAGCACTTCTTAAAATGGAGAAATACTATCACTTAGGCAGTAGATACATGGGGATCAGAAAATATAGGTCACCCTTGATTAGACAATGAGGATTCCTTAGCAGAAGTCTCTTGCTCACATCTCTGCTTTTTTTCTTTATTTTTTGGAAATTTCTTTCCTCAATATAGGGATCCCCCTCATGCTGAAAAGAAGGTGACAAATTGATATTTTAGATGTTCCATAGAAAAAACTTACATACATATTACAAAGTAAATAAATAGAAAATGTCATAGAATATGACATAGCAAAGGGACAACGGACTGTTTGAATCTGAGAAAAAAACATACTAGAATACCCTTTAAATTTATCATGTGATTTCAGCGATGATGATGGAGATATTTTTTACCATCATAGCTCTTATTTTATATTTTCTTCATGAGAGAATCTGCCCTATATTTGTAAAGAACAGCAGAAACTCATGAAATGTTTAAGAACATTATTAGCCTACACAACAAATATTTACAGAGACTTTCTGAGAACTAGAAGATTAAAGCCAGCCTAGACTCCTGAGAAAAGAGTTCAACTATGCTTTTTTTTAATATAATTTTTTATTGAAAAAAAAAATTTCTGCCTCCTCCCCGCCTCCCATTTCCCTTCTCGTCTCCCTTTCCCCCCTCCTCCCTCTCCTCTCGCCCTCCCCCCACTCCTCTCCCCCTCCCTCTCCAGTCTGAAGGGCAGTCAGGGTTCCCTGCCCTGTGGAAAGTCCAAAGTCCTCCCCGCTCCATCCTGGTATAGGAAGGTGAACATCCAAACTGGCTAGGCTCCCACAAAGCCAGAACATGAAGTAGGATCAAAACCCAGTGCCATTGTCCTTGGCTTCTCATCAGCCCTCATTGTTCGCCATATTCAGAGAATCCGGGTTAATCCCATGCTTTTTCAGTCGCAGTCCAGCTGGCCTTGGTGAGCTCACAATAGATCAGCCCCACTGTCTCAGTGGGTGGGTGCACCCTCGTGGTCCTGACTTCTTTGCTCATATTTTCCCTCCTTCTGCTCCTCCTTGGGACATTGGGAGCTCAGTCCGGTGCTCCAGTGTGGGTCTCTGTCTCTATCTCCATCCATGTCCAGATGAAGGTTCTATGGTGATATGCAAGATATTCATCAGTAATCTGTTGGGATGGATAGGTTCCCTATGTGTTGTTTGCCCCCTTGTGGTCATGAGCAGCCTCACACTGAAGTTTATGTCTGAATTCACTCTGAAGTTCCTTCACTGTGTATGTAGCACAATAATAAGTGGCAGTGTCCTCAGATCGCACACTGCTCATTTGCAGGTAGAGAGTGTTCTTGGCATTGTCTCTGGTGATGGTGAATCGATCCTTCATGGATGGTGCACAGTTTGTCGTACTGCCATCAGGTTTAATTTCTCCAATCCACTCCAAGGCCTTTCCAGGAGTCTGTCTGAACCAGTTCATCCAGTAGTCACTAAAAGTGAAAGCAGAGGCTGCACAGGAGAGTCTCAGTGACCCCCCAGGCTGCACCAGGCCACCTCCAGTCTCCACAAACTTTCCTTCACACTGGACACCTGAAAACACACATACACACACACACACACACACACACACACACACAAAACCTGATCAAGAATGCATCATACATGCTTACTGTCCCTCATATTTATCTCAAATCACACATTTATTCACCATCTATTATTTTCCATAAATTACCCTTTAGTAGAACTACAAGGGAAATCCAGCTCAGCCCCAAATCCATTTTGTGCACTGATTGAAGTCTTGGGAACCACAGCTGAGCTCCTCTTTTTGAGTTGCAAGGCCAGTGCTTGGTTGCTTTTCATGAGCAGGAAGAGGCTCATTTGCATTTCTTCATGCTATATGGGAAGCTCTGTGGTGGGAACTTAGAGACTGCAGGTCCTGTGCTATGTGTAAATGTGGTGAAAGAGTCAGTTTATAATAATCATGTTAGAGAAATTTTAGGGTGGGAAAAACTGGCATTAAGTTACATCATTTGTCCAGGTATCAACTTCCTTATTACTACTTGCAATCAGAAGACATATTTTGTTGTTCATTTAAACTCATTTCCCATGTCCTGGATCATAAGCATCAGTGACATTACTTTCTAATGCTATTTTCAGTAAGTGATAGCTGTATCGTGTGTACTGTGTATACTGTGTGTCACAAACCTCCCTGAGTCTTCTCCAGCTATAAATGTAGCTGCTTCATCAGATTGATTACTCCCATTTTGTTTTGATATGATGAGATATGCTTAAATTCCAGTTTTCAGCTAAGCCCCTGAAGAGATCTTTTTCTAATAGGTGTATACCTAAGAGTCTGTAGATTTCTTCTGTTATTATCTAATGTGTAATACTTCTTTCCCTGCACATTTACCTATTCGTTCACTAGAAACATGGAGAGAATGATAAGCTGTGCTTTCATATACATCTCAATATTTGACTTCTACATGTACTCCATGTGTGACATCAAAGGACTCACATAAGTATGCCCATACTTCAAACACTTGTAGCGGCATAAATGAAGGCAGACAGAAATTATAAGAATATATTCAGCTTTAATTAGGGAAAGACTCAAAGAACCTGTGGTTCCAGCGGAGAACAGGAAAGCAGAAGGGGCGGAAGAGAGCACACCAGCAATATTTATTAGTAAAAATTATCCTCAGGCGACCCCGCCCTACAAACAAGGTGATTGGCTGGGGCTACCCATACAAACACTCCTCCCTTTGACTTTGCTTTCTACACAGTTTAGTACTCTGCCTTGGAAATTAATTAGCCCTTATTTTACTTGGTGTCTTTAAGTTAGGTTTTTCTTTCATGGTGGCTTAGAATTTATATGTAGGATGCATGTCTTTTTAGCTTCTCAATCAACAGATTTCATTTTGATGTATGATACCAGATTAACTTGTGTCCAGCCTTCACTGTTTTAGTAGTGACTGGAATGCTGACAGAACAGACAATAGTATATTTTGTTTCATGTTTGAATGTACACCAGTTTCTAGTATTGTAGATGAGAAAGCTGAGCTTTGGAATGTCATCAGAAAACATTTTAGTGTGTTTTGCAACATGAGCAAAGCAGACTAGACTGCAAGTCATAGATTTCTCCACAGAACAGAAACTGATAAGTAAAAATGCTATTGGTAAGACTACACATAGAAAAAACAAGCACTTAGTTACCCTGCAGAAACTGCGAGCCTGGAAGAAGCAAAGTCTATCAAAGTCAAACTCAAATGGGAAGGCAAAGAATATTCCATCCATACAAGGCAGAACTGATCATATGAGCCTCTGATGACAACCAGAAAACTCAACCTTGTTCAACATGTAATTCACAAACAAATAAAGGAAAGATGTGTGGTTGCAAAGATAACATTGGAGCTCAAAATTACTACAATTTAAACCTGAAATATAAATGAGAAAAATGGGAGCACAGAAATATTGAAGCAAACAATACCCAATAAGGAACGAAATGTATGATAATTACCTGATATCTAACTCAAGAACTTAAAAGGAACAGGGGAAATCATAAAAGAATACACCCACACCCACACATACCCCTCCACACACAGGCAAGTGAAAAAAATATTGAAAATGTAACTACTGTAAATAGAGTAACTATAACCACATGATATACTTTATACCATATAAAAGTGAATAAAATAAATAAGAAAGAAAGACTGTTACATACTTTTGCAATTACACACTATGTTGCAAAGAGTGAGAATAATTAAGTAGAATCAGAGGTCTAAAAACTGACTTTGTAAACATCGTCAGTCAGTTGTGTATGCTTAATTATCATTTAAATTGATAAATAAGTAAATGTTTGCTAAATAAGATGAATTATAACAATCAAAATTTGAGGTAAACAAGAGTAGTCTGAGAAATAGGAATCACAATTGAGTAATTCCTCTATCAGATAGAGTTTTAGTAATGTCTATAGACTATTTCTCATTTAAAAGCTGTAGTAAGTGGGTGAATCCCAGTGTGGTTCTGGGCTGCATGAGAGAGCAGCTGAGTGGGGCATGGCAGTCAAGCCAGAAAATAGCATTAGTCCCTGGTCTCTTCATCATTTCTGGTCCTCAGGTTCTTGCCTTTAGTTCCCAACTCATTTGTCTTCAGTGATGTATCATCTGTGATTAGGACATGTAAGCTAAATAAACCTAAGTCTCTTTGGGTTGTGATCTTTATCACAGAAATAGAAACCCAACTTGTACAAGTGTTATTTCAGTCAGAATACTAACTATATCCTTAAAAAATTATGAGAATGAATCTGAAAATCCATTGAATTAGAAAAAAAAATACTTAATTGAGAAAAAGGAGTCTTGAACATCCATGGCACAGCCTGAGTTCTCACCATCCACCTGGCCTTCCTGAAGCATCCACAGGCCATTTGATGCCATGTGACTAGGGTAGGCAAAACAAACCCATGGGATAGCCTAAATCTTCACAGTCTGGCCGGACTGATGCATTTACTTGCCCATCCAGCAACTTGTAGCACTGTGTTATCATGTGCCAATATGATGAGTAATACATCATAGTAAAATTAGAGATAAAGCAAGGCAGAATAGTCCCTTGCTCTGGTATGAGGTTGTTATTAAGAAGTAAATCTTGTAAGGAATAGGCTGATATTGATTTTCTTCTTGACACCCATGACCAGTGTAATAACTGGACCTGTGCTGTTGTCTACCAACATATCTTGACTTTGACAGCCAGGGACTATATTGTTATCCATTACCCATGTTTCTATGAAGGTCACATAGATGTCAGGATTGTAGGATGGCCCATGGCCAGTTTGGTGTCCAAGGGCTATGCTAAAGCAAGGGTCATGTGATCTCAGTTGCCTATATTAACACCAGGGTGGCATGATAACATCTATGCATGGACTTTTTGGGGTGCAAAATCTGGGTCCATGGACCTATATCTGCTAGGTCTGTGTTGCTATCCATGGTTTCAATTAATAATGAAGTCTGACTAGGATCTGGAAAAACACCTGAGTTCATGTTAGTCTCTGAGTGCCACACTTCTGCTAGGGCCATGCTGAACTGGATGGCCTGTGCTGCCTCACAAGGCCATGGTAAAATCCAAGCTTGGCTAAAGTATAAGGCCATGTTCAGGACTATGGTCCTACCACAACCAGAGTCTAGGTTGATATCCATGTTTCCCAGTACCAAAAATAGCATGCAGTTATAGGGTTCTGGGACCTCATCTGCAGTCTATTTGGGATATGAGCATCACACTGTTAAAGTGACATCCAAACCCAGGCCATGTTTGTGCTCAGAGCTTTGCTGTCTTGAGTGTCATGCCTATCTGTGTGGGCTGTGCAGCCACATAAACCCATATTGACTTTCTTTTTTTTAAATTTATTTATTTATTTATTTATTTATTAAAGATTTCTGTCTCTTCCCCACTGCTGCCTAAACTTTCCCTCCCTCTCCCCCAATCAAGTCCCACTCCCTCATCAGCCCAAAGAGCAATCCAAATTGCCTAGGCTACCACAAAACCAATAGGTGCAATAGGAGCAAAAATCCATTGCCATTGTTCTTGGGGTCTCAGTAGTCCTCATTGTCCACTATGTTCAGCGAGACCGGTTTTAACACAGGCTTTTTCAGACCCAGGCCAGCTGGCCTTGGTGAGTTCCCCGATAGGACATCCCCGTTGTCTCAGTGTGTGGGTGCCCCCCCTCGCGGTCCTGAGTTCCTTGCTCATGCTCTCTCTCCTTGTGCTCCTGATTTGGACCTTGAGATTTCAGTACGGTGCTCCAATGTGGGTCTCTGTCTCTGTCTCCTTTCATCACCTGATGAAGGTTAATATTCAGGAGGATGCCTATATGTTATTCTTTGGGTTCTCCTTCTTATTTAGCTTCTCTAAGAACCCGAATTATAGGCTCAATGTCCTTTGTTTATGGCTAGAAACCAAATATGAATGAGAACATCCCATGTTCCTCTTTTTGGGTCTGGCTTACCTCACTCAGGATAGTGTTTTCTATTTCCATCCATTTGCCTGCAAACTTCAAGAAGTCCTTGTTTTTTACTGCTGAGTAGTACTCTAATATGTACATATTCCATACTTTCTTCATCCATTCTTCATTTGAAGGGCATCTAGGTTGTTTCCAGGTTCTGGCTATTACAAACAATGCTGCTATGAACATAGTAGAGCATATACTTTTGTTGTATGATAAGGCCTCTCTTGGGTATATTCCCAAGAGTGGTATTGCTGAGTCCATGGGTAGGTTGATCCCGAATTTCCTAAGAAACCTCCACACTGTTTCCAGAGTGGTTGCACAAGTTTGCATTCCCACCAGCAATGGATGAGTGTACCCCTTTCTCCACAACCTCTCCAGCAAAGGCTATCATTGGTGTTTTTGATTTTAGCCATTCTGACAGGTGTAAGATGGTATCTTAAGGTTGTCTTGATGTGCATTTCCCTGATCGCTAAGGAAGTTGAGCATGACCTTAGGTGTCCTTTGGCCATTTGAACTTCATCTGTTGAGAGATCTCTGTTCAGCTCAGTGCCCCATTTTATAATTGGGTTGATTAGCCTTTTACGGTCTAGTTTCTTGAGTTCTTTATATATTTTGGAGATCAGACCTTTGTCAGTTGCGGGGTTGGTGAAGATTTTCTCCCAGTCAGTGGGTTGCCTTTCTGTCTTAGCAACAGTGTCCTTTGCTTTACAGAAGCTTCTCAGTCTCAGGAGGTCCCATTTATTCAATAAGGCCCTTACTGTCTGTGCTGCTGGGGTTATACGTAGGAAGTGGTCTCCTGTGCCCACGTGTTGTAGAGTACTTCCCACTTTCTCTTCTATCAGGTTCAGTGTGTTCGGACTGATATTGAGGTCTTTAATCCACTTGGACTTGAGTTTTGTGCATGGTGATAGATATGGGTCTATTTTCATTCTTCTACAGATTGACATTCAGTTTTGCCAGCACAATTTGTTGAAGATGCTCTCTTTTTTTCCATTGTATACTTTTAGCTCCTTTATCGAAAATCAGGTGTTCATAGGTTTGTGGGTTAATGTCAGGGTCTTCTATTCGATTCCATTGGTCGACTTCTCTGTTTTTATGCCAAAACCAAGCTGTTTTCAATACTGTAGCTCTGTAATAGAGTTTGAAGTCTGGGATGGTAATGCCTCCAGACGTTCCTTTATTGTATAAGATTGTTTTGCCTATCCTGGGTTTTTTGTTTTTCCATATAAAGTTGACTATTTTCCTCTCCAGACCTGTGAAGAATTTTGATGGGATTTTGATAGGGATTGCATTGAATCTATAGATTGCTTTTGGTAGAATTGCCATTTTTACTATGTTGATCCTTCCATTTTCTGGTGTCCTCTTCTAATTCTTTCTTCATAGACTTTAAGTTCTTGTCAAATAGATCTTTCACTTCCTTGGTCAGGGTTACCCCAAGATATTTTATGCTCTTTGTGGCTATCGTGAAAGGTGATATTTCTCTGATTTCCCTCTCTGTTTCTTTATCCTTAGTGTATAGGAAGGCAACTGATTATTTGGAGTTGATCTTGTATCCAGCCACGCTACTAAAGGTGCTTATCAGCTGTAGGAGTTCTTTGGTGGAGTTTTTGGGGTCGCTTATGTACACTATCATATCATCTGCAAATAATGAAAGCTTAACTTCTTCCTTTCCAATATGAATCCCCTTGATCCCCTTATGTTGTCTTATTGCTATTGCTAGAACTTCAAGCACTATATTGAAGAGGTATGGAGAGAGTGGACATCCTTGTCTTGTTCCTGATTTTAGTGGGATGGCTTTGAGTTTTTCTCCGTTTAATTTAATGTTAGCTGTCGGCTTGTTGTAAATAGCTTTTATTATATTTAGGTATGACCCTTGTATCCCTAGTCTTTCCAATACCTTTATCATAAAGGGGTGTTGAATTTTGTTGAATGCTTTTTCAGCATCTAATGAAATAATCATATGTTTTTTTCTTTCAGTTTATTTATATGATGGATTACATTGATAGATTTTCGTATGTTAAACCAGCATTGCATCTCTGGGATGAAGCCTACTTGATCATAATGGATAATTTTTCTAATGTGTTCTTGAATTCGGTTTGCTAGTATTTTATTGAGAATTTTTGAGTCGATATTCATGAGTGAGATAGGCCTGTAATTCTCTTTCTTGGTTGGGTCTTTGTGTAGTTTTGGTATCAGGGTAACTTTAGCTTCATAGAAGGAATTTGGCAATGATTTTTCTGTTTCTATATTGTGAAATACATTAAGGAGAATAGGTAGTAGCTCTTCTTGGAAGTTTTGGTAGAATTCTGCATTGAAGCCATCTGGTCCTGGGCTTTTTTTGGAGGGGAGATTTTTGATAACAGCTTCTAGTTCTTCGCGACTAACAGGTCTATTTAGATCGTTCACCTGGTCTTGGTTTAGCTTTGGTATATGGTACTTATCTAAAGAAATGTCCATTTCTTTTGCATATTCCAGTTTTGTGGCATACAGGGTTTTGTAGTAAGATCTAATGATTCTCTGAATTTCCTCTGTGTCTGTGGTTATGTCCCCCTTTTCATTTCTGATCTTATTTATTTGCATGTTCTCTCTCTGTTGTTTAATTAGTTTGGATAGGGGTTTGTCGATCTTGTTGATTTTCTCCAAGAACCAACGTTTTGTTTCATTGATTTTTTTGGACTGTTTTCTGTGTTTCTGTTTTGTTGATATCAGCCCTCAGTTTGATTATTTCCAGTCTTCTACTCCTCCTGGGCATGTCTGCTTCTTTTTTTTTTTCTAAAGCTTTCAGGTGTGCTGTCAAGTCCCCGATATATGCTTTCTCTGTTTTCTTTAAGTGTGCACTTAGTGCTATGAACTTTCCTCTTAACAGTGCTTTCGTCGTGTCCCATAGGTTTGAGTATGTTGTCTCTTTATTTTCAATAAATGCAAGGAAGGCTTTAATTTCTTTCTTAATTTCTTCCTTGACCCAGGTGTGATTCAGTAGTTGACTGTTCAGTTTCCATGAGTTTGTAGGCTTTCTGGGGGTAGTATTGTTGTTGAATTCTAACTTTAATCCATGGTGATCTGATAAGACACAGGTGGACACTGATTTTTTTTTTTTGTATCT
Source organism: Alexandromys oeconomus (assembly GCA_963919705.1). Lineage (NCBI taxonomy): Eukaryota > Metazoa > Chordata > Mammalia > Rodentia > Cricetidae > Alexandromys > Alexandromys oeconomus. Next base: position 6,291,101 of record CAWTZB010000260.1, on the reverse strand, counting down.
GTGGTGGTTTCCTTTGTTTCCGAGTATGTGGTCAATTTTTGAGAAGGTTCCATGAGCTGCAGAGAAAAAGGTATATTCTTTCCTATTTGGGTGTAGTGATCTATAGATGTCTGTTAAGTCCAATTGCTTCATTACCTCCAATAATTCTCTTAATTCTCTATTAGGTTTCTGTCTAATTGACCTGTCCATTGGAGAGAGAGGTGTATTGAAGTCTCCTACTACTAGTGTGTGTGGTTTAATGTCTGCCTTCAGTTCTAGTAATATTTCTTTTAGATAAGTGGGTGCTTTTGTATTAGGGGCATAGATATTTAGGATTGAGATGTCATCCTGATAAATTGTTCCTGTTATGAGTATAAAGTTTCCATCTCGATCTCTTCTGATTGATTTTAGTTTGAAGTCCGTTTTGTTGGAAATTAGTATGCCCACACCTGCTTTTTTTCTTAGGACCATTTGCTTGAAAGACCTTTACCCAACCCTTTACTCTGAGTAGGTGCCTGTCTTTGTGGTTGAGATGTGTTTCTTGCAAACAGCAGAAGGTTGGATCCTGTTTTTGTATCCAATCTCTTAGCCTGTGCCTTTTTATAGGTGAATTGAGACCATTATTATTAAGTGATATTAATGACCAGTGGGTGTTTACTCCAGTTATTCTTATTGTTTTTGGTATTAAATTTTGTGTGTTTCCCTTCTTTGAGTTGTGCTGGTGAAGGGTTGCTAGATGCCTGAGTTGTTGTAGGCAGTGTTGGCCATGTTGGATTCCTTGGGTTGCGATTTTCCTTCTATTACCTTCTGTAGGGCTGGATTTGTGGCTACGTATTGTTTAAATTTGTTCTTATCCTGGAAGGTCTTGTTTTCTCCATTGATAGTGAATGATAGCTTGGCTGGGTATAGTAGTCTGGGTTTGCATCCATGGTCTCTTAGCTTCTGCAGTACCTCTATCCAGGATCTTCTGGCTTTCATGGTTTCCATCGAGAAGTCAGGTGTAAGTCTTATCGGTTTCCCTTTATAAGTTACTTGGCCTTTTTCCTTTGCAGGTCCTAATATTCTTTCTTTAATCTGTATATTCTGTGTTTTGATTATTATATGGCGAGGGGATGTTTTTCTTTGATCCAGTCTGATTGGTGTTCTGTATGCTTCTTGAATGTTCAAAGGAATATCTTTCTTTATGTTGGGAAAGTTTTCTTCCATGATTTTGTTAAAAATATTTTCTGGGCCTTTGTGCTGTGACTCTTCTCCTTCTTCTATTCCTATTATTCTTATGTTTTGTCTTTTTATTGTGTCCCATATTTCCTTCATGTTTTGTGATGAGAATTTGTTGGCTTTGCTGTTTTCTTTGATCAATGCATTTATTTTCTCTATGGTGTCCTCAGAATCTGAGATTCTTTCTCTATTTCTTGTATTCTATTGATTACACTTTTTCTTGTATTCTATTGATTACGCTTGTTTCTGTAGGCTCTGCTCGTTGATCTGGATTTTCTATATCCAGCTGGTGATCAGTTTGTGTTTTCTTCCTTGCTTACATTTCAGTTTTCAATTCTCGAATTGTTTCCATTACCTGTTTGTTCGTTTTTTCTTGGTTTCCCAGGGTTTCATGTACGTATTTACTCAATTCTTCAAACTTTTTGTTATACTTCTCATCCATTTCTATAACGGTGTTTTTTACATGTTGTTTACATATTGCTTTCATAAAGTCAAATTTTTCCACTTCTTCTGTGTTAGGGTGTTCAAGTCCTTCTGTTGTAAGATCATTGGGTTCTGGTGTTTTCATGTTGTTTTTCGGAATGTTGGGTGAATTCTTGCCTTGGCACCTGCCCATTTCCTCCTATCGAAGCTATCTAATGGGTCTTTTAGAACCGGGTTAGGTTTCCCTGTTGGCCAGGGGCTCCTCCTACAAAATGCTCTCGCCCCTCAGAAGGGTCTTCAGGAACAGGACCCGGCTCCTTCCTTGCTAGGGATCTCACCAACCAAAAGCCTACCTCTTTGCTTTAATTGTAGTGGGGCGATCTGCTCTCGGTGTTGTGCGCCGATCCCTGCTGTCTGCTGCCTCCTGCACCTCCCTGGTGCTCTCTGGTGCTCCCTGGGCCTGCGCTGCCCTGGTGCTCTGCTGCCCCCGCCTGGGCCTGCGCTGGTGGTCTGCTGCCCCACCTGGGCCTGTGCCGCTGGTCCATATTGACTTTCAAGTCTGAACTGCTGCTGGAGATCATTTCTGCTGCTGGAGACCTATCACATTTGGTGGTTGTGATGTCCATTGCCTGTGGTGTCACCAAAGGCCAGCAGACAATCAGGGTCTATATTACATCCTGTGGCCATGATGGTGTTTGAGGGCCATACTGCTATTGTGGCCATGATGTCATCTGGGCAAGGCTGCTACTGGGGGACATGCCTGGATTCACGTTCCTTTCATAATCAGTCTGTGTTGATGTACATGACACTTGGTACCATTCAAGGCAATGCAGATTTCAGTGTTCTGGCTAGTATCTTGGATCTTGTTGGGATTCAAGAAGTTGTTATGAAAGGGGTCGTAGAAACCATAGCAGCCTTCACAACCACACAGGGCCAGACCTGGGCTACCGCATTTGGCCATTTCTAGATCTGTGACCCAACAAAATCCAGGATTTGGACAAATACCTATGACTACTTTTACCACAGTGGGTCATATCAACCAAGGACATTTAAACAGAGGGTTGTGCTGAGCCAGTCCTCTCCCTCAAGAATCCCTGTCTAGTTATCTCTGTCCCTCACTGAATACTGCAGTAGAACATCTGGCACTGCACCCCATGAGAGAATTGACTCCTGTGCCAAGAGATGGTGATTACAAGTGCCCACAGGAATATAGAGCAGTGATGACTAGTGTTTAAAAAGCCAACCCTCTAGGTATATAATTCCTTCTTGGGATGGCCCACTTGGAAAAGTTGTAAGTTTAGGGACTCTAAAGACAGGTTGTTTCTTTCTGTAACCTTCTTCAATAGCACTAATATACTTTCCTAATGTGTATAACTGTAGGGACCTTTCGACAATTCTTTGGAGGTCTGTTTTACATTTTACATTGTTTATCATTTAATTATAACACTTCATTCATGCTTCAGTTTTGTGTGGAATTTACATGAGTAACCACTTAACTGAGCAGAAACCTGACAATGACAAAATTTACAATGCTGGTCTCTCTTCTTTCTAACATTATTCTAGAATCAAAGAAAGCCATACATCTCTTGTTCACACCTGATATTTTCAGGCTTGTCACCTCTTTTCTTTACTATCTCTATGGACTTATTTGTCCTTCAGTCTCATGGAAATGGAAATAAACTTTTCACTTTTAATCTCCTTCAGATTCTTCCAAATTGTGGAATTTATATCAGTGCATGCATGCTAAATGCTGAAAGCACGGCATGGCATTTTATAATAGCACACATGTTCAGTAATCAACAGTTGATTGTTTCTAGCGTGCAATACCATAGATTATAAGGATATGACAATTTGTGTAAAATTTCTTGGAGCAATTCCAAATTTTTGTATTTTATGGTTTACCAAAATGAGGAAAATTGATAGACCAAATGTTAACTCTTTGATTTGTGTATTGAATCTCTTTCTATAAATCCCCCTTATATTCCCTTTCATTCTGTGTATATATGTGTGTTTGTGTGTATATATGTGTGTGTGTGTGTGCATGCAGTGTTTTCAACTCCTGTGGGTATGTACAGTTGTGTACACAAGTGATTGTTCTTTTGTGTAAACACACATATAGAGGCTAGAGGTAGATCTTTGTTAGTTTTCATCTCCAATAATAACCCTTCTTTTGATTAGAGTTTATAAATCAATATGAATTTCATCAATTGGGTATTACTGGCATGTCAAAATGCCCCTATGATGCACATATTTGTCCCCAGTGTTGGAAATATAGATATCCACTGCTATTCCATGCTTCTTATTTGGATATTAGGGATCCAAATTTAGACTGTCTTGCTCATAGAACTCTGTTACCAACTGACCTGTTTTCCAACACTCAATTTTCTTTCTGCTTTGGTATTTTGGATTGAGGCCAGGGCCTAAAATATACTAAGTTAGAACAGTGTAACTGAACTATATCAGCTGCCCACTCTTATCACTCCTGTTTGTCATGATATCATTTGTGCAGTGCCTTTTCTATGGCCATGTAGAAATCTTATTAGAAATAGAGCAGGAATAGTTCAAAATAGTAAGTTTTGTTCAATAAAATACACACAAAAATGATAGTAAGTGAAGACAAGATACTTCCATATGATAATTTAATTTCTTTGGATATACCCCAAAGAAAAAACATTTATAGGTTATGAAGCAATTCTATATTAATTTTATTAGAAATTCCCTTAATTATTTGCCAGTTTTTCTTAAGGGTCATGAATAAAGTCTATGATCTCAGGTATTATGTCAAGATAAAACCAAAGAATTGCATTCAAATCCTGTTTTTTGTATCATCACTTTATTGAACTCCTGTGCAGGTATTTGAGTGACCTAAAAGGAGCTAGAAAACAAATATGACCTTCACATCATGTAAAAGTATCTGAGGATTGTGCACATGTAGTCTTCTTAGTTAACCTCTTAACAAATATGGATATTATCATCTTTTAAACATATGGATTTGGAAATATGTAGATGTAATGTAGAGCACAGTTTAATGGACTTCAGTGCACCTCACCACCAGTGAATTAATTTATCACAATTACATGATGATCAAAGTCATGACACTTATTACCTTAATGACTGTCCCTGTGAAACTATCTCATATTCTAAGAAAAAAAAAAAAAACACGATCTTTCTGCAATTCTCACAAGCATAAAAGCAATGTTCCAAAAAATTTAGTGTGATATTGATTCATCAAGAAAAAGATAAGGGAGAAGCTTCAGAGGATGGCATACTTGTCTAAAGAAACCTTTCCTATCAGTACTGAATATCAGCACTATGGAATGTGGATAAACCAAAAGAGGGCCTAATAACTACAACCCAGATCCCATAGCAGTATTGGTTTTACCTTTGAATGATTTCCTCAAATCCAAATTTAGAGTACGTTTTACTGTGGAAAATATACAAACAATGGTAGTTATTAAACATGTTCCATTTTAAACAAACTCCAGGTATACTCTTATCAATAACGTGTACCAGCCTTTCTTGAAGTATAACAGCATGTCATGGGAAATGCATGGAAATAATTCATGTAAGAAATACTAGGGCTAACAGAACTCCTGTGTACCAGAGAGGACACATGAGTGATACCATGGATATATTGAAACATCCTGAGACAGGACAGATTGCTATAATGTAGAATGATATTCAAACCCTGAGTGATATAGGGTGTCAAGTGAACTTCTTGGTCACAGATGATGCATTGTAGATGGAGCCAGTTATCCAACATCAATGGAAAATTTTACCAAAGAGGATGAAAAAATAGCCCTATTTAGCATCAATATTTCATGTATTAACCTTTATTGTAATATCCATTTAAGAATGATCACATACTCTCTTTGGCTTTCAGGGTCTTGGTTATTCACTTAGGATGTCTTTTTATAGTTTTATCCACTTGCCTATAATTTTCAGAATTTCATTTTTTTATTGCTGAACAGTATTTCATTGTGTAAATGTACATTTCTTTACACATTCATTGGTTGAGGGGCATGCAGTTGTTTCCATATTCTGTCTATTATGTAATGCTGCTATGAACATAGTTGATTAAATGTTCTTACGTTGTGATCAGTTTGGTTGTATCCCAGAGATGCAGGGATGGTTCAATTTACATACATAATAAAGTCAACTTATAACAAAAATCCATGCCACATTATTATAAACTGAGAAATACTAGAAGTAATTCCAATTTGTAATTAAATTCAATTACTTCCATTAAAATTTAGATCTGTGGAAATGGCTATGTAAAAAATATTTTCTGCTGCTCAGGAGGATAAAGATTCTGTTTCCAGAACATACTTGACAGCCATATCCAGAAGGAAATAAAGTTCCTAGTGATAAGAAGCCCACTTCTGTCAAATGCATACACGACACATATGTGATATATAAATACAAATACAGAAACGTACACACATATACACACACACATAGACATATACATATATAAAATATATATGTATATATATTTATAATATGTAATAAAATCTACTTTTAAAATGTCAGAAATCAGACAGGCCTATCTATTACATGAAATATTTGTCAAGATAATATTTGTAATCCTATATACAGGAAAATAGTTGATAAACAATTTAAAAGGATACTCTAGAAAAAAATCCAAATTGATACTATTTTCAGAGTAAAAGGCATTATGCCTAGAAATACATTTTTGCCAGAAAATTCTAGAAATAATGAACACAATAAGCAAAATAATATGAAATAAAATGAACTTGAAAAATTAGTTGTCTTTCTGTATACTAATAATAAGCCTATTGAGGAAGGATAATAGAATAGTTTCATTGACACTATTCTTACAAAACTTAAAAAATCCTATGACTAATCCTAACAAAAAGTTATGGTTAAAAAAAAAACTCTAAGTTTTGTAAAAGTGTAGGACAACTTAGAAGATGGAAAGATCTTCTTTTTTAATACATTAGTAGAATTAACTAATACTATAAAGATGATCATTCTATCAAAGAAATTCAGAGATTAAATGCAATCCCATTCTAAATCATCACTACATTCTCTATGTAATAGAAAAACAGAAATTGTCTAAAGGCTAGTCGGGAATCACAATTGAACCAAGATAGCATAAGTAATCTTGAGTTAACAGAATGTTGGAGGGATTATCATATAATTTTTCACATCATAATTTACTATGGTAATAAAAGCAAAAATTGATGTAGATAAAAACGCAAGCAAACTGGAAAATACAAACATGAATGTTTGTTAACTATAAACACCTGATACTCGACAAAGGTTCCAAAATTGCAAATTATAAAAATATATCAAATTCAAAAATTGTATTTTAAAAACAATACAGATAGAGAATAAATTAGACTCACAGAAAATGTATAAAAAATAGTTATTAAACCTGAAATACTGAACTGTTGGAAGAAACAGAGGCAATACTCAACAAATTGTAATTGTAGGAAATAATCTTATGGACACAATACATGCCAAGTATTAAGGACAAAAACTTGATAAACAGGACATCACAAACAGGACATCACAAATCTAAATTGCTCCTTCTGAAAAAATTACATAATCAATTGAATAAAGGGAAAGCCCACAAGGTAAGAGAAAAAATTGGCAGCTATATATTATCATATAGAATATAAATGAATTAAAACACTAGGAATCAAAAATATTGACATTTTAAAGAAGATTATGCTCTTACCAGATATTTGAAGAAAAAGGAAAAATTATGCAGAATAAAATAGCTCAAGAAAAAGTAAATTGTCTTATTGCTATATCATATTTTCAAGAGGATAAAATTTCATAAATTTTCCCAAATAATTTTTTCTACTATTTTCTATAGGCATATAATTTAAATGGTTTTTATGTAGTTATAATCCAGTTAAAAATTAAAGATAGTTTAAGAGTTGGAATGTGGCTCTCTCCTTCCCTAAACAAAAACATGCTTATTAAAGTAAAATTCAATATGTCTGTCTCATGTCAGAAAAGCATATGGGAAAGAAGAAAAACAGATATTTAAGCAATAGTTTGCTCTGAAGAAGCTCATAATACTTTGCTTTATATTGACTCTTTACAGCTTTTTTAAGGTATGCTTGCTTTTTTTATTGAAAACTATTGAGCTATTTATGGTTATATTTTCATATGAAGTAATAACTAATTTTAGAAAAAAAGTTTCATTAAGCTTCTTGTAAATGATTTGGGATTGAGTCTCTACTGGTTTTCAGCTATGAACCATAAGCAGGTCTAACAGTGACATTTTAATATACAAAAGAAGGATAGGGTCCCACAACTATGATTTCCTCCAGGACTAAAGTAACACCACCAAGCTGAAAGTTACCACCTAAAGATAGTTTTTTAATTAGAAACTTGCTCTGAACATTTTTGAGGTGGCTAGTTGTGATGATTCAGCCAAACAGAGTACTCTAGCTAGAACATAAGACAAGCACTGCACTTTCCATTACACAGAAACAAGACAAAATATGATGCAGCTACCTCTATCAGGGCTTGATAATCAACCTAAGTTTTCTTTTCAGGATCTTCTAAAGATACCATTGAACCTAGACATCAGGAGGCAAATTTAAAAATATGATGCCTGCTATGTTCATAGCAGCATTATTTGAAATAATAAGAACATGGAAATAACCTGAATGCTCCTCAACTTAAGAACAGATAAAGAAGATATGGTACATTAATAAAATGGCATATTACTCAGTGGTAAAATACAATGACATCTTGAAATTTGCATGCAAATGGATGGAACTAGAAAAAAAATTATGACTGAGGTTACCCAGACACAGAAAGATGAACATGGTATATACTCACTCATAAGAGTATACTAGCTGTAAAGCAAAGGATGACAAGCCTATAGTCCATGACCATAAAGAAGCTAGGAAACAAGGTTAACCCTAAGAAAAAAAAAATATATAGATTCACCTGGAAATGGTGAATAGACAAGATACCCTTAAAAATGGGAACATGGTGTGTGGGGGGGTATAGGAGGGTCAAAAGTAAAGATGAGGGAAGAAGGCGAGGTGTGAGGAGAACTTGAGTTAAAGGGATAGTTGAGGTGGAGGAAGAACAGAGATTGAGAGCAAGGAAAGAGATATTTTAATGGAGCACACCATTGTTGGGCTGTCAAGAAACCTGGCACTACAGAAATTCCAAGGAATCCACAATGATGAGTACATCTAAGACCCTAATCAATGGAGGAAAGGGTGCTTGAAGTGGTCTTACCCAGTAGTCAGATTGATGAATATCATATATGTAACCATAAAAACTTCATCCAGCAACTGATGGAAACAAAGTAAGAGACTTGCAGCAGAGTGCTGGCTGAGCTCGCATAGTCCTTTTGAAGCATGGGAGGAGTGATAATATGAGCAAAGAGGTCAAGACCACAATGGGGACATCCACTGTAACTGTTTACCTGAGATAATGGATGCTCTCCAAATCCAGTCAGACGGGAAAGTAACCAGCATAGGACCAAACTGAACCATATGGATGTGAGAGACAGTTGTATGCCTGGGGCAGACTGTGGGGCCACTGGAAGTGGCACCAGAATTTATCCCTACTTCTTGTACTGGCTTTTTGGGAACATATTCTTTTTGGAAGGATACTTTACTCAGCTTATATATAGTATAAAAAGCCTTGATCTCCAAAGCAATATGTCTTACCTTCTCCCAGTAGATGATATCCAGGTAAACCAGCACCATTTGGTAAATATGCTTTCTTTTTCCATTTGATTTTTTTTGTTTTTTGTCAAAATCAGGTGTTCAAAAATGTGTGAATTAATATCTGGGCCTTTTATTCAATTCCATTGGTCCTCTCTGTTCTTATGCCAATACAAGGCTGTTTTCAGTACTGTAGCTCTATAGTAGAATATTAAGTCAAAGATTATGATGCCTTCAGAAGTTTTTTCTTTCAGGATTGTTATGTATTCCCTAGGTTTCTTGCTTTTCAACATAAAGACTAGTATTGTTCTTTTGTGGTTTGTGAAGTATTTTGCTGGAAATTTGATGGACTTTGCACTGAATCTGTATATTGCTTTTGGTAAGATTGATATTTTTATCATGTTAATTCTACCTACCCAAGAACTTGGGAGATTTTTTTCATTTTCTGGTGTCTTCTTCAATTTCTTACTTTAAAGATTTAAAATACTTGTTATACAAGTTTTCTACTTGCTTGGTTAGATCAATCCAAAATACTTTATGTTATTTGTGGCTATTTTGAATAGTGATGTTTCTCTTACTTGCTTCTCAGCCTATTTATCATATGTTTAATGGAGTGCTACTAATTTTTTAGTTAATCTTGTATACCGCTACATTACTGAAGTTGTGTTTATGAGTTATAGAAATTCCTTGGTAGAAGTTTTTTTGGTCACTTATAATGATATTATAATATCATCAGCAAATATTGAGAATTTGATTTCTTATTTTCTGATTTGTATCCCCTTGATCTCTGATTGTTTTCTTATTGCTCTAGTTAGAACCTCAAATACTATAATGAATAGATAAGGAGAGAGTAGACAACCTTGTATTGTTCCTGATTTCAGTGGAATCACTTTGAGTTTATCTCTATCTAATTTGATGTTGGCTGTTGGGTTGATGTATATTGCCTTTATTATGTTTCGTTATGTTCCTTGTATTGCTGCTTCCTCCAAAACCTTTATCAAGAAGAGATGTTGTATTTTATTGAAAGCTTTTTTTAGCTTCTAATGTGATGATCATGTGATTTTGTTTTTCAGTTTGTTTATATTGTAGATTATACTGACAGATCCGACAGATTTTTTTTTTCTTTTTTCTTTTGGATTTTCGAGACAGGGTTTCTCCCTAGCTTTTGGTTCCTGTCCTGGAACTAGCTCTTGTAGACCAGGCTGGCCTCGAACTCAGAGATCCGCCTACCTCTGCCTCCCAAGGGCTGGGATTAAAGGCATGCGCCACCACCACCCTGCTTACCGACAGATTTTTTTTTTGCTTTTTTAATTTTTTTTATTTTTATTATTATTTTTATTTATTGATTGATTTATTGATTGATTGATTTATTAAAGATTTCTGTCTCTTCCCCGCCACCACCTCTCATTTCCCCCCTCCCCCAATCAAGTCCCCTTCCCTACTCAGCCCAAAGAGCAATCAGGGTTCCCTGCTCTGTGGGAAGTCCAAGGACCTCCCACCTCCATCCAGGTCTAGTAAGGTGAGCATCCAAACTGCCTAGGCTCCCACAAACCCAGTACATGCAGTAGGATCAAAAACTCATTGCCATTGATCTTGAGTTCTCAGTAGTCCTCATTGTCCACTATGTTCAGTGAGTCCGGTTTTATCCCATGCTTTTTCAGATCCAGGCCAGCTGGCCTTGGTGAGTTCCCCATAGTCTCAGTGTGTGGGTGCACCCCTCACGGTCCTGAGTTCCTTGCTCGTGCTCTCTCTCTTTCTGCTCCTGATTTTTGTGTGTTGAACATTGCCTAATCTCTGGGATGAAGACTATGCTATCATAGTGGAAGATTTTTTTTGATAGGTTCTCAAATTCAGTTTACTAGTATTTTATTGAGTATTTTTGCATCTATGTTTATGAGTGATATTAGTCTATAATTCTCTTTCTTAATAATGTCTTTTTGTGCTTTGGATATTAAGAAAATTTTAGCTTCATAATAATAGTTTAGCAACGTTTCCTCTGTTTTTGTTATATGGAACAATTTGAGGAGTACTGACATTAGTTCTTCTTTGAAAATCATTTGGAATTCTGCTCTGAATCCATCTGGTCCTTCACTTTTTTGCTTGGGAGATATTTGATGACTGTTTATATTTCTTTAGCACTTATAAGTCTATTTAATTTGCTTATCTGGACTATACTTAATTTTGGTAAGTGATATTTATCAAAAAAAAAAAAGGGTCCAGCTTCCCTCTTTGACCACATAACATCTCCCAGCCGAGCCTGAGCGGGCTCTAGGAACGAATCCGAATCGGCAGGGCAAACGGGAGGGTGGTAGCTCCTTTGTCCCCACTAGCCTGCCTGCAGCAAGCTAGGTAGGTCCTTTGTTTACAAGCCACACAAGCAGCCAGGAGATCCGGCCCAGGCACCAGGAGAGACATCACTGGGGTGAGTGAGTTTCTGACTGTGGCAGCAGCCCGGGACAGGGAACTAAGACACCCTTCATACACTTCCTGGTCATCCTCAGGGGCTACTCTGCCCGATACCCCCTCTCTCTACCTATCCCACCCAGCTTGCATCCACAACCCTCCCCCCCTCCGTCTGACTCCCTTCCCTCCTTGACCGCATAACATCTCCCAACCCAGCCTGTCCGGGTTCTAGGGCCGAATCCAAATCAGCAGGGCAAACAGGAGGGTGGTACCTCCTTTGTCCCCACTAGCCTGCCTGCAGCGAGCTAGGTAGGTCCTTTGTTTACAGCCACACAAGCAGCAAGGAGATCCGAACCCGGCACCAGGAGAGACATCAGGCTTCATCCACAACCCACCCAGAGCGGTCCTGAGGAGTTCCATCTGGACGGTAGTCCATGTTTGGGTGCTGAGGAGTTCCAGCTCAACGGGACGGTCCCTGCTTCTACACTGAAAAGATACACCCAGAGACTCATTCACAGCAAAGACTGGACCAAGACAACAGGCCTCTCCTGGCTCCATTTGAAGGAGGAGATGAGAAGGCGCCAATGCAAGACTTCCTCCAACAACCTGAAAGGCAACATGACTTCACCAGAATCAAGGGATCCCGAAATAAGAAGAATTGTACACCCTACTCCAGAAGAATTAGAAGAAATCGACTCAAAAGTGAATTATATGAAAATAATAGAAGACCTTAAGCAGGAGGTGAAAAACTACAATAAACAATTAGAGATTACAAACAAAAAGGTAGAGGAAATGAATAAATCGCTTAAAGATACCCAAGAAAACCAAGAGAAACATGAAAAAGCAATCAAACAGGTACGGGAAGCAGTTCAAGACTTGAAGAACGAAATGGAAGTAATGAAGAAAACAGAAACCGAGGGAAGATTGGAGATAGAAAATCTGGGTAAACGAACAGGAACTACAGAGACAAGTACTACCAACAGAATACAAGAGATAGAAGAAAGAATATCAGACACTGAAGATACCATAGAGAAAATAAACACACTGATCAAAGAAAACAGCAAAACCAACAAATTCTCATCACAAAACATTCAGGAAATATGGGACACAATAAAAAGACCAAACCTAAGAATAATTGGAGTAGAAGAAGGAGAAGAGGTGCAGCTCAACGGCCCAGAAAATATATTTAATAAAATTATAGAAGAAAACTTTCCCAACCTAAAGAAAGATGTACCTATGAAGGTTCAAGAAGCATACAGAACACCGAATAGGCTGGATCAAAAAAAAAACATCCCCTCGCCATATAATAATCAAAACACAAAGCATACAGAATAAAGAAAGAATATTAAGAGCCGCAAAGGAAAAAGGCCAAGTTACTTACAACGGTAAACCTATCAGACTTACACCTGACTTCTCTATGGAAACCATGAAAGCCAGAAGGTCCTGGATAGATGTACTGCAAAAACTAAGAGACCATGGATGCAAGCCCAGACTACTATACCCAGCCAAGCTTTCATTCACCATAAATGGAGAAAACAAATTTTTCCAGGATAAAAACAAATTTAAACAATACGTAGCCACAAATCCAGCCTTACAGAAAGTAATAGAAGGAAAATCTCTAACCAAGGAGTCCAACAATGACCACAATAACTCAGACATCTAGAGACCCTTCACCAGCGCAACTCAAAGAAGGGATGCACACGAACTCTACTACTAAAAAAGTGACCGGAGTTAACAACCCCTGGTCATTAATATCACGTAATGTCAATGGGCTCAACTCACCTATAAAAAGGCACAGGCTAAGAGATTGGATACGAAAGCAGGATCCAACATTCTGCTGTTTACAAGAAACACACCTCAAACACAAAGACAGGCACCTACTCAGAGTAAAGGGCTGGGAAAAGGCTTATCAAGCAAATGAACCTAAGAAACAAGCAGGTGTGGCCATACTAATTTCTAACAAACTTGACTTCAAACTTAAATCAATCAGAAGAGATGGAGAGGGACATTTTATACTCATAACAGGATCAATTCATCAAGAGGAAGTCTCAATCCTGAATATCTACGCCCCTAATATAAAAGCACCCATGTAAGTAAAAGAAACATTACTAAAACTCAAGGCAGCCATCAAACCGCACACACTAGTAGTAGGAAACTTCAACACTCCTCTGTCACCAATGGACAGGTCAATCAGACAGAAACCTAACAGAGAACTAAGAGAATTAATGGAGGTAATGAATCAATTGGACTTGACAGACATCTATAGAATATTCCACCCAAATAGGAAAGAATATACCTTCTTCTCTGCAGCACATGGAACCTTCTCGAAAATTGACCACATACTCGGTAACAAAGCAAACTTCCACAGTTACAAAAAAATATTAGTAACCACCTGTGTCTTATCAGATCACCATGGATTAAAGTTAGAATTCAACAACAACCCTACCCCCAGAAAGCCTACAAATTCATGGAAACTGAACAGTCAACTACTGAACCACACCTGGATCAAGGAAGAAATAAAGAAAGAAATTAAAGTCTTCCTTGAATTCAATGAAAATAAAGAAACAACCTACTCAAACTTATGGGACACTATGAAAGCAGTCCTGAGAGGAAAGTTCATAGCACTAAGTGCCCACTTAAAGAAACAGAGAAAGCACACATTGGAGACTTAACAGCCCACCTGAAAGCTCTAGAAAAAAAAAGAAGCAGACTCACCTAGGAGGAGTAGAAGACTGGAAATAATCAAACTGAGGGCTGAAATCAACAAAATAGAATCACAGAAAACAATCCAAAGAATCAATGAAACAAAAAGCTGGTTCCTAGAGAAAATCAACAAGATTGATAAACCTCTATCCAAACTAATAAAACGCCAGAGAGTGAATATGCAAATTAATAAGATCAGAAATGAAAAGGGGGACATAACCACAGACACAGAGGAAATTCAAAGAATCATTAGATCTTACTACAAAGGCCTGTATGGCACAAAACTGGAAAATGTAAAAGAAATGGACACGTTTTTAGAGAAATACCATATACCAAAGTTAAACCAGGACCAGGTGAACAACCTAAATAGACCTGTTAGTCGCGAAGAACTAGAAGCTGTTATCAAAAACCTCCCTACCAAAAAAAGCCCAGGACCGGATGGTTTCAATGCGGACTTCTACCAGAACTTCCAAGAAGAGCTAATACCTATACTCCTTAATCTATTTCACAATATAGAAGCAGAAGAGTCATTGCCAAATTCCTTTTATGAAGCTACAGTCACTCTGATACCAAAACTGTCAGGAGCCATTTCCCCTCTAAAAATCATTACAGGAACCATCACCCTGGACAGTCTGCAGAGAACGTCACACCCATAATTATGTTCTATTGAGAAAATCTGTCCCTCACCCAATTGTGTTAGCAGAACCCGCCTCACATTCCAGCTATCCAGGGAACCAGGTGTGGCAACTTGTGACTTCCTGGCCCTATCTGTCTGTCTGAATTTAACCTAGCCTACGTGACCGGAACCACACTGCGGCGAGATCCAGTTACCCTACCCCCCATTCCTTACCATATATAAGCAGCAACCATGATCCTAATAAACGGAGGCTTTGACAAATCTGCTTGGCCTCCTTCTTCTGTCCTAGCTCATTCCCTTCCAGGTAGCGCCCCTCCGTGACCCTGGAATAACTGATTGCACGGTAAGTTACAAACCCCTAGACTAGTGACCCACCCAACGCAATCCACAGTGGCGCCCGGACCAGTGACCCGGAGTACTGTCAGCTACCGGACGACATCGCGCAGTCCCGGGATGACAACAAGAAGAAAAAGAAGGTTCTGCAGCTGGAGTACTCGAACAGATGGCAGAACGGGAGGTAGGCGCAGGTTCACGTCGTCCCACAAGGGGTGAGACAATCACTTTCAAAGGGAGAAAAATTCATAAAGGAATTTAAGCATTCACTCAGGGACAGAGGAGTAAGAGTCAAAAACAGAGATTTATGTGTTTGCTTTATATGTTTGCTTGCGGACTCAAAAGGGAGTCCTTCGAGATGGGAGAAGTTAGGATACAATCCACACAGCTATGTCTGCCAAGCAGGCTGGCTGCTAGGGCTAGAGAGCCTGCCACGTGGAGCGAAAGCTGACAGGCAGGTTTGCTATATAGGAGTCAAGACTCAAAAAGCTGCAGCTACATTTAGGACAGTAAATATGCTTCTTTTCCATTTTAAAAATCTTGCTTCTTGATCAAAAATCTTTAGTTTGTAGGTGTAAAAGTTTATATCTAAGGTAGATTAAGTTCAGTACTGTGTTTCTGTAGAAAAAGTTTTAAAATCAAAGATTGTGATGCATACAGAGGATTTTTAGAATTGTTTAGGCTATCCTGAGTTTTTATTTCTTTTGTATAAGGTTGAGGATTGTTCTTTTGAATTCTGTATTGTTCTTTTGAGTTCTGTGAAAAGTTTTGCTATAATTTTAATGAACATTTACATAAAATCTGTATGAGTTCTGTGAGAAATGTTGCTATAATTTTTAATGGACATTTACACTGAATCCGTAAACTGCTTTCAGTGAAATTGTCATTTTTGCTATGTTTCTTCTGCTTTCTCAAGAAAGTAGGGGATCTTTCGAGATTTAAAGTTCTTATCCGACAAGTTTTTTCGTTTGTACGGCCCGCTCTTGGGTGGGAATCGTAATGTTTCAGCTTGAGGTTCTTTCTTGCTGCCAGGTGTGTCTTCAGGATGGAATGCTGAGTCTCAGGCCTCTCACTAAATTTATCAAGGGCCAGAGTTACACTCTAAACAAGTGATAAGGGTTAAAAATAAAAAACATTTCTGCCTTCACAGGCAGAGATGACGAGACCCAAAAACTTCTGTCCTGCTTGCTTAAAGTCACTCCAAGATGTTTTGTGGTGTTCATGGATATTTAAAAGGTTAATGTCTCATTTATCCTAGATGTAAAAAAGATACCTTTGGGTTATTTTCAAATTCTGGCTATGATAAAGTAGTCCTGCTGTGGGCAGGCAGAGCACGTGTCCTTGTGGTATGATTAAACAACTTTGTATTTAGTCCCAAAAGGGGTACTGCTAAGTTTTGAGGTAAATATTTGCCTAATTTTATATAATGGAGGTCCCTCACTGCTGGGGAGACTCTCACTCAGGTCTTGGGAGGGCGCGGCCCCCCCATGGCCCGCCAAAGACTGTCCTTGCTGAGGACACGCACATGGCCTTGGTTGGTGGGGGAGGAGTTCAACCCCCAGTGACCGGGGGAAAAAGAATTTTTGAGAAAGAAGACCACAGCCCCGTGGTCCAGAAGGGTCATAAAAAAATTTCAAAAACCCAGTGATGGTCACAGGGGCGCGTCTCCCAGCCTCTTGGGACCACTCCCAAGGTCATAATCAGCTAGTTCCAGTTAGTACCTGCAGGGGAAAACTTCCTGTTTCTCAAGATGTGGTCTGGCTTTCTCGATTGCAGTTTCTCGGGATTGCTATCAGGATTGCAGTCTGGTTTTGTATTCAGTCAGTTCCTGGTGCAGGGTTGCTGAACAGGCTAGCCCTGGATTTTTGATTCTCCTCTTCCCACTGGGGGAGCTGGAGAGATGGCTCAGTGGTTAAGAGCACTGCCTGCTGTTCCAAAGGCCCTGAGTTCAATTCCCAGCAACCACGTGGTGGCTCACAACCATCTGGAATGAGGTCTGGTGCCCTCACCAGACCTGGATTTTTGATTTTTCTCTTCCTGCTGGGAGAGTCTGGATTTGTCCAGGTTTTTCAGTGCTGTGTGTGATCCAGAGATGACTGCGCCAGTATGCACTTCCAACACCAGTCACCGCTCCCAGCGCCGCAGCTGCTGCTACAGGCTGCAGCTCACTTCCAGCGAGTTTTTTCCCTACCCATGTTTTCTTAAGCATAAATTGTTAACAATAATTTTTAATCTTGGTCATTTTTACAAGGATAAGGTAAAATCTCAGAGTTTTGATTTACATTTCTCTGACAGTTAAAGGATGTTATATTCAAACATTTTTTAGGTGTCTCTCAGTCATTTTTGGGTTCGTTTGTTGAGACTTTTTCAGTTTAGGTCTATAACAAAGATTTTTATTGGATTAAATTTTAAATAACTAATTTCCTGAGTTCTTCATATATTTTTGGAAGGGATTTATGATAAATAAAGATCTTTTCCCACTCTATAGCCTTGCTATACAAAAGGTTCTCAATTCAGGAGATCTAATTTATGGTTTCTCACAATGTTTGTGCCACTGAGGCTATGTTTGAGACGTGGCAAGGTGTGCTTCAAAAAATTTTTCTCTATGAGATTCAACATAAATTTTTATATGCTGAGGCCTTTGGCTCATTTGGGCTTAAATTTTGTTCATGGAGATGGATATAGATCTATTTTTCATTTTTCTACATGTTGGTGTCTAATGAGGCCAGCATTATTAGTTAAAAAATGCTTCATTTTTCCATTTTTCTATCTGCAAGGCAGACTTGGAACTTAAGAGGAAAATAGCTTAAAAAACTTTTGGTTGGATGTCCAATGGTTAAAGCCCTACTTATAATATTCTTATGGGAGACCTTGAGCTGCTAGGTAAAATTCTTACAAAAAGCAGTTTCCAACAGAGAGCTTAAAACAGCTGCCTAACAGGTACTCAAGCAGGTAAACTATCAATCACAGGTAAAGTATACAATAATCAACAAATACAGTATATTAATTATAATTCAGCTATGGCAAATGTGTATATTAAGTATAAAACTTATTCTACAACAGTTTTATAAAAAATGCTGTTTAGGGCTAAACCTTCCCAGTTTTGCCAGTTAAGATATTAAACTCTTAATTTAAAACAGTAGCCTGTCTGGTACAAAAAGGACAGGATAACATCTGAAGAAATGGTTAGATAGAATATTGACTATGATCAATGTTTCTTAAACAATAGATTCATTGATAATTTTAAGATGGATTCCTGGACAATTGCCTTTGCTCAATTCAAAGGCCAAAACCAGTAATCTTTTCCCAGATCATTGCTACAATTCACACAACTGTATTTTGCTAATGTTATAGCAAAAAAAATCTCTTAAAGGATTTTATGCTAAAATTTTACAAATGGCTCTTCCAATGGAAGAACTGCATATATGGCTAATAATAATAAAAAAAAAATATTGTGGAGCATAACAAGACTCCTTGAAAGCAACTCATAGAAGTTGCAAGCAGATCCTGATGCAAACGGATCTGGCATGATAACACCAAGCTAACCTTTGCTAAGGCAAGGTAAAAAAGCCCTTGCAATACATTGTGAAAGAACCCGACCTATATATATTTGGGGTCGAGGATGTGCTTATGCTTTTTTCACAGAAAGAAAATAAAAGCTGGACCTGAGTCGAGGCTGCGGACATCCCACAGAGGAGTTCCAGAGGTGATTGGGAAGAGGTCCTTGGTGGTCCGGTCTTCCCTGCCCCCAAGGAGAAGAATGCCTGATAACAGAACCTGCTACGCCACTCTGCAGGGTGTCATCCTGCCTCCAGAGTCCAGGGAGACCCGCCTGAGATAAGTGCCAGGATGTGCTTCAGATAGCTGAATCCAGCTCACCTCACCCAGGAATCCCACCTGCCCTGAAGCACAAATGCTGAACTGCCTCTACAGTTTAAACTCTGGTTTGCTCTGAAGCTAAGATGCAGACCAAACATCAGACTGTTTTAATCCTTGGGACACAAAACTCATTTTAATTAAAATATTAACGCCTCTTCACTTAAGAAGGGGGAAGATTGGGGTTCCTGTCTCTGTTGCTCAGACTGGAACTGGTGGTATTTATAACAGCTATGTATGCCATTGTACTCTTACTGCAATTGATCTAATGATATTTGTAACTGCTTATGTTGGAAAAGGCTTGACACATGCTGTAAAATGTTTGGGTTTAATGCATATGTTAAAAATTTTAGATTTAGACCCCTTTTACACTGCACTAATTTTTGGCAAACAGCACTCATAATTTTAATGTGGAGTAGGCATTTAGGAAGGAGGATACCTTAGGCCAGACTAAAAGCTGAATACTGGGTTTGGAAAAAGCCCTTTCTTCTTGTCTGGAAAATGGAGTTATTGGTGCCCAAAATTATATCATTATATCTTTTGTTTGAGAAGTTCCTCACAGTTTTTCATTAATGATAGACGCAGGGACCCAATGACGGGAGTTAGTGTGGATCCTCACCTGAACAGCACACCATACAGAGGCTGTAAAGGCCGGCTCAACATGGCATGGTGCCAGGTATGAGGAACGCTATCCACATGGCCTAAGACAAGGATGCCCTGTGATCTGCTTACTTTAAGTCTTGCTAGATACCTTTTTGAGAAGCTCCAAGGAACTAATGCTAATCATAAGGCACCCCTCTGTTCCCAGGAGAGGTAAATTGCTTCACCATTCGAGAGGAGGGTCTCTACTTGTCCCAGTTCCTTCTCCTTTAAATCTGACACCAGGGTTGACTCTGACTTGGTGCCCTCCACTTAATAATTGCTTGCCTTTATATAAGAAAGGGGGAATATGTCAGGAGCCATTTCCCCTCTAAAAATCATTACAGGAACCATCACCCTGGAGAGTCTGCAGAGAACCTCACACCCATAATTATGTTCTATTGAGAAAATCTGTCCCTCACCCAATTGTGTTAGCAGAACCCGCCTCACATTCCAGCTATCCAGGGAACCAGGTGTGGCAACTTGTGACTTCCTGGCCCTATCTGTCTGTCTGAATTTAACCTAGCCTACGTGACCGGAACCACACTGCGGCGAGATCCAGTTACCCTACCCCCCATTCCTTACCATATATAAGCAGCAACCATGATCCTAATAAACGGAGGCTTTGACAAATCTGCCTGGCTTCCTTCTTCTGTCTTAGCTCATTCCCTTCCAGGTAGCGCCCCTCCGAGACCCTGGAATAACTGATTGCAGGGTGGGTTACAAACCCCTAGACTAGTGACCCACCCAACGCAATCCACACAAAACCACACAAAGACTCAAACAAGAAAGAGAATTACAGGCCAATCTCACTCATGAACATCGACGCAAAAATCCTCAACAAAATACTGGCAAACCGAATCCAAGAACACATTAGAAAAATTATCCATTATAATCAAGTAGGCTTCATCCCAGAGATGCAGGGCTGGTTCAACATACGAAAATTTATCAATGTAATCCATCATATAAATAAGCTGAAAGAAAAAAACCATATGATCATTTCATTAGATGCTGAAAAAGCATTTGACAAAATTCAACATCCCTTTATGATAAAAGTCTTGGAGAGACTAGGGATACAAGGGTCATACCTAAATATAATAAAAGCTATATACAGAAAGCCGACAGCTAACATCAAATTAAACGGAGAGAAACTCAAAGCCATCCTACTAAACTCAGGAACACGACAAGGCTGCCCACTCTCGCCCTACCTCTTCAATATAGTGCTTGAAGTTCTAGCAATAGCAATAAGACAACGTAAGGGGATCAAGTGGATTCGAATTGGAAAGGAAGAAGTTAAACTTTCGTTATTTGCAGATGATATGATAGTGTACATAGGTGACCCTCAAAACTCCACCAAGGAAATTTTACAGCTGATAAATACCTTTAGTAATGTGGCAGGATACAAGATCAACTCCAAAATATCAGTCGCCCTCTTATACACAAAGGATATGGAAGCAGAGAGGGAAATCAGAGAAGCTTCACCTTTCACAATAGCCACAAACAGCATAAAATATCTCGGGGTAACTCGAACCAAGGAAGTGAAAGATCTATTTGACAAGAACTTTAAAGCATTGAAGAAAGAAATTGAAGAGGATACCAGAATATGGAAGGACCTCCCTTGCTCTTGGATTGGGAGGATCAACATAGTAAAAATGGCAATTCTACCAAAGGCAATTTATAGATTCAATGCAATTCCCATCAAGGTCCCATCAAAATTCTTCACAGATCTTGAGAGGACAATAATCAATTTTATATGGAAAAATAAAAAACCCAGGATAGCCAAAACAACCCTATACAATAAAGGATCTTCTGGAGGTATTACCATCCCTGACTTCAAACTCTATCACAGTGCTACAGTAATGAAAACAGTGTGGTATTGGCATAAAAACAGAGAAGTCGACCAATGGAGTCGCATAGAAGACCCGGAATTTAATCCTCAAACCTATGAACACCTCATTTTCGATAAAGGAGCTAAAAGTATACAATGGAAGAAAGAAAGCATCTTCAACAAATGGTGCTGGCACAACTGGATGTCAACCTGTAGAAGATTGAAATTAGACCCATATCTATCACCTTGCACAAAACTCAAGTCCAAATGGATCAAAGACCTCAATATCAGTCTGAACACACTGAACCTGATAGAAGAGAAATTGGGAAGTACCCTACAACAGATGGGCACAGGAGATTGCTTCTTAAGTATAACCCCAGCAGCACAGACACTAAGGGCAACATTGAATAAATGGGACCTACTAAAGCTGAGAAGCTTCTGTAAAGCAAAGTACACTGTCACTAAGACAAAAAGGCAACCTACTGACTGGGAGAAGATCTTCACCAACCCCACAACAGACAAAGGTCTGATCTCCAAAATATATAGAGAACTCAAGAAACTAGACTTTAAAATGCTAATTAACCCAATTAAAAAAATGGGGCACTGAACTGAAAAGAGAATTCTCAAAAGAAGAAGTTCAAATGGCCAAAAGACAACTAAGGTCATGCTCAACCTCATTAGCAATCAGGGAAATGCAAATCAAAACAACTTTGAGATATCATCTTACACCTGTCAGAATGGCTAAAATCAAAAGCAGCGATGATAGCCTTTGCTGGAGAGGCTGTGGAGGAAGGGGTACACTCATCCATTGCTGGTGGGAATGCAATCTTGTGCAACCACTTTGGAAATCAGTGTTTCGGTTTCTCAGGAAATTCGGAATCAACCTACCCCTGGACCCAGCAATACCACTCTTGGGAATATACCCAAGAGATGCCCTATCATATGACAAAAGCATTTGTTCAACTATGTTCATAGCAGTATTATTTGTAATAGCCAGAACCTGGAAACAACCTAGATGCCCTTCAATGGAAGAATGGATGAAGAAAGTGTGGAATATATACACACTAGAGTACTATGCTGTGGTAAAAAACAATGACTTCTCGAATTTTGCATGCAAATGGATGGAAATAGAAAACACTATCCAGAGCGAGGAAACCCAGACCCAAAAAGATGAACATGGGATGTACTCACTTATAATTGGTTTCTAACCATAAATAAAGGTCACGGAGTGTATACCTGGTGAACCTAAAGAAGCTAAATAAGAAGGTGAACCCAAGAGAAAACATATAGTTATCCTCTTGGCTAAGGGAAGTAGATAAAATTGCTGGGGAGAAAATTGGGATCATGGGGGTGGGGTGGGTTGGGGATAAGGGGGGACGGGGAGAGAAAAGTGAGAAGGGGAGGATTGGGGGGAACTTGGGGAAACAGGAAGATTGGGATAAAGGAAGGTTGGATAGGGGAACAGGGAAGCACATATCTTAGTTAAGGGAGCCACCTTAGCGTTGGCAAGAGACTTGAACCTAGAGTGGCTGCCAGGACCCCAAGGCGATGTCCCCAGTTAGTCCCTTGGGAAGCTGAGGATAGGGAACCTGAAATGACCCTATCCTATAGCAATATTGACGAATATCTTTCATATCACCATAGAACCTTCATCTGGGGATGGATGGAGATAGAGACAGAGACCCACACTGGAGCACTAGACTGAGCTCCTAAGGTCCCAATGAGGAGCAGATGGAGGGAGAACACGAGCAAGGATGTCAGGACCACGGGGGGTGCACCCACCCACTGAGACAGTGGGGCTGATCTATTGGGAGCTCACCAAGGCCAGCTGGACTGTGACTGAAAAAGCATGGGATAAAACCGGACTCTGATCATGGCGAACAATGAGGACTGATGAGAAGCCAAGGTCAATGGCAAGGGGTTTTGACCCTACTTCATGTTCTGGCTTGGTGGGAGCCTAGCCAGTTTGGATGTTCACCTTCCTAGACATGGACAGAGTGGGGAGGACCTTGGACTTTCCACAGGGCAGGGAACCCTGACTGCTCTTTGGATTGGAGAGGGAGGGGGAGAGGAGTGGGGGGAGGGAGAGAAGAATGTTGGGAGGGGGAGAAGAGTGGGGGAGGGGGAGGGAAATGGGAGGCTAGGAGGAGGCGGAAACTTCTTTTTTCCTATTCTCAATAAAAAAATAAATAAATAAATAAATAAATAAATAAATAAATAAATAAATAAATGGTCCATTCAAAATATTCAGTATTGTTTAGTATAGGTATTCAATATATGATATGATGATTATCTGGATTTCCTTCATTTGTTGTTATATCCCACTTTTTATTTCTGATTTTGTTAAAATGGATATTCTCTCTTTGCTTTTTGGCTTGTTTGGATAATGGTTTGTCTATTTTGTTGAGCTTTTTTGAAGAACCAACTTTGTCTCATTGATTCTTTGCATTGTTTTCTTTATTGCTATTTTATGGATTTCAACTCTAAATTTCATTATAATCTGTTATCCATTCATCCTGGAAGTGTTTGCTTTCTTTTGTTCTAGAGTTTTCAGATGTTCTGTTAGCTCACTAATGTAGGATGTTTACAACTTCATTTTGAATTTTGGTGCTATGAAATTTTTTCTTAACACTACTTTAACTGTGTCCCATGAATTTGGTTACGTTGTGTGGTCAGTTTCATTGAATTTTATGATGTCTTTAATTTATTTCTTTATTTCTTTCTTGACCCCCTTGGTGATTCAGGTGACCATTGTGAAATTTCTCTTTGTGTGTAGGATTTTTAAAATTTGTGCTGCTGTTGAACAATAATTTTAAGCCCTGGTGATGCAATAAGATACATGGGGTTCCCACTTTTGCTTTTATGAAGTACAATGTGGTTGGTTTTATGTTGAGATTTTTGATTCATTTGGACTCGAGTTTTGTGCATAATGATAGATATGGATCTATTTTAAATCTTCTACATGTTGATATTTAGTTATGCCAGCACTATTATTGAATATGCTTTTTTATTTTCCTTTGACTTTTTTTGTTTCTTTATCAAAAATCAGGTGTTAATAGGTGTACAGGTTAATATCTGGGACTTTGATTTGTTTCCATTGGTCCTCCTATCTGTTTTAATGACAAAACCAGGCTGTTTGTTGTACTGTAACTCTGTAGTAGAGTTAGAAGTCAGGGATTGTGATGCCTTCAGAAGTTCCTTTGTTTTACAGAATTGTTTTTGCTAGTCTGGGTTTTTTTTGATTTAGCATATGAAGTTGAGTACTGTTTTTTCAAGGACTGTGAAGAATTTTGCAGAAATTTCATTGGGCATTGCATTGAATCTTTAAATTGTTTTTTGTAAGATTGCCACTTTTACTATGTTAATTCTAACTAACCAAAAGCATTGGAGATCTTTCCAATTTCTGGTGTGTTCTTTCAATTATTTTCTTCAAAGATTTATAGATTTTGTCATACTGGTCTTCCACTAGTATGTTTAGAGTTGATCCAAATTATTATATGCTATTTGTGGCCATTGTGAAAGAGGGTGTTTCTCTGATTTCATTTTCAGCTCATTGGTGCAGGAGAGCACTTCCTAAATGTAATCCTAGTAGCACAGACACTGATAGCAACAATTAATTAATTGGAGCTCCTGAAACTGAGAAGCTTCTGTAAAGCAAAGAACATAGTCAACAAGATAAAACAGCACCATACAGAATGGGAAAAGATCTTCAACAACCTCACATCAGACACAGGGCTGATCTTCAAAATATACAAAAAAATCAAGAAATTGGTCATCAAAAGAACAAATAATCTAATAAAAAATGGGGTACAGACCTACACAGAGAACTCTCAACAGAGGAATCTAAAAATGTCTGAAAGACACTTAAGGAAATGCTCAAAATCCTTAGCCACCACAGAAATACAAATCGAAAGAATCCTGAGAGTCTTTCTTACACTTGAAATATTGACCAAGATCAAAAACACTGATGACAACCTATGCTGGTGAGAATGTTGGGTAAAGGGAACATTCCTGTATTACTGGTGAAAGGGCAAACCGATACAGCCCCATTAAATATCAATATGACATTGTCTCAGAAAATTAGGAAACTGTAACACCCGATTTCGGTGTTACACCCTCGGTACCGAATGCGAGTCCGGGCAAGGGCCTGGAGATTGAACACAAGACACAGAGACCAGGGTCATTCGATAGGAGATAAAGCGAATGCCATTTATTCAGACTTGGGGAAGCCTTTTTCTACCTAACTGCAGCACAAAGATCTCTCCGCCCAGGGAGGTGGGAAATTACCATATTAACAATGGAGAAGATTGCCTGCAGCTAAATCACCAGGTGGGGCAGGGATAGCAGGGAAACACACAGGAAGCTTAGTTAACTGATAACAAACTGTCCCCGCCAATGCACCCCAGGAATAAGGGAGGCCAGGCGCCTACAGGAAACAACCTTCCTCAAGACCCAGGAATACCACTTTTGGTCATATATGCAAAGAATGCTCTATTGTACCACAAGGTCATGTGCTCTACTATGTTCACAGCAACATTGTTTGTCATATCCAGAACATGGAATCAACCTCAATGCCACTTGATCGAGTAATGGATAAGGAAAATGTGATACATTTACACAATGGAGAACTATATAGCAGAAAAAGTGACATCTTGAAGTTTGCAGGCAAATGGATGGATCTAGAAAACATCATATTGAATGAGGTAACCCAGACCCAGAAAGACAAATAGCATATTTACTCAAAGGTGGCTTTTAGACATAAAGCAAAGCAGCCTATAATTCCCAGTCCCAGAACCTAGACAACAATGGTGAACATAAGAGAGACATACATGTATCTAATATACATGGGATAGTAATCAATTTTCCAGATGACATTGGATCCAAGGCTCAGACTGCTGCTCCTTGAAGTCCAATCTGGCCCACAGTTCCAATCATCGCAGAAATTGCTTGGCACTCCCAGAGGTCACTCAGCATTACTGAAGTTTAGTCTGCAATCATAGAGATCATCTGGGCCTGCTTCCACAGAGTTTTTTTGCTTTGGACTGCTCCTGTGGATGTCATTGGCTTGGGCCTGCTCTGACTTGGGTCAATTCTTTGGGCCTGATTCTACAGAGTTCACTGTCTTGGGTCTCCTCCTTTGGAGGTGACTTACTCTGGCCTGCTCCTGGGAAGTTGCATCCTTGTACTTGCTCCTGTGGAGGTCGCTAGTTCAGAACTGGTTTATCAGAAGTTACTGGTTCTATCCTTCTCCCATGGAGGTGACTGGCTAGGTCGTTTGCAGGTTAATAGCTCAGGCTGGCACCAGCTAGGGCCTCCTCTGCTGGAGGTTGCTGACTGGGACCTACTTCCATAGTCCCTGGCTAGGGCCTGATCCCACTGTGGATGCTGGCTCTGACCTAGTCACACAGAGGTCTCTGGCTCAGGTCTGCTCCCTCAGCAGTCACACAGTCGTTCCTGTTCCTGCAAGGTCACTGTTTTTAGTCAGGTCCTTTGGAAGTCAATGTCTCTCTCCTGCTCTAACAGAGGTTGCTGGCTTGGGTGTGCAGATGTTCCTGACTCAGGACTGCTCTGGCAGAGTACACTGGCTCAGGCCTGCTCCCACAGGGGTCTTTGTCTCAGGCCTGCTCTTTTCTTAGTTTCTCCCCCATACATGCTCCTGTGGAGGTCCTGGCTAAGGCCTAGTCCCATAGAAAGACTCAGGGTTCTTTGTCTCAATCCTGCTTTTTGGTAGTTTTTCCCCCATACCTGCTCCTGTGGAGGTCCCTGCCTGAGGCCTGCTCCCACTGAGGTTTCTTCCTTGTACCTGTTCTGGCAGAGATTGCTGGCTCAGGCCTCGTGCACAGTTCTAATATTAAATTATATGCTCTTCAATGCTTTTGACTAAAGACTATTGAATATGATTTTGTGTGTGTTGTGACAACCATTTAACAAGAACACAAAGTATAAGTTTCAAAAATCGTCTAAAAGGAATATCAAAAATTGTTTATGAAATTATACAGATAATGGTTTTTAAACAATAATGTTTGTTATATTTATTACTTGTATCATTTGGAACCAGTAACAAGGGACCACCCTTGTACAACTGGGTTAAATATTTCTGTAAATACCCCTCTGTTTTTCCAAGAGATGTTTTCTGTGCTGTTCAATAAATACAGAGAAAAAGATCTTTGTTAATTTTGTACCCCCAATACACAAATGAATATATGAACTCATTTACTCACATACACACATAGACAGGGGAGGGAGGAAGGAAGGAGAAATAGAGGTGGATAAATGGAAACAGATATTCAGACTCAGACATTAGAAAAATAGTCACAAAAGTAGACACAGAGTGAATAAAGTAGAAAGCTCAAGTTTGGCCTCACTCTATGTTAAATGACATCAAGGGGACAATTTTATTTATTTCCTTAATGTAATGTGGAAGAAGTTTTGCTGAATATGTGTTTATTATTAGTTTGTTTGAATCTGTACATTTAGAAACTTGTGTGTGGAGCCATTTATGGAATAAACCTGCTTATTTGGTTGTGAATATTTAATGTATCAGTGAAATATTTTGGAGCACCAGTGGTAGTAAAGGATACACTGAACGCTACAACATAGGACTTCCAAACAGTCTCAAAAAAGGAAGAAGAAATATCAGAAATGTTTTTCCTATTGCATTTCTTATATAATCTCTGTATGATTTCCTGCCAAATAGTAATAAATTAAGTGATTCATAGTCACTGAAAATTTTTAAAAGCTCCTAAGGAAGAAATATTTTTTCCATTAAAGAAATTCTAGAGCCATCACAATCCCTGACTTCAAATTCTATTACAGAGCTACAGTACTGAAAATAGCCTGTTATAGGAATAAGAACAGAAAGGAGGACCAATGGAACTAAATAGAAGACGCAGATATTAAATCACACACCTTTGAACAGCTGATTTTTGACAAAAAAGCAAACTATATCCAATGGAAAAAAGAAAGCATATTTAACAAATGGTGCTGGCATAACTGGATATCAACATGTAGAAAAATGAAAATAGATCGTTATCTATCACTAGCACAAAGATCAAGTCCAATGGATCAAAGACCTCAAAATAAAGTCAGCCACTTCTCATAGAAGAGAAAGTGGGACATAAACTTGAATGCATTGGCACAGGAAACCACTTCCTAAATATAGTCCCAGCAGCACAAAACTAAGAGAAACATAATAAATGGGACCTCCTGAAACTGAAAAAAAAACTTCTGTAAAGCAAAGGACATGGTCACCAAGACCGAACAACAGCCTACAGAATGGGAAAAGATCTTCAAGAACCCCACATAAGACACAGGGCTGATCTTCAAAATATACACAGAAATCAAAAAAATTGGTCATCAAAGAACAAATAGTATAATAATAAATGGAGTAGAGACCTAAATAGAGCACTCTCAACAGAGTTATCTAAAGTGGCTGAAAGATGAATAAAGAAATGTTCAACATTCTTAGTCATCAGAGAAATGAAAATCAAAAGAACTCTGAGATTCCATCTTACACCTATAAGAATGGCCAAGATCAAAAATACTGGTGACAACTTATGCTGGAGAGGTTGTGAGGTAAAGGAACACTTCGGCGTTGTTGGTGGAAATACAAGCTGGTACAGCCCCTTTGGATGTCAGTGTGGCAATTTTTCAGAAAATTAGGAAACAACCTTCCTCAAGATCCAGTAATACCACCTTTGGGTATATAGTCAAAGGATGCTCAATCGTACCACAAGGACATGTGCTCAACTATGTTCATAGCAGCATTGTTTGTCATAGTCAGAACCTGTAAACAACCTAAATGCCCCTCTGTCGAAGAATGGATAAGAAAAACGTGGTACATTTACACAATGGAGTATGACACAGCAGAAAAAAAAATGAAATCTTGAATTTTGCAGGAAAATTGATGGAGCTATAAAACATTATTTTGAATGAGGTAACCCAGACACAGAAAGAAAATTATCACATGTACTCACTTCTAAGTGGTTTTAAAACATAATGCAAAGAAAACCAGCCTACAACTCACAATCCCGGAGAATTTAGACAAAAATGAACACACTAAAAGTAACATACATAGATCTAATTGACATGAGAAGTAGGAAAAGACAAGATCTCCTGACTAAATTGAAATAATGGGGAATTTTAAGGGAGAGTTGAAGGGGAGGAGAGACACAGAGAGGGAAGCTGGGAAAATGTAGAGCTCAATAAAAATCAATTAAAAAAGAAGTTCAGCAAAATCCTGCCCTTGAAATTCCTGCATTCCCCATGTATAACAATTTTAAAAATGTGATACAGAGAATGGGGATGAGAGTATTTTCACTACATGAATAGTAGATGCAGGTCAAGTATGCATGATAGGATACCCTTTGAGTGGCAAACTCTATGAAAAATCTCACCACCCATCAGTTTAATCTGTGACTTCAATACAGTATCAACAAATCCTTATGCAATGCAGCTTATGTATTACTTATTATCAAATTGTAGGGCAAGGAGACTTCTAAACAGTTGCCCAATATTTTGCCAGTCCTCATATGGTTAATGGCCAAGTACCCAAGCTGATATTAAAAACTTGGAATAAAGTTTCTGATAATAATATTTCAAGAGGCAATGCTCTGATTATAGACAGAAACTTTAGGCCCCTTAATGACTCTCTTGATTGTATAAAACAAGTGTTATTCAGGAAGAAGGAAAGTAAAGAAGGTGATTCTTTCTTGTTTCTTTTAATTATAAGAAGCTCCATATTGTAGGTTCTAACATTTCTCATTTTATTACTGATTTGATAAAACCATGGCAAAATATTGTCCCAGAGGAGCATAAAACTCAGATTATGTCAGTGTCCATGTGTTCCCCTATGGGTTTGAAAAGTGTGTGTTTGTACTGGAGGAAAACGTTCATTTCTACAATCCTTGCAAACCAAACTTGCTACTTAAAATCAAAGTTAAAAAAAAAAACTCCCTCTAAAACATCTCAAAAATATAAAACTCATTTTCACTGTTCTTGTTGATGTCCATCTGAGAGTGGTGAAAGACACAATCCAGCTTCAGAAATGTGAGGAATGAGACCAACCCAGGTTGGTCCCTTCTCTTACATTCAATCTCAGCTTGGAATCCCACCACTCTATTCACAAGGCCATCATTAAAGCTGAGGATAGTCTGTAGGTCTTGGTTGGCCTGACTGGATGTTCATCCAGTTCTTCATTCCTAGAAATCTTATATTTGACTCATTAATTCTTTCTGAATGATCTTTAGGCTGTGTTTTTGCCGTGGACTGACTCTCTTGGAGATCGAAGACCGAGGGAGAATAGGAGTGAAGGCTTAGGAGAAGCCAGGATTCGGCAAATGACAGACAGACACAACTCTAATAAGATTTGAATCTGCTGCAACTTTACTAAAATTCAAGCATCACTTTTTAGAGATTACAGAAGGAAGTTGGCAGACATAAAAGTTTCCATAGAAAAATGATTACAGACAATTGATTATTCTCAGCAAGTCTTGTGGTCAGGGCCAGGTGGGCAGAGTTTTTCTTTGAAATTCGTCTCACACAACTAACTGTACTTTCTCATGGCCCTAAATCATATCTGCCCTCAAGGTAATCAAGGTAACCCAAAAATCATTCTTCAGGATTCCACCTCCAGGGTTTGTTCCATTATTGAATGGCCGGCTTCATGTTATCAAGAATATCTTGCCCTTTTTTCATTTCTAAAATGCACCAGGGGTTCCTCATCCTGGCTAGACTCTCCATAAATGGTAACTCATACCATTTCTTACATTTTCCTTCATAATTTACCCATCTTATACCAAATCTCCTATCATGAGCTCTTTCTCTTCTAGGGTATCTGTAAATTTCCCCAGAGAGCGAGCCAGAGTCTTAATTATTAATGGCCTGAATCAAGGGAGGGAACTGATGTATCAGTTCCTCCATATTCAAGGAGCCGTTGGAAATGTTTTCTGGTTCCTTGAACAGATTAAGTTTTTGTCAAAAGAAAAAATATAACAGAAGAAAAAGATAGCAGAGTTAATGCAAGAAACCATCGCCAGGAACAAAGTGAACGAGGTCATTGAGGATAATCAGGCACCTCAACTCGAGCAGATTGCCAGGGAACTGTCAGGGGCCAAGCTCCAGGAAGCAGGAGCCCCTCATTTTGAGACAGCCACCACCTGAGAGGCATTTTGTCACATAGGCATGACAGCCGTGGATGTGGCATGTTTTTGAATGATGGTGACAGATATTTTCAATTGAGAGGCAGATATTCAGAGCAGGTTGTGAGGGACTGCAACAACTCTGCATGCTGTCCCACCTTATTGGTAAACTTATGTGGACTATCAATTTCAGATAATATTTATCATACTCCTTTTGTTCAAATTTTTCTAATGTTCAGAGGAAGTTTGACAAAAAATATTTCAGAATTTAATATAAGCCTTGTTAACTGAATGGAGTGGTTGTTCACTTAAGTAGAGGTATGATAAAAATTCCATTTACACTGCTGATTTTTTTTTTAGTTACATAAGTGAGGCACTGTGTTTCAGGGTCTATAATTGGTTTAGAATTACATTTCTCTAATAATATTGGAATAAAATCACAAATCAATGAACAATCTCACAAAGTGAAGGTCCGAGTATATCTAAACACATACTTTTTTAATTCTCTTCTATGTCAGAGGTGGATCCTTCTCTGACACATTTAAATATATTAATAATCAGTGTGACCATGAATATTTATTTGATATGATGTTTTAAATTCTACTACCAATTGATATATTTTCTTGCACTAAATATTTTGTCTTTGCAAGTCAGTTAATATTGACAACAGAGTTATTATATACATTTCCACCTACACACTTGACACCAGTACATACCCTGCTGTGCATTATACAGTTGATAATACAGCAGTAGTGATATGTGGAGACCCAAGACACATTATGTATCATTCTGTAAGCATACCAACAACTGGTTTGTGTGAACAGACTAGGATGTTCTCCAACATACAGAGAAGAGTGTGTAAAAAATCAAAAGTGGAATCACAGTTGTTACAGGAAAATTACTGTCATGTGAAACCTGCTGAGTTTCAAAGAACTTCTATCATTAAAACATATTTCTACAACCAGAAAGATGGCTCTGTTGGTAAGGCTTCATCCGCATTCCAAAATGACATGAAATACTGCCTTGTACACTGTCTTCAGTGACACAGTTAGAAACAAAAATGTGGCTTTACACAAACAAAATATTTCATGATCACATAGAGAAATGAACCTCTATCTTCTCTGTTCTTAGGCAGTTAGAAGAAAAGCCAGAGAAAAACCAAGTGTTTTTCTTTCTCTGCCTGCAGTTTTAGATCAGTTAGGGCTGAGCTCCCCCTGCTGGTCCAGAGGTCCTCTATAGGGAGGTTTGTGTCTGTGCTAATGCTGAAGTTCCCTCACTGTGCTTCTTGCACAGTAATATGTGGCTGTGTCTTCAGTGATCAGAGAGTTCAACTGCAAGAAGTACTGGTTCTTGGATGTGTCTCTTGTGATGGAGGTGCGGCTCTTAAATGATGGGTTGTAATAAGTATCACCACTATAACTTATGTACCCAATAAACTCCCACTTCTTCTCCGGGGACTGCCTGATCCAGCTCCAGACATAACCCAGTGGTAATGGAGTAACTGGTGACAGAGCAGGTGAGGGACAGTGATTGTGATGGCTTCACCAGGCCATGTCCTGACTCCTGAAGCTGAATCTGGGAAAGAATTCATCAGACAAAAAAAAAAAAAAAAGAATTCTGTCAATCACATGTTGTCAGAACCCCACATGGACACATGTATGAAGTGAGAACACTCACCAGGAAGGGATGTCACCAGGTAAAGAAGATCAAACAGTTTCATCTTCTAGGATACACCTCCTTTTCTTTCAGAGGTTGGCCTCCTTGAGAGAGATGTGAGCTCCCACAGTACAGGAGGGGACTTAACACAAAACTAGAAGATATGTTTGCATGAGGGAAGTCAGGCTAGACTTTATAAACTGGAGATGGAGACTACCCTACTGGGTTATTGCAATACAGCCAACAGTGTCTCTGACTTCCTACAGATAGAGTCTGGAATAAGAGTGCGTTGGTACTGCACTCATCATAGTAAACACATCTTGGCATGAACCTGCATCCATTTCCTAGCCCAACCTCCCCATAAAATTCTTCTGTTTCTGTATTTTTAGTTCACAACTCAGTGCCAACCATCTGTTCACACTACATTTCCTGAGTTCTTGATTTTTGACTAGTATGCCCACACTGCTACTAATGTCATTCCCTTTTCTCACTCATGAGATGGGATTCTGATGTGTAACAATTTTTGCACACTTTAAATATGCATTATTCTCACTGGTTACTAAAATGATAATAGTTATACACTTTGATAGGAATGATAGTACAGGAGAATAAGACTGGGAGAATTCTGAGTAGATTTAGGGCAGATTTAGAAGAGGTCACCAGAAGATGCAGAGGGTACAGAATGGAGGAGAGGTAAAGACAAGAGCTATGTGGCAACGTATAGAATCATAGAAATGTTTTTTTTTTTTTAAATTGAGAATAAGAAAAAAAAAAGTTTCCGCCTCCTCCCAGCCTCCCATTTCCCTCCCCCTCCCACCACTCTTCTCCCCCTCCCCCCACTCCTCTCCCCCTCCCTCTCCAATCCAAAGAGCAGTCATGGTTCCCTGCCCTGTGGAAAGTCCAAGGTCCTCCCCCCTCCGTCCATGTCTAGGAAGGTGAACATCCAAACTGGCTAGGCTCCCACCAAGCCAGAACATGAAGTAGGATCAAAACCCCTTGCCATTGACCTTGGCTTCTCATCAGTCCTCATTGTTCGCCATGATCAGAGAGTCCGGTTTTATCCCATGCTTTTTCAGTCACAGTCCAGCTGGCCTTGGTGAGCTCCCAATAGATCAGCCCCACTGTCTCAGTGGGTGGGTGCACCCCCCGTGGTCTTGACATCCTTGCTCGTGTTCTCCCTCCATCTGATCCTCATTGGGACCTTGGGAGCTCGGTCCAGTGCTCCAGTGTGGGTCTCTGTCTCTATCTCCATCCATCACCAGATGAAGGTTCTATGGTGATATGAAAGATATTCGTCAGTATTGCTATGGGATAGGGTCATTTCAGGTTCCCTATCCTCAGCTTCCCAAGGGACTAACTGGGGACATCACCTTGGGCTCCTGGGAGCCACTCTAGGTTCAAGTCTCTTGCCAACACTAAGGTGGCTCCCTTAACTAAGATATGTGCTTCCCTGCTCCCCTATTCAACCATCTTCCTGTTTCCCCAAGTTCCCCCAATCCTCCCCTTTTCTCTCCCCATCCCCCCTTATCCCCAACCCACCCCACCCCCAAGATCCCAATTTTCTCCCCGGCAATTTTATCTACTTCCCTTAGCGAAGAGGATAACTATATGTTTTTTCTTGGGTTCACCTTCTTATTTAGCTTCTTTAGGTTCACCAGGTATACACTCCGTGACCTTTATTAATGGCTAGAAACCAATTATGAGTGAGTACATCCCATGTTCATCTTTTTGGGTCTGGGTTACCTCGCTCAGGATAGTGTTTTCTATTTCCATCCATTTGCATGCAAAATTCGAGAAGTCATTGTTTTTTACCGCAGCATAGTACTCTAAAGTGTATATATTCCACACTTTCTTCATCCATTCTTCCATTGAAGGGCATCTAGGTTGTTTCCAGGTTCTGGCTATTACAAATAATACTGCTATGAACATAGTTGGACAAATGCTTTTGTCATATGATAGGGCATCTCTTGGGTATATTCCCAAGAGTGGTATTGCTGGGTCCAGGGGTAGGTTGATCCCGAATTTCCTGAGAAACCGAAACACTGATTTCCAAAGTGGTTGCACAAGATTGCATTCCCACCAGCAATGGATGAGGGTACCCCTTCCTCCACAGCCTCTCCAGCAAAGGCTATCATCGCTGCTTTTGATTTTAGCCATTCTGACAGGTGTAAGATGATATCTCAAAGTTGTTTTGATTTGCATTTCCCTGATTGCTAATGAGGTTGAGCATGACCTTAGGTGTCTTTTGGCCATTTGAACTTCATCTTGTGAGAATTCTCTGTTCAGTTCAGTGCCCCATTTTTTAATTGGGTTAATTAGCATTTTAAAGTCTAGTTTCTTGAGTTCTCTATATATTTTGGAGATCAGACCTTTGTCTGTTGCGGGGTTGGTGAAGATCTTCTCCCAGTCAGTGGGTTGCCTTTTTGTCTTAGTGACAGTGTCCTTTGCTTTACAGAAGCTTCTCAGTTTTAGTAGGTCCCATTTATTCAATGTTGCCCTTAGTGTCTGTGCTGCTGGGGTTATACTTAAGAAGCGATCTCCTGTGCCCATCTGTTGTAGGGTACTTCCCACTTTCTCTTCTATCAGGTTCAGTGTGTTCGGACTGATATTGAGGTCTTTGATCCATTTGGACTTGAGTTTTGTGCAAGGTGATAGATATCGGTCTAATTTCAATCTTCTACAGGTTGACATCCAGTTGTGCCAGCACCATTTGTTGAAGATGCTTTCTTTCTTCCATTGTATACTTTTAACTCCTTTGTCGAAAATGAGGTGTTCATTGGTTTGGGGATTAAAATCCGGGTCTTCTATGCGATTCCATTGGTCGACCTCTCTGTTTTTATGCCAATACCACACTGTTTTCATTACTGTAGCTCTGTGATAGAGTTTGAAGTCAGGGATGGTAATGCCTCCAGAAAATCCTTTATTGTATAGGGTTGTTTTGGCTATCCTGGGTTTTTTTATTTTTCCATATAAAATTGATTATTGTCCTCTCAAGATCTGTGAAGAATTTTGATGGGACCTTGATGGGAATTGCATTGAATCTATAAATTGCCTTTGGTAGAATTGCCATTTTTACTATGTTGGTCCTCCCAATCCAAGAGCATGGGAGGTCCTTCCATTTTCTGGTATCCTCATCAATTTCTTTCTTCAATGCTATGAAGTTCTTGTCAAATAGATCTTTCACTTCCTTTGTTAGAGTTACCCCGAGATATTTTATGCTGTTTGTGGCTATTGTGAAAGGTGAAGCTTCTCTGATTTCCCTCTCTGCTTCCATATCCTTTGTGTATAAGAGGGCGACTGATTTTTTGGAGTTGATCTTGTATCCTGCCACATTACTAAAGGAATTTATCAGCTGTAAAAGTTCCTTGGTGGAGTTTTGAGGGTCACTTATGTACACTATCATATCATCTGCAAATAACGAAAGTTTAACTTCTTCCTTTCCAATTTGAATCCCCTTGATCCCCTTATGTTGTCTTATTGCTATTGCTAGAACTTCAAGCACTATATTGAAGAGGTATGGCGAGAGTGGACAGCCTTGTCGTGTTCCTGAGTTTAGTGGGATGGCTTTGAGTTTCTCTCCGTTTAATTTGATGTTAGCTGTCGGCTTGCTGTATATAGCTTTTATTATATTTAGGTATGACCCTTGTATCCCTAGTCTCTCCAAGACTTTTATCATAAAAGGATGTTGAATTTTGTCAAATGCTTTTTCAGCATCTAATGAAATGATCATATGGTTTTTTTTCTTTCAGCTTATTTATATGATGGATTACATTGATAAATTTTCGTATGTTGAACCAGCCCTGCATCTCTGGAATGAAGCCTACTTGATCATAATGGATAATTTTTCTAATGTGTTCTTGGATTCGGTTTGCCAGTATTTTGTTGAGGATTTTTGCGTCAATATTCATGAGAGAGATTGGCCTATAATTCTCTTTCTTGGTTGAGTCTTTGTGTGGTTTTGGTATCAGAGTGACTGTAGCTTCATAAAAGGAATTTGGCAATGACTCTTCCGCTTCTATATTGTGAAATACATTAAGGAGTATAGGTGTTAGCTCTTCTTGGAAGTTCTTGTAGAATTCCGCATTGAAACAATCAGGTCCTGGGCTTTTTTTGGTAGGGAGGTTTTTGATAACAGCTTCTAGTTCTTCGCGACTAACAGGTCTATTTAGGTTGTTCACCTGGTCCTGGTTTAACTTTGGTATATGGTATTTCTCTAAAAACGTGTCCATTTCTTTTACATTTTCCAGTTTTGTGCCATACAGGCCTTTGTAGTAAGATCTAATGATTCTTTGAATTTCCTCTGTGTCTGTGGTTATGTCCCCCTTTTCATTTCTGATCTTATTAATTTGCATATTCACTCTCTGGCGTTTTATTAGTTTGGATAGAGGTTTATCAATCTTGTTGATTTTCTCTAGGAACCAGCTTTTTGTTTCATTGATTCTTTGGATTGTTTTCTGTGTTTCTATTTTGTTGATTTCAGCCCTCAGTTTGATTATTTCCAGTCTTCTACTCCTCCTAGGTGAGTCTGCTTCTTTTTTTTCTAGAGCTTTCAGGTGGGCTGTTAAGTCTCCAATGTGTGCCTTCTCTGTTTTCTTTAAGTGGGCACTTAGTGCTATGAACTTTCCTCTCAGGACTGCTTTCATAGTGTCCCATAAGTTTGAGTATGTTGTTTCTTTATTTTCATTGAATTCAAGGAAGACTTTAATTTCTTTCTTTATTTCTTCCTTGATCCAGGTGTGGTTCAGTAGTTGGCTGTTCAATTTCCATGAGTTTGTAGGCTTTCTGGGGGTAGGGTTGTTGTTGAATTCTAACTTTAATCCATGGTGATCTGATAAGACACAGGTGATTACTAATATTTTTTTGTAACTGTGGAAGTTTGCTTTGTTACCGAGTATGTGGTCAATTTTCGAGAAGGTTCCATGTGCTGCAGAGAAGAAGGTATATTCTTTCCTATTTGGGTGGAATATTCTATAGATGTCTGTCAAGTCCAATTGATTCATTACCTCCTTTAATTCTCTTAGTTCTCTGTTAGGTTTCTGTCTGATTGACCTGTCCATTGGCGAGAGATGAGTGTTGAAATCTCCTACTATTAGTGTGTGCGGTTTGATGGCTGCCTTGAGTTTTAGTAATGTTTCTTTTACGTACTTGGGTGCTTTTATATTAGGGGCATAGATATTTAGGATTGAGACTTCCTCTTGATGAATTGATCCTGTTATGAGTATAAAATGTCCCTCTCCATCTCTTCTGATTGATTTAAGTTTGAAGTCAAGTTTGTTAGAAATTAGTATGGCCACACCCGCTTGTTTCGCAGGTCCATTTCCTTGATAAGCCTTTTCCCAGCCCTTTACTCTGAGTAGGTGCCTGTCTTTGTGTTTGAGGTGTGTTTCTTGTAAACAGCAGAATGTTGGATCCTGCTTTTGTATCCAATCTCTTAGCCTGTGCCTTTTTATAGGTGAGTTGAGCCCATTGACATTACGTGATATTAATGACCAGGGGTTGTTTACTCCGGTCACTTTTTTAGTTGTAGAGATCGTGTGTATCCCTTCTTTGAGTTGCGCTGGTGACGGGTCTCTAGATGTCAGAGTTATTGTGGTCATCGTTGGACTCCTTGGTTAGAGATTTTCCTTCTATTACTTTCTGTAAGGCTGGATTTGTGGCTATGTATTGTTTAAATTTGTTTTTATCCTGGAAAAATTTGTTTTCTCCATTTATGGTGAATGAAAGCTTGGCTGGATATAGTAGTCTGGGCTTGCATCCATGGTCTCTTAGTTTTTGCAGTACATCTATCCAGGACCTTCTGGCTTTCATGGTTTCCATAGAGAAGTCAGGTGTAAGTCTGATAGGTTTACCGTTGTAAGTAACTTGGCCTTTTTCCTTTGCGGCTCTTAATATTCTTTCTTTATTCTGTATGCTTTGTGTTTTGATTATTATATGGCGAGGGGATGTTTTTTTTTTTTTGATCCAGCCTATTCGGTGTTCTGTATGCTTCTTGAACCTTCATAGGTACATCTTTCTTTAGGTTGGGAAAGTTTTCTTCTATAATTTTATTAAATATATTTTCTGGGCCGTTGAGCTGCACCTCTTCTCCTTCTTCTACTCCAATTATTCTTAGGTTTGGTCTTTTTATTGTGTCCCATATTTCCTGAATGTTTTGTGATGAGAATTTGTTGGTTTTGCTGTTTTCTTTGATCAGTGTGTTTATTTTCTCTATGGTATCTTCAGTGTCTGATATTCTTTCTTCTATCTCTTGTATTCTGTTGGTAGTACTTGTCTCTGTAGTTCCTGTTCGTTTACCCAGGTTTTCCATCTCCAATCTTCCCTAGGTTTGTGTTTTCTTCATTCCTTCCATTTCCTTCTTCAAGTCTTGAACTGCTTCCCGTACCGTTTGATTGCTTTTTCATGTTTCTCTTGGTTTTCTTGGGTATCTTTAAGCGATTTATTCATTTCCTCTACCTTTTTGTTTGTAATCTCTAATTGTTTATGGCAGTTTTTCACCTCCTGCTTAAGGTCTTCTATTATTTTCATATAATTCACTTTTGAGTCGATTTCTTCTAATTCTTCTGGAGTAAGGTGTACAATTCTTCTTGTTTCGGGATCCCTTGATTCTGGTGAAGTCATGTTGCCTTTCAGGTTGTTGGAGGAAGTCTTGCATTGGCGCCTTCCCATCTCCTCCTTCAAATGGGGCCAGGAGAGGTCTGGTGTCTTGGTCCAGTCTTTGCATCCAGATGGAACTCCTCAGGACCACTCTGGGTGGGTTGTGGATGCAAGCCTGATGTCTCTCCTGGTGCCGGGTTCGGATCTCCTTGCTTCCCCAGTGATGTCTCTCCTGGTGCCTGGACCGGAACTCCTGGCTGCTTGGGTGTCTCGTAAACAAAGGACCTACCTACCTCGCTGCAGGCAGGCTAGTGGGAACAAAGGAGCTACCACCCTCCTGTTTGCCCTGCCGATTTGGATTCGGTCCTAGAGCCCGGACAGGCTGGGCTGGGAGATGCTATGTGGTCAACGAGGGAAGGGAGTCAGATGGAGGGGGGGAGGGATGTGGATGCAAGCTGGGTGGGATAGGAAGGGAGAGGGGGTATCGGGCAGAGTAGCCCCTGAGGATGGCCAGGAAGTGTAGGAGGGGTGTCTGAGTTCCCTGTCCCGGGCTGCTGCCGAGGTCAGAAACTCACTCACCCCAGTGATGTCTCTCCTGGTGCCTGGACCGGAACTCCTGGCTGCTTGGGTGTCTCGTAAACAAAGGACCTACCTACCTCGCTGCAGGCAGGCTAGTGGGAACAAAGGAGCTACCACCCTCCCGTTTGCCCTGCCGATTCGGATTCGGTCTTAGAGCCCGGACAGCCTGGGCTGGGAGATGCTATGTGGTCAACGAGGGAAGGGAGTCAGATGGAGGGGGGGAGGGATGTGGATGCAAGCTGGGTGGGATAGGAAGGGAGAGGGGGTATCGGGCAGAGTAGCCCCTGAGGATGGCCAGGAAGTGTAGGAGGGGTGTCTGAGTTCCCTGTCCCGGGCTGCTGCCGAGGTCAGAAACTCACTCACCCCAGTGATGTCTCTCCTGGTGCCTGGACCGGAACTCCTGGCTGCTTGGGTGTCTCGTAAACAAAGGACCTACCTACCTCGCTGCAGGCAGGCTAGTGGGAACAAAGGAGCTACCACCCTCCCGTTTGCCCTGCCGATTCGGATTCGGTCTTAGAGCCCGGACAGCCTGGGCTGGGAGATGCTATGTGGTCAACGAGGGAAGGGAGTCAGATGGAGGGGGGGAGGGATGTGGTTGCAAGCTGGGTGGGATAGGAAGGGAGAGGGGGTATCGGGCAGAGTAGTCCCTGAGGATGACCAGGAAGTGTAGGAGGGGTGTCTGAGTTCCCTGTCCCTGGCTGCTGCCGCGGTCAGAAACTCACTCACCCCAGTGATGTCTCTTCTGGTGCCTGGACCCGAACTCCTGGCTGCTTGGGTGTCTCGTAAACAAAGGACCTACCTACCTCGCTGCAGGCAGGCTAGTGGGAACAAAGGAGCTACCACACTCCCGTTTGCCCTGCCGATTCGGAATCGGTCCTAGAGCCCGGACAGGCTGGGCTGGGAGATGCTATGTGGTCAATGAGGGAAGGGAGTCAGATGGAGGGGGGGAGGGATGTGGATGCAAGCTGGGTGGGATAGGAAGGGAGAGGGGGTATCGGGCAGAGTAGTCCCTGAGGATGACCAGGAAGTGTAGGAGGGGTGTCTGAATTCCCTGTCCTGGGCTGCTGCCGCGGTCAGAAACTCACTCACCCCAGTGATGTCTCTCCTGGTGCCTGGCTAGAAATGTTTTAATATAAAGAAAAGTAACAATCCAGTGCTATTCCCCAAATTTTTTTTTAATAATTCTCAGTTTATGTTATTTTTTTACAGGCAGACTGGAGAAAGAAAAGTCTGCCTACAAGTTTCCTACTTTCCTATAAAATTTGACCTTTCACATATAGTTGTTGTATAGGGACAACACCTAATTCTCAATCCATTCATTTTGTGAAATGTAAGCACAATCTGAGAGAAGCGGCTGAGAACTATTCACACCATGGATTTGATGAAGACATTTTGTATAGTACTGAATGTCCCAAGGTCTCTCAATCTCAGAATATTATCAGGCTTTAGGTCTCTGTATTTATTCCAGTCTGTTACAGTAGGAAGTTTCTCAGCTTATGGCTGAGCAAGGCACTGATCTTTACATGTAGCAAAGTGTTATAGGGAGTCATTTTAATATAATCTTAGTTTTTTAAAAGATTGTTATTTATCTTTACTGTATTTTCCTATAATATCTATTCTCAGATATTGGTCCCTCAAGTAGTATAGAGTATGCGTTTTATTTTTTTTGGGGGGGGTTCATATTTTTTATTTATTTATTAAAAGTTTCTACCTCCTTCCATTTCCTTCCCACTGCCCCTCCCCCTCCCTTTCCAGTACAGGAGAAGATAAATAAGAAGGTGAACTTAAAGAAAAACATATATTTGTCCTCCTGGATATTGGAAGTAGACAAGATTGCCAGGCAAAAGTTGGTATCATGGGGGTGTTGTTGGGGTGGGGGTGATGGGGAATGGGGAGAGAGAAGGGAGAAGGGAATGATTGTAAAGAGCTTGGTGGAAATGGGATGGTTGAGATGGAGGAAGGGTGGATATGGGAACAGGGAAGTAGATATCTTAATTAAGGGAGTCATTTTAGGTTTGGCAAGAGACTTAACTCTAGAGGGGTTCCCAGGTTCCAAGGAGATGTCTCCAACTTGTTCCTTAGGCAGGAGAGGAGTGGGTTCTAGTTCTTTGAAAATCCTCAAGCAAAGTAGATATTGTTGGTTACTCAAACAAGTATTTTTCTATCATTGACCTAGCATATAATGCTGGCTGGAAATAATTATAAATCAAAGGAGCTCTAACTTATCTTTGTGTTTACATTTCTCCTTTAGAATTTTCTGCTGTATTAAGTTTCTATTTTATCCCTTAAATGGCTCTTACTTTTAGCTCTTATTCCCTTCTTCTCTTTCCCTTTTCCCCCTTTGATTCTCCCTTCCAACCATCCTCCAATGCATCCACTACTATCTATAATAATTACTTTTCTACAGGTGATATACCCTCTCAACCTCAATCCCTTAAGGCTTAAATTTCTTTCCTGTGAATTTAAGTTTTCATTCTGGCCCTGGATAATTTATTCTGTATCAGAGACTTAAGAATGAGAACAGGAAGTTACCCAAGACTGTATCACATAAATGGGCACAACATTTCTGTTTAAATATTAGGTATTGTAGTTGATTATTTTTGTAACTATTTGGAGTACTGCCACACAGAACTCAAATAAATACAGAGAGACTTATTCTTATAAATAGAAGGACCTAATAAACCATTTACCCCTTTCTGTTTAAACAAAAAGGAAAGTTTTAACTTTATATGGTAGATGTATCAATACAATATAAGCATATTCTTATACAAAAATAGAGGTAGGAACACTCACATTCAATATTCAATATGTCAATATACAGGAAACAGTACCAATACAATTTTCGAAAAACAGTAACTCACAAATACCAATCATCCCATCAAACCAGTTAATCCCCCCCCCTTTTTTTTGAACATACCCCTAACTCCATAAAACATCTCCCCATGCCCTCAACCCCAAACCAACCACTAAAAGATGTCCCTAACCCTGAGGGCAAACTCTGTTGTGAGAGGGGATGTCGTCCTCTAAGATTGCTTCAAGCTGACATGGGGGCAATGTTCTCCTTAGGGGCTCCTGTGAAAGCAAATGATGGTAAAATTCCCAAATTAACCTTTGACCTAAGAAAATTATAACTAGTCCCTGAGCGCTTTGAGAATGTCCGGCCAGAGTGTTGTCAAAAATGTGTACCATTCGAAATTGTCTTGTGCAGTTGGTACCAAAAAACAGGTCTCATAGTAGTGCGTAAAAAAGAGAAAAAAAATATTCATGACGTCATAAAAACCAGGTTGAGTTGATGTTGTGGGGCCCCAACTTCATCCTGGAAACTTCAAAAATTACTGTAGGGAAATTTGTTGCTTGTTATGGGAAATTTAAACATTAACAACAAGGACATATATTGACATATAA
This sequence comes from Alexandromys oeconomus, assembly GCA_963919705.1. Classification (NCBI taxonomy): domain Eukaryota; kingdom Metazoa; phylum Chordata; class Mammalia; order Rodentia; family Cricetidae; genus Alexandromys; species Alexandromys oeconomus. The sequence goes on along the minus strand of CAWTZB010000260.1, from coordinate 6,247,016 downwards.
AGAAAGACACAGTTATGAGAAAAAGCAAAGAAAGTTTATCAAGTATATATTTATCCTCATTCTGTCCCATTTCATGGCTCCTGATCTGAGACAGAAACTCTGAAATATCTCTTATCAACAGGCTTGGAATTGAAGAGGGACTGAGCCATAGTCCAACTCCAAAACCAGCTCTACATATTTACAAAGAAGTGTTCAAAAAAACCATATATATATATATATATATATATATATATATATATATATATATATATATATATATATAAAATCAATACTTACAGAATGTATAGAATGTTACTGTTGATCGTTAGTGGGTCGTAACTATTTTCCATCCATCAGAAATTAAATATTCAGGGTCCCTTAAATTCTTTGAAGATCAGTATTTTCCTGTGGAGATAAGAAAAGAAGCCTGCCCCCAACCTATCTGTGTTCCTTACCATCAGTATGCTCGTCAACCTTGTGAATGAATTGTTATTTATCTTTTCCAAATGGCTTTTCTTCTTCATACCGAACCTTTATTAGTTTGACGGTATCCACAATTGTTCCTCACCTGTGGAGATAAGAGCAAAACCCCTTCCCCAACGCAGCACATCTCCTGGCTTCCATTGCGAGGTCAGCACATCCTTGAAATAAACTGGTTGATTTAGTTCAGTAGACTTTTCCATTATCCAATGTCTTTCTGCAGCCGTTGTTCCCTTCTCATTAGCGTTAAGAAAATTCAAGGTTAACAAAGCATTATGTAACCTATTTCTGGGGGTGTTTTCCACCCCTTTCTGTTTATTCAACATATCCTTTATAGTTCTATTTGATCTTTCTATGACTGCTTGACCTGTAGGATTGTATGGTATACCTGTAACATGCTTGATATTGTAATAGTCAAAAAACCATTTCATTTTCCTAGAGACATAAGCAGGACCATTATCTGTCTTTATTTGTGTAGGTATACCAATGATAGCCATGACTTCTAATAAATGAGTAATTACTGAATCAGCTTTTTCTGAACTTAAAGCAGTTGCCCACTGAAAGCCTGAATAAGTGTCAATGGTGTGGTGAACATACTTCAATTTGCCAAATTCTGCAAAGTGGAACACATCCATCTGCCAGATTTCATTACTATGGGTGCCCTTTGGATTAGCCCCTGCTGGCAGTGGCGTTTGGTTATAGAAAGAGCAAGTAGGGCATTTCTTTACAATCTCCTTAGCTTGTTGCCATGTAATAGAAAACTCTTTCTTCAAACCTTTGCTATTAACATGATGTTTTTTATGAAATTCAGAGGCTTGTAGCACATTACCAAACAATAACTGATCAATGTCTGCATTACCTTGTGCTAGAGGACCTGGCAGACCCATATGGGATCGGATGTGTGTTATGTACATAGGGCAAAGCCTGTTCCTGATCAAATCTTGAACCTGGATAAACAATGAGGTTAGTTCTGTATCATCAGGTATAAATTCAGCAGTTTCAATGTGTAAAATAACTCTTTCTGCATGTTGTGCATCAGTAACTATATTAATAGTTTCTCTAAAATCCCTTAGCACCATAAGAATGGCATATAATTCTGCCTTCTGGACAGAATCATAAGGACTTTGTTCCACCTTACCCAAGTCTTCCGATTTGTAACCTGCCTTCCCTGTTTTATTGGCATCAGTATAGAATGTACGGGCTCCAGTTATTGGAGCATCACGGACGATTCGAGGAAGGATCCAAGAAGTTCTCTTTGTGAAGTTAAGCCTCTTGCTTTTTGGATAGTTGTTATTAATTTCTCCCAAAAAAATTAGCACAAGCTTTTTGCCATGGTTCATTATCTTCCCATAATTTCTTTAGTTTATCAGCAGTGAATTGCACTATAATTTCTGCTGGGTCTATGCCTGCTAGTTGACGAAGTTTCAGCTTGCCTTTTATAGTTAACTCAGAGACTTTTTCCACATAAGTTTTCAGTTTTTTACTTGGTTTATGTGGTAAAAAGATCCATTCCAAGATAATATCATCTTTCTGCATTAAAATTCCTGTAGGAGAAATTTTTGATGGTAATATGACGAGAATACGATCGAGCCCTGGATTCACCCTGTCCACATGTGCCTGTTGTAATTTTTCCTCAATCATTGTCAGTTCCTTTTCTGCTTCAGCTGTTAATTCTCTGGGACTGTTTAAATCTTTATCACCTTCCAAGGTTTTGTACAAATAAATTATTAGATCAGGTGGTATCCCAATAACTGGTCGTAGACTGGAAATGTCTCCTAACAGTCTTTGAAAGTCATTAAGAGTCCGTAGGCGATCTCTCCTAATTTGTGCCTTTTGTGTCTTAATTTTTTGCAAACCTATTTTAATAACCTAAATAATTAACAGAATCTCCCTTCTGTATCTTCTCAGGAACAATTTTCAATCCCCATTTAGGTAAAAGTATCTGTATTTCTTCAAACAGTCTGTTCAAGGTATCCATGTTTGAATCGGATAACAAGATGTCGTCCATGTAGTGGTATATTATAGATTTGGGAAATTTCTTGCGTATTATTTTCAATGGTTGGTTCACAAAACATTGGCACAAGGAGGGGCTATTTAACATACCCTGGGGGAGGACGGCCCAGTGGTACCTCTTAGAAGGTTGAAAATTGTTGTAAGTAGGCACTGTGAAGGCGAATTTTTCTCTATCTTCTTTTTGTAAAGGTATGGTGAAAAAACAATCCTTTAAATCAATAACTATAAGAGGCCATACTTTTGGTAATAAAGAGGGCAAAGGAATTCCAGATTGCAGAGGGCCCATAGGTTGAATAACCTTATTGATAGCTCTGAAATCTGTCACCATTCTCAATTTACCTGATTTTTTCTTAACCACAAATACAGGAGAATTCCAAGGACTGGTAGATTCTTCTAGATGTCCAGCATCTAATTGCTCTTCTTCCAGCTGTTCTAAAGCCTGTAACTTTTCCTCAGCTAGAGGCCATTGCTTTGTCCATATTGGTTTCTCAGTCAACCATTTTAGAGGCAAGGCTGTTGGTATCTCTGAAGGGGCTTCAATTGCTTGTACTTGTATGGCCCGAATGGCCGGTTTTCTCCGTTTGTAATATCTTTTAATATTATTCTCAGAAATATAGGCTCTAGAATTAGCAGGAATGTTAATTTGGGTATTCCATTGTTGTAATAGGTCAAGACCCCATAAATTCATTGCAATATTGGCTACATATGGCCTTAATTTTCCTATTTGTCCCTCAGGCCCTATACATTCAACCCATCTCGAGCTCTGTCTTACTCGAGATAGGGTTCCAATTTCCAGGAGCTGAACATTTACATTCTGAAGAGGCCAATACGGATGCCAAGATTCTGGGGTAATGATACTTACATCAGCACCTGTGTCCAGCAGGCCAGTAATAAAAATGCCATTTACACACACTCTCAGCTTAGGTCTTTGATCATTTATAGAAGTTTGCCAAAACACACGTAACTCATCTTTCTGCTCATTATCGTTTGTAACAGTAGGCATGAGGTTTCCTAATTGTCCTGACGAGGCACGTTCTCTGCATAAACTGGAAATGACTGAACCAAGTTTGCCATGGGGGCCTGTGAGGCCCCCCCTCTCATCTGTATCAGGTTGACTTGTCTATCTCTTGTAGATCTGCATGCATTCGTCCAGTGTCTGCCTTTTCCATATCTTCTACATAAACCTGAAGGCTGAGTCCTTCTATTTCTGTTATTTCTATAAGATGCATTATTATTATTTCTGAAAATCCGTTGTTTACAATTCCTTTTCATATGACCCATTTTGCCACAATTACAACATTTGGTATTCTGGTGTCTCATTTTACCATTGGAAATTGGTTCTTCTACCCATGCTTCAGTGCCATAATCAAATGTATCAATATCCATTGTATGCAAGACCCATTCATTGAAGGGTGTTGATCTGAACCTTAAAGGCCCCAAAATATTTTTGCATTCCACATTTGCATTTTCATAAGCCAAAGACTCAATCATTATACGTTTTGCGTCAGGATCAGGTATCCCTATTTGTACAGCCTTAGTAAGTCTTTGTAAGAAATCACTAAAGGATTCCCTCTGACCTTGTTTAATTGTGACAAATGATTCCATTCTCTGTCCTGGGTCTTGTACCCTGTCCCAAGCCTTTAAGGCTGCTGTAGTGCACATGGAGAGTGTGTTTTCATCCAAATTAGCATGTTCCTGAGGGTCGGAAAAGAGTCCCTCATTTAAAGTTTTATCTATGGAGATGTCACTTCCCTATGCCTTTTCTTGCTGTTCTAAAAGTCTAGCTTCTTGCCTGGATGAGCATTTCCATTTTAATTGCAGCCCACTCTCAAGGACTGCAGAGGTGAGTTGAAACCAGTCCAAGGACTCTGCTTGTTGATGCCCAAGATTTTAGCATCTCTTTATCAAAAGAGGTGTGCATCCCAAAAGTCATGACAGCCTGTTTAATTTCTTTGAGATCATTCTTACGGACAGGCTCCCATGTACCTTCCTTGATGACCCTAGGGTTTCTGGAACCAATCACCTTCTCTGTTGTTATTACTGGAAAGACAGGTAGAGCTGTAGGTAGAGATTTGTGGAAAGTGTCCTGGAAGGATTTACCCACAGATGTAGTTAAAATTTGCCTTTCTACCATTTGTTCTTCTTCATCAGAATTTAGAAATTCCTCAATCTTTTCAATTCTATTCACCATTGCCTTCTGCAATGTCTGTACCTCCTGTCCATAATTATGTTCCAAGGCCTTCACTGAGGATTCTAAAGTTTGATGTTTGTCCATTAGAGATAAGTTCTCATCTTTGGACATAATTTTTATGGCATAAACCATGCCTTCTTGTATTGACAATCTTTCCGCCAATCTGTCATAAGCTTTAGACAAAATTCGATTGTCACATTCAACCGTTTTAATTCTCTCAGATAATATTTCAGTCCCTTCAGAAAGTGACTGATGAAATTTACGATTTAAACCAGCTCTTCCTTCTTCCATAGTAATGAATTTCTCCTTAATATCAGCCACTAATGTTTCACTTCCTACAGAAAGGGATTGGAGTTTACGATCCAACTCAGCTGTTCCCTCTTTCATATTAATGAATTTCTCCTTAACATTTGCCTGAACCTTTTCTAAATTTTTTTTCAGTCACCATTGTCTTGTTAAACATAGTTCTGTTCTCTTCCTGTAGAACTTTAAACTGATTCTTGAGAAGATCATTGTCATGCTTAATCGTTTGTAGATGTTCAACCTCTGCCTTAAGAATCCTGGATTCATCTCCAATAGTTTTTAGATGTTCAACCTCTGTCTTAAGAATCCTGGATTCATCTCCAATAGTTTTTAGATGTTCAACCTCTGTCTTAAGAATCCTGGATTCGTCTCCAATAGTTTTTAGATGTTCAACCTCTGCCTTAAGAATCCTGGATTAATCCCCAATAGTTTTTAGATGTTCAACGTCTGCCTTAATAATCCTGGATTCGTCTCTTAAAGACTCTATCAGACTTTTGTTTTCAAACCACTTAATACCAAGGAAAACTACTAATCCCAAAAGGATCCATAGATGTGGGGTGCTAGACACCTCTTGTAGGATCTCCCACATGGCACACTCAAAAAGACTGTTAAAATTTTGAATGTTAATATTCTCAGATATTTTAGTTATAAAAGGAAAAAAATTTTTTTTTACCTGTAATGACTGGTTCCCGCCAGAGGTGGCGAAAGAGTCCACTTGAGTCCACGTGGAGAGCCGGTCTGAAACAACTCAAAACCGAAATTTATTCAAAGTGACCCCTTCGTCTGTGGCGGTTTGTGTTGTAAAACCGCAAATATTTAAGCTTCTGTGTTCAGCTCCAAACGTCAAGGCAGAGAGGGAGGAGTTAACTCCTCTGGTGCTGCAAGAGGAACAAAGTGCAAGCTGCGGGCATCTTGGGACCCGCAGCAGTGGCCTCGGCGCTGCCCCAGCTGTGCCTAGGGCGGGCGGGATAGCGAGCTGGCAGGAGCGGGGGAGGTGCGCTGTTGTTGCTGCTGAGGCGACCATGACCAAGGGCCTAGGGCGAGCCGGTGCGGGCGCGACTGCAGGCCTAGAGCAGGAAGGCGAGAGAGCGAGTGGGCCGGCGCTGCGGCAACCGCGACCACTCAGGACCTGCTGTGGCCGCAGCGGGCTAAAGAGCAGGGACAAATGTGCCCCACGTTGGCGCGCCAAATGTGGCAGTTTAGATTAATGAAGACCAATAGTAATAGATATTTGAACAACTTTAATGGAAAAACCAGACTCATGAAACCAAGGTTCCAGCGGAGTACCAGAAGCAGGAAGGGGCGCACGGCTTCTGCGCACCCAATTTATCAGTAAACATTCGCCCGAGGAGAGGTCGGGCTTATCCCTACACTGCCACCCAGATCTCAAATAAATACAGAGAGACTTATTCTTATAAACAGAAGGACCTAATAAACCATTTACCTCTTTCTGTTTAAACAAAAAGGAACATTTTAACTTTATTATAGTAAAATTATATATAACAAAACAGTTTTCAAGCAAGAATCACAGTTACAATATTTATATCTACTTTATCTTTTATCATAACTAAGGAAAAGTATAACTATATTTTTTTAGCTCCATCAAAAACTCCAGAACATATAACATTACCTAAGCAAACAGGAAGCACAAAATAAGCAACTTTCAAAACTCGAGAAGTGACAGAGACATTTTGCTGCCTGAACAGTTACCATAAGTTCTTTTGTACTGTTGAGGAATCCATCTTTATCCTACTGGCTCATAATATCCAGTTGATTCTGTAATGAACCAGGAAATTTAAAGACATTTCTGCCTATATTGGCAGTTTGTTAGTCACATTTTGGTGTCATTCACAATCTCTTGCAGACTCTTTCTTTCTTTTTTGGCAAAAGCAAGGTTTTGTTTATTAAGTACAGCCTAGCACGTGTCCTCTGCTTCACAGCCTGAAACAGCAGATGAAGGGAGTAGGACCTTTCTATTTTGGTATGAATTTTATAAAGACAAAAAACACAAGACAGTCATATGATTACAGTCTCAAAATACAGAATTACTTATCCTATATCACAATTGGCTAAAGATTAGGTAAAGCTTAGCTGTTATTCAGAATACTTATATAACTTAAATAGTTCTCTGTACATCTAGAAAATCTAACTAACATGACTACAATGTTGACTATTATAGATGATTATCTATTTAACTATACATCTTAACAATACATTAAATTTTAAAATGACTTACACAATACCTTAGTTAAGATTAGAAATACATACACACACACTCACACACACACACACACACACACACACACACACACACACACATATATATATATATATATATATATATATATATATATTGAAAATTGACCTAAAATTGTATCAATAAACCAAGATCCATACCAATGCAAATTATTCATATCTATATTGTATCACCTTTAAAATGTAAATGTTCCCAAATATTGGTTATTTATTCCCTTGTTTAACAGCCATATTGACTTTTCTTTCCTGACTAAAAATTGACCATTTAGAGCTTTAGTAGACCAATCAGTAGATTTTGTCAGGCAAAGTAACACATCTTTATGGGGTTAAACAAATGCAACATAATAGAATGCAGAACATCTTTGTAAAATTGAATAATTAATCCAAAGCATAAAGTGTGTAACACATCTTAAACTAATAGTCCACAAGACAGGATCATCAAGTACATCTGCAATTTGAAACAGTAAAACAACTGTTTTGATTAAAATATAATTGACCCATCCTATATGCTTGTTGCATTTTCCATTACAGATCAAACAAGTTTAATGAAATGGAGCATGAACCTGAGTGTCTGTACAGACAGAACAAAAAGAAAAATTGGGTTTCAAACACATCTTTATTGTCCATTCATCCACTGATGTGCCTCTAGAATGATTCCAGCTCTTAGCTGCTATGAAGAGGGTGATATTTGACAGAAATGATCTGGTATCTTTTCAGTAAGACTTCTTAGATGTATTTCCAGCAGTATTATAGTTAGTTCACATGACCAATTTATTTTCAGGTTTTGGGGGGAAATCCAGATGATATTTTATAGAGACTACAACAATTTACACTCTCTCCAACTATGTACATATTTTTCCTTTCTACAATTAATCAAGAACATTTGGTGTCATTTGTTTTCCTATTAAATATCATTCTTACTAGGATAAAATAAATTTTCACAGTATTTTTCAATTTGCATTTCTCTAATAGCTATATGCTGAAAACTTTAAAAAGTATTTAATAGTCATTTGTTTAAAATATTTATTACCCAAATATATAAACACAGTACATGTGTTTTCATCAGATGATGAAATTATGAAGTTTCTCCCAGCACCACAGCTCTCTGTCTATAGAATGAATTGATTTTTGGTCTGTAAAAGACTTTAGAAAGAACTCTGTTTGTTGTGGCAGCAAACCAGGGAAGAACCACCTTTCCATGTTTGTATTGAATTTCAACATATACCATGCTTGGGTTGCTCTAATTATATTTAGAATGCATGATCAATTCACAAACCTGCTCAGGATTACTTGTTTGAGCATTGTGCACTGCTGTGTGATCCCAATGAGGGTCAGAACAGCAAGGAAGAAGAGTTAGGAAGATCATAGTGACTGAGGTTAGGATGAGAACCTGCCTGATCATAGTTTGCTCCTTTAATATGTAAGATCAGTAAAATTCTGACAGGCTGTAGAACTTGGAAAATTATTATATTTGGTCAGCTCCTCTGTCTTCTGTCAATGGCACGCCTCTGCCATTGCCATAACACCACATGGATAAGCTCTGGGTGATGTAAAAAATCTGCTAAGATTAATTTTTTTAACTCAATTGACTGCACTTCCATCACATACCATGATGTTTATGAGCTACTCCTTCCAACAAGATGAATGAACATATGGTAAAATAGGCAAATAGAATGGAGTTCTCTGCAGGAGGTAGACAGCAACACTCACAAGAAGTTTCCTATCTTCACACTGCTCTATCTCCCAAAGCATGAAAATTGCTATTCTTGTCCATATAGAGCTATGTTTAGTCATGGAGAGATGAGTCTATTTACTGATGTGTCATTAAAGTTCCATGATCATTTTTATCAAAAGAATTTCTGCATGGTCCTTTTGCTGGTGTATATCTGAGGCTTTAGAGAAAAAGTAGAAAATAAAAAGCACTAACAAATCATTTAGAAAAGTAACAGTCTTATTTATCTATGTTTGAAGGAACTTCTTTGTGTATAAGTTTTCCCTAATTCAGCAGCAAATAATGACATTTTATATTGGTGTTGACACACTTCTAGACATTCACTGAAAATTTCTAGCAACTATTGAGATTTATATTACCTATGGTAACACGGATATTCTCAAGCAATGCATATTTGAGACTTTAAATCATTTTTCTTAAATTTAAACATTCAAAGAAAATATGGACATTCCTTATCTGAGATCAAAGATTTATGTATGTCCTCATAAAAGAAAATTGTGTCCTGAGCTACCAAGAAAATGTTTCACAGGTGATTGTTGGAAAAATATGGCAAGACTTAGTCCTTCCAGTCTGCACCCCTTGGATAGCCTAAAATATCACTTATTGTACTGGGAACATAGCTCAGTTGGTAGAGTATTGCTTTGAATGCCTGAAGACCTGTGTTCTTTCCCATGATGGCATGACAAGTGAGATATTGGAACAGGAGAAGCACAGGTTTGAGTAGTGATTTGTCTGAATGAAACTGTGTATAAAGCAATAGAGAATAAGGAAGAATTTTTTAAAAAAAGAAAATTTACTTAGTACAATTTTATAGTTTTATGTAGACATACAAGTTTTTGGTTTTATTAAGCTATAAAATGCAAACCCTTTTCTTGTCTTTGCATAAATTATTAAATAATTTCTTACAAGAACAGAAATACTATATGATTTGACACAGGTTCTATAAGGTTTAGTGAATAATAAATATTTTCATTGAATTGAAGTAACAAACTGAGGCTGAGGCCATAGATCACTGATATAGTATTTCTGCCCTAAAGGCCTAAGATTGATTGTCAAAAATAGAAGTGCCACTATATAACCACAAACAGTTTTTGAGATTATTATTTGATCAGTGATTAAAAAAAACCACATTATATAGACCCATGTTAAGCATTTAGGTCCTCCAGGACTGACCTTTCTCACCTACTATATATAACTGCTGCTACCCATCACAAAGGTACTCCCTGCTCTTTTGTGACATTTCTAAAAATCCAAGTGGGCTTATGCCTTTATGCCATATCTCTCTGCTCTTGGGTTCCTCAATGACTCGACATTTTTCTCCTTAATAGCATGTTATGCTCTCTGTCACAGTAAAGATTTACCTGGACCTTTAAGAGACTTGCCTGAACTGCAACACCAGGGAGTTCAGATACTTCCTATCCTAAATTATACTCTCTTTCTGTTGCCTTCTTCTCCACATCACCATGTTGTTTTGTTCTTCCAACATATTAAGCAGTTGTCACCATGGTCTTGCATCTCTGAACTGCTTGGTAGAATGAAGCACAATTAATAAAATAAAAAAAATAATATATAAAGCATGGTTAATAAAATTTCAGAAATAGAAATTGGAGATCAACCTGAAGGTCAGAAAAACAAAACAAGCCACTGACTCTCACCTTGATCTTAGTCCAAAATGGTGATCCTGCCTTAAGGATTCTCATTATGAGAATATGTATCAAAGGTTGTTTCCTCCCATTCTATAAGCCTCTCTAGAGATGGGATTAAAAGCATGCACCACCATGATTAAATCATGCACTGCCTGGTTTCAGTGACAATTGGTGTGGCTACTGAAATTAAAGGTACATGTCATTGTGGTTACTGAAATTTATAGTGTGTCTGTAAGCCTTACCAGTGGGGCTCTTTTACTTTCAGATCTTCAGGTAGGCTTTATTTATTGAAATACAATTGAAATTCCACTACATTAGAAATTGTTCTTGCTTAGCAAATAGGTTTCCTCCTCAAAGTTCTTTTTCCAAGTACGGCCAGACTGGCTTGGCTTTTTTTTAGAATTGTTCTCCCCCCATGCCTTCTTTAGCAAGACAGTATTACTTCATTTTCTTCTAGTATCTATCTAGTATTTGGTTCTTTGCCAGCTGAACAGTGTCAGTAATATGTATAATGTCAGAGAGTATTTCTGATATGCAATTGAAGATTGATTGGTTATATCAGCAAAAGTTTTTCTGCTTACATGGTACCAAAGTAAAAGGATAAACAGCAAACCAGCCACAAACTATTTTGACCTCTAATAATTTCTGCTTGAAAGTCACTAATATATTTTAACTGTGTTCTGAGAACTTATACTGTGAGATAAAAGTACTAACATGCACATTAATAAAGTTCTTGTTTTTATTTCTAGATGAAGACTATTGCAAATATTCATATTAAGTAACATGCAGAGAAAAGGTGATGCTGTGATGACCATTTACAGTAGATATATCTTCAATACAAACCATATACTAAAGTCTCAGGGAAAGTCCTGAAGAAGACACAGAACTATTGTAAAATTTGCAGAACCAGGATGTAATTATGAGATAGTACTTTTTAGATGGAGCAGGAATGCTGCACCCATGAAATCTTGACAATATTGAAGCCTAAACTAGACACCAATCCATAGGAGGAAACCTCTCTGTTCCTTGCCCCTAAATGAAGAGCTACAGTTAATCAATAGCTTTTGAGAGAGGAAGAATCAGGTTTCTTCAGAGACAAGCTCCCTGATAGGTTGGAAAATGGAAAATGATGGTGTGCCCTGACAATGCTGAAGCATGCACGGGTAGCTCATATATTGTATTTCTGTTGAATTTGTCCATTTTGGGTTTCATTGCCTAAGCTGATAAGTACAGCTGATTCTTCCTACAGAGAGAACCAGATCTCATCACTGATGCTGGTTAGCCACCATGTGGTTGCTGGGAATTGAACTCAGGAAATTTGGAAGGGCATACAATAGCCTTAACCACTCAATTAGACTGCTTTACATGTATGTACATATAGATAGTTATAATTGAAGTCAATATGATAGACATAGGCAAAAACACTCACACAAAATAATTAAGACAGAGATAGAGGGAGGAGAGACTGGTAAGTGTTAACTAAAATTTAAAAATTCATGTATTTTATATGTAATGAGAGTTGGATCTTTGAATTGGTTTAGAAGGATTAACAAATTTTATTGAATGTTGAATCCAGATATGATATTGAAGAAATGGTTTCCAATGGTTCAGCTTAGTGCTGATTCTCAAAAATCCCTGGACTTTGATATCTAGTATTGAAAAACAGTGATATGTATGTGCCATATGCTATGATTTTTCTGTAAATGGTTCCTAAAATATCAACTCATTTATTAATATTTATTGCTAGTCCTGTATTGGCTGTGTAAGATGTAGTACTCCTGTATGAGGTCAGCATTTTTAAACTATTTATTTATTTTATTTTTTTCCTTTTTTTTTTAAAGCTTTGGTATTTTATTAAAAATTTCCACTCCCTTTTCTCTGCCCATTTCCTTTCCTTTTTGCCCTCTCCTTCTCCTCCTTCCTCTCCAGTCCTAAGAGAAGTCAGTGTTCCCTGCCCTGTGGGAAGTCCAAGGTCCTACTCCCTCCATCCAGGTTCAGCAAAGTAAGCATCCAAACAGATGAGCCTTCAAAAAGCATGTCCATACAGTTGAATCAAAACCCAGTGCCATTGTCCTTGGCTTCTCAGACAGCCCTCATTGTCAGCCACATTCAGAGAGTCTGGTTTGATCATATGCTCCATCAGTCCCAGTCCAGCTGGCCTTGGTGAGCTCCCATTAGATCAGTCCCACCGTCTCAGTGGGTGGACACATCCCTCTTGGTCCTGACTTCCTTGCTCATGGTCTCCGTCCTTCTGCTCCTCATAATAAAGGAAACATAACCATGAGTTCCAAAAGGTTAAGAGTATTCTAGACCCTCCACTATAGGGTCCCAATCTGATTAAATTCCATCTAACTAGTACTAACAATCACATTTCAGGAAACAGGTTAATGAGCATGCAGGGCTCATCATAACTTTAACTAGTCCTTAACATTCCCAGTTTAGAATCCTATACCTCTGGCCCAATGTCTTCTGAGCAAGGGTACAAAATTTTGTCAAAATAGGAGACTCCACATGTGTACACTCCACAGAATGACATGTAGGTACATCTGTAACTATAAAACAATAAGAAATTTAATTATTGCCCCCCAAAGCAAGTCAGGATTGGAATTAATTATTAATAATTATATAAAATTATATTTATGAAAAAAGGTAAAATGACTTCCCATAAAACTATGGAGAAAACTTCCAACAAAGTATGTGGTATACAGGTACATCAAATTGAATTTTGAAAGGGGTTTTAGTTTGCCCTGATAATTTTGATTTGTAATTTACTGTAGAAATTCATATTATAGTATATTCTCACTAACTCCAAACACAGTTCTAAACTCTTAGCTTTAAAGAATATATTGATAATATAATATGATGTCAAAGTTTGCTATGCTAGAGTTTGCTACTTTTTTGTTTCTCTAAAGCAGGAGCATGCCTAAGATATTGACTGATAAAGATCTTGTCAAGGTATGGTGGACTGTACAGGACATCCAGAATCAGCTTATCTTCAATTCTCTGATGTTCTTTTGAAATATTGAAAAACATCATACAGGAATGTGAAGAAATGGCTCACAAATAGACACTCAGAATGATTGTTTCTGCTATTTTATCTAGGCTAATCTTCAACGTCTTCTCAAATTCCTGGTCCTCTAGGGTTTTGACAGACTCACCATGTAGATGCATCACTTTTTCCTGCTCACTAAGAGATCACAGAGTCCACAGATGTCAGGCTGCTGAGCTCTATGTATGCTATTCTGGAGGATATGCCTACAATCAGGGTTGCTTTGCCTTGGAAATTCTGTTCATAAAAAAATAATGCCATTTCCAAGATGGACTCTTCCAAATCACTTCAAGCTCTGCCCTGGTCACTGATTCACACAGTGTGTATAGTGCGTAAAGTATTGCCAGAAGGCTTGCAGCGCAAATTCCCCAAGGTACCAGGCCTCAAAAGCTCAGCACCAGATCACTGTAGATTGACCTGAGAGTGGAAACCTGTGGAGACAAAGGCAGAGTGGAGTCACTGTTAACTGAGTGTGTGGACCCTCTTCAAGTCTGGAACTATGAAATCACTTACCTGTAGCTGTTGCCGTGAGAAAGAAGATAATCCAACTCCATTCCATGGTAAAGGTATGTGTACTCAGTGACTCTGGATAGGACACTGATCAAAAGTTGTTGTTGGATGTGGACATTCCTCTGTTTACCATCATAGACCCACATGTTTTGTATATCCATGAGGCCTGGATATTATTTTTTTACATAAGTACCTAGTACAGATGGGGAAGAAGCAGGTAGATGAGACCTGTATCAGGCAACAGAATGCTGAGGTCCAAATCCTCACCCTGTCTGAGGAAGTATATATTCTGGAGACCTGTGCAGACCCTGTGGAAATAACACCAAGACCTAATCTCTTAATTTAAAAATAGAATCACAACCTGAAACATTTGGTCCTCTTGTTGACAAAACTGATTTACAGGTGATGGTAATGATGAGAATAATGTGACTTGAAATTCCCAAAACCCCTAAATTAGGAGAATTTCTAATCATTTTTCATGTATAAGAAATTAATATTTGCTTTAGTATCTGGTGACTTTTTTTTCTTTTAGTCTATTTGTTTTCTTTCTATAGAGAGAAAGAAAGATTGTGAAATTTAGTGATAGAAACATGGTAATGTTCTAAGATGAGTTGGGCATGGAATTAGTTCATAATATATTTTTTGAAAAAAATATTCAAAAATAAATAAATCTTAATGGCATAAATGAGAAAACATTGGTGCAATATTTAACAATGAATTTTTACTGGGTTTGAAAATTTGAGACATCACATATTAATTATAGCATGTGTTGTTCAGCTAATAGACTTTAAGGAGTGAGTCCACAGAGTCTGTGGAATCCCCTTCATTCCTCATTTCTGTCTTGTTGGTTGTTGGCTCCATTGTGCCCTCTGCTGGTCTTGAGCACTCTGCATGTTGGCATGTTGCTGAACTTACCAAGACACTTTTAATATTCTTATTATTTTATGCACTTATCATTCTAAAAACAAAGGGTTAAAAATTCAGATTGTTAGCAATAAACTTGTCACAGTTTCAGTCTTGCTGTGGGTGCTTCATACTGAGCTGGTTGAAATTCAGTACTCACTGACCATACTCAAGAAACGCTGGTTTAGTAAGTAAGTACTGGTGGTTACAAGGATTTTATCAAATGTAGTAATCTCATTGTTGAAGAATTATTGTCCCAAATACTAGCTGAAAAATCTCATTTCACATTCATTAAACATGGATCATACATTTATCTCTTTTCTTCAAAATACATGGAAGATATCAAGAAGTAATTCCATGGACTCCTGGAATCCAGAGTGTGCCCAACATTCAGGTTCACTGTGGTCATCATAGGTCACTGGCACCAATGTGAACTGCTCTTTTTCCTGTCATTAGGGAACAGACTGTAGATTCCTTAGTTTTCACTGTACACTGTTTTTTTTTTTAAATTGAGGTGTGTTTGTCTTCATCTCAGTAATCTCATATTCTATAGCCTCCTTGTTCTCTAAAATTTCTTAATATAATTCTGAGATCACTATAATACTATCTAGAGGAGACTCAAGCCTGGACCAGGAGAGTCTCTTTTCCTTTCCAAATTCCTAAAATATGTAATTCTTAACACTGGTCCTACACCAAACATTATTTCTCCACTAATGCTAATCTAACTCAGACATAAAACATTCCAGCTTTCCTATATTCAGCAGCAATAAAGAGTTTCACTTCAGTAATCATGCAGGAAATGTTTACAAAAAAAATAATAAAAACACTAGCAGAAAACTGTGATAAGGAACTCTGTTGCCATATCACCTTGCAGGTGCACCTAGGTCCCTCAGACTTTTCAACCAGATGACGACACAAGAAACACCTCCAGTGGAATCATTATATGGGAAAATGGATTATAAAGTAATCCTTAGAAGGATGAAAATTTTAAATATGCATTGTGTTAAAAATGTTAATTACTTTGACATTGTTAGAGCATTAACACACTGGAATCTGGAAATAATAGACAACTTAGGTTCCCACCTATCTGTGATAATAACATTCATTCAAGGAAATAAATAAAATGATATTCAGATTATTTAAATTTCCCAGTAGTTTCCAACTAAACATATCATGACCATCTATTAAAATTATAGACATTGTAGAAAAACACGAAAAGAGATTTTTATGTTCATTTCATCTGATAACAAGTGACAAATGCTTATCTTAGTTGTTCCATTTAAAAATAATGATATGCTTGTTAGACATTAAGAAAATAGTAACTGTCATGGAATATTACAAAGCAAATATACTCTATATTTTTGAACAGGAAGGAAAAACATATTCTCACATGTAAACAGACATGTGCTTTTTTATAAGGAATCACATGACAGAAATTCAAAACTGCCTATAATATCAGTGACACCTGTTAATTTTGAGTTGCTTCAGTAGTTCTTAAAGGTCTCTGCTGTTTCTGAGCTCCCGCCTAAGAAGGATTGTGTCTGAGTTCACACTAAAATCTCCTCCCATGTTCTTGGCACAGTAAGACATGGCACATGGTTCAGATTAAGGACACTTAGCTGTAGGAGTTATTCCTACTGATAATGGTGCTGGAGTTGAAGTCCCAATTACAAACTGTGTCTCCAAAAGTATGGTGCCAGCATATTCTAACAGTTACTTTATAAAAGTTGTATGTGCCTCTGTACAAAATCAATGGGCTGTAAGAAATAATCTATAAACACAGGGAGAGGGAAACAAAATATTTGAAACTTCCAATCCACCTATATTGTGCAATATAGACTTATCGTTCTATGGGTACATTTACTACTTAGTTGTCAATGTATTGAAAAGATATACATCTATTATATTAATATTCTTCAGTTACTAACAGTATTTGTTTCATCTTTTATTGAAGATCAGTGGAAAGTTTTCATAAAAGCAAAACTGATATGTGTTTTCCCTTCCCCAGTATCTTACCCCTGTTCTCTGCTTACTTCTATTTACATGGCACTTCTCTGAGACCAGGGTTTACACATTCCCCATATATGTGCTGACTTAGGAAATGTCTGCTGGAGACCTTCTCCTCAAATTTCCC
The DNA here is from genome assembly GCA_963919705.1 of Alexandromys oeconomus. NCBI lineage: Eukaryota > Metazoa > Chordata > Mammalia > Rodentia > Cricetidae > Alexandromys > Alexandromys oeconomus. The sequence goes on along the minus strand of CAWTZB010000260.1, from coordinate 6,229,820 downwards.
ATTTATGGTGGGTACTAACTCTACTTTTTCATAGAGGTTTCATGATAATGTCATAATATATTATATACAGTTGGGTGCCTTACATTGAATATTTATTAACAGTTGGCTTATGAACAATACTACTATCAGTTTTACCAGTGTGACAATGCTTTAAATAGAGAGAGTTCATGCAAAATCCACAGAGAATGGAAATATTTTCTTGTCACTAGAAACAATGGAGAACATAAATATAGAAACCTAATTGGAAATGGCTGAAAATATCAAAATCACAACAATGTGAAACAATGGGATGAAGCTGCTTATGGGAAGGCTTGGTAAGAGAAGATGGAGTTGTTGCAGAGTCTAATTGGAGGTGTGCTCACTCACTGGCTTTAATTTTTCAGATTGTGGGTGTTAGAAGACAAATTGAAAGCCATGTGTTCAGCTTTACAACCCCAAATAATGTTAGATAAATGCATATTAAAGATGAACTTGTACTGAATATGGATTCTATACAATCACAATCAGAATGGCAGTCATTAAGAAAACAAATGATTCATTACATATGACGTCTGAATATATGGGTATGGGTTGCCTGCTCAGGATGATCTTTAAGAGTTCTCTCCATGTGTCTGCAAATGTCATGGTTTCTTCTTCTTTTTTTTTCAGCTGAGTAATACCCCATTGCATAAATATATCATATTTTCTCTATCCATTCCTTGGTTGAGGGATATCTAGGTTTTTTCTCATTTCTGCCTATCTGGTTGAATGGTAACACAAATGATAAGGTCTGGTTGAGAAAGAGTCTGGAGAAAAAGGACTGGAATTTGCGGAAACTTAAGGGATGATGTGGAAAGAGTGGAGTGACATCCAGACATTTAGTTTTAAAATATTATTAACTGTTAAAAAATAATTTCTTATAAATAAATTATTATTATGTTTTAATCTATGAACACAGTGTGGAAACATAAGCAAAACCAATTAACATGTTGTCTTATGTCATTATTTCTAGTTCAAATATGTAATATATATCATTGAAAAATTTTTATTATGATGTGGGAGTGTCATATATCAATCTGTTGATTTCATTGGTTAAGTAATAAACACACTGCTTGGCCTCATAGGTTAAAGCATTGGTGGGAGGAGTAAACAGAATAGAATTCTGGGCGGAAGAGGAAGTGAGGTCAGACTCTGCTCTGCTCCCGGGTAGAGCCGAGAGCTCTGCTCTCTGGAGCAGAGATGCCAGGCTCTCCGACCCAAGATGGACAGAGGCTAGAATCTTCCCGGTAAGCGCACCTTGGGGTGCTTACACACATCATTAGAAATGGGCTAGTCCAGGTGTGAGAATTAGCCTGTAAGGGCTAGAGTTCATGGGCCAAGCAGTTCTTAAATGAATACAGTTCGTGTGTTGTTATTTCGGGCATGAGCTAGCCAAGTGGCTGGGGTGTTGGGGACGCAGCCCCGCCGCCGCTCCTATTTCAACATTATTATTTATTTATTTATTTATTGGAGATTTCTGTCTCCTCCCTGTCACCGCCTCCCATTTCCCTCCTCCTCCCCCAACCTACTCCCCCTCTCTCATGAGCCCAAAGAGCAGTCAGGGTTCCCTGCCCTGTGGGGAGTCTAAGGACCTCCCACCTCTTTCCAGGTCTAGTAAGGTGAACCTCCAAACACCCTAGGCTCCCACAAAGCCAGTAAGTGCAGTAGGATCAAAACCCATTGCCATTGTTCTTGAGTTCTCAGTAGTCCTCATTGTCCACTATGTTCAATGAGTCCGGATTTATCACATGCTTTTTCAGACCCGTGCCAGCTGGCCTTGGTGAGTTCCCAATAGAACATCCCCATTGTCTCAGTGTGTGGGTGCACCCCTTGTGGTCCTGAGTTCCTTGCTCATGCTCTCTCTCCAATGAAAGTAGACAGAGACAGAGTTCCACAGTGAGCACCGGACTGAAACCCCATTGAAATCTTTTGAAATTTAAATCTCACCTGTATTGTGTGAACTGTAAAACTGGGAGTTTCACACATCCAGTATCCTCTACTTTGCACTTCATCCTCTGCTATTTAGAACAGTGCTCTCCTTTCCAGGATGTCCACCTTTTCATACTCCATCTAATCTGTTGAATTAGGAGCAGCAGCAGGGCTGCGTCCCCGGTACCCGGCTGCCCGCAAGGCTAGCTTATGCCCGAAATAATTACATGGAAACTGTATTCTATTAAACACTGCCTTGCCCGGCTAGTTCCAGTTTCTTATTGGCTAGCTCTTACATATTGTTCTAACCCATTTCTAATATTCTATGTAGCCCACAAGCTGGCTTACCAGGGAGGATCTTAACCTGCATCTGTCTGGAGTGGGAGAATCATGGCGACTCCTTGACTCAGCTTCTTTCTCCAGGCATTCTCTTCTGTTTACTCCACCTACCTAATTTTCTGTCCTATGAGGGCCGAGGCAATTTCTTTATTATTAACCAATGAAAGCAACAGATAAGATACAAGACCCACCTCCATCATTTCCCCTTTTTCTGTTTAAACAAAAAAAGAAAGGCTTTAACTTTAACATAGTAAAATTACATATAACAAAACAGTTATCAAGTAAGAATTACAGTTACAATATTTATATCTATTTTTCTCTTATCATAACTAAGGAAAACTATATCTATTCATTCTTCAACTCCATCAAAGACTCCAGAAAGATATAATACTACCTAAGTAAACAAGAAATAAGAAAACTCTAGAAATGACAGAGATATCTCGCTGCCTGGACAGTCACCCAAAGTTCCTCTGTACCGTTGGGGCATCCATCTTCGGCCTACAGGCCCATGGTATCCAGAGACATTTCCATGAAGCAGGAAATTTCAAAGACAGTTCAGTCATTTTCTGCTGTGTCCTGCAGAATGTCTCGCAGACTCTTTCATGAATCAGGAACCCCGAAAGATCATCTCACCTTTAGGCAAGTTTAGTAGTTCTCTCTCTGCGGGTTCTCTGTGTCCAGTTTGTGTAATAGTCCAGGCAAGAGCAGTTTCTTGCCCAAATGGCTATCAAACTCCATAAGGATCCTCTTCGATGCCCATCTTCCTTTTGAAGTAGATTGGCGCTGCCAGGAGCAGACGTGTCTCATTGTCATGAAAAGTCCTAAGTTATTAAAATATTTTAAATGCCATATTCTGCAGTCTTTGAAAGATATGAAGAATGCCTATCTAATTGAAGTATATCTCTATATATCTAGAAAATCTAATTAACATGACTACAAGCTTAACTATTAGCGATGATTACTCATTAACAACCTATATTTCCTAATATACATTACATTTTAAATGAACTACACAATCACAATACCTTAATCAATATCAGAAATATATATACATATAACAATATTGACCTTAAAATCCGTACCAATGCAAATTATTCATATCTATATCATATCCCCCTTTAAATGTAAAAGAACATTTATAAACAATATTTGGGAACATGGGCGTAGTTTTTTCTCTCCAAACTGCTTCCTGCTGAATAGGGGCGTTGTTAATTAGGTCGTTCATGATATAACCTGTGTGCTAGTTTCATCTCAGTTGGCAATTGAGTGAAGCAATTTTTTAAGGGTGTTCACAGCAACTTTTCAGGAGGTCGTGGTCTATCATACCAAATCGGAATAGAAGAAATCCACAGGGTCTGGTCCTCTGTGGAAACAAAAGAAGACCTTTTCCAAAGCATCATAACCTTAGATCCAAATTCTGAAGTCAAGGTACCTTTAGAACATATGTGCAGGTTCAGCTTAGCAGCCCATATAATGAAACGTCTCTCTGTACTTAGCTCCTTCAGAGTCAAAAATTTTAAAGAAAACACAATGTACATAATCCAGACTCTCTGTGAATTTTCCATTTTTACGTGGCTTATTTTTCTTTATTTCTCTTAATCTATAACTATCTGTACTTCTGTACTCTCTCTTTAAAGACTTTACCCTTTTTCTTTTTAAGACATTAACTTTTTTATATTCTTTTTCTTCTCTTTCCCAAGCCTACGTACATTTATCCAACAGTGTCTGAATCTGTTATATTGTGAATCTGTAATTTTTTTTTACTATCCAGGAGCATTTTTTTTAAATGTTAAGCACTTCTTAAAAACTTAAGTTGCACCATGTACAGGTAATACGGTACTGCCTGTGTCCTGCCCAGTCTAAACCTTAACTGCACAGTTTTAAGGTAATTACGGTAGTTCTTGCCTGAGACCAGCACAGTTCAGTATGGCGGAGCTGAGCCTCTCTTGCCTCAGAGCCATTAGGTGCCCCTGAGCCACACAGTTCCAGGCACACAGCAGTCCACATTGCCATCAAGCAAGCCGTAGCACTTTACTCCAAATGCCCCATTCAAAGACTCTGCCTCCCACAGGAGCCAGACAGAGATTGAAATGGCAGCACCACCCAGAAAGCTGGCATTTTAAAACAGCCAGTTTTTTTCTGCTGCTGAGTCAGGACAATTTCTTTGCGGCATGCAACCCAGAAACAGCAAAAAGCTGTCTTAAATTCTCTCTCTCTCCTTTTTAAGCCCTCTCAGGTTTTACGTGGAGTTCATTAGCATGTTGGGCACCACTCTGTTGAATTAGGAGCAGCGGGGCTGCATCCCCGGCACCCGGCCGCCCGCATGGCTAGTTTATGCCCAGAAATAATTACACGGAAACTGTATTCTTTCAAACACTGCCTGGCCCGGCTAGTTCCAGTTTCTTATTGGTTAGCTCTTTCATATTGTTCTAACCCATTTCTAATATTCTATGTAGCCCACAAGCTGGCTTACCAGGGAGGATCTTAACCTGCATCTGTCTGGAGCGGGAGAATCATGGCGATACCTTGACTCAGCTTCTTTCTCCAGGCATTCTCTTCTGTTTACTCCACCTACCTAATTTTCTGTCCTATGAGGACCGAGGCAGTTTCTTTATTATTAACCAATGAAAGCAACAGATAAGATACAAGACCCACCTCCATCACTAATCAATCTAGATGCCCCTCAACAGAAGAATGGATAAGAAAAGTATAGAATATGTATGCATCAGATTATTACTCAGCAGTGAAAAACAATGACATCTTGAATTTTCCATGCAAATGGATGGAAATAAAAAACACTATCCTGAGTGAGGTAATGCCATGGACCGTCCCTCTCGGAGACCACTATCCACGGGAGAACAAGGTCAAAGGATAGGATAGTCAGGATACGATGCAAGGGAATGACAGACAGACACACTGTGTAGTGAAAATCTGCTGCAACTTTACTTCTGCAAAGCTTCAGTTTTTATACAAAACAGAACAAAGAACTTGGCAGGTTCATTACATCATCCTGCTCAGGGTTCCAGACATAAATCAAGGTTAATCATAATCAAAATAGAGCTCCTTCTATGTGCTCCTCTCTACGTGCTCAAGATGTTGACAAGGACTTTTAATTTTGTTTTGTCTCTTAGAATTCTGTCTCACACCATTATTTACATTCTACCATGGGAGACTAGTTCTCAGGGTCCTGTGCTTAGCTTTCCATCTATAATCTTTTATTCTTTGCTCCATATCCCCTAATAATTTTCTCGTTTCCTCATGATAGTTCTTATACCAATACATTAAACTAGTCTCATGTTACCAATAATTTCCTTTCTTTCCTTCTTACTATAAAGACACCAGGGTTTCTGGGATCTACCTAATCTTCCCATAAAGGGGAATTTTCTCTAACTTTCCTTTTCTCTCTAAATCTGATTCACTATGACGATTCCCTCGTAACATTTTAACTTTAGCCGCTTCTGTTTCATTTTCAACATCTTTTGTTAACAATTCTCTTTACTCTACATAATTAATAAAGTTTCCCAGGCTCATGTGGCATGGGGCATACTTCAGTTCCTCAAGGACTGCTTAAATGAACAGTGGAGCCGAGCCAAGGACGTACTTTGATCTCTTGGTAAGCGGTCAGCTATAGACAAGAAAATAAGAAATACAGAGAAAGATCATTCAGGGTATCAAGAGGGCTCGCTCCCAAGGCTATCTCCAGACACGAGATTTGCCTATGGCATCAGGTCTTATCTCGACTGCTGATTGCCAGGGGGACCACCTGGGGCTTCACTCCAAGAAGCTCTAACCCCAATCCTTCAGCAGGCAAAAGCCTGCATAGAGGCATTTTGTCACTACACGGCAGTTACTGCTGTGGACGTGGCAAGGTAACTCAGACCCAAAAAGATGAATATGGTTTGTACTCACTCATAAGTGGATTCTAGCCATAAATAAAGGACATAGAGCCTATAATCCATGATACTAGAGAAGCTAAATAAAAAGGTGAAACCAAAGAAAACATATAGTTATCCTCCTCTATATTGGAAGTAGACAAGATTGCTAGGCAAAAATTGGAACCTTGGGGTTGGGGGTGGGGTGGGAGTAAGGGGAGATGAGGAGAAAAAAGTGAGAAGGTGGAATGAGACAGTTTGGATGGAGGAAGTGTGGATATGAGAGCAGAAAAGTATATATCTTTTTTTTTTTTAAAAAGAAGATCCATTTATTTATTACGTATAGAGCATTCTTCTTCACGTACACCTGCAGGCCAGAAGAAGGCACCAAATCTCATTACAGATGGCTGTGAGCCACTATGTGGGTACTGAGAATTGAACTCAGGACCTCTGGAAGAGCAGCCAGTGCTCTTAACCACTAAGCCATCACTCCAGCCGAAAGTATATATCTTAATTAAGAGAGCCATTTTAGGCTTGGCAAGAGACTTGACTCTAGAGGGGTTTCCAGGTGTCCATGGAGATGTCCCCAGCTAGATCCTTGGGCAGCTGAGGAGACGGAGCCTGAAATGGCCCTATCCTATAGCTATACTGATGAATATCTTACATATCACCATAGAACCTTCATCTGGCGATGGATGAAGCTAGAGATAGAAACCCACATTGGAGCACTGGACTGAGATCCGAAGGTCCAAATGAGGAGCAGAAGGAGGGAGGACATGAGCAAGGAAGTCAGGCCCGCCAAGGGTGCTCCCACCCACTGAGACGGTGGGGCTGATCTAATAGAAACTCACCAAAGCAAACTGGACTGGGACTGATGGAACATGTGAACAAACTGGACTCTCTGAACGTGTCAGACAAGGAGGGCTGACCAAGTAGCCAAGGATAATGGCACTGGGTTTTGATCCTAGTGCATGTACTGGCTTTGTGGGAGCCTAGTCTGTTTGGATGCTCACTTTACTAGACCTGGATGGAGGAGGAAGGACCTTGGACTTTCCACAGGGCAGGGAACCCTGACTGCTCTTTGGACTGGACAGTGAGGGTGAGGGGAATAGGGGGAAGGGGAGGAGGTGGACACTTTTAAGAAAAAAATAAATAAAAAAGACTAAATGTCTGACACAGGTGATAGTGTGGAAAGTCATTGTTGATATCTACTGTATTTTCTCATTATTATACTTGAATAAGATACATGAACATAATTCCTGACATGTAATATGGGATTGTCTATGTATGCTGTGAATATATTTTATTACCATTGGTTAATAAACAAGCTGATTTGGCCAACAGGCAGGCAGAATAAAGAAGCCAGGTGGGAAATCCAAGCAGGCTTACTGGGAGGAAAAGACCAGAGTTAGGGAGATGCCAATAGACACCAGAGAAGCAATAAGTGTGGTAACAAGTCATGAACCTAATGGTTAAACATAAACTAATATAAATGTGCTAATTTAAACATAAAACCTGGGCATAGCTATAACCAAGTCATGGGTCAAACAATTATAATTAATATTAAACCTCTGAATGGTTATTTTAAAAGCAGGTACAGGACCAGAAGGGATGAGAAACCCCCAGCTACAAATGGCACCCAACCTCGTTAATGGATCCACATAAGACTTTTAAAAGCTTTCTAAAAATTCTAAGTGCAAAAATAAAAGGAGTCACATTGGGCACCCTAATCTCTCAATGCTGGCCATATCACATAGACACGTGTCCAGACAACTGCCTGAGAGATGTAACTGGCATCCTATTGTCATGGGCTGGAACAAATGATAGATTCCTTCAGTCCCTTAGATGTGATACAGTAAAGAGGATCCCATCAGCTGCCTGTTGGCTTGAGAGCACAGTTGTAGGGTGAAAAGCACAGCATAGCTACAAGATGTTTACTAATGCTTCCTAGAGTGGGGGCAGTAAACATGGCTCCAGGAGCTGGTGGTGAACATACCTCTAGATGTTAGAAAGCCAAATGGGTCAGAGTCAATAGCCAAAGTCTCAACTTTTGTCCTAGCCACAGCATCTTAATATTCTAAAAAACTCTTAGGGTAAAATAAGAAAAAAATTACAGATATGCAGTAAGAGAAATTCATAAAACGCCTCTAAAACTGTCAGAATGTGTTTGATAAATATGCAGTCTTGGGAGATTGGGGATACAGGATAGAGTCATAGACTAAATGTATATTTAGGTTATTTCCAGTTTCTGGCTATAACAAACAATGGGGTTATGAACATAGTTGAGCAAATTTCTTATTGTATGATTGAACATCATTTGGATATATATCCAAAAGTGGTATTACTGGGTTTTGAGGAAGGTTATTTCCTCATTTTCTGAGAAATAGCACAACCACACTGATATACAAAAGTCTGTACCAGCTTGCATTCCCACCAGAAATGAAGGAGTGTTCCCTTTACCCCATACCACTCCAGAATAAGTTGTCATCAGTGTTTTGATCTTGGCCATTCTTACAAGTGTAAGATGGAATCTCAGAGTGAAATAATTACACAATGGAGTATTTCACAGCAGAAAAAAATGACATCTTGAACTTTGCAGGAAAAATGGATGGAGCTAGGAAACATCATTTTGAGTGAGGTAACCCTGAGACAGAAAGACAATTAGCATATGTACTCACTCATAAGTGGTTTTTAAACATAAATCTAAGAAAACCAGCCCACAAATCACAATCCCAGAAAACCTAGACAACAATGAGGACCCCAAAAAAGACATACATAGATATAAGTTACATGAGAAGTAGAAAAAGACAATATTTCCTGAGTAAATTGGAAGCATGGGGATCTTGGGAGATGGAAGACAGGGAAGGAAAGATAAGGAGGAGATCAGAGAAATATGTAGAGCTCAATAAAGATGATATTAATAAAAATATAGTTAAAATTAAAATGAGTTTCATAAAAATAAAATAGAGCAAAATATTATAATGAGCCACATAAAGCTGAAAAATATCCAGAGAGTCTGAATTACATATACTATTGTGTTTTCTTTAAATTTTTGACTATTAATGAGCTAGCTACAGAGAGACATTTGATTGTGAGGGCTGCCTAGATAAACCAACATAAAGGTATCTTGACTTCATAATTTGTGTCTAAGGATATGTTGCTTTGGAAAACACTTATGCTTTTATTTCCACTAAAATGAGAAACTGTGGCTTCCTCTAGGTTAATATGGTTTGATCAAGGTAAGACACCTGAGATATCTCCATGGGAGCAATAGCCCAGGTGATTTAACATCCAAAACAGTTTACAGGCAACTAACTTAGACATTAGACCCACACAGAATACTACAGCAAATATTTATCCATAATTCTATATTTTCTCAGAATCAGGGTAAGAATACCAGTACCTCCAATGAAAAGGAAGTAGTATAGAAAACTACATTCCCCCAAATAAAACTACACCCAAATATCCAATATACAAATTTTAAATAAATAAAGGTTTAATTTTATTTAAAGAGTTCAGTTATAAATGCTGAGTGGTCATATTCAATCTCTTTCTAAAGAGAAAAGGTGACTATAGCAATACTGACGAATATCTTTCATATCACCATAGAACCTTCATCTGGTGATGGGATGGAGATAGAGACAGAGACCCACACTGGAGCACTGGACTGAGCTCCTAAGGTCCCAATGAGGAGCAGATGGAGGGAGAACACGAGCAAGGATGTCAGGAACACAAGGGGTGCACCCACCCACTGAGACAGTGGGGCTGATCTATTGGGAGCTCACCAAGGCCAGCTGGACTGTGACTGAAAAAGCATGGGATAAAACCGGACTCTCTGATCATGGCGAACAATGAGGACTGATGAGAAGCCAAGGTCATTGGCAAGGGGTTTTGATCCTACTTCATGTTCCGGCTTGGTGGGAGCCTAGCCAGTTTGGATGTTCACCTTCCTAGACTTGGATGGAGGGGGGAGGACCTTGGACTTTCCACAGGGCTCCCTGACTGCTCTTTGGATTGGAGAGGGAGGGGGAGAGGAGTGGGGGGAGGGGAAGAAGAGTGGGGGAAGGGGGAGAAGGGTGGGAGGAGGGGGAGGGAAATGGGAGGCTGGGAGTTGGTGGAAACTTTTTTTTCCTTTTCTCAATAAAATAAAAAAGAATAGAACATCTAAAAAAAAAGGTGACTGTGATGTAAAACAATAAAAATGTAGATTATTAAATCGATTTCAATCCAAAACCAACTGTTAATCTCAAAATACATTACATTGGGTATAGATTTTGTTTGTTTAAAACAAATTTATGGACAAATTTTATATTATATGTATATTCCTATTCTTGTATAAAGCATTGTATTTATGCAGCTCATTAAAATGTGATATAGTGTAGAACCCAAATCAATAGTCATCTATAATAGTGAAAAATATATACTTATTAATTTGTCTATACAAAAATACATTTCATAAGAATAGGTAATCTTCAAACACTTCAAAGGTCTCTAGAATATGACTTTAAAAATGTTTTAAAAACAGAGAATTCTTTGGACATGAAATGTCTGCTTCTGGCAGCAACAATTACTTCAAGAGCATAATGGGCATCAAAGAAGCCCCTTATGGAGTTTGCCTCCAATATGGCAAGGCTAGCCATTTGTGCAAGAATGTTTTGTTTACTGGACAGCTTTACAAATTTTTTTTTATAATCTTGAATGCAGGACCCATAAAACGATAACTGGAACTTGCCAAAATAGGTGAGATAGTACATCAAAGATCCTTCTTCAAGAAAGAATCTGTCAGACATTCTTCAAGAAACAAAAGAAAGTGACAGACTAATGTTACCAAAATAGGAAAGATAGAACTTCAGATTCTCTGCATCACTGAGAAATCTACTAGATAACGTCAGTCTATAAGTTGGAAATGGATGCCCCAACATGACTTAGAAACTTTGGGTGACTGTTCAGGCAGCCTAATGTCTCTGTCATTTCTAGAGGTTAGTCATTTATTTACAATAAATTTCCTTTTTAATTACATAACACTGTATATTTCTGGGATCTTTGATGTAGTTGAAGAGCAGATAGGTGTAATTATTGTTTTCTTTATTTAGGAAAAATAATAAATTAAATATAAATCTTCAGACTCATAAAAAATGGATGGTAGAATATTTTATTTAATTTTGTCAAATACAAATACACTAAATCTTGGAAGTGAAATCCTTGCTTAATAACTGTTTTGGTGTATGTAATTTTACAATAATGAAGTTAAAGCCTTCCTTTTTGATTAGATAGAAAAGGAAATCATGCAGAATGTCTTTCTGTATGCTATGAAAATGGTTTATATAGAGGCTGGAAAAGAAGGAGACTGCTCTTCTCAGGGACAGCAAGACATAAAAAATAATGTTAACTGAATTTAGGAAGGTTGAGAAAGTTGATCCTGAGAACAATCCCCTTCTTTTCTAACCTCTATATTTCTCATACATGAGGCCCAAACTGCCATCCCTTCATTGGATATGTAAGTTTAAATAAGAAAGCCTCACAAAGACTCATATGTTTAAATACTGAAGTCCCACTTGTAGAAAATGTTTGGTAAATATTATGTGATTTTATCTTGTAGAAGGTGTGTCATTTTGAAAAGTTGGATTATACTAAAGACTCATGCTATTTCAGAGACTTCTGCTTCTTGTTTCAGATTGAACTTGAGACCTTCAGCTGCTGTTCCAGCCACCAAGCTTTGACTCAGTCACAGTCCACTCTAATATTCTGAAGTTTTAAGCATAATAAATGTGTTCACTTTATGTTGCCTTTATCTTATTATATTTTCGTAGCAATAGAAAAATAACAAAGGCAAATATCCTTAGTGTTTTGCAGTATGGTCAAGAAAACTGGGAATCTAAGAGAAATGAACTTGTTCTTCCAGTGAACAGATTTTACCTCAAAGACCCAATGTGACCTATGATAGATTCACATAACAATGGCAAATTGTGTTTTTTGATTTTCTAAGTAGGTAGATCTCACTTCTCATAAAGTTTTCTTGACGGGATCTATTTATACAAATTTCTATTATGAACCAAGATGAAAGTCATGGAATAACCGAATGAACTAGAAACACACCTGGTTCTCATTTTAACCTGAGTGCACAATCCTTAAGGAGAAGAGAGGACATCCAAATGTGCTAGGATTTTTTTTACCTAATGATCATGGTGCCATTTTCCTTTTGGTTTTCCCTCAAACATTAATGCTGCTATAATCCAAAAACATGACATGACCTCTGCCTAAAATATGAAAAAAAAACTCAAAATGTCCATGTATTTTCTTCTCATGAAATTTCAATGACTAATGTAAGGTAGTTTGTAGTTGTCAGTTTACACTTTGTTCATGGAGACTGTGCCTCCTATGATAAAATAGCACAAGAAGAACATATAATGTGTTGAGGACATTGGATCCCTTCACAACATACATGTGGAGAAAATTCCAGAGAAAGTATAAAAGAAATGCAGGTCAAACACCTGACAAGAGTGCTTAATCTAATCATGTCTGCATAAACTCCTGGGATAAACCTGTATTCTGTGTCTTTTCCACCCCCTGGTGGCCCTGAGTGGCCTAACAGTGAGGTTTATGTCTGAGTTAACACTGAAGTCCCATCACTGTGTCTCTAGCACATTAATAAGTGGCTGCGTCCTCAGATCTCCCACTGTTCATTTGCAGGTACAGAGTGTTCTTGGCATTGTCTCTGGAGATAGTGAATCGATCCTTCACAGATGGTGCATAGCTTGTTGTACTGCTGTCTTTACTAATATCTCCAACCCACTCCAGCCCCTTCCCTGGAGCTTGGCGAACCCAGGTCATCCAGTAATCACTGAAAGTGAATCCAGAGGCTACACAGGAGAGTCTCAGGCCTCCTCTAGACTCTACAAGCTTTACCTCAAACTGGACACCTGTAAACACAGAGAATGTTTTTAGTAAATTGCCACTGAAGCTCTATCTTTTATATATCTTGTTCATGTTCACCAACACACTCAAGTATCTCTTCTTCATAAATTACCTTTTAAAAAAGTAACAAGAAAAACCCAAATCAGCACCAAATCCATTATGTGTCTTGGATTCAGTGCTGATCACTGAATGGGAAGACCTGGGCATTCAGGTCTGATTCCTTTGTCTGAGCTTCAGAGTCAGGGTTTATCTGGTTTTCATGAGAACAGATGGGCCTTATTTGCATGTCTTCCTGCTATATAAGTTCTGTTGTTGGAATTAAGAGATGGTGTGTTCTAATATGTTTGTAAATGTTCTGGGGAAGTCTAGCAGTAAAGACTCTAGGAATCTGATAACAAAAGGGGATTTTAGTATGTAAATTTATAATAAAATATGTACATTTAATATAAGAATAAATGAAAAATCTCATCTACCATGAGCAAGTAAGACTCATTCCAGAGATGAAGTAAAGTTTTACATGTGTAAAGTTACCAATGTAATTCATAACACAATCAGACTAAAAGACAAAATCCAATAGATCATATTGTAGGACTGAAAAATGAGTTTAACAAAATCTAATATCTCTTTATGATAAATTTTGAGAGACTCTAGGAACACAAGGAATATACTTCACCATAATAAATGCAATACACTGGAAGCGCTCAACAAATGTCAACTAAAATTTAAAGAATTTATAAGCATTTCCACCAAAATCAGGAACAAGTTTATCCACTCTCTATATACCAATTCAAAAATAGTACTTGAATTTTTATCTAGAACATTAATATAAGTAAAAAAAATAAAGTGGACAAAATTAGGAATGGAAGAACTCAAAGTATCTATCCTTGTATATGATATGATTTAATATACAAGTAACCCTAAAATGCACTCTGAAAACTCCTACAACTAAGAAATATGATTATTACGTATCAGGACATGATATAAATGCACAAAGATCAGTGACCTTTCTATATACATATGATAATGAAATTGAGATAGAACTTGACAAGGAAACAGTCCATTCACAAGAGCCTCAAAAATATCTTGTGGTAACTCTAACCAAGTAAAATATTTGTACAATAACATATAGTTATCCTCCTGGCTATGGGAAGTAGACAAGATTGCCAGGTAAAAAATTGGGATCTTGGGGGTAGGGTGGAATGGGGATAAGGGAAGATGGGGAGAGAAAAATGAGAAGGGGAGGATGGGGGGATCTTGGGGAAACGTGATGATTGGGATAAAGGAAGGTTGGATAGGTGAGCAGGGAAGCACATATCTTAGTAAAGGGAGCCACCTTAGGGTTGGCAAGAGATTTGAAGCTAGAGTGGCTCCCAGGTGCCCAGCGCGATGTCCCCAGTTAGTTCCTTGGGCACCTGAGGATAGGGAACCTGAAATGACCCTATTTTATAGCCATACTGATGAATATCTTGCATATTACCATAGAACCTTCATCTGGCGATAGATGGAGATAGAGACAGAAACCCACACTGGAGCACTGGACTGAACTCCCCAGGTACCAATGAGGAGCAGAAGGAGGGAGAACATGAGCAAGGAAGTCAGGACCACAAGGGGTGCACCCACCCACTGAGACAGTGGGGATGATCTATTGGGAGTTCACCAAGGCCAACTGGACTGTGACTGAAAAAGCATGGGATAAAACCGGACTCTGAACGTGGCAGACAATGAGGGCTGATGAGAAGCCAAGGACAATGACACGGGGTTTTGATCCTACTTCATGTTCTGGCTTTGTGGGAGCCTAGCCAGTTTGGATGTTCACCTTCCTAGACCTGGATGGAGGGGGGAAGACCTTGGCCTTTCCACAGGGCAGGGAACACTGACTGCTCTTCAGACTGGAGAGGGAGGGGGAGAGGAGGAGAGGGAGGGGGAGGGGAGGGAAATGAGAGGCTGGGAGGAGGTGGAAATTTCTTCGGACTGGAGAGGGAGGGGGAGAGGAGAGGGGGAGGGGGAGAGGGGCGGGAGGAGGGGGAGGGAAATGGGAGGCTGGGAGGAGGGAAATTTTTTTTTCAATAAAAAATGTTAAAAACTATTGAAGAAAAAAAAAGAGAAAGCTAATAGAGATGGAAAGATCTCCCCCACAAATGAATTAATAGGATTAATACAGCTAAAATTCTCATTTTATAAATAGCAATCTACAGATTCAATACAAGCTTCAGCAAAATTCCACCACAAATATTCATAATTGAAAGGACAATGTTCAGATTCATATGAAAACAACAAGAACAAGAATTCAGGAAGTTAAAATAATCCTAATTAATACAAGAACTGTTGAAGGTATTACCATCCCTGACATCAAATCATACTATAGAGCTCTAGTAATAAAAATAGCATGATCTTGGCATAAACCTGGCATGTTGATCAATGAAAAATAATTGAAGTCACTTACGTAATTCCAAACACATACAGACACTTGACTTTTTTTTTCCAAAAGAAGCCAAAATCTAACTAGAAATAAGAGATAATTATCTTCAACAAATAAAGCTGGCAAAATTGTTTGGATGCATGTAGAAGAATGTAAAATACACACACACACACACACACACACACATATTAATTACAATCTCCCCCGACACACATAGATCAGGCTACAAAATGGAAAATATTTTTACCAACTTTTCATCTATTATGAGGATAATTTCTTGAATATCTAAAGAACCCACAAAAACAGAGTATCGAGAACACAAGCAAGTCAATTAAAAATAGGATAGATTCAAAGTGAGAAGTCTCAAAACAGCTGAGAAGGATGAAAAGAAATATTCAAAATTCACCACCATGAAGGAAAAGCAAGTCAAAAGGGCTTTGAGACTTAAATATACACTCATTCAGAATGTCCTAGGTCAATAAAACAAATGACAGCTCATTATTTGGTCAAGTAGAGTAAGTATCACTTACAGGTGAGAATAAAAATTTGTACAGCCATTATAGAAATTGTAGTAGAGGTTTCTCAGGAGTGAAAGGAGATCTACCTCAAGTTTCAGCTTATTCATATATCTAGAAGATGTTTCAAACTAAGATGACGACACTTGCTCAAACATATTTATTTCTGCCAAGATGTCCTTCAGTAGATGGATGCATAAAAAAATATGGTTCATTAAGACAACGTAATATTAATCAGATTTTTAAATTTCAAAGTCATGAAATTTGAAGACAGAGAACTGGATCTAGGGAAAAAGGCATACTGAGTGAGGTAACCCAGACCCCAAAATACAAACGTGGTATACATGCCATTACATGAGGATGTTTGCTCTTGAGGTTTAAGTGAGTATGTTTTATTCCACATAACCACACATGTTAGGTTTAAATTATGGGACTAGGAAGTCAGGTTAAATCTATCCAGGAAATTGAAATGGAATGCAGAGTTATGGACTGGGATGTTGCGCAATGGAATAGAATAAAGTGTAAGAGGGTTAGAAGACAGAAGAATAGAGGTTTTATGGAGAGGGAAAAGTAAAACTGAAGGCCAATTGAGGTTTATATGGAAAACAATGAAATAGAAGCTGCCTAAATTGCATACACATATGAACACAATCTAAATAGATTTACATATAACAGAGAAGATGAAGATGTAGATGGATATCTCTCATAATCAAATGAGGCCTCCAGGTCCGAGAATAGGTTTTATCTAATTGGATTATTGGCCAAGCAATTCCCATGCAATACCTAAACAACCCAGTCTACTGCTAAATGTACTACTTGGTGTCCACATAGTTAAGGTAATTTTGACAAAGACAATACTTATACAAATCATAGAAAATACATAACTTGAGCCATTGCCTACCTAGAGTCTTCACCCCTAGTGATTAGTATTCACAGGAACTGGAAGGTATTATGCATGCTGTCAGAGTAGAAAGATAAATTACAATCAAGCTATTACTGTAGCATACACCTGAATGAAGTATGTGTTAGGTTATCCTACTGGCACAAAAGTCTGGGGAATAATCAACTAATGTCTTATTTCCTTTAAGGATCACCCTATGAGATGAAGAACATCTATGACACTGCTCTTATAGCCAAGAACAAGAGAAGAGACAGATCAGGAACCTATGGCAAAGCCAAATACTAGTATCATTTTAATATAACATAGCAATAATTTATTCCTAATGACATTCTACAATATTCATAGATCAGTGGTTACCTCAGGCATAATCAGACCTATTTCTTGCTTCATAAGATAATTATAAGTATAGAAATCCATTGCCAGACAATATGCAAAAAGAGAGGCACAATGCAACAGTCAATCCTAAATGGGAACTCTGTAGAACACGTGATAAATAGAATGTAATAGTTGAAAGAGGAGTAAGAGAACACTAGGGAATCTGGGCCTGCCTTTAATCCAAGCACTTGGGAGCCCAAAGTAGGCAGGTCTGTGTGAGATCGACATCAGCCTGATCTATGGAGCATGTTGCAGGAGTGTTCCAGGACAGCCAAGGTTACACTGAGAAACCATGTCTCAAAAGAAAGAGAACCACCAGGAAAGCAAGGATTGCTAAAAAATACCAATAGAATTAAGGAACTAATAAAACAGATGAAAAGCAGAATGGGAGCATGGTTTTAACAGCTACACATCATACAAGGCGTAAGATCCAATCACATGGCATTCCATAAATTAAATGTCAGAGAAATTTAAGTGTCAAGTAGCACACAGATGACATCAAAAAGAATACAATCATTAATAAACATTTTTAAAAGTGTTCAATATTCATAGACATCATGCTAATTCAAATTAAAACCAATTTGAAATACAAGCTTTCCCAAGTAGAAGTGGCTGCAATCAAATCTGAAAAATTTTTGAGATCCTGAGAGAGAGCAGTCCTCATAAACAGTGGTGGTAGCAAAAATTAATTCAACCATTGCAGAAATCTGATTGGAGATTTCTTATAAAACTAAAACTAGAACTAACATATGATCCTTATGTCTCTGTATTGTAAAAATACTCAGAGTATCTCATATCTTTTGTATTTTTATTTACAATCCCATGTTTGTTGCTGTTTTGTTTACTTCAGAAAAATATTAAAATTAACCTAGTTATTCATAAACATACCAGAAAATAATGTATATGCTTTACATATAATAGAAAAAAATATTGTTCACATACAGTGAATAATGGAATTACAACATTTGTAGGAAATGGATGGATATAGTGTGTAAAATATTGGGGAATGGTAGGTGAGTATGGAGAGGGAACAGGAATTTGTATTTAAAACATAAAAAAGTAACAAACCAAAAAGCAAAAGATATAAAAGAGTAACTGAAGTCACATAAACATGGATAACCCAATTTCACCTCATACAAAGAATCTAGACACAACCAGACTCACACACACACACACACATACACACACACACGTGTGTGCAAAATGAATGTATCTGTGTTGCAGTTTACTGTGAAAATCTGGCCTCTCCTATCCTATTTTGGTCCACAATCAACAGGAAAAGGATCCTCTACAACCACTCCATGTAGAATGAGATTGAGCACACTAGTTTCTTCATTCTAATTGGGCACTCTCTTGCTGGTTGAGGGAGATAAGCCTCAGATTTCTATTCTGAAAACTTTATATAGGCAAATTTGCATATGACCAGGTAGTGAAGAAACCTGGATATACAATGTATTATACAAAGATCCATGATGACTTCAGGTGGGTCAACCAGTCTCTTTCCTTGACTGTTTTCCATGGCTTCATGCTGGTTGCTTTTTTCCCTCAAACACACAAATTGAGGTGGGTCCTCTATTATGCATCTCATAGTCCCACTGTGTTATCCTATGTAACAGGGCAAATGTGATCTAAGACTTCCATTCGTCATGTGCCTGTCATATTGTGTGCTCAGAATCAGTGACTTTTTCTTTCCAGTAGTTAGTTCCTCTGCACACTGGAATTTGTTCATCATTCCTTCCCTGCATAATGCTCTCAAATAAGTGCTATTCTTGAACTCATAGGATCATTTGCATTCCCATTCAGTGTCTAGCATTCTTGATGACACAGAAATAAAATACATTTTAACTTAAAATGATAAAATATGTGTCATCCCCAGATTTGTAATAAAGTTATCAAATAAGAACTTTCTAAACTGAATGATGGTGGTACATGACTTTAATCAAAGCACTTGAAAATCAGAGTCGGACAGATCTCTATGAGTTCGAGGCCAGACTCCTCTACAGAGCAAATTCAAGGACAGCTAGAGCTGTAGACAGAGAAGTCCTGTCTCAAAAAAAAAATGCTTTTTAAATCTGTACTGAATACATAGACTGTTACTTAAATTTTTTGAAAAAAGTGATCTTATTTAATATTAATCGTGCAAAGTACTATACCTTTAAAAAATGATGAGAAATTAAGAAATTAAGAGACTACCAAAATAAGACTCCTTATTCTTAGTAATAATATAAATTTAATTTCTTCTAATAAGTATTATGATTAGAAATCCAAATTTATAAAGGACTGGGTAAGTTCTTGTAGTCAGTCTTACCTTGGACCACCAGCTCCCAAGTAATGTCACAACGAGTTATTTAATTAATTATGAAAGCTTGGCCTTGGCTTACGCTAGTTGCCAACTAGCTCTCAAAACTTAAATTTACCTGTTCATATTAATCAACATTCTGTCACATGACTTGTTACCTCTCCTCCATATTGTATGTGTCCGACTTCTTCCTCATATCCCTGGCGAATACATGCTTCTCAGATTCTTCCCACAAGTTCCTCTCCCATCTCAGTAGGAATCCTGCCTGTTCTTTCCTGCCTAGCTATTGGTCATTCAGCACTTTATTAACCCAATAATTTCTATTACCCTATATGGTGAAACGAAAGTATGAGGAAATACAATCTTGGAAGAAATTATTCATATGATCAATAAAGATTATTGACTGGTGCAAGAGTAAAAAAAAAAATATGTGTCATCCCTTTATATAAATCATGTATTTAAAGTTATAAATTTGTAAAAGAGCAAGTGGTTAATGGTGAGGTTTGGAAGAAGTTATATACTTACATTAATATATAATTTAAAGATATATTGTAATAAAAAGTTGAAGGATAGTTTATAAAAAAGAGTAGTTATATATCTGGTGATTTATTTAAATCCAAAAGACCAAGGTTTGATTTCTATCACCAACCTCATGTATATATCACCACTTATAATTCTGACTCCAATGGGAGTCAAAACCTTAGACCTCCTTGGGTACCTACAATCATGTTCACACACCCTCACAAAGGAAGGACACAATTAGAAGAATACAAGTTTGAAAACAATGTTTTAATAATAAATCAACTTAAATGAAAAATCTCACACTAAAGCAAAAATATCTGGATTTATTTTTAGTTGTATAGGAACTGACAATATATCTGTGTTCAAATATGAAGAAATTCCAACATATAGCATTAATTTGGATAATTTGAAATCTCATAAAAACCTTTGCTTATATGAATCTGATTTCTGTTACTTTTTTATTCAGACTTAATAAGACTGAACATCATTACAGGAATCTGATTCTACCTACTTCAACATTTGGTGCTTTTAAAGATATTAAAAGAACAGCAAAACATTGAGAGATGCAAACACAGCTTCTAGAATCATCAGAAACAGAGTTATGACAAACAGGCTTGGGGGACAAATATGAGAGATGTTTTACATCTGACATAAGTTTTTTTTAATTATTTCATTTATTTTGGATTTGGATACAAATCTATGCTAATAATTAGGAATAGGGAAAAGCAATTACCACAGGGTACAAAGCAAAAACTGTGGGTCAGTGACAGAGTATAAAAAAATGAATAAAATATTGCTGTGAACACAGAGTGGACTTTGCACTATCAATGTTCTTGTAGCACAAATACTATCTGTCAAAGGCAGTCTATAAATGTCAGTTTCAAGGTACTGCAGTTTATTCAGCACATTTGGCAGGGAGAAAAAGCCTGGGCTTACTGGAAGTTCTTTTTGAGCTTTTATGCACTTGACTCAAAGGACACACTTGGAACCAGAGAATTTTGGCATAGCCTGATGTTATGCTCTGTCTCTTTGCAATATGATGTTTCTCACTCTGGTGGTCAGAGCATCATAATGGCTCCATATACACTTTGTCAGGGATAAAGTCATGCTTAAAAGCCACTCAATGACTTGTACTTGGAGAATATGTGATGTCAGAATTACATAATTTTCCAATAATTTAAGATTAAGCTTTGAAATCATATTTTCTTCTGTTATTGGCATGTGGATTATATAAGGATGAGTGACTTCTGACAAGTGAAACAGTTGATTTACCAAAGGCATTTAGATGTAGCCCTTACCAAATATGGATGTCTCTTGTGATAGATGGCAAATTCTATGTGATGTTAATTGATTTATGGACTGAGTAGACACAGGTGTTTCACAATCAGTGACATAGCTTAGAATCTTTGTGTTAGGTGTGTCTCTTCATATCTCACACAGAACAAGAGACAGGATATTTCTCTTCTGATATCCTCTTGCTTCAAACTATCTCACTGTAGCCTTGTTCAGAACTATATGCCTATTTCTGATGGGGGAAGTCATTGGTTAATAAAGAAAGTGCCTTTGCACATTTGATAGGCCAGCCCTTAGGTAGGTGGAGTAGACAGAATAGAATGCTGGGAGGAAGTGAGGCAATTGCCATGCCTCTCCTCTCTGAGTCAGAGATGATGAAGCTCTGGCCCAAGATGGATGTACGCTAGAATCTTCTCAGTAAGCCACCACCTCATGGTGCTACAGATTATTAGGTATGGGTTAAAGCAAGATATGAGTGTTAGCCAGTAAGAAGCTAGAGCTAATGGGCCAAGCAGTGTTTAAATGAATACAATTTGTGGGTTGTTATTTTGGGGCATAAGCTAGCCAGGCGGCTGGGAGCCTGGCAGCGGAAAGCACACCTCAGATCCTCTACATATTTCCCTATGGGAGCATACAAATATATTCACTGTACCATTCATAGGTGTACTAATTTCAATTCAAATCATTGTTTACCATTTAATTCTAACTCTTCATCATGCTCCAGTTTTGTGTGAATCACATGAGTAACCACTTAACTGAGCAGAAACCTGACAATGATAAGATTTTCAATGCTGGTTTCTCTTCTTTTACCATTATTCTGAAATCAAAGAAAGCCATGCATCACTTGTTCACACCTCATGTTCCTGGTTCGCCTCCTCTTTCCCTTGCCTACCTCTATGGGCTTATTTATCCTTCAGTCTCATGTAAATGGAAATAAATTTTTCACTCTTTATCTCCTTCAAATTCATCTAAATTGTGTAATTAAAATCAGTTCCATGCATGTTAAATGCTGAAAGCACAGCATGGTATTTTATAATAGCACACATGTTCAGCCATCAACAGTTGATGGTTTCTAGAGTAGAATAACATAGATAATAAGGAGATGACAATTTATGTAAAATTTCTTGTAGCAATTCCAAATTTTTGTATTTTATGGTTTACCAAAATGAAGAAAATTAATGGACCAAATTTTAACTCTTTGTTTTGGGTATGGAAACTCTTTTTATAAGTACACTTAATATTCCCTTTCTTTCTTTGTATAAGTGTGTTGTGTATGTATGTGTGTTCTGTGTAGTGTTTTTAACTGTTGTTGGGTATATACAATTGTGTATGCAAGTGATTGTTTTTGTGTGTAAACACACATATAGAGGCTAGAGGTAGGTCTTGGGTTTCTTTCAACCAATAATAACTCCTCTTTAGATTAGAGTTTATAAATCAACATGGATTTCAACAATTGAGCCTTACTGTCCTGTCAAAATGCTCCTATGATGCACCCATTTGTCACTATAGATATCCACTGCTTTTCCCAGCTTCTTATTTGGATATTAGGGATCCAAATTTAGAGTGTGTTGCTCATAGAACTATGTTACCAACTGAGCTGTTTTCCCAACCCTCAATTTTCTTTTTTGCTTTGGTATTTTAGACTGAAGCCAGGGCCTGAAATATACTAGGTTAGAACTGTGTTACTGAACTATTTCAGCTGCCCCCTCTTATCAATCCTATTGGTCATGAAATCATTTGTGCAGCACCTTTCCTATGGCCATGTGGAAATCTTATTAGAAATAGTGCAAGAATAGTTCAAAATAGTAAGTTTTATTCAATAAAATATACACAATATGATAGTAAGTGAAGACAAGATACTTCCATATGATAATTCAATTTCTTTGAATAGAGCCCAAAAATAATATTTATAGGTCATAAAGCAATTCTATATTAATTTTATTAGAAATTCCCTTAATTATTTATCGGTTTCTCTGAAGGGTAATGAACAAAGTTTATGATCTCAGATAGTATGCCAATATAAAACCAAGTCCTGTTTTTTGGATCACCACTTTATTGGACTTCTGTGCAGGCATTTGAGTGACCTGAAAAGAGCTAAGTTACAAATATGGCCTTCACATTATGTAAAAATATCTGAGCATTGTGCTTATGTAGTCCCCTTAGTTAACCTCTTAATAAATATGGATATTGTTATCTTTTAAACACTTGGGCGTGGAAATATGTAGGTGTAATGTAGAGGACAGTTTAATGGACTTCAGTGCACCTCAGCAGCATTGAATTCATTTATCATGATTACATGACGATAAAAGTCATGACATTTATTATCATAATGTTTGTTCCTGTGAAACTACTCATACTCAAAAACAAAAAAAAAAAGAAAAAAGAAAAACACCATCTCTCTACAATTCTTTCAAGCATAAAAACAATGTTCCAAGAATTTTGTAAGATATTGATTCATCAAGAAAAAGATAAGGGAAAATCTTCATGGAATGTCATTCTTGGCTGAAGAACGCTATCTTATATGTACTCACAATCAACTGAAATCCATGTGGCCTATGATTAGACTAAGAGAAGTCCTAATAATTACAACCCAGAGCTCATAGCAGTGTTGGGCTTCCCTTTGAAGGATTTCCTGAAATACAGTTAGAGTAGGTTTTACAATGGAAAATATACAAACAATGACAGTAATTAATCATGTTCCATTTTAAACAAACTTCAGGTATTCTTTTATCAATAACGTGTACCAACCTTTCTTGAAGTATTACAGCAAGTCATGGGAAATGGGAGGAAATAATTCATGTAAGGCATACTGAGGCTAACACAAGACCTATGTACCAGAGAGGACATGTGAATGATACCATAGATATATTGAAACATTCTGGGATAGGACAGATTGCTCTAAGGTAGAATGATATACTCATTTAATCCATGTGTAATATAGGGTGTCAAGTGAACACTTTGGTCACAGATTATGCTCACTAGACTCAGTATATATCTTATTTATATACTTTTATAATATATATACATACATATATATATATATATATATATATATATATATTAAAATCTGACTTTAAAATGTCAGAAGTCAGACAGGCTTCTCTATTACATAAAATATTTGTCAATATAATGTTTGATATTTTATCTACAGGAAAATAGTCGATAATGAAATAAAAAATACTCTAGAAAAAATTCAAATTAATACTATTTTTGAAATAAAAAAAGCCATTTTGCCTACAAATACATTTTACCAGAAAATTCTAGAAATAATGAAATCATTAAGCAAAATAGCTTGAAATAAACTGAACTTAAAGAAATTTAGTTGTTTTTCTGTGTACTAATAACAAGTCTATTGAAGAACAATAATAGAATACTCTCATTGAGAATATTCTTCCAAAACTTAAAAAATACCTAGGATTAATTATAACAAAGAGGTTATAATAAAAGTCTAAGCTCTGGAAAAGTGTATGATCTTCCATATTAATAGATTGGTAGAACTAATACTATAAATATGATCATTAAATCAAAGAAATTCAAAGATTAAATGAAATCCCATTTTAAATCATCATGACATTCTCTATGTAATAGAAAAACAGACAATTTAGAAAGGTTAGTTTTGAATCACAAAGGAACCAAGATAGCAAAAGCAAACTTGAATAAAAAGAATGTTGGATTATTATATCATATTTCACGTCATAATAAATTGTTATGGCAATAAAAGTAAACTGGTACTGGCACAAAAATTGATGTAGATAATAAAGCAAACAAACTGGAAAATGCAAACATGAATGTCTGTTAACTATAGCCACCTGATACTTGACAAAGATTCTAAGTTTTCACATTATAAAAAGATACCATCTTCAAAAAATGGTACTTGAAAAACTTAGTACAAATAGAGAAGAATGAAATTACACTTGCGTTTATTATCCATCACAGAAAATGGATAAAAGAAATGATTATTACACCTGAAATATTGAACTGTTGGAAGAAACACAGGCATTACTCAACAAGTTGTAATTGTAAGAAAAAATCTTATGGACACATGTACATGCCAAGGAGTTAAGGACAAATAATGGACAAATTTATGGGACATCATAAATCTCAATTGTTCCTTCCAAAATATGACATAATCAATTGAATAGAAGGAAAGCCCATGAAGAAAGAGAAAAAAATGTCAGTTATATATTAGCATACAGAATATTAACAAATTAAAACACTATGAATCAAAAATATTGATGCATTTTAAAGGTTATGCTCTTACCAGATATTTGAAGAAAAAAGAAAAGATCATCTAGAAAAAAGTCTCGAGAAAAAGTAAATCATCTTATTTGTATATCACATTTTCAAGAGGATAAAATTTCATAAATTTTCCCAAATAACTTTTTCTACTATTTTCTACAGACACATAATTTGAATGGTATTTATGTAGTTTCAGTCCTGTTAAATATTAAAGAGAGCTTTGGAGTTGGAATTGGCTCTCTCCTCCCTAAACACAAACATGCTTACTAAAGGAAAATCAAAATCTCTGTCTCATATCAGAAGAGCCACTTGATATGTGACAGAAGAAAATCAGATATTTAAGTACTACTTTGTTCTCACTATACTCATATTACTTTGCTTTTATATTGAATCTTAACTGCTTTTTTAAGGTATGCATTTTATAATATTAAAACACATTAACTTTTTATTATGATATTAATAGTAAATATAGAGTAATAACTGTTTGTAGAAAACGGCTTTATTTAGCTTCTTGTACATGATTTGGGGTTTGAATCTCTATTGATTTTCAGCCATGAAACATAAGCAGGTCTAACAGCAACCTTTAAAGTAAACAAAAAGATGATATGGTCCCACAACACCACTAAGGTGAAAAACACCACTGAAAAATCATTTTTGAATTGAAACTTACTCTGAACAATTTTGAGGTGACTAGGTGTGATGATTCACCCTGATAAACTACTCTAGCCAGAACTTGAGACAAGCACTGCACTTTCAATTACTAAAACTAGACAAAATATGATACAGCCACCTCTATCAGGGCTTGATAATTAAAGTTTTTCTTTTCAGCATCCCCACAAGATACCATGGGGCATAGACACCAGGGAGCAAATTTAAGAATATTATGCCCACTATGTTCATAGCAGCATTATTTGAGGTAACAAGAACATGGAAACAACCTGGATGTCCCTCAACTGAAGAATAAAGAAAATGTGGTACATTTATACAATGGTATAAATCAATAATAGTCAAGCTTGTAGTCATGTTAGTTAGATTTTTTAGATATATAGAGATATATTTGAGTTAGATGGGCATTCTTCATATCTTTCAAAGACTACAGAATATATGGCATTTTAAGTGTTTTAATAACATTTTCATGAAAATGAGACACGTCTGATCCTGGCAGAACTAGTTACTTCAAAAAGAAGATGGGCATCGAAGAGGCTCCTTATGGAGTTTCATAGCCATTTGGGCAAGAAACTGCACTTGCCTGGACTGTTGCATAAACTGGACACAAAGAACCCACAGAAAGAGGACTGCTGAACTTGCCTAAAGGTGAGATGATCTTTCTGGGTTCCTGCTTCATGAAAGATTCTGAGAGACATTCTGCAGGGCACAGAAGATAGTGACTTAACTGCCTTTGAAATTTCCTGCTTCATGGGTCTTCTATATCTGTTTCTTTCATTGGTTAATTAATAAAGAAAACTGCTTGGCCTGATAGGTCAGAACATAGGTAGGAGGGGAAGACAGAAGAGAATGCTGGGAAGAAGGGAAGTGATTTAGACAGCATGATTCTCCAACCCGAGTGGAATGGAGGCTAGACTCTTTCCCAGTAAGCAACCACCTCATGGTGCTACACAGATTATTAGAAATGGGTTAATCAAGATGTGATAATTAGCCAATAAGAGGCTAGAACTAATGGGTCAGGCAGTGTTTAAATGAATACAATTTGTGTGTTGTTTTTTCAGTTTCAAAGCTAGCCGTGCAAAAGACAGGCAGGATGAAAAGCAGGCCTGCTCACCTCATCACTACAAATGTCATACAAATGTTATACTCATGGTGAAATACAATGACATCTTGAAATTTGCATGCAAATGGATGGAACTAGAAAAAATTATGAGTGCGGTAACCCAGACCCAGAAAGATGAACATGGTATGTACTCACTCATAAGTATACTAGCTGTAAAGTAAAGGACGACAAGCCTATAATCCGTGACATTAAAAAAGCTAGGTAACAAGGTTAACCCTAAGAAAAACATATATATATATATATATATATATATATATATATATATATATATCCACCTGGGATATATATATATATATAGATCCACCTGGGAATGGAGAATAGACAAGATCTCCTGAAAAATATGGGAGCATGGAGTGGGAAAATAAAGGAGGGTCAAAATAGAAGAGGAGGAAAGAAGGGGAGGGGCGAGGAGAACTTGAGTTAAAGGGATAGTTGAGATGGTGGAAGGACAGAGATAGAAAGCAAGGAAAGAGATATTTTAATTGAGCATGCCATTGTGGGGCTAGCAAGAAACCTGGAACTACAGAAATTCCAAGAAATCCACAATGATGACGCCATCCAAGACCCTAAGCAATAGAGGAAAGAGTGCCAGAAGTGTCTTGCCCTATAGTCAGATTGCTGAATATAGCAAATGTCACCATAAAAGCTTCATCCAGCAACTGATGGAAATAAAGTCAGAGACCTACAGCAGAGTGCTAGCTGAGCTTCCAAAGTCCAGGGAGAAAAGAGGTCAAGACCACAATGGGGACATCCACTACAACAGTTTACCTGAGCTTATGGATGCTCAAAAACTCTAGTCAGACAGGAAAGGAACCAGCATAGGATCAAAGTGAACCATCTGGATGTGAGTGACAGTTGCATATCTGGGGCAGATTGTAGGGCCACTGGAAGTGGCACTGGAATTTATCCCTACATTTTTACTGGCTTTTTGAGATCTATTCTTTTTTTTTTTTACTTATACTGCTTTTATTTTTTTTTATTCATTTATTAAAGATTTCTGTCTCTTCCCCACTGCCGCCTCCCCTTTCCCTCCCCGTCCCCCAATCAAGTCCCCTCCCTCGTCAGCCCAAAGAGCAATCAGGGTTCCCTGCCCTGTGGGAAGTCCAAGGGCTACCCACCTCCATTAAGGTCTAGTAAGGTGAGCATCCACGAAACTGCCTAGGCTCCCACGAAACCAATAGGTACAGTAGGATCAAAAACCCATTGCCATTGTTCTTGAGGTCTCAGTAGTCCTCATTGTCCACTATGTTCAGTGAGACCGGTTTTAACCCGGGCTTTTTCAGACCCAGGCCAGCTGGCCTTGAGATCTATTCTTTTTGGAAGGATACCTAACTCAGCCTAGATATAGTATGAAGGGACTTGGATCTTCTCCAGAGCATTGTGTCTTACCCTCTCTCAGTAGTGAATGGGGCAGGGAGGGGGGATAAGTGGAGGGATTGGAAGGAGGGGAGGGAGTAGAAACTAGGATTGTTATGTAAAATGAAAAATGATCATTAGTTATTTTATAAATAAATAAATAAATATGAAGAATATAACACCCATATTCTCAAAAGGTGAAGTGGCTGCTTTATGGAGGTTTAATGGGTTATGAATATTTGTCATTTTTAAGGGGGTTGATTATAAGTTGTTATTGTTCACATTCAGGAAGAAAGTTGAACAAAGGAGATGAGATTTAGAATTCTTGTTTTTTTTTTTTTTTTTTTTTTTTTCCCAAAGAGGATACTGACATGACAGAGTAGAAGGGTAAATTTTTGAATATACTCTAAAAAGTAAAAAGGAAAAAAAAAAGGAAAAAGGAAGAATTAGGTATGGTAAGATAAATGGGTAGATTATTGAATCTACTTTTAAAATGCAACTGTTAGTTTAATTGTTTAACATTGAATTTGACTTCTGTAAATTATCTGCAAATTTTGATATTGATGTAAATTTGAGATTAATTTTGTTAGAACATTCTGTACATACATTTCTACTATTTTTCAAGGTATACCTAACAACTATACCAATACAACTCATTTAAGAATGCATAGCAGCCTTTCTTTACGAGCCACGCAAGCAGCAAGGAGATCTGGCCCAGGCACCAGGAGAGACATCACTGGGGTGAGTGAGTTTCTGACCTCGGCAGCAGCCCGGGACAGGGAACTCAGACACCCCTCCTACACTTCCTGGCCATCTTCAGGGGCTACTCTGCCCGATACCCCCTCTCTCTTCCTATCCCACCCAGCTTGCATCCACAACCCTCCCCCCCTCCATCTGACTCCCTTCCCTCTTTGACCACATAACATCTCCCAGTCCAGCCTGTCCGGGCTCTAGGACCGAATCCGAATCGGCAGGGCAAACGTGAGGGTGGTAGCTCCTTTGTCCCCACTAGCCTGATTGTAGCGAACTAGGTAGGTCCGTTGTTTACGAGGCACGCAAGCAGCAAGGAGATCCGAACCCGGCACCAGGAGAGACATCAGGCTTGCATCCACAACCCACCCAGAGCGGTCCTGAGGAGTTCCATCTGGACGGTAGTCCATGTTTGGGTGCTGAGGAGTTCCAGCTCAACGGGACAGTCCCTGCTTCTACACTGAAATTCTTGAGAGTGACTCAGACAGTTGTAGGTAAATGCAGAGAAGTCTAATGAGAATGCCGTGTTGAAAATAGGTACCAGGCGACGTGGATAAACATAGATAAGAATATTGGGTTAATTTAAATGTAATAGTTAGCTAGTAAGAAGTCGGAGGTATTGACTAAGCATTTTTCAGTAATATGAGCTTCTATGT
The DNA here is from genome assembly GCA_963919705.1 of Alexandromys oeconomus. Classification (NCBI taxonomy): domain Eukaryota; kingdom Metazoa; phylum Chordata; class Mammalia; order Rodentia; family Cricetidae; genus Alexandromys; species Alexandromys oeconomus. Next base: position 6,199,633 of record CAWTZB010000260.1, on the reverse strand, counting down.
GGTAATTTGCAAAGCAACTGCCAAATATATGGTACTGGGTGGCTCCTGGGCAAAACCTGTTAAGATGTGGTCTTTTAATATAATAAATTCAGCTGACCATGAGAGCTAGAAAGAAAGACAAACTTATTAACATTGCAACTGTAAATGACAAGAAAAGTTGAAAGACACACCCTGGACCTGAGTCCTGAGAACATGTGTCATAACAAACATGTCTGACTTACATTTGAAAAGTAAGAGCCAAAGCTTAAATTTAGCTTTTCCTACCACAAAATTATCTTCTTATGTTCTACTCTTAAATTTGAAATTTTTTTCTTATCATTTTACAATGAAAAATTTTCAAAATTATCACATTTGTGTATATGTGTGATTGTGTGTGTGTTTTAACATTTCACTGTACCATACCTTTGAGCAACTGTAAATATTCACTTTTTTTGGGTTTGTGTGTGATTTTTCTCCAAATATGCACATTCACTACGAGACACTTAAACAGTCCTGATGCAGGCATAGACATCTATTTATGTTTGTTGTCTACAGTGGCTGCTCTGCAGGCCAACACTTTCCAACACATTTGTGTTGTCTCTTTCCACTCTCAGTTATAAGCCTGTAAATCTGGAAGATGGATGTGTTCCACTTTATAAAATGTGATAACTTAAATATGCATACCACACCATAGACACATATTCAGGTTTTCAATAGGCAACTGCCTTGAGCTCAGAAAAGTCTGATACAATAATCACACATTTATTATTATTTTGGCCATCATGGGTATACCTGCCCAAATAAAGACAGACAATGGTCCAGCAAATGTATCTAAGAAAATGAAGTTCTTTTTTGCTTATTATAATATAGAGCATATTACAGGTATACCAAATAATCCTACAGGTCAGGCAGTTGTAGAAAGTTCAAATCGTACTATAAAAGATACGCTGAACAAACAGAAAGAAATGGAATATAACCCCAGAAATCAATTGCATAATGCTTTATTAACCTTGGATATTCTTAACGCTAATGAGAAAGGAACAACAGCAGCAGAGAGGCATTGATAATGGAACAAACTTCTGAATTCGATCAACAGCTAATGTGAAGTCTAAAACAATATTCCTTGCTACAAGTTACCAAGTTAGAAAGAAACTCACCAAACAGGTTTCATAGTAAATTTCTTACTGTTCCTTTGTTTAAAGGAACTTGTTTTATAATGAGTACTTCAGTAACCAAATATTTGTGCTCATTGATAAATAACTGGGTTTGAGAAAAATACAAAGTTTTAAATTTATGCTCTAAGGATTAAAAAGGGCATTCATATATTTAAAAAAGGCTTTTAGGTTATATAAGAAAAAAGCTGGGCATGGTGGAACACAACTTTAATCCCTGCACTGGGGAGGTAGAGACAAGTGGAATTCTGTGACTTTGAAGTCAGCCTAGTCTACAAGGTGAGTTACAATACAACCAGGGCTATTAAACAGATAAACAAGTTTATATGAGATTTGAGGATAAAAAAAACTTAAGTTATGATAAAAATGATTTTAGATACATAAAAATACATTAAAATCTCTTCTCTCATGCATATTCAGTCCCAGTCCAGCTGGTCTTGGTGAGCTCCCAATAGATCAGTTCCACTGTCACAGTGGGTGGGTGCACCCCTTGTGGTCCTGACTTCCTTGCTCATGTTCTCCCTCCTTCTGCTCCTCATTTGGACCTTCGGAGCTCGGTCAGGTGCTCCAATTTGGGTCTCTGTCTCTATCTCGAACCATCGCCAGATGAAGGTTCTAAGGTGATATGCAAGATATTCATTAGTAGGGCTATAAGATAGGGTCATTTCAGGTTCCCGCTCCTCAGTTGCCCAAGGTACTATCTGGGAACGTCTCCCTGGACACCTGCGAGCCCCTCTAGAGTAAAGTTTCTTGCCAACCCTAAGATGGCTCCCTTTATTAGGATATATATTTCTCTGCTCCCGTATCCACCCTTCCTTTATTCCAACCATCCCCTTCCCCCAAACTCCCCCATCCTCCCCTTCTTACGTTTCTCACCCCATTTCCCTTTAGCCCCATGCCAACTCACCCCCAAGTTCCCAGTTTTTGCCAGGCAAACTTGTCTACTTCCCATATCCAGGCAGATAACTATATGTTTTTCTTTGTGTTTACCTTCTTATTTAGCTTCTCTAGGATCACAACTTATATGCTCAATGTCCTTTATTTATGGCTAGAAACCAATTATGAGTGAGTACATCCCATGCGCATCTTTTTCATCCATTCTTCCACTGAAGGGCATCTAGGTTGTTTCCAGGTTCTGGCTATTACAAACAATGCTGCTATGAACATAGTTGAACAAATGCTTTTGTCTTATGATAGGGCATCTCTTGGGTATATTCCCAAGAGTGGTATTACTGGATCTTGGGGTAGGTTGATCCAGAATTTCTGAGAAATCACCACACTGATTTCCAAAGTGGTTGCACAAGAGACCGGACTCTCTGAACATGGCGGAAAATGAAGGCTGATGAGAAGCCAAGGACAATGGCACTAGGTTTCGATCCTAATGCATGAACTGGCTTTGTGCGAGCCTAGCCTGTTTTGATGCTCACCTCCTTGACATGGATAGAAGTGGGAGGACCTTGGACTTCCCGCAGGGCAGGGAATCTGGACTGCTCTTCGGTCTCGAGAGGGAGGGGGAATGTAGTGAGGGGAGGGGGAGAGGAGTGGGGAGGGGGGAGGGATAGTGGGGGTAGAGGGCGATGTCTGGGAGGAGGGGGAGGGAAATGGGGAGGAGGCAGAATTTTTTTTCAACAACTAAAAAAAATAAAATAAATTTTTAAAAAATCTCTTCTCTCTCTGCTATTGATAATTTGAGACTTCAAATGTTGAGGGTTTTGACATTAATCTATAGAACTCTGATAAGGTACTAATCTAGATCTGATAAAAACTGATTTTACAAAAGTCCCTGTGGTTGTTTTCTAAGTAGAGAGTTAGAAATGTTTCTCATTTAAAAAAAATCATTTTCTTTATCAATATAGATCCATTCTTCAAGATGAAAGAAAGCATGTTAATGATTTAAACCAAAATCACTTTTAGGTTTCCAAAATTACTGTGACTCAATAGCATTAATCTACTGCCTGTTTTCTGTGTTATAGCCCTGGCTGTATTGGAACTTTCCTTGCAGACTTGGCTGGCCTCAAAGTCACAAAGTTTCACTTTCCTCTACCTTCGCAGTGCAGGGTTTAAAGGTATGTGCCATCACTCCAGATTTGTTCTTATATAACTTAAAACACCCTGCTCTATCTGAAAGCCTTTTTTAATCCTTAGAGGATAAATTTTAAACTTTATATATTTTCAAACCCAGTTTTTTATCAGTGGACACAAGTATAATATGAACTTGAAAAAAAACACTACAATAATAACATAATACTAAGACCTCTGGAAATTTTGCCCCTTAAAAAGTTTCTTGTAAGCTTCAGGAAATCAACTTGGATACACCACTTCCCACAGGATAAATGAACTGCAGATAATTAATACCAAAATATAGTCTGTTCTTCCACCTATCTATTCCTCCAAGTGTGGGACATCTTCCCCTTTCTCTGGTTTTAGAAACCCCTCTCCCATCTGCCAGTACTATGAAACTAGAAATTTCTTATATACACCTAAGAGAAAAAATTCCCCTATAAAATTATCTATTTTTCTGCCCCTTAATATACTTTATTATAGCAGATTTCTAATCAGTTAAAGACTAAAGACTGCTACAACTGCTGCCTGAATGTTTCTAGCCTCAGATGGTCCTATAACAGTCTGCTCTTCACGAAAAAAAAAAATAGCAGTCTAATCTTCTCAGATACAGTCAACATTCAATATTATAATTCCCCAGATATGCTCCAGTGTCAGTGGTGATTAGTCATGGATGATTTCAGCACAACTTTTCACTCATTTTTTATTAAAAAAAAAAAGACTGAGATGTTAAGTTTCAAACCCAGGGAATATGACTCTGGTCCACATTTATCACACCAGAACTGGTCCTGACAACAAGGTTATTCCAATTTTCCCCAGTTCCCACTTGCTAGAGGTTATGTCATGCATATCCCATCTTCTACCATGAATGCTCCAGCTTTGGTGATGTACTCTATTAAAAATGTTCTAATACTAATAGTATGTATTCTTGCATATATATTCATGTATGTATAATATTATATATATTGTAAATATATGATAATCTTCATATGTTCTTCAACCAATTAATTCACTTTGAGGAACTTTATGTGTATGTTTGAAACAGGATGTTACTGCCCTCTCATAGCCCAATGGGTTTATTGATTGCTTTTAGGTCGATTTTGAGAACTCTGTCAGCTTCAACTATACCTACAACTTTTTTTTCAGCAGGTTCACACTGATAATTGTGTGGACTATTTGTCTAGAAAAGTTTTATAAGTATTGATTCCTCAGTTAAAAAAAGATAAAGAATTAATATATATATATATATATATATATATATATATATACACATATATATGTGTATATATATAATTAATGCTTTTGAATACGTTCTTTACATGGTCACTCAGATTCAATATATTAAGACATACTTAACCATATTGTACAATGCTTACTATAAATAGATTCATGTTACTCCTCTGTGTAACAGTAGATCAAAATATCCTTTGCGCCAGTGCAGCTACACTCATAAGTTACTTGGAATTGTTCTCAGATTGCTATAAATATGAATGTTCTTCATTATTGAATTAGTACCTTTAGTCATTCTAGGCTGAAAACGTGCTCTATAGAAAAGTTGCCTTCAGACCTTTAGAATCCATGATATTCTCTGCCCAAAGAGACATTCACGTGCTTCATTTAGCAAACAAAGGGGAAGAGATTTCAGTGGCCATATGAAATGACCAGCAGATTACAATTGACTTCAGGGTGCCAGCCCACCAGGAGGTAAATCCTTGATGGGTAAATCTTGTATATAAAAGACCCCAGGATCACAGATCATACAGTGTCTTTTGTTTTTGGTGTACCTTAATGTGTTTGCCACTGCCATCTTTCTCTGACATGTGGTATGGTATGAATATATATGCAGAGAATCTCACTGCCTGTACTGTAGTGTGTTTATCTCATAGATACATCTTGTTCTACTGGGCGCTTTTACCTATGGATTAAATGAAGATGATTTCTTCTTAGGTTGTATTGTCTAATTAATAATAACAATAATGTTAGTTTAATAGAGTTTTAATGGAAAAAAATCTTACATATCTAGAACATATCAGGTGCAAGGTGAAATAAAGTTAAAAAAAACACAAGATAAATGTAGATTAATATAAATTGGGTAAAATAAGTTATGAATGCTGATGAGATAAGCCTAATCTATAGGAGTATTCATAATTAATTATAAGTCTTCATGTTACTTTTTGGGGAGCTGGTAGCCCAAAGAAAAATCCATCTACAGGAATCTACAAGAACATTTTAACCAATTTCAATATAGGAAACATGGCTAATTTTAAAAATGAAATGTCAGGTTTCTATTTCAATGTTTCAGAAATTACCTATAACAAAATAATAAAATAAAGAGAAGATCAATTATAAAAAAGTAATCTAAGGTTTTGGGCTAAATAAATTATTACACTAATGTACAATCTTCTCTGGAGCAAACAAATACTAAACTTGTACTTAGACATTTGAAGTTAAAAGAAAATCACAAATTATAAAACTTCAAGATGGGGTTTTGCAATATAATAAAATCACCGGGACAAGAAAGCTACAAAGAAAGAAATATATTGTAGGACTAATTCTAATTGGTTTTAATAATAAATAACCGGAATTGGATAACAGAGTCAATGCTGAAACAGCAGAAATTAAAGAAGCCAGCGATTAGAGAGACTTCTTTTTACAGGGATCTGTTTTCTATGTATCTACCAAGTAATCTCATAATCCTATTCAAAGGCCAAAGTCAGGGTATTTTTTTCTGTTTCTGCCTGGGCACATCAGAACCAGCTTCCCTCAGGGTTTCTGACACCTTCAGGATGTGGTTTTCACACTCTGTTTCTAGCACAGTAATACATGGCTGTGTCTTCATTCTTGAGGCTATTAATCTGTAGATATGCAGTGCTGACAGAGGTGTCCATGGAGAAGACAAGCCGTCCGTTGAAGTCATCAGCATAGTTTGGGGTCCCAGTGTCTGTTCTAATGTACCCCATCCACTTTAGGTGCTGTCCTGGTTCCTGCTTCACCCAGTGCATTGCATAGTCTGTGAAGGTATACCCTGAAGCCTTGCAGGAGATCTTCACTGACTGCCCAGGCTGCTTCAGTTCAGATCCTGACTGTACAAGCAGGACCTCTGCTTGAACACCTGTGGAGAGAACATGGGGAAGTAAGGAGACATGCAACTGCCTCAGTTTACTCTGGAGCTCTGGATTTTTATGACTTACTTTGGACAGCTGCCAGCAGGAAAAGGAGCCTCCATACCCACTCCATGTGGTATGAGATTGGGACAGAGTTGTTTCTTGAGACTAATCGGGCACTCCCTTGCTAGGTGAGGGAGGAAAGACTCATTTCTATTCTAAAGGATTAGCATATGGCAGATTTGCATATGACTGGGTAGTGAACAAACCCAGAAATAAGTTTTAATATACAAGAATATATGATTCCAGGTGAGTAAGCCAATCCCCAGTGTCTGGTGTTCATGTCTTCATGTTGGTTGTGTTGTTCCTGAAGGACTCAGCTTTAGCTGCATCTGTACACTGACTTCCTCTCCCTCACAGTCTAGCTCCCTGATTCTGTTTAATGGGGCAATAATGGTCTATGCCTTTCATTCATCAGGTGCTTGTCTAAGAGCCTTTATCATTTCCTGTGTAGACTGTCCTCTACAAATTGAGACATCTGCATCAGTTCTTTCTTGCCTATTGCTTCTAATTAGGTGTTGTGCATGAATTCTTAAGGTTCTTGGCACTCCTGTATTAGGGTCTAACCATTCTTGATGAAGCAGATAGAAATAAAATATATTTCTATTCCAAATTATGAAATGGGTGGTCTCTCTTTACGTAAGTCATATAATAAAAGTTATAGATTTGAAAAAGAGTAAGGGGGTACATGCTGAAGTTTAGAAAAATGATGTACTTATATTAAAATAAATATTTAAAATTACTATAATAAAAATGGTGAAGCAGACTTTCTAATGAGGATGTGTATAAATCTGGTGAGATATATCAGTGGTTATATACATGTACTTTTTTTCAAAACACTTGAATTTGATTTTTTTGCACCCACATTAGGAAGCACAGAACCACCTATACTTCTCAGTACATGAAGAACAAATCCTGTCAGCTTTCTTTGGCACTTATGTTCAAGTACCCACAACAAGACAGAGACACATAATTACAATTATAAAAACGTTAAGACAAAATATAGTTTAATCTTTCATCAACTTAAGTGAAAATTCTTAACACTAAAACATAAAATCTAGGTATATTGCTTGTAGATTTGTAAATCTTTCAGTGCAGGCAATCCATTCTGGATATTTTGAAATCTCATGAAGAATTTTTGTTTATTTTAATCTCTTTTCTGCTCTTTCATAATCCAAACTTAACAATACTTGCACACCATTGCAGAAATCTGATTCTATGAACTTTACACATTCGATTTTTCTAATGAGATATAAATTTGAAAAAAAAAGTTGGCTGATAGGAATGTACAATGTCTGCCATCATCAGAAACAAAGTTATGAGCAGGCAGAGAAGAAAGATACTAGGGATATCTAGGGATGTCTTGCTTCTGACTTTAAAAAGTAGTAATGTTTTAATGTGGACAGTACTGTGTGCTGATAGTGTGGATGAAGGATAGACAATGATAACTGGGCACAACAGAAAAAAAGTTTGAGTATGACAGATAATTTAAGATATAAGTACAAGACTGCTATGCACAAAGACCAAGCTTTTGTACTTTTCACCATCCATATTCTGGTAGCATAAATGTTATTTATCAAAGTAAGTCAATAATTACCACTTTCATGATCCTGCACTTTGTTCTTCATACTGGGCAGGGAAAGGAATTCAGGACTGATGAAAAGTATATTCTGGTCTTTTGTGCACCTGGCTCGAGGATACAATTGAAACAATGGAGATTTGGTGCCCCCTGATGTATGACTGGCTTCATGCAGTATAATAAATAGTCTTATTCCTATTGTTAGAGCACCATGAATGCACCCTGTACATTCTTTGTCAGGAATAATGTCCTGTCTCAAAGCTTTCCATGATTCGGAATTGAGGAATAAGAGATTGCAGAGACATAAAAAATTCTGATAATTTCACATTATAACTTAAAATCCTGTGTTTATTTTCCTCTGCTGCTGGTTTTTGGATCACATAAGCATAGGTGATTTCTTGTGGCAACTGAAACAGTTGGTCTACCAGGGGCATTTAGAAGTACTCCTTGTCAGATATTGATGCAGTAAGGCAGGCATGGCTCTGTGTGAGGCAAAACTCCTCCTATGATAGACAACATAATTTCTTTTGTGATTTTTTTTTGTGGGTGGACACAGATGTGTCACAATCAATAACATAGCTTACAGTGGTTGTCTTCTATGTGCTTCATACTGTCTCACTGTGGTATCATGTCAGTGCCTCATTCAGAATCACATGCATATTCTTTTCATGCGAATATACAGATATATTCCCTATGCCATTGATAGGTTTATTAATTTCTACTCCAATTATTGTTTTTCCTTTATTTGTTTATCATGGTCAAGTTTCATGTGAAATTCAAATGAGCAAATACTGAAGTAAGCAGAAACCTTGAGAGTTACAGTATTCACAGTGCTGGGGTTAACCTAGCTCTCTACTTCCTAACATCACTTCACACTCAAGGAAAACCATGCATCCTTATTTGCATCCAATATTCCCAGGACTTTCTCATCATAGCCTCTAAGGAAATATCTGGCCTTGAGTCTCATGGAGTTGGAAATGTGATGTTTGAAATAGTAGTCTATGTTTTTTTTTTTTTTTAACTTTTACGCTCCTCCAGATTCACCCATACTGTAGGATAGAAATCAATCCATCCATCCTAAATGTTGAGAAAAAAGCATGACAGTTTATGGACATAGTAGACATGTAAAATCATTCAACAGTTAACAGTTTCTGAAGTAGAGTAAAATATATTTTAAGATGATGCCCATCTGTGTAAAATTCTTAGAGGAATTTCAGACTTTGGTATTTTATTATATATCACAATGAGGAAAATTGATGAATCAAATGCTGAGCCTATTTATACAAGCTCACTTAGTATTTTCTCTCTATCTCTATCTCTCTCTGTCTCTCTCTCCCTGTCTCTGTCTCTCTTTGTGTGGTGTTTTTACGTATTGTAAGTGTTTGTATTTGTGTACAAAGGTGAGTGTGCTTTTGTGTATTCACAGCATACATGGGGGAATCCCACATCACCTCCCTATTTCTGTCCAAATAAAAAGGAAGGTTTTAGGTTTAACATAGTAAATTTGCATATAACAAAACAGATATTAAGCAAGAATTACACTTACAACAATTATATTTACTTTGTCTTTTATCATAACTAAGGAAACCATAATTATAACCATTTATTCTTCAATTCCATCATAGACCTCAAGATATAATATTACCTAAGTGTAGTAATGTGGAGCGGCGGTCTGTGTCCCACCACACAGCTAGCTTTACCCAAAATAATTGTATGGAAACTGTATTCTTTTAAACACTGCTTGGCCCATTAGCTCTAGCCTCTTACTGGCTAATTCTCACATCTTGATTAGCCCATTTTTAATAATCTGTGTAGCACCATGAGCTGGTGGCTTACCAGGGAGATTCTTAACCTGCATCTGTGTCAGGTGGGAGAATCATGCAACTGCCTGACTCGGCTTCTTTCTACCAGCATTCTGTTCTGTTTACTCTGCCTACCTAATTTTCTGTCCTATCAAAGGCCAAGCAGTTTCTTTATTAATTAACCAATGAAAGCAACAGACAAATGACCCTCCTCCATCTCCTAAGTTAACAGCAAGTGCATTGTAAGCAACTTCTAAAACTCTGGAAATGATGGAAACAATCAACAAAAGTTCCTGTATAACATTGGAGCATCTATCTTCAGCCTACAGGCTCACAGTATCTGGCAGACTATTCCATGAAACAGGAAATTAGAAGATATCATATGCCTTCAAGTGGCAAAGTTCATCAGTTGCTTTCTTCTGTGTCCTGCAGACTCTCTTTTGAAGCAGTATTCCCCTAAATGGTCTCAACTTTAGGTTAGTTCAGAAGTCATTTTTGTAGGTCCCATCTGTCTTGTTACAACAAAACATCAAGAAGTAGAGACAAGAGCAATTTCTCACTCAACTGTCTCTCAAACTCCATAAGGTGCCTCTTCAATGCCCATTGTCTTCTTGAAGTAGATTGGTGATGCCAGGAGCAAATGTATCTCATTGTCATTAAATGTCCTAAGCTTTTAAAACATTTTTAAATGCCAAGTTCTTTCAGTTTTTGAAAGGTTTGAGGAATAACTATTCATCTTAAATATATCAATATATCTCTGAAAAACCTAAGTAACATGACTACAAACTTGACTATTATAGATGACAAAATATTAATACGTATTTTTGAAAACATATTTTTGAATATTTATTATGTATACAATATTCTGTCTGTGTTTATATCTACATGCCAGACCAGACCTCATTACAGATGATTGTGAGCCACCACGTATACCTAGGAAGATGTTAGCTGCCAAGCCCAATTCCCTGGGTTCTGTTTCCAGGACTCACATGGTAGAAAGAGAATAAGGTTATCCTCCGACATCCATATATGTATCGTTACATGTGTGTTTATAAACACATAAACAAATACAAATAAACATATGTAATGAAATTTGAAAAATTATTAGGGTGTATGATGTAGTTTATTTGGAAGAATATTGCTTATCATTCATGAATTCCTGCTTTAACTTTCTAGCACTTCTTAAAATGGAGAAATACTATCACTTAGGCAGTAGATACATGGGGATCAGAAAATATAGGTCACCCTTGATTAGACAATGAGGATTCCTTAGCAGAAGTCTCTTGCTCACATCTCTGCTTTTTTTCTTTATTTTTTGGAAATTTCTTTCCTCAATATAGGGATCCCCCTCATGCTGAAAAGAAGGTGACAAATTGATATTTTAGATGTTCCATAGAAAAAACTTACATACATATTACAAAGTAAATAAATAGAAAATGTCATAGAATATGACATAGCAAAGGGACAACGGACTGTTTGAATCTGAGAAAAAAACATACTAGAATACCCTTTAAATTTATCATGTGATTTCAGCGATGATGATGGAGATATTTTTTACCATCATAGCTCTTATTTTATATTTTCTTCATGAGAGAATCTGCCCTATATTTGTAAAGAACAGCAGAAACTCATGAAATGTTTAAGAACATTATTAGCCTACACAACAAATATTTACAGAGACTTTCTGAGAACTAGAAGATTAAAGCCAGCCTAGACTCCTGAGAAAAGAGTTCAACTATGCTTTTTTTTTAATATAATTTTTTATTGAAAAAAAAAATTTCTGCCTCCTCCCCGCCTCCCATTTCCCTTCTCGTCTCCCTTTCCCCCTCCTCCCTCTCCTCTCGCCCTCCCCCCACTCCTCTCCCCCTCCCTCTCCAGTCTGAAGGGCAGTCAGGGTTCCCTGCCCTGTGGAAAGTCCAAAGTCCTCCCCGCTCCATCCTGGTATAGGAAGGTGAACATCCAAACTGGCTAGGCTCCCACAAAGCCAGAACATGAAGTAGGATCAAAACCCAGTGCCATTGTCCTTGGCTTCTCATCAGCCCTCATTGTTCGCCATATTCAGAGAATCCGGGTTAATCCCATGCTTTTTCAGTCGCAGTCCAGCTGGCCTTGGTGAGCTCACAATAGATCAGCCCCACTGTCTCAGTGGGTGGGTGCACCCCTCGTGGTCCTGACTTCTTTGCTCATATTTTCCCTCCTTCTGCTCCTCCTTGGGACATTGGGAGCTCAGTCCGGTGCTCCAGTGTGGGTCTCTGTCTCTATCTCCATCCATGTCCAGATGAAGGTTCTATGGTGATATGCAAGATATTCATCAGTAATCTGTTGGGATGGATAGGTTCCCTATGTGTTGTTTGCCCCCTTGTGGTCATGAGCAGCCTCACACTGAAGTTTATGTCTGAATTCACTCTGAAGTTCCTTCACTGTGTATGTAGCACAATAATAAGTGGCAGTGTCCTCAGATCGCACACTGCTCATTTGCAGGTAGAGAGTGTTCTTGGCATTGTCTCTGGTGATGGTGAATCGATCCTTCATGGATGGTGCACAGTTTGTCGTACTGCCATCAGGTTTAATTTCTCCAATCCACTCCAAGGCCTTTCCAGGAGTCTGTCTGAACCAGTTCATCCAGTAGTCACTAAAAGTGAAAGCAGAGGCTGCACAGGAGAGTCTCAGTGACCCCCCAGGCTGCACCAGGCCACCTCCAGTCTCCACAAACTTTCCTTCACACTGGACACCTGAAAACACACATACACACACACACACACACACACACACACAAAACCTGATCAAGAATGCATCATACATGCTTACTGTCCCTCATATTTATCTCAAATCACACATTTATTCACCATCTATTATTTTCCATAAATTACCCTTTAGTAGAACTACAAGGGAAATCCAGCTCAGCCCCAAATCCATTTTGTGCACTGATTGAAGTCTTGGGAACCACAGCTGAGCTCCTCTTTTTGAGTTGCAAGGCCAGTGCTTGGTTGCTTTTCATGAGCAGGAAGAGGCTCATTTGCATTTCTTCATGCTATATGGGAAGCTCTGTGGTGGGAACTTAGAGACTGCAGGTCCTGTGCTATGTGTAAATGTGGTGAAAGAGTCAGTTTATAATAATCATGTTAGAGAAATTTTAGGGTGGGAAAAACTGGCATTAAGTTACATCATTTGTCCAGGTATCAACTTCCTTATTACTACTTGCAATCAGAAGACATATTTTGTTGTTCATTTAAACTCATTTCCCATGTCCTGGATCATAAGCATCAGTGACATTACTTTCTAATGCTATTTTCAGTAAGTGATAGCTGTATCGTGTGTACTGTGTATACTGTGTGTCACAAACCTCCCTGAGTCTTCTCCAGCTATAAATGTAGCTGCTTCATCAGATTGATTACTCCCATTTTGTTTTGATATGATGAGATATGCTTAAATTCCAGTTTTCAGCTAAGCCCCTGAAGAGATCTTTTTCTAATAGGTGTATACCTAAGAGTCTGTAGATTTCTTCTGTTATTATCTAATGTGTAATACTTCTTTCCCTGCACATTTACCTATTCGTTCACTAGAAACATGGAGAGAATGATAAGCTGTGCTTTCATATACATCTCAATATTTGACTTCTACATGTACTCCATGTGTGACATCAAAGGACTCACATAAGTATGCCCATACTTCAAACACTTGTAGCGGCATAAATGAAGGCAGACAGAAATTATAAGAATATATTCAGCTTTAATTAGGGAAAGACTCAAAGAACCTGTGGTTCCAGCGGAGAACAGGAAAGCAGAAGGGGCGGAAGAGAGCACACCAGCAATATTTATTAGTAAAAATTATCCTCAGGCGACCCCGCCCTACAAACAAGGTGATTGGCTGGGGCTACCCATACAAACACTCCTCCCTTTGACTTTGCTTTCTACACAGTTTAGTACTCTGCCTTGGAAATTAATTAGCCCTTATTTTACTTGGTGTCTTTAAGTTAGGTTTTTCTTTCATGGTGGCTTAGAATTTATATGTAGGATGCATGTCTTTTTAGCTTCTCAATCAACAGATTTCATTTTGATGTATGATACCAGATTAACTTGTGTCCAGCCTTCACTGTTTTAGTAGTGACTGGAATGCTGACAGAACAGACAATAGTATATTTTGTTTCATGTTTGAATGTACACCAGTTTCTAGTATTGTAGATGAGAAAGCTGAGCTTTGGAATGTCATCAGAAAACATTTTAGTGTGTTTTGCAACATGAGCAAAGCAGACTAGACTGCAAGTCATAGATTTCTCCACAGAACAGAAACTGATAAGTAAAAATGCTATTGGTAAGACTACACATAGAAAAAACAAGCACTTAGTTACCCTGCAGAAACTGCGAGCCTGGAAGAAGCAAAGTCTATCAAAGTCAAACTCAAATGGGAAGGCAAAGAATATTCCATCCATACAAGGCAGAACTGATCATATGAGCCTCTGATGACAACCAGAAAACTCAACCTTGTTCAACATGTAATTCACAAACAAATAAAGGAAAGATGTGTGGTTGCAAAGATAACATTGGAGCTCAAAATTACTACAATTTAAACCTGAAATATAAATGAGAAAAATGGGAGCACAGAAATATTGAAGCAAACAATACCCAATAAGGAACGAAATGTATGATAATTACCTGATATCTAACTCAAGAACTTAAAAGGAACAGGGGAAATCATAAAAGAATACACCCACACCCACACATACCCCTCCACACACAGGCAAGTGAAAAAAATATTGAAAATGTAACTACTGTAAATAGAGTAACTATAACCACATGATATACTTTATACCATATAAAAGTGAATAAAATAAATAAGAAAGAAAGACTGTTACATACTTTTGCAATTACACACTATGTTGCAAAGAGTGAGAATAATTAAGTAGAATCAGAGGTCTAAAAACTGACTTTGTAAACATCGTCAGTCAGTTGTGTATGCTTAATTATCATTTAAATTGATAAATAAGTAAATGTTTGCTAAATAAGATGAATTATAACAATCAAAATTTGAGGTAAACAAGAGTAGTCTGAGAAATAGGAATCACAATTGAGTAATTCCTCTATCAGATAGAGTTTTAGTAATGTCTATAGACTATTTCTCATTTAAAAGCTGTAGTAAGTGGGTGAATCCCAGTGTGGTTCTGGGCTGCATGAGAGAGCAGCTGAGTGGGGCATGGCAGTCAAGCCAGAAAATAGCATTAGTCCCTGGTCTCTTCATCATTTCTGGTCCTCAGGTTCTTGCCTTTAGTTCCCAACTCATTTGTCTTCAGTGATGTATCATCTGTGATTAGGACATGTAAGCTAAATAAACCTAAGTCTCTTTGGGTTGTGATCTTTATCACAGAAATAGAAACCCAACTTGTACAAGTGTTATTTCAGTCAGAATACTAACTATATCCTTAAAAAATTATGAGAATGAATCTGAAAATCCATTGAATTAGAAAAAAAATACTTAATTGAGAAAAAGGAGTCTTGAACATCCATGGCACAGCCTGAGTTCTCACCATCCACCTGGCCTTCCTGAAGCATCCACAGGCCATTTGATGCCATGTGACTAGGGTAGGCAAAACAAACCCATGGGATAGCCTAAATCTTCACAGTCTGGCCGGACTGATGCATTTACTTGCCCATCCAGCAACTTGTAGCACTGTGTTATCATGTGCCAATATGATGAGTAATACATCATAGTAAAATTAGAGATAAAGCAAGGCAGAATAGTCCCTTGCTCTGGTATGAGGTTGTTATTAAGAAGTAAATCTTGTAAGGAATAGGCTGATATTGATTTTCTTCTTGACACCCATGACCAGTGTAATAACTGGACCTGTGCTGTTGTCTACCAACATATCTTGACTTTGACAGCCAGGGACTATATTGTTATCCATTACCCATGTTTCTATGAAGGTCACATAGATGTCAGGATTGTAGGATGGCCCATGGCCAGTTTGGTGTCCAAGGGCTATGCTAAAGCAAGGGTCATGTGATCTCAGTTGCCTATATTAACACCAGGGTGGCATGATAACATCTATGCATGGACTTTTTGGGGTGCAAAATCTGGGTCCATGGACCTATATCTGCTAGGTCTGTGTTGCTATCCATGGTTTCAATTAATAATGAAGTCTGACTAGGATCTGGAAAAACACCTGAGTTCATGTTAGTCTCTGAGTGCCACACTTCTGCTAGGGCCATGCTGAACTGGATGGCCTGTGCTGCCTCACAAGGCCATGGTAAAATCCAAGCTTGGCTAAAGTATAAGGCCATGTTCAGGACTATGGTCCTACCACAACCAGAGTCTAGGTTGATATCCATGTTTCCCAGTACCAAAAATAGCATGCAGTTATAGGGTTCTGGGACCTCATCTGCAGTCTATTTGGGATATGAGCATCACACTGTTAAAGTGACATCCAAACCCAGGCCATGTTTGTGCTCAGAGCTTTGCTGTCTTGAGTGTCATGCCTATCTGTGTGGGCTGTGCAGCCACATAAACCCATATTGACTTTCTTTTTTTAAATTTATTTATTTATTTATTTATTTATTAAAGATTTCTGTCTCTTCCCCACTGCTGCCTAAACTTTCCCTCCCTCTCCCCCAATCAAGTCCCACTCCCTCATCAGCCCAAAGAGCAATCCAAATTGCCTAGGCTACCACAAAACCAATAGGTGCAATAGGAGCAAAAATCCATTGCCATTGTTCTTGGGGTCTCAGTAGTCCTCATTGTCCACTATGTTCAGCGAGACCGGTTTTAACACAGGCTTTTTCAGACCCAGGCCAGCTGGCCTTGGTGAGTTCCCGATAGGACATCCCCGTTGTCTCAGTGTGTGGGTGCCCCCCTCGCGGTCCTGAGTTCCTTGCTCATGCTCTCTCTCCTTGTGCTCCTGATTTGGACCTTGAGATTTCAGTACGGTGCTCCAATGTGGGTCTCTGTCTCTGTCTCCTTTCATCACCTGATGAAGGTTAATATTCAGGAGGATGCCTATATGTTATTCTTTGGGTTCTCCTTCTTATTTAGCTTCTCTAAGAACCCGAATTATAGGCTCAATGTCCTTTGTTTATGGCTAGAAACCAAATATGAATGAGAACATCCCATGTTCCTCTTTTTGGGTCTGGCTTACCTCACTCAGGATAGTGTTTTCTATTTCCATCCATTTGCCTGCAAACTTCAAGAAGTCCTTGTTTTTTACTGCTGAGTAGTACTCTAATATGTACATATTCCATACTTTCTTCATCCATTCTTCATTTGAAGGGCATCTAGGTTGTTTCCAGGTTCTGGCTATTACAAACAATGCTGCTATGAACATAGTAGAGCATATACTTTTGTTGTATGATAAGGCCTCTCTTGGGTATATTCCCAAGAGTGGTATTGCTGAGTCCATGGGTAGGTTGATCCCGAATTTCCTAAGAAACCTCCACACTGTTTCCAGAGTGGTTGCACAAGTTTGCATTCCCACCAGCAATGGATGAGTGTACCCCTTTCTCCACAACCTCTCCAGCAAAGGCTATCATTGGTGTTTTTGATTTTAGCCATTCTGACAGGTGTAAGATGGTATCTTAAGGTTGTCTTGATGTGCATTTCCCTGATCGCTAAGGAAGTTGAGCATGACCTTAGGTGTCCTTT
Organism: Alexandromys oeconomus; assembly: GCA_963919705.1. NCBI lineage: Eukaryota > Metazoa > Chordata > Mammalia > Rodentia > Cricetidae > Alexandromys > Alexandromys oeconomus. Next base: position 6,182,247 of record CAWTZB010000260.1, on the reverse strand, counting down.
GGCCATTTGAACTTCATCTGTTGAGAGATCTCTGTTCAGCTCAGTGCCCCATTTTATAATTGGGTTGATTAGCCTTTTACGGTCTAGTTTCTTGAGTTCTTTATATATTTTGGAGATCAGACCTTTGTCAGTTGCGGGGGTTGGTGAAGATTTTCTCCCAGTCAGTGGGTTGCCTTTCTGTCTTAGCAACAGTGTCCTTTGCTTTACAGAAGCTTCTCAGTCTCAGGAGGTCCCATTTATTCAATAAGGCCCTTACTGTCTGTGCTGCTGGGGTTATACGTAGGAAGTGGTCTCCTGTGCCCACGTGTTGTAGAGTACTTCCCACTTTCTCTTCTATCAGGTTCAGTGTGTTCGGACTGATATTGAGGTCTTTAATCCACTTGGACTTGAGTTTTGTGCATGGTGATAGATATGGGTCTATTTTCATTCTTCTACAGATTGACATTCAGTTTTGCCAGCACAATTTGTTGAAGATGCTCTCTTTTTTTCCATTGTATACTTTTAGCTCCTTTATCGAAAATCAGGTGTTCATAGGTTTGTGGGTTAATGTCAGGGTCTTCTATTCGATTCCATTGGTCGACTTCTCTGTTTTTATGCCAAAACCAAGCTGTTTTCAATACTGTAGCTCTGTAATAGAGTTTGAAGTCTGGGATGGTAATGCCTCCAGACGTTCCTTTATTGTATAAGATTGTTTTGCCTATCCTGGGTTTTTTGTTTTTCCATATAAAGTTGACTATTTTCCTCTCCAGACCTGTGAAGAATTTTGATGGGATTTTGATAGGGATTGCATTGAATCTATAGATTGCTTTTGGTAGAATTGCCATTTTTACTATGTTGATCCTTCCATTTTCTGGTGTCCTCTTCTAATTCTTTCTTCATAGACTTTAAGTTCTTGTCAAATAGATCTTTCACTTCCTTGGTCAGGGTTACCCCAAGATATTTTATGCTCTTTGTGGCTATCGTGAAAGGTGATATTTCTCTGATTTCCCTCTCTGTTTCTTTATCCTTAGTGTATAGGAAGGCAACTGATTATTTGGAGTTGATCTTGTATCCAGCCACGCTACTAAAGGTGCTTATCAGCTGTAGGAGTTCTTTGGTGGAGTTTTTGGGGTCGCTTATGTACACTATCATATCATCTGCAAATAATGAAAGCTTAACTTCTTCCTTTCCAATATGAATCCCCTTGATCCCCTTATGTTGTCTTATTGCTATTGCTAGAACTTCAAGCACTATATTGAAGAGGTATGGAGAGAGTGGACATCCTTGTCTTGTTCCTGATTTTAGTGGGATGGCTTTGAGTTTTTCTCCGTTTAATTTAATGTTAGCTGTCGGCTTGTTGTAAATAGCTTTTATTATATTTAGGTATGACCCTTGTATCCCTAGTCTTTCCAATACCTTTATCATAAAGGGGTGTTGAATTTTGTTGAATGCTTTTTCAGCATCTAATGAAATAATCATATGTTTTTTTCTTTCAGTTTATTTATATGATGGATTACATTGATAGATTTTCGTATGTTAAACCAGCATTGCATCTCTGGGATGAAGCCTACTTGATCATAATGGATAATTTTTCTAATGTGTTCTTGAATTCGGTTTGCTAGTATTTTATTGAGAATTTTTTGAGTCGATATTCATGAGTGAGATAGGCCTGTAATTCTCTTTCTTGGTTGGGTCTTTGTGTAGTTTTGGTATCAGGGTAACTTTAGCTTCATAGAAGGAATTTGGCAATGATTTTTCTGTTTCTATATTGTGAAATACATTAAGGAGAATAGGTAGTAGCTCTTCTTGGAAGTTTTGGTAGAATTCTGCATTGAAGCCATCTGGTCCTGGGCTTTTTTTGGAGGGGAGATTTTTGATAACAGCTTCTAGTTCTTCGCGACTAACAGGTCTATTTAGATCGTTCACCTGGTCTTGGTTTAGCTTTGGTATATGGTACTTATCTAAAAAAATGTCCATTTCTTTTGCATATTCCAGTTTTGTGGCATACAGGGTTTTGTAGTAAGATCTAATGATTCTCTGAATTTCCTCTGTGTCTGTGGTTATGTCCCCCTTTTCATTTCTGATCTTATTTATTTGCATGTTCTCTCTCTGTTGTTTAATTAGTTTGGATAGGGGTTTGTCGATCTTGTTGATTTTCTCCAAGAACCAACGTTTTGTTTCATTGATTTTTTTGGACTGTTTTCTGTGTTTCTGTTTTGTTGATATCAGCCCTCAGTTTGATTATTTCCAGTCTTCTACTCCTCCTGGGCATGTCTGCTTCTTTTTTTTTTTCTAAAGCTTTCAGGTGTGCTGTCAAGTCCCCGATATATGCTTTCTCTGTTTTCTTTAAGTGTGCACTTAGTGCTATGAACTTTCCTCTTAACAGTGCTTTCGTCGTGTCCCATAGGTTTGAGTATGTTGTCTCTTTATTTTCAATAAATGCAAGGAAGGCTTTAATTTCTTTCTTAATTTCTTCCTTGACCCAGGTGTGATTCAGTAGTTGACTGTTCAGTTTCCATGAGTTTGTAGGCTTTCTGGGGGTAGTATTGTTGTTGAATTCTAACTTTAATCCATGGTGATCTGATAAGACACAGGTGGACACTGATTTTTTTTTTTTGTATCTGTGGTGGTTTCCTTTGTTTCCGAGTATGTGGTCAATTTTTGAGAAGGTTCCATGAGCTGCAGAGAAAAAGGTATATTCTTTCCTATTTGGGTGTAGTGATCTATAGATGTCTGTTAAGTCCAATTGCTTCATTACCTCCAATAATTCTCTTAATTCTCTATTAGGTTTCTGTCTAATTGACCTGTCCATTGGAGAGAGAGGTGTATTGAAGTCTCCTACTACTAGTGTGTGTGGTTTAATGTCTGCCTTCAGTTCTAGTAATATTTCTTTTAGATAAGTGGGTGCTTTTGTATTAGGGGCATAGATATTTAGGATTGAGATGTCATCCTGATAAATTGTTCCTGTTATGAGTATAAAGTTTCCATCTCGATCTCTTCTGATTGATTTTAGTTTGAAGTCCGTTTTGTTGGAAATTAGTATGCCCACACCTGCTTTTTTTCTTAGGACCATTTGCTTGAAAGACCTTTACCCAACCCTTTACTCTGAGTAGGTGCCTGTCTTTGTGGTTGAGATGTGTTTCTTGCAAACAGCAGAAGGTTGGATCCTGTTTTTGTATCCAATCTCTTAGCCTGTGCCTTTTTATAGGTGAATTGAGACCATTATTATTAAGTGATATTAATGACCAGTGGGTGTTTACTCCAGTTATTCTTATTGTTTTTGGTATTAAATTTTGTGTGTTTCCCTTCTTTGAGTTGTGCTGGTGAAGGGTTGCTAGATGCCTGAGTTGTTGTAGGCAGTGTTGGCCATGTTGGATTCCTTGGGTTGCGATTTTCCTTCTATTACCTTCTGTAGGGCTGGATTTGTGGCTACGTATTGTTTAAATTTGTTCTTATCCTGGAAGGTCTTGTTTTCTCCATTGATAGTGAATGATAGCTTGGCTGGGTATAGTAGTCTGGGTTTGCATCCATGGTCTCTTAGCTTCTGCAGTACCTCTATCCAGGATCTTCTGGCTTTCATGGTTTCCATCGAGAAGTCAGGTGTAAGTCTTATCGGTTTCCCTTTATAAGTTACTTGGCCTTTTTCCTTTGCAGGTCCTAATATTCTTTCTTTAATCTGTATATTCTGTGTTTTGATTATTATATGGCGAGGGGATGTTTTTCTTTGATCCAGTCTGATTGGTGTTCTGTATGCTTCTTGAATGTTCAAAGGAATATCTTTCTTTATGTTGGGAAAGTTTTCTTCCATGATTTTGTTAAAAATATTTTCTGGGCCTTTGTGCTGTGACTCTTCTCCTTCTTCTATTCCTATTATTCTTATGTTTTGTCTTTTTATTGTGTCCCATATTTCCTTCATGTTTTGTGATGAGAATTTGTTGGCTTTGCTGTTTTCTTTGATCAATGCATTTATTTTCTCTATGGTGTCCTCAGAATCTGAGATTCTTTCTCTATTTCTTGTATTCTATTGATTACACTTTTTCTTGTATTCTATTGATTACGCTTGTTTCTGTAGGCTCTGCTCGTTGATCTGGATTTTCTATATCCAGCTGGTGATCAGTTTGTGTTTTCTTCCTTGCTTACATTTCAGTTTTCAATTCTCGAATTGTTTCCATTACCTGTTTGTTCGTTTTTTCTTGGTTTCCCAGGGTTTCATGTACGTATTTACTCAATTCTTCAAACTTTTTGTTATACTTCTCATCCATTTCTATAACGGTGTTTTTTACATGTTGTTTACATATTGCTTTCATAAAGTCAAATTTTTCCACTTCTTCTGTGTTAGGGTGTTCAAGTCCTTCTGTTGTAAGATCATTGGGTTCTGGTGTTTTCATGTTGTTTTTCGGAATGTTGGGTGAATTCTTGCCTTGGCACCTGCCCATTTCCTCCTATCGAAGCTATCTAATGGGTCTTTTAGAACCGGGTTAGGTTTCCCTGTTGGCCAGGGGCTCCTCCTACAAAATGCTCTCGCCCCTCAGAAGGGTCTTCAGGAACAGGACCCGGCTCCTTCCTTGCTAGGGATCTCACCAACCAAAAGCCTACCTCTTTGCTTTAATTGTAGTGGGGCGATCTGCTCTCGGTGTTGTGCGCCGATCCCTGCTGTCTGCTGCCTCCTGCACCTCCCTGGTGCTCTCTGGTGCTCCCTGGGCCTGCGCTGCCCTGGTGCTCTGCTGCCCCGCCTGGGCCTGCGCTGGTGGTCTGCTGCCCCACCTGGGCCTGTGCCGCTGGTCCATATTGACTTTCAAGTCTGAACTGCTGCTGGAGATCATTTCTGCTGCTGGAGACCTATCACATTTGGTGGTTGTGATGTCCATTGCCTGTGGTGTCACCAAAGGCCAGCAGACAATCAGGGTCTATATTACATCCTGTGGCCATGATGGTGTTTGAGGGCCATACTGCTATTGTGGCCATGATGTCATCTGGGCAAGGCTGCTACTGGGGGACATGCCTGGATTCACGTTCCTTTCATAATCAGTCTGTGTTGATGTACATGACACTTGGTACCATTCAAGGCAATGCAGATTTCAGTGTTCTGGCTAGTATCTTGGATCTTGTTGGGATTCAAGAAGTTGTTATGAAAGGGGTCGTAGAAACCATAGCAGCCTTCACAACCACACAGGGCCAGACCTGGGCTACCGCATTTGGCCATTTCTAGATCTGTGACCCAACAAAATCCAGGATTTGGACAAATACCTATGACTACTTTTACCACAGTGGGTCATATCAACCAAGGACATTTAAACAGAGGGTTGTGCTGAGCCAGTCCTCTCCCTCAAGAATCCCTGTCTAGTTATCTCTGTCCCTCACTGAATACTGCAGTAGAACATCTGGCACTGCACCCCATGAGAGAATTGACTCCTGTGCCAAGAGATGGTGATTACAAGTGCCCACAGGAATATAGAGCAGTGATGACTAGTGTTTAAAAAGCCAACCCTCTAGGTATATAATTCCTTCTTGGGATGGCCCACTTGGAAAAGTTGTAAGTTTAGGGACTCTAAAGACAGGTTGTTTCTTTCTGTAACCTTCTTCAATAGCACTAATATACTTTCCTAATGTGTATAACTGTAGGGACCTTTCGACAATTCTTTGGAGGTCTGTTTTACATTTTACATTGTTTATCATTTAATTATAACACTTCATTCATGCTTCAGTTTTGTGTGGAATTTACATGAGTAACCACTTAACTGAGCAGAAACCTGACAATGACAAAATTTACAATGCTGGTCTCTCTTCTTTCTAACATTATTCTAGAATCAAAGAAAGCCATACATCTCTTGTTCACACCTGATATTTTCAGGCTTGTCACCTCTTTTCTTTACTATCTCTATGGACTTATTTGTCCTTCAGTCTCATGGAAATGGAAATAAACTTTTCACTTTTAATCTCCTTCAGATTCTTCCAAATTGTGGAATTTATATCAGTGCATGCATGCTAAATGCTGAAAGCACGGCATGGCATTTTATAATAGCACACATGTTCAGTAATCAACAGTTGATTGTTTCTAGCGTGCAATACCATAGATTATAAGGATATGACAATTTGTGTAAAATTTCTTGGAGCAATTCCAAATTTTTGTATTTTATGGTTTACCAAAATGAGGAAAATTGATAGACCAAATGTTAACTCTTTGATTTGTGTATTGAATCTCTTTCTATAAATCCCCCTTATATTCCCTTTCATTCTGTGTATATATGTGTGTTTGTGTGTATATATGTGTGTGTGTGTGTGCATGCAGTGTTTTCAACTCCTGTGGGTATGTACAGTTGTGTACACAAGTGATTGTTCTTTTGTGTAAACACACATATAGAGGCTAGAGGTAGATCTTTGTTAGTTTTCATCTCCAATAATAACCCTTCTTTTGATTAGAGTTTATAAATCAATATGAATTTCATCAATTGGGTATTACTGGCATGTCAAAATGCCCCTATGATGCACATATTTGTCCCCAGTGTTGGAAATATAGATATCCACTGCTATTCCATGCTTCTTATTTGGATATTAGGGATCCAAATTTAGACTGTCTTGCTCATAGAACTCTGTTACCAACTGACCTGTTTTCCAACACTCAATTTTCTTTCTGCTTTGGTATTTTGGATTGAGGCCAGGGCCTAAAATATACTAAGTTAGAACAGTGTAACTGAACTATATCAGCTGCCCACTCTTATCACTCCTGTTTGTCATGATATCATTTGTGCAGTGCCTTTTCTATGGCCATGTAGAAATCTTATTAGAAATAGAGCAGGAATAGTTCAAAATAGTAAGTTTTGTTCAATAAAATACACACAAAAATGATAGTAAGTGAAGACAAGATACTTCCATATGATAATTTAATTTCTTTGGATATACCCCAAAGAAAAAACATTTATAGGTTATGAAGCAATTCTATATTAATTTTATTAGAAATTCCCTTAATTATTTGCCAGTTTTTCTTAAGGGTCATGAATAAAGTCTATGATCTCAGGTATTATGTCAAGATAAAACCAAAGAATTGCATTCAAATCCTGTTTTTTGTATCATCACTTTATTGAACTCCTGTGCAGGTATTTGAGTGACCTAAAAGGAGCTAGAAAACAAATATGACCTTCACATCATGTAAAAGTATCTGAGGATTGTGCACATGTAGTCTTCTTAGTTAACCTCTTAACAAATATGGATATTATCATCTTTTAAACATATGGATTTGGAAATATGTAGATGTAATGTAGAGCACAGTTTAATGGACTTCAGTGCACCTCACCACCAGTGAATTAATTTATCACAATTACATGATGATCAAAGTCATGACACTTATTACCTTAATGACTGTCCCTGTGAAACTATCTCATATTCTAAGAAAAAAAAAAAAAACACGATCTTTCTGCAATTCTCACAAGCATAAAAGCAATGTTCCAAAAATTTAGTGTGATATTGATTCATCAAGAAAAAGATAAGGGAGAAGCTTCAGAGGATGGCATACTTGTCTAAAGAAACCTTTCCTATCAGTACTGAATATCAGCACTATGGAATGTGGATAAACCAAAAGAGGGCCTAATAACTACAACCCAGATCCCATAGCAGTATTGGTTTTACCTTTGAATGATTTCCTCAAATCCAAATTTAGAGTACGTTTTACTGTGGAAAATATACAAACAATGGTAGTTATTAAACATGTTCCATTTTAAACAAACTCCAGGTATACTCTTATCAATAACGTGTACCAGCCTTTCTTGAAGTATAACAGCATGTCATGGGAAATGCATGGAAATAATTCATGTAAGAAATACTAGGGCTAACAGAACTCCTGTGTACCAGAGAGGACACATGAGTGATACCATGGATATATTGAAACATCCTGAGACAGGACAGATTGCTATAATGTAGAATGATATTCAAACCCTGAGTGATATAGGGTGTCAAGTGAACTTCTTGGTCACAGATGATGCATTGTAGATGGAGCCAGTTATCCAACATCAATGGAAAATTTTACCAAAGAGGATGAAAAAATAGCCCTATTTAGCATCAATATTTCATGTATTAACCTTTATTGTAATATCCATTTAAGAATGATCACATACTCTCTTTGGCTTTCAGGGTCTTGGTTATTCACTTAGGATGTCTTTTTATAGTTTTATCCACTTGCCTATAATTTTCAGAATTTCATTTTTTTATTGCTGAACAGTATTTCATTGTGTAAATGTACATTTCTTTACACATTCATTGGTTGAGGGGCATGCAGTTGTTTCCATATTCTGTCTATTATGTAATGCTGCTATGAACATAGTTGATTAAATGTTCTTACGTTGTGATCAGTTTGGTTGTATCCCAGAGATGCAGGGATGGTTCAATTTACATACATAATAAAGTCAACTTATAACAAAAATCCATGCCACATTATTATAAACTGAGAAATACTAGAAGTAATTCCAATTTGTAATTAAATTCAATTACTTCCATTAAAATTTAGATCTGTGGAAATGGCTATGTAAAAAATATTTTCTGCTGCTCAGGAGGATAAAGATTCTGTTTCCAGAACATACTTGACAGCCATATCCAGAAGGAAATAAAGTTCCTAGTGATAAGAAGCCCACTTCTGTCAAATGCATACACGACACATATGTGATATATAAATACAAATACAGAAACGTACACACATATACACACACACATAGACATATACATATATAAAATATATATGTATATATATTTATAATATGTAATAAAATCTACTTTTAAAATGTCAGAAATCAGACAGGCCTATCTATTACATGAAATATTTGTCAAGATAATATTTGTAATCCTATATACAGGAAAATAGTTGATAAACAATTTAAAAGGATACTCTAGAAAAAAATCCAAATTGATACTATTTTCAGAGTAAAAGGCATTATGCCTAGAAATACATTTTTGCCAGAAAATTCTAGAAATAATGAACACAATAAGCAAAATAATATGAAATAAAATGAACTTGAAAAATTAGTTGTCTTTCTGTATACTAATAATAAGCCTATTGAGGAAGGATAATAGAATAGTTTCATTGACACTATTCTTACAAAACTTAAAAAATCCTATGACTAATCCTAACAAAAAGTTATGGTTAAAAAAAAAACTCTAAGTTTTGTAAAAGTGTAGGACAACTTAGAAGATGGAAAGATCTTCTTTTTTAATACATTAGTAGAATTAACTAATACTATAAAGATGATCATTCTATCAAAGAAATTCAGAGATTAAATGCAATCCCATTCTAAATCATCACTACATTCTCTATGTAATAGAAAAACAGAAATTGTCTAAAGGCTAGTCGGGAATCACAATTGAACCAAGATAGCATAAGTAATCTTGAGTTAACAGAATGTTGGAGGGATTATCATATAATTTTTCACATCATAATTTACTATGGTAATAAAAGCAAAAATTGATGTAGATAAAAACGCAAGCAAACTGGAAAATACAAACATGAATGTTTGTTAACTATAAACACCTGATACTCGACAAAGGTTCCAAAATTGCAAATTATAAAAATATATCAAATTCAAAAATTGTATTTTAAAAACAATACAGATAGAGAATAAATTAGACTCACAGAAAATGTATAAAAAATAGTTATTAAACCTGAAATACTGAACTGTTGGAAGAAACAGAGGCAATACTCAACAAATTGTAATTGTAGGAAATAATCTTATGGACACAATACATGCCAAGTATTAAGGACAAAAACTTGATAAACAGGACATCACAAACAGGACATCACAAATCTAAATTGCTCCTTCTGAAAAAATTACATAATCAATTGAATAAAGGGAAAGCCCACAAGGTAAGAGAAAAAATTGGCAGCTATATATTATCATATAGAATATAAATGAATTAAAACACTAGGAATCAAAAATATTGACATTTTAAAGAAGATTATGCTCTTACCAGATATTTGAAGAAAAAGGAAAAATTATGCAGAATAAAATAGCTCAAGAAAAAGTAAATTGTCTTATTGCTATATCATATTTTCAAGAGGATAAAATTTCATAAATTTTCCCAAATAATTTTTTCTACTATTTTCTATAGGCATATAATTTAAATGGTTTTTATGTAGTTATAATCCAGTTAAAAATTAAAGATAGTTTAAGAGTTGGAATGTGGCTCTCTCCTTCCCTAAACAAAAACATGCTTATTAAAGTAAAATTCAATATGTCTGTCTCATGTCAGAAAAGCATATGGGAAAGAAGAAAAACAGATATTTAAGCAATAGTTTGCTCTGAAGAAGCTCATAATACTTTGCTTTATATTGACTCTTTACAGCTTTTTTTAAGGTATGCTTGCTTTTTTTATTGAAAACTATTGAGCTATTTATGGTTATATTTTCATATGAAGTAATAACTAATTTTAGAAAAAAAGTTTCATTAAGCTTCTTGTAAATGATTTGGGATTGAGTCTCTACTGGTTTTCAGCTATGAACCATAAGCAGGTCTAACAGTGACATTTTAATATACAAAAGAAGGATAGGGTCCCACAACTATGATTTCCTCCAGGACTAAAGTAACACCACCAAGCTGAAAGTTACCACCTAAAGATAGTTTTTTAATTAGAAACTTGCTCTGAACATTTTTGAGGTGGCTAGTTGTGATGATTCAGCCAAACAGAGTACTCTAGCTAGAACATAAGACAAGCACTGCACTTTCCATTACACAGAAACAAGACAAAATATGATGCAGCTACCTCTATCAGGGCTTGATAATCAACCTAAGTTTTCTTTTCAGGATCTTCTAAAGATACCATTGAACCTAGACATCAGGAGGCAAATTTAAAAATATGATGCCTGCTATGTTCATAGCAGCATTATTTGAAATAATAAGAACATGGAAATAACCTGAATGCTCCTCAACTTAAGAACAGATAAAGAAGATATGGTACATTAATAAAATGGCATATTACTCAGTGGTAAAATACAATGACATCTTGAAATTTGCATGCAAATGGATGGAACTAGAAAAAAAATTATGACTGAGGTTACCCAGACACAGAAAGATGAACATGGTATATACTCACTCATAAGAGTATACTAGCTGTAAAGCAAAGGATGACAAGCCTATAGTCCATGACCATAAAGAAGCTAGGAAACAAGGTTAACCCTAAGAAAAAAAAATATATAGATTCACCTGGAAATGGTGAATAGACAAGATACCCTTAAAAATGGGAACATGGTGTGTGGGGGGGTATAGGAGGGTCAAAAGTAAAGATGAGGGAAGAAGGCGAGGTGTGAGGAGAACTTGAGTTAAAGGGATAGTTGAGGTGGAGGAAGAACAGAGATTGAGAGCAAGGAAAGAGATATTTTAATGGAGCACACCATTGTTGGGCTGTCAAGAAACCTGGCACTACAGAAATTCCAAGGAATCCACAATGATGAGTACATCTAAGACCCTAATCAATGGAGGAAAGGGTGCTTGAAGTGGTCTTACCCAGTAGTCAGATTGATGAATATCATATATGTAACCATAAAAACTTCATCCAGCAACTGATGGAAACAAAGTAAGAGACTTGCAGCAGAGTGCTGGCTGAGCTCGCATAGTCCTTTTGAAGCATGGGAGGAGTGATAATATGAGCAAAGAGGTCAAGACCACAATGGGGACATCCACTGTAACTGTTTACCTGAGATAATGGATGCTCTCCAAATCCAGTCAGACGGGAAAGTAACCAGCATAGGACCAAACTGAACCATATGGATGTGAGAGACAGTTGTATGCCTGGGGCAGACTGTGGGGCCACTGGAAGTGGCACCAGAATTTATCCCTACTTCTTGTACTGGCTTTTTGGGAACATATTCTTTTTGGAAGGATACTTTACTCAGCTTATATATAGTATAAAAAGCCTTGATCTCCAAAGCAATATGTCTTACCTTCTCCCAGTAGATGATATCCAGGTAAACCAGCACCATTTGGTAAATATGCTTTCTTTTTCCATTTGATTTTTTTTGTTTTTTGTCAAAATCAGGTGTTCAAAAATGTGTGAATTAATATCTGGGCCTTTTATTCAATTCCATTGGTCCTCTCTGTTCTTATGCCAATACAAGGCTGTTTTCAGTACTGTAGCTCTATAGTAGAATATTAAGTCAAAGATTATGATGCCTTCAGAAGTTTTTTCTTTCAGGATTGTTATGTATTCCCTAGGTTTCTTGCTTTTCAACATAAAGACTAGTATTGTTCTTTTGTGGTTTGTGAAGTATTTTGCTGGAAATTTGATGGACTTTGCACTGAATCTGTATATTGCTTTTGGTAAGATTGATATTTTTATCATGTTAATTCTACCTACCCAAGAACTTGGGAGATTTTTTTCATTTTCTGGTGTCTTCTTCAATTTCTTACTTTAAAGATTTAAAATACTTGTTATACAAGTTTTCTACTTGCTTGGTTAGATCAATCCAAAATACTTTATGTTATTTGTGGCTATTTTGAATAGTGATGTTTCTCTTACTTGCTTCTCAGCCTATTTATCATATGTTTAATGGAGTGCTACTAATTTTTTAGTTAATCTTGTATACCGCTACATTACTGAAGTTGTGTTTATGAGTTATAGAAATTCCTTGGTAGAAGTTTTTTGGTCACTTATAATGATATTATAATATCATCAGCAAATATTGAGAATTTGATTTCTTATTTTCTGATTTGTATCCCCTTGATCTCTGATTGTTTTCTTATTGCTCTAGTTAGAACCTCAAATACTATAATGAATAGATAAGGAGAGAGTAGACAACCTTGTATTGTTCCTGATTTCAGTGGAATCACTTTGAGTTTATCTCTATCTAATTTGATGTTGGCTGTTGGGTTGATGTATATTGCCTTTATTATGTTTCGTTATGTTCCTTGTATTGCTGCTTCCTCCAAAACCTTTATCAAGAAGAGATGTTGTATTTTATTGAAAGCTTTTTTTAGCTTCTAATGTGATGATCATGTGATTTTGTTTTTCAGTTTGTTTATATTGTAGATTATACTGACAGATCCGACAGATTTTTTTTTTCTTTTTTCTTTTGGATTTTCGAGACAGGGTTTCTCCCTAGCTTTTGGTTCCTGTCCTGGAACTAGCTCTTGTAGACCAGGCTGGCCTCGAACTCAGAGATCCGCCTACCTCTGCCTCCCAAGGGCTGGGATTAAAGGCATGCGCCACCACCACCCTGCTTACCGACAGATTTTTTTTTTGCTTTTTTAATTTTTTTTATTTTTATTATTATTTTTATTTATTGATTGATTTATTGATTGATTGATTTATTAAAGATTTCTGTCTCTTCCCCGCCACCACCTCTCATTTCCCCCCTCCCCCAATCAAGTCCCCTTCCCTACTCAGCCCAAAGAGCAATCAGGTTCCCTGCTCTGTGGGAAGTCCAAGGACCTCCCACCTCCATCCAGGTCTAGTAAGGTGAGCATCCAAACTGCCTAGGCTCCCACAAACCCAGTACATGCAGTAGGATCAAAAACTCATTGCCATTGATCTTGAGTTCTCAGTAGTCCTCATTGTCCACTATGTTCAGTGAGTCCGGTTTTATCCCATGCTTTTTCAGATCCAGGCCAGCTGGCCTTGGTGAGTTCCCCATAGTCTCAGTGTGTGGGTGCACCCCTCACGGTCCTGAGTTCCTTGCTCGTGCTCTCTCTCTTTCTGCTCCTGATTTTTGTGTGTTGAACATTGCCTAATCTCTGGGATGAAGACTATGCTATCATAGTGGAAGATTTTTTTGATAGGTTCTCAAATTCAGTTTACTAGTATTTTATTGAGTATTTTTGCATCTATGTTTATGAGTGATATTAGTCTATAATTCTCTTTCTTAATAATGTCTTTTTGTGCTTTGGATATTAAGAAAATTTTAGCTTCATAATAATAGTTTAGCAACGTTTCCTCTGTTTTTGTTATATGGAACAATTTGAGGAGTACTGACATTAGTTCTTCTTTGAAAATCATTTGGAATTCTGCTCTGAATCCATCTGGTCCTTCACTTTTTTGCTTGGGAGATATTTGATGACTGTTTATATTTCTTTAGCACTTATAAGTCTATTTAATTTGCTTATCTGGACTATACTTAATTTTGGTAAGTGATATTTATCAAAAAAAAAAAAGGGTCCAGCTTCCCTCTTTGACCACATAACATCTCCCAGCCGAGCCTGAGCGGGCTCTAGGAACGAATCCGAATCGGCAGGGCAAACGGGAGGGTGGTAGCTCCTTTGTCCCCACTAGCCTGCCTGCAGCAAGCTAGGTAGGTCCTTTGTTTACAAGCCACACAAGCAGCCAGGAGATCCGGCCCAGGCACCAGGAGAGACATCACTGGGGTGAGTGAGTTTCTGACTGTGGCAGCAGCCCGGGACAGGGAACTAAGACACCCTTCATACACTTCCTGGTCATCCTCAGGGGCTACTCTGCCCGATACCCCCTCTCTCTACCTATCCCACCCAGCTTGCATCCACAACCCTCCCCCCCTCCGTCTGACTCCCTTCCCTCCTTGACCGCATAACATCTCCCAACCCAGCCTGTCCGGGTTCTAGGGCCGAATCCAAATCAGCAGGGCAAACAGGAGGGTGGTACCTCCTTTGTCCCCACTAGCCTGCCTGCAGCGAGCTAGGTAGGTCCTTTGTTTACAGCCACACAAGCAGCAAGGAGATCCGAACCCGGCACCAGGAGAGACATCAGGCTTCATCCACAACCCACCCAGAGCGGTCCTGAGGAGTTCCATCTGGACGGTAGTCCATGTTTGGGTGCTGAGGAGTTCCAGCTCAACGGGACGGTCCCTGCTTCTACACTGAAAAGATACACCCAGAGACTCATTCACAGCAAAGACTGGACCAAGACAACAGGCCTCTCCTGGCTCCATTTGAAGGAGGAGATGAGAAGGCGCCAATGCAAGACTTCCTCCAACAACCTGAAAGGCAACATGACTTCACCAGAATCAAGGGATCCCGAAATAAGAAGAATTGTACACCCTACTCCAGAAGAATTAGAAGAAATCGACTCAAAAGTGAATTATATGAAAATAATAGAAGACCTTAAGCAGGAGGTGAAAAACTACAATAAACAATTAGAGATTACAAACAAAAAGGTAGAGGAAATGAATAAATCGCTTAAAGATACCCAAGAAAACCAAGAGAAACATGAAAAAGCAATCAAACAGGTACGGGAAGCAGTTCAAGACTTGAAGAACGAAATGGAAGTAATGAAGAAAACAGAAACCGAGGGAAGATTGGAGATAGAAAATCTGGGTAAACGAACAGGAACTACAGAGACAAGTACTACCAACAGAATACAAGAGATAGAAGAAAGAATATCAGACACTGAAGATACCATAGAGAAAATAAACACACTGATCAAAGAAAACAGCAAAACCAACAAATTCTCATCACAAAACATTCAGGAAATATGGGACACAATAAAAAGACCAAACCTAAGAATAATTGGAGTAGAAGAAGGAGAAGAGGTGCAGCTCAACGGCCCAGAAAATATATTTAATAAAATTATAGAAGAAAACTTTCCCAACCTAAAGAAAGATGTACCTATGAAGGTTCAAGAAGCATACAGAACACCGAATAGGCTGGATCAAAAAAAAACATCCCCTCGCCATATAATAATCAAAACACAAAGCATACAGAATAAAGAAAGAATATTAAGAGCCGCAAAGGAAAAAGGCCAAGTTACTTACAACGGTAAACCTATCAGACTTACACCTGACTTCTCTATGGAAACCATGAAAGCCAGAAGGTCCTGGATAGATGTACTGCAAAAACTAAGAGACCATGGATGCAAGCCCAGACTACTATACCCAGCCAAGCTTTCATTCACCATAAATGGAGAAAACAAATTTTTCCAGGATAAAAACAAATTTAAACAATACGTAGCCACAAATCCAGCCTTACAGAAAGCAATAGAAGGAAAATCTCTAACCAAGGAGTCCAACAATGACCACAATAACTCAGACATCTAGAGACCCTTCACCAGCGCAACTCAAAGAAGGGATGCACACGAACTCTACTACTAAAAAAGTGACCGGAGTTAACAACCCCTGGTCATTAATATCAATTAATGTCAATGGGCTCAACTCACCTATAGAAAGGCACAGGCTAAGAGATTGGATACGAAAGCAGGATCCAACATTCTGCTGTTTACAAGAAACACACCTCAAACACAAAGACAGGCACCTACTCAGAGTAAAGGGCTGGGAAAAGGCTTATCAAGCAAATGAACCTGAGAAACAAGCGGGTGTGGCCATACTAATTTCTAACAAACTTGACTTCAAACTTAAATTAATCAGAAGAGATGGAGAGGGACATTTTATACTCATAACAGGATCAATTCATCAAGAGGAAGTCTCAATCCTGAATATCTACGCCCCTAATATAAAAGCACCCAAGTACGTAAAAGAAACATTACTAAAACTCAAGGCAGCCATCAAACCACACACACTAATAGTAGGAGACTTCAACACACCTCTCTCACCAATGGACAGGTCAATCAGACAGAAACCTAACAGAGAACTAAGAGAATTAACGGAGGTAATGAATCAATTGGACTTGACAAACATCTATAGAATATTCCATCCAAATAGGAAAGAATATACCTTCTTCTCTGCAGCTCATGGAACCTTCTCGAAAATTGACCACATACTCGGTTACAAAGAAAACTTCCACAGTTACAAAAAAATATTAGTAACCACCTGTGTCTTATCAGATCACCATGGATTAAAGTTAGAATTCAACAACAACCCTACCCCCAGAAAGCCTACAAACTCATGGAAACTGAACAGTCAATTACTGAACCACACCTGGATCAAGCAAGAAATAAAGAAAGAAATTAAAGTTTTCATTGAATTCAATGAAAATAAAGAAACAACCTACTCAAACTTATGGGACACTATGAAAGCAGTCCTGAGAGGAAAGTTCATAGCACTAAGTGCCCACTTAAAGAAAACAGAGAAGGCACACACTGGAGACTTAACAGCCCACCTGAAAGCTCTAGAAAAAAAAAAGAAGCAGACTCACCTAGGAGGAGTAGAAGACTAGAAATAATCAAACTGAGGGCTGAAATCAACAAAATAGAAACACAGAAAACAATCCAAAGAATCAATGAAACAAAAAGCTGGTTCCTGGAGAAAATCAACAAGATTGATAAACCTCTATCCAAACTAATAAAACGCCAGAGAGTGAATATGAAAATTAATAAGAGCAGAAATGAAAAGGGGGACATAACCACAGACACAGAGGAAATTCAAAGAATCATTAGATCTTACTACAAAGGCCTGTATGGCACAAAACTGGAAAATGTAAAAGAAATGGACACGTTTTTAGAGAAATACCATATACCAAAGTTAAACCAGGACCAGGTGAACAACCTAAATAGACCTGTTAGTCGCGAAGAACTAGAAGCTGTTATCAAAAACCTCCCTACCAAAAAAAGCCCAGGACCGGATGGTTTCAATGCGGAATTCTACCAGAACTTCCAAGAAGACCTAATACCTATACTCCTTAATGTATTTCACATTATAGAAGCGGAAGAGTCATTGCCAAATTCCTTTTATGAAGCTACAGTCACTCTGATACCAAAACCACAAAAAGACTCAACCAAGAAAGAGAATTACAGGCCAATCTCACTCATGAACATCGACGCAAAAATCCTCAACAAAATACTGGCAAACCGAATCCTAGAACACATTAGAAAAATTATCCATTATCATCAAGTAGGCTTCATCCCAGAGATGCAGGGCTGGTTCAACATACGAAAATCTATCAATGTAATCCATCATATAAATAAGCTGAAAGAAAAAAAAAACATATGATCATTTCATTAGATGCTGAAAAAGCATATGACAAAATTCAACATCCCTTTATGATAAAAGTCTTGGAGAGACTAGGGATACAAGGGTCATCCCTAAATATAATAAAAGTTATATACAGCAAGCCGACAGCTAACATCAAATTAAACGGAGAGAAACTCAAAGCCATCCCACTAAACTCAGGAACACGACAAGGCTGCCCACTCTCACCATACCTCTTCAATATAGTGCTTGAAGTTCTAGCAATAGCAATAAGACAACATAAGGGGATCAAGGGGATTCGAATTGGAAAGGAAGAAGTTAAACTTTCGTTATTTGCAGATGATAGTGTACATAAGTGACCCTCAAAATTCCACCAAAGAACTTTTACAGCTGATAAATACCTTTAGTAATGTGGTTGGATACAAGATCAACTCCAAAAAATCATTCACCTTCTTATACACAAAGGATATGGAAGCAGAGAGGGAAATCAGAGAAGCTTCACCTTTCACAATAGCCACAAACAGCATAAAATATCTCGGGGTAACTCTAACAAAGGAAGTGAAAGATCTATTTGACAAGAACTTTAAAGCATTGAAGAAAGAAATTGAAGAGGATACCAGAAAATGGAAGGATCTCCCTTGCTCTTTGATTGGGGGGATCAACATAGTAAAAATGGCAATTCTACCAAAGGCAATTTATAGATTCAATGCAATTCCCATCAAGGTCCCATCAAAATCCTTCACAGATCTTGAGAGGATAATAATCAATTTTATATGGAAAAATAAAAAAAAAAACAGGATAGCCAAAACAATCTTATACAATAAAGGATCTTCTGGAGGCATTAACATCCCTGACTTCAAACTCTATCACAGAGCTACAGTAATGAAAACAGTGTGGTACTGGCATAAAAACAGAGAAGTCGACCAATGGAATCGCATAGAAGACCCGGATTTTAATCCCCAAACCTATGAACACCTCATTTTCGACAAAGGAGCTAAAAGTATACAATGGAAGAAAGAAAGCATCTTCAACAAATGGTGCTGGCACAACTGGATGTCAACCTGTAGAAGATTGAAATTAGACCCATATCTATCACCTTGCACAAAACTCAAGTCCAAATGGATCAAAGACCTCAATATCAGTCCGAACACACTGAACCTGATAGAAGAGAAAGTGGGAAGTACCCTACAACAGATGGGCACAGGAGATCGCTTCTTAAGTATAACCCCAGCAGCACAGACACTAAGGGCAACATTGAATAAATGGGACCTACTAAAACTGAGAAGCTTCAATAAAGCAAAGGACACTGTCACTAAGACAAAAAGGCAACCCACTGACTGGGAGAAGATCTTCACCAACCCCGCAACAGACAAAGGTCTGATCTCCAAAATATATAGAGAACTCAAAAAACTAGACTTTAAAATGCTAATTAACCCAATTAAAAAATGGGGCACTGAACTGAACAGAGAATTCTCAACAGAAGAATTGCAAATGGCCAAAAGACACTTAAGGTCATGCTCACCTCATTAGCAATCAGGGAAATGCAAATCAAAACAACTTTGAGATATCATCTTACACCTGTCAGAATGGCTAAAATCAAAAGCAGCGATGATAGCCTTTGCTGGAGAGGCTGTGGAGGAAGGGGTACCCTCATCCATTGCTGGTGGGAATGCAATCTTGTGCAACCACTTTGGAAATCAGTGTTTTGGTTTCTTAGGAAATTCGGGATCAACCTACCCCTGGACCCAGCAATACCACTCTTGGGAATATACCCAAGAGATGCCCTATCATATGACAAAAGCATTTGTTCAACTATGTTCATAGCAGTATTATTTGTAATAGCCAGAACCTGGAAACAACCTAGATGCCCTTCAATGGAAGAATGGATGAAGAAAGTGTGGAATATATACACACTAGAGTACTATGCTGCGGTAAAAAACAATGACTTCTCGAATTTTCCATGAAAATGGATGGAAATAGAAAACACTATCCTGAGCGAGGTAACCCAGACCCAAAAAGATTAACATTGGATGTACTCACTCATAATTGGTTTCTAACCATAAATAAAGGTCACGGAGTGTATACCTGGTGAACCTAAAGAAGCTAAATAAGAAGGTGAACCCAAGAAAAAACATATAGTTATCCTCTTCGCTAAGGGAAGTAGATAAAATTGCCGGGGAGAAAATTGGGATCTTGGGGGTGGGGTGGGTTGGGGATAAGGGGAGATGGGTAGAGAAAAGTGAGAAGGGGAGGAATAGGGGAACTTGTGGAAACAGGAAGATTGGGATAAAGGAAGGTTGGATAGGGGAGCAGGGAAGCACATATCTTAGTTAAGGGAACCACCTTAGTGTTGGCAAGAGACTTGAACCTAGAGTGGCTCCCAGGAGCCCAAGGCGTTGTCCCCAGTTAGTCCCTTGGGAAGTGGAGGATATGGAACCTGAAATGACCCTATCCTATAGCGATACTGACGAATATCTTTCATATCACCATAGAACCTTCATCTGGTGATGGATGGAGATAGAGACAGAGACCCACACTGGAGCACTGGACTGAGCTCCCAAAGTCCCAATGAGGAGCAGATGGAGGGAGAACACGAGCAAGGATGTCAGGACCATGGGGGGTGCACCCACCCACTGAGACAGTGGGGGCTGATCTATTGGGAGCTCACCAAGGCCAGCTGGACTGTGACTGAAAAAGCATGAGATAAAACCGGACTCTCTGATCATGGCGAACAATGAGGACTGATGAGAAGCCAAGGTCAATGGCAAGGGGTTCTGATCCTACTTCATGTTCCGGCTTGGTTTGAGCCTAACCAGTTTGGATGTTCACCTTCCTAGACATGGACGGAGGGGGGAGGACCTCGGACTTTCCAAAGGGCAGGGAACCATGACTACTCTTTGGATTGGAGAGGGAGGGGGCGAGGAGTGGGGGGAGGAGGAGAAGAGTGGGGGGATGGGGAGAAGAGTGGGGAGAGGGGGAAAGAAATGGGAGGCTGGGAGGAGGCGGAAACTTTTTTTTCTTATTCTCAATAAAAAAAATAGAAAAAAAAGAAAAACATGAATTTATTAGATGAATAAAATAATCACGGGAATTTAAAAAAAAAAAGAATGCATAGCAACTGTTTGAGATAATAAGGAAATATTGGTTACTAGTTAATCACCTATTATAATAGAATTTGGAGTCAAATTAGGGAGGTTTTGGAGGTCAAACATAGATAAATTTTAGATAGATAAGTCATGTTCCTATATTTCAGAGCTTACAGAATATAGCATTAAAGAAGTTTTAATAATATAGGTTTTTGGTTATGACAGTGAGACATATCTGCTCCTGGTATCACAAACACACATCCAAGAAGATGATTGACACTGAATAAACTTCACACAGATATTATTTGATTTATGAAAAATATAAGTAACGGCAAGAAATTGCTCTTTCCATGACTGTTGTCAATATGATGTTCTAATTGGACAAGGAAGAAACACAATATGTGACTGTCAAACACTGTCAAGATGAAGGACAGACCTTGAGAATATCTTGCTTCACAGAAAAGTCTTTTGGATATGTTAGGACTTTGGGTTGAAGCAGGATGACCGAATGATGCAGGGGCATCTTGTAAAGTGCATTAGGTTGAAAGATATTAAAAGATAGTTTTAGATGGTAAGGCATGTTATGATCTAAAACAAATTATTTATACATCTTTGGGCTCACCAACATAGGATAGATAATGAAGTATTTTCTCTGAATTTTTTAAATGCAAATGGATTAGACATTGTAGATGTACTTATTTCCTGCATATATTTTATATAGTGATTGTAATTATTGCATATAATTTTCTTATTTTAGGTGTAGCCTTCTTTCTATTTTAAACAAAAATGGAAAATATAGTGACATTATATTTGTAATTAAAAAAATAAAGTTTGCCTTAAGATAGGAGTACAATTCTAAAACATTAAAGGGTAAGGAAAGGATCACAACTTTAATCCCAGGACTCAAGAGACAGGCAGACAAATAAATCTCTTTGAGGTCCAGGCTACCCAGGACTACACAAGATTGATCCCAAAACAGATCCAGTTGTTGGTGGCTCATGCCTTTAATCTCAGTGTTTAGAAGTCATACACATTTAATCTCAGCAGTAGAGATGTGGAGACAGGATGATATGCCTGAGCGGAGAGAATATAAAAGTGAAGAGACAGGAACTCACTGAGTGTGGAGTCTGAGTATTTATGAAAACAGGAGCTCACTTTTTCAGTCAGAAGATTTGGTGAAGGTAAAACGCCTCTCCACTGGTTCACATCTTTGCTTTTCTCATTCAGCTTGAACCTCAATATCTGACTCTGGATGTTTACTTTTCATGTTACATTCCTATTGTATGATCTTTCTCTCCATGTGTCATCTCTGTTTATCCCTCAAAAATCATTATTCAATATGCAAATTCACTCCAAACAGAAAAGATAGTTATCAGAAATAATGATCACTGCTGTACAAAAGACTCTCTTGGTTGATCACAATTACAGGCAAGTTTACCATGAAGATCAGTCATTTCATGTTTACTTTTTGTCAACTTGACAATAAACTCCTTGGTTTCATCTTTATAGAGTCCACGCATGTTCTTTAAAGAATCTTACATCTTGCAATTCAAAATTCTCTTATTTCATTACTTAGATCCCTCAAAATTTTAATAGACATTTTCATATGTGTGCATGTGCATTTCTTTGTATATGTGCACTAGAGTACAAGTGGTTGTATAGGACAGAAGAGGCTGTCAGGTCACATAGAACAGTAGTTACATATACTTATGAACTGTTATCTTGGGTGCTTGTAATCAAATCAGATCTTCTTCAAGAAATTGCTTTTACCAGTTGATCACTGTCTCCAGCGTCTATAATACTCCAAATATTAACTGCATTAATATTTTTGTGAATACCAAAGATGAAATGCTAATTGTAATCAGAAAATTTGAATTCAATTTGAATAAATAATTAAATAAAGAAGAAAAGATACATTGCCACAGAGTAAATATGCCCTTCAAAATGATTAACACAATTTATAACAAGTAATATTTGTTCTACATCAGTACCTATGTGCCTTAGTGAATCATCACGTCACATGCAAACTTTAATGGCATTCTTATCATTTATGTTATTTCCTTTCCTGTACATAGATCAGGGAATATACAGATTAATTAATTGGAGATAAGCAATAGTCCCATTTTTATTATTCTACTGACTAGACCTTAAAATGTTAATTAACCCAATTAAAAAAATGAAGCACTGAACTGAACAGAGAATTTTCAACAGAAGTTCAAATGTCCAAAAGACACTTAAGGTCATGCTCAACGTTCTTATCAATTAGGGAAATGCAAATCAAAACAACTTTGAGTTACCATCTTATATCTCTCAGAATGGCTAAAATCAAAAACACCAATGATAGCCTTTGCTGGAAAGGATATGGAGTAAGGGGAACATTCATCCATTGCTGGTGGGAATGCAAACTTGTGCAACCACTTTGGAAATCAGTGTGGCGATTTATCAGGAAATCCGGGATCAACCTACCCCCAGCATCCAGCAATACTACTTTTGGGGACATACCCAAGAGATGTTCTATTATACTACAAAAGCATTTGTTCAACTATGTTCATTGCAACATTATTTGTAATAGCCAGAACCTGGAAACAACCTAGAAGCCCTTCAATGGAAGAATGGATAAAGAAAGTGTGGAATATATACACATTAGAGTACTACTCAGTGGGAAAAAAAAAACAATGACATCTTGAATTTTGCATGCAAATGTATGGGAATAGAAAACAGTATGCTGAGTGTGGTAACCCAGACCCAAAATGATGAATATGGGATGGACTCACTCATAATTGGATTCTAGCCACAAATAAAAGACATTGAGCCTATATTTCATGATCATAGAGAAGCTAAATAAGTAGTTGAACCCAAAGAAAAACATATAGTTATCCTCCTGGATATTGGAAGGAGACAAAACTGCCAGGCAAAAATTGGAAATCTGGGGGTTGGGGTGCAGTAGGGGTAAGGGAAGATGAGGAGAAAAAAGTGAGAAGGGGAGGATAGGGAGAGCTTGGGGGAATGGGAGAGTTTGCATGGAAGAAGGGTGGATATGGGAGGAGGGAAGCATATATCTTAATTAAGGGAACCATTTTACAGTTCACAAGAGACTTGTCTCTAGAGGTGTTCCCAGGTGTTCATGAAGATGTCACCAGCTAGATCTTTGGGCAGCTGAGTAGAGGGAGCCTAAAATGGCCCTATCCTATAGCCATACTGATGAATATCTTGCATATCACCATAGAACCTTCATCTTGCGATGGATGGAGATAGAGACGGAGACACACATTGGAGCACTGGACTGAGCTCCCAAGGTTCAAAGAGGAGCAGAAGGTGGGAGAACATGAGCAAGAAAATCAGGACCGCGAGGGGTGTGCCCACCCACTGAGACAGTAGGGCTGATTTAATGGGAGCTCACCAAGGCCTGCTGGACTGGGAATGATGGAGTGTGTGATCAAACTAGACTATCTGAATGTGGCGGACAAGGAGAGCTTACTGAGAAGCAAAGGACGATGGCACTGGGTTTTGATCTTACTGCATGTACTGGCTTTGTAAGAACCTAGCCTCTTTGGATGCTCACCTTCCTAGACCTGGATGGAGGGCAGGGGAAGAACTTGGACTTCCCACAGGACAGGGAACCCTGACTGCTCTTTGGACTGGAGAGTGAGGAAGAGGAGGAATGGGGGGGGGGAGTTAAACAGGAGGAGGGGAGGAGATGGAAAATTTTAAGTTAAAATAAAAAAAAAGAACACACAAAAAGATGGAATATACACAGAGTTTGGATTATGTATACTATTGTGCTTTCATTGAATATTTTGACTGCGGAGAGACAGATTTGAAAACTACTAAGCTAAGCAAACATAAATATTTGAAAGTTAACTTGATTTCAAAGTTTGAGTCTAAGAATATGTTGCTTTGGAAAAGAGGTTTTTGTTTTCCTTCCAGGGAGAATGAGAACATGTGGATTAATTACAGAATAATATAGGTTGAGAAACACCCCCAAAAGTTCACCATGAACACCCCCAAAAATACCCAACAAAGAGCAGGAAGTAGTTTAGAGAGAACTATGCCCAGAATCCCAAATATTGTTTATAAATGTTTGTTTTCATCCAAAGGTGGAGATGCTATAGAGATTTGCATTGGTGTAGATCTTAGTTTATTGATAAAATTTAAGGTGAATTTTGTTATACTGTATATATATATATATATATATATATATATATATATATTTCTGGTCTTGATTAAGGTAATGTGTTTGTCCTGATAATTTATAAATGTAATGCATAATTAAGAAATACATGTTAATAGATACCCATCTATAATAGTCAAACTTGTAGTCATGTTAGTTAGGTTTTTCTATATATGTAGAAACATATTTCAGATAGATAGATATTCTTCAAATCTTTTAGAGACCTTTAGAATATGACATTAAAAATATTTTAAAAACTTAGGACTTTTTATGACAGTATGATACATCTGCTTTTGATGCCACCAATAACTTCAAGAGGAAGATGTGTACTGTAGAGGCTCCTTATGGAGTTTGCTAGTGATTTGATTAAGAAACTGCTCTGGCCTTGCCTGCTTGATGCTATGCTACATAAAATGGACATAAAGGACCCACAGAGACTGACTGCTGAAGTTTTAAAAGAAAGGTGAGGCAGTCCTTTGGCGTTGCTGCTTCATAAAAGAGACTGACAGACATGCTGCTGAATGCATAAAAAAAGTGAGTAACTAACTGCCAATATAGGCAGAACTGTCTTTGAAACTTCCTGCTTCATGGAAAATTCTGCTGGACACTATGGGCCAGTAGTCAGAAGATGGATGCCCCAACAGTATAGAAAAACTTTGGGAAACTTTCCAGGCAGTGAGATGTCTCTGTCATTTCTAGTTTCGAAATTTGCTCACAATGCAATTTCTCTCTACTTAGGTAATATTAGATCTTTCTAGAGTCTTTGATGGAGTTGCAGGATAGATAATTATAACTACATTGTTCTTAAATTATAAAAAACAAAGATAAAATATATAAATTTTGTAACTGTAATTCTTGCTTGATAACTATTTTGTTATATGTAATTTTACTATGTTAAAGATAAAACTTTCCATTTTATTTAAACCAAAAAGGGGAGGTGATATGGTATTTTATTCTGTATGCTGTGAATACCATTGGTTAATAAAGAAGCTGTCTGAAGCCTGTGCAGGAAAGAATAGAGCTAGACAGGGGAAAATTAAACTGAATGCTGAGAGAAAGAAGGCAGAATCACGAGACACCCTGTGGTTTCCAGAAGAAAGACATGAGCTGTTAAGGTAGCACCTTGCTGGTAGGCCACAAACTCCATAATAAAATATAAAATAATGGAAATGTGTTAATTCTAGATGCAACAGCTAGCTAGTAATACACTTAAGTGATTGGCCAAGCAGAGATTTAAATAATATACATTTTTTGTGATTATTTCTGGTGTTTGTGCAGAGGGGAAATGAACAAGCAGCATCTTACAACATAGGACTTCCAAACAGTCTCAAAAAAAAAGAAGAAGAAATATCAGAAATGTATTTTCTATTGAATTTCTTATATAATCTCTGCATGAGTTCCTGCCAAATAATAATGAATTAAGTGATCCATAATCACTGAAACTTTTAAAAATCTCCTGAGGAAGAAATATTTTTTCTATCAAAGAAAATCTGGAGGCATCACAATCCCTGACTTCAAACTCTATTACACAGATACAGTACTGAAAATAGCCTAGTATTGGCATAAGAACAGAAAGGAGGACCAATGCAACTGAATAGAAGATGCAGATATTAATTCACACACCTTTGAACAACTGATTTTTGACAAAAAAAGCAAAATATATCCAATGGAAAAAAGAAAGCATATTTAACAAATGGTGCTGGCATTACTGGATATCAAAATGTAGAAGAATGAAAATAGATCTATATGTATCACCAGCACAAAGCTCAAGTACAAATGGATCAAAGACCTCAAAATAAAGCCAGCCACACTGAACCTCATAGAAGAGAAAGTGGGACGTACACTTGAATGCACTGGCACAGGAGTCCACTTCCTAAATATAACCACAATAGCACAAAACTAAGAGAAAAAATTAATAAACGGGACCTCCTGAAACTGAAAAGCTTCTATAAAGCAAAGGACATGGTCAACAACACAGAACAACAGCCTATAGAATTGGAAAAAAATCTTCAACAACCCCACATCAGACACAGGATTGATCTTCAAATTATGCAAAGATATGAAAAAATTGGTCATCAAAAGAAAAAAAAATGATACAATAATAAGTGGACTACAGACCTAAATAGAGAGCCTTCAACAGAGTAATCTAAAATGACTGAAAGATGCTTATAGAAATGTCCAACATCCTTAGTCATCAGAGAAATCCAAATCAAAACAACTCTGAGATTCCATCTTACATCTATAAGAATAGCCAAGATCAAAAACACTGATTACAACCTATGCTGGAGAGGTTATGTGGTAAAGGAACACATCTTCATTGCTGGTAGTAATGCAAGCTAGTACAGCCCCTTTGGGTGACTGTTTAGTGATTTCTCAGAAAATTAGGAAACAACCGTAGCCACGACCCAGGAATTCCACTTTTGGTTATATATCCAAAGGATGCTCAATTGTGCCACAAGGACATGTGCTCAAATATGTTCATAGCAGCATTGTTTGTCATAGTCAGAACCTGGAATCAACCTAAATATCTGTGATTGAAGAATGGATAAAAAAAAATGTGGTGTATTTACACAAAGGAGTAGTACACAGCAGAAAATAAAACAATGACGTCTTGAATTTTGCAGGAAAATGGATGGAGCCAGAAAACATTGTTTTGAGTGAGGTTACCCAGACCTAGAAAGACGATTTTCAGATGTACTCACTCCTAAGTGGTTTTTAAACATAAAGCAAAGAAAACCAGCCTACCAATTACAATCCCAGATAACTTAGATAAAAATGAACACACTAAGATATAGATAGATAGATAGATAGATAGATAGATAGATAGATAGATAGATAGATATAAATATATATAGATATACATATAGATAGATATAATCTATGTGGGAAGTAGAAAAAGACAAAATCTCCTGACTAAATAAAAACAATAGGGAGTTTTGGGGGAGGTTTGAAGGGGAGGGGAGTGACAGGGAGGGTAGCAGGGAAAAATGTAGATCTCAATAAAAATCAATTAAAAAAAGAATATCAGCAAAATCCTGCACTTGAAAATTCTGCATTTACCATATATAACAATTTTTAAAAAGTGTTATATAGAATGGGCATGAGAGTATCTCCACTACCTGAATAGTAGATGTAGGTTAAGTATGCATAAAAGGATACACTTTGAGTGGTAAACTCTACAAAAAAAATCTCACCACCCATCAGTTTAATATGTGACTTCAGCAGAGTATCAACAAATCCCTATCCAACGCAGTGTACAACCAAATGCAAGGATTCCTCTGGAATTACTTATTATCAACTTGTAGGGTAATGAGACTTCTAACCAGTTGCCCAATAGTTTGCCAGTCCTCATATGGATAACGGACAAAGAACCCAATCTATATTAAAGGCTTGGAATAAAGTTTCTGATAATAATACTTCAACAGGCAATGTTCTGATTATGAATAGAACCTTTAGAGCCCTTCATGACATTCTTGATTTTATACAAGTGTTATTCCGGAAGAAGGAAAGTAAAGAAGGTGATACTTTCTTGCTTCTTTTAATTATAAGAAGCTCCATGCTGGTTCAGTCCCAGTCCAACTGGCCTTGGAGAGCTTCCATTGGATCAGTCCCACCGTCTCAGCTGGACTGGGACTGAAGGAGCATGTATTCAAACCAGACTCTCTGAATGTGGCTGACAATGAGGGCAGACTGAGAAGACAATGATAATGACACTGGCTTTTGATTCTACTGCACATACTGGCTTTTTGGGAGCCTAGTCTGTTTGGATGCAAACTTTCCTAGACCCAGACGGAGAAGGGAGTCCCTTGGACTTCCCACAGGGCAGGGCACCCTGACTTCACTTAGGCCTGGAAAGGAAGATGTAGGGGTATTGGGGTGTAGGGGTAGTGGGAGGGAAATAGGAGGATAGGAGGAGGTAGTAATTTTTAAGAAAGAAAAAAAGAAAGAAAGAAAGAGAAAGAAAGAAAGAAAAGAAATAACATAAATAAATAAATAAATAAATAAATAAATAAATAAATAAATAAATAAATAAGAAGTTCTATGCTGTAGGTTCTTACACTTTTCATACTGTTACTGATTTGATAAAACCATGGCAAAATATTGGCACAGAGGAGCATAAGACTCAGATTATGTCAGTATCCTTGTGTTTGCCTATGTGCTTCAAAGTGTGTGCTTGTATTGGAGGAAAATATCCAATTCTACAAAATTTGCAAACAAAACTTGCTACTTAAAATCAAAGAAAAAAAAAACTCCCACTAAAACATTTCCAAAATATACAAATCATGTTCACTGGAGAAGGATACTACCCTACTGGGTTATTACAATACGGTCAAC
The DNA here is from genome assembly GCA_963919705.1 of Alexandromys oeconomus. Classification (NCBI taxonomy): domain Eukaryota; kingdom Metazoa; phylum Chordata; class Mammalia; order Rodentia; family Cricetidae; genus Alexandromys; species Alexandromys oeconomus. Next base: position 6,152,873 of record CAWTZB010000260.1, on the reverse strand, counting down.
AGTGTCTCTGACTTTCTACAGATAGAGTCAGGAATAAGAGAGCATAGGTACTACACTCATACATACACACTCACATCCACTTCCTAGCCCATCCTCCTCACCAAATTCTTCTGTTCCTGTATTTTAATGTCACAATTCAGTGCCAACCATCTGTTCACACTACATTTCCTGAGTCCTTGATTTTTGATTACTATGCCAACACTGCTACTAATGTCATTCTCTTTTCTCACCCATGAGATGGGATTCTGATGTGTAACAATTTTTGCACACTTTATATATGCATTATTCTCACTGGTTACTTCAAACCTGACTGGTCTACACCTGGGTAGGAAAGATGGTGCCAGAGAGTAAGCCTAGGAGAATTCTGAGAAGATAAACGGCAAAGTTACAGAAAGTTACCAGGAGATTCAGAGGGAGAAGTACAGGATGCAGCAGAGGTAAAGACAAGAGCTATGTGGCAATATATAGAGTCATAGAAATGTGTTAATATAAATAAAAGTGAGTAACAATCCAATGATATTGGCTGAACATTTAAAATTTTTATTAATTCCCAGTTTATGTTAATTGTTTACAGGCAGACTGGGGAAAGAAAAGTCTCCTACAGGTTTCAATCTTTCCTACATAATTTGATCATTGACATATTGTTGTTGTATACGGACCATACCTAATTTTTAATCCATCCAGTTTGTGTAATGTAGAGTAATCACATTCTTAGAAAAGCAGCTGAGAATTCTGCACAGCATGGATTTGATGACATCTTGTATAGTACTGATCGTCCAAGGTCTCTTACTCTCAGAATACTGTCTGCCCTTAGGTCTCTGTATTTGTTCCCATCTGCTGCAGTAGGAAGCTTCTCTGCTCATGGCTGAGCAAGCCACTGATCTTTGCATGAAGCAGAATGTTATAGAGGGTCATTTTAATGTAATGTTATTTTTTTAATTTATTTTACTGCGGTTTCCTATTTATCTATTCTCAGATAATTGGTCATTCAAGTAGTGTAGAGTATGGGTTCTATTTCTTGGGAAAGCCTTGATGCAAAGCAGATATTGTTGGTTACTCAAACAAGTTTTGTTCCACCATTGACATAGCATATAATGTAGGCAAGAAACCATTATAAATCAAAGGAGCTTTAAATTATCTTTGTGTTTACACTTCTTCTTTAGAAAGTCCTACTGTATTAGGTTAATAAACTATCCCTAAATTGGGATAAATTTAAATTAAGAAATTTTTGCTCCTTTTCCCGTATTCCCTTGTTCTCTTTTTGGTTGTCCCCTTTGATCATCTCTTACAACCATCCCCTAATGCATCCACTACCATCTATACTATTTATGTTTCCTAAAGGAGATATATCCTGTCGACTCCAAGCTCTTAAGGCTTAAAGTTCTTTCCTGTGAATTAGGCTTTTAATTCTGGCCCTGGATAATTCGTTCTTCACTGGAGGCTTAAGAATGAGACCAGGAAGTTGATGGAGTCTGTATCACATAAATGGACATAACATTTCTTTTTAAATATTAGGTATTGTAGTTGATTTTTTTTTTACTTATTTGGAGTTCTGTCACCCAAATCCCAAATAAATAGAGACTTATTCTTATTTGTGAATGTTGGCCTTATTTTTGCTTCTTTCTCTTCATCTTTTCTAACATAAATTATTCTGATTCACTTTATATTTTGCCTCTAGGATTTTTACCTTTCTTTATTCTATACCTTTTTCTTTTCTTCCTACTTCAGGGCTGACTATGTGGCTGTGTGGATGGGCCATTTGTATCCTCCTCTCTTCATTTTTTCATTCTTCACTCTCCTTCCTAACTGTCTCTGTCTACTTATTCTCTTTTTTAACAGCAATATTGACTTCTCTTTCTTAACTAGAAATTGACCATTTAGATCTTAAGTAGACCAATTAGGTGATTTAGTCAGGGAAAGTAACACAGCTTTACAAATTTAAACAAATGCAACTTAAAAAAGGCAGCACATCTTTGCAAAATTGAACAAATAATACAAAGAATAAATGAATGTAACACATCTCAAATGAATAGCCCATAAGAAGGGGTCATCAAGTATATCTGCAATTTGAAATAGTAAAACAACTGTTTTTGTATGAAATATAATCGACTTCCTATATTCTTGTTGAATCTTCCATTACAGATCTAACAAGTTTAATGAAAAACGAGCATGAACCTGAGTGCCTGTACAGTTAGAATAATAAATAAATTTCAAACACATCTTTATTGCCCATTCATCCATTGTTGGGCCTCTCGGTTTCAGGTCTTAGGTGCTATAAAGAAGGTGACATTTCACAGAAATGATCTGGTATCTTGGCAGTAAAGAATCCTTAGGTGTCTGCCTAGAAGTGATATAGTTAGGTCACATCAAAAATGTATTTACAGCTTTTGGGGGAAATTCAGGATGAAATTTTATACAGACTGCAAAAATTAACACCCTCTCCAACTATATATATATATATATATATATATATATATATATATATATATATATATATATATATATATGTGTGTGTGTGTGTGTGTGTATGTATATGTACATATACATGTATATCTACATATATAAATACATATATATGTATGTATGTATAATTTTCCTTTCTACAATTGATTGTCAGATTTGGTGTCATTTGTTTCCCTATTAAATATCATATAAATATATATAAAATTAATACTTACAAAATGTGTCCATCCATCAGTAATTAAATATTCAGGGTCTCTTAATTTCTTTTAAGATGAGTATTTTCCTGTGGAGATAAGAAAAGAACCCTGCCCCCAACCTATCTGTATTCCTTACCATCAGTATGCTCGCCGTCCTTGTGAATGAATTGTTATTTATCTTTTCCAAGTGGCTTCTCTTCTTCAAACAGAACCTTTATTAATTTTGATGGTATCCACAATTGTTCCTCACCTGTGGAGATAAGAGCAAAACCCCTTCCCCAACGCAGCACATCTCCTGGCTTCCATTGCGAGGTCAGCACATCCTTGAAATAAACTGGTTGATTTAGTTCAGTAGACTTTTCCATTATCCAATGTCTTTCTGCAGCCGTTGTTCCCTTCTCATTAGCGTTGAGAAAATTCAAGGTTAACAAAGCATTATGTAACTTATTTCTGGGCGTGTTTTCCACCCCTTTCTGTTTGTTCAACATATCCTTTATAGTTCTATTTGATCTTTCTATGACTGCTTGACCTGTAGGATTGTATGGTATACCTGTAACATGCTTGATATTGTAAAAGTCAAAAAAAAAACCGTTTCATTTTCCTAGAGACATAAGCAGGACCATTATCTGTCTTTATTTGTGTAGGTATACCCATGATAGCCATGACTTCTAATAAATGAGTGATTACTGAATCAGCTTTTTCTGAACTTAAAGCAGTTGCCCACTGAAAGCCTGAATAAGTGTCAATGGTGTGGTGAACATACTTCAATTTGCCAAATTCTGCAAATTGGAACACATCCATCTGCCAGATTTCATTCCTATAGGTGCCCTTTGGATTTGCCCCTGCTGGCAGTGGCGTTTGGTTATAGAAAGAGCAAGTAGGGCATTTCTTTACAATCTCCTTAGCTTGTTGCCATGTAATAGAAAACTCTTTCTTCAAACCTTTGCTATTAACATGATGTTTTTTATGAAATTCAGAGGCTTGTAGCACATTACCAAACAATAACTGATCAATGTCTGCATTACCTTGTGCTAGAGGACCTGGCAGACCCGTATGGGATCGGATGTGTGTTATGTACATAGGGCAAAGCCTGTTCCTGATCAAATCTTGAACCTGGATAAACAATGAGGTTAGTTCTGTATCATCAGGTATAAATTCAGCAGTTTCAATACATAAAATAACTCTTTCTACATATTGTAAATTGGTAACAATATTAATAGGTTCTTTAAAATCACTTAGCCCCAAAAGAATGGCATATAATTCTGCCTACTGGACAGAATCATAAGGACTTTGTTCCACCTTACCCAAGTCTTCTGATTTGTAACCTGTCTTCCCTAATTTATTGGCATCACTATAAAATGTACAGGCTCCAGTTATTGGAGCATCACAGACGATTCGAGGAAGAATCCAAGAAGTTCTCTTTATGAAGTTAAGCCTCTTGCTTTTTGGGTATTTGTTATTAATGTCTCCCAAAAAAATTAGCACAAGCTCTTTGCCATGGTTCATTATCTTCCCATAATTTCTTTAGTTCATCAGCAGTGAAAGGCACTATAATTTCTGCTGGGTCTATGCCTGCTAGTTGACGAAGTTTCAGCTTGCCTTTTATAATTAACTCAGAGACTTTTTCCACATAAGTTTTCAGTTTTTTACTTGGTTTATGTGGTAAAAAGATCCATTCCAAGATAATATCATCTCTCTGCATTAAAATTCCTGTAGGAGAAATTTTTGATGGTAGTATGATGAGAATACAATCGAGCTCTGGATTCACCCTGTCCACATGTGCCTGTTGTAATTTTTCCTCAATCATTGTCAGTTCCTTTTCTGCTTCAGCTGTTAATTCTCTGGGACTCTTTAAATCTTTATCACCATCCAACGTTTTATTCAAATGAATTATTAGATCAGGTGTTATCCCAATAACTGGTCATAGACTGGAAATGTCTCCTAACAGTCTTTGAATGTCATTAAGAGTCCGTAGGTGATCTCTCCTTATTTGTGCCTTTTGGGTCTTAATTTTTTGCAAACCTATTTTATAACCTAAATAATTAACAGAATCTCCCTTCTGAATCTTTTCAGGAGCAAGTTGCAACCCCCATTTAGGTAAAAGTATCTTTATTTCTTCAAACAGTCTGTTCAAGGTATCCATGTTTGAATCAGATACCAAAATGTCGTCCATGTAATGGTATACTACAGATTTGGGAAATTTCTTGCATATTATTTGCAATGGTTGGTTCACAAAATATTGGCACAGGGAGGGGCTCTTTAACATACTCTCGGGGAGGACGGCCCATTGGTATCTCCTCGAAGGTTGAGAATTGTTATAAGTAGGCACTGTAAAGGCAAATTTTTCTCTATCTTCTTTTTCCAAAGGAATAGTGAAAAAAACAATCCTTTAAATCAATAACTATAAGAGGCCATCCTTTTGTTAATAAAGAGGGCAAAGGAATTCCAGATTGCAGAGGGCCCATATGTTGAATAACCTTGTTGATGGCCCTGAGATCTGTCACCATTCTCCATTTACCGGAATTTTTCTTAACCACAAATACAAGAGAATTCCAAGGGCTGGTAGATTCTTCTATATGTCCAGCATCTAATTGTTCTTGTACCAGCTGTTCTAAAGCCTGTAACTTTTCCTCAGCTAAAGGCCATTGCTTTTTCCAAATTGGTTTCTCAGTCAACCATTTTAGAGGCAAGGCTGTTGGTATCTCTGAAAGGACATCAATTGCTTTTTCTTGTACAGCCCAAATGGCTGGTTTTCTCTGTTTGTAATATCTTTTAATATTATTCTCAGAAATATAGGCTCTAGAAGTAGCAGGAATGTTAATTTCAGTATTCCATTGTTGTGATAGGTCACGACCCCATAAATTCATTGCAATATTGGCTACATAAGGCCTTAATTTTCCTATTTGTCCTTCTGGCCCTATACATTCAACCCATCTCATGCTTTGCCTTACTCGAAATAGGTTTCCAATTCCCAGGAGTTGAACATTTACATTCTGAAGAGGCCAATACGGATGCCAAGATTCTGGGGTAATGATACTTACATCAGCACCTGTGTCCAGCAGGCCAGTAATAAAGATGCCATTTACACACATTCTCAACTTATGTCTTTGATCATTTATAGAAGTTTGCCAAAACACATGTAACTCATCTTTCTGATCATTATTGCTTATAACGGTAGGCATGGGGCTTCCTAATTGTCCTGACGAGGCACGTTCTCTGCAGAGACTGAAAATGACTGAATCATGTTTGCCATGGGGGCCTGTGAGGCCCCCCCTCTCACGTTTCCCATCTGTATCAGGTTGCCTTGTCTATCTCTTGTAGACCTGCATTCATTTGTCCAATGTCTGCCTTTTCCACATCTTCTACATAAACCTGAAGGCTGAGTCCTTCTATTTCTGTTATTTCTAGAAGATGCATTATTATTATTTCTGAAAATCCATTGTCTACAATTCCTTTTCATATGACTCATTTTGCCACAATTAAAACATTTGGTATTCTGGTGTCTCCTTTTACCATTGGAAATTGCTTCTTCTACCCATGCTTCAGTGCCATAATCAAATGTATCAACATTCAGTGTATGCAAGACCCATTCTTCCAAGTGCGCTGATCTGAGCTTTAAAGGTCCCAAAATCCTTTTGCATTCCACATTTGCATTTTCATAAGCCAAAGACTCAATCATTTTATGTCCTGCTTCTGGGTCAGATATCCCTATTTGTACAGCCTTTGTAACGGGTCACTAAAGGGTTCTCTCTGACCCTGTTTAACTGTGACAAATGATTCCATTCTCTGTCCTGGGTCTTGTACCCTTTCCCAAGACCTTAAGGCTGCTGTAGCACACATGGAGAGTGTGTTTTCATCCAAATTAGCTTGTTCCTGAGGGTCAGAAAAGAGCCCTTCACCTAGAATTTTATCTAGGGAAATGTCAATTCCCTTTGCTTTTTCCTGCTGTTCTTAAAGTCTAGCCTCTTGCCTGAATAAGCATTTCCATTTCAATTGCAGTCCACTCTCAAGTACTGCAGAGCTCAGCTGGAGCCAGTCCACAGGAGTTGCTCTGCTTGTCGTGGCCCAAGATTTTAGCATCTCTTTAACAAAAGAGGTGTGCATCCCAAAAGTCCTGACAGCCTGTTTAATTTCTTTGAGGTCATTCTTACGCAAAGGCTCCCATGCATCTTCCTTGATGACCGTACGGTTTCTGGAACCAATTACCTTCTCTGTTGTTATTACTGGAAAGGCAGGTAGAGCTGTAGGTAGAGCTTTGTGGAAATTGTCCCGGAGAGATTTACCCACTGATGTAGTTAAAATTTGCCTTTCTACCGTTTGTTCTTCTTCATCAGAATTTAGAAATTCCTCGATCTTTTCAATTCTATTGACCATTTTCTTCTGCAATGTCTGAATCTCTTGTCCAGAATTATGTTCCAAAGCCTTCATTGAGGATTCTAAAGTATGAAGTTTGTCCATTAGATATAACATCTCATCTTTGGACATAATTTTTATGTCATAAACTGTGCCTTCTTATATTGACAATCTTTTGCCAATCTGTCATAAGCTTTAGACAAAATCCAATTGTCACATTCAGCAGTTTTGATTCTCTGAGTTAATGTTTCAGTTCCTGCAGAAAGGGACTGAAGCTTATGATCCAAATCAGCTGTTCACTTTTCTGTAGTAATGAATTTCTCCTTAACATCAGCCTTTACCTTTTTTAAATTTTGCTCATTTGATCGAGTCATGTTAAACAAACATCTGTTCTCTTCCTGGAGAACTTCAAACTGATTCTTGAGAAGATTATTGTCATTCTCAATTGTTTTTAAGCTTGCAACCTCTGCTCATAAAGACTTTATCATATTTCTATTATCAAACAATATAGTGCCAAGGAAAACTATGAATCCCAGAAAGATCCATAGAGGTTGGGTGATAGACATCTCTTGTAAAATCTCCCACATGGTACCATTAAAAAATAAAACTGTTAAATTCTTGAATGGTAACGTGTTCAGACATTTTATTTATAAAAGAAAATTTTTTTGACCTGCAACAACTGGTTCCTGCCAGTGGTGGTCTCTGTGGTTTTGGAGCCTGTCTTGGAACTAGCTTTTGTAGACCAGGTTGGCCTCGAACTCACAGAGTTCCACCTGTCTCTGCCTCCCGAGTGCTGGGATTAAAGGCATGCACCACCACCGCCTCTGCCTCCCGAGTGCTGGGATTAAAGGTGTAAGCCACCACCGCCTGGCCGTCCTTGAACTCCCAGAGATCCACCTGCCTCTCTGGATATTATGGGCCTGAAGGCTGAGTGTATCTCAGACTTGGCACTGGGGCTCGAGTCACGAACTAAAAAAAAAAAAAAAAAAAAAAAAAAAAAGCACCCGGGAGCGTGCTTTCTTAGCTAGTGGGCTACATGCTTGAGTCAGGGGCAAAATAGCCCAATGTTGGATGCCAAAATGTAACGGCATAAATGAATGAAGACAGATTGTAAAAATATATACAGCTTTAATGGAGAAATAGACTTACAGAACCACCGTTCCCACGGGGACCAGGAAAGCAGAAGCAGTGTCTGGGAGCACACTTGCCAAATTTATAGGTTAACATTAGCCCAAGGCGAACACGCCCCCTAAGGGGCAGGACTTATCCCTACAGCTCTGGAACTTGGAAAATCATTATATTTGGGTCAGCTCCTCTGATTTCTGTCAATGGGCTGCCTCTGTCATTGCCTTAACACCACATGTATAAGCTCAGGTTAATGTAAAAATTCTGACAGTTCATCTGACAGAGAACTAGATACTAGATAGCTCTGGGACCTAGGAGAAAATGAAGTAATACTGTCCTGCTGAAGAAGGTGTGGGGAGGAACAATTCTGTAATTGTCTGGCTGCACTTGGAAGAAAGAACTTTGAGGAAGAATCATATTTGTTAAGCAAGAACAATGTCTAATAGAGTGGAATTTCAATTGTATTTCAAAAAATAAAGATAGCCTGAAAATCTGAGAGTAAAAGAGCCCCACTAGTCAGCTTTATAGACAAGGTAATCATAGTACACACTATGAATCCAAGTAACCACAATAACATGTACCTTTAATCCCAGTATCCACACTCATTGTCGTAAAAACCAGGCAGTACATGCTTTTATCATGGTGGTGCATGCTTTTAATCCCAGCTTTAGAGAGGCTTATAAGATGGGAGGAAACAACTCTTGACACACATTCTCATTCTGAGAGTTCTGAAGGCAGGATCACCATTTTGGACTAAAGTCAAGGTAAGAGCTGGTGGCTGGTTGTTTTGTTCTTCTGACATTCAGGTTGAGCTCTAATTTCTCTTTCTGAAATCTTATTAATCATGTTTCATTTATTAATTTATTTTTTCATTTTATTAATTTTGCTTCAGTCTACCAAGCAGTTCAGAGAAGCAAGACAAAAGTGATGACTGCTTAAGATTTTGAAAGAGCAAAAACAATATGGTGGTGTGGAGAGAAAGGTAACAGGAAGAAAGTGTAATTTGGCATAAAATATATCTGAACTACCTGGTTCTCTGTCAGATGAACTGTCATGATTTGTATAATCTCAGAGAGTAGTTTTGAAATGCAAAAAGAGGTTGATTGGCTATATCATCAAAAGTTATTCTGCTTACATAGTACCAAAATAGAAGGATAAATAGCAAACCAGCCACAAACTATTTTGACCTCTAATAATTTCTGCCTGAAAGTCACTAATATATTTTTAACTGTTTTCTGAGAACTTATACTGTCAGATAAAAGTTCTAACATGCACATTAATAAAGGTCTTGCTTTTCTTTGTACATGAAGACTATTGCTATTAGGAAAACATGCAGAGAAAAGGTGATACAATGATGACAATTTTCAGTTGATATATCTTCAATACAAGTCATATCCTAAAGTCTCAGGTTTCTTCAGGGACAAACTCCCTGATAGGTTGAAAAATAGAAAATGATGGTATGCCCTGGCAATGCTGAAGTATGCGCGGGTAGTTCATATATGGTGGTTTTATTGAATTTTTCCATATTGGTTTCATTGCCTAAGTTGATAAGTTCAGCTGTCTCTTCCTCAAGAGAGAACGAGATCTCATCACAGATGCTGGTGAGCCACCATGTCATTGCTGGAAATTGAACTCAGGAAAATTGGTAGAGCAGGCAATACCCTTAAACACTCAGACTCCTTTACACATATGTACATATAAGTAGCTATAACTGAGGTCAATATGATACTGCCAGATAAAAGTTTTAACATGCACATTAATAAAGTTATTGTTTTTATTTGTAGATGAAGCCTTTGCATAGATTCATTTTAGGTAAACATGCAGAGAAAAGGTGATGCTGTCATTACCATTTACAGTTAGTATATCTTCAATACAAATCATATACTAAAGTCTCAGGGAAAGTCCTGAAGAAGACACAGAACTATTGTAAAATTTAGAGAACCAGGATGTAATTATGAATAGTATTTTCTAGATGGAGCAGGAATGCTGCACCCGTGAATTCTTGACAATATTGAAGCCTAAACTAGATACCAATCCATAGTAGGAAACCTCTCTGTTCCTCACCCCAAATGAAGAGCTACAGTTAATCAATAGCTTTTGAGAGAGGAAGAATCAGGTTTCTTCAGGGACAAGCTCCCTGATAGGTTGAAAAATGGAAAATGATGGTATTCCCTCACAATGCTGAAGCATGCATGGGTTGCACATATATGGAGGTTCTGTTGAATTTATCCATTTTGGGTTTCATTGCCTAAGTTGATAAGAACAGCTGACACTTCCTCAAGAGAGAACCATATCTTATCACAGATGCTGGTGAGCCAACATGTGATTGCAGGAAATTGAACTCAGGAAATTTGGAAGAGCAGGCAATACTCTTTACCACTCAATTAGACTGCTTTACACATATGTACATATAAGTAGCCATAACTGACGTCAATATGATAGTCATAGGCAAAAATACACACACACACACACAAAATTAGGACAGAGATAGAGGGAGAAGAGACTTGTAAATGTTTACTAAAATTTAAAAATTCATGAATTTTATATGGAATGAGAGTTGGATATGGGAATTGTTTTAGAAGGATTGGCAAATTTTTATGAAAATTGAATCCAATATGATATTGAATAAATGGTTTTCAATGGAGCAGCTTAGTTTTGATTTTTAAAAATGCCTGGAATTTGATATCCAATATTGAAATACAGTGATATGTATGTTTCATATGCTATGATTTTCTATCAATAATTTCTAAAATTTGAACTCGTCTATTAATATTAATTGCTAGTCTGGTATTGGCTGTCTATGATGTAGCACTCCTGGATAACAGGTCAGTGTTTTTAAACTATTTAATAGTAATAATAGAAACATAACTATGAGTTCCAAAAGGTTAAGAATATTCTAGACCCTCCACTATAGTGCCCCAATCTGATTAACTTTCATCTAATCAGTACTAACACCTCCCTAGGACACGACACTCTATACTGATTGGAATTGAGTCTCAGCACGAAGATTTTTAAAATTAGCTCTATAAGAGAAAAGAGTGTCAGGACTTCATTTTACAATAGAGCAATTCTACAGTGAGATAAACTTTCTTCATGGTGACTGAGAGAGACTTTATCTGGATCATTTCTTTCATTGTAACATTCCCAAGAGAGTATCATATATTCTAGGAACTAACTGAACTTCTCCATGTCAGATCTTGTGTCATTATAGGAGAGGGTACTAACTTCCATAAGAGATGGTCTCCTGGATCCTGTATGTAAGTAAATGAGAGGAGTAAACTCTGACTAGTGTCAGGAAACACCACTGCTGGCCTTTCTGCCCCTGCACCTTAGGATGTGCATACTTAGTTTATTTTGGTTTTACTTTTTGCTGCCTTATGGCAAACATCTATAGCAATGCTCTTGTTCATATGGACTTTATATCATTTGAAATTCACAATATATAATATCTGAATGTGTTTCACATTTTTTTAGTTTGACAGAACAGTATCTTCAATTGATTGATCTTCCTTCCATGTAGTGATTGTTTTAAAAAGTTTGTAGCTAGTTTTATATTCTGTCAGCAATCCTGTGTAGGCTGAGCTAGGAATCTTGTGTTACTGTGATGTATCCGAGCATGCACAAGGCACAATTTTGTGAAGGATGGAAGCTTTGGCTCTTCTTGAGAATGCTAGCTTATTCCTGCAAAAGTCAGCCCTATGAATTCTGTGTGGGTCTACCATGTTCAAATCTAACAATAACCCTCCATTCCTCCATTCATACCACCCTTAGTCTTCCTGCTGATGGTTACCCAGAATTTCTAGATAAAAGAACCTGTCTTTAATTTCTGCCTTGACTTTGTATTTTATATTTGAACAGGAAAGTTCTTGATAGTACTGACATGTTGTGTTGCACAGAAAGGCATTAGGATGTAAAAGATAAGAAATTTCTGTTCAGTTTTTCTTAGTGCAGATGAAATTTCCTCACTATAAAGTGATCTACTGGAAAATGCCTGGAAGATAAAGAAGGATAGTGATAAACTGTCAGGAAAAAAAATTAAGGAGGAAAATAAATGAAGTGACAAAAAAACAGATACTCTGATCTATATTCAACCTGATGGTGTTCATGTATGTGAGAAGGGAAAGAAATTGGGTATCCTAGTTGCAGATTCTTGTGTACACAATAGTCTGGCTTTTATTTGCAACAATAAATAGATAATAATTGCATAATCATATAAGTGCATAAAATAAAACTTTATACCAGAGAATCCCAGTGTCCACTTTGTTGCTTTCATTTTTTTCTTTTTATTGTCTTAATCAAAACAGCCAGATTGTAGTCGTGTTAACAATGGAAGTATTATTTCTGCTCTGGAAATTCAGCCATTTTTAGCTAATATATATGTGAATTCTCCTATTTAAAATAAAACAAAATTTAAGAAACATACATTGTGAGAAATGTTTGATTTCAGACATGTAAAATTTATGACCAGAGCCAAAAATCAATAAAAGTCCCATGTTGCCATTGTTGCTTCTGTTATCAAAACAATTGTATGTGTATGTATATTTATGTGTGTTCGTGGGAGTAGTGCACTACACAATGACGTCCATTCATTTTCAATCAATGTCAAGCTAGTACTTGAGATAAAGCCAATCACATTTTAGGAAACAAGGTAACGAGCATGCAGGGCTCCTCATGACTTTAACTAGTCCTTTACATTCCCAGTTTAAAATCCTACACCTCTGGCCCAATGTCTTCTGAACAAGCGTCCAAAATGTTGTCAAAGTAGGAGACTCCACATGAGAACACTCCACAGAATGACATCTAGGTACATCTTTAACTATAAAATGATAAGAAATTTGATTAATGCCTTCAAAAGAAATTCAGGATCAGAATTTATTATTAATAAATATATAAAAGTATATTTATGAGGAAAGGTAAAATGACTTCCCATAAAACTAACGGTAAAACTTCCAACAAAGTATGTGGTATACAGGTACATCAAATTGAATTTTGAAAGGGGTTTTAGTTTTCCCTGATATTTTTGACTTGTACTTTACTGGAGAAATTAATATTATAGTATATTCTCATTTACTCCAAATACAGTTTTAAACTCTTAGCTTTAAAGGATATATTGATTATATAATATGATGTCACAGTTTGCCATACCAGAGTTTGCTATTTTTTGTTTCTTTAAATCAGAAGCATGTCTAAGACATTAACTGATAAAGATCTTGTCAAGGTATGGTGGACTGTATGGGACACTCAGAATCAGCACATCTTCATTCTCTGATGTTCTTTTGAAATGTTGAGAAACACCATGCAGGAATGTGAAGAAATAGCTGACAAATAGACACTCAGAATGATTGTTTCTGTTACTGTATCCGGGCTAATCTTCAATGTCATCTCAACTTCCTGGACCTCCAGGTTTTTGACAGACTCACCATGTAGTTGCTACACCGTTTGGTACAATAAGAGATTACAGAGTCCACAGATGTCAGGTTGCTGAGCTCCATGCATGCTTTTCTGGAGGATTTGCCTACAATAAGGGTGGCTTTGCCTTGGACATTCTGTTTATAAAGAATACTGCCATTTCCAAGACAAACTCTTCCAATTCACTTCAAGCTCTGCCCCGGTCACTGATTCACACAGTTCATATAGTAGCTAAAGTATTGCTAGAAGTTTTGCAGGACAAATTTCCTGAAGACCCAGGTCTCACAAGCTCAGCACCAGATCACTGCAGATGGACCTGTGAGTGGAAACCTGTGAAAAGAAAGGCAGAGTGGAGTCCCTGTTAACTAAGTGTGTGGACCCTCTTCTAGTCTGGAACTAGGAAACGACTTATCTGTAGCTGTGGCCATGAGAAAGAAAATAATCCAAATCCATTCCATGGTGAAAGCATGTGTACTCAGTGACTCTGGAGAAGACACTGATCAAAAGTTGTTGTGGGTTGTGAACATCCCTGTATTGATCAACATAGACCCACATATTTTTTATATCCATGAAGTGTGGATATTATTTCTTACATAAGTAACTAGTCCAAATGGGGAAGAAGGACGTAGATGAGACCTGTATCAGGCAACAGAATGCTCAGTCCAAATCCTCACCCTCTCTGAGAAAGTATATATTCTGGAGACCTGTGCAGACCCTGTGGACATAACAACAAGGCCTAATCTCTTAATTTAAAAATAGAATCAAAACCTGAGACATTTGGTCTTCTTGGTGACAAAACTGATTTACAGTGATGGTAGTGATGAGAATAATGTGATTAGAAATTTCAAAAACTCCTAAATTAGGAGAATTTCTAATTGTTTTTCATATATAAGAAATTAATATTTGCTTTTCCAGAAGGTTTTAGTTATTAGTGTCTGGTGACACTTTTTCTTTTAATCTATTGTTTGCTTTCTATACTGAGAAACAAAGATTGTGGAGTTTAGTAATAGAAACATGGTAATGTTCTTAGAGGAGTTGGGTATGGAATTCATTCATAATATATTTTTTGAAAAAAAAAACTTGTAAATATTGAATAAATAAATTTTAATTAAATAAATGAGAAAACATCAGTGAAATAGTTAACAATGAGTTTTTACTGGGTTTGAAAATTTGAGACATCATGTATCAATTTTAGCATGTGTTGTTCAGCTAATAGACTTTAAGGAGTGAGTTCACAGAGTCTATGGAATCCCCTTCATTCCTCATTTCTGTCTTGTTGATTGTTGGCTCCATTGTGCCCTCTGCTGGCCTTTAGCACCCTTCTCGTTGGCCTGTCACTGAACTTACCAATACACTTTTAATATTTTTATTATTTTATACACTTATCATTCTAAAAAGAGTGCAAAAATTCAGATTGTTAGCAATAAACTTGTCACAGCTTCAGTCTTGCTGTGTCTGCTTCATACTGATCTGGTTAAAATTCAGTACTCACTGACAATACTCAGGAAACCCTGGCTTGGTAAGTAAGTACTGGCAGTTACAAGAATTGTATCAAATGTAGAAATCTCATTGTTGAAGTATTATTGTCCCAAATACTAGCCAAAAAATCTCATTTCACATTCATTAAACGTGGATCATATATCTATATCTTTTCTTCAATGTACGTGGAAGATATAAAGAAGTAATTCCATGGACTCCCGAAATCCAGAGTGTGCCCAACATTTAAGTTCACTGTGGTCATCATAGGTCACTGGCACAAATGTGGGCTGATGGTTTTCCTGTCATTTGGGAACAGACTGTGGATTCCTTGGTTTTCACCTTACACTGTGTTATACATTGAGCTGTGTTTGTCTACATCTAAGTAATCCCAATTTTTGTTCTCCAAAAATTCTTAATATAAGTCTGAGATCACTATAATACTATCCAGAAAAGGCTCAGGCTTTGACCAGGAGAGTCTTTTTTTTTTCCTTTTTCCAAATTCCTTAAACGTGTAATTCTTAACACTGGACCAACACCAAACGTCACTTCTCCACTAATGCTAATCTAACTCAGATGTAAAACATTCAAGCTTTCCTATATTCACCAGCAATAAAGAGTTCGACTTCAGCAACCATGCAGGAAATGTTTACAAAAAAACACTAGCAAAAATCAGGAAACTGTGATAAGGAACTCTGTTGCCATATCACCTTGCATCTGCACATCCACTACTCAGATTTTTCAACAAGATGATCATACAAGAAACACCTCCAGTGGAATCATTATGTGAGAAATTGGGTTATAAAGTAATTTTAGAAGGATGATCATTTTAAATATGCATTGTGTGAAAATGTTAATTACTCTACCCTGTTAGAGCATTAACACACTGGAATCTGGAAAGAATAGACAATATATATTCCCACCTACATGGAAGATCTGAAGTTTACTCATCATGAGAGGAAACAAATAAAAAGATTTTCAGATTATTTTAATTTCCAAGTAGTTTTTCAACTAAAACTAACATAACCAAGTCTTAAAATTATAGACATTGTAGAAAAAACATGAAAAGAGATTTTTATGTTCTGATAACAAGTAACAAATGGTTATCTTAGATGTTCCATTTGGCAATAATGATATGCTTGTTAGACATTAAGCACATCATAATTGTCATAGAATATAACAAAGCAAATGTACTCTAGAAGATATTTTGAACAGGAAGGGAAAAACACATATTCTAAAATGTAAACAGACATGTTTGTTTTTAAGGAATCACATGATAGAAATTTAAAACTGCCTTTAATATTACTGGCACCTGTTAATTCCAAGTAGCTTTAGTAGTTCTTTAGGTTCTCTGCTGTTTCTGAGCTCCTGCCTATGAAGGTTTGTGTCTGAGTTCACACTAAAATCTCCTCCCATGTTTCTACCACAGAAAGACATGACACATGGTTCAGAGTTAAGAAAACTTAGCTATAGGAGTTATCCCTACTGAGAATGATGCTGGAGTTGAAGTCCCAATTACAAACTGTGTCTCCAAAAGTCCATAGTATATTACCAGCATATTCTAACAGTTGCTTTATAAAAATTGTATGTGCCTCTGTACAAAATGTATGGGCTGTAAGAAATAACCTATAAACACAGGGAGAGGGAAACAAAATATTTGAAATTTCTAATCCACCTATATTGTGCAATATGCAAATATCGTTCTATGGGTACATTTACCACTTAGTTGTCAATGTCTTCAGAAGATATACATCTATTATATTAATATTCCTCCGTTACTAACAGTATTTGCTTCATCTTTTATTGAAGATCAGTGGAAATTTTCATAAAAGCAAAACTGATATGTGTTTTCCCTTCCCCAGTATCTTACCCCTGTTCTCTGCTTACTTCTATTCACATGGCACTTCTCTGAGACCAGGGTTTACACATTCCCCATATATGTGCTGACTTAGCAAATGTCTGCTGGAGACCTTCTCCTCAGATTTTCCATTTATGGTGGGTATTAACTCTACTTTTTCACAGAGGTTTCATGATAATGTCATAACATATTATATACAGTTGGGTGCCTTACATTGAATATTTATTAACAGTTGGCTTATGAACAATACTACTATCAGTTTTACCAGTGTGACAATGCTTTAAATAAAGAGAGTTCATGCAAAATCCACAGAGAATGGAAATATTTCCTTGTCACTAGAAGCAAGAAAGAACATAAACATAGAAACCTAATTGGAAATGGCTGAAAATACTAAAAATCACAACAATGTGAAACAATGGGATGAAACTGCTCATGAGAAGGCTTGGTAAGAGAAGATGGAGTTGTTGCAGACTCCATTTGGACATATGCTCACTCACTGACTTTAATTTTTCAGATTGTGGATGTTATAAGACAAATAGAAAACTATGTGTTCTGCTTTACAACCCAAAATAATGTTTGATAAAAGCATACTAAAGCTGAATTTTTACTGAATATGGATTCTATACAGCCACTATCAGAATGGCAGTCATTAGGAAAACAAATGTTTGTTACATATCATGTTTGACTGGATGGGTATGGGTTGCCTGCTCAGATGATCTTTAAGAGTTCTCTCCATTTGTCTGCAAATTTTATGGTTTCTTTTTTTTTTCAGCTGAGCAATACCCCATTGTATAAATATACCATATTTTCTCTATCCATTCTTTGCTTGAGAGACATGTTTTTTCATATCTGCCTATCTGGTTGTGGGCATGAATGGGAACAGAAATGATCAGGTCAGGGTGAGAAAGACAACAGAGAAATATGACTGGAATTTGTGGACACTTAGGGTACGATGTGGAAAGACTGGAGTGAAAATTTCCTGGAATATATGAGGGTGATGCTAGTGAAGAATCCCAGTAATTGAGGATATGAAGCCAGAAATTGCCATCTTCTTTATCCAGGCAAGGCTCCCAATGGTTAGATTGGAAACTATTCCAGTCACAAAACATCCAACACAGATGTGTGCTGCCTGGAAGATGTGCTAGGGTAATGGTGGTTCAGAGATTGAGGGAGTGACCAATCAATGGCTGGTCTAACTTGAGGCCCAAGCACAAGAGGAAGACCATGCAGTACTATGCCTTGACTGCCAGGAACTGGAAGATGGAGGAATCAGAGAATCTCTGGTAGGACATAATATGAGTATGGAAAATGTCAACGAAATGATTTCTAGTGATATTCTGCTGTCCTCACAGATTGGTATGTAGCCCAGTCATCACCACAGAGGCTTTCCTTATTAGATGATGTGAGCAGATGTAGAGACCCACGGCAAAACATCAGGTAAAATTTACAGAACCAAGCAGAAGGAAGAACTGTAGTGACCAGAGGTTTCTAGGATTTCAGCAGAACATTGCCTATTGTATCAACGTAGTAGGAGCATAAGGTTCCCAGAGACTGAGGAGACATTCATGAAACATGCATGGGACTGCACTAGGTCCTATGCATACATTCCATGGTGAACTTGGTGTTTTTGTGGGACTCCTAACAGAGAGAACAGGATGTCTCTGAGTCTTTTTTCTCCTACTGCATTGCCTAGTTCAGCCTTAATATGAGGATTTGTGCCTAGTCTTTATTGAATCATGTTATACGGTATCCAGTTGATATCACCAGGAGGCCTGTTCTTTTCTGAAAAGAAAAGGAGGATTAGACAATATGGAGGAAGCTAGGAGGGATCTGGGAGAAATCCGGAGAGAGAAGGCTATGGTTGGTATGTATTTTATGAAAAAAATTAAATAAAAAGAAAAAAGAAGAAAACAAATGACAGGTTTGGGAAGTTATACAGAGAAGTGGCATCCTTTCTATAATGTGTACAGACACACATAGATAAAAAATTTAGAGTCTAAATCATAAATACAGGTTTAACACGTGACCTGGTTATTAAATTATTGTATTTTTACCATTAGACTTTGAAGTTAAAAGGAACAGGGGAAATCATAAAAGAATACACCACACATACCCCTCCACACACAGGCAAGTGAAAAAAATATTGAAAATGTAACTACTGTAAATAGAGTAACTATAACCACATAATATACTTTATACCATATAAAAGTGAATAAAATAAATGAGAATGAAAGACTGTTACATACTTTTGCAATTACACACTATGTTGTAAAGAGTGAGAATAGTAAAGTAGAATCAGAGGTCTAAAAACTGAGTTTGTAAACATCATCAGTCAGTTGTGTATGTTTAATTATCATTTAAATTGATAAATAAGTAAATGTTTGCTAAATAAGATGAATTATAGCAATCAAAATTTGAGGTAAACAAGAGTAGTCTGAGAAATAGGAGTCACAATTGAGTAATGTCTCTAACAGATGGAGTTTTAGTAATGTCTATAGACTATTTCTCATTTAAAAGCTGTAGTAAGTGGGTGAATCCCAAAGTGGTTCTGGGCTGCATGAGAGACCACCTGAGTGGGACATGTGAATCAGGCCAGAAAGTAGCATTAATCCCTGATCTCTTCATCATTTCTGGTCTTCAGGTTCTTGTCTTTAGTTCCCAACTCATCTGTCTTCAGTGATGTATGATCTATGATTGGGACATGTAAGCTAAATGAACCTAAGTCTCTTTGGGTTGTGATCTTTATCACATAAATAGAAACCCAACTTGTACAAGTGTGATTTCAGTCAGAATACTAACTATATCCTTAAAAAATTATGAGAATGAATCTGAAAATCCATTGAATTAGAAAAATACTTAATTGAGAAAAAGGAGTCCTGAACATCCATGGCACAGCCTGAGTTCTCACCGTCCACCTGGCCTTCCTGAAGCATCCACAGGCAATTTGATGCCATGTGACTAAGATAGGCAAAACAAACCCATGGGATAGCCTACATCTTCACAGTCTGGCCTGACTGATGCATTTACTTGCCCACCCAGAAACTTGTAGCCCTGTGTGATCATGTGACAATATGATGAGCAATACATCATAGTAAAATTAGAGAGAAAGCAAGGCAGAATGGTTCCTTGTTCTGGTATGAGGTTGTTATTAAGAAGTAAATCCTGTAAGGAATAGGCTGATACTGGTTTTCTTCTTGCCATCCATGACCAGTGTAATACCTGGACCTGTGCTCTTGTCTACCAACATATCTTGACTTTGACAGCCAGAGTCTATGTTGATATCCATGACCCATGTTTCTATGAAGGTCACATAGATGCCAGGATTGTGGGATGCCACCCATGGCCAGTTTGGTGTCCAAGGGCTATGCCAAAACAAGGGTCATGTGATCTGAGTGGCCTTTTTGACCACCAGGGTTGCATGATAGCATCTATGCATGGACTTTTTGGGGTGCAATGTCTGGGTCCATGTACCTGCAGCAGCTAGGATCTCTGTTGAATTCCATGGTTTCAATTACCAATGAAGTCTGACTAGGATCTGGTCAAACACCTGAGTTCATGTTAGTCTCTGAGTGCCACACTTCTGCTAGGGCCATGCTGAATTGGATGGCCTGTGCTGCATCAGAGGGCCATGGTAAATGCAAGCTGGCTGATGTATAGGGCTATGTCTAGGACTATGGTCCTACCACAACCAGGGTCTAAGTTGATATCCATATTTCCTAACATGCAAAATAGCATTACAGGGTTCTGGGCTCTCACCTGCAGTCTGTTTGGGATCTGAGGGTCACACCACTAAAGTGACATTCAAACCCAGACCATGTTTGTGCTCAAGAGATTTGCCTTTGTAACTCTGCCTTTCATCTTCTCAGAATTCTCCTAGGCTTACTATCCTTCAGCACCTTTCCTACCCAGGTGTAGACCAGTCATATTTTTAGTAACCAGTGATAATAATGCATATATAAAGTGTGCAAAAATTGTTACACATCAGAATCCCAACTCATGGGTGAGAAAAGAGAATGACATTAGTAGCAGTGTGGACATAGTAATCAAAAATCAAGAACTCAGGAAATGTAGTTTGAACAGAAGGTTGGCACTGAGTTGTGACCTAAAAATACAGGAACAGAGGAATTTGGTGGGGAAGGTAGGCTAGGAAATGGATGCAGGTTCATGCCAAGATGTGTTTACTATGATGAGCGTAGTACGCATGCTCTCTTATTCCGACTCTATCTTTAAGAAGTCAGAGACACTGTTGACCATATTGTAATAACAAGGTAGGGTAGTATCCACCTCCAATTTATAAAGTCTAGCCTGACTTCCCTCATGCAAATGTATCTTCTAGCTCTATGTTAAATCCCCTTCTGTACTGTGGGAGCTCACATCTCTCTCACAGGAGGCCGACCTCTGAAGAAAAGAAGGTGTATCCTAGAAGATTTGACTTTTTTGTCTGAAGGAATTCTGTCCCAGATTCAGCTTCAGGAGTCAGAACCTGGCCTGGTGAAGCCATTACAATCTCTCTCCCTCACCTGCTCTGTCACCAGTTACTCCATTACCAATGGTTATGACTGGAGCTGGATCAGGCAGTCCCCAGAGAAGAAGTTGGAGTTTATTGGGAACATAAGTTATAGTGGTGGTACTAATTACAACCCACCATTTAAGAGCCGCATCTCCATCACTAGAGACACATCCAAGAACCAGTTCTTCTTGCAGCTGAACTCTCTGACCACTGAGGACACAGCCACATAATCCTGTGCAGGAAGCACAGTGAGGGAACTTCAGCATTAGCCCAGACACAAACCTCCCTGTAGAGGACCTCTGGACAAGCAGGGGGAGCTCAGCCCTGAATGATCTAAGGAACATTAAAACTTCAGGCAGAGAAAGAAAAACACTTGGTTTTTCTCTGACTTTTCTTCTAACTGCCTAAGAACAGAGAATATAGTGGTTCATTCCTCTATCCGATCATGAAATATTTTGATTTTGTGAAGCCACATTTATTTGTTTCTGTGTCACTGAAGACAGGATACAAGGCAGTATTTCATGTCATTTTGAATGAGGATGAAGCCTTTACCAACAGAGCCTTGTAGGTTGTCGGAATATGTTTTAATGATAGTAACTCTTTGGAACTCAGCAGATTTCACATGACAGTAATTTTCCTGTAACAATTGTGATTCCACTTTTGATTATTTACAAACTCCTCTCTGTATGTTGGAGCACATCCTAGTCTGTTCACACAAGCCAGTTGCTGGGATGCCTACGGAAGGATACATATTGTGTTTTGGGGCTCCAGATATCAATACTGCCGTATTACCAATTGTAATACAGCAGGGTATGTACTGGTGTCAAGTGTGTAGGAGGGAATGCATATAATAACTCTGTTTTCAATATTTACCATGATTTCTATGAGCCGCTCCTTCCATGAAGACAAATGACTGTATGGAAAAATAGGCAAAGGGAATGAGGGTTCTCTGCAGGAGGTAGACAGTAATTTCCTATCTTCACACTGCTCTAGCTCCCAAAGCATGAAAATTGCTATTCTTGTCCATATAGAGCTATGTGTAGTCATGGAAAGATGAGTCTATTTACTGATGTGCCATTAAAGTTCCATGATCGGTGTTATCAAGTTTTCTTCAATGACTTGATATTTTTCTCCCTAACAGCAAGCTATGCTCTCTGTCACAGTAAAGATTCACCTGGACATTTAAGAGATTTTCTGAACTGCAGCACCAGGTAGTTCAGATACTTATGCCAAATTATACTCTCTTCCTGTTACCTTTCTCTCCACACCACCATATTGTTTTTGCTCTTCCAAAATCTTAACCAGTCATCACTTTAGTCTTGCATCTCTGAACTGCTTGGTAGACTGAACCAAAATTAATAAATGAAGCATGATTAATAAAATTTCAGAAAGAGAAATTGGAGCTCATCCTGAATGTCTGAAAACAAAACTACCAGCTCTAACCTTGACTTTAGTCCAAAATGGTGATCCTGCTTTCAGGATTCTCAGAATGAGAAGGTATGTCAAGAATTGTTTTCTCCCACCCTATAAGCCTCTGTAAAGCTGGATTAAAAGCATGCACCACTGTGATAAAAGCATGCACTGCCTGGTTTCTATGATAACTAGTATGGATACTGGGATTAAAGGTACATGGCACTGTGGTCACTTGGATTCATAGTGTGTACTGTGATTACCTTGTCTGTGAGACTGACCAGTGGGGCTCTTTTACTCTCAGATCTTCAGGCAAACTTTATTTTTTGAAATACAATTGAAAATTCCACTCTATTAGACATTGTTCTTGCTTAGCAAATAAGATTCTTCCTCAAAGTTCTTTCTTCCAAGTGCAGCCAGACAATTTCAGAATTGTTCATCAACATGCCTTCTTTATCAGGACAGTATTACTTCATTTTCTCTAGGGTTCCAGAGCTATCTAGTATCTGGTTCTCTGTCAGCTGAACTGTCGGTAATATTTATAATATCAGAGAGGAGTTCTGAAATCCAATCACAAATTGATTGTTTATACCAGCAAAAGTTATTCTGCTTACATTGCACCAAAGTAAAAGGATAAACAGTAAACCAGCCACAAACTATTGTGACCTCTAATAATTCCTGCTTAAAAGTCACTGATATATTTTTAACTGTGTTCTGAGAATTTATACTGTCAGATAAAAGTTCTAACATGCACACTAATAAAGTTCTTGTTTTTCTTTGTACATGAAGACTATTGCAGAGATTCATATTAGGTAAACATGCAGAGAAAAGGTGATGCTGTGATTACCATTTACAGTTGGTATATCTTCAAAACCAATCATATACTAAAGTCTCAGGAAATGTCCTGAAGAAGAGACAGAACTATTGTAAAATTTAGAGAACAAAGATGTAGTTATGAGATAGTATTTTCTAGATGGAGCAGGAATGTTGCACCCATGAAATCTTGACAATATTGAAGCCTAAACTAGATACCAATCCATAGGAGGAAACCTCTCTGTTCTTCCCCTCTAAATGAAGAGCTACAGTTAATCAATAGCTTTGGAGAGAGGAAGAATCAGTTTTCTTCAGGGACAAGCTCCCTGATAGGTTGGAAAATGGAAAATGATGGTATGCCCTGGCAATACTGAAGCATGCATGGGTAGCTCATATATGGCGATTCTGTTGGAGTTGTCCATATTGGATTTTATTGCCTAAGTTGATAAGTACAGCTGACTCTTCCTTAAGAGAGAACCAGATTTCATCACAGATGCTGGTGAGCCACCATGTGGTTGCTGGGAATTGAACTCAGGAAATTTGCAAGGGCAGGCAATACCCTTAACCACTCAATTAGACTGCTTCCCATGTATGTACATATAATTAGCTATAACTGAGGTCAATATGACAGAAATAGGCAAAAACACACAAATAATTAAGACAGAGATAGAGGGTGGAGAGACTGGCAAATGTTAACTAAAATTTAAAAATCCATGACTTTAATATGGAATAAGTGTTGGATATGGGAATTTGTTTAGAAGGATTAGCAAATTTTTAGGAATGTGGAAGAAATGGTTTTCAATGGTGCAGCTTAACGCTGATTATTTAAAAATGCCTCAAATTTGATATCTAGTACTGAAAAACAGTGATATGTATGTTCCATATGCTATGAATTTTCTGTAAATAATTTCTAAAATTTGAACTTGTCTATTAATATTTATTGCTAGTTTTATATTGGCTTTGTAAAATGTAGCACTTTGTGGACATTGGGATCTATACTGATTGGGATTGAGTCTCAGCAAGAAGATTTTTAAAATTAGCTCTATAAGAGAGAAAAGGGTCAGGACTTCATTTTACAATACAGCAACTCTACATTGAGATAAACTTTCTTCATAGTGAATGAGAGAGACTTTCAGTGGATCATTTTTGTCATTGTAACATACCCAGGAGAGTGTCATACATTTTAGGAACTAACTGAACTTCTCCATGTCAGATCTTGTGTCATTATAGGAGAGGGTACTAACTTTCAGAAGAGATGGTCTCTTGGGCCCTGTATGTAACTAAATGAGAGGAGTAAACTCTGATTAGTGTCAGGAAAGACCACCGCTGGCCTTTCTGCCCCTGGACTTTAGGATGTGCATATTTAGTTTATTTAGGTTTTACTTTTTGCTGTCTTGTGGCAAAAATATTTAGAAATGCTAGTGTTCATATGGACTTCATGACATTTGAAATTCACAACATAAAAGATCTGAATTTGTTTCTCTCTTTATTTATTTATTTATTTATTTATTTATTTATTTATTTATTTATTTTTTTATTTTGACAGAACAGGATCTTCAATTGATTACTCTCACTCCCATGTAGTGATTGTTTAAGAATGTTTGTAGCCACTTTTATGTTCGGTCAGCAATCCTGTGTAGGTGAGTTAGGCTGTGCTAGGAAACTTGTGTTACTGTGATATATCAGAGTATGCACCAGGCACAATACTGTGAAGGATGGAAGATTTGGCTCTTCTTGAGAATGCTTGCTTTTTTCTGCAAATTCAGCCCTATGAATTGTGCATGGATCTACCCAGTTCAAATCTAACAATAACCCTCCATTTATATCACACTTAGTGTTCCTGCTGATGGTTACCCAGAATTTCTAGAGAAGAGAATGTGTCTTTAATTTCTGTCTTGACTTTGTATTTTATATTTGAATAGGAGAGTTCTTGATGTTATTTACATGTTATGTTGCACAGAAAGACATTAGGCTGTAAATGATAAGAAAAGTTTTTCTTGGTGCAGGAGAAATTTCCTCACTATCATGTGATCTACTGGAAAATGCCTGGAAGGATAATGATGAACTGTGAGAATAAATTTCAGGTGGAAAATAAATGCAGTGACAGGAAAACAGACACTCTGATCTACATTCAACCTGGGGATGATCATGTATATGAGAGGAACTATCTGAGGTGGTAAAGAAATTGGGTATTCTAGTTGCATGTTCTTGTTTACACAACAATGTAAACTGTTGTGTAAACTGGCTTTTATTTGTGACAATAAATAGATAATAATTGCATAAACATATAAATACATAAAATAAAACTGTTTATACCAGAGAATCCCAGTGTCCACTGTGTTGCTTTTCTTTTTCTTTTTCTTGTCTTAATCAAAATAGCCAGGTTGTGGGCAGGTTAACAATGGAAGTATTATTTCTGCTCTGTAAATTCAGCCTTTTTATAGCCAATGTTTATGTGAATTCTCCTATTAAAAGGAAACAAAATAAAACAAAATTCAAGAAACATTGTCAGAAATATTTGCTTTCAGACTTGTCAAAATTATGACAGAGCAAAAAATCAATAAAAGTTTCATGTTAAGCTTGTTTCTGATAACAAAACAATTGTATGTGTATGTATATTTATGTGTGTTTGTGGGACTAGTGAACTTAACACTGGTCCTACACCAAACTTTATTTCTCCACTAATGCTAATCTAACTCAGACATAAAACATTCAAGCTTTCCTATATTCAGATGCAATAAAGAGTTCCACTTCAACAGCCATGCAGGAAATGTTTACAAAAAAAAAACTAGCAAAAAGCAGAAAACTGCGAAAAGGAACTCTGTTTCCATATCACCTGGCATGTGCACATTGACCACTCAGACTTTTCAACAAGATGTCGATACAAAAATCACCTCCAGTGGAATCATTATATGGTAAATTGGGTTGTAAATTTATCTTTAGAAGGATGATAAATTTAAATATACATTGTGTGAAAATGTTAATTACTTCTACCTTGTTAGAGCATTAACACACTGGAATCTGGAAAGAACAGACAACTTATCTTACCACCTATCTGTGGTAATAACATTCATTCATGGAAGATCTGTATTTTACTCACCATGAGAGGAAATAAGTAGAATGATTTTCAGACTCTTTAAATTTTCCATTAGTTTATAACTAAAACTATCATGATCAAGTCTTAAAATTATAAACATTGTGGAAAAACATGAAAAGTGATTCTTATGTTCATTTCATCTGAGAACAAGTGACAAATAGTTATCTTGAATGTTCCATTTGAAAATAATGATATGCTTGTTAGACATTAAGCTAATAGTAATTCTCATAGAATATAAGAAATCAAATGTACTCTAGAAGATTTTTTTTAGCAGGAAGGGAAAAACACATATTCTACACATATTCTAAAATGTAAACAGACATGTGCTTGTTTATGAAGAATCACATGATAGAAATTCAAAACTGCCTATAATATCAGTGGTACCTCTTGATTCCTGAGTAGGTTCCGTAGTTCTCAAATGTCTCTGCTATTTCTTAGCTCCTGTCTATAAAGGTTTGTGTCTGAGTTTACACTAAAATCTCCTCCTATGTTCCTGGCACAGTAAGACATGGCTCATGGTTCAGATTTAAGAAAACTTAGCTATAGGAGTTATCCCTACTGAGAATGATGCTGGAGTTGAAGTCCCAATTACAAACTGTATCTGAAAAAATCCATAGTATGGTACCAGCATATTCTAACAGTTACTTTATAAAAATTGTATGTGCTTCTGTGCAAAATCAATGGGTAACTCATATAGGGCAGTTCTGTTGAATTTGTCCATATTGGGTTTCATTGCCTAAGTTGATAAGTACAGCTGATTCTTCCTTAAGAGAGAACCAGATCTCATCACAGATGCTGGTGAGCCACCATGTGGTTGCTGGGAATTGAACTCAGGAAATTTGAAAGAACAGGCAATATCCTTAACCACTAAATTAGACTGCTTTACACAAAACCACACAAAGACTCAACCAAGAAAGAGAATTACAGACCAACCTCACCCATGAACATTGACTCAAAAATTTTCAATAAAGTACTGGCAAACCTAATTAAAAAACACATCCAAATATTATACATTATGATTAAGCAGGCTTCATCCCAGAGAGGCAGGCCTGGTTCAACATAAAAAAATCTATCAATGTATTCCGTAAAATAAATATACTGATGGAAAAAAAAACATATGATCATTTCATTAGATGCTTAAGAAGCATTTGACAAAATTCAACACCCCTTTATGATAAAGGTTTTGGAGAAACTAGGGAGACAAGGTTTATTACTAAATATAATAAAAGCAGTATACAGCAAGCCGACAGCTAACATGAAATTAAATGGAGAGAAACTCAAAGCCACCCCACTAAAATCAGGAACAAGACAAGGCTGTCCACTCTCTCCATACCTCTTCAATATAGTGCTGGAAGTTCTAACAATAACAATGAGACAACATAAGGAGATCAAGGGGACTCAAATTGGAAAGGGAGAAGTCAAATTTTTGTTATTTGATATGATATGATAGTGACATAAGCGATCCCAAAAACCCTACCAAAGAACTCCTACAGCTGATAAACACCTTTAGTAATGTGGCAGGATACAAGATGAACTCTAAAAAATCACAAACTCCTATACACAAAAAACAAAGAAACAAAGAGGGAAAGCAGAGAAATATCACCTTTCATGATAGCCACAAATAGCATAAAGTATTTTGGGGTAACTCTAACCAAGGAAGTGAAAGATCTATTTGACAAGAACTTTAAGTCTTTGAAGAAAGAAACAGAAGAGCATACCAGAAAAATGGAAGGATCTCCTATGCTCTTGGATTGGGATGATCAACATAGTAAAAATGGCAATTCTACCAAAAGCAATCTATTGATTCAATGCAATCTCAATCAAAATCCCAACAAAATTCTTCACAGACCTTCAGAGAACAACAATCAACTTTATATGGAAAAAAATCCAGGATAGACAAACAATCCTATACAATAAAAGTACCTCTGGAGGCATTACCATCCCTGACTTCAAACTCTATTAAAGAGCTACAGTAATGAAAACAGCTTGGTATTGGAACAAAAACAGAGATGTTGACCAATGGAATCGAATCGAAGACCCGGATTTTAACCCACAATATTAACTGGAACACACTGAACCTGATAGAAGAGAAAGTGGGAAGTACTCTACAACACATGGGCACAGGAGACCACTTCCTACATATAACTCCAGCAGCACAGACAATAAGGGCATCATTGAATACATGGAACCTCCTAAATCTGAGAAGCTTCTATAAAGCAAAGGACACTGTCATTAAGACAAAATGGCAACCTACTGACGGGGAAGATCTTCACCAGCCCTGCAACAGACAAAGGTCTGATCTCCAAATTATATAAAGAACTCAAAAAACTAGATATTAAAACTCTTATTAACCCAATTAAAAATGAGGTACTGAACTGAACAGAGAATTCTCAACCAAAGAAGTTCAAATGGCCAAAAGACCCTTAAGGTCATGCTCAACCTCCTTAGCGATCAGGGAAATGCAAATCAAAACAACTTAGAGATAACATCTTACACCTGTCAGAATGGCTAAAATCAAAAACATCAATGATAGCCTTTGCTGGAGAGGATGTGGAGTAAGGGGAACACTCATCCTTTGCTGGTGGGAATGCAAACTTGTGCAACCACTTTGGAAAGCAGTGTGGCGGTTTCTCAGGAAATTCGAGATCAACCTACCCCAGGATCCAGCAATACCACTCTTAGGAATATACCCGAGAGATGCCCTATCATACTACAAAAGCATTTGTTCTACTATGTTCATAGCAGCATTATTTGTAATAGCCAGAACCTGGACACAGCCTAGATGCCCCTCACTGGAAGAATGGATAAAGAAAGTATGGAATATGTATGCATTAGAGTATTACTCAGTGGTAAAAAACAATGACATCTTGAATTTTGCATGCAAATGGATGGAAATAAAAACCACTATTCTGAGTGAGGTAACCCAGACCTAAAAAGATGATTATGGTATGTACTCACTCATGCATGGATTCTAGCCATAAATAAAGGACATTGAGCCTATAATCCATGATCCTAGAGAAGCTAAATAAGAAGGTGAAACAAAAGAAAAACATAGTTAACCTCCTGGATATTGGAAAAAGAAAAGATTGCCAGGAAAAAATTGGAAACTTGGGTCTGGTGGTGGGGTAGGGAGATGTTAAGTTTCCAACCCAGGGAATATGATTCTGGTCCTCATTTATCACATCAGAACTGGTCCTGACAACCAGGTTATTCCAATTTCTCCCAGTCCCCACTTGCTAGAGGTTATAATGCATACCACATCTTCTACCATGAATGCTCCAGCCTTGGGGATGTACTCTATTAAAAATGTTCTAATATTAATGGTATGTATTCTTTATACCCTCCCTATCATATATATATATATGCATGTATTTATAATATTATATATATATTGTAAATATATATGATAATCTCCATATGTTCTTCAGCCAATTAATTCAGTTTGAGGAACTTTCTGTGTGTGTTTGAAAATGATGTTACTGCCCTCTCATATCCAAATTGGTTTATTGATTGCTGTTATGTCAATTTTGAGAAATCTGTCAACTTCAACTATACCTATAACTTTTATTTCAGCAGGTGCACACTGATAATTGTGTGGACTGTTCATCTAGAAATGTTTTATAAGCATTGATTGCTCAGTAAAATAAGATGAAGAATTAATATATATATATATATATATATATATATATATATATATATATATATATATATATGTGTGTGTGTGTGTGTGTGTGTGTGTGTGTGTGTGTGTATATATAATTATTGTTTTGAAGACATTCTTTACTTTACATGGCTACTCAGATTCAACATACTAAGACATATTTAACCATATTGTATAATGCTCACTATTAGTAGATTCATGTTACTCCTCTTTGTAACAGTATATCAGAAATATCCTTTGAGCTACACTTATAAGTTACTTGAAATTGTTCTCAGATTGCTATAAATATGAATGTTCTTCATTCTCTAATTAGTGCCATTAGTCATTCTAGGATGAAAACATGCTCTATAGAAAGTTGCCTTCAGACCTTTAGAATCCATGATATGCTCTGTCCAAACAGAGATTCCGTGTTTCATTTAGCAAACAAAGGGGGAAGAGAGTCCAGTGGCCATGTCAGAGGACCAGCAGATTACAATTGACTTCAGGGTGTCAGCCCACCAGGAGGTAAATCCCTGATGGGTAAATCTTGGGTATAAAAGACCCCAGGACCACAGATCATAAAGTGTCTTTTGATTCAGATATGCCTTCATGTGTTTGCCACTACCATCTTTCTCTGACATGTGGTATGGTATGATTTCTTCTTAGGGTGAATTGTCTATTTGATAATAATAATGTTAGTTTAATAGAGTTTTAATGATAAAAAAAGAAGAAAGTACTCAATAGATAGAACACATGAGTTACAAGGTGGAATAAAGGTAAAAAAAAAACCCACAAGGTAAAATGTACAATACTATAAATTGGTTAAATTAAGTTATAAATGCTGATGGAATAAGCCTAATCTATATGAGTTTTCATAATTAATTATAAGTTTTCATGTTCCTTTTTGGGGAGCTGATGGCCTAAAGAAAAATCAATACACAGGTATCTACAAGAATATTTTAACCAATTTCAATGTAGAAACATGGGTAATTTTAAAACAAAACGTCTGGTTTCTATTTCACTGTTTCAGAACTTTCCTATAACAAAATAATAAAATAAAGAGAAGATAAGTTATAAAAAATAATTTAAGATTATTGGTTAAATAAATTATTATACTACTGTACAATCTTCTCTGGAGCAAATACTAAACTTGTAACTTAGAGACATTTGTAGTTAAAAGAAAATCACAAACTATAACACTTCATGATGGGGTTTTCCAATATAATAAAATTGCATGAACAAGAAAGCTAAAAAGAAAGAAATATATTATAGGACAAATTCTAATTGGTCTTA
The DNA here is from genome assembly GCA_963919705.1 of Alexandromys oeconomus. Classification (NCBI taxonomy): domain Eukaryota; kingdom Metazoa; phylum Chordata; class Mammalia; order Rodentia; family Cricetidae; genus Alexandromys; species Alexandromys oeconomus. The sequence continues at coordinate 6,121,229 of CAWTZB010000260.1, read as the reverse complement.
ATGATAAATAACTGGAATTGGATAACAGAGTCTTTGCTGAAAGAGCGGAAATTATTAAAGGAGCCAGCAATTAAAGAGACTTCTTTTTACAGGGTTCTGTTTTCTGTGTCTACTGAGTAATCTCATAATCCTATTCAAAGACCAAAGTCAGGGTATTTTTTTTTTTTTCTGTTTCTGTCTGGGCACATAAGAACCAGCTTCCCTCAAGGTTTCTGACACCTTCAGGATGTGGTTTTCACACTGTGTATCTAGCACAGTAATACTTGGCTGTGTCTTCATTCTTGAGGCTATTAATCTGTAGATATGCAGTGCTGACAGAGGAGTCCAAAGAGAAGACAAAGCGTCCTTTGAAGTCATCAGCATAGTTTGGGGTCCCAGTGCTTGTACTAATGTACCCCATCCACTTTAGGTGCTGTCCTGGTTCCTGCTTCATCCAGTGCATTGCATAGCCTGTGAAGGTATACCCTGAAGCCTTGCAGGAGATCTTCACTCACTGCCCAGGCTGCTTCAGTTCAGATCTATTGTACAAGCAGGACCTCTGCTTGAACACCTGTCGAGAGAATATGGGGAAGTAAGGACACATGCAACTGCCTCAGTTTACTCTGAAGCTCTGGATTTTTTTTTAATTGAGAAAAGGAAAACAAAAAGTTTCCGCCTCCTCCCAGCCTCCCATTTCCCTCCCCGTCCTCCCACCCTTCTCCCCCTCCCCCCACTCCTCCCCCCTCCCCTCACTCCACTCCCCCTCACTCTCCAATCCAAAGAGCAGTCAGGGTTCCCTGCCCTGTGGAAAGTCCAAGGTCCTCCCCCCTCCGTCCATGTCTAGGAAGGTGAACATCCAAACTGGCTAGGCTCCCACCAAGCCGGAACATGAAGTAGGATCAAAACCCCGTGCCATTGTCCTTGGCTTCTCATCAGCCCTCATTGTTCGCCATGATCAGAGAGTCCGGTTTTATCTCATGCTTTTTCAGTCACAGTCCAGCTGGCCTTGGTGAGCTCCCAATAGATCAGCCCCACTGTCTCAGTGGGTGGGTGCACCCCTCGTGGTCCTGACATCCATGCTCGTGTTCTCCCTCCATCTGCTCCTCATTGGGACCTTGGGAGCTCAGTCCAGTGCTCCAGTGTGGGTCTCTGTCTCTATCTCCATCCATCACCAGATGAAGGTTCTATGGTGATATGGAAGATATTCATCAGTATTGCTATAGGATAGGGTCATTTCAGGTTCCCTATCCTCAGCTTCCCAAGGGAATAACTGGGGACATCGCCTTGGGCTCCTGGGAGCCACTCTAGGTTCAAGTCTCTTGCCAACCCTAAGGTGGCTCCCTTAACTAAGATATGTGCTTCCCTGCTCCCCTATCCAACCTTCCTTTATCCCAATCTTCCTGTTTCCCCAAGTTCCCCCAATCCTCCCTTTCTCATTTTTCTCTCCCTGTCCCCCCTTATCCTCAACCCACCCCACCCTCAAGAACCCAATTTTTTCCCCGGCAATTTTGTCTACTTCCCATAGCCAAGAGGATAACTAAATGTTTTTCCTTGGGTTCACCTTCTTATTTAGCTTCTTTAGGTTCACCAGGTATACACTCCATGACCTTTATTTATGGCTAGAAACCAATTATGAGTGAGTACATCCCATGTTCATCTTTTTGGGTCTGGGTTACCTCGCTCAGGATAGTGTTTTCTATTTCCATCCATTTGCATGCAAATTTCGAGAAGTCATTGTTTTTTACAGGTGATCGCTTCCTATGTATAACCCCAGCAGCACAGACACTAAGGGCAAAATTGAATAAATGGGACCTACTAAAGCTGAGAAGCTTCTGTAAAGCAAAGGACACTGTCCCTAAGACTAAAAGGCAACTTACTGACTGGGAGAAGATCTTCACCAACCCCGCAACAGACAAAGGTCTGATCTCCAAAATATATAGAGAACTCAAGAAACTAGACTTTAAAATGCTAATGAACCCAATAAAAAATGGGGCACTGAACTGAACACAGAATTCTCAAAAGAAGAAGTTCAAATGGCCAAAAGACACTTAAGGTCATGCTCAACCTCCTTAGTGATCAGGGAAATGCAAATCAAAACAACTTTGAGATATCATCTTACACCTCTCAGAATGGTTAAAATCAAAAACACCGATGATAGCCTTTGCTGGAGAGGCTGTGGAGGAAGGGGTACCCTCATCCATTGCTGGTGGGAATGAAATCTTGTGCAACCACTTTGGAAATCAGTGTTTTGGATTCTCAGGAAATTTGGGATCAACTTACCCCTGGACCCAGCAATACCACTCTTGGGAATATACCCAAGAGATGCCCTATCATATGACAAAAGCATTTGTCCAACTATGTTCATAGCAGTATTATTTGTAATAGCCAGAACCTGGAGACAACCTAGATGCCCTTCAATGGAAGAATGGATGAAGAAAGTGTGGAATATATACACACTGAACTCTGGATTTTGATCACTTACTTTGGACAGCTGCCAGAAGGAAAAGGAGCCTCCACACCCACTCCATGTGGTATGAGATTGGGACAGAGTTGTTTCTTGAGACTAATCAGGCACTCCCTTGCTAGGTGAGGGAGAAAAGACTCAGATTTCTATTCTAAAGGCTTTGCATATGGGAGATTTGCATATGACTGGGTAGTGAACAAACCCAGATATTAGTTCTAATTTACAAGAATACATGATTTCAAGTGAGTGAGCCAATCCCCAATGTCTGGTGTCCATGTCTTCATGTTGGTTGTGTTGTCCCCCAAGGACTCAGCTGCCTGATCCTGTTTAATGCATGCAGCAATGGTCTTTGCCTCCCATTCATCATGTGCCTGTCTAAGAGCCTTTATCATTTCCTGTGTAGACTGTCCTCTACACACTGAGACATCTGCATCAGTTCTTCCTTACCTATTGCTTCTAATTAGGTGTTTTACTTGAATTCTTTAGGTTCTCTGAACTCCTGTATCAGGGTCTAATCATTCTCGATAAAGCAGATAGAAATAAAACACATTTCTGTTCCAAATTATGAAATTGGTGGTCTCTCTTTACATAAGTTATGTAATAAAAGTTATAGATTTGAAAAAGAGTAAGGGAGTACTTGTTGAAGTTAAGAAAAAATGATGTAGTTATATTAAAATAAATATTTAAAATTACTATAATAAAAATGGTGAAGCAGACTTTCTAATGAGGAAGCATATAAATCTGATAAGATAGTCAATGGTTATATACATGTACTTCTTTCCCAAACACTTGAATTTTATTTCTAGCACCCATAGGAAGCACACAACCATCTACAATTCTCAGCACATGCAGAACCAACACCTTGAGCTTTCTTTTGCACTTATGTTCATATACCCACAAAAAGACAGAGACACATAATTACAATTATAAGAATTTGAAAACAAAGAATAGTTTAATCTGAAACCAACTTGAGTGAAAAATCATACACTAAAATATTAAATCTGGGTATATTGCTTGTAGTTTTGTAAATGTTTCAGTGCAGACGATTCATTCTGGATATTTTGAAATCTCCTGAAGAACTCTTGCTCATTTTAAACTCTTTTCTGCTCTTTTATCATCCAAACTTACCAATACTGCACATCATTGCAGAAATCTGATTTTATGAACTTTACACATTTGATTCTTCTGATGAAATATAAATTTGAAAAAAAAAAGTTGGCTGGTAGGAATGTACAGTGCCTGCCATCATCATAAACAAAGTTATGAGCAGTCTTGGAAGAAAGATACTAGGGGTATCTAGGGTTGTCTTGCTTCTGACTTAAAAAAGTAGTATTGTCTGAATATGGACAGTAATGTGTGCTGATAGTGTGGATATTGGACAGACAATGATAACTGGGCACAACAGAAAAAAAGGTTGAGTATGACAGATAATTAAAGAAATAAGTACAAGACTGCTATGCACAAAGACCAAGTTTTTGTACTTTTCACCATCCATATTCTGGTAGCATAAATGGTATTTGCAAAGTAAGTCAATAATTGCCATCTTCATGATCCTGCACTTTGTTCTTTATACTGGACAGGGAGAGGAAGTCAGGACTGATGAAAAGTATATTCTGGTCTTTTCTGCACCTGGCTCAAGGATAAAATTGAAACAATGAATATTTGGTGCCCCCTGATGTATGACTGGTTTCCTGCAGTCCTACTCCTATGGACAGAGCAGCATGAATGCTCCCTGTACATTCTTTGTCAGGAATAAAGTCCTGTCAGAAAGCTTCTCCATGATTTGGAATTGAGGAATAAGAGATGGCAGAAATATTAAAAACTCTGATGAATCCAGATTATAATTGAAAATCCTGTGTTTATTTTCTTCTGCAATTGCTAGCTGGGTCACATAAACTTAGGTGATCTCTTGTGTCAATTGAAACAGTCTACCAGGGGCATTTCGAAGTACTCCTTGTCAGATATTAATGTAGTATGGCAGACATGGCTCCGTGTGAGACAAAACTCCTCCTATGATAGATGATATAATTTCTTTTGTGATTTTTTTTTTGTTCTGGGTGGACACAGATGTGTCACAATCAGTAACATAGCTTACAGTGGTTGTCTTGTATGTGCTTCATACTGTCTCACTGTGGTATCATGTCAGTGCCTCATTCAGAATCACATGTATATTCTCTTCAGGGGAATATACAAATATATCCCCTATGCCATTGAGAGATATATTAATTTCTACTCAAATTATTGTTTTTCCTTTATCTGTTAATCATTGTCAAGTTTCATATGAAATTCAAATGAGCAAACGTTAATGTAAGCAAAAACCTTGAAAGTTACAGTATTCACAGTGCTGGGGTTAACCTAGCTCTCTACATCCTAACATCACTTCATGCTCAAGGAAAACCATGCATCCTTATTAGCACCCAATATTCTCAGGACTTTCTCATCATATCCTCTATGGAAATATCTGGCTTTGAGTCTCATGGAGTTGGAAATGTGATGTATGAAATAGTAGTCTATGTCTTCTTTAACTTTTAATCTCCTCCAGATTCACCCATTCTGTAGGATAGAAATCAATGAATATATGCTAAATGTTGAGAGAACAGCATGACAGTTTATGGACATAGTAGACATGTAAAATCATTCAATAGTTAATGGTTTCTGAAGTTGAGTTAAATGTATTTTAAGATGATGCCCATCTGTGTAAAAATTCTTATAGAAATTCCAAACTTTGGTATTTTATTATATATCACAATGAGGCAAATTGATGAATCAAATGCTAACTCTTCATTTTGGGTATTGAGCCTATTTATACAAACTCAGTATCTTCTCTCAATCTTTCTCTCAGTCTCTCTCTCTCTCTCTCTCTCTCTCTCTCTCTCTCTCTCTCTCTCTTTGTGTGTGTGTGCTGTTTTTAAGCATTGTAAGGGTGTGTATTTGTGTACACAGGTGAGTGTGCTTGTGTATATTCACAGCATACAAAGGGGAATCCCACATCACCTCCCATTTCCTGTCCAAATAAAAAGACCCCAACCTTACTGGCTTGCTTTTACATACTAAGTATTTTTTTTGTAAATCCCAACCAAATTGGAGCTAAGCACAGTGACTTGGAAATGTCTCAGCTACATACACATTACCCCTCCCCACTGCCACGCAGCAACTTGTGCAGTTTCTGATTTGTGCTCTCTGCTCATGAATTCTCACCTCCTTGCTACGTGTATAAAATTGATCTAATTGCTTTAATTTGTCAAGCAAAGCATATTTCCCAGTATTGAACTAGGCACAAAGGCAGAAAATCAAAGAGGTACAGGACTACCCATGCCACCACTGGTTGCACAGCCACTGGCCGGTGACACTTTGTCCCACAGCTGCAACCACAAAACCTGCTAGAAAATAAAGATATTATACCTCAAACAGTTTACTGAAATCTGATAATACAGGTAACTATTTGATTAATAAATGAATCAATAAACTTGAAAGTTAAAAATGCCAGACATTATTATTATCCAGGAATTAAAGATCCTTTTTACTTATACTATGTATTGCATATTGCAAGGCTTGTATGTTTATTGTGATACATCAACTTATTGGATATTGGGACTCATTTTTCTCCTTTATATTAAATCTTTAAGAAAATATTTGATAAAAGAGTCAAGAATGAGGCACTTTTAGAAATAATAAAATCTTTACAGACTAATAATGAAAAGCTAGATGACAAGATTAATATCATCGAAAATCAAAAATTATCTAATAAAATTAATACTATTGAAAAATATAACATTAATTTGACAGACAAAACTCAATCCATGCCAAAGGGTACTGAGATATTATCTGAAATAATTCAAACTGTTGAATTTGACAGTCAAACTCTATAAAAATTATGATATGTTGGTCGACTTCTCTGTTTTTATGCCAATACCACACTGTTTTCATTACTGTAGCTCTGTGATAGAGTTTGAAGTCAGGGATGATAATGCCTCCAGAATGAAAATAGACCCATATCTATCACCTTGCACAAAACTCAAGTCCAAATGGATCAAAGACCTCAATATCAGTCCGAACACACTGAACCTGATAGAAGAGAAAGTGGGAAGTACCCTACAACAGATGGGCACAGGAGATCGCTTCTTAAGTATAACCCCAGCAGCACAGACACTAAGGGCAACATTGAATAAATGGGACCTACTAAAGCTGAGAAGCTTCTGTAAAGCAAAGGACACTGTCACTAAGACAAAAAGGCAACCTACTGACTGGGAGAAGATCTTCACCAACCCCGCAACAGACAAAGGTCTGAACTCCAAAATATATAGATAACTCAAGAAACTAGACTCTAAAATGCTAATTAACCCAATTAAAAAATGGGGCACTGAACTGAAAAGAGAATTCTCAAAAGAAGAAGTTCAAATGGCCAAAAGACACCTAAGGTCATGCTCAACCTCATTAGCAATCAGGGAAATGCAAATCAAAACAACTTTGAGATATCATCTTACACCTGTCAGAATGGCTAAAATCAAAAGCACCGATGATAGCCTTTGCTGGAGAGGCTGTGGAGGAAGGGGTACCCTCATCCATTGATGGTGGGAATGAAATCTTGTGCAACCACTTTGGAAATCAGTGTTTCGGTTTCTCAGGAAATTCGGGATCAACCTACCCCTGGACCCAGCAATACCACTCTTGGGAATATACCTAAGAGATGCCCTATCATATGACAAAAGCATTTGTTCAACTATGTTCATAGCAGTATTATTTGTAATAGCCAGAACCTGGAAACAACCTAGATCCCCTTCAATGGAAGAATGGATGAAGAAAGTGTGGAATATATACACATTTGAGTACTATGCTGCAATAAAAAACAATGACTTCTCGAATTTTGCATGCAAATGGATGGAAATAGAAAACACTATCCTGAGCGAGGTAACCCAGACCCAAAAAGATGAACATGGGATGTACTCACTTATAATTGGTTTCTAGCCATAAATAAAGGTCACGGAGTGTATACCTGGTGAACCTAAAGAAACTAAATAAGAAGGTGAACCCAAGAAAAAAACATTTAGTTATCCTCTTGGCTAAGGGAAGTAGATAAAATTGCCTTGGAGAAAATTGGGATCTTGGGGGTGGGGTGGGTTGGGGATAAGGGGGGACGGGGAGAGAAAAGTGAGAAGGGGAGGATTGGGGTAACTTGGGGAAACAGGAAGATTGGGATAAAGGAAGGTTGGATAGGGGAGTAGGGAAGCACATATCTTAGTTAAGGGAGCCACCTTAGTGTTGGCAAGAGACTTGAACCTAGAGTGGCTCCCAGGAGCCCAAGGCGATGTCCCCAGTTATTCCCTTGGGTAGCTGAGGATAGGGAACCTGAAATGACCCTATCCTATAGCAATACTGACGAATATCTTTCATATCACCATAGAACCTTCATCTGGGGATGGATGGAGATAGAGACAGAGACCCACACTGGAGCACTGGACTGAACTCCTAAGGTCCCAATGAGGAGCAGATGGAGGGAGAACACGAGCAAGGATGTCAGGACCACGGGGGGTGCACCCACCCACTGAGACAGTGGGGCTGATCTATTGGGAGCTCACCAAGGCCAGCTGGACTGTGACTGAAAAAGCATGGGATAAAACCGGACTCTGATCATGGCGAACAATGAGGATTGATGAGAAGCCAAGGTCAATGGCAAGGGGTTTTGATTCTACTTCATGTTCCGGTTTGGTGGGAGCCTAGCCAGTTTGGATATTCACCTTCCTAGACATGGACGGAGGGGGGAGGACCTTGGACTTTCCACAGGGCAGGGAACCCTGACTGCTCTGTGGATTGGAGAGGGAGGGGGAGAGGAGTGGGGGGAGGGGAGAAGAATGGGTGGAAGGGGAGAAGAGTGGGGGGAGGGGGAGGGAAATGGGAGGCTGGGAGGATGCGGAAACTTTTTTTTTCCTATTCTCAATAAAAATAAATAAAAAAATTATGATATGTTGTCAGATACGCTAGTATCTATACAGGAAGGCAATATTCATGCTACCCAAATAAAGTCCAAGGAAAAGATATTATCTTTAAAGGAAAAAACTTCATGCCTTGGAAGGACATGTGTAGAATGAGGACCAGAGGCTCGGTGCCTCAATGAAATCACTAGAAATATATACAGACCAAGGGCTTTACAAAAAACAGAAGTAAAAAGATTTGAAATGATTCACGAAATTATTGGATCTGGTGAGCAGAAAAAGAAGGTACAGTGACATTATTTAACATCACCAATACCTGGCAGAGATGACTACCCAGGATTTTAGCTTCCTACCCAGTACTCTACTCTGAAAAATCATCAAGTTCTAAATGCCCATAAGGGTCCAAAGAATGTTGATACATACCTGTAGAAATGAATGGTCTAAGAGAAAATAAACAATCAGTAGTATCTTATAGCTTGCATTCAGAATTTGTTGGGAGATGGAAAATACATGGGTTTCTAGCAATAAGGCTGCCTAGCAACGACTAGCTTCAATAAGTTCCATCTTGGATTATGGGCCACAACTTCTGTAGAAAATTTATTTTGGGGACGAGGCAAAACTTTTAGGACAACAGGAAAAATTAAAAGATCTTGAGACGTCCCAAGATGAAATACTTGGTAAGGGGACTTATGTTTACCCACAGGCTCAAGCTTTTTAGGATGAACATATCCTGTCTCTATGCCACAAAGCAGCCTCAGGATTCAAGAACTAGGAAAATGAAGTGTGTACCAAGGTTAAACAGGGACAGAGAGAATTTTTCAGTGACTTTTTATAAACATTAACTAAGGCTGTACAAATAGGAATAAAAGATCCCAAGGCTAGACAAGTACTAAGTGAATCTCTGACTTTTGAAAATGCCAACTTATAATGCAAAATGATACTTGGCTTCCTTTTGTCCCCGACTCATTGGGCTACCAGGCATCCCTGTGTAGGTGCTGAGGAGTTCCATCTGGACACATGAGTGTGTGCAATCCAGGGGCGGATTGTTCCGGAAGAGAGCACAAACCCCCCTCCACCAAGCCGCAGGGCTCTCTTTCTTACACATGAACCAACCCCCCAAACCCACCCCTCCAAGCCTGCCCTGCTGTCTGCTAGGACCTGTGCTCAAGAACAGTTTTAAGCTGCTACACTAAGGCTACCCACCCAGAGCGGTGAGTGCCTGCCTACTGGGCAGGCCTCAAGTTCCCCCGCAATGGAGCCTGGGCACCTTCATCCTGTGCTGCAAGGTCTCCTATGCTCTACTGGATGCCACCCTGCCTGCCACATTCTTCCTTTTGTCCCTAGCTCATTGGACTACCAGGCTTCCCTGTTTAGGTGCTGAGGAGCTCCATCCAGCCTTACAGAAAGTAATAGAAGGAAAATCACAACCCAAGAGTCCGACAATGCCCACAATATCTCAGATATCTAATGACCCATCACCAGCACAACAACAAGAAGGGAAACACACAAACTCTACTACCAAAAAAGAAAAAGAAAAAATGACCAGAGTTAACAACCAATGGTCATTAATATCACTTACTATCAATGGACTCAACTCACCTATAAAGAGGCACAGGCTAAGAGATTGGATACAAAAACAGGATCCAACATTCTGCTGTTTGCAAGAAACACACCTCAACCACAAAGACAGACATCTACTCAGAGTAAAGGGCTGGGAAAATGTTTATCAAGCAAATGGACCGAAGACACAAGCAGGTGTGGCCATACTAATTTCTAACAAAGTTGACTTCAAACTAAAATCAATCAGAAGAGATGGAGATATATACTTTATACACATTACAGGAACAATTCATCAGGATCTCAATCCTGAATATCTATGTCCCTAATATAAAAGCACCCACTTACGTAAAAGAAACATTACTAAAACTCAAGGCAATCATCAAACCACACACACTAATAGTAGGAGACATCAACACTCCTCTCTTACCAATGGACAGGTCAATAAGACAGAAACCTAACAGAGAAATAAGATGGTTAAGGGAGGTAATGAATCAAATGGACTTAACAGACATCTATAGATCATTCCACCCAAATAGGAAAGAATATACTTTCTTCTCTGCAGCTCATGGAATCTTCTCAAAAATCGACCACATACTCGGAAACAAAGCAAACTTACACAGTTACATAAAATATTAGTAACCACCTGTGTCTTATCGGATCACTGTTGCGGGAGGTCCTTCCACCCCTCCAAACAATAGCTGCTGTGATACCAGCCCATTGGGGCATGGTCTCTCTCCCTTTAAAAAAAAAAAAAGCAGCTACTTTCTCTGCTCTCTCTCTCTCTTCACTTCCTGCTCTGCCGGAGACTAGACTCCCTTCCTGGTTGTGCAGATGGCTGTTGTCTGGGACAATGATCTGTAAGTTTTTTCCCCTTTAAATAAATAACATCCTATTAATCATAACTCCAAACTGGTGTGGCATTGTTTGTGACTTACGCCTTCAGATCACCATGGATTAAAGTTAGAATTCAACAACAATGCTACTCCTAGAAAGCCTAGGAACTCGTGGAAACTGGACAGTCAACTACTGAACCACACCTGGATCAAGGAAGAAAGAAATTAAAGTCTTTCTTGAATTCAATAAAAATAAAGACTCAACATACTCAAACCTATGGGACACTATGAAAGCAGTGCTAAAAGGAAAGTTCATAGCATGAAGTGCTCACTTAACGAAAACAGAGAAAGCACACATTGGAGACTTAACAGCCCACCTGAAAGCTCTAGAAAAAAGAGAAGCAGACTTACCTAGGAGGAGTAGAAGACTAGAAATAATCAAACTGAGGGCTGAAATCAACAAAATAGAAACACAGAAAACAATCCAAAGAATCAATGAAACCAAAAGCAGGTTCTTGGAGAAAATCAACAAGATTGATAAACCCCTATCCAAACTAATCAAACAGCAGAGAGAGAATACACAAATTAACAAGATCAGAAAGGAAAAGGGAGACATAATAACAGACACAGAGGAAATTAAGAAAATCATTAGATCTTCTTAAAAAAGCCTATATGCCACAAAATAGGAAAATGTTAAAGAAATGGACACTTTTTTAGATAGGTATCATATACCAAAGTTAGACCAGGACTAGGTGAACAATCTAAATAGACCTGATAGTCGCAAAGAATTAGAAGTTCTTATAAAAAAAAAAAAAAAAAAACTCCCTACCAAAAAAAAGCTCAGGTCCAGACGGTTTCAATGCAGAATTCTACAAGAACTTCCAAGAAGACTTAATACCTATACTCCTTAATGTATTTCACAAGATAGAAACAGAAAAGTCATTGCCAAATTCCTTTTATGAAGCTACAGTTACTCTGATACCAAAACCAGACAAAGACTCAACCAAGAAAGAAAATTACAGGCCAATCTCACTCATGAACATCGACGCAAAAATCCTCAATAAAATAATGGCAAACCGAATCTAAGAACACACTAAAAAAATTATCCATTTTGATCAAGTAGGCTTCATCTCAGGGATGCAGGGCTGGTTCAACATATGAAAATCTATCAATGTAATCCATCATATAAATAAACTGAAAGAAAAACACCATATGATCATTTTATTAGATGCTGTAAAAGCATTTGACAAAATTCAAAATCCCTTTATGATAAAGGTCTTAGAGAGATTAGGGATATAAGGATCATATCTAAATATAATTAAAGCTATTTACAGCAAGCCAACAGCTAACATTAAATTAAATGGAGAAAAACACAAAGCTTTCCCACTAAAATCAGGAACACGACAAAGCTGTCCACTCTCTCCAAACCTTTTCAATATAGTGCTTGAAGTTCTATCAATAGCAAAAAGACAACATAAGGGAATCAAAGGGATTCAAATTGGAAAGGAATAAGTTAAACTTTCATTATTTGCAGATGATATGATAGTGTACATAAGCGACCCCAAAAACTCCAGCAAAGAACTCCAACAGCTGATAACCACTTTTAGTAATGTGGCAGGATACAAGATCAACTCCAAAAAATCAGTTGTCCTCCTTTACACAAAGTATAAGGAAGCAGAAATGGAAATCAGAGAAGCATCACCTTTCACGATAGCCACAAATAGCATAAAATATCTTTGGGTAACTTTAACCAAGGAAGTGAAAGATCTATTTGACAAGAACTTTAAGGCTTTGAAGAAAGAAATTGAGAAGGATACCAGTAAATGGAAGGATCTCCCTTGCTTTTGGATTGGGAGGGTCAACATAGTAAAAATGGCAATTCTACCAAAAGCAATCTATAGATTCAATGCAATCCCCATCAAAGTCCCATCAAAATTCTTCACAGATCTTGAGAGGGCATTAATTAACTTTATATGGAAAAAAAAACCAAAAAACCAAGGATAGCCAAAACAATTTTATATAATAAAAGTATTTCTGGAGGCATTACCATCCCTGACTTCAAACACTATTACATATCTTCAATATTAAAAACAGCTTAGTATTGGCATAAAAACAGAGAAGTCGCTGAGTAGTACTCTAACATATATATATTCCACACGTCCTTCATCCATTCTTCCATTGAAAGGCATCTAGGTTGTTTCCAGGTTCTGGTTATTACATAATGCCGCTATGAACATAGTTGGACAAATGCTTTTGCCATATGATAGGGTGTCTCTTGGGTATATTCCCAAGAGTGGTATTACTGGATCTTGTGAGAACATGAGCAAGGAAGTCAGGACCACGAGGGGTGAACCCACCCACTGTGACAGTGGGGCTGATATATTGGGAGCTCACCAAGGCCAGCAGGACTAGGACTGAATAAGCATGGGATGAAACCGGACTTTCTAAATGTGGCGGACAATGAAGGCTGATGAGAAGCCAAGGACAATGGCAGTAGGTTTCGATCCAAATACATGAACTGGCCTTGTTGGAGCCTAGCCTGTTTGGGTGCTCACCTTCCTGGTCCTGGATACAAGTGGAGGGAATCTGGACTGCTCTTCATTGTGGAGATGGAGGGGGAATGGAGTGGGAAGGAGGGGGAGAGGGGTATGGGAGTGGGCAGAAGGGGACGATGTGTGCGAGGAGGGGGAGGGAAATGGGAAATGGGGAGGAGGCGGGATTTTTTTTCTTCTCAACAACTAAAAAAAAATGATACTTGGGCCTTTAAAGATTAGACCATCCCCAATGGATAAATGAATCCTGCACACAATGAACATTGAGGCATCTGACTATAATACTGAAACTTGGGTAGAAAAAGCAATTTCCAAAGCTATAAGGAGACTTCAAAATGCTAAGTATTTTAATTGTGGTAGAATAGAACACCTGAGAAGGGACTGTTGACAAAGAATTCCCAGATATAATATCTCCTCTGGTAATGGCAAATATAACAGGTATCAAATTCTAGATTATGCAGGAGGTATGGCAAAGGCAGATCCAATGGATACAGATCAATAAAAGAGAGATAAGACAACCCAATACCACTGGGAAACTCCCTAGGGTGTTTCTCACAGGATTCCAAGTTAAGAGTGGTCCAGTCATTCCATGTAATTGTAGAAAACATCTAACACCAGAAAGATTAAAATATCCAGTGCCTGTAGTAAAATATATATTGTTATGGATGATGGAATAAGCATGGAGGATAAATAAAAAATTCCGTAGAAAAGAGGATACATATATCTGGCAGACTTCTATAAATGATAAAAGATCAAAATCCAGAGTGCATAAAAATTGCATTGTAATTGCAGGTTTGATAGACATGGGAGGAGAAGTGAGTTTCATTATTTCAGAATTTTGGCAACCAAATTACCCTCTTCAATAGAAAGATGTTCAATTACTATCAATTGGAACCCTATTACAAATGAAACAAAGCATGAGGTGGTTTGAATGTGTAGGATCAGGAGGATAGAGAGAAAAGCTGAGGACATAAGTGGCTAATATGACAGTGAATGTATGTGGTCATGACCTGCTGCAGCAATGGAATACCTAGATTAATATCCCTGCAGTCCCAGGAACTCTTATTTCTCAGAATGATATTTTAAGGTACTATACATAATGGTCACCAGCTACTTAAGCTGTACAAAAACACAAAGCAACTAGCAAACCTTTAGATGTACCAATGGCATTACATTTAAAATGATTACCTGAGAAACCAATATGACTTAAACAATGGCCTTTAGCAGACAAGAAACTGCAAGCTCTAGAACAGCTAGCACAGGAGCAGCTAGATGATCACCATATTGAAGAAACAACCAGCCCATGAAATTTTCCTCTAATTTTGGCAAAAGAAAATCTGGCAAATGGAGAATAGTGACAGATCTTTGAGCTATCAACATGGCAATTGAACCTATGGGCTCTATGATCTGGAATTCCTCTGCCTTCTCTATTACTGAAAGAATGGCTTCTTATCTATTTTGATTTAAAAATTGTTTCTTCATTATTTATTTACAAGAAAAGGACAGAGAAACATTTGTCTATACAGCTTTTATAAAGCAAAAGACACTGTCACTAAGACAAAAAGGCAACCTACAGACTGGGAGAAGATCTTCACCAACCCCACAATAGACAAAGGTCTGATCTCCAAAATATATAAAGAACTCAAGAAACTAGACTTTAAAATGCTAATTAACCCAATTAAAAAAAAATGGGGCACTGAACTGAACAGAGAATTCTCAACAGAAGAAGTTCAAATGGCCAAAAGATACTTAAGGTCATGCTCAACCTTCTTAGCGATCAGGGAAATGCAAATCAAAACAATTTTGAGATACCATCTTATACCTGTCAGAATGGCTAAAATCAAAAACACCAGTGATAGTTTTTGCTGGAGAGGATGTGGAGTAAGGGATACACTCATCTATTTCTAGTGGGAATGCAAACTTGTGCAACAACTTTGGAAATCAGTGTGGTGGTTTCTCAGGAAATTTGTGATCAACCTACCCCAGGACCCAGCAATACCACTCTTGGGAATATGCCCAAGAGAGGTGCTATCATACTACAAAAGCCTTTGTTCAACTATGTTCATAGCAGCATTATTTGTAATAGCCAGAACGTGTAAACAACCTAGTTGCCCTTCAATAGTAGAATGGATGAAGAAATTGTGTAATATATACATATTAGAGAACTACTCAGCAGTAAAAATCAATGACATCTTGACTTGACTCTAGAGGGGATCCCAGGGGTTCAGAGAGATGTCCCCAGTAGTTCCTTGGGCAGCTGAGGAGAGAGAGCCTGAAATGGCCTGATCCTATAGCTATATATCACCATATATCACCATAGAACCTTCATCTGGAGATGGATGGAGATAGAGACAGTGACCCACATTGGAGCACAGGGTTGAGCCTCCAAAGTTCAGATGAGGAACAGAAGGAGGGAGAACATGAGCAAAGAAGTCCAGACCGCGAAGGGTGTACTCACACACTGAGACAGTGGGGCTGATCTAATGGGAGCAAGGCCAGCTGGCCTGTGACTGAAAATCCATGGGATAAAACCAGACTCTCTGAACATGGGGGACAATGAGGGCTGCTGAGAAGCAAAGGACAAAGGCACAGGGTTTTGATCCTACTGCATGTACTGGCTTTGTGGGAGCCTAGCCTGTTTGGATGCTCACCTTCCTAGACATAAATGGAGGGGAGAGGCCCTAGGACTTCCCACAGGTCAGGGAACCCTGACTGCTCTTTGGACTGGAGAGGAATGGGGATGGGAGAGGGGGGTGAAGGAGAAAAATGGGAGGTGGGGAGGAGGCAGAAATGTTTAATTAAAAAATTTAGAAAAATAAAAATGTGCATGAATTTTAGTTACAGAGAAAGGGAAAGAAAGATGATACATACAAATATTTACCATTATTATATATAATCTATATACTATATACATTATATATATATATATATATATATATATATATATATATATATATATATAATATACTGGGTATGGAAGTACATGTGCGCACACACACAGGTGCATTTGTGAGTGTAATTGAGATAATAGTAGATAGAGAGACAGATGGGTAGAGTAGATTAATGGATATATATAAAATTGCATTCTAAATGTTTTCTTAATTAATTTGAATATTTGTATACACATGTAAAATTTTTAATAACTTAATGTTTAATAATAAAAATGTACTATGACTGTAAAGAATTTTATATATTCTATATTCTGAATGATTCTGTGTAAAAATAATTTTGTATAAATCTTTTCCAAATTTGACATAACTTTCACAAGTTAATAAAAGAGGGTAAAAAAGTAAAAAAAAAAAAATCAGCCTACTAGGAGATATCAGTGGACAATCTTCCCCCAGTGAATGCTTAAGCCTCATTCTGTGCCAATACTTTATAAGTCAGCTGTTAGAAATAATATGTAAACAATTTCCTAAATCTATAATTTACCATTACATAGATGACATTTTTCTATCTGAATCCAATGTGCATTCTTTTATTTATTTATTTATTTATTTATTTATTTATTTATTTATTAAAGATTTCTGTCTCTTCCCCACCGCCGCCTCCCCTTTCCCTCCCCCTCCCCCAATCAAGTCCCCCTCCCTCGTCAGCCCAAAGAGCAATCAGGGTTCCCTGCCCTGTGGGAAGTCCAAGGGCTACCCACCTCCATTAAGGTCTAGTAAGGTGAGCATCCACGAAACTGCCTAGGCTCCCACGAAACCAATAGGTACAGTAGGATCAAAAACCCATTGCCATTGTTCTTGAGGTCTCAGTAGTCCTCACTGTCCACTATGTTCAGCGAGACCGGTTATAACCCGGGCTTTTTCAGACCCAGGCCAACTGGCCTTGGTGAGTTTCCGATAGAACATCCCCCTTGTCTCAGTGTATGGGTGCACCCCTCGCGGTCCTGAGTTCCTTGCTTGTGCTCTCTCTCCTTCTGCTTCTGATTTGGTCCTTGAGATTTCAGTCCGGTGCTCCATTGTGGGTCTCTGTCTCTGTCTCCTTTCATCATCTGATGAAGGTTAATATTCAGGAGGAAGCCTATATGATTTTCTTTGGGTTCTCCTTCTTATTTAGCTTCTCTAAGAACCCAAATTATAGGCTCAATGTCCTTTATTTATGGCTAGAAACCAAATATGAGTGAGTACATCCCATGTTCCTCTTTTTGGGTCTGGCTTACCTCACTCAGGATGGTGTTTTCTATTTCCATCCATTTGCCTGCAAACTTCAAGAAGTCCTTGTTTTTTACTGCAGAGTAGTACTCTAATATGTATATATCCCATACTTTCTTCATCCATTCTTCAACTGAAGGGCATCTAGGTTGTTTCCAGGTTCTGGCTATTACAAACAATGCTGCTATAAACATAGTAGAGCATATACTTTTGTTGTGTGATAAGGCCTCTCTTGGGTATATTCCCAAGAGTGATATTGCTGGGTCCATGGATAGGTTGATCCCGAATTTCCTGAGAAACCTCCACACTGCTTTCCAGAGTGGTTGCACAAGTTTGCATTCCCACCAGCAATGGATAAGTGTACCCCTTTCTCCACAACCTCTCCAGCAAAGGCTATCATTGGTGTTTTTGATTTTCGCCATTCTGACAGGTGTAAGATGGTATCTTAAAGTTGTCTTGATTTGCATTTCCCTGATCGCTAGGGAAGTTGAGCATGACCTTAGGTATCTTTTGGCCATTTGAACTTCTTCTGTTGAGAGATCTCTGTTCAACTCAGTGCCCCATTTTATAATTGGGTTGATTAGCCTTTTACGGTCTGGTTTCTTGAGTTCTTTATATATTTTGGAGATCAGTCCTTTGTCAGTTGCAGGGTTGGTGAAGATTTTCTCCCAGTCAGTGGGTTGCCTTTCTGTCTTAGCAACAGTGTCCTTTGCTTTACAGAAGCTTCTCAGTCTCAGGAGGTCCCATTTATTCAATGAGGCCCTTACAGTCTGTGCTGCAGGGGTTATCTGTAGGAAGTGGTCTCCTGTGCCCACGTGTTGTAGAGTACTTCCCACTTTCTCTTCAATCAGGTTCAGTGTGTTTGGACTGATATTGAGGTCTTTCACCCACTTGGACTTGAGTTTTGTGCATGGTGATAGATATGGGTCTATTTTCATTCTTCTACAGATTGACATCCAGTTTTGCCAGCACAATTTGTTGAAGATGCTCTCTTTTTTCCATTGTATACTTTTAGCTCCTTTATCGAAAATCAGGTGTTCATAGGTTTGTGGGTTAAAGTCAGGGTCTTCTATTCGATTCCATTGGTCGACTTCTCTGTTTTTATGCCAATACCAAGCTGTTTTCAATACTGTAGCTCTGTAATAGAGTTTGAAGTCAGGGATGGTAATGCCTCCAGACGTTCCTTTATTGTATAAGATTGTTTTGGCTATCCTGGGTTTTTTTGTTTTTCCATATAAAGTTGATTATTGTCTTCTCCAGATCTGCAAAGAATTTTGATGGGATTTTGATGGGGATTGCATTGAATCTATAGATTGCTTTTGGTAGAATTGCCATTTTTACTATGTTGATCCTCCCAATCCAAGAGCAAGGGAGATCCTTCCATTTTCTGGTGTCCTCTTCTATTTCTTTCTTCAAAGACTTAAAGTTCTTGTCAAATAGATCTTTCACTTCCTTGGTCAGGGATACCCCAAGATATTTTATGCTCTTTGTGGCTATCGTGAAAGGTGATGCTTCTGTGATTTCGCTCTCTGTTTCCTTATCCTTAGTGTATAGGAAGGCAACTGATTATTTGGAGTTGATTTTGTATCCAGCCACGCTACTAAAGGTGCTTATCAGCTGTAGGAGTTCTTTGGTAGAGTTTTTGGGGTCGCTTATGTACACTATCATATCATCTGCAAATAATGAAAGCTTAACTTCTTCCTTTCCAATACGAATCCCCTTGATCTCCTTATGTTGTCTTATTGCTATTGCTAGAACTTCAAGCACTATATTGAAGAGGTATGGAGAGAGTGGACATCCTTGTCTTGTTCCTGATTTTAGTGGGATGGCTTTGAGTTTTTCTCCATTTAATTTAATGTTAGCTGTCGGTTTGCTGTAGATAGCTTTTATTATATTTAGGTATGACCCTTGTATCCCTATTCTCTCCAAGACCTTTATCATAAAGGGGTGTTGAATTTTGTCGAATGCTTTTTCCGCATCTAATGAAATGATCATATGGTTTTTTTCTTTCAGTCTATTTATATGGTGGATTACATTGATAGATTTGCGTATGTTGAACCAGCCCTGCATCTCTGGGATGAAGCCTACTTGATCATAATGGATAATTTTTCTGATGTGTTCTTGAATTCGGTTTGCCAGTATTTTATTGAGAATTTTTGCATCGATATTCATGAGTGAGATAGGCCTGTAATTTTCTTTCTTGGTTGGGTCTTTGTGTGGTTTTGGTATCAGGGTAACTGTAGCTTCATAAAAGGAATTTGGCAATGACTTTTCTGTTTCTATATTGTGAAATACCTTAAGGAGTATAGGTATTAGCTCTTCTTGGAAGTTCTGGTAGAATTCTGCATTGAAACCATCTGGTCCTGGGCTTTTTTTGGAAGGGAGATTTTTGATAACAGTTTCTAGTTCTTCGCGACTAACAGGTCTATTTAGATCATTCACCTGGTCTTTGTTTAGCTTTGGTATATGGTACTTATCTAAAAAAATGTCCATTTCTTTTGCATTTTCCAGCTTTGTGGCATACCGGCTTTTATAGTAAGATCGAATGATTCTCTGAATTTCCTCTGTGTCTGTGGTTATGTCCCCCTTTTCATTTCTGATTTTATTTATTTGTGTGTTCTCTCTCTGTTGTTTAATTAGTTTGGATAGGGGTTTGTCGATCTTGTTGATTTTCTCCATGAACCAACTTTTTGTTTCATTGATTCTTTGGGCTGTTTTCTGAGTTTCTATTTTGTTGATTTCTGCCCTCAGTTTGATTATTTCCAGTCTTCTACTCCTTCTGGGCACCTCTGCTTCTTTTTTTTCTAAAGCTTTCAGGTGTGCCATTAAGTCCCCAATGTATGCTTTCTCTGTTTTCTTTAAGTGGGCACTTAGTGCTATGAACTTTCCTCTTAGCACTGCTTTCATCGTGTCCCATAGGTTTGAGTATGTTGTCTCTTTATTTTTGTTGAAATAAGGAAGCGGTGGCAGGGCTGCGTCCCCAACACCCCGGCCGCTTGGCTAGCTCATGCCCGAAATAACAACACACAAACTGTATTCATTGATACACTGCTTGGCCCATGAACTCTAGCCCTTACAGGCTAATTCTCGCACCTGGACTAGCCCATTTCTAGTAATGTGTGTAAGCACCCCAAGATGTGCTTACCGGGAAGATTCTAGCCTATGTCCATGTTGGTTCGGAGGAGCTTCATTGCGTGCATCTGCCCGGGAGAGCGGAGCCTGGCATCTCTCCTGAAGCAGAGCAGAGTCTAACCTCACTTTCTCTTTTGCCCAGCATCCTATTCTGTTTACTCCTCCCACCAATGCTTTAACCTATTAGGGCCAGCCAAGCAGTTTCTTTATTGCTCAGCCAATGAAATCAACAGATTGATATGACACTCCCACATCACTTCCCCTTTTTCTGTTTAAACAAAAAAGGAAGGCTTTAACTTAACATAGCAAAATTACATATAACAAAACAGTTATGAAGTAAAATTACAATAATCTATTTCATAACTAAGGAAAACTATAACTATAGCTAACTATTCTTAACTCCATCAAAGAGTCCAGAAATATACAATATTACCTAAGCAAACAAGAAATTCAAAGCTCTAGAAATGACAGAGACATCTCGCTGCCTGGACAGTTACCCAAAGTTCCTCTGTACCGTTGGGGCATCCATCTTTGGCCTACAGGCCCATAGTTTCCAGCAGACATTTCCACAAAGCAGGAAATTTTAAAGGCAGTCACTATCTGCTTGTCCTGAAGAATGTCTTGCAGACTCTTTCATGAATCAGGAACCCCGAAAGATCATCTCACCTTTAGGCAAGTTCAGCAGTCCTCTCTCTGCGGGTTTTCTGTGTCCAGTTTATGCAATAGTCCAGGCAAGAGCAGTTTCTTGCCCAAATGGCTATCAAACTCCATAAGGATCCTCTTCAATGCCCATCTTCCTCTTGAAGTAGATTGGTGCTGCCAGGAGCAGAGTGTCTCATTGTCATGAAAAGTCCTAAGTTATTAAAACATTTAAAATGCCATATTCTATAATTTTTGAAAGATATGAATAATGCCTATCTAAAATATATCTATGCATATCTAGAAAATCTTAACTAACATGACTACAAACTTAACTATTATTAATGATTATTTATTAACAACCTATATACATTACAAAATTGACCTTAAATTTAAATCATTAAAGCAAAATCCATATCAATGTAATATTCATACCTATATCATCTCCCCCTTTAAATGTAAAAGAACATTTATAAACAATATTTGGGAATATGGGCGCAATTTTTTTTTCCAAACTGCTTTCTGTTGAATGGGGGCGTCGTTAATTAGGTCTTTCATGGTATAACCTGTGTGCTAGTTTCATCTCAGTTGGCAGTTGAGCGAAGCAATTTTTTGAAGGTATTCACAGCAACTGTTTAGGAGGGCGTGGTCCATCATACCATATTGGAATAGAAGAAATGAACAGGGTCTCATCCTCTGTGAAAACAAAATAGGAAACTCCTTTCGAAAGCATCATGTCCTTAGATCCAAATTTTAAAGTCAAGGCATCAAAATCTCTACGATGGATTAGTTTAGCAGCATTTGTAAACAAATATCTTTTAGCATCTGTTCCTCCTTTCTCAGCATTCAAACAATTTAAAGAGAGCATAATAGCATACAGTATCAAGATTTTCTGTGTATTTTTCATCTTTGTGAGCTTTATTTTAACCTCTATTAAGTTTATTTTTTCTTTTATTTTATAGTCTCTGTATCTCTTTGACCTGGAATAACTCTGTAGACCAGGCTCTCCTTGAACTCTCAGAGATCTGCCTGTCTCTGCCTCTCAGGCATTGGGATTAAAGGTGTTTGTTACTACACCTTAAACTCACAGACGTCTGTTTGTCTCTGCCTTCTAGGCACTGGGATTAAAGGCGTGTGCTACCACACCTTGAAGTCACAGAGGTCAATCTCCCTCTGCCTCCCAAGCTTTGGGAATAAAGGCATGTATTACCATACATAACTTCTCTTTTTCTTATTTTTTTTAAGAATTTTAACTTTTAGTCTGCATACGTTTTTAACATTGTAAATCATTTAAAAAATTTTTTTGTCTTTTAATCTCTTTACTGTATATCTCTCTTTTTTTGACCACACGAGCCTTTAAATTACTGAGCAATATGGGTAGGATTAAAGCCGTGGCTTTGCCAGGTAGATCCAGTCCATTCCTAAGTTTTCCAGCCTCATGGCGGAGATACAGGCTGTAGCCATGTTTATAGCCACAATTCTATGGCGTTTCAAGGTCCCTGCCAACCAGCAAGCTACAACAGACAACAGTCAAGTCCTCTCTCGGTAGTTGGCTCTCCTGTCTCAGTCAGAGTTTGTCCTGGCAGGACGGCCCAGAAATCCGGCATTTTAAAACAGCACAACTTTTTTTCCTGCTACGGCTGAAAACCGAAAAGCATGCATTTAGCTTTTTTACCAACACCGTTTAAGTGTTTCGTGGCAGGACCTCTTAATGAGCTGCAGGGTTTTGCAGCTGAAGCTGAGTCAGGAAGCCTCTCTTAGATGAGAGCACTTGCTTGCCTCTAGCAAGCAGAGTAGACCCAAGAAATTTCTGCTACCAAGAAAACATGCTTCACTCCATTTTTTCCCAAGCTTTTTTTAGGCTTTTTGTGGATTTAGTTAGCCCCACGTTGGGCGCCATCTGTTGAAATAAGGAAGCGGTGGCAGGGCTGCGTCCCCAACACCCCGGCCGCTTGGCTAGCTCATGCCCGAAATAACAACACACAAACTGTATTCATTGAAACACTGCTTGGCCCATGAACTCTAGCCCTTACAGGCTAATTCTCGCACCTGGACTAGCCCATTTCTAGTAATGTGTGTAAGCACCCCAAGATGCGCTTACCGGGAAGATTCTAGCCTATGTCCATGTTGGTTCGGAGGAGCTTCATTGCGTACATCTGCCCGGGAGAGCGGAGCCTGGCATCTCTCCTGAAGCAGAGCAGAGTCTAACCTCACTTTCTCTTTTGCCCAGCATCCTATTCTGTTTACTCCTACCACCAATGCTTTAACCTATTAGGGCCAGCCAAGCAGTTTCTTTATTGCTCAGCCAATGAAATCAACAGATTGATATGACACTCCCACATCAATTTTCATTAAATTCAAGGAAGACTTTAATTTCTTTCTTAATTTCTTCTTTGACCCAGGTGTGGTTCAGTAGTTGACTGTTCAGTTTCCATGAGTTTGTCGGCTTTCTGGGGGTAGCATAGTTGTTGCCTTCTAACTTTAAACCATGGTGATCTGATAAGACACAGGTGGACACTGATATTCTTTTGTATCTGTGGAGGTTTCCTTTATTTCCGAGTATATGGTCAATTTTTGAGAAGGTTCCATGAGCTGCAGAGAAGAAGGTATATTCTTTCCTATTTGGGTGGAGTGTTCTGTAGATGTCTGTTAAGTCCATTTGCTTTATTACCTCCAATAATTCTCTTAATTCTCTATTAGGTTTCTGTCTGATTGACCTGTCCATTGGAGAGAGAGGTGTGTTGAAGTCTCCTACTATTAGTGTGTGTGGTTTTATGTCTGCCTTGAGTTTTAGTAATATTTCTTTTACATACGTGGGTGCTTTTATATTAGGGGCATAGATATTCAGGATTGAGATGTCATCCTGATGAATTGTTCCTGTTATGAGTATAAAGTGTCCATCTTGATCTCTTCTGATTGATTTTAGTTTGAAGTCAGTTTTGTTGGAAATTAGTATGGCCACACCTGCCTTTTTCTTAGGACCATTTGCTTGAAAGACCTTTTCCCAACCTTTTAATCTGAGTAGATGCCTGTCTTTGTGGTTGAGATGTGTTTCTTGCAAACAGCAGAATGTTGGATCCTGTTTTCGTATCCAATCCCTTAGCCTGTGCCTTTTTATAGGTGAATTGAGACCATTAATATTAAGTGATATTAATGACCAGTGGTTGTTTACTCCGGTTATTCTTACTGTTTTTGGTAGTAGAGTTTGTGTGTGTCCCTTCTTTGAGTTGTGCTGGTGAAGGTTTGCTAGATTCCTGAGTTATTGTAGTCAGTGTTGGCAATGTTGGATTCCTTGGGTTGCGATTTTCCTTCTATTACTTTCTGTAGCGCTGGGTTTGTGGCTACGTATTGTTTAAATTTGTTCTTATCCTGGAATGTCTTGTTTTCTCCATTGATAGTGAATACTAGCTTGGCTGGGTATAGAAGTTTGGGTTTGCATCCATGGTCTCTTAGTTTTTGAAGAACCTCTATCCAGGACCTTCTGGCTTTCATGGTTTCCATAGAGAAGTCAGGTGTAAGTCTGATCGGTTTACCTTTATAAGTTACTTGGCCTTTTTCCTTTGCAGCTCTTAATATTCTTTCTTTAACCTGTATATTTTGTGTTTTGATTATTATATGGCGAGGGGATGATTTTCTTTGATCCAGTCTGTTTGGTGTTCTGTATGCTTCTTGGATATTCAAAGGAATTTCTTTCTTTAAGTTGGGAAAGTTTTCTTCCATAATTTTGTTAAATATATTTTCTGGGCCTTTGAGCTGTGATTCTTCCCCTTCTTCTATTCCTATTATTCTCAGGTTTGGTCTTCTTATTGTGTCCCATATTTCCTGAATGTTTTGTGATGAGAATTTGTTGGCTTTGCTGTTTTCTTTGATCAGTGCGTTTATTTTCTCTATGGTGTCTTCAGAATCTGAGATTCTTTCTTCTATTTCTTGTATTCTATTGATTATGCTTGTTTCTGTAGGCTCTGCTCGTTGACCTAGATTTTCCGTATCCAGCTGGTCCCCCGTTTGTGTTTTCTTCCTTGCTTCCATTTCAGATTTCAATTCTTGAACCTGTTTGTGGGTCTCATGTACGTATTTACTCAATTCTTCAAACTTTTTGTTATACTTCTCATCCATTTCTATAAAGGTGTTTTTTACATATTGTTTAAGGGACTCTATTGCTTTCATAAAGTCGATTTTTTCCACTTCTTCTGTGTTAGGGTGCTCAAGACCTTCTGTTGTAAGATCATTGTGTTCTGGTGCTTTCATGTTGTTTTTCAGATTATTGGGTGAATTTTTGCCTTGGCGCCTGCCCATCTCCTCTTATTGATGCTCTCTAATTGGTCTTTTAAAACCAGATCAGGTTTCCCTGCTGGCCAGAGGCTCCTCTTGCAAAATGCCCTCGTTCTGTTTCCTGGCTTCTGCCAGGGGCCAAGGTCCCTCTCCCCCCTCAGACGGGTCTTCAGGAAAAGAACCAGGTTCCCTGTTTGCCAGGGACCTCGTCAACCAAAGGCCCACCTCTTTGATTTAATTTTCCTGGGGCGATCTGCTCTCAGTATTGCGCTGGTCCGGTCAGGCCCGCGCCAGCGGCGTCGCCCGCCGGTGCGTGGGTTCCGCCCGCCGGTCCGCCGGTGCGTGGGTTCCGCCCGCCGGTCCGCCGGTGCGTGGGTTCCGCCCGCCGGTCCGCTCGGTGCGTGGGTTCCGCCCCGCCGGTCCGCCGGTGCGTGGGTTCCGCCCGCCGGTCCGCCGGTGCGTGGGTTCCGCCCGCCGGTCCGCCGGTGCGTGGGTTCCGCCCGCCGGTCCGCCGGTGCGTGGGTTCCGCCCGCCGGTCCGCCGGTGCGTGGGTTCCGCCCGCCGGTCCGCCGGTGCGTGGGTTCCGCCCGCCGGTCCGCCGGTGCGTGGGTTCCGCCCGCCGGTCCGCCGGTGCGTGGGTTCCGCCCGCCGGTCCGCCGGTGCGTGGGTTCCGCCCGCCGGTCCGCCGGTGCGTGGGTTCCGCCCCGCCGGTCCGCCGGTGCGTGGGTTCCGCCCGCCGGTCCGCCGGTGCGTGGGTTCCGCCCGCCGGTCCGCCGGTGCGTGGGTTCCGCCCGCCGGTCCGCCGGTGCGTGGGTTCCGCCCGCCGGTCCGCCGGTGCGTGGGTTCCGCCCGCCGGTCCGCCGGTGCGTGGGTTCCGCCCGCCGGTCCGCCGGTGCGTGGGTTCCGCCCGCCGGTCCGCCGGTGCGTGGGTTCCGCCCGCCGGCCGCCGGTGCGTGGGTTCCGCCCGCCGGTCCGCCGGTGCGTCCAATGTGGATTCTTTAGAAAGAATGTTTGAAGAAGTACAAATACTTTGCCTATATGGGCATTACATGTTGCTCCTAAAAAATTGAGGGAAGACATCCTTTAAATTACCTAGGTGATAAAATAGGTTTACAGATAATTAGAAAACAAAAACAAAAATTAGGAGAGACCTATTGCATACATTTAATCATGTTCAAAGATTGTTAGGAAGTCATTTTAACTCTCCAACCTGCTGTTTAGTTAATACCTGATTTAATAGTTCATTTAAACAATGTCTTAGATGATAACAAGGACTTAAATGGTCTCATGGAATTAACAGCTGAAGTTGAAAAAGAATTGATTGTCATTGAAGAAAAATAACAAGAGACTCATATGGATAAGGCGAATCCAAATCTTAGATGCATTCTATTCATATTGCCTTACAGAATTTCTCCTACAAAAATGTTAATGGAACTGGATGATATTAATTTAGAATGAATTTTTTTGTCACATAAACCAAAAAAAAATATTAAAAACCTATATGAAAAATATCTCTGGATTAATTAATTTGTCAACTATCAGGAATAGACCAAGCAGATATTACAGTGCCTTTTACTACTGTTGAAATAAAAAAAAAAAACATATGGAAAGACAATGAACTTTTTCAAAGTGCTTGTACTATTTTTTAGGAGAGATTAATAGCAGTTATTTAAAAAGTTATAGCTTTAATCTTATAAAGAGAACTACTTGGATATGTTCTGACATTGTACATAACACACCAGTAAATGGTGCCTATACATTCCATACTAATGCAAATAAATCTGGAAATGCAAGTTACAAACCAGAAGATTAATGTAAGGTGGAACATAGCCCTTATATTTCTGTTCAAAGGCAGAATTATATGCTATTCTCGTGGTACTGGATTTTAAAGAACCTCTCAATATAGCTACTAATTTATAATATGCAGAAAAAATTGTCTTGCAAATTGAAAACACTAAATTTATACTACACGATACAAAATTGATTTCATTACTCATACAAGTACAAGATATGATCAGGAAAAGACTTTCTCCCATATACATAACACACATATGATCCCATAAAGGTCTGCACAGGGCAATACAAAATTTGATCGATTATTGATTGAAAGTTTGCTGAAGGTCATGGAATTTCATAAGAATCAACATGTCAAAAGCAAAGGTTATGAGAAAGAGTTTTCTACTACATTGCAACATGGTAAGGAGATTATAACCAGATGTCATACTTGCTTATTCTACAACCAAACACCACTACCTGCAGAGTGTTACCCAAAGGGTACTCAAAAGAATAAAATTTGGCAGATGGATATGTTTCTGTTTGCAGATATTGGAAAATTAAAATATATATGCCACATCATTAATACTTATTCAGGTTTTCAATGGGCAACTGCTTTCAGCTCAGTAAAGTCTGATTCTATAATCACCCATTTATTAAAAGTTATGGCCATCATTTGTATACCTGTACAAATAAAGATAGGAAATTGCTCAGTATATGTCTCTAAGAAAATGAAACACAAAAGATGGATAAGAACCTTCATCTGGTGATGGATGAAGCTAGAGACAGAGACCCACACTGGAGTACTGGACTGAGCTCCCAAGGTCCAAATGAGGAGCAGAAGGATAGAGAATATGAGCATGGAAGTCAGGGCCACGAGGGATGTGCCCACACACTGTGATTGTTGGGCTGATCTAATGGGAACTCACCAAGGCCAGCTAGACTGGGATTGATGGACCATGTGATCAAACTAGACTCTCTGAACGTGGCTGACAAGGAGGGCTGACTGAAAATCCAAGGACAATGGCACTGGGTTTTGATTCTACAGCATGTACTGGCTTTGTGGGAACCTAGTCTGTTTGGATCCTCAACTTCCTAGACCTGGGTGGAGGAGGGAGGACCTTGGACTTCCAACAGGGCAGGGAACACTGACTGCTCTTAGGACTGGAGAGGGAGGACAAGGGAAAGGGGGAGGGAGAGGGAAATTGGAGGAGAGGAGGAGGTGGAAATTTTAGAGTAAAAATAAATAAAAAAAGAAAATGAAATATTAGTAGACTTCCTATATATAAATGACAAAGAAGCTGAGAAAGAAATCAGAGAAACATCACCCTTCACAATAGCCACCAAAAGTATAAAGTATCTTGGGATAACACTAACCATGAAGTAAAATACTTCTTCTATATGAACTTTAAGTCTTTGAAGAAAGAAATTGAAGAAGATACAAGAAAATGGAGAGATGTTGATGCTCTTTGATAGCTAGGATAAAAATAATAAAAAATGGCAATCCTACCAAATACAATCTATATATTCAATGCAATCCCCATTAAGATCCCAACACAATTTTTCACATACCTTAAAAGAACAGCAATCAACTCCATATGAAAAAAAAAAAACAGGAGAGACAAAACAATCTTGGGCAACAAATGAAGTGGCAGAGGCATCATCATCCATGCCATCAAGCTCATTATAGAACTACAGTGATGAAAACAACATGGTATTGGCATAAAAGCAGACAGGTTGACATCTCCCTGCCTCTCCCCTCACCTTCAACCCTCTCCAAAGGTCCCCACGCTTCCAATTTAGTCAGGAGACCTTGTCTTTTGCTACTTCCCATGTGATTAAATTTATGTATGTCTTTCTTAGGGTCATCATTGTTGTCTTCATTCTCTGGGATTGTTATTTGCAGGCTAATTTTTTTTTGCTTTATGTTTTAAAACCACATAGGATTAAGTGCATATGCTATTTGTCTTTCTGTGTCTGGATTAACTCACTCAAAATGATGTTTTCTAACTCCATTCATGTGCCTGCAAAATTCAAGATATTGTTAATTTTTCCCTGCTGTGTAGTACTCCATTCTGTAAATGTATTACATTTTTCTTATTCATTCTTTATTGAAGAGACATTCAAGTTGTTTCCAGGATTTGACTATGAAAAACAATGCAGCTACAAACATAGTTGAACACATACCCAAAAGTGGTATTACTAGGTCTTGAGGAAGGTTGTTTCCTAATTTTCTGAGAAATCACCACACTAATATTCAAAGGGGCTGTACCAGTTTGCATTCCCAAAAGCAATACTCAAGTGTTCCTTTTACCACACAACCTCTCAAGCATAAATTGTCATCAGTGTTTTTGATCTTGGCCATTCTTACAGGCATAAGATGGAATCTAAGAATTGTTTTAATTTGAAGTTTTCAGATGACTAAGTATGTTGAACATTTCCTTAAATGTCTTTCAGCCATTTTAGATTCCTATGTTGAGAGTTCTCTGCTTATATCTGTACTCTATTTATTATTGAACTTTTAGTTCTTTTGATGACCAATTTTTGAGTTCTTTGTATAATTTGGAGATCAATCCTCTGTCTGCTGTGTGGTTCATGAAGATTTTCTTATTATATAGGCTGTCAGTTTTTCATGTTGACCATGTTCTTTGCTTTACAGAAGCTTTTTAGTTTTAGGATGTCCCATTTATTAATTATTCTCTCAGTGTCTGTGCTACAGGGGTTATATTTAGTAATAGTGTCCTGTTCCAATGCGTTCAAGTTTATTTTTCAATTTCTTTTCTATGAGGTTCAGTGTGGTTGGCTTTATATTGAGGTCTTTGATTCATTTGGACTTTAGTTTTGTGCATGGTGATATATATGGATCAATTTTTATTTTTCTACATGTTGATATCCAGTTCTGTCAGCACTATTTGTTAAATATGCTTTATTTTTTTCCATTTGATATTTTCTGCCTCTTTGCCAAAAATCAGGTGTTCAAAAATGTGTGGATTAATATCTGGGTCGTTGATTCAGTTACATTGGTCCTCCTGTCTGTTTTTATGGCAATAACAGGTTGTTTTCATTATTGTACCTCTGTAGTAGAGTTTTAAATCAGGGATTGTGATGCCTCCAGAAGTTCTTTTATTGTTCAGGATTGTTTTGGGTATCCTGTGTTTGTTGCTTTTCATATGAAGTTGAGAGCCATTCTTTTGAGGTCTGTGAGGAATTTTGTAGTGTTTTTGATGGACATTGCATTGAATCTCTAGATTGCTGTTCCCAATGTTACATTTTTACTATGCTAATTCTACCAAACCAAGAGCATGGGAGATCTTTCTACTTTCTGGTGTCCTCTTCAATTTCCTTCTTCAAAGACTTAAAGTTCTGTCTAACAATAGTTCCACTTGTTTGATTAGAATTACTACAAGATATTTTAGGCTATTGTGAAGGGTGACATTCCTCTGATTTCTTCCTCAGTCCAATTATCATCTATGTACAAGAGGGTTACTGATTTTTCTGAGTTAGTCTAGTATCCTGCTATATTACTGAAATTGTTTATGTATTGTAGAATTTCCTTGGTAGAATTTTTTGGGTTCCTTATGTAAACTGTAATTTTATCAGTAAATAGTGAGAGTTTGACTACTCTTTTCTGATTTGTATCCCTTTGAACTCCTTTTGGTGTCTTATTGCTCTATCTAGGACCTAAACAACTGTATTTAATCTATATGGAGAGAGTGGACATCCTTGTCTTGTTCCTGGTTTCAATAGTATGACTGGGGATTTTCTCTCTAATTTGTTTGATGTTGTCTGTTGGCTTTCTCTATATTTCCTTCATTATGTTTAGATATACTCCTTGTAACCCTGCTCTTTCCAAGACCTTTATTATGAAGAAATGTTGTATTTTGTTGAAATCTTTTTCAGCATTTAATGAGATGATGATATAGTTTTTATTTTTTAGTTTTTTTTAATATGGTGTATTACATTGACAGATTTTCCTATGTTGAACCATCCCTGCATCTTTGGAATGAAGCTAACTTGATCAGGTTGTATGATGGTTCTGATGTGCACTCGGGTCGATTTGCCAGTATTTTTGCCTCAATGATCATGAGTGAAATTGGTCTTTAATTCTCATTCTTAGTAATGTCTTTATGTGGTTTGTATATAATGCTAACTGTAGTCTCATAAAAAGAGTTTGGCAATGTTCCTTCTGCTTCTATTTTATGGAACAATTTGAGAAGTGTTGGTATTAGTTTTTCTTTTAAAATCTTATAGAATTCTAAGCTGAAACGATTTGGTCCTGGACTTCTTTTTGTTGGGATATTTTTGATGACTTTTTCTATTTCTTCAGCAGTTATGGGCTAGTTTAATTTGCTTATATGGTCCTTATTTAATTTTGGTAAGTGATATTTATGCAAAAGTTGTCTATTTCCTTTAGGTTTTCCAATTTTGTGTAGTACAGGATTTTGTGATATGACCTGATGGCTCTCTGTATTTCTTCCTTATCTGTTGTTTTGTCCCCTTTTTCATTTTTTTTTATTTTCGAGACAGGGTTTCTCTGTAGTTTTTGGTGCCTGTCCTGGAACTAGCTCTTGTAGCCTTTTTCATTTCTGATTTTGTTAATTTGGATATCCTCTCTCTTCCATTTGGTTAGTGTGGATAAAGGTTTGTCAATTTTGTTGATTTTTGGAGGAATCAACTCTTTGATCGTTGATTTTTTTGTATTGTTTTCTTTGTTTCTGTTTTGTTGATTTCAGCTCTCAATTTTATTATTTCCTGCCATCTAGTTCTCTTGGGTGAGTTTGATTGCTTTTGTTTTAAAGTTTTCAAATATTCTCTTAATTTACTAATGTGGTATTTTCCCAGATGATTTATGTAGTTATTTAGTGCTATTAACTTTCTTTTTTTTTTTTAACAGACTTAATTCACTTTTATTTTCCTTGTATAAAAACCCTTATGTGGTAGCCACAGCTGGAGCCTGGGTCCTCTGAACAGAGACTCTGGTGTGGTTTTTCACAAGATGGTCAGTGAATTCCTGATAAGGAGACTTGGTGAACACAGTCTCTTTCCAGAGGTCGGGGGTCAGGTAGCTGTAGGTCTTAGAGATGGCATCAAAGGTGGCCTTGGCAAAGTTGCCCAGGGTGGCAGTGCAGCCCCTGGCTGATGTGTAGCAGTCATCGATGCCAGCCATCATCAGTAGCTTCTTGGGCACAGGAGCGGAGACTATGCCAGTGCCTCTGGGGGCAGGGATGAGACGCACCAGCACAGAACCACAGCGGCCTGTCACTTTGCAAGGAACAGTGTGGGGCTTGCCAATCTTGTTCCCCCAGTAGCCTCTCCGCACAGGGACAATGGAAAGCTTGGCCAAGATAATGGCCCCACGGATGGCAGTGGCTACCTCCTTGGAGCACTTAACACCGAGACCTACGTGACCATTGTAGTCCCCAATAGCGACGAAAGCCTTGAACCTGGTCCGCTGGCCTGCCCTAGTCTGCTTCTGCACGGGCATGATCTTCAGAACCTCATCCTTTCTTCTTAACACTGCTGTCATTGTGTCCCATAAATGTGGGTATGTTATGTGGTCATTTTAATTGAATTTTAGAAAGTATTTCATTTCTCCCTTTATTTCTTCCTTGGACTATTGATAATTCAGGTGAGCATTGCTTAATTTTGTGGGATTTCTGGAATTAGTATTGCTGTTGAATTCTAGTTTTAAGCCATGGCGATCTGATAAGATACATGAGTCTATTCTAATTTTGTTTTTTATTTGTTGAGGTTTCTTTTGTTACTGAGTATGAGCTGAATTTTTGAGAAGGTTAGATGAGGTGCTGACAAGAAGGTATATTATTTTATGTTTGGTTGGAATATTCTATAGATGTGTGTTAATGCCATTTGAGTCATAACATCTGTTAGTTCTCTTAATTTCTCTGTTAATTTTTTGTCTGACTGACCTGTCCAGTAGTGAGAGTTGAGTGCTTAAGTCTCCCATTCTTAGTGTGTGGGGTTTAATGTATGATATAAGCTTTAAAAGTGTTTCTTTTACATATGAGGGTTCCCTTGTATTTGGGGCATAGATGTTTTTACTGAAATTTCCTCTCGATGGATTTTTTTTTTTTTGTGACTAAGAAGAAATGTCCTTCTTTACTCTTTTGATTGATTTTAGTTTGAAGTCTCTTTTGTTAGATATTAGGATATATACACCAGCTTGTTTTTTTGGTCTAATCAATTGGAAAAAATTTTTTTCTCCACCGTTTTCTCTGAGACAATATATGTCTTGAAGGTTGAGGTATATTTCTTGTATGCAGAAAAAGGATGCAATCTGTTTTAGTATTCAATCTGTAAGACTGTGTGTTTTTATAGGTGAGTTGAGTTTATTTATATTAATGGATATTAACAACCAATTGCTGCTCTCTTCTGTTAATTTAATTTTCATTGTTGGTGATGTTATTTTGTACATTTTCCCATTCTTTGGGATTTATTGCTATGACATTATCAATTGTCTTGTTTTGTTTTGTTTTTGATGTAACCATCTTCCTTGGGTTGGAGTTTTCCTTCTAGTATTTTGTGTTTGGCTGGATTTGTGGCTAGGTATTGGTTAAATCTTCTTTTTCCATGGGATATCTTGTTTTGTCATTCTAATGGTTATTGAAAGTGTTGCTGTGTATAAAATCTGGACTGGCATTCATGGTCCCTTAAAGTCTGCATAATGCTTGACAATGAACTTCTGACTTTCATTGTATAATGAGAAGTCAGGTGTAATTCTGATATGTCTCCCTTTATATATTATTTGGCCTTTTTCTGTTGCATGTCTTAATATTCTTTTCTTATTCTGTATGTTTAGTGTTTTGATTATTATGTGTCAAGGGGATTTTTTTGATTAAGTCTGTTGGTGTTCTGTAAACTTCTTGCATCTTCAAAGGCATATCTTTCATTAGGGTGAGAATGTTTTCTTCTATGATTTTGTTAAACATATTATCCATACATCTGAATTGAAATTGTTCTCCTTCTTCTATATCTATTATTCTTATGTTTGTTTTTTTTTCATGTTGTTCCATATTTCCTGGATAGTTTGTGTTAAACCTTTGTTAGATTTAATGTTTTCTTTGATGAGAGTCTATTTCTTCTATTGTATCTTTAGCGCTTGAGATTTTCTCTTTCATCTCTTGTATTTTACTGTTTATGCTTGCATTTGTTGTTCCTGATTGTTTTCTCATGATTTCTGTTTCTTTAATACCCCCAGCTAGTGTTTTCTTCATTGTCTTTATTTAAGTTTTCTAGTTTTGAGTAATTTCTTTTATATGTTTAATTATTTTTTTCTTGGTTTTCTTTAAGGGATTTGTTGATGTCTTTCATTTTTTTTGTTTGTCTTTTTCTCCATTTCTTTGAGAGAATTTCGTCTTTAAGGGTTTCAAATATTCTCCTGAAGTTTTTTAGATCATTTTCTTCTGCCTCATTTATATTTGTTTGTTAAAGTCTTGCTGTTGTAGAATATCAAGATTTACAGGTATTGTGTTTCTCTTGGTGCTGTTTTGTGTATTCTTACCATTTTACTCATCTTTTCCTCTAATTGGTGTCATTGGGGCTGTCTGTGATTCTGGTTATTAATCTTCTAGGTGTCATTGAATCCAAGACTCAGATGATTGCTCTTTGTGGAACAGTCTTGCCATGGTTCTAGTTACCCCATTGGTCACTCTGTGTTTCTGGAGGTCTCTCAGAACTGCAGGACTTTTTTTCTGCTCTTATGGAGTTTGCTGTCTCAGGCCTGCTCTGGCCTAGGTAATTTCACAGTTTTGTTTATATAAACGTCCCTGGTCTGTATCTGCTCCTGCAGAGGTCCCTGGGATAGGGATTGTTCCTGCAAAGGTCTCTAGCTTTGATCTATTCCCTCAGAGGTCTCAGACTTGGTGTTACCCACATTTACAGAAAACCTGGTTCAGGCCTCCCCCCTCAGAGGTCCCAGACTCATGCCTGAATCCACAGAGGTTTCTGGTTCCTGCCACTTCCGTTGATGTACCAGAATGACCCCCAGACCCACAGAGGTCCTGGGTCAGAGCTAAACGCTAAGAAGTCCCAAGCACATTCCACCCCAGGTTGCTGGGTCATTCCTGCTTTTTTGGATTTTTTTTGGCTCAGACCTGCTCTTGCATAGGGCCCTGGCTCAGTCTTGCTCCTATGGATTTCTTGGCCTCTGGCCTGCTCTGGCCCATGTCACTGGCTCATTCCTACTTCTATGGAATTTGTTTCTTCAGGGCTGCACTGTCCCAGGTCAATGGCACAGTTCTGCTCCTCAGGATTACAACTTTAATCCAAGGACTCAGGAGACAGGAAGACAAATCTCTGCGAGGTCAAGGCTACCTAGGGCTATACCAGATAAATCCCAAAACAGATTCAAGTTGTGGTGGCTAATATCTTTAATCTCAGTGTTTAGAAGTCACACACATTTAGTCCCATCAGTAGAAAGGTGGAGGCAGGATTGGAATGACTGAGTGGTAAGAAGAATATAAAGGGGAAGAGACAAGAAGTCAGTAGATTGTGGGGTCTGAGTATTTATGGAGACAGGATCTTGCCTGTTTGGTCTGAAGATTTGGTATATGTAAAAGTTCTCTCTTATGGTTCGCTGCTTTGCTTTTCTGATCTTCAGCTTGAAACCCAATATCTGTCTCTGGATTTTTATCATTCATGTTACAGTCCTATTTTTTGAAATTTCTATGTGTCATTTCTGTCTCTCCCTCAAAACTCATTATTCAATAAGTACATGCATTCAAAAAAGAGAAGACAGTTATCAGCAATAATAAGCATAGCTGCACAAAAGACCTTTCTGGTTGATCACAATTATAGGTAAAATTAGCATGAAGTTCAATCGTCTCATGTTTACTTCTTCTCAACTTGATAATGAATTCCTTTGTTTCATATTTAAATATTTTACCATTGTTATTCAAATGATCTGACATCTTACAGTTTAAATTGCTCTTAGTTCATCCTTTTGACACCTCAAATTTTAATAGTTATTTTCATATGTGTGTATGTGAATTTCTTTGTATATGTGCACTTGAGTGCATGTGGCTATAAAGCACAGAAGAGGTTGACATATCACATGCAACAATAGTTATGTGTGCTTATGAACTGTTATTTTCAGTGCTCAGAATTAAACCAGATCCTCCTCTAGAATTTGATTACCTCAATTGAGCACTAGTTTTAGTCTCTAGAATAATCCAAATCTTAACTCTAATGATATTATTGTAAGTATCAAAATCTAAAAGCTAAGAGTAATCAGTGAATTGGAATTCCATTTAAATAAGAATAGGATATGTCTTTCTATATACATTGTCACATGGTGTGGGAGGTCCTTCTGACTATGTGTTGATCTTACTGATTAATGAATGAAGAACTGTTTTGAGCCTATGGCAAGGAAGAACATAACTAGGAGGGAAAAGCTGGGCTTTATACTGGGAGAAAGAAGGGAAGAGTCAGAGAGAAGCCATGGAGCCAGTATAGACAAATGCTGGGAACTTTACCTGGTAAGCCATGGCCACATGGTGATATAAAGATTAATAAAAATGGATAAAATTAATATAAGGGTTAGCCAATAAGAAGCTAGAGCTAATGGACAAAGCAGAGGCTTAATTAATACATTTTCTGAGAATTTATTTCTGGACTAAGCTAGCTGGGTGACTGGGAACATACAAGCAACCTCTCTCCAACAGTCACAGAGTAAGCATTTCCTTCAAAATGGTATACAAAATTTATTACAAGGATCATGGCAGTATCTGTGTGTCTTAGGTGATCGTCATGTCACATCCAAATTATATTGCATTCTCTTATCATTTTTGTTATTTTCTTTCTGTGCATAGATCAGGAAGCATACCGATGAATTAACTGGGGATAGGCAGTATTCCCATTTTTATTTTTATTATTCTACTGACTGCGACATGCAGCCCACTAAAACTTGCCATGTATGGTAAATGTGAATCTTGCCATCTTCGTTACAACTCTTTGAGTAAGGGTATTGTGTGCTTTCACATTAAGACAAGCTTACTAGTAATATTAAACCTCGCAATTTCAAGCTCATTATAATATTATCTACGATCTTCAGTTTTGAACAAAAATTGGGCAACTGATTTTGTACAAAGTCACAGAAGATACGAAAGTGAACAAAAGCTATTTTCATCTGTAGGAATAGTTGTGAATCTGTTTATCCCTAGAGAAATTCATATACAATAATATGACATTAATGAACAGAAACCCAAAGCTTGTAAACTGAGACATATCAATTAAGATTGTAATATGTGGAGACATAGACAGGTGGAAGAATTAAGGATGTTGTTTCAGGAATAATGTTAAATGAATAATGGAAGGGTGAAGAAGATGATACTGAGAAGAACATTGCCCTTCCTTTCCAGACTCTATATTTCTCATACCTGAGGCTCAAACTGTAGTCCCTTCATTGGATATATAATTTTGAATTAGAAAGTCTCTTACAAAGACATAAGTTTAAGTACTCAAGTCTCAATTGGAGAAAATGTTTGGGACAGAATAGAATAGGAAGTGTGATCTTGTAGGAGAAGGTTTGCCATTTAGAAAACTTAGATTTTTCTAAAGACTCAGGCTATTTCAGCGACTTTTGCTTCCAGCTCACAAATCAAACTTAGGACACTCAGCTGCTGCTCCAACCACCAAGTGCTGACTCAGTCACAATCCACTCTAAAATGCTGAAGCTGTAAGCATAATAAATGTGTTAATTTTATGTTGCCTTCATCATTTTGTATTATCATAACAATAGAAAAATAACCAAGATAAATATCCTTAGTGTTTTGCATAGTATGGTGAATATTTCTGTGAATCTAATAGAAGTGAACTTGTTCTCCCAGTGATGAGATTTACCTCAAACACCCAATGTACATATGGCAGATTCACATAACAATGGCAATTTGTGTGTTTTTAATTTTCTATGTAGTTAGATCTCACTTCTCATTAACTTTTGTTGATGGAATTGGTTTATATACATTTCTATTATGAACCAAGTTGAATGTCATGAAGTAATAAACTGAATGAACTAAAAGCATATCTGGATCTTATTTGACCATGAGTCAACAATCCTCAAGGAGAAGAAAGAAGATTATAAATATGCTAGGATGTTTTTATCTAATGATCATGGTGTCATTTTTCTCTACATTTCCCTTAAACATTAGTACTGCTATAATCAAAATTATGACCTAAACTCTGCCCAAAATATGAAAATACTCAGAAATGCCCATGTACTTTCTTCTCATGAAATCTCAATGACTAATGTAGGGTACTTTGTGTCCCCATAGTTGTCAGTTTACACTTTGTTCATGGGAGACTGTGCCTCATTTAATAAAATAGCACAAGAAGAACATATAGTGTGTTGAGGACACTGGATCCCTTCAGAAAGTACATGTGGAGAATTCCAAAGAAATGTAAAAAAAAAAAAATGCAGGTCAAATACCTGAGAAGAGTGCTTGATCTAATCATGTCTGCATAAATTCTTGGAATGAACCCGTATTCTGTGTCTTTTGCACCACCTGGTGGTCTTGATTGGCCTAACAGTGAGGTTTCTGCCTGAGTTAACACTGAAGTCCCATCACTGTGTCATTAGCACAGTAATAAGTGGCTGTGTCCTCAGATCTCACACTGTTCATTTGCAGGTACAGAGTGTTCTTGGCATTGTCTCTGGAGATGGTGAATCGATCCTTCACGGATGGTGCATATCTTATAGTACTGCTGTCTTTATTAATCTCTCCAACCCACTCCAGCCCCTTCCCTGGAGCTTGTCGAACCCATTCCATCCAGTAGTCACTGAAAGTGAATCCAGAGGCTACACAGGAGAGTCTCAGGGATCCTCCAGGCTTCACCAGGCCTCCTCCAGACTCCACAAGCTTCACCTCAGACTGGACACCTGCAAACACAGAGAATGTTGTTAGTAAATTGCCACAGAAACTCTATCTTTTGTATATCTTGTTCATGTTCACTAACACTCAGTACCTCTTCTTCATAAATTACCTTTAAAAAAAGCAAAAAGTAAAACCCATATCAACACGAAATCCATTGTGTATTTTGTTTTCTGTGTTGATCACTGAATGGGAAGACCTGGGCATCCAGGACTGATTTCTTTGTCTGAGCTTCAGGGTCAGTGCTTATCTGGTTTTCATGAGAAGAGATCAGCCTTATTTGCATGCCTTCCTGGTATATAAGTTCTGCTGTTGGAGCTAAGAACCAGTGTGTTCTAATATGTTTGTAAATGTTCTGGGGAAGTCTAGCAGGAAAGATAATGTTAAGAAACTTTTGTATCATACTAAGCTATTTTTAGGACACACTAAGTATCATCTATTTCATTTAATAATCATAATCAAAATATGCATTTTAGGAATAATCTCTGCCCACTTTTTATGTCCTGTATTATAGAGGTCAGTGAGCCTTGCTTTCTTACATGCTCTGGAGATCTTTCCTTATACTGTGTTGACTTCAACACTGATGCACTAGGTACTGCCTGAGTCAGCTGCAGCCCTAAGTGTAGTAGCCTCTGGAGTTTAGAAGCTCTATTTTTGTGTTGAGATCACTGGATTGTTTTGACATGACTGAATTCAATTGTCCAGGAGGTAAACTCCAAAGACTTTGTTCACATTCATATGCACCAAAGAGTATAAAATTATTGTCTTTTTTTCTCCCCTCTTTTTTCCAGAATATCTACCTATCTCTTTATTAGAAGCAGGGAGTGGCTGATAATCTGAACTTCAGTGTACAACTCAGGATTTGAACTATTCATATGCCTTCACAATCCTCCCAGGAGGATAACCTCATTCGTAATACCCCTTCCCTTTACCTTTCTTATTCAGTCTGTTTCATGCCCTTTTCCAGATAGTTACCTCTCATGATATTATGTGAAGTAAAAATTATCTGTCGTGTTATTTAAAGACAGAGGACTGGATCTAGGGAAAAAGTCACACTGAGTGAGGTAACCCAGACACAAAAAGGCAAACATTGTATACATGCACTGACATATGTTTGTTCTTGAGATTTAGGTAAATATGCTTTACTACACATAATCACATATGTTAGGTTTAAATTATGGGACTAGACAGTCAGTTTAAATCTATCCAGGAAGTGGAATGGAATGCAGAGTTATGGCCTGGTTTGGTGTGCAATGGAATAGGATCAAAGTGTAAGAGGATTAAAACAGGGGAGAATAAATAGTTTATTCAGAGGGAAAAGTAAAACTAAAGGCCAGTTGGAGGTTCATATGGAAAACAATAAAATAGAAGCTGCGAAAATTGCATACATATATGAAGGCAATCTAAATTGAATTCCATATAACAGGGGAGAGTAAAATGTAGCTGGACATCTCTCAGAATCAAATGAGGTCTCCAAGTCTATGAATAGGTTATATCTAATTGGATTATTGGCCAAGCAAGTCCCATACAACACCCAAACAACCCATTCTACTGCTAAGTATATTATTTGGTGTCCACATAGGTAAGATAATATCAGTGAAGACAATGTTTATACAAATCACTGAAAATGAATAACTTGAACTGTTGCCTACATAGAATTTTCAGCCATACTGATTAGTATTCACAGGAGCTAGAAGGTATTATGCATGCTACCAGAGTAGAAAAATAAATTCTAAACCAGCTATAAGCCTAGCATATACGTGCATTAAAAAGATGTTAGCATAATACTGGCACAAAACTTTTGGAAATAACCAACCAATGTCTGATTGCCTTTAAGGATCACCCAATGAGATGAAAAACATATATGACACTGCTCCTATTGCCAAGAACATGAGAAGAGATAGATCAGGGTCCTATAGCAAAGTCAAATACTAGTATTATTCTAAAGTATCATAGCATAAAATTATTCCTAATGACATTCTACAATATTCATAGATCAGTGGTTAGCTCAGCCATTATCAGACATATTTCCCCCTTCATAAGATAACTATAAATACAGAAATCTATTGCAGACAATATGCAGAGTGTGAGAATAAATGGAAGATTCAATCCTAAATGCAAACTCTGTAGAACAGGTGACAGATAGAATGTAATAGTCTAAAGAGGTGTAAAAGAACACTAGAGAATCTGGGCAGTAGTTGTGCCTGCCTTTAATCCAAGCACTTGGGAGCTGGAAGCAGGCAGGTTTCTGTGAGATCAAAATCAGCCTGATGTAAAGAGCATGTTGCAAGAGTGTTCCAGGACAGCCAAGGTTACACTGAGAAACCATGTCTCAAAAGAAAGGGAACGCCAGGAACACGAGAATTGCTAAAATTATCAATAGACATAAATAACTAATGAAACAGGTGGAATGCAGAATGGGACCAGTGTTTTAATAGCTACACATCATACAAGGACTAAGATCTAGAATTTACATGGCATTGCATAGATTAAATGTCAGAGAAATATAAATGCCAATCAGCACACAGATATGTGACATCAAAAAAGAAATAGAGACGGCCAGTAAATATTTTAAAAGTGTTCAATATTCATAGACATCATGCTTATTCAAATTAAAACTACTTTGAAATAGGAGTTATCCCTAGAATAAGTGGCTTCTATCAAAAATCTGTAAAATTTTGTTTTCATCCCGAGAGAAAGGAGTACTCATTCACAGTTGGTAGTGCAAAAATTAGTTCAACCATTGTAGAAATCTGTTTGGAGATTTCTCATAAAACTATAATTAGAACTAACATATGATCCTCATGTATCTCTCTTGGAAAAATACCTAGAGTATCCAATACCTTATGTATTAATATTTACGTCCCCGTGTTTGTTGTTGCTTTGTTTACTTCAGCAAAATATTAAAATTAACCATTATTCATAAACAGACCAGAAAATAATGTGTATGAGTTACATAAAATAGGAAAATATTGTTCATCTCCAATGAATAATGAAATCACAAAGTTTGTAGGAAATGGATAGATATAGAGTATAAAATATTGGGAAGTGGGATTTGAGTATGAAGAGGGAACTGGGATTGTATTTAAAATTATAAATGTAACAAACAAACAAGCAAAAGATATAAAAGAGTAACTAGGTCACATAAACACTGATGATAACCCAATTAAACCTCATAAAAAGAATCTAGACACAGTCAGACACACACAAATACACCCTCAAACACTCATGTGTACAAAACAATTGTATCTGCAATGCAGTCTGTCTCCTATAAAAGAGAACAAGAAAAGCTAAATAGTCAAAAATAAGGAAGGACTTAATGGAGCCAATGAATATTAATTAGGAATGAAGATAAAGCTAAACATTTATCTGGTTCTTACTCTATATTTTTTTTTCATTTTTGGTTTTAGGACAGTGAATAAAATTATCTTTGACAGAGAATTTATTACATTCAACATAAAGCTCCAGAGTTTTGACTTCAAATGACCACTGTAATGGATAAACCATGACACAATTATAATAAAGAAGACTTTCATATTCCAAATAATTTAGTTATGTTCTGTAAGTTTCACAAATTTAGTTTTGAACAATTTCTGGTTTTAACAAGAGAAAAGAATGTTACATTTTCACCATTATATATACTAACCTATATGTCATGCAGATTTAATTATTTGTTAGCAATGCAAGAAATTCATTTTAGGACAGTTTCATATAAAACATAGTTTTGTTTATTATATTATATCATTACACAGAATTAGTAAATTATCTATTATGGTGACTAATTACTAACCAACATTTCATTATTATCCTAAACAGTTGATATAATATATTCAAAGACTGGAGATTTCCATTATATTGTTTATGAGCTATATATTTTTAGAAAATTAATCTCAAATTTATATTAATGTACATAATTTTGTATACATTATACAAAAGTCCAATCTATTGTAAAACATTTAAAACTAGTATTAGATTTTTTTTTTATTGAGAATAAGAAAAAAAAAGTTTCCGCCTCCTCCCAGCCTCCCATTTCCCTCCCCCTCCCCCCACTCTTCTCTCCCTCCCCCCACTCCTCTCCCCCTCCCTCTCTAATCCAAAGAGCAGTCATGGTTCCCTGCCCTGTGGAAAGTCCAAGGTCCTCCCCCCTCCGTCCATGTCTAGGAAGGTGAACATCCAAACTGGCTAGGCTCCCACCAAGCCAGAACATGAAGTAGGATCAAAACCCCTTGCCATTGACCTTGTATTAGATTTTTTAAAAGCAGATTCAATACTGTACTTTTTATCATATCTATATCCTCCTCTTTTATTTTCAAAGTAGATAGTATAATCTACCCTTTTATTGTATCATATTTATATTCAACTTTGTTCTTTTGAAAACAAGAATCTGGTCTTTAGTTTATTTAACTCTTTTTCTGATCATTATCTGTAACAACTAGCAACCAAGACTCTAAATAAAAACAAAAAGACATATTCCACTTTTGATGTGGGTCTAGTTTTCTAGACTACTTTCTGCTGATTGGGGGCACTGATTTGGGGTATCCCAAAAAAAATTTGGAATTATAATCAAATCCTGACTTGAGTACTTTGTGAAGATGGATCATCTCAGTCAGCGGTCTTTTTCTTTTCTTTTCTTTTTTTTTATTATTATTGTTAAAAAACTTTCACCTCCTCCCCTCCTCCCATTTCCGTCCCCCTACTCCAACTCCCACTCCCTCTCCAGTCCAAAGAGCAGTCAGGGTTCCCTGCCCTGTGGAAAGTCCAAGGTCTTCCCCTCTCCATCCAGGTCTAGGAAGGTGAACATCCAAACAGGCTAGGCTCCCGCAAAGCCAGAACATGAAGTAGGATCAAAACCCAGTGCCATTGTCCTTGGCTTCTCAGCAGCCCTAATTGTTCGCCATGTTCAGAGAGTCCGGTTTTATCCCATACTTTTTCAGTCACAGTCCAGCTGGCCTTGGTGAGCTCGCAATAGATCAGCCCCACTGTCTCAGTGGATGGGTGCACCCCTCGTGGTCCTGATTTCCTTACTCATGTTCTCCCTCCTTCTGCTCTTCACTGGGACTTTGGGAGCACAGTCCGAAGCTCCAGTGTGGGTCTCTGTCTATATCTCCATCCATCGCCAGATGAAGGTTCTATAGTGATATGCAAGATATTCATCAGTGTGGTTATAGTATAGGGCCATTTCAGGTTCCCTATCCTCAGCTGCCAAAGGCACTAACTCGGGACATCCCCCTGGGCACCTGGGAGCCCCTCTCTTGCCCCCCCCTAAGCTGGATCCCTTATTTAAGACATATGCTTCCTGCTCCCATATCCATCCTTCCATTATCCCAACCATCCCAATTCCCCAAGTTCCCCCCATCCTCCCCTTCTCACATTTCTCTCCCCTTACACCTATCCCACCTCACCC
The DNA here is from genome assembly GCA_963919705.1 of Alexandromys oeconomus. Classification (NCBI taxonomy): domain Eukaryota; kingdom Metazoa; phylum Chordata; class Mammalia; order Rodentia; family Cricetidae; genus Alexandromys; species Alexandromys oeconomus. The sequence continues at coordinate 6,076,649 of CAWTZB010000260.1, read as the reverse complement.
CCAAGATCCCAATTTTTGCTCGGCAATCTTGTCTACTTCCCATATCCAGGAGGATAACTATATGTTTTTCAGTCTATTCTTCTACAGGTTGACATCCAGTTATGCCAGCACCATTTGTTGAAGACGCTTTCTTTCTTCCATTGTATCCTTTTAGCTCCTTTATCGAAAATGAGGTGTTCATAGGTTTGTGGGTTAAAATCCGGGTCTTCTATGCGATTCCATTGGTCGACTTCTCTGTTATTATGCCAATACCACACTGTTTTCATTACTGTAGCTCTGTAATGGAGTTTGATGTCAGGGATGTTAATGCCTCCAGATGTTCCTTTATTGTATAAGATTGTTTAGGCTATCCTGGGTTTTTGTTTTTCCATATAAAGTTGATTATTATCCTCTCAAGATTTGTGAAGAATTTTGATGGGACCTTGATGGGAATTGCATTGAATCTATAAATTGCCTTTGGTAGATTTGTCATTTTTGCTATGTTGATCCTCCAAATCCAAGAGCAAGGGAGATCCTTCGTTTTTCTGGTATCCTTTTCAATTTCTTTCTTCAATGCCTTAAAGTTCTCGTCAAATAGATCTTTCACTTCCTTGGCTAGAGTTACCCCAAAATATTTTATGCTGTTTGTGGCTATCGTGAAAGGTGATGCTTCTCTGATTTTCCTCTGTGCTTCCATATCCTTTGTGTATAAGAGGGCAACTGAATTTTTTGGAGTTGATTTTGTATCCTGCCACATTACTAAAGGTGTTTATAAGCTGTAAAAGTTCTTTGGTGGAGTTTTGGGGGTCGCTTATGTACACTATCATATCATCTGCAAATAATGAAAGTTTAACTTCTTCCATTCCAATTTGAATCCCCTTGATCCCCTTATGTTGCCTTATTGCTATTGCTAGAACATCAAGCACAATATTGAAGAGGTATGGAGAGAGTGGACAGCCCTGTCGTGTTCCTGATTTTAGTGGGGTGGCTTTGAGTTTCTCTCAATTTAAATTGATGTTAGCTGTCGGCTTGCTGTAAATAGCTTTAATTATATTTAGGTATGATCCTTGTATCCCTAATCTCTCTAAGACCTTTATCATAAAGGGATTTTGAATTTTGTCAAATGCTTTTACAGCATATAATGAAATGATCATATGGTGTTTTTCTTTCAATTTATTTATATGATGGATTACATTGATAGATTTTCATATGTTGAACCAACCCTGCATCCCTGAGATGAAGCCCACTTGATCAAAATGGATAATTTTTTAATGTGTTCTTGGATTTGGTTTGCCATTATTTTATTGAGGATTTTTGCGTCGATGTTCATGAGTGAGATTGGCCTGTAATTTTCTTTCTTGGTTGAGTCTTTGTCTGGTTTTGGTATCAGAGTAACTGTAGCTTCATAAAAGGAATTTGGCAATGTCTCTTCTGTTTCTATATTGTGAAATACATTAAGGAGTATAGGTATTAGCTCTTCTTGGAAGTTCTGGTAGAATTCCGCATTGAAACCATCTGGTCCTGGGCTCTTTTTTGGTACGTAGGTTTTTGATAAGAACTTCTAATTCTTCGTGACTAACAGGTCTATTTAGATTGCTCACCTGATCCTGGTTTAACTTTGGCATATGGTGTTTATCTAAAAAAGTGTCCATTTCTTTTACATTTTCCAGTTTTGTGGCATACAGGCTTTTGTAGTAAGATCTATTGATTTTCTGAATTTCGTCTGTGTCTGTGGTTATGTCCCCCTTTTCATTTCTGATCTTATTAATTTGCATATTCTCTCTTTGCGGTTTGATTTGTTTGGATAGTGGTTTATCAAACTTGTTGTTGAATTCTAACTTTTACCCATGGTGATCTGATAAGACACAGGAGTTTACGAATATTTTTTGTAACTGTGGAACTTTGCTTTGTTACCGGGTATGTGGTCAATTTTCGAGAAGGTTACATGAGCTGCAGAGAAGAAATTATATTCTTTCCTATTTGGGTGGAATGTTCTATAGATGTCTGTTAAGTCCATTTGATTCATTACCTCCATTAATTCTCTTATTTCTCTGTTAGGTTTCTGTCTTATTGACCTGTCCATTGGTGAGAGAGGAGTGTTGAAGTCTCCTACTATTCTGTGTGCTGTTTGATGGCTGCCTTGAGTTTTAGCAATGTTTCTTTTACATAAGTGGGTGCTTTTATATTAGGGGCATAGATATTCAGAATTGAGACTTCATCCTGATAAATTGTTCCTGTTATAGTATAAAATGTCCCTCTCCATCTCTTCTGATTGATTTAAGTTTGAAGTCAACATTGTTAGAAATTAGTATGGCCACACCTGCTTGTTTCTTAGGTCCATTTGCTTGATAAGCCTTTTCCAAGCCCTTTACTCTGAGTAGGTGCCTGCCTTTGTGGTTGAGGTGTGTTTCTTGTAAACAGCAGAATGTTGGATCCTGTTTTCGTATCCAATCTCTTAGCCTGTACCTTTTTATAGGTGAGTTGAGTCCATTGACATTAAGTGATATTAATGACCAGGGGTTGTTAACTCCGGTCACTTTTTTAGTAGTAGAGTTTGTGTGTTTCCCTTCTTTGAGTTGCACTGGTGAAGGGTCTCTAGATGTCTGAGTTATTGTGGTCATTGTTGGACTCCTTGGTTAGTGATTTTCCTTCTACTACTTTCTGTAAGGCTGGATTTGTGGCTATGTATTGTTTAAATTTGTTTTTATCCTGGAATTTGTTTTCTCCATTTATAGTGAATGAAAGCTTGGGTGGGTATAGTAGTCTGGGCTTGCATCCATGGTCTCTTAGTTTCTGCAGAACATCTATCTAGGACCTCTGGCTTTCATGGTTTCCAAAGAGAAGTTAGGTGTAAGTCTTAACTTGGCCTTTTTCCTTTGCGGCTCTTAATATTCTTTCTTTATTCTGTATGCTTTATGTTTTGATTATTATATGGCAAGGGGATTTTTTTTATTCAGTCTATTCGGTGTTCTATATGCTTCTTGAACCTTCATAGGTATATCTTTCCTTAGGTGGGAAAGTTTTCTTCTATAATTTTATTAAATATATTTAATTTCTGGACCTTTGAACTGCACTTCTTCTTCTTCTACTCCTATTATTCTTAGGTTTGGTCTTTTTATTGCGTCCCAGATTTCCTGAATGTTTTGTGATGAGAGTTGGTTGGATTTGCTGTTTTCTTTGATCAGTGCGTTTATTTTCTCTATGGTATTTTCAGAATCTGAGACTCTTTCTTCTATCTCTTGTATTCGGTTGGTTATGCTTGTTTCTGTAGTCTCCATTCATTTACCTAGATTTTTCATGTCCAGCCGGCCCTCCGTTTGTGTTTTCTTCCTTCCCTCCATTTCAGTTTTCAAGTCTTGAACTGTTTCCAGTATCTGCTTGATTGTTTTTCCTTGGTTTCCTAGGGTATCATTGACTGCTTTACTCAATTCTTCAAACTTTCTGTTATACTTCTCATCCATATCTATAAGGGCGTTTTTTACATGCTGTTGAAGGGCCTCTATCACTTTCATAAAGTCAATTTTTTTCTACTTCTTCTTGATTAAGGTGTTCATGTCCTCCTGTTGTGAGGTTGCTTGGTTCTCGTGGTTTCATGTTGTTTTTCAGATTGTTGGGTGAATTCTTGCATTGGCGCCTGCCCATCTCTTTCTCCAAATGGTTCCCTATGTATCTTCTTTTACAGGATCAGGTCTCCTTGCCCACTGATGTACCTTCCCAGTGATGTCACTCCCCAGTGATGGCTCTCCTGGTGCCTAGATCAATCTCTGTGCTGCTTGGGTAGCTCATACACAAAGGGCCTACCTTGCTTGCTGAAGGCAGGCTATTGAGACAAAGGAACTACTGCCCTCCCGGTTGCCCTCCCAATTCGGATTCTTTCCCAGCGCCTGAACAGGCTGAGCTGGAAGATGTTATGTGGCCAAAGAGGGGAGGGAGGCAGAAGGGGGGAGGGGTCTGGATGCAAGCTGGGTGGGATAGGAAGAGAGAGGAGGTATCGGGCAGTATAGCCGCTGCAGGAAGACCAGGAAGTGTAGGAGGGCTGAGGAATGTCTGAGTTTCCCTCTATCTTGGCCATTCTTAGAGGTGTAAGATGAAATCTCAGAGTAGTTAAGAGCCAGCTATCAATCCACATATCTTCAAACACCTGATTTTTGACAAAGAAGCAAAAAATATCAAATAAAAAAAAAAAGAAACCATATTTAACAAGAGGTGCTGGTACAACTGAATATCAACATGTAGAAGAATGAAAATAGTCCCAAGTCTATCACCATTAAAAAAACTCAAGTCTAAATTGATCAAAGACCTCAACATAAAGCCAGCCACACTGAACCTTATAGAAGAGAAAGCGTGAAATACACTTGAATGTGTTGGCATAAGTGACCACTTCCTAAACATAACCCTAGCAGCATGAACACTGAGAAAATAATGAATGGGGCATCCTGAAACTGAAAAGTTTCTGTAAAGCAAAGGACATTGTCAATAAGATAAAACAACAGCCTACAGAATGGGAAAAAAATCATCACCGACCCCACATCAGATAGAGTTCTGATTTCCAAATTATACAAAGAACTCAAGAAATTCTTCACCAAAGAACACATAATGCAATAAAAAAATGGAGTACAAACATAAACAGAGAACTCTCAACAGAAGAATCTAAAAAGGCAAAAGGCACTTAAGGAAATGTTCAGCGTGCTTAGTCATCAAAACTCTGCATTTCTATGTCTAATGTCAAATAACTCTTCAGATCTCCAACTTTTTTCAGCTTTCTTGACTGCAACTTATTTCTTTCACTTGTGCCCCTATTGTTAGCTTTTCATAGAAATTATCTCATGGATGTATTATTACCAAAATTTTGGAGTCATCAAGGATTCCCAACCTCACACATGGCCTCTGTAGGCCTCCATGTAGTGACAAACCTGACAGAAACCTGAAATCAGATGCTTTTTAATCGCTTAGAGAGTTTACATAGCCCCTTCTTCATTCTAGACTCTAAAGATAGAACCCAAAGGATGAAGCTGTGAAGAATTGCTGCTTGCTGGGACTGAAACATGACACCCTCGATCAATTACATCTTTGCCAGATTTCAGATTTTAGATGCTTTTCTTTACTGATCAAAGTTGGTTGACCTAGGCTTCATTCTATAGAGCAGGCTGGTCTTGAATTTAAACATCCACCAGCCTTTGTATTTTGAGTCCTAGAAATAAAGCTGAGTACCTCCATTCCTAGACCTAACATCTTCTTTAATTTCTTTTCACATGTAGGTAGGTGGGATCTTGCCCTGACATTATCACTTCCTTTATTCCATTTAATAATAGTCTTTCCTTTAATTGGTTTATTCCGGTGAACACTGAATTTATCTCTATTTCTATTCCTGGGGCTCCATTTCCTACTCAAAATGTACTTTTTGCAGTTTTCCTTGCTCAACCTGTTCCTTTACATTTGAGAGTTTTGTTAGAGTGAGCACTAATAGCCACAAGATAGAGCTAATATGAAGCTGTTTTGAGTTTTTTGTTTGTGACAGTAGATTTAATATAAAATTTTTCACAATAGCCTTGGCAGACTTTAAGAATGTTAAAAAATTACATTATTTGTCAAAATATTGTATAACAGTCTCTAGGCTACTTATTAAAAATCTCTGAAAACTCGTGAACGTGACCTTACATTTCCAATTGTGCTCAGCCCACTATTTCCCATGCTTCTATTAGCTTAGCCCATTAAGCCCCTTCGAAATTGCTCAATTGCTGCTTTCATAATCCAAAGTTTCAAAGTATACAATCCTGCAAACAAAAGTTTGGTCAGGCCTATCATAACAATATCCCATGTCTGGCACCAACTTCTGTATTACTTAGGCTTTTATTGTTGGCAAGAGACACCATGGTCATGCTAAGACTTATAAAGGAAAGTATTTAATTGGTATTGACATAGAGTTTTAATGGTTTAGTTCTTAACCATTATGGCATGAATCATCTCAGAGATGGTGCTGGGGAAGGGAGACTTCTACATTAGAAGAAACAGGCAGCAGAAAGTAAATATAGATATCAATGTCCTACTTTTTAAAAGACTGAAATTTTTGCTGGGCCACACAGCCAGAATGGATCCTACCCTTTGAAGTCGCTTACAATTTAAGATTTCTTTCTTACTTTCTACTCAGTACTTTTCTTTAACTTGCTCTTATGAGAATGATGTAATAGCCAACATTACTTGTCATGAATATTCCCCATAAGCAACCTTTATAAGAGGGTAATACATTATTTTATTCTTAAGTTATATACTTTTTTATGGTCCAGAATTAGGACTAAGGCATGTATTTTTATGTGTATGGGATAATAATTTGTTAAAAACAGAAAATACAATTTTGAATAAATCTTATAAAATGAATACCCAGAATACCTGAAGACAACATAGAGAAGAGAAATTGTTTTATAAAACTAAAATTTGTGTACTGTTTATTGTTTGATTCAATTGGAATCTGATATAGGGACCACACCTGTAAAACAATGCTAACGACTTTTGTAGATATTCTTAATTCCTCTTCCAAATGCTGTTTGTGGGTTGTTCAATCAATAGAGAAAAAAATATCTTTGTGAAGGTGACACATGCACATGGTTGTGAAAGAAAAGAATGATACAGATAAAAAAAGAGAATTTCATTTTGAGACAGAGTTAAGTCTCATTTAACAGATAGGCAAGAACAATATGAGATGCAAAAAGTATGAAATATGAGTGTCAGTTAACATTATCTTTTTCCCACTGTAGTAAAAGTCTTTTTACTACATTAAAAATACTCCAACGGTGTACAAGACTGTGATAAAGATGATAGAAGAGGTTGTAGATGATAATCATTGAGTCTCAATAGCACTGATTTCCTGCACCAAGACCTTCCAGGCAGCTTTTTTTTTCTTTCTTAGTTAGATTCATACTTCTTAAGGTTCTGCAAACATAGGAAAGGGAGAAACTTTGGTACCTATGGTCTTAGGAAGAACATGTAGAAGGAGCCTATTTCCATGATCCTAGGAAGAGACATCATGCAAATAAAAACATCTACAGTGCAAAACATATTCTGTACATGTTAGATTTACTTAGACAATACTTCTTTTAGCAAATTTGAACATATAGGGTTGTCAAAGAACTTCACACAAATATATAACATCAGGTACTGTGAAACAATAAGAATGTCTAAATCAGAACAAACTGTGATGAGAGTGAAATGCCTTTGACTGATGATTCACTGTTTATATCAAAACAAGTGCATCTATAATGTGATATGCAGAATACTTTCAGTCATAAATCATGCCTGTGAGTCACAACTGTATGCACAGAGTGACCCAAATATGCTCTTTTGACTGATACTCTGTTATGCTCTTATACAGCTGCTATCCCCTAATCTTATGTATAGAAAATACATAAAAATATCTGAAAATTTTTAACAACCACGACATACCTTGAAATGAGAGTAGGTTGAGCTTGGGATTTAGTTCTGGAAAGAAAGGAGAACTACCTAAGAACAAATTCAACATCTTTCATGCAGAATTAAATCTGGAAAAGAAAATAAGCAATGTTTTGAAAAAAATCAAAGTCATCCTTGTCAGCAGAGATATTCCCTTTAGAGAACCATATTTCCTAAGCTAGACCTGATATATCACAAAGTGAAGAAAAGGTATTTATCACAATATTTCTACAAATTAGAATGTAGAAAAATCGGGATTTTTGAAAATGGAATAGCATTTTGTCTTTCAAAAATTTAAGAAATTTTCTATAATAAAATGTTAGAAAGAAATCTGAAAATAGAGAAAATTTAAAGTTCAAGGTTCTATAAATTATCACTTTAGAAATAGGCTTCTCTGGAGACAAATATTAAACTTGCACATCAGATATTTGAAACTAAAAGAAAATCACAATTTTACTACAACCAATGCTATTGATTAAACTTGTTAAATAAACTTGATTGGTCCACCTGTCTATCGTCATGCCATTTCTTTTTTTTTATTTTTTTTTTTATTGAGAATAGGAAAAAAAAGTTCCCGCCTCCTCCCAGCCTCCCATTTCCCTCCCTCTACCCCCACTCTTCTCCCCCTCCCCCCACTCCTCTCCCCCTCCCCCCACTCCTCTCCCCCTCCCTCTCCAATCCAAAGAGCAGTCAGGGTTCCCTGCCCTGTGGAAAGTCCAAGGTCCTCCCCCCTCCGTCCATGTATAGGAAGGTGAACATCCAAACTGGCTAGGCTCCCACCAAGCCGGAACATGAAGTAGGATCATAACCCCTTGCCATTGACCTTGGCTTCTCATCAGTCCTCATTGTTCGCCATGATCAGAGTCCGGTTTTATCCCATACTTTTTCAGTCACAGTCCAGCTGGCCTTGGTGAGCTCCCAATAGATCAGCCCCACTGTCTCAGTGGGTGGGTGCACCCCCGTGGTCCTGACATCCTTGCTCGTGTTCTCCCTCCATCTGCTCCTCATTGGGACCTTAGGAGCTCAGTCCAGTGCTCCAGTGTGGGTCTCTGTCTCTATCTCCATCCATCCCCAGATGAAGGTTCTATGGTGATATGAAAGATATTCGTCAGTATTGCTATAGGATAGGGTCATTTCAGGTTCCCTATCCTCAGTTACCCAAGGGGCTAACTGGGGACATCGCCTTGGGCTCCTGGGAGACACTCTAGGTTCAAGTCTCTTGCCAACACTAAGGTGGCTCCCTTAAATAAGATATGTGCTTCCCTGCTCCCCTATCCAACCTTCCTTTATCCCAATCTTCCTGTTTCCCCAAGTTCCCCCAATCCTCCCCTTCTCACTTTTCTCTCCCCGTCCCCCCATCCCAAACCCACCCCACCCCCAAGATCCCAATTTTCTCCCCGGCAATTTTATCTACTTCCCTTAGCCAAGAGGATAACTATATGTTTTTCTTGGGTTCACCTTCTTATTTAGCTTCTTTAGGTTCACCAGGTATACACTCCGTGACCTTTATTTATGGCTAGAAACCAATTATAAGTGAGTACATCCCATGTTCATCTTTTTGGGTCTGGGTTACCTCGCTCAGGATAGTGTTTTCTATTTCCATCCATTTGCATGCAAAATTCGAGAAGTCATTGTTTTTTACCGCAGCATAGTACTCTAATGTGTATATATTCCACACTTTCTTCATCCATTCTTCCATTGAAGGGGATCTAGGTTGTTTCCAGGTTCTGGCTATTACAAATAATACTGCTATGAACATAGTTGAACAAATGCTTTTGTCATATGATAGGGCATCTCTTGGGTATATTCCCAAGAGTGGTATTGCTGGGTCCAGAGGTAGGTTGATCCCGAATTTCCTGAGAAACCGAAACACTGATTTCCAAAGTGGTTGCACAAGATTGCATTCCCACCAGCAATGGATGAGGGTACCCCTTCCTCCACAGCCTCTCCAGCAAAGGCTATCATCGGTGCTTTTGATTTTAGCCATTCTGACAGGTGTAAGATGATATCTCAAAGTTGTTTTGATTTGCATTTCCCTGATTGCTAATGAGGTTGAGCATGACCTTAGGTGTCTTTTGGCCATTTGAACTTCTTCTTTTGAGAATTCTCTTTTCAGTTCAGTGCCCCATTTTTTAATTGTGTTAATTAGCATTTTAAAGTCTAGTTTCTTGAGTTCTCTATATATTTTGGAGATCAGACCGTTGTCTGTTATGGGGTTGGTGAAGATCTTCTCCCAGTCAGTAGGTTGCCTTTTTGTCTTAGTGACAGTGTCCTTTGCTTCACAGAAGCTTCTCAGCTTTAGTAGGTCCCATTTATTCATTGTTGCCCTTAGTGTCTGTGCTGCTGGGGTTATACTTAAGAAGCAATCTCCTGTGCCCATCTGTTGTAGGGTACTTCCCACTTTCTCTTCTATCAGGTTCAGTGTGTTCGGGCTGATATTGAGGTCTTTGATCCATTTGGACTTGAGTTTTGTGCAAGGTGATAGATATGGGTCTAATTTCAATCTTCTACAGGTTGACATCCAGTTGTGCCAGCACCATTTGTTGAAGATGCTTTCTTTCTTCCATTGTAAACTTTTAGCTCCTTTATCGAAAATGGGGTGTTCATAGGTTTGGGGATTAAATTCTGGGTCTTCTATGCAATTCCATTGGTCGACTTCTCTGTTTTTATGCCAATACCACACTGTTTTCATTACTGTAGCTCTGTGATAGAGTTTGAAGTCAGGCATGGTAATGCCTCCAGAAGATCCTTTATTGTATAGGATTGTTTTGGCTATCCTGGGTTTTTTATTTTTCCATATAAAATTGATTATTGTCCTCTCAAGATCTGTGAAGAATTTTGATGGGACCTTGATGGGAATTGCATTGAATCTATAAATTGCCTTTGGTAGAATTGCCATTTTTACTATGTTGATCCTCCCAATCCAAGAGCAAGGGAGGTCCTTCCATTTTCTGGTATCCTCTTCAATTTCTTTCTTCAATGCTTTAAAGTTCTTGTCAAATAGATCTTTCACTTCCTTGGTTAGAGTTACCCCGAGATATTTTATGCTGTTTGTGGCTATTGTGAAAGGTGAAGCTTCTCTGATTTCCCTCTCTGCTTCCATATCCTTTGTGTATAAGAGGGCGACTGATTTTTTGGAGTTGATCTTGTATCCTGCCACATTACTAAAGGTATTTATCAGCTGTAAAAGTTCTTTGGTGGAGTTTTGAGGGTCACTTATGTACACTATCATATCATCTGCAAATAACGAAAGTTTAACTTCTTCCTTTCCAATTCGAATCCCCTTGATCCCCTTATGTTGTCTTATTGCTATTGCTAGAACTTCAAGCACTATATTGAAGAGGTATGGTGAGAGTGGGCAGCCTTGTTGTGTTCCTGAGTTTAGTGGGATGGCCTTGAGTTTCTCTCCTTTAATTTGATGTTAGCTGTCGGCTTGCTGTATATAGCTTTTATTATATTTAGGTATGATCCTTTTATCCCTAGTCTCTCAAAGACTTTTATCATAAAAGGATGTTGAATTTTGTCAAATGCTGTTTCAGCATCTAATGAAATGATCATATGGTTTTTTTCTTTCATATTTCAGATTTTTTATGTGATAGATTTTCGTATGTTGAACCAGCCCTGCATCTCTGGGATGAAGCCTACTTGATCATAATGGATAATTTTTCTACTGTGTTCTTGGATTCGGTTTGCCAGTATTTTGTTGAGGATTTTTGCGTCAATATTCATGAGTGAGATTGGCCTGTAATTCTCTTTCTTGGTTGAGTCTTTGTGTGGTTTTGGTATCAGAGTGACTGTAGCTTCATAAAAGGAATTTGGCAATGACTCTTCTGCTTCTATATTGTGAAATACATTAAGGAGTATAAGTATTAGGTCTTCTTGGAAGTTCTGGTAGAATTCCGCATTGAAACCATCAGGTCCTGGGCTTTTTTTGGTAGGGAGGTTTTTGATAACAGCTTCTAGTTCTTCGGGACTAACATGTCTATTTAGGTTGTTCACCTGGTCCTGGTTTAACTTTGGTATATGGTATTTCTCTAAAAACGTGTCCATTTCTTTTACATTTTCCAGTTTTGTGCCATACAGGCCTTTGTAGTAAGATCTAATGATTCTTTGAATTTCCTCTGTGTCTGTGGTTATGTCCCCCTTTTCATTTCTGATCTTATTAATTTGCATAATCACTCTCTGGCGTTTTATTAGTTTGGATAGAGGTTTATCAATCTTGTTGATTTCTCCAGGAACCAGCTTTTTGTTTCATTGATTCTTTGGATTGTTTTCTGTGATTCTATTTTGTTGATTTCAGCCCTCAGTTTTGATTATTTCCAGTCTTCTACTCCTCCTAGGTGAGTCTGCTTCCTTTTTTTCTAGAGCTTTCAGGTGGGCTGTTAAGTCTCCAATGTGTGCCTTCTCTGTTTTCTTTAAGTGGGCACTTAGTGCTATGAACTTTCCTCTCAGGACTGCTTTCATAGCGTCCCATAAGTTTGAGTATGTTATTTCTTTATTTTCATTGAATTCAAGGAAGACTTTAATTTCTTTCTTTATTTCTTCCTTGATCCAGGTGTGGTTCAGTAGTTGACTGTTCAGTTTCCATGAGTTTGTAGGCTTTCTGGAGGTAGGGTTGCTGTTTAATTCTAACTTTAATCCATGGTGATCTGATAAGACACAGGTGGTTACTAATATTTTTTTGTAACTGTGGAAGTTTGCTTTGTTACCGAGTATGTGGTCAATTTTTGAGAAGGTTCCATGAGCTGCAGAGAAGAAGGTATATTCTTTCCTATTTGGGTGGAATATTCTATAGATGTCTGTCAAGTCCAATTGATTCATTACCTCCATTAATTCTCTTAGTTCTCTGTTAGGTTTCTGTCTGATTGACCTGTCCATTGGTGAGAGAGGAGTGTTGAAGTCTCCTACTATTAGTGTGTGCGGTTTGATGGCTGCCTTGAGTTTTAGTAATGTTTCTTTTACGTACATGGGTGCTTTTATATTAGGGGTGTAGATATTCAGGATTGAGACTTCCTCTTGATGAATTGATCCTGTTATGAGTATAAAATGTCCCTCTCCGTCTCTTCTGATTGATTTACGTTTGAAGTCAAGTTTGTTAGAAATTAGTATGGTCACACCTGCTTGTTTCTTAGGTCCATTTGCTTGATAAGCCTTTTCCCAGCCCTTTACTCTGAGTAGGTGCCTGTCTTTATGTTTGAGTTGTGTTTCTTGTAAACAACAGAATGTTGGATCCTGCTTTCGTATCCAATCTCTTAGCCTGTGCCTTTTTATAGGTGAGTTGAGCCCATTGACATTAAGTGATATTAATGACCAGGGGTTGTTAACTCCGGTCACTTTTTTAGTAGTAGAGTTCATGTGCATCCCTTCTTTGAGTTGCGCTCGTGAAGGGTCTCCAGATGTCTGAGTTATTGTGGTCATTGTTGGACTCCTTGGTTAGAGATTTTCCTTCTATTACTTTCTTTAAGGCTGGGTTTGTGGCTACGTATTGTTTAAATTTGTTTTTATCCTGGAAAATTTTGTTTTCTCCATTTATGGTGAATGAAAGCTTGGCTGGGTATAGTAGTCTGGGCTTGCATCCATGGTCTCTTAGTTTTTGCAGTACATCTATCCAGGACCTTCTGGCTTTCATGGTTTCCATAGAGAAGTCAGGTGTAAGTCTAATAGGTTTACCTTTGTAAGTAACTTGGCCTTTTTCCTTTGTGGCTCTTAATATTCTTTCTTTATTCTGTATGCTTTGTGTTTTGATTATTATATGGCAAGGGGATTTTTTTTTTGATCCAGCCTATTCGGTGTTCTGTATGCTTCTTGAACCTTCATAGGTACATCTTTCTTTAGGTTGGCAAAGTTTTCTTCTATAATTTTATTAAATATATTTTCTGGGCCATTGAGCTGCACCTCTTCTCCTTCTTCTACTCCAATTATTCTTAGGTTTGGTCTTTTTATTGTGTCCCATATTTCCTGAATGTTTTGTGATGAGAATTTGTTGGTTTTGCTGTTTTCTTTGATCAGTGTGTTTATTTTCTCTATGGTATCTTCAGTGTCTGATATTCTTTCTTCTATCTCTTGTATTCTGTTGGTAGTACTTGTCTCTGTAGTTCCTGTTCATTTTCCCAGATTTTCCATCTCCAATCTTCCCTCGGTTTGTGTTTTCTTCATTACTTCCATTTCATTCTTCAAGTCTTAAACCGGTTCCCTTACTTGTTTGATTGCTTTTTCTTGTTTCTCTTGGTTTTCTTGGGTATCTTTAAGGGAGTTATTCATTTCCTCTACCTTTTTGTTTGTAATCTCTCATTGTTTATGGCAGTTTTTCACCTCCTGCTTAAGGTCCTCTATTATTTTCATATAATTCACTTTTGAGTCGATTTCTTCTAATTCTTCTGGAGTCGGGTGTACAATCCTTCTTATTTCGGGATCCCTTGATTCTGGTGAAGTCATGTTGCCTTTCAGGTTGTTGGAGGAAGTCTTGCATTGGCGCCTTCCCATCTCCTCCTTCAAATGGAGCCAGGAGAGGCCTGGTGTCTTGGTCCAGTCTTTGCTGTGAATGAGTCTCTGGGTGTATTTTTTCAGTGCAGAAGCAGGGACCGTCCCGTTGAGCTGGAACTCCTCAGCACCCAAACATGGACTACCGTCCAGATGGAATTCCTCAGGACCACTCTGGGTGGGTTGTGGATGCAAGCCCGATGTCTCTCTTGGTGGCGGGATCGGATCTCCTTGCTGCTTGGGTAGCTCTTAAACAAAGGGCCTACCTAGCTCGCTGCAGGCAGGCTAGTGGGGACAAAGGAGCTACTACCCTCCCGTTTGCCCTGCCGATTCGGATTCGGTCCTAGAGCCCAGACAGGCTTGGCTGGGAGATGTTATGTGGTCAAGGACGGAAGGGAGTCAGACGGAGGGGGGGAGGGTTGTGGATGCAAGCTGGGTGGGATAGGAAGAGAGAGTGGGTATCGGGCAGAGTAGCCCCTGAGGATGACCAGGAAGTGTAGGAGGGGTGTCTGAGTTCCCTGTCCCTGGCTGCTGCTGCGGTCAGAAACTCACTCACCCCAGTGATGTCTCTCCTGGTGCCTGGGCCGGATCTCCTTGCTGCTTGGGTGTCTTGTAAACAAAGGACCTACCTAGCTCGCTGCCCGTCATGCCATTTCAAAGCTGATACTAATTCAAACACCAATGAACACCTGATTTTTGACAAAGAAGCTAAAATTATACAATGGAAAAAAGAAAGCATCTTCAGCAAATAGTACTGGCATAACTGGATATTACCATGTATAAGAATGCATATATCTATCCCCATGCACAAAGATCGAGTCCAAATGGATCAAAGACCTCACCATAAATCAATCCACACTGAACCTCAGGGAAGAAAATTTGGGAAGTAGCCTTGAACTAATGGGCACAGGAAACTACTTCCTGAATAGGAGCCCAGAAGTGCAGACACAGAGTAACAATAAATAAGTGGGACTTCCTGAAACTCAGAAGCTTCTGTAAGGCAAAGGACCCAGTCAACAGCACTAGTAGGCAATGGAATAGGGAAAAAAAAATCAGCAACCCAAAATTGGAAACAGGACTGATCTTCAAAATATCTAAAAACTCAAGAAACTAACCATCAAATTACCAAATAATCTCATTAAAAATCACACACACACACAGACACACACACACACACACATATTCACACTAAAATTCTGAACAGAATTCTGAACAGAAGAATTTCAAATGGCCAAAAGACACTTAAGACACTCAACATCCTTGGCATTCAGGGAAATGCAAATCAAAACAGCTTTGAAATACGGTCTTACAACATTCAGAATGGGTATGATCAAAAACACCTATGATAGCTTTTGTTGGAGGAGATGCAGGGTTAGGGGAACACTCTTCCATTGCTGGTGGAAGTACAAACTTGTACAGTAATTTTGAGATTCAGTGTGACAGTTTCTCTGATAATTGGTAATCAATCTACCTCAAGAATCATAAATATACCCAAAGAATGCACACCATACCACAAAGAAATTGGCTCAACTATGTTCATTGTAGCATTATTCATAATAAAAAGAACCTGAAATCAAAGTAGATGGCCCTCAGGAGATGAATGGGAAAAGAAAATGTAGTACATCTACACAATGGAAAAATACTCAGAGGTGAAAAACAATAACATCATGAAATTTGCAGACAAATGATTGAAACTAGAAAAAAATATCCTGAGTGAGGTAATCCAGACCCAGAAAAACAAACATGGCATATACTCACTTTTAAGTAGCTATCATATATAAAGCAAAGAATATCCAACCTATAATCCACAACCATAGAAAAGCCAGGTAACAAGTAGAATACTAAGAAAGCCATACATACATTTTGCTAGGAAAGGAAAATAGACAACAACTCCTGAAAAAAATATAATTGTGGGATGGTGAGAAGGGAGGGTGAAAGGGCACAGTGAGGGGATAAAGGAAGGCAGAAGAGAACATGAGGAAACAAAATCAAGATGTTCGTGATTGTAGAAAGAAAAAGAAAGAAAAGAGATATCTTGATTGAAGGAGCAATTGTCTGGTTAGCAAGAAACTTATCACTAGGGATGTTTCCAGGAATCAATAAAAATGACCCCAGTTAAGACACTAAACTTTGATCCCATCCATGTACACTTAGCAGTTTAAGGCCAATGTGATAAGAAAAAGATATAAATAGATGGAAAAAAAAATCTAAAATATTTATGTGTTAAAATATATATAGGCTTGGGAGAGAAAATAAACAGGGTAAACAAAGTCCTTTAAAAGAAATATACTAATGAAAATATAATAAGCCACATAAAGTTGGAAAATATACTGTGAGGTTTCTGTTGTGCCCTGTCCCAAAACCATTCAGTCCCAAATAAACACACAGACGTCTACATTAATTATAAACCCAGTTGATCTATTAGCTCTTGTGTCCTGTTAACTAATTCTTACATCTTATATTAGCTCATTATTCTTGTCCATGTTAGGCTTGGTACCTTTATCAGTGAGGCATTCTCATCTTGCTTCCTCTGTGTCTTGGTGATGACTGCAGACTGTGTCTTTCCTCTTCTCAGAATTCTCTTGTTCTTATTGCCCTGCTTCTACTTCCTGCTTGCTCACCCAGCCTATATTTCCAGCCTGGCTACTGGTCAAGCAGTGTTTTATTAAAAATAATACAAGTGACAGGTTAAAAGAACATTGTCCCACAGCAACAGAAAGTCTGGATTATGTATATTATTGTGTTGTCTTTAAAGTATTAGTTGCTATAAAATCCTTAGATTATGGAAACTGCCATATTAAACCAATCTATATATTTTAAAATTATCATGACTTCAAAATTAAAGTCAAAAGATTCGTTACTTTCTGGGAGAAGTTATGCTATCATTGGCCCAAGAAATAATAGCTTAAGGATTCATTACTAGTTAAAAAAATCCACATTGATCAAGTGTAGCAGTAGACCACTTGCTTGTTCCCAGCCACCCAGCCAGCTTAGCCCCGAATATTCACACAGAAACTATATTAATTAAATCACTGCTTGGCCCATTAGTTCAAGCTTTTTGTTGGGTAACTCTCACATTAATTTAAGCCATTTCTTTTAATATGTATATCAAAATGGGAGAGTGATTTACTGGAAATGATTTGGCATGTCTGTCACTGGCAGCTCCATGATGTCTCTCTGACTCTACCCTTCTTTCTCTCAGCATCCAGTTCTGTCTTCATTGCCTACCTAAGTTCTGCCCTATCAACAGGCCAAGGCAAATTCTTTATTCATTAACCAAGAAAATCTACACACAGAGAAAAGGGTCTCCCACACCAATCAAGGAAGAACCCCGGAAAAAAAATTTCAATGGGAACTTCTGGCCCTGGTGATTCAGCATCCAGGACAGCCTTCAGGCTTGTCACTGAGATGATCCAGCTTCAAAAAGTACTCCAACCAAGACTTGACCATAATCCTAAATTTTCCCAGGGTCCCCACTAATATTACCATCAGCATGAAGTAATCTAGAGAACTATATCCACATTA
Source organism: Alexandromys oeconomus (assembly GCA_963919705.1). Lineage (NCBI taxonomy): Eukaryota > Metazoa > Chordata > Mammalia > Rodentia > Cricetidae > Alexandromys > Alexandromys oeconomus. The sequence goes on along the minus strand of CAWTZB010000260.1, from coordinate 6,059,222 downwards.
CAAAAGTATTGGCTATAAAACTTTGTACTTATTTAAGGGGGGGTTGTTGTAACTTGTTATTGGTTATAGTTAAAAAAATGACTAAACAAAGGAGTTAAGTTTGGAGATCTTTTTTTCTAAAAAAGAAGAAAAGGGAATATGGTAATGATGTAGAAAAACAGTAGATTATTGAATTTTCTTTAATCCAAATACAACTGTTAATTTCAAAATATTTTACAAAGGGAATGGATTTTAGTTTATTAACAAAAAATTGAAGGTTATTTCTTTTTTTGCTGTATGTATGTTTCTACTATGGTTCAGGATATTGTGTTTAAAAACTTAATTTAAAATTATAACATATAATTAAAAAAGAGATTAATAGTTGTCTATAATAGGAAATTTATAGTCATATTAGTTAGGTTTCCAAGATCATAGAGAGATATATTTCAGATAGATAGACAATATTCAAACACTTCAAATACCAACATAAAATGGCATGCAAAAGGTTTTGAGAATTTAGTTTTCTTGACAATGAAACACATCTGCTCCTGACAGCACCAATTAGTTCAAGAGGCTGGTAGTCAATGAAGAAACTCCATTTGGAACTTGTGTTGTTTATGACAAAAGCTAGTCATATGATCAAAAAATACTACCCTGGCCTTAATTGCTGACAGTTACTGTCCAAATTGCATAAGCAAGATGCAAAGGAAAGTGACTGCCAAACTTTGCTAAGACAAATTGGGAGAGCCCTTCAGAATATAGTGCTTCACAGAAAATCCTGTCAGATACTATAAGCCTGCAGACTGGAGCTGAATGCCCCACAGTTACAGAAGAACTTTGGTTTACAGTCTAAACAGCTTGTGGTCCCCATCATTAGGTAATATTTTACCATTCTGGGGTCTTTGGTGGAGGTAAATAGATAGTCTTAGTTATAAAAGGAGATAAATTTGATATGAAACTTTCGATTCACCAAGATAGGATATATAATGGAGTATTTTTTTTCTAATTTTGACAAATACAAATGGATTAGATACCATTAATGTAATTCTCACATTAAGCATCTGCTATCGTTGCATATAATTCTCCTTTACTAACTTTGTTATTTATTTATTTATTTATTTATTTATTTATTTATTTATTTATTTATTTGAGACAAGGTTTCTCTGTTACTTCGGTGCCTGTCCTGAAACTAGCTCTTGTAGACCAGCCTGGCCTCGAACTCAGAAAGATACACCTTCTGCCTCCCAAGTGCTGGGATAATAGTTGTGCACCACCACCACCCAGCCCTTTGTTAATATTAAAACATTCCTTTTTAATTTGACAAAAAGTGGAAAATGCTGTGGATAATGCTTATTGTTAAATAAAAAACTGACTGGCCAACAGTTAGGCAGGAACAAATTGAAGGCAAGTGCCAGTCTAGGAAAATTCTTGAAAGAGGAAGAGTGGATTCAGACAGTTGTAGGTTAATGCAGAGAAGTCTAATGAGAATGCTGTATTGAAAATAGGTTCCAAGATTCATGGATAAACATAGATAAGAATATTGGGTTAATTTAAATGTAAGAGTTAGCTAGTAAGAAGTCTGAGTTATTGACTAAGCATTTTTCCGTAATATAAGCTTCTATGTTGTAATTTGCAAAGCAATTGCCAGATATATAGTACTGGGTAGGTCCTGGGCAAAAACTATCAAGATGGGGTCTTTTAATATAATAAATTCACCTGACCATGAGAGCTGGAAAGAAAGACAAATTTATTAACATTGCAACTGTAAATGACCAGAGAAGTTGAAAGACAAACCCTGGACCTGAGTCCTGAGAACTGTGTCATAACAAAAATGTCTGACCTACATTTGAAAAGTAATATCCAAAGCTTAAATCTAGCTTTTCCTACCACAAAATTATCTTCTTATATTATACTCTTAAATTTGAATATTTTTCTTATCATTTTACAATGAAAATTTTTCAAAATTATCACATTTGTGTATATGTGTGATTTTGTACGTGTGTTTTATCATTCCACTATATCATACCTTTGAGCAACAGTAAATATTCACTTCTTTGGGTTTGTGTGTGATTTTTCTCCAAATATTCACATTCATTGTGAGGCACTTAAACAGTCCTGATGCAGGCATAGACATCTATTTATGTTTGTTGTCTACAGTGGCTGCTCTGCAGGCCAACACTTCCCAACACATGTGTGTTGTCTTTCTTTCCACTCTCAGTTATAAGCCTGTAAATCTGGAAGATGGATGTATTCCACTTTATTAACTTTGATAACTTAAATATGTATACCACATCATAGACACATATTCAGGTTTTCAATAGGCAACTGCCTTGAGCTCAGAAAAGGCTGATACAGTAATCACACATTTATTAGAAATTTTGGCCATCATGGATATACCTGCACAAGAAAAGACAGACAATAGTCCAGCATATATATCTAAGAAAATGAAATGCTTTTTTGCTTATTATGATATAAAGCACATTACAGGTCAGGCAATTGTAGAAAGATCAAATCGTACTATAAAGGATATACTGAACAAACTGAAAGGGATGGAAAAATACCCCCAGAAACAGATTGCGTAATGCTTTATTAACCTTGGATTTTCTTAACACTAATGAGAAAGGAACAACAGCAGCAGAGAGGCATTGATAATGGAACAAGCTTCTGAATTCGATCAACAGCTAATGTGAAGTCTAAAATAATTTTTTCTTGCTACAAGTTACCCAGTTAGAAAGAAACTCACCCAATAGGCTTCATAGTAAACCCTTTGTTTAAAGGAACTTGTTTTATAATGAGTACTTCAGTAATCAAATATTTGTGTTCACTGATAAATAAATGGGTTTGAGAAAATACAAAGTTTAAAGTTTATGCTGTAAGGATTAAAAAGGGGTTTCATATATAAAAAAGGCTTTTAGATTATATATGAAAAAAGCCGGGCATGGTGGAACATAACTTAAATACCTGCACTGGGGAGGTAGAGGCAAGTGGAATTCTGTGACTTTGAGGCCAGCCTAGTCTACAAGGTGAGTTACAATACAATTAGAGCTATTAAACAGAGAAACAAGTTTATATAAGATTTGAGGATAAAAAAAAGCTTACGTTATGATAAAAATGATTTAAGATACATAAAAATAAAGATGATTAAAATCTCTTCTCCTCTCTCTGCTATTGATAATTTGAGACTTCAAATATTGAGGGTTTTGACATTAATCAATAGAACTCTGATAAGGTACTAATCTAGATCTGATAAAAACAGATTTTATAAAGACCCTGTGGTTGTTTTCTAAGTAGAGAGTTAAACATGTTTCTCATTTTGGTAAAATCATCTTCCTAATCAAAATAGATCCATTCTTCAAGATGGAGAAAAGTGCATTAATGATTTAAACCCAAATCACTTCTAGGTTTCCAAAATTACTGTGACTCAATGGCATTAATCTATTGCCTGTTCTCTGTGTAATCTATTTACTGTGTAACAGCCCTGGCTGTATTGGAACTCACTTTGTAGACTTGGCTGGCCTCAAAGTCACAAAGTTCCACTTGCCTCTATCTCCGCAATGCAGGGTTTAAAGGTATGTGCTCTAGCTCCGAGATTTGTTCTTATATAACTTAAAACACCCCTTCCTATCTGAAAGCCTTTTTTTAGTCCTTAGAGAATAAATTTTAAACTTTATATATTTTTCAAAACCAGTTATTTATCAGTGGACACAAGTACAATATGGACTTGAAAACACACTACATAATACTAAGACCTCTGGAAATTTTGCCCCTTAAAAAGTTTCTTATAAGCTTCAGGAAATTAACTTGGATACACCACTTCCCATAGGATAAATGAACTGCAGATAATTAATACCAAAATATAATCTGTTTTCCCACCTATCTATTCCTCCAAGGGTGGGACATCTTCCCCTTTCTCTGGTTTGAGAAACCCCTCTCCCATCTGCCAGTACTATGAAACTAGAAATTTCTGATGTACACCTAAGAGAAAAATTTCCCCATAAAATTATCTAATTTTCTGCCCATTAATATACTTTGTTACAGCAGATTTCTAATCAGTTAAAGCCTAAAGACTGCTACAACTGCTGCCTGAATGTTCCTAGCCTCAGATGGTCCTATAACAGTCTGCTCTTGACAAAAAATTAGCAGTCTTATCTTCTCAGATATAGTCAACATTCAATCTTATAATTCCCCAGATATGCTCCAGTGTCAGCGGGGATTAGCCATGGATGATTTCAGCACAACTTTACACTCATTTATTATAAAAAAAAGACTGAGATGTTAAGTTTCAAACCCAGGGAATATGACTCTGGTCCCCATTTATCACATAAAACGTGGTCCTGACAACAAGGTTGTTCCAATTTCCACCCTTCCCCAGTTGATAGAAGTTATGTCACACATACCCCATCTTCAACCATGAATGCTCCAGCCTTGGGGATGTACTCTATTAAAAACGTTCTAATACTAATGGTATGTATTTTTGCATATATATGCATGTATGTATAATCATATATATATATATATATGATAATCTCCATATGTTCTTAAGCCAATTAATTTAGTTTGAGGAACTTTCTGTGACTGTTTGAAACAAGAAGTATGTTACTGCTTTCTTATAGCCCAATTGGTTTATTGATTGCTTTTATATCAATTTTGAGAACTCAATCAGCTTCAAGTATACCTACAACTTTTTTTTCAGCAGATGCACACTGATAATTGTCTGGACTATTTGTCTAGAAAAGTTTTATAAGAATTGATTGCTCCATTAAAAAAAAGATGGAGAATATATATGTTAATGCTTTTGAAGACATTCTTTACATGGGGACTCAGATTCAACATATAAAGACATACTTAACCATCTTTTACAATGCTCACTATAAATACATTCATGTTACTCCTCTGTGTAACAGTAGATTAGAAATATCCTTTGAGCCAGTGCATCTACACTTATAAGTTACTTGGAATTGTTCTCAGATTGCTATAAATATAAATGTTCTTCATTATTGAATTAGTACCTTTAGTCATTCTAGGCTGAAAAACGTGCTCTATAGAAAAGTTGCCTTCAGACATTTAGAATCCATGATATTCTCTGCCCAAAGATTCACGTGCTTCATTTAGCAAACAAACGGGGAAGAGATTCCAGTGGCCATGTGAAAGGACCAGCAGATTACAATTGACTTCAGGGTGTCAGACCACCAGGAGGTGAATCCCCAATGGGTAAATCTTGGGTATAAAAGACCCCAGGACCACGATCATAAAGTGCCTTTTGATTCTGCTGTGCCTTCATATGTTTGCCACTGCAATCTTTCTCTGACATGTGGTATGGTATGAATATGTATGCAGAGAATCTCACTGCCTGTAATGTAGTGTGTTAATCTCATAGATACATCTTGTTCTAATGGGCGCTTTTACCTATGGATCAAATGAAGATGATTTCTTCTTAGGTTGTATTGTCTAATTAATAATAATAATAATGTTACTTTAATATAGTTTTAATGCTAAAAAACTCTTCCATAGCTAGAACATATCAGGTGCAAGGTGGAATAAAGGTAAAAAAAAAAAAAACACAAGGTAAAAATGTAGATTAATATAAATTGGTTAATATAAGTTATAAATGCTGATGGAATAAGCCTAATCTATAAGAGTTTTCATAATTAATTATAAGTCTTCATGTCACTTTTTGGGGAGCTGGTAGCCCAAAGAAAAATTCATCTACAGGAATCTACCAGAATATTTTAAGCAATTTCAACATAGGAAACATGGGTAATTTTAAAATGAAATGTCAGGTTTTTATTTCAATGTTTCAGAACTTACCTATAACAAAATAATAAAATAAAAAGAAGATCAATTATAAAAAAGAAATTTAAGATTATGGGTTAAATAAGTTATTACATTAATGTACAATCTTCTATGGAGCAAATACTAAATTTGTACTTAGACATTTGAAGTTAAAAGAAAATCACAAATTATAACACTTCAAGATGGGGTTTTGCAATATAATTAAATCACCTGAACAAGAAAGCTACAAAGAAAGAAATATATTATAGGACAAATTCTAATTGGTCTTAATAATAAATAATTGGAATTGGATAACAGAGTCAATGACGAAAGAGCAGAAATTAAAGGAGCCAGCATTTAGAGATACTTCTTTTTACAGGGATCTGTTTTCTATGTGTCTACCAAGTAATCTCATAATCCTATTCAAAGGCCAAAAGCAGAGTATTTTTTTCTGTTTCTGCCAGGGCACATCAGAACCAGCTTCCCTCAGGGTTTCTGACACCTTCAGGGTGTGGTTTTCACACTGTGTTTCTAGCACAGTAATACATGGCTGTGTCTTCATTCTTGAGGCTATTAATCTGTAGATATGCAGTGCTGACAGAGGTGTCCAAAGAGAAGACAAAGCGTCCTTTGAAGTCATCAGCATAGTTTGGGGTCCCAGTGTCTGTTCTAATGTACCCCATCCACTTTAGGTGCTGTCCTGGCTCCTGCTTCACCCAGTTCATTGAATATTCTGTGAAGGTATACCCTGAAGCCTTGCAGGAGATCTTCACTGACTGCCCAGGCTGCTTCAGTTCAGATCCAGACTGTACAAGCAAGACCTCTGCTTGAACACCTGTGGAGAAAACATGGGGAAGTAAGGAAACATGCAACTGCCTCAGTTTACTCTGAATCTCTGGATTTTGATGACTTACTTTGGACAGCTGCCAGCAGGAAAAGGAGCCTCCACACCCACTCCATGTGGTATGAGATTGGGACAGAGTTGTTTCTTGAGACTAATCAGGCACTCCCTTGCTAGGTGAGGGAGGAAGGACTCAGATTTCTATTCTAAAGGCTTTGCATATGGCAGATTTGCATATGACTGGGTAGTGAAAAAACTCAGAAATAAGTTTTAATATACAAGAATATATGATTTGAGGTGAGTAAGCCAATCCCCAGTGTCTGGTGTAAATGCTTCATGTTGGTTGTGTTGTTCCCCAAACTCAGCTTTAGCTGCATCTGTACACTGATTTCCTCTCCCTCACAGTCTAACTGCCTGATTCTGTTTAATGGGCCAATAATGGTCTATGCCTTTCATTCATCAGGTGTTTGTCTAAGTGTCTTTATCCTTTCTTGTGTAGACTGTCCTCTACAAACTGATACATCTGCATCAGTTCTTTCTTCCCTATTGCTTCTAATTAGCTGTTGTGCATGAGTTCTTAAGGTTCTTGGCACTCCTGTATTAGGGTCTAATCATTCTTGATGAAGCAGATAGAAATAAAATATATTTCTATTCCAAATTATGAAATTGGTGGATTTCTCTTTATGTATGTCATATAATAAAAGTTACAGACTTGAAAAGAGTAAGAGGGTACATGCTGAAGTTTAGAAAAATGATGTACTTTATTAATATAACAATTTAAAATTGCTATAATAAAATGGTGAAGCAGACTTTCTAATGAGGAAGTGTATAAATCTAGTGAGATATATCAGTGTTATATACATGTACTTCTTTCCAAAACACTTGAATTTGATTTCTAGCACCCACATTAGGAAGCACACAACCACATATACTTCTTAGTACATGAGAAACAAACCCTGTCAGCCTTCTTTGGCACTTATGTTCATGTACCCACAACAAGAGAGAGACACATAATTACAATTATAAAAATTTGAAAACAAAGTATAGTTTAATCTATTATCAACTTAAGTGAAACTTCTTACAGTAAAATATAAGATCTGGGTATACTGCTTGTAGATTTGTAAATCTTTCAGTGCAGACAATCCATTCTGGATATTTTGAAATCTCATGAAGAATTTTTGTTCATTTTAATCTTTTTTCTGCTCTTTCATAATAGAAACTTAACAAGACTGCACATCATTGCAGAAATCTGATTCTATGAACTTTACACATTTGATTTTTTTTTTTTGGTTTTTTCGAGACAGGGTTTCTCTGTGGCTTTGGAGCCTGTCCTGGAGCTAGCTCTGTAGACCAGGCTGGTCTCGAACTCACAGAGATCCACCTGCCTCTGCCTCCCGAGTGCTGGGATTAAAGGCGTGTGCCACCATCGCCCAGCCCATATTTGATTTTTCTAATGAGATATAAATTTGAAAAAAAATGGTTTATAGTAATGTACAATGTCTGCCATCATCAGAAACAAAGTTATGAGCATGCTGAGAAAAACGATACTAGGGATATCTAGGGATGTCTTGCTTCTGACTTTAAAAAAGAGTATTGTTTTAATGTGGAAAGTAGTGTGTGCTGATAGTGTGGATATAGGACAGACAATGATAACTGGGCACAACAGAAAAAAAGTTTGAGTATGATAGATAATGTAAGAAATAAGTACAAGACTGCTATGCACAAAAACCAAGCTTTTGTACTTTTCACCATCCATATTCTGGTAGCATAAATGTTATTTTTCAAAGTAAGTCAATAATTGCCAGTTTCATGATCCTGCACTTTTGTTCTTTATACTGGACAGGGAGAGGAAGTCAGGACTGATGAAAAGTATATTCTGGTCTTCTGTGCACCTGGCTCAAGGATACAATTGAAACCATGGAGATTTGGTGCCCCCTGATGTATGACTGGCTTCCTGCAGTATAATGATCCTACTCCTATTGTCAGAGCACCATGAATGCTCCCTGTACATTCTTTGTCAGGAATAAATTCCTGTCACAAAGCTTCTCCGTGATTTGGAATTGAGGAATAAGAGATTGCAGAGACATAAAAAATTCTGATAATTTCACATTATAACTTAAAATCCTATGTTTACTTTCTTCTGCTGTTGGTTGGTGGGTCACATAAGCATAGGTGATTTCTTGTGGCAATTGAAACAGTTGGTCTATCAGGGGCATGTAGAAGTAATCCTTGTCAGATATTGATTCAGTAAGGCAGGCATGGCTCTGTGTGGGACAAAACTCCTCCTATGATAGATAGATGATATAATTTCTTTTGTGATTTTTTTTTATTCTGGGTAAACACATATGTGTCACAATCAGTGCCATAGCTTAAGGTGGTTGTCTTGTATGTGCTTCATACTGTCTCACTGTGGTATCATGTAAGTGCTTTGTTCAGAATTACATGCATATTCTTTTCATGGGAATATACATATATATTCCCTATGCCATTGATAGGTTTATTAATTTCTACTCCAATTATTGTTTTTCCTTGATATTTGTTTATCATGGTCAAGTTTCATGTGAAATTCAAATGAGCAAATATTGAAGTAAGCAAAAACCTTGAAAGTTACAGTATTCACAGTGCTGGGGTTAACCTAGCTCTCTACTTCCTAACATCACTTCACACTCAAGGAAAACCATGCATCCTTATTTGTTCGATATTCCCAGGACTTTCTCATCATATCCTCTATGGAAATATCTGGCCTTGAGTCTCATGGAGTTGGAAATGTGATGTATGAAATAGTGGTCTATGTTTTTTTTTTTTTTTTAACTTTTACTCTCCTCCAGATTCACCCGTACTGTAGGATAGAAATCAGTTCATCCATGCTGAATGTTGAAAGCACAGCATGACATTCTATGGGCATATTAGACATGTAAAATCATTCAACAGTTAACAGTTTCTGAAGTAGAGTAAAATATATTTTAAGATGATATTCATCTGTATAAAAATTCTTAGAGGAATTTCAGACTTTGGTATTTTATTATATATCACAATGAGGAAAATTGATGAATCAAATGATACTCTTCATTTTGGGTATTGAGCCTATTTATACAATCTCACTTAGTATTCTCTCTATACATATATATCTCTGTCTCTCTGTCTCTCTGTTTCTCTTTGTGTGGTGTTTTTACGTATTGTAAGTGTGTGCATCTGTGTACAAAGGTGAGTATGTTTGTGTGCATTAAGAGCATACAGAGGGGAATCTCACATCACCTCCCATTTTCTGTCCAAATAAAAAGGAAGGGTTTAGGTTTAACATAGTAAATTTACATATAACAAAGCAGACATTAAGCATAAATTACACTTACAACATTTATATTTACTTTATCTTTTATAATAACTAAAGAAACCACAATTATAACATTCTGTTCTTCAATTCCATCATAGACCCAAAGATATAACATTACCTAAATGTAGTAATGTGGAGCAGTGGACTGTGTTTCACCACCAGGCTAGATTTACCTGAAATAATTGTACAGAAACTGTATTTTTTTTAACACTGCTTGGCCCATTAGCTCTAGCCTCTTACTGGCTAATTCTCACATCTTGATTAGCCCATTTTTAATAACATGTGTAGCACCACGAACTGGTGGCTTACCAGGGAGATTCTTAACCTGCGTCTGTGTTGGGTGGGAGAATCATGGCGACTGTCTGACTCGGCTTAATTCTCCCAGCATTCTGTTCTGTTTGCTCTGCCTACCTAATATCCTGTCCTATCAAAGGCCAAGCAGTTTCTTTATAAATTAACCAATGAAAGCAACAGATAGACAAATGACCCTCCTCCATCACCTAGGTTAACAGGAAGTGCATTGTAAGCAACTTCCAAAACTCTGGAAATGATGGAAACAATCACCAAAAGTTCCTGTATAACATTGGAGCATCTATCTTCAGCCTACAGGCTCATAGTATCTGGCAGACTATTCCATGAAACAGGAAATTAGAAGATATCATATGCCTTCCAGTTCATCAGTTGCTTTCTTCTGTGTCCTGCAGACTCTTTTTTGAAGCAGGATTCCCCCAAATGGTCTCAACTTTAGGTTAGTTCAGAAGTCATTTTTGTAGGTCCCATCTGTCTTGTTACAACAAAACATCAAGCAGTAGAGACAAGAACAATTTCTCACTCAACTGTCTATCAAACTCCATAAGGTGCCTCTTCAATGCCCATTGTCTTCTTGAAGTAGATTGGTGATACCAGGAGCAAATGTATCGCATTGTCATTAAATGTCCTAAAGTTTTAAAACATTTTTAAATACCAAATTCTGTCCATTTTTGAAAGGTTTGAGGAATAACTATCCATCTTAAATATATCAATGTGCCTCTGAAAAACCTAAGTAACATGACTTCAAACTTGACTATTATAGATGACAAACTATTAATACGTATTTTTTAAAACATATTTTTAAATATTTATTTGTTTATTATGTATACAATATTCTGTCTGAGTGTATGTCTACAGGCTGGACCAGACCTCATTACAGATGATTGTGAGCCACCATGTGGTTGCTGGGAGTTGAACTCAGGACTTTGGAAGAGCAGGCAATGGAGCCATCTCTCTAGCCCCTAATATGTATTTTTAAATTATACACTAAATTTTTAAATAAGCTCCACAAACACAGTACCTTAATCAAGAACAGAAATATACATATAACACATTTTATCTTAAATTTGTATCAATAAGGAAAGATTCATACCAATGCCAAGTATTTATCTCTATATCATATCTCTTTTTAAATAAAAACAAATACTTATGAACAATATTTGGGAATTTATGCATAGTTCTCTCCAAATTGTTTGCTGCTTTTTGTTGGGCAAAGTAACCCAGGTGTTTGTAGAGACTGTTCAGAGTGTCTTGGTCCATCAAACCACAAAAGGCTTGAGGTAATGAAGAGGTTTTCATCCTCTGCGGAAACAAAAGCAGAACTTCTTTTTCAAACCATAGATCCTTATACACAAATTTTGTAGGCAAAATACATACACACAAACACACACACACACACACACACACACACACACACACATATATATATATATATATATCTGCAGGCTGCATTCCTGCCACCCGTCTCCCAGCCACCTGGTTAGCTTATGCCCCGAAATAATTACACGGAAACTGTATTCTTTTAAACACTGCTTGGTCCATTAGTTCTAGCCTCTTAATGGCTAATTCTCACATCTTGCCTAAGCCGTATTTAGTAATCTGTGTAGCAACAGTCTTACCGGGAAAGATTCAGCATGTCTGATCTGGTGGCTTGCTTCATCGCATCTGTCCTTGAGAGCAGCAGCATGGTGTCTGCCTCACATCCACTTCCTCCCAGCATTTTGTTCTGTTTTCTCCACCCACCTGTGTTCTAACCTATCAGGCCAAGCAGTTTCTTTATTAATTAACCATTGACCTTCCTCCATCATATATTGGTTAATTAATATATATATATATATATATTATATAATCTTAGCAGTCCCCTGAATCAAATATCTGTTTATAGTCAAAAAATTCAAAATAAACACAATAATAAACATAATCCAGACTCTCTGTGTATATTCCATCTTTATGTGACTTATCCATCAACAAAATAGCAGAATAGCACCCAATACAGGGCTGATTACATCCACTGATGTAAAACATGAGAAATCTTGGAAAGAAACTCTAGACACAAAAGGACAGAGTTAAGCATGGCTTCTTGGTATCTGCCATTTTTTTTTCAGATGGGCTCTGTTTTCTGGCAGGAAACAGGAGTGAGTCTACCCCTAAATAAATAACCCTTTATTGCTCTCAATTTTGAGCTAGTGTGGGATTTCTTTTTAGGATTTGTCTTCTTCTAGTGCCCACCTTGATCCCATCTCCACAAATACTTGGTGGACCAGTTTAAAGGGCCCAAAAGTTCCATGGCCCAGAAGGTTTTCCACCCCAACCTGACTGGCTTGCTTTTACCTACTAAGCATTTTTTTTTTTTTTGTAAATCCTCACCAAATTGGAGCTAATCACAGTGTCTTGGAAAAATTTCAGCCTCACCAACATTACCCCTCCCCACTACCATGCAGCAACTTGTGCAGTTTCTGATTTGTGCTCTCTGCTCATGAATTCCAGTTTCCTTGATCCACATATAAAATTGATTTAATTGCTTTAATTTGTCAAGCAAAGCATATTTCTCAGTATTTAACTAGGCAACAAGGCAGAAAATCAAAGAGGCACAGGACTACTCATGCCTCTACTGGTTGCACAGCCAGTGGACAGTGACTCTTTGCCACACAGCTACAACCACAATACCTGCTGGAAAATAAAGATATTATACCTAAAACAATTTATTGAAATCTTATAATACAGGTAACTATTTAATTAATAAATAAATCAATAAACTTGAAAGTTAAAAATGAAAGACATTATTATCATCCAGGAATTAAAAACCTTTTTACTTATATTATGGTTTATATTTTTCAAGATTTATATGGTTATTGTGATACATCCATTTATTGGATATTTGGACTAATTTTTCTTCTTTTATTATTTTATTATTATTTTCTTTATATTAAATCTTTTTTTCCATTTTTTATTTAAAAAATTCCTGCTTCCTCCCAGCCTCCCAGGTCACTCCCCCTCCTCCTACCCCTCTCCCCCTCCTCCCACACCTCTTCCACTCCCCCCACTTCTCTCCCCTTCCCTCTCCAGTCCGAAGAGCAGTCAGGTTTCCCTGCCCTGTGGAAAGTCCAGTCCAGTGTCTTCTCCCCTCCATCCAGGTCTAGGAAGGTGAACATCCAAACTGGTTAGGCTCCCACAAAGCCAGACCTGAAGTAGGAACAAAACCCCATGTCATTGTCCTTGACTTCTCATCAGCCCTCATTGTCCGCCATGTTCAGAGAGTCCAGTTTTATCCCATGCTTTTTCAGTCACAGTCCAGCTGGCCTTGGTTAGCTCCCAATAGATTAGCCCCACTGTCTCGGTGGATGGGTGCACCTCTCGTGGTCCTGGCTTCCATGCTCATGTTCTCCCTCCTTCTGCTCTTCATTGGGACCTTGGGAGCTCAATTCAGTGCTCCAGTGTGGGTCTCTGTCTCTATCTCCATCCATCGCTAGATGAAGGTTCTATGGTGATATGCAAGATATTCATCAGTATGGCTATAGGCTAGGGTCATTTCAGGTTCCCTATCCTCAGCTGCCCAAGGACCTAACTGGGGACATTGCCCTGGACACCTGGGAGCCACTCTAGGTTAATGTCTCTTACCAACCCTAAGGTGATTCCCTTAATGTGATTCCCTTATGTGATTCCCTTATGTGATTCCCTTATGTGATTCCCTGCTCCTCTATCCAACTTTGTTTTATCCCCAATCATCCCATTTCCCCAAGATCCCCCCCATCCTCCTCTTAAATTTATATTAAATCTTTAAGAAAATATTTGATAACAGAGCCAAAAATGAGGCACTTTAAGAAATAATAAAATCTTTACAGACTAATTGTTGAAATAAGAGCAGCGGGGCTGCGTCCCCAGCACCCCAGCTGCCTGCTAGCTTATGCCCGAAATAACAACACACAAACTGTATTCATTTAAAGACTACTTGGCCCGTTTCTATTTAGCCTCTTCTAGGCTAATTCTCACATATTAATTTAGCCCATTTCTAATAATGTGTGTAAGCACCCCAAAGTGTGCTTACTAGGAAGATTCTAGCCTATGTCTATCCTGGGTCAGAGTTCATTGCATCTGCCCAGGAGAGCGAAGCAGGGCCTCTGCTCCAGAGAGCAGAGCTGTCGAGTCTCCCCAGGAGCAGAGCAGAGTCTGAGCTCAATTCCTCTTCCTCCCAGTATCCTATTCTGTTTACTCCTCCCACCTATGTTTTAACCTATCCGGGCCAAGGAGTTTCTTTATTGCTTAACCAATGAAATCAATAGATTGATATATGACACTCCCACATCAACTAATAATGAAAAGCTAGATGACAGGATTAATATCATCAAAAATCAAAAATTACCTGAAAAATTAGTACTATTGAAAAGAATAACATTAATTTCACAGACAAAATTCAATCCATGTTAAAGGGTGCTGAGAAATTATCTAAAAGAATTCATACTGTTGAATTTGACAATAAAACTCTACAAAAATTTGATATGTTAACAGATATGTTAGTATCTATCCAGGAAGGCAATATTCATGCTATGCAAATAAAGTCCAAGGAACAAATATTATCTTTAAATTTCCAAAGGAGACATCAAAATTCCAAGTATTTTAATTGTGGTAGAATATGACATCTGAGAAGGGACTGTTGACAAAAAAAATTCCCAAATATAATGTCTCCTCTCATAATGGAAAAAGTAACAGGTATCAAACTTCTGGATTATGTAGGAGGTATGGCAAAGGAAGATTTAACCAATAAATACAGATCAACAATAGAAAGACAAGGCAAACCAATATCATTGGGAAACTGTCTAGGGTGGTTCTCAAAGGCTCCAAAGTTAAGAGTGGTCCAGTCATTCCCCATCATTGTAGAAAACATGTCTCACCAGGGAAATTAAAATATCCAGTCCCTGCTGTAAATGCATATTGTATAATTTTAACTTCTTTGTCAAAAATCAGGTGTTCATTGGTGTTTGGATTAGTATCAACTTTGTAATGGCATAAAGATAGACAGGTGTACCAATCACGTGTATTTAACAAATTTAATCCATAACATTGATTGTTATAAAGTTGTGATTTTCCTTTAGTTTCAAATGTCTAAGGTGCAAGTTTAATATTTGTCTCCAGAGAAGCCTATTTCTAAAGTGATAATTTATAGAACTCTGAACATTAAATTCTTTCTCTATTTTCAAATTTCTTTCTAATGTTTTTTTTCACAATTTTTTGTTATTAAAAATTTTTGCCTCCTCCCTGCCTCCCATTTATCTCCCACTTCCACCAGTCCCCTCCCCCTCCAGTCCTAAGAGCAGTTAGGGTTCCCCTGTTTAATTATTTTTTCTTGTTTTTTTTTAAAGTGATTTGTTGATGTCTTTCAATTTTTGTTTGTCTTTCCCCCCATTTCTTTAATGAATTTCTCATTTTCTCTTTAAGAGTTTCAAATATTCTCCTGAAGTTTTTTAGATCCTTTTCGTCTGCCTCATCTATATTTGTTTGTTAAAAATCTTACTATTGTAGAATATCAAGATTTACTGGTGTTGTGTTTCTCTGTGCTGTTTTGTGTATTTTTACCATTTTACTCATCTTTTCCTCTAATTGGTGATATTGGAGCTGTCTGTGATTCTGGTGATTAATCTTCTAGGTGCCATTGAATCCAAGACTCAGATGATTGCCCTTTGTGGTACAGTCTGTACCATGGTACTAGTTACCCCATTGGTCACTCTGTGTTTCTGGAGGTCTCTCAGCACTGCAAGACTTTTTTCTGCTCTTAGGTAGTTTGCTCTCAGGCCTGCTCTGGCCTAGGTAATTGGCTCAGTCCTGTTTATATAGATGATCCTGGTCTGAATCTGCTCCTGCAGAGGTCTTGGGGATTGGGATTGTTCCTGCAAAGGTCTCTGTGTCTGATCTACTCCCTCAGAGGTCCCTGGCTTGGTTGTACCCACACCTGCAGAGGACCTGGTTCAGGCCTACTCCCTCAGAGGTCCCAGACTCATGTTTGAATCCACAGAGGTTTCTGATTCCTGCTATATCCTTTGATGTACCAGACTGACACCAAGATTCCTAGAGGTCCTGTGTCGGAGTTACTTGCTCAGAGGTCCCAGGCTCACTCCAGCCCAAGTAGTTGGGTCAAACCTGCTCTTTTGGAATTTGTGGCCTCAGACATGCTCTGGCATAGGGCACTGGCTCAGTCTTGCTCCTATGGATTTCATGGCCTCTTGCATGCTCTGGCCCATTTCACTGGCTCATTGCTACTTCTGTGGAATTTGTTCCTTCAGGGCTGCAATGTCCCAGGTCATTGGCACAGTCCTATTCTTCGGGATTACAATTTTAATCCCAGGACTCAGGAGACAGGAAGACAAATCTCTGTGAGGTCAAGGCTACACCAGATCAATTCCAAAACAGATTCAGATTGTGGTGGGTAATATCTTTAATCTCAGTGTTCAGAAGTCACACACATTTAGTCCCATCAGTAGGGAGGTGGAGGTAGGAGTGGGATGATTGAGTTGTAAGAAGAATATAAAGGGGAAGAGACAGGAACTCAGTAGATTTTTAGAGTCTGAGTATTTATAGAGACAGGATCTTGCCTGTTTGGTCTGAAGATTTGGTATATGTAACAGTTCTCTCTTATGCTTCACTGCTTTGCTTTTCTAATATTCATCTTGAACTCCAATATCTGTCTATGGATTTTTATTATTCATTTTACACTCCTATTTTATGATGTTTCTATGTGTCATTTCTGTCTCTCTCTCAAAACTCATTATTCAATAAGTATATGAATTCAAAAAAGAAAGGACAGTTATCAGCAATAATAAGCATAGCTGCACAAAAGACCTTTCTGGTTGATCACAATTATAGATAAAATTAGCATGAAGTTCAATTATCTCTTGTTTACTTCTGCTCAACTTGATAGTGAATTCCTTTGTTTCATTTTTAAATGTTTCACCAGTTTTTCAAATGATCTGACATCTCACAATTCAAATTGCTCTTAGATCATCATTTAGACACCTCAAAATTTTAATAGTTAGTTTCATATGTGTGTATGTGAATTTCTTTCTATATGTGCACTTGAGTCATGTGGCTGTGTAGAACAGAAGAGGGTGGAATATCACATGCAACAATAGTTATATGTGTATACGAACTGTTATTTTGAGTGCCCAGAATTAAACCAGATCCTCCTCTAGAATTTGATTACCTCAATTGAGCACTAGTTCTAGTCTCTAGAATAATCCAAATCTTAACTGTATTAATATTATTGTAAGTATAAAAATCTAAAAAATAAGAGTAATTAGCAAATTGGAATTCCATTTAAATAAGAAAAGGATATGTCTTTCTATATACTTGTAACATGGGGTTGGAGGTCCTTCTGTCTGTGTGTTGTTGATATTCATTAATGGATAAAGAACTGCTTTGAGCCTATGACAGGAAAGAACAGAACTAGGAGGGAAAATCTGGGCTTTATACCGGGAGAAAGAAGGGAAGAGTCAAAGAGAAGCCATGGAGCCATTAGAGACAAATGCTAGGAACTTTACCTGGTAAGCCATATCAACATGGTGATATACAGATTAATAAAAATGGATTAAATTAATATAAGAGTTAGCCAATAAGAAGCTAGAGCTAATGGACAAAGCAGAGTCTTAATTAATATAGTTTCTGAGTGATTATTTCTGGGCTAAGCTAGCTGGATGGCTGGGAACATACAAGCAACCTCTCTCCAACAGTCACAGAGTTAGCATTCCCTTAAAAATGGTCCAAAAAATTTATTACAAATGGGTTTTTGATCCTACTGCACGTACTGGCTTTGTGGGAGCCTAGGCAGTTTGGATGCTCACCTTACTAGACATGGATGGAAGTGGGTGGTCCTTGGACTTCCCACAGGGCAGGGAACCCTGATTGCTCTTTGAGCTGAGGAGGGAGGGGGAGTTGATTGGGGGGGGGGGAGGGAAATGGGAGGCGGTGGTGGGGAAGAGACAGATATCTTTAATAAATAAATAAATTAATAATAATAAAAAAAACCAAAGAGCGGCAGACAAAAAAAGAAACTTCTTAGGTGATTATCATGTCACATCCAAATTATATTGCATTCTCTTATTTATATTATTTTCTTTCTTGTGCATAGATCAGGAAGCATACCGATGAATTAACTGGGGATAGGCAGTATTCCCATTTTTATTATTCTACTGACTGCTGACATGCAGCCCACTAAAACTTGCCATGTATGGTAAATGTGAATCTTGCCATCTTCATTACAACTCTTTGAGTAAGGGTATTGTGTGCTTTCACATTAAGACAAGCTTACTAGCAATATTAAACCTCACAATTTCAAGCTCGTTATAATATTATCTACGATCTTCAGATTTGAACAATAAAATGGACAACTGATTTTGTACAAAGTCACAGAAGATACGAAAGTGAACAAAAGCTATTTTCATCTGTAGGAATAGTTGTGAATCTGTTTATCTCTAGGGAAATTCATATACAATAATATGACATTAATGAACAGAAACCCAAAGCTTGTAAATAACTGAGACATATCAATTAAGATTGTAATATGTGGAGACATAGACAGGTGGAAGAATTAAGGATGTTGTTTCAGGAATAATGTTAAATGAATAATGGAAGAGTGAAGAAGGTGATATTGAGCAGAACATTGCCCTTCTTTTCCAGACTCTATATTTCTCATACCTGAGGCTCAAACTGTAGTCCCTTCATTGGATATTTAATTTCGAATTAGAAAGCCTCATACAGTCTTATAAATTTAAATACTCAAGTCTCAATTGGAGAAAATGTTTGGGACAGAATAGGAGGTGTGATCTTGTAGGAGAAGGTGTGCCATTTAGAAAACTTAGATTTTTCTAAAGACTCAGGCTATTTCAGAGACTTTTGCTTCCAGATCACAAATCAAACTTAGGACACTCAGCTGCTGCTCCAACCACCAAGTGTTGACTCAGTCATAATCCACTCTAAGATGCTGAAGCTGTAAGCATAATAAATGTGGGCGGTCCTCTTCCTGCCACCCAGCTCCTGCATGGCTAGTTTTACCCGAAATAATAACATAAAAATTATATTCTTTTAAACACTGTCTGGTCCATTAGCTCAGCCTCTTATTGGCTAATTCTCACATCTTGCTTTAACCTATATTTAATAATCTGTGTAGCACCACAAGCTGTGGCTTACCAGGAAAGATCTTAACCTGCATCTGTTTCAAGTGGGAGAATCATGGCGACTGCCTGACCTGGCTTTCTTTCTCCCAGAATTCTGTTTTGTCTACTCCACCCACCTAAGGGCTGGCCTATCAAAGGCCAAGCAGTGTCTTTATTAATTAACCAATGAAAGCAACAGATAGATGACACTCCATCATTTCCCCTTTTTCTGTTTAAATAAAAAAGGTTTTAACTTTAACATAGTAAAATTACATATAACAAAACAGTTATCAAGTAACAATTACATTTACAATATTTATATCTATTTTATATTTTATCATAACTAAGGAAAACTATAACTATTACTAACCATTCTTCAACTCCATCAATGACTCCAGAAGGGTATAATATTACCTAGTCACACAAGAAGTCCAAAACTCTAGAAATGACAGAGACATCTCACTGTCTGGACATTCACACAAAGTTCTTTTGTACCATTGAAGCATCCATCTTCAGCCTACAGGCCCATAGTATCCAGCAGACTTTTCCATGAGGCAGGAAATTTCAAAGACAGTTCAGTCACTACCTGCTGTGTCCTGCAGAATATCTCACAGACTCTTGAGTCAGGAACCCCGAAAGACTATCTCACCTTTAGGCAAGTTCAGCAGTCCTCTTTCTGTGGTTTTCTTGTGTCCAGTTTATACAACAGTCCAGGCAAGAACAGTTTCTTACCCAAATGGCTAACCAACTCCATAAAGAACCTCTTCGATGCCCATCTTCCTCTTGAAGTAGATTGGTGCTGCCAAGAGCAGATGTGTCTCACTGTCATGAAAAGCCCTAAGTTATTAAAAAACATCTTAAATGCCATATTCTGCAGTCTTTGAAAGATATGAAGAATGCCTATCTAACTGAAATATATCTCTACATATCTAGAAATTCTAAGTAACATGACTACAAACTTATCTATTATTGATGATTATCCATTTACAACCTATATTTCCTAATTATACATTACATTTTAAATGAACTACACAATCACAATACCTTAATCAAGAGAAGAAATACATATACTTAAAACAAAATTGACCTTAAAATCCATACCTATGCAAATTATTCATATCTATACCATATCCCCCTTTAAATGTAAAAGAACGTTTATAAGCAATATTTGGGAATATGGGCATAGTTATTTCTCTCCAGACTGCTCCGTGCTGAATGGGGGCACTGTTATTCAGGTCTTTCATGGTATAACCTATATGCTAGGTTAATCTCAGTTGGCAGTTGAGTGAAGTAATTTTTTGAAGGTGTTCACAGCAACCTTTCAGGAGTGCATAGTCTATCATACCATATTGGAATAGGAGAAATCCATAGGGTCTCATCCTCTGTGAAAACAAAAGAAGACCCTTTCCAAAGTATCATATCCTTAGATCCAAATTCTGAAATCATAATACCCTTAAGATATCCATTCTGGTTCCTCTTGGCAGCTCATACAATGAATTGTCTTTCTGTACTTAGCTCCTTACAGTCAAAGGGAAAAAAAAAAACAATAATACAAAGAATCCAGACTCTTTGTGAATTTTCCATTTTCACGTGGCTTATTTCCCTTTATTTCTTTTAATCTGTAACTATCTGTACTCTGTCTCTTTAAAGACTTTTCCCTTTTTTTAAGGCTCTAATTTTTTTTTCTCTCAAGCCTATGTACACTCATCCAAAATTGTGACTCATTTAGTGGTGTTTTATGTCTGAATCTGTCCTACTGTGAATCTGTAATTTTTTTTTTTTTTTTACTATCCTGGCACATTTCTTAAAATGTTAAGCAGTTCTTAAAAACTTAAGTTGCACCATGTAGAAGTAATACAATACTGCCTGTTTACTGCCAGTCTAAACCTTATGTGCACTGTTACTATGGTAATTACGATAGTTCCCAACTGAGGTCAGCACAGTTCAGCACAGCAGAGCTGCTGGTGCCTGAATCATTTGAGCCTCTGAGCTGCAGAGTGGCAGGCTGCTCTGAATGTTGGCTCTGGTGGATGTGCCATTTTCTACTAGCTCTGGGGCCGCCAAGTAGGAGCTGCACTCAGCACTTTAACTCTGAGACTGAGCTTGCGAAACTCTTTTCATCCAAGTTACAGCCAAATCTGACATGCAGACCACTGCGCAGTCTGAAAACATCTGTGTATGGCGGCAGGAATCTGCCATGCTCTCCCGCCTGCCTAAGCCTGATTCTGCCATCTGCCCAGGCAGGAAGAGCTGAGCCAAGGGCATGGTCTCAGCTACTTTTCTCCCTATCCTGAGTGGGAACAGAAACATCCAGTCCCATGAAAGCCATCAAAATGATTTAAAACCGGAGTCTGCACTGGCGGTACATCCCCAGGAAGCCGCACTTTAAAATGACACGGCTTTTTTTTCTGCCGCTACTGCTGAAACAGGAAATTTCTCTACAGCACACCACCAACAAACAGCAAAAATCTGCAGTAAACTCTGTTTTTTTTTTTTTTTCTATTTAAAATTAAGCTCTCTCAGGTTTTACGTGGAGTTTGTTACCACATTGGGCAGCCACACTGTAGTATGGAGCAGCAGGCTACTTTTCTGCCCAGAGGCCTACTGGAAGGAGAGCGCTCTTAGACCAGGGTTCCAGGGAAAAGCAGGAAACAAAAAAGGGAAGGCAGGGAGCACACCCACCAGATTTATAGGTAAACGTTCACCTAAAAGGTACCCGCCCTTCAAAGTAGGTGATTGGCTGGGGCTTCCCCTACACTGGAGTCTTTGATGGAGTTGAGAAATAGATAATTATAATTAAGGTTTTCTTAAATTGTGAATATATATATATATATATATATATATATATATATATATATATAGTAACTGTCGTTCTTGCTTGATAGCTATTTTGTTATATGTAATTTTACTACGTTAAAGTTAAAACTTTCGATTTTATTTAAACAGAAAAGGGGAAGTGGTGTTGTATTCTAATATTCATGCTCTGAATACCATTGGTTAAAAAAGAAACTGTCGTAGGCCTATGCAGGGAAGAATAGAGGTAGGCAGGGGAAAACTAAACTGAATGCTGGAAGAAAAAAAGGCAGAATCACGAGATGCCATGTAGCTGCCAGAAAGGAAAGACACGAGCTGTCAGGTAGCTTCTAGCTTGTAGACCAAAAACTCCATAGTAAAATATAAAATAATGGAAATTGGTTAATTCTAGATGAAAGTGCTAGCTAGCAATACACATAAGTTATTGGCCAAGCAGTGCTTTAAATAATATACTTTTGTACGATTATTTTTGGAGTTGGTGCAGATGGGAAATGAACAAGCAGCATCCTACAACATGGGACTTTCAAACAGTCTCAAAAAAGGAAGAAGAAATATCGGAAATGTTTTTTTCTATTGAATTTCTTATATAATTTCTGCACGATTTCCTGCCAAATAGTAATAAATTAAGTGATCCGTAGTCACTGAAAATTTTAAAAAGCTCCTCAGGAAGAAATATTTTTTCCACTAAAGAAATTTTGGAGACATTACAATCCCCGACTTCAAACTGTATTACATAGCTATAGTAATAGCTGTAACTATGTAATAACTGTATTACATAGCTAGAGCCTAGTATTGGCATAAGAACAGAAAGGAGAAGCAATGGAATTAAATAGAAGACAAAGATAATAATTCACACAACTTTGAACATCTGATTTTTTGTTTGTTTGTTTGTTTTTCGAGACAGGGTTTCTCTGTGGTTTTGGAGCCTGTCCTGGAACTAGCTCTTGTAGACCAGGCTGGTCTCAAACTCCCAGAGATCCACCTGCCTCTGCCTCCCGAGTGCTGGGATTAAAGGCGTGTGCCACCACCGCCCTGCCTGAACATCTGATTTTTGACACCATGCACAAAACCAAGTTCAAATGGATCATAGACCTCAACATAAAGTCAGGCACACTAAACCTTATATGCTGCCACATGTTGTCAGAACCCCATATGGACATATGTATAAAGTGGGACCACTAACCAGGAAGGGCTGTCACCAGGTAAAGAAGATCAAACAGTTTCATCTTCTAGGATACACCTCCTTTGCTTCAGAGGTCGGCCTCCTGTGAGAGAGATGTGAACTCCCACAGTACAGGAGGGGATTTAAAATAGAGCTAGAAGATATATTTGCATGAGCAAAGTCAGGCTAGACTTTATAAATTGGAGGTGGAGACTACCCCAGTTGGATATTGCAATATGGTCAACAGTGTCTCTGACTTCCTACAGATAGAGTGTGGAATAAGAGAGCATGGCTACTACACTCATATATACACACATCTTGGCATGAACCCATATCCACTTCCTAGCCCATCCTCCCCACCAAATTCTTCTGTTCCTGTATTTTAAGGTCACACCTCAGTGCCAACCTTCTGTTCACACTACATTTTCTTAGTTCTTGATTTTTGATTCGTATGCCCATGCTGCTACTAATATCATTCTCTTTTCTCACCCCTGAGATGGGATTCTGATGTGTAACAATTTTTGCACACTTTAAATATGCATTATTCTCACTGGTTACTAAAAATCTGACTGGTCTACACCTGGATAGGAAAGATGGTGCAGGAGAGTAAGACTAGGAGAATTCTGAGAAGATGAAAGCAGAGTTACAAAAAGTCACCAGGAGATGCAGAGGGAGAAGTACAGGATGGAGGAGGGGAAAAGACAAGAGCTATGTGGCAACATATAGAATCATAGAAATGTGTTAATATAAATAAAAGTGAGTAACAATCCAATGATACTTTCTGACCATTTAAATTTTTATTAATTCTCAGTTTATGTTATTTGTTTACAGGCAGACTGGGGAAAGAAAAGTCTCCTACAGGTTTCAGTCTTTCCTACATCATTTGATCATTGACATATTGCTGTTGTATAGGGACCACACCTAATTATTATTCCATCCAGTTTGTGGAATGTAGAGTAATCACATTCTGAGGAAAGCAGCTGAAAATTCTGTACACCATAGATTTGATGAAGACATCTTGCATAGTACTGATCATCCAAGGTGTCTTGCTCTCAGAATATTGTCTATCCTTAGGTCTCTGTATTTGTTCCCATCTGCTGCAGTAGGAAGCTTTTCTGCTCATTGCTGAGCAAGCCACTGATGTTTGCATGTAGCAGAATGTTATAGAGAGTCATTATAATGTAATGTTATTTTTTTAAAAAAAATATTTATTTTACTGTAGTTTCCTAGATTATCTATTATCAGATTATTGGTCACTCAAGCAGTGTTGAGTATGTGTTCTATTTCTTATAAAAGCATTAATGCAAATCAAATATTGTTTGTTACTCAAACAAGTTTTGTTCCACCATTGACCTAGCATATAATGTAGGCAGGAAACCATTATAAAACAAAGGAGCTGTAGCTTATCTTTGAGTTTATATTTCTTTTTTAGAAACTTCCACTGTATTATGTTTCTAAACTATCCCTTAATTGGCTCTTAATTTTGGCACTTTTCCCCTCATTCCTTTTGTCTCTTTCTTTTTTGTCCCCCTTTGATCCTCTCTTCCAACCATCCCTCAAAGCATCCACTACCATTTATACTATTTGTTTCCTAAAGGAGATATATCCTGCTGACTCCAATCTATCTATATCTATATCTATATCTATATCTATATCTATGTCTATGTCTATGTCTATGTCTATGTCTATGTCTATATCTATATCTATATCTATATCCAATCTATATTTCCTTTAGTTTCCTAAAGGAGATATATCCTCTTGACTCTTAACGCTTAAAGTTCTTTCCTATGAATTAGGCTTTTATTTCTGGCCCTGGACAATTCATTCCCCACTGGAGGCTTAAGAATGAGACCAAGAAGATGATAGAGTTTGTATCACATAAATGGACATAACATTTCTTTTTAAATATTAGGTTTAATAATTATTTTTGTAACTATTTCGAGTTTTGCCACCAGATCCCAAATAAATAGAGAGACTTATTCTTATTTGTGAATGTTGGCCTTATTTTTGCTTCTTCCTTTCCATATTTTGTAACATAAATTTACATTTTTCCTCTAGGCTTTTTACTTTTCTTTATTCTACACCTTTTTCTTTTCTTCCTGCTCCAGGGCTGACTGTGTGGCTCTGTGGTTGGCCCATTTGTATCCTTTTCTCTTCTTTTTCTCACTCTTCACTCTCTTTCCTAACTTTCTCCGTCTACTTATTCTCTTTTTTAACAGAGCCATTGACTTCTCTTTCCAAACTAGAAATTGACTGTTTAGATCTTCAGTAGACCAATCAGGCAATTTAGTCAGGGAAAGTAACACAGCTTTACAAATTTAAACAAATGCAGCATAAAAAATGCAGCACATCTTTGCAAACATGAACAAATAATCCAGAAATGAATGTAACACAGCTCAAACTAACAGTCTATAGAAGGGGTAATCAAGTACATCTGCGATTTGAAATAGTAAAACAACTGTTTTGTATGAAATATAATTGACTATCCTACATGCTTGTTGAATCTTCCATCACAGATCTAACAAGTTTAATGGAAAAGGAGCATGAAGCTGAGTGCCTGTACAGATAGAACAAGAAATGAGTTTCAAACACATCTTTATTGTCCATTCATCCATTGCTGGACCTCTAGGTTTCAGCTCCTAGCTGCTATGAAGAGGGTGACATTTCACAGAAATGATCTGGTATCTTGGCAGTAAAGAATCCTTAGGTGTCTGCCCATAAGTGATATAGTTAGTTCACATGGCATATGTATTTTCGGCTTTTGGGGGGAAATACAGATGAAATTTTATAGAGACTGCAACAATTAACACTCTCTCCAAAATATAAATATATATGATTTTCTTTGTCTCATCAAGATTCATTCTTTCTGGAATAAAATAAAATCTCACAGCATTTTCCAATATGCAATTATTTAATAGAACAATATGCTGAAAGCCTTAAAAGTATTTATTAGTCATTTGTTTAAAATGTTAATTACCAAAATATTTAAACATATTTTATGTGTTTCCATCAGATGATAAACCTATGAAGTTTCTCCCAGCACCACTGCTGTCTGTCTATAGAATGCACTGATTCTTGGTCTGTAAAAGACTTAAAAAAGAACTGTATTAGTTTTTCCAATAAATCAGGAAAGAACCACTTTTCCATTTTTATTGAATTTCAACATATACCATGCTTGGGATGCTCTGTCTATATTTAGAGTGCATGATCAATTAACAAATCTGCTCAGGATTATCTATTGGATCATTGTGTACTGCTGTGTGATCCCTATGATGGTCATAACAGCAAGGAAGAAGAGTTAGGAAGATTATAGTGACTTAGGTTAGGGTTAGAACCTGCCTGATAATAGTTTGCTCTTTTAATGTGTAAGATCAGTAAAATACTTACAGGCTGTGGAACTTGGAAAATTATTATATTTGGGTCAGCTCCTCTGATTTCTGTCAGTGGGTTGCCTCTGCCATTGCCTTAACACCACAAGTATAAGTTCCGAGTAAAGTAAGAATTCTGCTATGATTAATTTTTTAACTCTACTGACTGCACTTCCATCACATACCATGATGTCTATGAGCCACTGCTTCCAACAAGACAAATGAACATATGGTAAAACAGGCAAAGAGAATGAGGGTTCTCTGCAGGAGGTAGGCAGCAACACTCACAAGAAGTTTCCTATCGTCACACTGCTCTATCTCCCAAAGCATGAAAATTGCTATTTTTGTCCATATAGAGCTATGTGCAGTCATGCAGAGATGTGTCTAATTGCTGATATGTATTTAAAGTTCCATGATAAGTTTTATCAAAAGAATTTCTGCATGGTCCTTTACTGGTGTATATCCGAGGCTTTAAAGAAAATGTAGAAAATCAAAGGCACTAGCAAATTATCTAGAAAAGTAACAGTCTTATTTATCTATGTTTAAAGGAACTCCTTTGTGTATAGAGACTTCCCTAATTTCAGCAGCAAATAATGGTATTTTTATTATTGGTGTTGACACACTTCTAGACATTCACTTGAAATTTCTAGCAACTCTTAAGAACCATATTATCTTTGGTGACAGTGATATTCTCAAGAAATGAATATTTGAGACTTTAAATCATTTTTATTAAGTTTAAACATTCAAAGAAACTGTGGATATTCCTTATCTGAAAGCAAAAATTTAAGTATGCCCTCATTAAAGAAAAATGTGTCCTGAGCTACCAAGATACTGTATCACACATGCATGTTGAAAATATATGGCAAGATTTATTCCTTTTTGTCTGTACCCCTTCGGTAGCATAAAGTATTACTTATTGTACTGGTAACATAGCTCAGTTGGTAGAATACTGCTTTGCCTGCCTGAAGACCTGTCTTCTTTCCCACCATTGCATGACAAGTAAGATATTGGGCCAAGAAATGCATAGGTTTCCGTAGTGATTTATCTGAATGAAACTGGTAAAGAAAAAATAGAGAATAAGGAAATTTTTTTTTCAAAAAAGAAAATTTACCTAGTACAAATTTATGGTTTTATGTACAAATATGTTTTTAGTCTTACATTGTTAATCTTTAAAATTGCAAACCCTTTTATTGTCTTTGCATAAATTATTAAATACTTTTTTTAAGAAATTAAGATCAGAAATACTATATGATTTGACACAGGCTCTATAAGGTTTGGTGAATAATAAAAGTTTGCATTGAATTGAAGAAACAAATTGAGGCTGAGGCCATAGATGACTGCCCTAAAATCCTAAGTTTGATTGTCAAAAATAGAGGTACTACTATATAAAAATAATCATTATTTGAGATTATTCTTTGATCAGTGATAAAAAACACATAATATATATCCATACCCATCTTAAGCATTTAGGTTGTCCAGGACTGACCTTTCCCACATACTATATATAACTGCTGTTCCCTATCACAGAGGTACTCCCAGATCTTTTGTGACATTCCTAAAAATCCAGGTGGGACTATGCCTTCATGCCATATCCTTCTGCTCTTGAGTTACTCATTGACTTGCCATTTTTCTCCCTAACAGCAAGTTATGCTCTCTGCCACAGTGAAGATTCACCTGGACTTTTAAGAGACTGGCCTGAACTACAGCGCCAGGTAGTTCAGATACTTCCTATGCCAAAACACACTCTCTTTCTGTTACCTTCCTCTCCACACCACCATGCTGTTTTTGCTCTTCCAAAAATTCAAGCAGTCATCACTTTAGTCTTGCTTCTCTGAACTGCTTGGTAGACTGAAGCACAATTAATAAAATGAAAAAATAAAATAACAAATGAAGCAAAGTCAATAAAATTTCAGAAAGAGAAATTAGATTTCAACCTGAATGTCGGAAAAGCAAAACAACCAGCCACTGACTCTTAACTTAACCTTAGTCCAAATGCTGATTCTGCCTTCAGGACTCTCAGAAAGAGAATGTGTGTCAAGAGTTGTTTCCTCCCATCATATAAGCTTCTCTAAAGCTGGGATTAAAAGCATGTACCACCGTGATTGAAGCATTACTGCCTGGTTTCTATTACACGTAGTGTGGCTACTGGGATTAAAGATACATGTCATTGTAGTTAATTGTTTTATAGTGTGTACTATGATTACCTTGTCTGTAAGGCTGACCAGTGGGGCTCTTTTATTCTCAGATCTTCAGGCACGCTTTATTTTTTGTAATACAATTGAAATTCCACTCCATTAGACATTGTTCTTGCTTAGCAAGTATGTTTCTTCCTCAAAGTTCTTTTATCCACGTGCGGCCAGACTGGTTTGTTTATTCAGAATTATTCCTCCCCATGCCTTCTTTAGCAGGACAGTATTACTTCATTTTCTTCTAGGTCCCCAAACTGTCTAGTATCTGGTTCTTTGTCTAGATGAACAGTGTCAGTAATATGTATAATCTCAGAGAGTAGTTCTGAAATACAATCGAAGATTGATTGGGTATACCAGCAAAAGTTATTCTGCTTACATAGTATGAAAGTAAAACTATAAACAGCAACCGAGCCACAAACTATTTTTTTGGCTCTAATTTCCGCTTGAAAGTCACTAATATATTTATAACTGTGTTCTGAGAACTTATACTGTCAGATAAAAGTTCTAACATGCACATTATTAAAGTTCTTGTTTTTGTTTGTAGATGAAGACTATTGCAGAGATTCATATTAGGTAAACATGCAGAGAAAAAATGATTCTGTGATAACCATTTAGATTTGATATATCTTCAATACAAATCATACACTAAAGTTTCAGGGAAAGTCCTGAAGAAGACACAGAACTATTGTAAAATTTAGAGAACCAGGATGTAATTATGAGACAGTATTTTCTAGATGGAGCAGGAATGCTGCACCCATGAAATCTTGACAATATTGAAGCCTAAACTAGATACCAATCCATAGGAGGAAACCCCTCTGTTCCTCACCCCTAAATGAAGAGCTACAGTTAATCAACAGCTTTTAAGAGAGGAAGAATCAGGTTTCTTTAGGGACAAGCTCCCCGATAGGTTGAAAAATGGAAAATGATGGTATGCCCTGGAAATGCTGAAGCATGCACGGGTAGCTCTTATATGGTGGTTCTGTTCAATTTTCACATATTGGGTTTCATTGCCTAAGTTGATAAGTACAGCTGACTCTTCCTCAAGAGAGAACCAGATGTCATCACAGATGCTGGTGAGCAACCATGTGGTTGCTGGTAATTGAACTCGGGAAATTTGAAAGAGCAGGCAATACCCTTTACCACTCAATTAGACTGCTTTACACATATGTACATCTAAGTAGCTATGACGGAGGCCAATATGATAGACATAGCCAAACACACACACACACACACACACACACACACACACACACATATAATTAAGACAAAGATAGGGGGAAGAGAGACTAGTAAATGTTAACTAAAATTTAAAATTTCATGAATTTTATATGGAATGAGAGTTGGATATGAGAATTGGTTTAGAAGGATTAGCAAATTTTTATGAATGTTGGCTCTAGATATGTTATTGAAGAAATGGTTTTCAATGGCACTACTTAATGCTGATTCTTAAAAATCCCTGGAATTTGATATCCAGTATTGAAAAAGAGTGATATGTATGTTCCATATGGTTTGAATTTTCTGCAAATAATTTCTAAAATTTGAACCCATCTATTAATATTTATTGCTAGTCTGGTATTGGCTTTGTAAGATGTAGCACTCCTGTATAACAGGTCAGTGTTTTTATACTATTTAATAGTAATAAAGGAAACATAACTGAGTTCCAAAAGGTTAAGAGGATTCTAGATCCTCCATATAGTGTCCCAATCTGATTAACTTTCATCTAACCAGTACTAACACCTCCCTAGGACATGACACTCTATACCTATTGGGATTGAGTCTCAACATGAAAATTTTTAAAATTAGCTCTATAAGAGAAAAGAATTTCCGAAATATGTTTTACAATAGAGCAATTCTACATTGAGATAAACTTTCTTCATGGTGACTGAGAGAGACTATAACTGGATCATTTCTGTCATTGTAACATTCCCAGGAGAGTGTCATTGATTTTAGGAACTAACTGAACTTTTTCATGTCAGATCTGGTGTCATTATAGGAGAGGGTACTAACTGCCATAAGAAATGATCTCCTGGGTCCTGTATGTAATTAAATGAGAGGAGTAAACTCTGACAGGAAACACCACTGCTGGCCTTTCTGCCCCTGCACCTAAGGATGTGCATACTTAGTTTATTTTGGTTTTACTTTTGTGCTGCCTTATGTCAAAAATATTTAGCAATGCTATTTTTCATATGGACTCTGTGTCATTTGAAATTCACAATATGCAATATCTGAATATATTTCTGGTTTTTTTTTTGTTGTTGTTGTTTTGTTTTGTTTGACAGAACAGGATCTTCAATTGATTAATCTCACTCCCATGTAGTGATTGTTTTAAAATGTTTGTAGCCACATTTATGTTCGGTCAGCAATCCTGTGTAGGTGAGTTAGGCTGTGCTAGGAAACTTGTGTACTATGATGTATCAGAGTATGCACCAGGCACAATACTGTGAAGGATGGAAGATTTGGCTCTTCTTGAGAATGCTAGCTTATTCCTGCAAAAGTAAGCCCTATGAATCCTGAATGGGTCTACCCAGTTCAAATCTAACAATAACCCTCCACTCACACCACTCTTAATGTTCCTGATGATGGTTACCCAAAATTTCTAGATAAGAGAACCTGTCTTTAATCTCTGTCTTATCTTTGTATTTTATATTTGAACAGGAGAGTTCTTGATGTTATTGACATGTTATGTTGCACAGAAAGACATTAGGCAGTAAAAGATAAGAAATTTCTGTTCAGTTTTTCTTGGTGCAGGAGAAATTTCCTGAGTATCATGTGATCTACTGAAAAATTCCTGGAAGATAAAGAAGGATAATGATGAACTGTGAGAATGAATTTTAGGAGGAAAACGAATGCAGTGGCAGGAAAACAGACACTCTGATCTATATTTAACCTGAGGGTGCTCATGTATGTGAGGGGAAATATGTGAGATGGGAAAGAAATTGGGTATTCTAGTTGCAGGTTCTTGTTTACACAACAGTGTAAATTGTACAAACTGGCTTTTATTTGAGACAATAAGTAGATAATAATTACATAAACATATAAATAAATAAAATAAAACTGTTTATACCAGAGAATCTTAGCGTCCGTTGTACTTCTTTCATTCTTTTTTTTTAGTCTTAAACAATATAGCAAGATTGTAGGCATGTTAACAATGGAAGTATTATTTCTGCTCTGGAAATTCAGCCATTTTATAGCCAATGTATATGTGAATTCTGCTATTAAGAAAACCAAACTAAAAAAAATTTAAGAAAAATACATTGTCAGAAATATTTTATTTCAGACTTATCAAAATCATGACAGAGCCAAAAATCAATAAAAGTCCCATGTTGCCCTGTTGCTTCTGATAACAAAACAATTGCACATGATCATATATTTATGTGTGTTTGTGTGACTAGTGAACTACACAATGACATCCATTCAATTTAAATCAGTGTCAGTCTAGTACTTGAGATAAAGCCAATCCCATTTTAGGAAACAGGGTAATGATCATGCAAGGTTCCCCACAAATAGAACTAGTCTTTTACATTCCCAGTTTGGAATCCTACACCTCTGGCCCAATGTTTTCTGAGCAAGGGTCCAAAATGTTGTCAAAGTAGGAGACTCCACATGTGAGCACTCCACAGAATGACATCTAGGTACATCTTTAACTATAGAACAATAATAAATTTTATTAATTTTTGCCTCCAAAAGCAATTCAGGATTAGAATTAATTATTAATAAATATATAAAATTATATTTATGAGGAAAGGTAAAATGACTTCCCATAAACTATGGGGAAAACTTCCAACAAAGTATGTGGTATACAGGTTCATCACACTGAATTTTGAAAGGGGTTTTAGTTTGCTCTGATATTTTCGACTTGTATTTTACTAGAGGAATTCATATTACAGTATGGTCTCATTTACTCCAAACACAGTTCTAAACTCTTAGCTTTATATGATATATTGATAATATAATATGATTTCAAATTTCTATGCCAGAGTTTTTTGTTATTTTGTTTCTCTAGAGCAGAAGCATGTCTAAGATATTAACTGATAAAGATCTTGTCAAGGTATGGTGGACTGTATGGGACATCTAGATTCAGCATATCTTCATTCTCTGATGTTCTTTTGAAATGCTGAGAAACACCATACAGGAATGAGAAGAAATGGCTGACAAATAGACACTCAGAATGATTGTTTCTGATATTGTATCCAGGCTAATCATCAATGTCACCTAAATTTCCTGGTTTTCCAAGGTGTTGACAGACACACCATGTAGTTGCAACCCTGTGTCTTGCACTGTAAGAGATCACAGAGTCCACAGATGTTAGGCTGCTGAGCTCCATGTATGCTTTTCTGGAGGATTTGCCTACAATAAGGGTGGCTTTGCCTTGGGACTTCTGTTCATAAAAAATACTGCCTTTTCCAAAATGAACTCTTCCAATTCACTTCAAGCTCTGCCCCCATCACTGATTGACACAGTGCATATAGTAACTAAAGTATTGCCAGAAGTCTTGCAGGACAAATTCCCTGAGGTCCCAGGCCTCACAAGCTCAGCCCCAGATCACTGCAGATGGACCTAGGAATAGAAACCTATGGGGAGAAAGGCAGAGTTGAGTCACTTTTAACTAAGTGTGTGGACCCTCTTCAAGTTTGGAACTAAGAAACCATTTACCTGTAGCTGTTGCCATGAGAAAGACGATATCCAACTGTATTCCATGGGGAAGGCATGTGTACTCACTGACTCTGGAGAAGACACTGATCAAAAGTTGTTGACATCCCTGTATTTACCATCATAGACCCACATGCATTGTATATCCATGAGGGTATTACATAAGTACCTACTCCAGATGGGGAAGAAGGAGGTAGATGAGACCTTTGTCGGGCAACAGAATGCTGAGTCCAAATCCTCACCCTGTCTGAGGAAGTATATATTCTGGAGACCTGTGAGGACCCAGTGAACATAACAACAAGGCCTAATCTCTTAATTTAAAAACAGAAACACAACCTGAGACATTTGGTCTTTTTGATGGCAAAACTGATTTACAGGTGATGATAGTGATGAGGATAATGTGATTGGAAATTCCCAAAACCCCTAAATAAGGAGAATTTCTAATAGTTTTTCATGTATAAGAAATTAATATTTGCTTTTCCAGAAAGTTTTAGCTATTAGTATCTGGTGACTTTTTTCTTTTAGTCTATTTGTGTGCTTTCTATACAGAGAATGAAAGATTGTGGAATTTAATGATAGAAATATGGTAATGTTCTAAGAGGAGTTGGGCATGGAATTTGTTCATAATATATTTTTTTTGAAAAAAAAACTTGTAAATATTCGAGACAGGGTTTCTCTGTGGTTTTGGAGCCTGTCCTGGAACTAGCTCTTGTAGACCAGGCTGGTCTTGAACTCACAGAGATCCGCCTGCCTCTGCCTCCCGAGTGCTGGGATTAAAGGCGTGCGCCACCACCGCCTGGCTATAAATAAATCTTAATGAAATAAATGAGTAAACATTGATGCAATATTTAACAATGAATTTTTACTGGGTTTGAAAATTTAAGACATCACATATCAATTGCAGCATGTGTTGTTCAGCTAATAGACTTTAAGGAGTGAGTTCACAGAGTCTATGGAATCCCCTTCATTCTTCATTTCGGTCTTGTTGGTTGTTGGCTTCATTGTGCCCTTTGCTGGACTTGAGCACCCTTCAGGTTGGTATGTCACTGAACTTACCAATACACTTTTAATATTCCTGTTATTTTATACACTTATCATTCTAAAAAAGAGTGTAAAAATTCAGACTGTTAGCAATAAACTTGTCACACCTTAAGTCTTGCTGTGGCTGCTTCATACTAAGCTGGTTAAAATTCAGTACTCACTGACCATACTCAGGAAACCCTGCCTTGGTAAGTAAGTACTGGCCGTCACAAGGATTGTATCAAATGTTAAGGATTTATTTTCCCAAATACTAGCCAAAAAATCTCATTTCACATTCATTAAAAATGGATCATGCATTTTTCTCCTTTCTTCAATACACCTGGAAAATAACAGGAGGTAATTCCATGGACTCCTGGAATCAAGAGTATGCCCAACATTCATGTTCACTGTGGTCATCATAGGTCACTGGCACCAATGTGAACTGCTCTTTTTCCTGTCATTAGGGAACAGACTGTAGATTCCTTGGTTTTCACCTTACACTTTGTTGTTCATTGAGCTGTGTTTGTCTTTATCTCAGTAACCCCATATTCTATGACATCCTTGTTCTCCAAAATTAAAAATAAATCTAAGATCACTATAATACTATCCAGAGAAGGTTCAGGCCTGGACCAGGAAAGTCTCTTTTCCTTATCCAAATATCTAAAACATGTTTTCCTTAATACTGGACCAACACCAAACTTCACTTCTCCTCTAATGCTAATCTAACTCAGACATAAAACATTCAAGCTTTCCTATATTCAGCAGCAATAAAAAGTTCCACTTCAGCAACTATACAGGAAATGTTTACAAAAAAAACACTAGCAAAAATCAGGAAAATGCAATAAGGAACTCTGTTGCCATATCACCTGGCATGTGCACATCGACCACTCAGACTTTTCAACAAGATGATGATACAAGAAACACCTCCAGTGGAATCATTATGTGAGAATTGGGTTGTAAAGTACTCTTTAGAAGGATGATAATTTTAAATATGCATTGTGTGAAAATGTTAATTATTTCTAACTTGTTAGAGCATTAACACACTGGGATCTGGAAAGAATAGACAACATATCTTCCCACCTATCTGTGGTAATAACACTCACTCATGGAAGATCTGTATTTTACTCAGCATGAGAGGAAATAAATAGAATCATTTTCAGATTATTCATATTTACCAGTAGTTTCCAACTAAATCTATCATGACAAAGTCTTAAAATTATAGACATTGTGGAAAATCATGAAAAGACATTTTTATGTTCATTTCATCTGATAACAAGTGACAAATGGTTATCTTAGATGTTTCCTTTGGAAATAATATGCTTGCTAGCCATTAATCAAATAATAATTGTCATAGAAAATAACAAAGCAAATGTACAAATAATGCTGCTATGAACATAGTAGAGCATATACTTTTGTTGTATGATAAGGCCTCTCTTGGGTATATTCCCAAGAGTGGTATTGCTGGGTCAAGGGGTAGGTTGATCCCGAATTTTCTGAGAAACCGCCACACTGCTTTCCAAAGTGGTTGCACAGGTTTGCAACCCACCAGCAATGGATGAGTGTACCCCTTTCTCCACAACCTCTCCACCAAAGGCTATCATTGGAGTTTTTTTTTTTTATTTTAGCCATTCTGACAGGTGTGAGATGGTATCTTAAAGTTGTCTTGATTTGCATTTCCCTGATCGCTAAGGAAGTTGAGCATGACCTTAAGTGTCTTTTGGCCATTTGAACTAGCATTGTTTGTAATAGCCAGAACCTGGAAACAACCTAGACGCCCTTCAATGGAAGAACGGATGAAGAAAGTATGGAATATATACATATTAGAGTACTACTCAGCAGTAAAAAACAAGGACTTCTTGAATTTTGCACACAAATGGATGGAAATAGAAAACACTATACTGAGAGAGGTAAGCCAGACCCAAAAAAAGGAACATGGGATGAACTCACTCATATTTGGATTCTAGCCATAAACAAAGGACATTGAGCCTATAATTAGTGAGCCTAGAGAAGCTAAATAAGCAGAACCCAAAGAAAAGCATATAGGCATCCTCCTGAATATTAACCTTCCTCAGGCGATGAAAGGAGACAGAGACAGAGACCCACATTGGAGCACCGGACAGAAATCTCAAGGTCCAAATCAGGAGCAGAAGGAGAGAGAGCATGAGCAAGGAACTCAGGACCGCGAGGGGTGCACCCACACACTGAGACAATGCGGATGTTCTATTGGGAACTCACCAAGGCCAGCTAGCCCGGATCTGAAAAAGCAAGGTATAAAACCGGACTCGCTGAACATAGCGGACAATGAGGACTACTGAGAACCCAAGAACAATGGCAATGGGTTTTTGATCCTACTGCACGAACTGGCTTTGTGGGAGCCTAGGCAGTTTGGATGCTCACCTTACTAGACCTGGATGGAGGTGGGTGGTCCTTGGACTTCCCACAGGGCAGGGAAACTTGATTGCTCTTTGTGCTAACGATGGAGGGGCACTTGATTGGGGGAGAGAGGGAAATGGGAGGCGGTGGTGGGGAAGAGTCAGAAATCTTTAATACATAAATAAAAATTTAAAAATAAATAAATAAATAATTAGAACAAAAACAAAGCAAATGTACTCTAGAAGATTTTTTTGAACAGGAAGAGAAAAACACATATTCTACACATATTCTAAAATGTAAACAGACATGTGCTTGTTTATGAAGAATCACATGATAGAAATTCAAAACTACCTATAATATCAGTGTCACCTGTTCATTCAGTAGTTCTTAAAGGTCTCTGCTGTTTCTGAGCTCCTGTCTATGAAGGTTTGTGTCTGAGTTCAGACTGAAATCTCCTCCCATATTCCTGGCACAGTAAGACATGACACATGGTTCAGATTTAAGAAAACATAGCTATATGAGTTCTCCCTACTGAGAATGATGCTGGAATTGAAGTCCCAATTACAAACTGTGTCTCCAAAAGTCCATAGTATGGTACCAGCATATTCTAACAGTTCCATTATAAAAATTGTATGTGCTTCTGTACAAAATCAATTGGTTGTAAGAAATAATCTATAAACACAGGGAGAGGAAAACAAAATATTTTAAACTTCTAATCCACCTATATTGTACAATATACACATATCGTTCTATGAGTACATTTACCACTTAGTTGTCAATGTTTGGAGAAATATACATCTATTATATTAATATTCTTCAGTTACTAACAGTATTTGCTTCATCTTTTATTGAAGATCAGTGGAAATTTTCATAAAAGCAATACTGAAATGTGTTTTCTTTTCACCAATATCTTTATCCAGGCAAGGCTCCCAATGGTTAGACTGAGGAACTATCCCAGTCACAAAACCTCCAACACAGATATTTACTTCCTTAAGAAATAGGGATAGATTCGTCAGGTGTAGGACTCGAAGAGTCTGGCAGAGCAATGGCTGATGATTGTGATAAAAATAAAAGGTATTAGTTATAAGATAGTCAAAAATTCTATATAGTAATTATGAAGAAATTAATCATTGTTTTTGTATGAAGATGGATGAAGAAATACTGTTATGTCACATGAAGAATGTGCTCCACTATGAGAGAATAGAAAGTGAGGTAACACAGATATGTGAAAAGAAATGATGCCTGATTGGTTAGATGGAGTATGAAAAGGTGGACATCCTGGAAAGGAGAACATTGTTCTAGATAGCAGAGGATAAAGTACAATTTGGAGGTGATACTGGATGTGTAAAACTCCCAGTTCTACAGTTCAGACAATACAGGTGAGATTTAAATTTCAAAAGTTTTCAATGATATATATTACATATTTGAACTATAAATAATGATATGAGACAGAATTTTAATTGGTTTTGCTTATGTTTCCACACTGTGTTCATAAATTAAAACAAGATAATAACTAATTTATAAAAATAATAATTAAAAAATAATATTTTATTTTTATTTTATTTTTGTTGTTTTATTTTTTTATTAATTAATTTATTTTTTATTGAAAATTTCCACCTCCTCCCCTCCTCCAACTTCCCTCCCCTCCGCCACTCCCTCCCTCTCCAGTATAAGGAGCAGTCAGTTTCCCTATTCTACGGGAAGTCCAAGGTCCTCCCTGCTCCCACGAGGTCCAGGAAGGTGAGTATCCAAACAGACTAGGCTTCCACAAAGCCTGTCCATGCAGTAGAATCAGAACCCAGTGCCATTGTCCTCGGCTTCTCCATCAGCCTCGATGATCAGTCACGTTCAGAGAGTCCGGATTGATCACATGCTCCATCAGTTCCAGTCCAACTGGTCTTGGTGATCTCCAATTAGATCAATCCCACCATCTCAGTGTGTGGGCTCACCCCACGCGGTCCTAACTTCCTTGCTCATG
This sequence comes from Alexandromys oeconomus, assembly GCA_963919705.1. Lineage (NCBI taxonomy): Eukaryota > Metazoa > Chordata > Mammalia > Rodentia > Cricetidae > Alexandromys > Alexandromys oeconomus. The sequence continues at coordinate 6,020,296 of CAWTZB010000260.1, read as the reverse complement.
TTCTCCTTCCTTCTGCTTTTCATATGGACCTTGGGAGCTCAGTCCAATGCTCCAATGTGGGCCTCTGTCTCTAATTTTATTCATCGCCAGGTAAAGGTCCTATGCTGATATGCAAGATATTCATCAGTGTGGCTAGAGGATAAGGCCAGTTGAAGTGCCCTTTCCTCTGTTGCCCAAGGAACAAGCTGGGGACATCTCCTTGGACACCTGGGAACCCCTCCAGTGTCAAGTCTCTGGCCAACCTTAAAATGGATCCCTTAATTAAGATATCAACTTCCCTGCTCCCTCATCTACCCCTCCTCCATCCCAACCATCCCATTCTCTCAAGCTCTCCCCATCCTCCCCTTCTCCTTTCTCTCTCGCCATCTCCCCTTATCCCCATCCCACCACCACCCACGTGTTCCCAACCCCTGTCCTGGAATCTTGTCTACTTCCAATATCCAGGAGGATAACTATATGTCATTCTTTGGGTTCTGCATCTTATTTAGCTTCTTTAGAATCATGAATTATAGGTTCAATGTCCTTTATTTATGGCTAGTATCCACTTATGAGTGAGGACATACTATATTTATCTTTTTGGGTCTGGGTTACCTCACTCAGGATAGTATTTTCTATTTCCATCCATTTTCATGCAAAATTCAAGATGTCATTGTTTTTTACCGATGAGTAGTACTCTAGTATGTATATATTCTATATGAACATGGGATGTACTCACTCATAATTGGTTTCTAGCCATAAATAAAGGACATTGAGCCTATAATTTGTGATCCTAGAGAAGCTAAATAAGAAGGTGAACCCAAAGAAAAACTTATAGTCAGCCTTCTGGATATTGGAAGTGGACAAAGATTGCCAGACAAAATTTGGTAACTTGGGGGTAGGGTGGGATGGGGGTAAGGGGAAATGGGGAGAGAAAAGTGAAAAGGGGAGAATGGGGGAGCTCTGGGGAATGGGATAATTGGGATAAAGGAAGGGTGGATATGGGAGCAGGAAAGTATATCCTAATTAAGGGAGCCATTTTAGGGTTGGCAAGAGACTTAACTCTAGAGGGGCTCCCAGGTATCCAGGGAGATGTCACCAGTTAGTTCCTTGGGTAGCTGAGGAGAGGGAACCTGAAATGGCCCTATCCTATAGCCATACTGATGAATATCTTACATAACACCATAGTACCTTCATCTGGCGATGGATGGAGATAGAAACAGAGACCCACATTGGAGCACTGGACTGAGCTCCCAAGGTCCAAATGAGGAGCAGAAGAAGAGAGAACATGAGCAAGGAAATCAGGACTGCGAGGGGTGCACCTACCCATTGAGACAGTGTGGCTGATCTATTGGGAGTTCACCAAGGACAGCTGGACTGGGAGTGAAAATGCATGGGAACAAACTTGACTCTCTGAACATGGCGGAAAATGAGGGCTGATGAGAAGCCAAGGACAATGGCACTGGGTTTTGATCCTGCTGCATGAACTGGCTTTGTGGGCTTTGGATGCTCACCTTCCTAGACCTGGATTGAGGGGGGATGACCTTAGACTTCACACAGGGCAGGGAACCCTGACTGCTCTTTGGACTGGAGAAGGAGGGAGAAAGTAGTGGGGGGAGGGGGAAATTAGTAGGGTCTAGGAGAGGAGTGGGAGGAGGAGAGGAATGGGGTGGAGGAGAGGAGTTGGGGGAGGGGGTGAGGAGTGGGTTGAAGGGAGAGGGAAATGGGAGGCAGAGAGGAAAAGGATTTTTTTTTTCAAAAAAAATGAAAAAAAGAACACAAGAAACTAGACTTTAAAATGCTAATTAGACCAATTAAAAATGGGGCACTGATCTGAACAGAGAATTCTCAACAGAAGAAGTTCAAATGCCCAAAAGACACTTAAGGTCATGCTCAGCCTCCTTAGAGATCAGGGAAATGCAAATCAAAACAACTTTGAGATACCATCTTACACCTGTCAGAATGGCTAAAATCAAAAACACTAATGATAGCCTTTCCTGGAGAGGTTGTGGAGGAAGGGGTACACTTATTCATTGCTGGTGGGAATGCATACTTGTGCAACCACTTTGAAAAGCAGTGTGGTGGTTTCTCAGGAAATTTGGGATCAACCTACCACAGGACCCAGCAATACCACTCTTGGGAATATACCCAAGAGATGCCCTATCATATTACAAAAGTATTTGTTCAACTATGTTCATGGCATCATTATTTGTAATAGCCAGAACCTGGAAACAACCTAGATGCCCTTCAATGGAAGAATGGATGAAGAAAATGTGGAATATATACATATTAGAGTACTACTCAGCAGTAAATTACAATGACATCTTGAATTTTGCATGCAAATGGATGGAAATAGAAAAAAAAAACTATCCTGAATGAGGTAACCCAGACCCAAAATGATGGACATGGGATGTACTCACACATAATTGTTTTTTAGCCATAAATAAAAGACATTGAGCCTATAATTCGCGATCCTAGAGAATCAAGAAGCTGAACCCAAAGAAAAACATGTAGTTATCCTCCTGGATATTGGAAGTAGACAAGATTGCAGGGCAAAAATTGGGAACTGGGGGGTGGGGTGAGATGGGGGGAAAGGCGAGATGGGGAGAGAAAAGTGAGAAGGGGAGGATGGGGAGAGCTTGGGGGAATGGGATGGTTAGGGTAAAGGGAGGGTGGATATGGGATCAGGGAAGTATATATCTTATTTAAGGGAGTCACTTTAGGCTTGGCAAGATTCTTGACTCTAGAGGGGTTCCCAGGGGTCCAGAGAGATGTCCCCAGCTAGGTCCTTGGGCAGCTAAGGAGAGAGGGCATGAAATGGTCCGATCCTATAGCAATACTAATGAATATCTTGCATATGACCATAGAACCTTCATCTGGCGATGGATGGAGATAGAGACAGAGACCCACATTGGAGCACTGGACTGAGCCCCCAAGGTCCAAATAGGAGCAGAAGGAAGGAGAACATGAGCAAGGAAGTCTGGACTGAGAGGGGTGCACCCACCCGCTGATACAGTGGGCCTGACCTATTGGGAGCTCACCAAGGCCAGCTGGGTTGGGACTGAAAAAGCATAGAATAAATTTCTTAAAAAGAAAACAGAGCAAAATATCATATTACATTATATAAAGATGAAAAATCTCCAGAGTGTCTGAATTACTTTCACTATTGTGTTTTCTTTGAATTTTTGACAATTAATGAGCTAACTACATAGAGACATTTTATTGTGATGGCTGCCTACCTAACCCAACATAAAGGCACCTTGACTTCAAAATTTGGGTTTAAAGATATGTTGTTTTGAATCCCAGCACTTGGGAGGATCTCTGTGAGTTTGAGACCAGCCTGGTCTACAAGAGCTAGTTCCAGGACAGACTCCAAAACCACAGAGAAACCCTGTCTCAAAAAAACAAAACAAAACAAAAAAAAAAGATATGTTGTTTTGGAAAAACACTTATGCTTTTGTTTTCACTAAAATGAGAAACTATGGGTTACTTATAGGTTAATATAGTTTGATCAAGTTAATCACCTGAAATGTCTCCAGGTGATTTAATATCCAAAGGGCTTAAAGGCAACTGACTTAGACATTCTATTCACACAGACCAGACTATTACAGCAAATACTGAGCCATAATTATATATTTTCCCAGAATGAAGCAGCATAGAAAACTACATTCCTGCCCCAAAGAAAACTATACACAAATTTCCAATATTCTAATTATAAAGATTTGTTTTTATTTAAAGGAGGTTGTTTATAAATGGTGAATGGTCATAGTCAATCTCTTTCTAAGTTATAAAGGTGACTATGATGTAAAATGATAAAAACATAGGTTACGAAATATATTTTAATCCAAAACCAACTATTAATCTCAAATACATTACATTGGTATTGATTGTGTTTGTTTGACACAAATTTATGGACAAATTTTTGTACTATATCCTTATTTCTACTCTTGTTTAAGGTATTGTATTTATGCAGCTCATTTAAAATGTAATATATAGTGTAGAAACATAAATCACTAGTCATCTATGATAGTGAAACATATAGACATATTCATTTGTCTAAGTATACAAAAATGTGTCTCATAAGAATAGGTGATGTTCAAACACTTCAAAGGTCTCCAGAATATAGCTTTTAAAATGTTGTAATAACTGAAATTTCTTTGGACAAGAAATGTCTGCTTCTGGCAGCAACAGCAACTTCAAGAGCATAATGTGAATCAAATATGCCCATTGTGGAGTTTGTCTTCAGTATGACAAGGCTACCCATTTGGGCAAGAATGTTTTGCTGCTTGGACAGCTAAAGAAAAAATTTGTATAATCTGGAATTCAGAACCCATAAAACGAAAACTGTGAAACTTGCCAAAAGAAGGTGAGATATTACTTCAATTATCCTGCTTCAAGGAAGAATCTCTCAGACATTCATCAAGACACGAAAGAAAGTGACAGACAAATGTTCCAAAATAGGAAAGATAGTACCTCAGATTTCTTGCATCATTGAGAATCCTGCCAGACACTGTCATTCTGTAAGTTCAAGATGGAAGCCTAACATTACTTATGAACTTTGGATGATTGTCTAAGCATTCAGATGTCTCGGTTATATCCAAAGTGTAGTAGTTTATTTAAAATACAATACTGTATCCTTCTGAGATCTTTAATGTAGTTGAAGAATAGATAGTTGTAATTATTGTTTTGCTTATTTAGGAAAAATAATATTTTAGATATGAAACTTTAGACTTACAAAAATAGGATGGATGGCAGAATATTTTATTTAATTTTGTCAAATACAAAAAGACTAAATATTGTAACTGCAATTCTTGCTTAATAACAGTTTTGGTGTATTTAATTTTGCAATAATGAAGTTAAAGCCTTCTTTTTCATTAGATACAAAAGGGGAAATCATGTGGGATGTCTTACTGTAGCCTATGAATAAGTTTTATATAGAGTTGAAATAGAAGGGGACTGTTCTTCTCAGGGACAGCAAGACATGAGGAATAATGTTAACTGAATATAGAAAAGTTGAAAAGGGTAATCCTGAGAACAGTCCCCTTCTTTTCCAGCCTCTACATTTCTCATACATGAGGCCCAAACTGTAGTCCCTTCATTGGATATGTAAGTTTGAATAAGAAAGCCTCACATAGACTCATATATTTAAATACTGAAGTCTCACTTGGAGAAAATATTTGGGAAAGATTAGGAGGTGTGATCTTGTAGGAGGTGTGTCATTTTGAAACATTAAATTATACTATAGACTATATATATACTATATATAGACTATATCTACTATAGACTATTTCAGAGACTTTCTGCTTTCTGTTTGCAGATTGAACTTGAGACCCTCAGCTGCTCTGTAAGCCACCAAGCCTTGACTCATTCATAATCTACTCTAATATTATGAAGCTGTAAGCATAATAAATGTGTTCATTTTATATTGCCTTCATCATGTTGTATTATCATAGGAATAGAATAATTACGAAGACAGGTATCTGTAGTATTTTGCACATTATGGTGAAGATTTCTGAGGATCTAAGAGAAATGAACTTGCTCTGCCAGTGATGAGATTTTACTTCAAAGACCCAATGTGATCTATGGCAGATTCACATAACAATGGCAAATTGTATGTTTTTGATTTTCTAGGTAGTTGGATCTCACTTCTCATCAAGTTTTCTTGACAGGATCTGTTTATACAAATTTCTATTATGAACCAAGATGAAAGTCATGGAGTAATAAACTGAATTAACTAACAGCACACCTGAGTCTCATCTGAGCCTGAGTGCACCATCCTTAAGGAAAAGAGAGGAAATTCCACTTATGCGAGGATTTTTTTTTTATTGAGAAAAGGAAAAAAATAGTTTCCGCCTCCTCCCAGCCTCCCATTACCCTCCCCCTCCTCCCACCCTTCTCCCCCTCCCTCTGCTCCTCTCCCCCTCTCTCTCCAGTCCATAGAGCAGTCAGGGTTCCCTGCCCTGTGGAAAGTCCAAGGTCCTCACCCTCCATTCATGTCTAGGAAGGTGAACATCCAAACTGGCTAGGCTCCCAACAAGCCGGAACATGAAGTAGGATCAAAACCCCGTGCCATTGTCCTTGGCTTCTCATCAGTCCTCATTGTTCGCCATGATCAGAGAGTCCGGTTTTATCCCATGCTTTTTCAGTCACAGTCCAGCTGGCCTTGGTGAGCTCCCAATAGATCAGCTCCACTGTCTCAGTGGGTGGGTGCACCCCTTGTGGTCCTGACAGAGACCCACACTGGAGCACTGGACTGAGTTCCCAAGGTCCCAATGAGGAGCAGATGGAGGGAGAACACGAGCAAGGATGTCAGGATTTTTTATCTAATGATCATGGTGCCATTTTTTTTTTTTTGGTTTCCCCCAAACATTCTTAGAGCTATAATAAAAAAAAATAGGACTTAACCGATGCCTAAAATACAAAAATACTCAGAAATGCCCATGTACTTTCTTCTGATAAAATTTCAATGACTAGTGTAGGGTACTTTTTATCCCCATAGTTGTCAGTTTACACTTTGTTCATGGGAGACTGTGCCTCATATGATAAAATAGCACAAAGAGAACATATGATGTGTTGAGGACATGGGATCCCTTCAGAATCTACATGTGGAGAGAATTCCAGAGTACGTGTAAAAGAAATGCAGGTAAAACACCTGAGAGGAGTGCTTAATCTAATCATGTCTGCATAAAATCCTGGGATGAACCTATATTTTGTGTCTTTTGCACCCCCTGGTGGCCCTGAGTGGCCTAACAGTGAGGTTTATGTCTGAATTAACACTGAAGTTCCATCACTGTGTCGTTAGCACAGTAATAAGTGGCTGTGTCCTCAGATCTCACACTGCTCATTTGCAGGTACAGAGTGTTCTTGGCATTGTCTCTGGAGATGGTGAATCGATCCTTCACGGATGGTGCATATCTTATAGTACTGCTGTCTGTACTAATACCCCCAACCCCCTCCAGCCCCTTCCCTGGAGCTTGTCGAACCCAGTGTATCCAGTAGTCACTGAAAGTGTATCCAGAGACTACACAGGAGAGTCTCAGGGATCCTCCAGGCTTCACCAGGCCTCCTCCAGACTCCACAAGCTTCACCTCAGACTGGACACCTGCAAACACAGAGAAGGTTGTTAGTAAATTGCTACAGAAGCTCTATCTTTTATATATCTTTTTTCATGTTCACTAACACACTCAGTATCTCTTCTTCATAATTTACCTTTTAAAAAAGCAACAAGGAAAACCCCAGTCATCACCAAATCCATTGTGTTTTTGTCCGTTCTGATCACTGAAGAGGAAGACCTGGGCATCCAGAACTGATTCCTTTGTTGGAACTTCAGGGTCCATCTTCATCTGGTTTTCATGAGAACAGCTGGGCCTTATTTGCATGCCTTCCTGCTATATAAGTTCTGTTGTTGGAGCTAAGAGATAGCATGTTCTAATATGTTTGTAAATGTTCTGGTGAAGTCTAGCAGTAAACATAATGTTAGTAATTTTTCGTATCATACTAATCTAATTTTTCTTGGGACACATTAAGTTTCATCTATTTCATTTAATAATCACAAAATATGCATTTTAGGAATAATTTCTGTCTTAGTATTTATGTCCTGTATTATAGAGGGCAGTGGCACTGTTTTCTTACATGCTCTGGAGATCTTTCCTTATATTGTTTTGACGTCAACACTTAGCACCACCTGAGTTAGCTACATCCCTAAGTATAGTTGCCTCTGGAGTTTGGAAGCTCTATTTTTGTGTTGTTATCATGGAACATGACTGAATTCAATTGCTCAGGAAGGAACCTGCAAAGAATTTGTCTACATTCATGTCACCAAGGAGTATAAAATTCTTCTTTTATTTTCTGTTTTAGTCTCTTTTTCCAGAATACCTACGTATCTGTTCACTAGAAACAGGGAGTGACTGATAAGCTCAACTTCAGCATAAAACTCAGGATTTGACCTCGACATGTCCTACACATATGCCTTCACAGGCCACCCAGGAGGATAACGTCACTCTTACCAGTCCTCCCCTTTACCTTTCTTATCAGTCTGTTTTATGCCCTTTTCCAGAATGTTACCTCTCCTGATATTATGTAAAGTAAAAATCATCTGTGGTTTTGAGAAAGTTCATTGAGCCCACACTGAGCCCATGAGGCAACAGTAGAGAACATTGGAGACTTTAGTTGAACTCAGATTACTGTTTAACAGAGACAATGGGGCATCTGTGATATTAGCTGATTACTCCACAGACACTTTTCCAATATGATTCTCAGGATGTGAATTGCAGCCTATTGAGTAAAATGACCTTTGTTATCGTGTTACGTAACCTGGCAAGTGACTCATGCTCGTCTTTCTTTTCCAGAAACAATAGGAATCAACATTGTCTTTAATAAACACAGCTTTCTAATGATTTGAGTCAAAATTTGTTTTCTTGACATTTGTTTCTCATTGCCCATCAAGCAGACTTTTAATTCTTACAAGTATATAAGTCAGCATTTCTCATAGTTGTGTATTGTGCTGATCCACAGATCTACACATTACCAAATCTCTGAGTTGCCATTCACAGTGCTTCACTTTTATCTTAGTGCTATATCTCAAAGTAGGAATATGGTCGCTTTCAGCATGTTCTCCAGCACCATGGAAGTGAAGAATGTATTCCTTTCTTATCATGTCTTATGTCTAATATACCAAGACACACTGAAAATTTAATAACCTGGTTCTTCATTGACTAATGAATTAAATAAACATTTGTAATGATGGTGACTTCTTTAGCCATCAATTTGAAACACCTAGATATATGTTACTTACATTGAAAAATTGCTTCTATTTGACTTGCCTACAGCCCTTCTGTTAGGCATTTTCTCAAATGGTGCTGAAAACGGATCCATCACATTGTGAGTGGTTCCATCCCTGAGTTGTTTGGTACTATAATATAATAAAGCAATCTGATTAAGAAAATAAGCAGTATTCTGTTGAAAGAGGAGCGGCAGGGCTGCGTCCCTGGCACCCGGCCGCCCACATGGCTAGCTTATGCCCAAAATAATTACACAGAAACTGTACTATATTAAACACTGCCTGGCCCGGCTAGTTCCAGCTTCTTATTGGCTAGCTCTTACATATTGTTCTAACCCATTTCTAATATTCTGTGTAGCCCACGAGCTGGCTTACCAGGGAGGATCTTAACCTGCGTCTGTCTGGAGTGGGAGAATCATGGCGACTCCCTGACTAAGCTTCTTTTTCCCAGAATTCTCTTCTGTTTACTCCACCTACCTAATTTTCTGTCCTATGAGGGCCAAGGCAGTTTCTTTATTATTAACCAATGAAAGCAACAGATAAGATACAAGCCCACCTCCATCAGTATTCATTTTTGGTCTCTGTCTCAATCCTTATCTTTACATTCCTCTATTCGTTTCACTCAGGGCTGGACTATAATATGTAAGATGACCTTTTCTTCTCCTTATTGCTTTTGATTATGGTGGTTATTACACCAACAGGACCAAACGCGGAAAATAACCAAATATAATGTTTTCCAAATATTAGGGGCTCTACATGCTTTCTCTGTAGACTATAGGAAAGAATGAACGTTGTTGAAATAAGAGCGGCGGGGCTGAGTCCCCAACACCCCGGCCGCTTGGCTAGCTCATGCCCGAAATAACAACACACAAACTGTATTCATTTAAAGAACTGCTTGGCCCATGAACTCTAGCCCTTACAGGCTAATTCTCGCACCTGGACTAGCCCATTTCTAGTAATGTGTGTAAGCACCCCAAGGTGCGCTTACCGGGAAGATTCTAGCCTATGTCCATGTTGGTTCGGAGGAGCTTCATTGCGTGCATCTGCCTGGGAGAGCTGTCGGGTCTCTCTGGGAGCAGAGCAAAGTCTGACCTCACTTCCTCTTCTGCCCAGAATGCTATTCTGTTTATTCCTCCCACCAATGCTTTAACCTATGAGGCCAAGCAGTGTGTTTATTACTTAACCAATGAAATCAACAGATTGATATATGACACTCCCACATCAGAACGTGATTCTGACACTAAAAAACACCGCATCCTTTGACTAAGGTTCTGATAAATTGACAGCACAACCTAGGGTCATCTGAGAGAAAGAATTTCAATTTGAGAAACTTCTATAAGATATTTTACAGGCAAGATTATGGTTCAATTTATTTCTTAATGATTAAGCTGTCATAATTCATCCAATTGTGCATAGAGGTCTTAATATATATTGCTGAGGAGTTTCTAAAAATAAAACAGGCTTATCAAGCCCTGGAAAACAAGACAGTAGGCAGCTCTCCTGTATTGCTTCTGCTTTAGTTCTTACCTTGATTTTATACCTTGATTTCACTCAGGGATGGAGTACAATGAGAAATCTAAATTTGAAAAAAATATTTTTCTTTCCAAGTTTGTTTTAGTCATTATATATTCCCATAGCTATAAAAATGTAAGTGTACCCCTCCCATTGAGTATCTGCATCTGGTAATCAGATTTCACTCATACTGGGTGAGTCCCAAAGTCTCTGCAGTTCATTCAAAAAAAAAATCAGAGATGTTCTTTTATGGGATTTTGTTGTATTCAATGACAACTGTTAACCCATAGGATGAAGTAATTGTTCCCTAGTCTTGGAAACAAGACCCAGTGAGATCATAAGCTTCTGACAGAATCTTTTTACTGGACAGTGACTTTCTTCGACCAACCTGAAGAGCAATGCAGACATTCCGCTGGCCATATCAGTAGGAAACTTCAGGAATCAACAACTGTGATATCTGTCATTTGTGGTAAAACAGCCCAAACACATGATGAATTTTTAAGCTCACAAAGCTCAGTGACTCTTGTGGTCATTTGGCCAACGGCTACAGTAGAGGACAGATGTTGGGACAGTTATGCATGGTTCCACTTTAATGTCCAAGATACCTTAAAATTAAACACACCAGTACATACATACACACACACACACAAACACACACAAACACACACACACACACACACACAGAGAGAGAGAGAGAGAGAGAGAGAGAGAGAGAGAGAGAGAGAGAGAGAATAGAGCTATATCTGTGTCATAGAAATGGGTGTGCCTTATTCTGTTTCTGTGTTTCACTTGTAATTTTTTTCAGCCGTTCATTAGTCTGTATTTTCACTTGATTTCTTATGAAAATGATTGAAAAAGAAATATAAATCAGGAAATGAGCATTAATTCAAAACAGGATTTATCAGTCTCCCCTTCACTGAAAGGGAAAACCCTGTAGCAGCTGTGAATAGGGCCCTGGTGACCCTATTATATTAATGGCACATTAATCTCTTCTGAATCTTGCTGAATACCCCCACCCAGCATTGCAGCACAAAGTGTGTCGAGTATAACAAATCTCTACATGTCACCCAGCCATTGTTCACAGATTTCACATCTGGACTGAGCCAGACACAGAGCATTTCATGTAAATGTAGGAGGTGTACATTTTAGAATGAGAACTAGGCTTGCACTACAGTGCATGCAATGTTTGTGTAGGAGGTTAGCCCAGGGTCTATTACTGGGTTTATCTTCATCTCGAAATTGTTCTGTGCCTTACCTGTAAAGTGTGATCCAACTTGGGACCTGGGGTTATTTGTTATTCTTGAGGTCTACAATATTGAAAATTATACGTAAATGTCAGGAACTTGGATCTACATTCTCATAAAGTCATCTGAAAATTGTTTACAGTTTAAGTGGGAGCATGAGATTCCTGGACAAGCATGAATTTAATCTGGCCTCTGGGGGACTTCAGCAACTTCAACAAGGCAGAAATTATCTACACAAAGCCTGACACTTAAAATAGGCCTTTCCATCATCTCCTACACTGTCTGGATCTGCCTCTGCCCCATACCTATGATGGGATTTATGTATGCTATTATAAGGATACCTAAAAATAAGACTCTAGGATTCTGATTACAAAAGGGGACTTTAGTGTATAAATTTGTAATAAAATATGTAAATTTAATATAAGAATAAATGAAAAATATCATCGACCATGAACTAGTAGGACTCATTCCAAAGATGAAGCTAAGTTTCTTTTCTTTTTTCTATTATCTTTATATAATGCCTAAGTTTCTTACTTTTATTTAATTTCTTCTTCCATTCAAAAATTTACACTTTCTCCCCTTTTCCCATTTCCCTCCTGCTCCCCTACTGACCCTCCTCCCTCCATTTAACTCCTTTATACAGGGCAGGGTAGCTTGCCCTGTGGGAAGTCCAAGGCCCTCCTAACTCCATCCAAGCCTAGGAAGGTGTGCATCCAAATAGACTAGGGTCCCAAAAATCCAATACATACAGTAGAAACAGGTCCCAGTGCCTTTATGGATGGCTTCTCAGTCTGCCCCCATTGGCAGCCACATTCCGAGAGTCAAGATTGATCACACGTTCATTCATTCCCAATCCAGCTGGATTTGGTAAGCTCCCATTAGATCAGGCACAATGTCTCAATTCAACCTTGGGAGCTCAGTCCATTGCTTTGATGAGGGTCTCTGTCTCTACCTCCATCTGTCTCTGGATAAAGATTCTGTGGGGATATTGGAGATAATCATCAGTGTGATTGTGGGGCAAGACCAGTTCAGGCACCCTCTCCTCTGCTGCCTAAGGAACTAGCTGGAGGTATCCCAATGGGCAACTGGGATCCCCTCTAGAGCCAAGTCTCTTGCCAACCCTAAAATGGCTCCCTTAGTGTAGATATCTTCTTCCCTGCTCCTATATCCCCCATACCTCCATCTCCACACTCCTACTCTCCAAGCTCTCCCCAGGCTTTCCCTTCTCCCTCCTCTCTCCCACTTTCCCCTTCCCCCAACCCAATCCCCACTCCTACTCCCCACCCCCATGCTTCCAACTTTTGGTACAGAATCTGGGCCCCTTGCTGGCCAAGAACCTAGCAGACAAAAGGCCTAGCTTGCTGCCTGCAGGCTTAGTGAAACAAAGGAACTCCTGTCCAGTTGCACTCACCACCCTGTCCCAGCCCCCAAACAGGCTGAGCTGGGGGTCTTATTGCCCCAAGGAGGGAAGGGGTGCCTGGATGCAAGCTGGGATGGGATAGTAAGAGAGAAGCAGTATCTAGGGAGAGAAGTCCCTGAAGAATGAAAAGAAAGATTAGTGGGCTGAGGAATGTCTTTGCTCCATTTCCAGGACTTCTGCCATAGTCAGGAACACACTCACCCCTCTGATGGTTCTTCTGGTACAGGAACAGGGTCCCTTGCTTGCCAGAAATTTTGCAGACAAAAGCGACTCTTGAGTTTCCACATAAGACCCGAGAAAGCTTAAAAACTTTCCTGCTCAGAAAATGAATATAGGTGTACAATAAGGAGAGAGTTCCAATATCTTGTTTACTAATTTTTCTTTTCATTTAAAGGGTGCTGGTTATAAATTATTAATGGTCATAATTATTCTCCTTCTAAAGAAAAATTGGTTATATATATATATATATATATTTGCTATTAATTTTGGTTTATTGATAAAAATTAAGATCAATTTTGTTATGTGTATATTTCTACTCTTGGTTAACATTAATTATATTTATGCAGATCATTTGAAATTATTAAATATAGTTATGAAATACAAATTAATAGTCATCTATAATTACCAAACTTATGGCCATGTTAGGTTTTCTAGATATACAAAGATCCATTTCAGATAGATAGGTATTCTTCAAACACTGCAAAGACCCACAGAATACAGAATTTTAAATGTTTTAAAAACATTTTTTTTAAGTTCCTTACAGAGAAACTTCTGCTCCTGGAAGCACCAATTACTTCAAGAGGATATAGACATTGAAGAAACTTCTTATGGAGTTTATTTTCAATTTGTCAAGGTTAGCCATTTATGCAACAAACTGCTTTTGCCTGGGTTGTTTGACAATATATGTATTAACTGAACATAGAGGACCCACAGGAAAAATGACTAGTGAAGTTGTCAAAACAAGATGGACCAGTCCATCAGGATTCTTGCTTCATGCAAGATTCTGCCAGACTTTCTGCAGGACACAGAAGAAAGCAACTGTTGAAATTTGCCAAAATAGTCAGGAGAGTCCTTCAGATTTCCTGATACACTGAGAAATCTGTAGGGGCCCATGTGTGACTCAGGTTCCATCTGGAGTCCATTCTAACTTATAAGTCATTTGAGTTCAAGTTGCCTGCTCTGGTTTTTCCAATAACCTTGAGGCTGTGGGAGACTACTTATTATGTTCTTGAGAAAAGATTACTCTATCTAGGAGAAAGTACACTGCTGACAACAAATCTCAGGAACATCAAGCTAGAAAGTGAGGTTGCTACAGAGCAGCATGCACACATTGAAGAGGAGGCTGCTCACTCAAGGACAATGAATGACCTCTGTGCTGTGCTTTGTTCTGCTTTTGTGTTTTGCAAGGTGTAAAATATACGCTAGGCTGTTTGGCTGTTTTGGCATAAATAAACAAACCTCTCAATTCTATCCTCTATTTTCTGTCTCTGTTCCTTTCATCTGACAATTCCTCAGCCTTAACAACCTCCAATCCAGGAACCCTAGCTGACTTTGTAGTAATATGCTCCTATAGGTGGTGCCCAGTCAAGGGGCCCCTGGGGAGGGCAACTTTTGTAAGGCCACAGCATGTTAAATGAGTGCTTGAAAAAGTGGAGCTGCCATACATCAATTTTTGGAATATTAAGAGCAGTTGTGTGGTATAAATAAAAATAAATAGCAGTTATGTGGTGTAAATAAAAATGTTAGCTGCACAAAGTAAAAAACAAGTAAGAAGTAGCTTGAATATAAGTATAAAATAAATAAGAAGTAGCTTACGTAAGAAGTAACTTAAATATAAAATGTAATTATGTGACAAGGAAACAGCAAACAGTTTTTTTGTGCGTTTACTTAGAGATATTTTAAAGTTCAAGTGTACTAAGGAAGGACAACAGCATTTGTTTCAGTTTTTGAAATGTGTAAAGGATGTGTGTCTGTGGTTCCCTAAGGAAGGGGCTATCAGTCTAGATATTTAAAAAGGTGTGAGTCCATCAGCACTCTTTGTCTTGGTCTGTGTTTTGACTGTTACTATGCTGCTATTCAGTTTTATATATTCAGGTCTTTAAAAACTTTCAGTGTTACAAGTACCTGTTTGTCATTATTGTCTGTTTTTCATCTATTGACATTTTGTCTTGTACTAAAGAAGATGAGGCAGGCAGCCTCTGCCTCAAGCATCCTGTGCATTTTTATTTGATCAGTTCCAGGTACAGAAAGGAGAGGCATAGCAAGGGCCACCTCCTCCTGTTGTTTTCTGATGCACAGCCAGTCTCCAGTTCCTGCAGAGGATAGGGGGTGCATACAGTCAGCTAGGCGGAAGGATATTACAGGGAGACAAGTTCATGTGAACAGCAGAGAATTTACTGCTCACAGTGGAAAAACAGCACGAATATGAAACACTATCTGACTGATATTGTGACATGAGAAGTTTTTTGTTTTTTTTTTTTTTGTTTTTTTTCAGGTATACTGGAACCCAAGGACATACTCTGTGCCCACCAGCACTGCTCCCCTGCTTCTCTTTCCTGAGCCAAGATCTTTTTCACTGAGCTAGCTTCAAGGTCTCTTCTGATGGCTAGCAGTTTTCCATCTTGTCTCTTTTTGGTGGCAGTTGTGGTAATAAACATGGCTCCAGCCATTACATCTGCCATGAGGCAGTAATTTCAGACAGCTAAGGAATGGGTTAGATCCAGCAATCAAAGCCATGGCTTTAATCCTAGCCACATGACTTAGCAAATTATAGAGTCATATGATCAAAAAAAGAGAGATATACAGTAAAGATACATTTAAAGAAAAAGAAAGCCTCTAAATAGTTTACACTTTCTTTTAAAATATATGTAGGCTTCAGAGAGAAAATAAAAAAAAAGGATACAGTCCTTAAAATAAAAATAAAAAAAGAAATAGAGTAGTTGTGTTTTGTGGCACATACCTTTTATCCCAACACTTGGGAGACAGAGTCAGGCAGATTTCTGTGAGTTCAAACACAACCTGACTTACCAAGTTAGTTCCAGGACAGGCAAAGATACACAGAGAAACTCTGCATCAAAAAACCAAAACTTAAAAAGAAAAATAAAATAGAGTTTAAAATAAAGGCACGTGAAGATGGAAATCAAAGAATCTAGATACTGTAAGTTATTGTGTTATCTCTGAAAAAAGGAGCCACAGCTGCTAAGAGATATTTGTTCATAAATGCTGCTCAATTAATCCATGATAGGTATTCTGAAAATACCTTGACTTCAAAATTGATGTCCAAAGTTTTGCTACTTTAGATAAGAGGTTTTACTTTTGTTTCTACAGGAAATGAGAGGCTGCTGATTTAGTTTGGGTTAAGAAAAATCAGGTTTGATAAAGGGAGACCCCCTGAGAAATCATCAATAGGAATCGATGGCCCAGATATCAGAGTTCTACATCCAGAATTGATTCAAGACTGCTGCCTGAGCTGATTAAACCTTATAGGATGCTCGACTCACAATTTGATCATAATTAAATTTTTTTTAGGTTCCCATAAGATTATTAGCACCTCTAATCAGCAGGAAGTAACTTGGAAAACTACACCCATATTCCTAAAATTGGACAATGGATATTTCCTTTGTTTAGAATGTTGGTTATAAGTTGTTATAGATAATGGTCAGGAGAAAAGCTAAATGAAGGATATTAGATTCAGAGTTCTTTTTTTTAAGGGGAAGAGTGCTGTGTGATAATGGTCTTTTATATTGTCACTTGTATTGTATTTAATAAAATGCTGATAGGCCCATAGCAGATAGGAAGTATAAGCAGGATGACGGCAACTAGACAGGATGTAGAGACATGGCATGAGAATTGTGGGAAGAAGAAATTTTGTGTTTGCAGTCATCACTGAGCAGAGAGGAAGCCAGACACAGAGCTAGAAAGATGTGACTGCCTTGCTGAAATAGGTACCAAATGATGTGGCTAACACAGACAAGAATAAGTTAGAAGAATTAATAAGAAGCCTGAGCTATGGGGCCAATCAGTTTATAATTTATGTAGACCTTAGAGTGTTTCTTTGGGGCTGAATGGATGTGGAACCTGATGGAACAGAGAAATCCACTGTCAACAGTTATAACCACAATCACCATATATGTGTTTTATCTTAAAATTAAAAAAAAAAAAAAAACCTCAATGTGGATATCTGTAAGCAATCTGCCATGGATAGATTTTGGCATGAAAGTACCACTACATAATTTGCTCAGGTCTAATGGAAGGATCCATCTACTGGTTTATGGAAAGGTGTCAACAATTATTTGATATAGGGAGAGGGCATGTTTGTATTTTTTCCACTGGATGAAATTAAAGCTCAATAGGTGAGATATGTGGAGCAGATATACTAATATACTGATATACTGATCTTGATGTTGCTAATGATAATCGAGAAAAGCCAGATTGAGACCTATTAGGCCTATTTTCCTTCTCCACCTATTTTACATCCTGCTGTTTGGAAAGAAAAGGAGATTGTAGTCACAGTCAACAATATACATCTTTTAGATCAACTTTACACACAAGAGTTGCTGCCTACTTGAAAATTTTCTCATGTTTGGCATGGTAAAGGAATTTCTATATGTTTTGCAAGGAATATGGCTTTGGATAAATGCCTTGGATTGTTTCTAAACTAACTATGTATGGTACATGATAAACAATGTACATACTATACCAAGTTGTTGCCTCCTCAAGGTAATAGTGTAAATGATACTTCAGCCTCTCAATGATCTCCTCCATTCAGGAAGGAACTATGAGAGTCTGTTAGAACTTTGTTGTGGAGACATTATAACTGGTATCATCCCATTAAAGCACAACATCACAGGGATATCACTGTACATTCTTAATATCTGGAAATCAAAAAGATTATAGTGAATCTTATCTTTTGCTACAGCAGAATCTTGGAACTAAGGACTGCCACCTAGAACATAGTAGTCCAGTACAAAATGTTCACAGACTATATTTGAAAACTTGCCACTGTCATAAAAAATGGCAGAACAATCCAGTTCCTGAAAACCATTTTGTTGCCAAAAGAAACTGTCTTGGTGTGTGTCAAAAGGCCTTATGTTCTTTTGGTGGGAGAGATAAAAATCTCCATGAATGTTGTTGTATTCAATGTATCATGTCTGATTGTATTTTTATGAATTCCATCTCTCAAGTGGATGATTATACTCATGGATTGGTGTTAAAACAACTATCTTGGATAATGTTGTCAGTGAATGTAAATAATCCATGATTTGATAACAAAGGATTACAAGTAATTGAAGAAATTAAGAAAGCTTCAATTATACAGAAATATGCTGTTGGATTAGTTATATCAGGAATTTTAGCTGTTGTTGTAATGGTTACTACTACTGCAGTTGTTTCAGTGACTTTGTCTTAGTCTATTCAAAGTGAGGAGTTTGTTAATCAATTATCTAAAAAATATTTTTTAACATCTGAGACACAAGAAGACACAGATGTAAAATGCATCATAAATTTAATGCCTTGTATGATGTGATACAATCTTTAGGGGATAAACTTCAAAGCTTAAAAAACAGCATTCAATATAAATGTCGTGCTAATTATGAGTGGGTTTGTATTACATCATCTTCTGTGTGTAATGTAAGTGCTTACTTTGTAGGAGCATGCTCCTATAGAAATGTGACAGACACTGTGGGCCTATATGCTGAATTTATATGCCCTAATGCTACAAAAAGAACTTTGAGTGATAGTTCAGGCAGGCAGTAATATTGTATAGTTATAATTTTTTAACTATAATTTCTTTTTAACAACTATAATATAACTATAATTTCTTTTTAACAACTGTTTTGTTATATGCAATTTTACTATGTAACAGTTAATATACTCCTTTTCAGTTAGACAAATGCTGGAAGTGTTGTGGAATGTCTCTCTGTATGTTGTCAGTATGTTTTATTACCATTGGTTAAGAAAGAAGCTGATTTGCCAATAGTCAGGTAGAATAGAATAGGTGGGAAATCCACATGGAGAAAGAATGCCTGGAGTCAAGGAGACACCAGCAGCCACCAGTGAAGCATTTTGTGAGGTAACAAGCCACAAACCTTATTCTTAAATATAGAGTAATAGAAATGAGTTAATTTAAGTTTTATTAGCTAGTTAATAATAAGCCTCAGCTAATAGTCTAAAAAGATTGTATTAATATTAAACTACAAATGGTTATTTGGGAACTGCTGGAAGGAGAGAATCCACCATCTACACATTTCCTTGTATATGCTAAACAAGCACTCTACCATTGAGGTGTGTCCACACCTCATGACTTTACTTTAAAAGAATTGGAGGCCAGGCCTAGTATCATATACCTGGAATCCATGTGGGCAGAGGCAGGAAGGCATGTGTTAAAAGTCTACCACTGTGACCTACTGATTTTGAAGACTACATTGAATTCACCCGCTTTCTCTCTATATGGCTGTACACCTAGGAAGATGTTATCTGTCAAGCCCAGTTCCCTGGGTTCTGTTTCCAGGACTCACATGGTAGAGGTTATCCTCTGACTTCCATATATGTATCATTACATGTGTGTAATAAACACATAAACAAATACAAATAAACATATGTAATGAAATTTGAAAAAGTATTAGGGTATATGATGTAGTTTATTTGGAAGAATTCTGCTTATTATTCATTAATTCTTGCTTTAAATTTCTAGCACTTCTTCAAATGGAAAAATACTATCACTTAGGCAGTGGATGCATGGGGATCAGAAAATATAGGTCACCCTTGATTAGACAATGAGGATTCCTTATCAGAAGTCTCTCTCTCACATCTCTGCTTTTTTCTTTATATTTTTGGAAATTTCTTTCCTCAATGTAGGGATTTCCCTCATGCTCAGATAACACATACTCATTTTAACAAATTAAAGGAAAATAGATCTTTTTATTCCCAGAATCAGTCAGTCAACCCTGGAGAATTTTTGTGATTTTTTCCCACTCCTACCATATACTATTCCCTGAATCAATTAAGTTCCAGGGGAGTTTGATATGGGAGGGTCATCTGTCAATGTGTTACTCTCATTGGTTAATAAAGAGACTGCCTTGGCCTTTGATAGGACAGAAGCATAATTAGGTGGAGTAAACAGAAAAGAATTCTGGGAAGAAGGGAAGTGAGGCAGATGCTATGCCTCTCCTCTCCAGGACAGACATGAAGAAGCTCCGACCCAAAATGGACATAGGCTAGAATCTTTCCGGTAAGCCACCACCTTGTGTTACTACACAGATTACTAGATATGGGTAAAAGCAAGATGTGAGAGCTAGCCAGTAAGAGGCGAGAACTAATGGGTTAAGCAGTGTTTAAATGAATACAATTTGTGTGTTGTTATTTCGGGGCATAAGCTAGCCAGTGGCTGGGAGCAGGAATGCAGCTGGCTGTTCCTTCTACAGGGGTTACTATTATAGACATGTTGTTTTCATAGCTCTGCTCTTCTAGGAAGCAAGATATGATTTATGACTATCATACTACAGATTGTAATGTTTACCAATTATAAAATCACATATCACAACACAAACCAATCATCAGCTTTTCTCTAACCTCATATTACCTTCTTCCACAGCTGTGATATTAAGAATGCTTCTTTCCAATAATTATCACCTTCACTACTAGAAATATATTGATGTTCTACCTACAGAAAGCCACACTGAAACTGTTACAGTCAATTCCAAACCAGGGATCTCTGGATGTGGTTCTTCACAGTCTGTGATTATTATATTCATGTTTTATTGTCTCCCTTGAGCAGTAACATATGCCTGCAACTTCAATGTTCACATAACTCAGCTTCAGGGAAAATGGCACTTGTTTTCTTTTCGTTGTTGTTGAGACAGTGAATATGTGTCAGAGACTGATTTTAAATTGTCCTTCTATTGTTATTAAAATTCCACACAATACAAGGGTTTTCCATGGTGGCAGATGGATCCAGATTCAGTATTAACCTCTATAGGTTCACTACAGAATATTGCAACATGCCAAATTATTGTACCTAGGAAAAAATAAGCATCTTGTTTCTGCTAGACATATCATGTTTTGCACAGAATCATGGAGTTGCCCTGGTCCATCTTCTTTGAAATGAATGTGTCAAAGGTTTTCAGGTTTGGGTCTGTAGTACCTGGTAAAGTGTGTTTTTAAGATCCTGAGAAATTTAAGCATTCCTTAAGTGTGAAACTTTTAACCACTTCTGATTCTCTGTGTTTCCTAGAACTCTTAAAAGCATGTAGAAGATTTACAAGGCAACTGATATTAGACAATAATCTTTCACACTTCATGTAACTTGAAAATGTCATTATATTCTAGAAAATACCTTTGTATTGACCCTGATAATAAACAAGATAATAAACATGTCACAGTATCTGTGTTTCTGTGGCCCATCCTTCTTGGCCTGCTTAAGATTCAGTTCTCACTGACCATAATCAGGCAATCTGGGCTTCTTAAGTAAATGTTAGCACTTACAAAGTTTGTATAAAGTGGACTCATATCTCTGTTAAATGTTTTTACTCAAATCCAAAGTAAACAAGCTCATTTCTCATTCATTAAATATTACTAATATTTTTATATTTTTGTTTCTTCAATATACCATGGGGCTACTCAGAAGTTAATCAAAAAAAAATCTCATGTCCAGAGTACACTCAACTCATGGGTTCCCTCTGGTCATCATATGTTGCTGATACCCCTGTGAGCTGACCCTCAGCCTGGTGTTAGGTAATAGTCAGTAGATTTCTTAGCTTTATCTCTACACTGTACTATTTAATAAGTTGTATTTGTCATGATATCTCTAATGTAAAACTCTATATGACATTTGTTGTCCACTATTTTGTCTCACATAGCTGAGGTCACTATAATAGTATTCAGAGAAGGCTCAGGATTAGACCAGTGGATTATCTTTTTTTCTTTTACAGATGCTGAAATTAGTAATCATTAACACTGAATCTACACAAAACATCACTTTTCGCAGTAATGCTTCTTTAACTCACATATAAACTATTCCAACTTTCCTACCTTCAGCAGCAACAGAGATATCTATCACAGTAAATGATCAGGCAATGCTATCAAAAACACAAGCAGAAAGCAGAAAATTGTGATAAGGAACTATGTAGCCAATAGGAAAAGAGTTAGAACACAGAGTTTAGATGACATCAGTTGGTATGGGTAAAAATGTCACTCAGATAATTCCACAAGCCAAAAGTACACAAAACACCTCCAAGGAATTCTTACATGGGACATTGAGGAAGAACGCAATCTTTACAAGGATGCAAATCTCATACATTCACTGTGTGAAAAATGATAGCAGCATCAAACCTATTAGGGACATTCCTACATTGGAAGTCTGAAACATAGACAACTTGTTTTCCAGTCTATCTGTGAAAAATAACATTGATTCATGGAAGATCTGGATTCTCCTCCACTTGTGAGAAAATAATGAGCTCGGTTTTCCGTTGATTTAATTTCCATGATATTTACAACTGAGGGAATAACTATAACCAACTCTTATACAAATATTTTTTGAAATTGTTTATTTCATCCAAAAGAAGGTGACAAATTTATATTTTAGATGTTCCATAGGGAATATTTGCATACTTATTACAAAGTAAATTATTGGGAACTGTTATGCAATATGACATAGCAAAGGGTCTCTAGAGGATTGCTTGAGCAGGAAGCAGAAACCACATGTTCTAACATAGTAACAGTCATAAGCTTGTTTGTGAGGAAGTATATCTGAGCAGAATGATATTTCTTAATTGTCTGTTGGTCTTGAGCACAGAGAGTTTTGTATCTGAGTTCACACTGAAGTTTCCTTCTCATGTTTTTGGCAAAGTAAATCATGGCAGGTGGTTCAGATTTTAACTAATGGCTCTTTGACATAACCCTGTTAATAATGGCTCTGGAAATAATGTTTCAATTAGAATATGTGTCTCCAAAAATCAATGCTATAATAATAGAATATTCTAATCCCATGCTCCTTGACTTGTCAGGATAGATGTCCATGTATTTCTTCATTTCTGGAAGTCTCATATTTCAGTCCTTATTTCTTTGTTCCTGATCTTTGGGCTATAGGTAAATATGGTGGAAACTTTTCTTAGCAATGGAAAGGCCTCTGTCAACTGCAGAGTCTAAGGGATTCCAAACAAATACATGCTGCACCACCTTGTTTGTGATATTATGTGAGACTTTCAGAGATTCTGTCCAGACAGTATGCATCACCTTTCATTTATATCAAATTTCTTAATGATCAGATAGAATTTTGCAAAGATATAACCAAGTCAAATGTCATTCTTGCTAACTGAATTCGGGCACCACAGTGTGAGACCACTTACTATGCTGAGTTTACTTTGATTATGTGGTTAAGGCACTATGTTTAAGGATATGCACTTGGGTTAGATGTCTTTACCTGTGACCTTCTATAGGAGGAGATCACAAAATACAAGCAAAAATCAAATGGTGTATGTTCAAGTGTACCTGCACACAAAATTTTCAGTTCTCTTCTAGGTCAGAGGTGAATTTTGCTCTGACACATTTAAAAATACTATTTAACAATGTGAACATGCATATTTATTCAATATGATGCTTTTAATTCTAATCACAAACGATGTATTTTCTTTCACAAAATATTCAGTCTTTTTGAGGCAGTAACCACTGACATCAGTTTTTAGACACTTGGCTATATTCACTTAATTCCAGGAACCACCTTGTTTTTGTCTTGGCTCGTGCTGAAGTCCCCTCACAGGATAAGAAATACAGCTGCAGTAATGTGTAGACATTTTATCATTCTATGTCTTATTCATTAGGCTTCACAGCAATTGCTTTGTGTAAATAGTTCAGGGTGTATTCCAAAATATAGACATTTATGAAGGGGGCAGGTATGAACAATAAAGAGTTGAATAAATTTTTATAGTGATAACTACAGCAATGCTGAGGTTAACTGATTTCTAAAATGCTGTTTATATTAAAAAAAAAAAAAAAACTATTCCTAAGATGAGAACGAACACTCAGCTGTCATTGGTGAGGTCCACAATAAAAAGAACAAAATATATTATCATCTCGTCAGGCATGGAAAGAAATAAACAAATGTAACTTTACAAAAACACACTATTTCAGGATAAGAGAGAGGAAAGCCTCTCTGCCTTTAGGTAGTCAGAAGCAAAGTGAGAAATATCCAGGATTATTTTTTTATTTTTCTGCTGAGATTGAGTTCCTGGGTTTTGTTAGGTCTGAGCGCCCCCTGCTGGTCTAGAAGTCCCCTTCAGGAAGGTTTGTGTCTGAACTCCTATCACCGTGTGTCTGTCTCCTGCACAGTAATATGTGGCTGTGTCCTTGGTGGTCACAGAGCTCAACTGCAGGAAGAACTGGTTCTTGGATGTTTCTCTAGTGATTGAAATGGGGATCTTCATGGATGGATTGTACGTAGTTTCTCCACTGTGGGTTATGTACCCCATCCACTCCAGGTTCTTCCCTTGGGACTGTCTAATCCAAATCCAGTAGTAACCACTGGTGATGGAGAAACCAGTGACAGAGCAGGTGAGGAAGAGAGACTGTGAGGGCTTCACCAGGCCAGGTCCTGACTCCCGAAGCTGAATCTGGGACAAGATTTCTTCAAGCAAGTGAGTCAATTCTGTCAATCACACATTGTCACAACCCCTCATGGACACATGTGTGGAATGACAACACTTACCAGGAAGGGTTATCATCAGGTAGAGAAGACCCAACAATCTCATCTTGTATGGTATACCTCTTTTCTTCAGATGTCAGCTTCCTAGGAGAGAGATGTGGCTACAACAGCATAGGAGGGGATTTAACTAGAAGATGCATTTGCATATGGAGAGTCAGCCTCATCTTTATCAATGAGGAGGGTGGATGCTGACTCCCTTTTATTATTTCAACATGGTAATCACAGACTTTGACCTCCTGCAGTGTAAGTCTGGAATAAGAGAGTATGATGACTACAGGGGTCACAGGAAACATATCTTCCACTTTTTAGTCCGTCCTCCCCACCTACATTCTCCTGCTCCTGTATTTTCAAGGTCTCAGCGTGAGTGCCAATCTTCTTATCACACTTGGGTTCCTTAGCTTTTACTTTCTGATAAGTAAGGCAACACTGCTTCTAGTTTTCTCCCATTTTCCCATGATTGCGATGGGTTTCCATCTTTCCTGGAAATTTGCCACACTGTCATGTGTTGTTGCACAACATTAATACCTGCCTTTTGATCCATCATTTCACATATGTGTATAGACACACATGTGTGCATGCACACACACATATGCACACATACATATATGTGTATTGACATTTATACATATATATACATATATATATATAGTCAACCTTCTTAGTTTGCACATTGTCACATAGACATAATTTCAGAGCTGATCAGTTGGTATTGGATGTTTGGACATATTCACACAGCATATGTAAGTTCATGATCCCATACACAAATATGCACAAAACTCAATCACAAGAAAAAAAATCAACAAAGTTGTTGGCATTTTTCTAAACAAGACATGTGTATGTTCAAAGACCTCTAAATAATTTCCTTTTTGAACTTTTATGGAAACACAAATTAAATATACACAGAAATGTTCATAAATCCCTTAGGATAACTTTTCATAAACAGGAGGTGACAAGTTATGATGCACAGATAAGTACATTTTGCAAATCTGTGTGCAGATGAGAATGATCAAACTGGTGTGCACTGTTCAACAACAACAAAAAATACAGAATCACCACAAGTTCTCCCAATCAACCACTATACTAAATATAAAAGACAGAGACATGTGTCAATGAGATGTCCATAACAACATGTGTGACTCTCACAGGGTGATTCCCAGGAACCAAGATAAAAAATGTGCCTCATCATAAAATTAAGAGTTGTTTCCAGTGAGATATAGCTTATGAAAATGTCAAAACAAGTGGTATAGATGTATGAAAAATAAAAATAAAAAATAATCAAAATATACAGCAGACCATACACATTACTGAATTCTTTTGTTGTAGTTGCAAATATTTTGTCCATCTGTATCAAAAAAGAAGTAAGTAAAGAATTGATCTATGCTGAGCAGTTGAATGGTTTACACTCCCAGAATTACTCCTAAAGGAACATACATTTTTTATGTGAAGTTTCACTGGGATAATGGTTATAACACAAATCATTATTCAATAAAGATACATTCTACTGAGAAAGAAACATAATTTGTTAGTATTCAGGTATCTACTGGCAGAACCTTAAGGTCCTGACAGGATACATCCTCAGTTGCAATCTCTAAGAGTCTTCTGTGTACTTTGTCTACATTCCCTTCAAAAGCCCTCTCTTCTCTTTCTTTCTCATTCTTTCTGTTTCTCTGTCTCTTCACCCGCCCGCTCTCTCTCTCTGCATTTCTTTTCTCTTTTGCTGCTCCTGTCTCCAGAGTCCGATCTCCCCTCTTCTTTCCCTCTTTTACCCACTATCTCCTAATAAGAATCCCTCAACCTGAGCTCTGTCACATGTTGCCTTTCTCTTTCATGATGCTTTTTTTCTTTAAATGGCAACATTGGTTCCTAGGTGGGAAATGTTCTCCCGGGACTTCCTCCTGCCTGCCAGCAATTTGAGGCATACCAGGATCCTGATACCAGTCCACCTACAACTGCCTAGCTTTTCAAGCTAATGGATCACTAGGCTTCTTTATCTAACACCAGTACAGTGGCAAATCCCTTTTCTCTGATCATTTCCCATGAGTAAGGCCAGGTTTTTAATCTCTAAGACCCAAGAGTCCTTCAGTCTCAGTCCTTTGGCCTTTGTGCCTTCTTATCTTTCAGACTTCCACACTTCATTCTGACTGTCATCTTTTTGTTTTTTGTTTGTTTCTGGTTTTTTTTTTTTCTGCTAAAGTGCCATTAAATGGCTGGAGCCATTATCATTTGATCCTCCCTTTGGCAATTGTGACCTTTTCCAGTGATCTGATAGTTGGAAGTCTGTACCCTATAACCCCACAAGCTTTCCTTTCAGACCCCTCCCTTTCCCTTCCAGGCTACTACAAGTTCTTCTTTTTACACTAACCATACCTTGATTCATCATTTCCCTCTCTATTCATCTTCAATAACATACAAAAAACTTCTAATCAAACCAATTAACTGTTATTGCAGGACTACCAGCTGTTGTCTATAGACCTGAAGGCACAAGACTACCAAAACCATCAGCACTGCAGAGATGCTCACCCTACAATGACAGCTCTCAGTAATCAACTACTTGTGATTCCTGGTAGGTTGAAGAATGTCTGGGTGATGCTGTGGCAATGGGAAAAGATCAGGTACTTTAAGCCCTAGGGAGCCAACTTGGATCCATGTCAAACAGCATTTTCCAGGCCCAAGCAGTGACTGACAGTTCTACAGAGCCTGTATAGTGAAGTGAAACAACCACATTCTCCAAGTAATGGCCAAAACCCCAGCTTTTCCTGGTCCTCCAAAGATGAACAATACCCCCAAGTCAGCAGGAGGTAATCTTGAGAACATAGTGTCTGTTATTATTAAAATGCTGGCGGGTCCCCGGTGGGCTCAAGGAGCAGCTGCCAGCCCAGGCCCAAGGGGTGACAGCAGGCAGCCAAGTGGGCAGGTGTGAGCCCGACGAGTCCAGAGCCACTAGCAGATCCCCGCTGCGGATCCCCAAGGCGTCCTAAGGGCAAGCAGCGGACACAGGGCAGGCGGGCAGGAATGCGGCGAGTCCCAGGCAGGCTGGTGGCCACACCACGCAGCGAGCGGGTACTGGAAAAGCCCAGCGGCTGCTTGGACTGGAGGAGCTGAGCAGAGATGCTGGTGGCTGCTGGTCCCTTGTCCCCAAGCAGTGACTGAGCCGCGAGGCTGTAGATTCCCAGCAGCAGGGGGCTGAATTCCCAACAGCAGGGGAGCACGTGTAAACAGACCCATAGACACAGAAAATAGGCATAAAAATAAAATATTTATTAAAGGAGAGAGGGAGAGAGGGAGGGAGGAAGAGGAAGAGAGGGAGAGAGGGATGAGGGAGAGAGGGAGAGGGAGAGAGAGAGAGAGAGAGAGAGAGAGAGAGAGAGAGAGAGAGAGAAAGAGAAGAGAAGAGAAAAGGAGAAGAGATGCAAAGACCCTTGTGCACCCCAAGAAACAGAAACAGAAGAGAGCAAGATGGCGGAGGAAGGGCAGAGGGAGTGGGAGTGGGCGTGGCTAAGGCAGGACGGAAAGAATAACAATGTCCTTATCCCCACCTCACTTACCTACTCACCACCTTTTCATAATAAATAAAAGGGAGAAATACTAGTTTATATGTATCTATACTGGCCTGATCTAGACATCCTGACATTATATGTCCTCAGCTGTAGCCATTAAGAGCACTGTCTGTGCATGTTCGCTTCATTCACTTTAAATAGGGGGTCCTTGCACACCTCCCATCTCTTCCTTTCTCTCTCTCTTTCTGCTTCTCTGCTTGTCTTTCCTTCTCTCCCTCTTTCTCTTCTGGCCTTTCTCTTCTCTTCTGCTACTCTTGTCACGAGAGGCCAGTCTCTCCTCCCTCCTCTGTTGCATTAGGAGCGCCAGTGCTGCGTCCCCGGCACCCAGCCGCCCACATGGCAGGCTTATGCCCAGAAATAATTACACGGAAACTGTATTCTTTCAAACACTGCCTGGCCCGCTATCTGTAGCCTCTTATTGGCTAGCTCTTACATATTGTTCTAACCCATTTCTAATATTCTGTGTAGCCCACGAGCTGGCTTACCAGGGAGGATCTTAACCGGCATCTGTCTGGAGCGGGAGAATCATGGCGACTCCCTCACTAAGCTTCTTTCTCCCAGAATTCTGTTCTGTGTACTCCACCCACCTAAGGGTTGGCCTATCAAGGGGCCTAGGCAGTTTCTTTATTAATAAGAAATCACTCCCACATCATTTTCCCTTTTTTTGTTTAAACAAAAAAGAAAGGCTTTAACTTTAACATAGTAAAATTACATATAACAAAACAGTTATCAAGTAAGAATTACAGTTACAATATTTATATCTATTTTATCTCTTATCATAACTAAGGAAAACTATAACTATCTATTCATTTTTCAATTCCATCAAAGACTCCAGAAGGATATAATACTACCTAAGTAAACAAGAAATAAGAAAACTCTAGAAATGACAGAGACATCTCGCTGCCTGGACAGTCACCCAAAGTTCCTCTGTACCGTTGGGGCATCCATCTTCGGCCTGCAGGCCCATAGTTTCCAGCAGACACCTCCACGAAGCAGGAAATTCCAAAGACAGTTCAGTCACTTTCTGCTGTGTCCTGCAGAATGTCTTGCAGACTCTTTCATGAAGCAGGAACCCCGAAAGATCATCTCACCTTTAGGCAAGTTCAGCAGTCCTCTCTCTGAGAGTTCTCTGTGTTCAGTTTATGCAACAGTCCAGGCAAGAACAGTTTCTTGCCCAAATGGCTATCAAACTCCATAAGGATCCTCTTCGATGCCCATCTTCCTCTTGAAGTAGCTGATGCTGCCAGGAGCAGACGTGTCTCTTTGTCATGAAAAGCCCTAAGTTATTAAAATATTTTAAATGCCATACTCTGCAGTCTTTGAGAGATATGAAGAATGTCTATCTAACTGAAATATATCTCTATATATCTAGAAAATTTAACTAACCTGACTACAAACTTGACTATTAGCAATGATTATCCATTAACAACCTATATTTCCTAATTATACATTACATTTTTAAATGAACTACACAATCACAATACCTTAATCAAGATAAAAAATACATATACATATAACAAAATTGACCTTAAAATCCATACCAATGCAAATTATTCATATCTATATCATATCCCCCTTTAAATGTAAAAGAACATTTATAAACAATATTTGGGAACATGGGTGTAGTTTTTTCTTTCCAAACTGCTTCCTGCTGAATAGGGGCTGCAGCGGTTGGATTAATGAGCACCAATGACAATTGATAATTGAACAAGTTTAATAACAAAACCAGACTCACGAAACCAAGGTTCCAGCGGAGTACCCGGCGAAACAGCAAGCGGAAGCAAGGGAGCGAGCTCACGCGCCACATTTATCAGTAAACATACGCCCGAGGGCAGCCCGCCCCCAAGGGGAGGGCTTATCCCTACATCTCCCTCTTTTTGTCTAAATAAGACAGAACTAATCTAAATACAACTATAAACAATAATAATAAATAATAGATATAACAAACAATATTGAGAACGAAAGTTTTGCCGGACATTCTATCTCAAGGAGTCTAAATAATGTAGAGAGTAATTACAATTATATAATCTTCAACTCCGTCAAAGATCCGAGAAGGGAATAAATATTACTTAACAAATGAGAGATATCCAAAACGTGCCATAAATGACAGAGACAACAGACTACCTGGGCAATCACCCAAATTCTCGTTCGTAATGTTGAGTCAACCAACTTTGGCTAAGGCCTAGCATAACTGACATGCCATTATCAAATGCAAGGAATTTTCTTAGAATTATCCTACCCTGTCTTGGCAAGATAAGACAATCCTGTTTCATATCTTTGTCAGTAGATGAGGTATGGGCTTTTCTTAACCCAAAGGCCAATTCTGCCAAGAAGACAAACTCCCAGTGGAGTGTCTTTGGTGCTCAAGGTTCTCTCGGGAGTAGAGTGGTATCGCCAGGAGTAATTGTGTCTCGGCACAGAATTCTAGGTTAACTTAAAGGCCATTTTCTACAGCTCTTTAAAGAGGCTGAAGATTATACTATCTATACTAAATATAATCTCTATGTATCTAGAATACCTTATTAACCTAAAAGTAAACATTACCAACATAAAATTCTCAATACCTATCTAACTTGAAGACTAAAAGAATAAACAACTGTGCAATACATGAAGACAATGATCTTCATCTGTAAACAATGTCATTACATATCCAATGTAAACAATGTTATTACATCAGAGGTAGAAATGTACATTGTGATATGGTAGATGTATCAATACAATATAAGCATACTCTTATACAAAAATAGAGGTAGGAACACTCACATTCAATATTCAATATGTCAATATACAGGAAACAGTACCAATACAATTTTCTAAAAACAGTAACCAATACAAGCATACTCTTATACAAAAATAGAGGTAGGAACACTCACATTCAATATTCAATATGTCAATATACAGGAAACAGTATCAATACAATTTTCTAAAAACAGTAACTCACAAATACCAATCATCCCATCAAACCAGTTAATCCCCCCCTTTTTTTTCATATCCCTAATTCCATAAAACATCTCTCCATCCCCTCAACCCCAAACCAACCACTAAAAGATGTCCCTAACCCTGAGGGCAAACTCTGTTGGGAGAGGGGACGCTGTCCTCTAAGATTGCTTCAAGCTGACATGGGGGCAATGTTCTCCTTAGAGGCTCCTGTGAAAGCAAATGATGGTAAGATTCCCAAATTAACCTTTGGCCTAAGAAAATTATAACTAGTCCCTGAGCGCTTTGAGAAGGTCCGGGCAGAGTGTTGTCAAAAAATGTGCACCATTCGAAATTGTCTTGTGCAGTTGGTACCAAAAAATTATTAGCACGTAGAAAAGAGAAAAAAGAAAATATATATATATATATATATATATATATATATATATATATATATATATATATATATATATATATATTCATGACGTCATAAAAACCAGGTTGAGTTGATGTTGTGGGGCCCCATCTTCATCCTGGAAACTTCAAAAATTACTGTAGGGAAATTTGTTGCTTGTTATGGGAAATTTAGACACTAACAACACGGACATATATTGACATATAAAGAAAGACACAGATACGAGGAAAAGCAAGAAAAAATTTTATCAAGTATATAACTATCCTCATTCTGTCCCATTTCATGGCTCCTGATCTGAGACAGAACCTCTGAAATATCTCTTATCAACAGGCTTGGAATTGAAGAGGGACTGAGCCATAGTCCAACTCCAAAACCAGCTCTACATATTTATAAAGAAGTGTTCAAAACAAAAAAAAACATATATATATATATAAATATATAAAAAATCAATACTTACGGTATATAAAGAATGTTAGTTGATCCTTAGTGGGTCGTAACTATTATCCATCCATCAGTAATTAAATATTTAGGGTCCCTTAAATTCTTTGAAGATCAGTATTTTCCTGTGGAGATAAGAAAAGAACCCTGCCCCCAACTTATCTGTATTCCTTACCATCAGTATGCTCGCCATCCATGTGAATGAATTATTATTTATCTTTTCCAAATGGCTTTTCTTCTTCATACCGAACCTTTATTAGTTTTGACGGTATCCACAATTGTTCCTCACCTGTGGAGATAAGAGCAAAACCCCTTCCCCAACGCAGCACATCTCCTGGCTTCCATTGTGAGGTCAGCACATCCGTGAAATAAACTGGTTGATTTAGTTCAGTAGACTTTTCCATTATCCAATGTCTTTCTGCAGCCGTTGTCCCCTTCTCATTAGCGTTAAGAAAATTCAAGGTTAACAAAGCATTATGTAACCTATTTCTGGGGGTGTTTTCCACCCCTTTCTGTTTACTCAACATATCTTTCATAGTTCGATTTGATCTTTCTATGACTGCTTGACCTGTAGGATTGTATGGTATACCTGTAACATGCTTGATATTGTAATAGTCAAAAAACCGTTTCATTTTCCTAGAGGCATAAGCAGGACCATTATCTGTCTTTATTTGTGTAGGTATACCCATGATAGCCATGACTTCTAATAAATGAGTGATTACTGAATCAGCTTTTTCTGAACTTAAAGCAGTTGCCCACTGAAAGCCTGAATAAGTGTCAATGGTGTGGTGAACATACTTCAATTTGCCAAATTCTACAAAGTGGAACACATCCATCTGCCAGATTTCATTCCTATGTGTGCCCTTTGGATTAGTCCCTGCTGGCAGTGGCGTTTGGTTATAGAAAGAGCAAGTAGGGCATTTCTTTACAATCTCCTTAGCCTGTTGCCATGTAATAGAAAACTCTTTCTTCAAACCCTTGCTATTAACATGATGTTTTTTATGAAATTCAGAGGCTTGTAGCACACTACCAATCAATAACTGATCAATGTCTGCATTACCTTGTGCTAGAGGACCTGGCAGACCCGTATGGGATCGGATGTGTGTTATGTACATAGGGCAAAGCCTGTTCCTGATCAAATCTTGAACCTGGATAAACAATGAGGTTAGTTCTGTATCATCAGGTATAAATTCAGCAGTTTCAATATGTAAAATAACTCTTTCTACGTATTGTGAATCAGTAACTATATTAATAGGTTCTCTAAAATCCCTTAGCACCATAAAAATGGCATATAATTCTGCCTTCTGGACAGAATCATAAGGACTTTGTTCCACCTTACCCAAGTCTTCCGATTTGTAACCTGCCTTCCATGTTTTATTGGCATCAGTATAGAATGTACAGGCTCCAGTAATTGGAGCATCATGGACGATTCGAGGAAGGATCCAAGAAGTTCTCTTTATGAAGGTAAGCCCTAAGCCTCTTGCTCTTTGGATAGTTTTGGGATGTCTCCCCAAAAACTAGCACAAGCTCTTTGCCATGGTTCATTATCTTCCCATAATATCTTTAGTTCATCAGCAGTGAAAGGCAAGATAATTTCTGCTGGGTCTCTGCCTGCTAGTTGACGAAGTCTCAGCTTGCCTTTTATAATTAACTCAGAGACTTTTTCCACATATGTTTTCAGTTTTTTACTTGGTTTATGTGGTAAAAAGATTCATTCCAAGATAATATCATCTCTCTGCATTAAAATTCCTGTAGGAGAAATTTTTGATGGTAATATGACGAGAATACAATCGAGCTCTGGATTCACCCTGTCCACATGTGCCTGTTGTAATTTTTCCTCAATCATCGTCAGTTCTTTTTCTGCTTCAGCTGTTAATTCTCTGGGACTGTTTAAATCTTTATCACCTTCCAAGGTTTTGTTCAAATGAATTATTAGATCAGGTGTTATCCCAATAGCTGGTCGTAGACTGGAAATGTCTCCCTAACAGTCTTTGAAAATCATTAAGAGTCCGTAGCGATCTCTCCTAATTTGTGCCTTTTGTGTCTTAATTTTTTGCAAACCTATTTTATAACCTAAATAATTAACAGAATCTCCCTTCTGTATCTTCTCAGGAGCAATTTGCAATCCCCATTTAGGTAAAAGTATCTTTATTTCTTCAAACAGTCTGTTCAAGGTATCCATGTTTGAATCGGATAACAAGATGTCGTCCATGTAGTGGTATATTATAGATTTAGGAAACTTCTTGCGTATTATTTGCAATGGTTGGTTCACAAAATATTGGCACAAGGAGGGGCTATTTAACATACCCTGGGGGAGGACGGCCCAGTGGTACCTCTTGGAAGGTTGAGAATTGTTGTAAGTAGGCACCGTGAAGGCAAATTTTTCTCTATCTTCTTTTTGTAAAGGTATAGTGAAAAAACAATCCTTTAAATCAATAACTATAAGAGGCCATCCTTTTGGTAATAAAGAGGGCAAAGGGATTCCAGATTGCAGAGGACCCATAGGTTGAATAACCTTGTTGATAGCTCTGAGATCTGTCACCATTCTCCATTTACCTGATTTTTTCTTAACCACAAACACAGGAGAATTCCAAGGACTGGTAGATTCTTCTAGATGTCCAGCATCTAATTGCTCTTGTACCAGCTGTTCTAAAGCCTGTAACTTTTCCTCAGCTAAAGGCCATTGCTTTGTCCATATTGGTTTCTCAGTCAACCATTTTAGAGGCAAGGCTGTTGGAATCTCTGAAGGAGCTTCAATTGTTTGTTCTTGTACGGCCCGAATGGCCGGTTTTCTCCGTTTGTAATATCTTTTAATATTATTCTCAGAAATATAGGCTCTAGAATTAGCAGGAATGTTAATTTGGGTATTCCATTGTTGTAATAGGTCACGACCCCATAAATTCATTACAATATTGGCTACATATGGCCTTAATTTTCCTATTTGTCCCTCAGGTCCTATACATTCAACCCATCTCGTGCTCTGTCTTACTCGAGATAGGGTTCCAATTCCCAGGAGCTGAACATTTACATTCTGAAGAGGCCAATACGAATGCCAAGATTCTGGGGTAATGATACTTACATCAGCACCTGTGTCCAGCAGGCCAGTAATAAAAATGCCATTTACACACACTCTCAGCTTAGGTCTTTGATCATTTATAGAAGTTTGCCAAAACACACGTAACTCATCTTTCTGCTCATTATCGTTTGTAACAGTAGGCATGAGGTTTCCTAATTGTCCTGACGAGGCACGTTCTCTGCAGAAACTGGAAATGACTGGACCATGTTTGCCATGGGGGCCTGTGAGGCCCCCCCTCTCACGTTTCCTGTCTGTATCAGGTTGCCCTGTCTATCTCTTGTAGATCTGCACTCATTCGTCCAATGTCTGCCCTTTCCACATCTTCTACATAAACCTGAAGGCTGAGTCCTTCTATTTCTGTTATTTCTAGAAGATGCATTATTATTATTTCTGAAGGTTCGTTGTTTACAATTCCTTTTCATATGACCCATTTTTCCACAATTAAAACATTTGGTATTCTGGTGTCTCCTTTTACCATTAGAAATTGCTTCCTCTACCCATGCTTCAGTGCCATAATCAAATGTATCAACATCCAGTGTATGCAAGACCCATTCTTCCAAGGGTGCTGATCTGAACCTTAAAGGCCCCAAAATCTTTTTGCATTCCACATTTGCATTTTCATAAGCCAAAGACTCAATCATTATACGTCTTGTGTCAGGGTCAGGTATCCCTATTTGCACAGCCTTAGTAAGTCTTTGTAAAAAATCACTAAAGGGTTCTCTCTGACCTTGTTTAATTGTGACAAATGATTCCATTCTCTGTCCTGGGTCTTGTACCCTGTCCCAAGCCCTTAAGGCTGCTGTAGTGCATATGGAGATTGTGTTTTCATCCAAATTAGCTTGTTCCTGAGGGTCGGAAAAGAGTCCTTCACCTAGAATTTTATCTAGGGAGATGTCACTTCCCTTCGCCTTTTCTTGCTGTTCTAAGAGTCTAGCCTCTTGCCTGAATAAGCATTTCCATTTTAAATGCGTCCCACTCTCAAGGACTGCAGAGCTCAGCTGGATCCAGTCTAAAGGTGTGGCTCTGCTGGTCATGGCCCAAGATTTTAGCATCTCTTTAACAAAAGTGGAGTGCATCCCGAAAGCCGTGACAGTCTGTTTAATTTCTTTGAGATCATTCATACAGACAGGCTCCCATGTATCTTCCTTAATGATCCTGGGGTTTTTGGAACCAATCACCTTCTCTGTCGTTATTACTGGAAAGGCAGGTAGAGGTGTAGATAGAGATTTGTGGAAATTGTCCCGGAGGGATTTACCCACAGATGTAGTTAAAATTTTCCTTTCTACTGTTTGTTCTTCCTCATCAGAATCAGAATTTAGAAATTCCTCAATCTTTTCAATTCTATTCACCATTGCCTTCTGCAATGTCTGTATCTCCTGTCCAGAATTATGTTCCAAAGCCTTCATTGAGGATTCTAAAGTATGAAGTTTGTCCATTAGGGATAAGTTCTCATCTTTGGACATAATTTTTATGGCATAAACCGTGCCTTCTTGTATTGACAATCTTTCCACCACTCTGTCATAAGCTTTAGACAAAACTTGATTTTCCCATTCAACCGTTTTAATTCTCTGAGATAATGTTTCAGTCCCTTCAGAAAGTGACTGATGAAATTTAGGATTTAAATCAGCTGTTCCTTCTTCCATAGTAATAAATTTCTCCTTAATATCAGCCTGAACCTTTTCTAAATTTTTAAACAAAGTTCTGTTCTCTTCCTGCAGAACTTTAAGCTGATTCTTGAGAAGATCATTGTCATGCTTAATCGTTTGTAGATGTTCAACCTCTGCCTTAAGAATCCTGGATTCATCTCCAATAGTTTTTAGATGTTCAACCTCTGCCTTAAGAATCTTGGATTCATCTCCAATAGTTTTTAGATGTTCAACCTCTGCCTTAAGAATCCTGGATTCATCTCTTAAAGACTCTATCAGACTTTTGTCGTCAAACTACTTAATACCAAGGAAAACTACTAATCCCAGAAGGATCCATAGATGTGGGGTGCTAGACACCTCTTGTAGGATCTCCCACATGGTACACTCAAAAAGGTTATTGAAGTTGGGAACGGTGATATTGTCAGACATTTTATTAAAAGGAAAAAAAAAATTTTTACCTGTAATGACTGGTTCCTGCCAGAGGTGGCGAAAGAGTCCACTTAA
Source organism: Alexandromys oeconomus (assembly GCA_963919705.1). Taxonomy (NCBI): domain Eukaryota; kingdom Metazoa; phylum Chordata; class Mammalia; order Rodentia; family Cricetidae; genus Alexandromys; species Alexandromys oeconomus. The sequence goes on along the minus strand of CAWTZB010000260.1, from coordinate 5,983,118 downwards.
ATCCACGTGGAGAGCCGATCTGAAACAAATCTCAAGACCGAAATTTATTCAAATGTGGCGGTTTGTGTTGTAAAACCGCAAATATTTAAGCTTCCGTGTTCAGTTCCAGACGTCAAGGCAGAGAGAGAGAGGTTAACTCCTCTGGCGCTGCTAGAGGAACAAAGCGCTGGCTGCGAGCAGCTCCGGATCGCCGCAGCCTAGTACCGGTGTGGCGGAGTGGGGGAGGGGTGCCGTTGTTGCTAGGAACCAAGCACTGCCTGCGTGGGCGGGCGGGCGGCAGGCGCTGTGGCGATCGCGATCTCGCGTCCGGGGCCGTGCGTCCCTGGCCGCTGCGCGGCTGCGGGCGGGGGAGTTGGCGGCCGGGACCGCGTCCGCCCAGGACTTGCTGTGGGCTGTGGGCTAAATCAGCGGGGCAAATGGGCCCCACGTGGTTGGGCGCCAGATGCAGCGGTTGGATTAATGAGCACCAATGACAATTGATAATTGAACAAGTTTAATAACAAAACCAGACCCACGAAACCAAGGTTCCAGCGGAGTACCCGGCGAAACAGCAAGCGGAAGCAAGGGAGCGAGCTCGCGCGCCACATTTATCAGTAAACATACGCCCGAGGGCAGCCCGCCCCCAAGGGGAGGGCTTATCCCTACAGGGGCGCTGCTAATCAGATCGTTTAGGGTGTAACCTGTGTGCCAGGTTCATCTCAGTTGGCAGTTGAGTGAAGTAATTTTTTGAGGGTGTTCACAGCAACCTTTCAGGAGGACGTGGTCTATCATACCAAATCGGAATAGATGCAATCCATAGGGTCACATCCTCTGTGAAAACAAAAGGACTATTCCAAAGCTTCATAACCTTAGATCTAAATTCTGAAGTCAAGATACCTTTAGAACATATGTGTAGGTTCAGCTTAGCAGCCCATATAATGAAATGTCTCTCTGTACTTAGCTCCTTCACAGTCAAGAATTTTAAAGAAATCACAATGTACATAATCCAGACTCTCTGTGAATTTTCCATTTTTACGTGGCTTATTTTTCTTTATTTCTCTTAATCTATAACTATCTTTACTTCTGTACTCTGTCTCTTTAAGGACTTTATCCTTTTTCTTTTTAAGACATTAACTTTTTTATATTCTTTTTCTTCTCTTTCCCAAGCCTACGTACATTCATCCAACAATATGATCCATAAAGGTCTTTTATGTCTGAATCTGTTTTATTGTGAATCTGTAATTTTTTCACTATCCAGGAGCATTTCTTAAAATGTTAAGCAGTTCTTAAAAACTTAAGTTGCACCATGTACAGGTAATACGGTACTGCCTGTGTCCTGCCCAGTCTAAACCTTAACTGCTCTGTTTTAAGGTAATTACGGTAGTTCCTGACTGAGACCAGCACAGTTCAGCTTGGCTAAGCTGAGCCAAGCTGCTCCTGCCTCAGAGCTATTTGGTGCCCCTGAGCCACACACAGTTCCAGGCACACAGCAGTCCACATTGCCTACAAGCAAGCCGTAGAGCTTTACTCCAAATGCTCCATTCAAAAGCTCTGTCTCCCGCAGGAGCCAGACAGAGATCGCAATGGCGGCACAGCCCAGAAAGCCGGCATTTTAAAACAGCCAGTTTTTTCCTGCTGCTGAGTCAGGACAATTTCTTTGCGGCACGCAACCCAGAAACAGCAAAAAGCTGTCTTAAATTCTCTCTCTTATTTTTAAGCCTTCTCAGATTTTTAAGTGGATTTAGCCCATCACGTCTGGACTGCCGCTCCTAATGCAACACTCCTCCCCACTATTTCCATCCACTTTCCCCTATAAAAACAAATCCATCTGAGTTCTGTGGCCTGGCGTTGTTTTTTCTTTCATGCTGCTTGGGTTGTTACAACATAATGCATGATGAGAAAACAATGAGTTATTCTTCCTTCACAGGAAGAGGTGGGGATGCTTGTGAAATAATACCAGGGATTGAAACTGTCAGACCAAGGATTCTGGGACAAAGAATGACCTGGCATGGGCTTTCTGCAGCATCATTTAGGTTCACATTGAACATAATCACAGAAATGGACAACGGAATAGATATGGTCCCCTAGAGCTCACAGAACAACAGAGTGCAACATTCATAGATCTCTCCAACATTGGGCATCATCAGGTGGTGTCAGTACATTAAGGGCAAAGCAAACTCTGTCCCACATCCATATAATAGTGTGACATTCTTACCATCAGATTAATCATCCACAGTTTATTTCTCTCTCCCTCCCCCTCTCTCTTTTTCCCTCTCTCTCTCTCTCTCACACAGAGAGAAAGAGAGAGAGAGAGAGAGAGAGAGAGAGAGAGAGAGAGAGAGAGAGAGAGATTCCTGTATAAAGGACAGCAGAATAAGAATAATCTGGGTAAGGTGACTGAGTGCATTCCCAGACCCCAGTACAAGTACAGTTGAGCAATAAGTGAGCCCTATGTGAATGTCTGAGCCCTAGGTTTAGATCACAAGCTCATAGGCTGTGTTACAACAAAGACAAACTGAAAATTGGATGGTCAAACTCACTGAGTGTTTAGAATTTTGCCTATTGTGAGCTCTCTGCTGATTCAAAATCCCAATCAAGCAAAAATTACAAGCCAAATTAAAAAAAAAATCCAGGTTTAATGGATTCCTGCGCTTGCGGGTGGCCCCGAGTGGGAACCAGGAGGCCACAAACATGAACACCAGGTGAGAAGAAAGAAACCACATGTTCATCTTTTGGGAGCTCACTTTTGGGAGCTCATCTTTTGGGACCAGGCATGCTGGGATTTAGAGCCTGGACCAAACAACTCTCAGGCCTGAGGGCTGGGATGGATGTGAGGGGCTGGGGTCTAAGCTCCCAACTTAACACTGAGTAAGAAAAAATATGTAGAAAACTATGGATTCTGATATGAGCCTGATGTGAATAGTGCTCAGGGTGAGGAGAATTTAGACCTTCTATGCTTTGATCATAGGACACTGTAAGTGACCACATCTCTCTCTTGATGAACTCTGAATCTAAATTGTAATCACAAAATTCCACTTAGTATATGTCCTGCGTCTCATAATGGGAAAGTCTACACAGGTTTCATGAGTTTTTTTGGATACCTCATGCTAGTTTCCAGATAGTCATTTCTGCTCTTACTAGAGACTTTCTTCATTTTGTTGTCATGAGTTCTATCACATTATTAAAAATTTCCATTTACAGTTTTTTTTTCTGTATCAACAGAGGTTCCTACCACCTGAAATGTGGATATAATCCATAGAAAATCAGCATATATAGAGGCATGCAAGAGAAAGAAGTGAGTTACATATATTCCTGTTGTCAGGCTGACCTCCTTGTATGCTGAGAGCTACCAACTGTTCTTGAGCATCCTTCAGGGAAGTTTGTGTTTGGACACTATGATGTTTCACTCTCACTATGCATGCTTTACAGGTCCTAGACTCACATCCAGACCCTCAGGGGTCCTAGCTTAGGTCTCCTCCCTTGAAGGTGTCAGATTTACATCTGAACTCTCAGTGGTCTCTGGCTCTGGATTCCTCCCTCAGTGGCTTCTCCCCTTTACCTGTTTTGGTGGAGTGCACTCTCTCAGGTCTGCTCTGGTCCAGGTTGCTGGCTCAGTCCTGATCCACCAATGTTTCTGGACTGGTTCTGCTCCCCATCCCATGGAACTTGCTTTCTCAGGCCCACTCTGGCCAAGGTAGCTGGTTCAGTCCCAATCCTATGGAATTTGTTGCATGATCCAATCCAGTCAAAGGTGGAATTCATTGTCCCAGGCCTACTATGGCTTAGGTTACTGACTTTGATCTCATTTTGTAAATCCTTGTCTGGATATGCTCCTTCAGAAGTTCCTGGCTTGGACTTTGTCCTACAAAGGTCTTTGTCTCCAGTCTACTCCCTTGGAACTCCCAGGCTTGGTTGCGCCCAGAGCTGAAGAGGACATGGTTTAGACTTTCTCCCTCACAGGTTCTAGAATCACATTCACACCTGCAGAGGTTTCTGGTTCCTGCCTATTCCCTTTGACGTTCCAAACCAGAGGTCCTGGCTAAGGCCTACTTCTTCTGAGTTCCCAGACTCACACCTGGACCTGCAGAGATCTCTGGTTCCTGCCTACTCCCTCAGAGGTTCCAGATTCACAACCATATCCACAGAGGTCCTGGCTAAGGACTAGTTCCTCAGAGGTCCTAGATTCATATCCATACCTATTTTGAATTTTAGAATTATTACATTCAGGCTTCTTTATAGATGCATTAGTATCGAGGAGAGGGTTTTGACAAAGGCATTCCATTTAGGAATGAGCATGTCAAAGACATTCCCTCTCAGAAGATCAGTAGATCAATTGAGAGTTTTGTGATCGTATTTTTATTTTTTTTATTTTATTTTATTATATTTTTTTGGTTTTTCGAGACAGGGTTTCTCTGTAGCTTTGGTGCCGATCCCGGAACTAGCTCTTGTAGACCAGGCTGGCCTCGAACTCACAGAGATCCTCCTGCCTCTGCCTCCCGAGTGCTGGGATTAAAGGCGTGCGCCACCACCGCCCGGCATGATCGTATTTTTAAACATATCAAGAATAATGAAGCAAAACTTTTGGACAGCTAGCTTAATTCTACTGATAAATTAAGATCCATTCCTGTCCCTGAAATATGATCTCACTATAAAATATCACCAGTTTTCCAAAGCAATTTCTTGTGGGACTTTGTTTAGTATACATTGTGTAACATCGCATATGAAATACAACCACATTTTATGGACAGAAATTGGTCTCTCCAACCTTTGTGAAGTTAGCTAATTAAGTCTTATTTCCTGCTTTCCCTGAACAGAGCTTCATCGTTCTTTTCAAATTATGTCCCTTGTACATTGCTAAAGGCCAATCCTACATGTCCTTCAGGGTTGGAAGCTATGACAGTTTGAACTGGGAAGTACAACTATTGGCAAATAAGTTTGATTACCTGGTCCTAAGATGAGGAACTCTCCCTGGGGGTATCAATCAGTAAGTGTGACTTTTTTGAGTACATGTCACTTCTCATATAGGTTAGCCTGTTATTGGATGCACATATTAAATACACTCCTGGTGGTGTAATTTCATCTTTGGGTCCTGTAGAAGAAAATAATACATGCATAACATGTCTGTTTGCACATGGACACGGATTTTCCTGAAGGTTTCAGTTTGTACAAAGTTCATGATAAACAGAGAGGAAAGTCATAAAGTACTAAATTTAATTTGACCAAAAAAAAAATGAAGTAAGATCTGGACCCGAGGTTTATAGTCCTCAGGGAGAGAAAGTCAGGTTTGAGCATTGGTAGGGATTATGGTCCAGAGTCTGAAACCCCCCTTCCTTTTGATTATCTATTAAATGTAAGTTCTATTCTAACCATGAAATCTGAACAACGGTCTGTTTGAATCTGAGAAAAAAAAACATACTAGAATATCCATTAAATTTATCATGTGATTTCAGCGATGATGATGGAGATATTTTTTACCATCATAGCTCTTATTTTACATTTTGTTCATGAGAGAATCTGCCCTATATTTGTAAATAACCGCAGAAACTCATGAAATGTTTAAGTACATTATTATACTACAGAACAAATATTTACAGAGACTTTCTGGGAACTAGAAGATTAAAGCCAGCCTAGACTCCTGAGAAGAATGTTCAACCATGTTTATATATATATAGTTTTATTTGCTCAAAACAGAAAGCAAGCAAGCCTGTTTCCTCGAGTCATTGTTGTCTTTCATGAACAAATAAAAACAGCCCAGGAAAATGGAAGGAGGAAAGGAAGAGTCTCAGATAACAAACTTTTTCAACCACAGTTCATACCTTCCAGAAGGTGGAGCTCTTGGGATTTCATTAGAACTATTCTCTTCTCCTCTGCTGCGAGAGTTCTGGAGGAAGCTGCATTTGCGATTGAACAAGCCCTGAACCTGCATCAGCTGCACTGCCTCCCCCTGAGTGCAAGGCACACAGACACAAGCTTACACTTACACTGTGTGTTGCTTGGCACTGTTTGTTCTCTGGCTGGGGCTTTGAAGTTTGATGTGATTAAAAGTCTAGACGTCTTTCACGAACGAGACCTTAGTTGTGTGGGCACAAGACACCAAGGACTTGAAAACGTCTCTAAAAATATCTCTTTCTACAAAGATGTTTGCAAATGTATGTAAATGACTTACATCAGGTGACTCTGTGGGCAAGTGTGTAAAGCACTCCTCAGGGGGAAGCTGTGCTTTTTCTCCGCTGCTCCTGAATGCTCCTTCAAACATCTTTCTCTAGTGAGACTCTCTGGTCATTAAACCATGTTCTCACTTCCAGCTCTATGTGCAAATGCTCCTGACTCTCACTGTAACTTCTTCACCCTTATTCATATTGGGGCCATAAACCATTCTTTATGGGCTGATCTGTCGTGTTCCAAGTTGAAGGCTCCACGATGATGTTAGGCACATTGGGTCAGGGTGGTGTTGGAAGACGTCATAGCATGATTAGTAGTTTCTGTGGCAAAATTTTCTGCAAGAACGGTTTCTGGCACCAGCCTCCCTGGCGACGGATCAGACCTGATTTACTGAGGTTGCAGCTTTGTGTCCCCCATCTATCCAGTCCCCCGGTGCTGCTCTGGAGGCATCCTAGCCTCAAGCTTCGGGTTGGAAGCTGTCGCTTATCGACAGTTTGCAGGCAAGAGCATACTCCTGAGGTCGTTTGCCTGTAGAAAACTTCTCCGCTATCTTTAGTACTTGCCTGAATTTTATTCACATTGTAACCTTGTAGCAACTTTCGTGCTACATTTCCTCACGGATCTGCCCAGAAGTCAATGTCCTGCTGAAAATGCTACTTCCCAGGACATCAGACGACTACCAGCACATAAAATTGTCGTCTCAAAATTCCTAAGTGCCAGGCAATTTCTTACGTTTTTCTAATTTATACTTTGCTAGAAAAAAGCAGTTTCCAGACAATCTGCCCAAGACGTTCCAGGTAATAGGTGCACCCAACTCCAGAGTCCACGTTTTCCATGATACTGGATTATGGAGAGGTTCCGGCATGTGATTATCGGGCGCATGACTCCCTTTTTTTTTTTTGTATCTTTTTTTTTATGCTTTTATAATTCTGTTGGGATGGATGGGTTCCCTGTGTGTTGTTTGCCCCCTTGTAGTCATGAGCAGCCTCACACTGAAGTTTATGTCTGGGTTCACATAGAAGTTCCTTCACTGTGTCTAGCACAATAATAAGTGGCAGTGTCCTCGGATCGCACACTGTTCATTTGCAGGTAGAGAGTGTTCTTGGCATTGTGTCTGGTGATGGTGAATCGATCCTTAATGGATGGTGCATAGTTTGTCTTACTGCCATCAGGTTTAATTTCTCCAACCCACTACAAGGCCTTTTCAGGAGTCTGTCTGAACCAGATCATCCAGTAGTCACTGAAAGTGAAACCAGAGGCTGCACAGGAGAGTCTCAGTGATCCACCAGGCTGCACCAGACCACCTCCAGTCTCCACAAGCTTCACCTCACACTGGACACCTGAAAACACACACACACACAAAAATCCTGATCAAGAATGCATCACACATGCTTACTGTCCCTCATATTTATCTCAAATCACACATTTATTCATCACCTATTATTTTCCATAAATTACCCTTTAGTAGAACAACAAGGAAAATCCAGCTCAGCCCCACATCCATTTTGAGCACTGATTGAAGTCTTGGGAACCACAGCTGAGCTCCTCTTCCTGGGTTGCAAGGCCAGTGCTTGGCTGCTTTTCATGAGCAGGAAGAAGCTCATTTGCATATCTTCATGCTATATGGGAAGCTCTGTGGTGGGAACTTAGAGACTGCAGGTCCTGTGCTATGTGTAAATGTGGTGGAAGAGTCAGTTTATAATAATCATGTTAGAGAAATTTTAGGATGGGAAACACTGGCATTAAGTTACATCATTTGTCCAGGTGTCAACTTCCTTATTACTACTTGCAATCAGAAGACATATTTTGTTGTTCATTTAAACTTAGTTTCCCATGTCCTGGATCATAATCATCAGTGACATTGCTTTCTAATGCTAATTTCAGTAAGAGTTAACTTTACTGTGTGTACTGTGTATACTGTGTGTCACAAACCTCCCTGAGTCTTCTCCAGCTATAAATGTAGCTGCTTCATCAGACTGACTACTCCCATTCTGTTTTGAGATGATGAGATATTCCTGAATTCCAGTTTTCAGCTAAGCCCCTGAAGAGATCTTTTTCTAATAGGTGAATACCTAACAGTCTGTAGATTTCTTGTGTTATTATCTAATGTAATACTTCTTTCCCTGCACATTTACCTATTTTTTCACTAGAAACATGGAGAGACTGATGAGCTGTGCTTTAGTATACATCTCAGCATTTGACTTCTACATATACTCCGTGTGTGACATCAAAGGACTCACATAAGTATGCCCATACTTCAAACACTCCTCCCTTTGACTTTGCTTTCTACACAGTTTAGTACTCTGCCTTGGAAATTAATTAGCCCTTATTTTACTTGGAGTCTTTAAGTTAAGTTTTTCTTTCATAGTGGCTTAGAATTTATATGTAGGATGCATGTCCTTTTAGCTTCGCAATCAACAGATTTAATTTTGATGTATGATACCAGACTGACTTGTGTCCAGCCTTCACTGTTTGAGTAGTGCCTGAAATGCTGAGAGAACAGACAATAGTGTATTTTGTTTCATGTTTGAATGTACACCAGTGTCTAGTATTGTAGATGAGAAAGCTGAGCTTTGGAATGTCATCAGAAAACATTTTAGTGTGTTTTGGAACATGAGCAAAGCAGACTAGACTGAATGTCATAGATTTCTCCACAGAACAGAAACTGATGAGTAAAAATGCTATTGGTAAGCCTTCACATAGAATGATCAAGCACTTAGATACCCTGTAGAAACTGTGAGCCTGGGAGAAGCAAAGTCTATCAAAGTCAAACTCAAATGGAAAGGTGAAGAATATTTCATCCATACAAGGCAGAACTGATCACTATTAGCCCTATGTCACCTCTGATGACAACCAGAAAACTCAACCTTGTGCAACATGTAATAAATATTTGTTTATTTTCACACACAAATAAAGAAAAGATGTGGGGTTGCAAAGATAAAATTGGAGTTCAACATTAGTACAATTTAAACCTGAAATATAAATGAGAAAAACTGGGACACAGAAATATTTAAGAAAAAATACACAATAAGTAATGAAATGTATGTTAATTACCTGATTTCTAACTCAAGAACTTAAAAGGAACACGGGAAACCATAAAAGAATACACACACACCTCCCCCCCCCACAGACAAGTGAAAAAATATTGAAAATGTAATTACTGTAAATAGAGAAACTATAACCACATCATATACTTTATACCATATAAAACTGAATAAAATAAATGAGAAAGAAAGACTGTTGCATACTTTTGCAATTACACACTATGCTGTAAAGAGTGAAAATAGTTAAGTAGAATCAAAGGTCTAAAAACTGACTTGGTAAACACCATCAGTCAGTTGTGTATGTTTAATTATTTAAATTGATAAATAAGTAAACGTTGTTAAATGAGATGAATTAGAGCAATCAAAATTTGAGGTAAACAAGAATAGTCTGAGAAATAGGAATCACAATTGAGTAATGTCTCTATCAGATTGTGTTTTAGTAATGTCTATAGACTATTTCTCATTTAAAAGCTGTAGTAAGTGGGTGAATCCCAAAGTGGTTCTTGGCTGCATGAGAGAGCAGCTGTGTGGGGCATGACAATCAAGCCAGAAAAATAGCATTAGTCCCTGGTCGCTTCATCATTTCTGGTCTTCAGCTTCTTGTCTTTAGTTCCCAACTCCTCTGTCTTCAGTGATGTATGATCTGTGACTGGGACATGTAAACTAAATGAACCTAAGTCTCTTTGGGTTGTGATCTTTATCACAGAAAAAGAAACCAACTTGTACAAGTGTGATTTCAGTCAGAATACTAACTATATCCTTAAATAATGATAAGAATTAATCTGAAAATCCAGTGAATTAGAACAATACTTAATTGAAAAAGAGGAGTCTTGAACATCGATGGGACAGCCTGGATTCTCCACATCCAGCTGGCCTGCCTGAAGCATCCACAGCCCCACTACTCCAGATTGCCATCTTTAGAGGGCAAAAGACACCCTTGTACTATCCTGGTTCTTCATTGTCCACCTCGCCTTCCTGAAGCATCCACAGGCCCTTTGATGCCATGTGACTAAGATAGGCCAAAAAAAAAAGAAAAAAAAAACATGGGATAGCCTACATCTTCACAGTCTGGCCTGACTGATGCATTTACTTGCCCACCCAGCAACGTGTAGCACTGTGTGATCATGTGACAATATGATGAGCAATACATCATAGTAAAATTGATGAGAAAGCAAGGCAGAATGGTTCCTTGCTGTGGTATGAGGTTGTTATTAAGAAGTAAATCCTGTAAGGAATAGGCTGATATTGGTTTTCTTCTTGCCACCCATGACCAGCCTTATACCTGGACCTGTGCTCTTGTCTACAAACATATCTTGACTTTGACAGCCAGGGTCTGTATTGATATCCATGACCCATGTTTCTATGAAGGTCACATAAATGCCAGGATTGTGGGATGCCACCCATGGCCAGTTTGGTGACCAAGGGCTATGCTAAAGCAAGGGTCATATGATCTGAGTGGCCTTTATTACCACCAGGATTTCATGATAACATCTATGTAGGGATAAGCCCGCCCATTGGGGGTCGGCTTGCCTCGGGCGAATGTTTACTGTTAAATTGGGCGCTCAGAAGCTGCGGGTCCCTTCCTGTTTCCTATACTCCGCGGGAACCTTGGTTTCATGAGTCTGGTTTTTCCATTAAAGTTGTCCAAATACTTATCACAATTTGTCTGCATTAATCTAAGCCTCCACATCATTTTGGCATCCAACCTTGGGGCAGGTTTGCCCCGGCCCCATAGCCACGCCCACAGCAGGTCCTGGGCTGTTGCGGTCACTGCAGTGCACCTCCCCCATGCCATCCCGTTAGCCCGCTCGCCCGCCCACCCTAGCGCCTCCAGGCCTGGCCCCAGCAGCTCTGAGGCCACCGCGGGTCTCCTGTGCCCATCGCGACTCCCGAGCCGCCCACAGTTGGCGCTTTGTTCCACTCGCCAGCCTGCCTGCTCGCCTCCGCGCCAGAGCGGTTAGCTACTCCTTCTCTGCCTTGGCATTTGGAGCGGAACACGGAAGCTAAAATATCTGTGGTTTTACAACACGGCAGAAGGGGTCACTTTGAATCAGAGCAAATCTGCCCAATCTAACTCCTCAGGCAGAACAATAAATTTTGGTTTTGAGTTGTTTCAGACCTGCTCTCCACGTGGACTCAACTGGACTCTTTCGCAACCTCTGGCAGGAACCATTCATTGCAGGTAATTTTTTTTTCCCCTTTTATAAATAAAATGTCTGACAATATTACTATTCAGGACTTTAACAGTCTTTTTTTAGTGTGCCATGTGGGAGATCTTACAAGAGGTGTCTAGCACCCCACATCTATGGATCTTTCTGGAATTAGTAGTTTTCCTTGGTATTAGGTGGTTTGACAACAGAAGTATGATAGAGTCATTAAGAGACGAATCCAGGATTCTTTTTTTTTTAATTTTTTATTTTTATTGAGAATAAGAAAAAAAAGTTTCCGCCTCCTCCCAGTCTCCCATTTCCCTCCCCCTCCCCCCACTCTTCTCCCCCTCCCCCCACTCTTCTCCCCCTCCCCCCACTCCTCTCCCCCTCCCTCTCCAATCCAAAGAGTAGTCATGGTTCCCTGCCCTGTGGAAAGTCCAAGGTCCTCCCCCCTCCGTCCATGTCTAGGAAGGTGAACATCCAAACTGGCTAGGCTCCCACCAAGCCGGAACATGAAGTAGGATCAGAACCCCTTGCCATTGACCTTGGCTTCTCATCAGTCCTCATTGTTCGCCATGATCAGAGAGTCCGGTTTTATCCCATGCTTTTTCAGTCACAGTCCAGCTGGCCTTGGTGAGCTCCCAATAGATCAGCCCCCACTGTCTCAGTGGGTGGGTGCACCCCCCGTGGTCCTGACATCTTGCTCATGTTCTCCCTCCATCTGCTCCTCATTGGGACCTTGGGAGCTCAGTCTAGTGCTCCAGTGTGGGTCTCTGTCCCTATCTCCATCCATCACCAGATGAAGGTTCTATGGTGATATGAAAGATATTCGTCAATATTGTTATAGGATAGGGTCATTTCAGGTTCCCTATCCTCCACTTCCCAAGGGACTACCTGGGGACAACGCCTTGGGCTCCTGGGGGCCACTCTAGGTTCAAGTCTCTTGCCAACACTAAGGTGGCTCCCTTAACTAAGATATGTGCTTCCCTGCTCCAATATCCAACCTTCCTTTATCCCAATAGTCCTGTTTCCCCAAGTTCCCCCAATCCTCCCCTTCTCACTTTTCTCTCCCCGTCCCCCCTTATCCCCAACCCACCCCACCCCCAAGATCCCAATTTTCTCCAAGGCAATTTTATCTACTTCCCTTAGCCAAGAGGATAACTATATGTTTTTTCTTGGGTTCACCTTCTTATTTAGCTTCTTTAGGTTCACCAGGTATACACTCTGTGACCTTTATTTATGGTTAGAAACCAATTATGAGTGAGTACATCCCATGTTCATCTTTTTGGGTCTGGGTTACCTCGCTCAGGATAGTGTTTTCTATTTCCATCCATTTGCATGCAAAATTCGAGAAGTCATTGTTTTTTACCGCAGCATAGTACTCTAATGTGTATATATTCCACACTTTCTTCATCCATTCTTCCATTGAAGGGCATCTAGGTTGTTTCCAGGTTCTGGCTATTACAAATAATGCTGCTATGAACATAGTTGAACAAATGCTTTTGTCATATGATAGGGCATCTCTTGGGTATATTCCCAAGAGTGGTATTGCTGGCTCCAGGGATAGGTTGATCCCAAATTTCCTGAGAAACCAAAACACTGCTTTCCAAAGTGGTTGCACAAGATTGCATTCCCACCAGCAATGGATGAGGGTACCCCTTCCTCCACAGCCTCTCCAGCAAAGGCTATCATCAGTGCTTTTGATTTTAGCCATTCTGACAGGTGTAAGATGATATCTCAATGTTGTTTTGATTTGCATTTCCCTGATTGCTAATGAGGTTGAGCATGACCTTAGGTGTCTTTTGGCCATTTGAACTTCATCTTTTGAGAATTCTTTGTTCAGTTCAGTGCCCCATTTTTTAATTGGGTTAATTAGCATTTTAACGTCTAGTTTCTTGAGTTCTCTATATATTTTGGAGATCAGACCTTTGTCTGTTGCAGGGTTGGTGAAGATCTTCTCCCAGTCAGTAGGTTCCTTTTTGTCTTAGTGACAGTGTCCTTTGCTTTACAGAAGCTTCTCAGCTTTAGTAGGTCCCATTTATTCATTGTTGCCCTTAGTGTCTGTGCTGCTGGGGTTATACTTAAGAAGCGATCTCCTGTGCCCATCTGTTGTAGGGTACTTCCCAGTTTCTCTTCTGTCAGGTTCAGTGTGTTCGGACTGATGTTGAGGTCTTTGATCCATTTGGACTTGAGTTTTGTGCATGGGGATAGGTATGGGTCTAATTTCAATCTTCTACAGGTTGACATCCAGTTTTGCCAGCACCATTTGTTGAAGATGCTTTCTTTCTTCCATTGTAAACTTTTAGCTCCTTTATCGAAAATGAGGTTTAATTGGGAATTAAATTCCGGTCTTCTATGCGATTCCATTGGTCGACTTCTCTGTTTTTATGACAATACCACACTGTTTTCGTTACTGTAGCTCTGTGATAGAGTTTGAAGTCAGGGATGGTAATGCCTCCAGAAGATCCTTTATTGTATAGGATTGTTTTGGCTATCCTGGGTTTTTTATTTTTCCATATAAAATTGATTATTGTCCTCTCAAGATCATTGAAGAATTTTGATGGGACCTTGATGGGAATTGCATTGAATCTATAAATTACCTTTGGTAGAATTGCCATTTTTACTATGTTGATCCTCCCAATCCAAGAGCAAGGGAGATCCTTCCATTTTCTGGTATCCTCTTCAATTTCTTTCTTCAATGCTTTAAAGTTCTTGTCAAATAGATCTTTCACTTCCTTGGTTAGAGTTACCCTGAGATATTTTATGCTGTTTGTGGCTATTGTGAAAGGTGAAGCTTCTCTGATTTCCCTCTCTGCTTCCATATCCTTTGTGTATAAGAGGGCGACTGATTTTTTGGAGTTGATCTTGTATCCTGCCACATTACTAAAGGTATTTATCAGCTGTAAAAGTTCTTTGGTGGAGTTTTGAGGGTCACTTATGTACACTATCATATCATCTGCAAATAACGAAAGTTTAACTTCTTCCTTTCCAATTCGAATCCCCTTTATCCCCTTATGTTGTCTTATTGCTATTGCTAGAACTTCAAGCACTATATTGAAGAGGTATGGCGAGAGTGGGCAGCCTTGTCGTGTTCCTGAGTTTAGTGGGATGGCTTTGAGTTTCTCTCCGTTTAATTTGATGTTAGCTGTCGGCTTGCTGTATATAGCTTTTATTATATTTAGGTATGACCCTTGTATCCCTAGTCTCTCCAAGACTTTTATCATAAAGTGATGTTGAATTTTGTCAAATGCTTTTTCAGCATCTAATGAAATGATCATATGGTTTTTTTTCTTTCAGCTTATCTATATGATGGATTACATTGATAGATTTTCTTATGTTGAACTAGCCCTGCATCTCTGGGATGAAGCCTACTTGGTCATAATGGATAATTTTTCTAATGTGTTCTTGGATTCGGTTTGCCAGTATTTTGTTGAGGATTTTTGCGTCGATGTTCATGAGTGAGATTGGCCTGTAATTCTCTTTCTTGGTTGAGTCTTTGTGTGGTTTTGGTATCGGAGTGACTGTAGCTTCATAAAAGGAATTTGGCAATGACTCTTCTGCTTCTATATTGTGAAATACATTAAGGAGTATAGGTAATAGGTCTTCTTGGAAGTTCTGGTAGAATTCCGCATTGAAACCATCAGGTCCTAGGCTTTTTTTGGTAGGGAGATTTTTGATAACAGCTTCTAGTTCTTCGCGACTAACAGGTCTATTTAGGTTATTCACCTGGTCCTGGTTTAACTTTGGTTTATGGTATTTATCTAAAAATGTGTCAATTTCTTTTACATTGTCCAGTTTTGTGCCATACAGGCCTTTGTAGTAAGATCTAATGATTCTTTGAATTTCCTCTGTGTCTGTGGTTATGTCCCCCTTTTCATTTCTGATCTTATTAATTTGCATATTCACTCTCTGGTGTTTTATTAGTTTGGATAGAGGTTTATCAATCTTGTTGATTTTCTCCAGGAACCAGCTTTTTGTTTCATTGATTCTTTGGATTGTTTTCTGTGTTTCTATTTTGTTGATTTCAGCCCTCAGTTTGATTATTTCCAGTCTTCTACTCCTCCTAGGTGAGTCTGCTTCTTTTTTTTTTCTAGAGCTTTCAGGTGGGCTGTTAAGTCTCCAATGTGTGCCTTCTCTGTTTTCTTTAAGTGGGCACTTAGTGCTATGAACTTTCCTCTCAGGACTGCTTTCATAGTGTCCCATAAGTTTGAGTATGTTGTTTCTTTATTTTCATTGAATTCAAGGAAGACTTTAATTTCTTTCTTTATTTCTTCTTTGATCCAGGTGTGGTTCAGTAGTTGACTGTTCAGTTTCCATGAGTTTGTAGGCTTTCTGGGGGTAGGGCTGTTGTTGAATTCTAACTTTAATCCATGGTGATCTGATAAGACACAGGAGGTTACTAATATTTTTTTGTAACTGTGGAAGTTTGCTTTGTTACCGAGTATGTGCTCAATTTTCGAGAAGGTTCCATGAGCTGCAGAGAAGAAGGTATATTCTTTCCTATTTGGGTGGAATATTCTATAGATGTCTGTCAAGTCCAATTGATTCATTACCTCCATTAATTCTCTTAGTTCTCTGTTAGGTTTCTGTCTGATTGACCTGTCCATTGGTGAGAGAGGAGTGTTGACGTCTCCTACTATTAGTGTGTGCAGTTTGATGGCTGCCTTGAGTTTTAGTAATGTTTCTTTTACGTACATGGGTGCTTTTATATTAGGGGCGTAGATATTCAGGATTGAGACTTCCTCTTGATGAATTGATCCTGTTATGAGTATAAAATGTCCCTCTCCGTCTCTTCTGATTGATTTACGTTTGAAGTCAAGTTTGTTAGAAATTAGTATGGCCACACCTGCTTGTTTCTTAGGTCCATTTGCTTGATTAGCCTTTTCCAAGCCCTTTACTCTGAGTAGGTGCCTGTCTTTATGTTTGAGTTGTGTTTCTTGTAAACAACAGAATGTTGGATCCTGCTTTCGTATCCAATCTCTTAGCCTGTGCCTTTTTATAGGTGAGTTGAGCCCATTGACATTAAGTGATATTAATGACCAGGGGTTGTTAACTCCAGCCACTTTTTTAGTAGTAGAGTTCATGTGCATCCCTTCTTTGAGTTGCGCTGGTGAAGGGTCTCTAGATGTCTGAGTTATTGTGGTCATTGTTGGACTCCTTGGTTAGAGATTTTCCTTCTATTACTTTCTGTAAGGCTAGATTTGTGGCTACGTATTGTTTAAATTTGTTTTTATCATGGAAAATTTTGTTTTCTCCATTTATGGTGAATGAAAGCTTGGCTGGGTATAGTAGTCTGGGCTTGCATCCATGGTCTCTTAGTTTTTGCAGTACATCTATCCAGGACCTTCTGGCTTTCATGGTTTCCATAGAGAAGTCAGGTGTAAGTCTGATAGGTTTACCTCTGTAAGTAACTTGGCCTTTTTCCTTTGTGGCTCTTAATATTCTTTCTTTATTCTGTATGCTTTGTGTTTTGATTATTATATGGCGAGGGGATGTTTTTTTTTTTTTATCCAGCCTATTCGGTGTTCTGTATGCTTCCTGAACCTTCATAGGTACATCTTTCTTTAGGTTGGCAAAGTTTTCTTCTATAATTTTATTAAATATATTTTCTGGGCCGTTGAGCTGTACTTCTTCTCCTTCTTCTACTCCAATTATTCTTAGGTTTGGTCTTTTTATGTGTCCCATATTTCCTGAATGTTTTGTGATGAGAATTTGTTGGTTTTGCTGTTTTCTTTGATCAGTGTGTTTATTTTCTCTATGGTATCTTCAGTGTCTGATATTCTTTCTTCTATCTCTTGTATTCTGTTGGTAGTACTTGTCTCTGTAGTTCCTGTTCATTTTCCCAGATTTTCCATCTCCAATCTTCCCTCGGTTTGTGTTTTCTTCATTCCTTCCATTTCATTCTTCAAGTCTTGAACCGCTTCCCGTACCTGTTTGATTGCTTTTTCATGTTTCTCTTGGTTTTCTTGGGTATCTTTAAGCGATTTATTCATTTCCTCTACCTTTTTGTTTGTAATCTCTATTTGTTTATGGCAGTTTTTCACCTCCTGCTTAAGGTCTTCTATTATTTTCATATAATTCACTTTTGAGTCGATTTCTTCTAATTCTTCTGGAGTAGGGTGTACAATTCTTCTTATTTCATGATCCCTTGATTCTGGTGAAGTCATGTTGCCTTTCAGGTTGTTGGAGGAAGTCTTGCTTTGGCGCCTTCCCATCTCCTCCTTCAAATGGAGCCAGGAGAGGCCTGGTGTCTTGGTCCAGTCTTTGCTGTGAATGAGTCTCTGGGTGTATCTTTTCAGTGTAGAAGCAGGGACCGTCCCGTCTAGCTGGAACTCCTCATCACCCAAACATGGACTACTGTCCAGATGGAACTCCTCAGGACCGCTCTGGGTGGGTTGTGGATGCAAGCCTGATGTCTCTCCTGGTGCCTGGACTGGATCTCCTTGCTGCTTGCGTGGCTCGTAAACAATGGACCTACCTAGCTTGCTGCAGGCAGGCTAGTGGGAACAAAGGAGCTACCACCCTCCTGTTTGCCCTGCCGATTTGGATTCGGTCCTAGAGCCCGGACACGCTGGGCTGGTAAATGTTATGTGGTCAAAGAGGGAAGGGAGTCAGATGGAGGGGGGGAGGGTTGTGGATGCAAGCTGGGTGGGATAGGAAGAGAGAGGAGGTATAGGGCAGAGTAGCCCCTGAGGATGACCAGGAAGTGTAGGAGGGGTGTCTGAGTTCCCTGTCCTGGGCTGCTGCCGCGGTCAGAAACTCACTCACCCCAGTGATGTCTCTCCTGGTGCCTGGACCGGATCTCCTTGCTGCTTGCGTGGCTCGTAAACAAAGGACCTACCTAGCTTGCTGCAGGCAGGCTAGTGGGAACAAAGGAGCTACCACCCTCCTGTTTGCCCTGACGATTTGGATTCGGTCCTAGAGCCCGGACACGCTGGGCTGGTAGATGTTATGTGGTCAAAGAGGGAAGGGAGTCAGATGGAGGGGGGGAGGGTTGTAGATGCAAGCTGGGTGGGATAGGAAGAGAGAGGAAGTATTGGGCAGAGTAGCCCCTGAGGATGACCAGGAAGTGTAGGAGGGGTGTCTGAGTTCCCTGTCCCGGGCTGCTGCCGCGGTCAGAAACTCACTCACCCCAGTGATGTCTCTCCTGGTGCCTGGACTGGATCTCCTCCGAATCCAGGATTCTTAAGGCAGAAGTTGAATGTCTAAAAACTATTGGAGACGAATCCACGATTCTTAAGGCAGAGGTTGAACATCTACAAACTATTAAGCATGACAATGATCTTCTCAAGAATCAGTTTGAAGTTCTACAGGAAGAGAACAGAACTTTGTTTAACAAGACTCTGGTGACTAAAAAAACTTTAGAAAAGGTTCAGGCAGATGTTAAGGAGAAATTCATTACTATGGAAGAGTGAACAGCTGATCTGGATCGTAAACTCCAATCCCTTTCTGTAGGAACTGAAACATTAGTGGCTGATATTAAGGAGAAATTTATTACTATGGAAGAAGGAACAGCTGATTTAAATCATAAATTTCACCAGTCACTTTCGGAAGGGACTGAAACATTAATTGAGAAAATCAAAACTGTTGAATATGACAATCGAATTTGGTCTAAAGCTTATGACAGATTGGCAGAAAATTGTCAATACAAGAAGGCACGGTTTATGCCATAAAAATTATGTCCAAAGATGAGAACTTATCTCTAATGGACAAACTTTAGAATCCTCAATGAAGGCTTTGGAACATAATTCTGGACAGGAGATACAGATATTGCAGAAGGCAATGGTGAATAGAATTGAAAAGATTGAGGAATTTCTAAATTCTGTTGAAGAAGAACAAACGGTAGAAAGGCAAATTTTAACTACATCTGTGGGTAAATCCCTCCGGGACAATTTCCACAAATCTCTACCTACAGCTCTACCTGCCTTTCCAGTAATAACAACAGAGACGGTGATTGGTTCCAGAAACCCTAGGGTCATCAAGGAAGATACATGGGAGCCTGTCTGTATGAATGATCTCAAAGAAATTAAACAGGCTGTCATGACTTTTGGGATGCACGCCTCTTATGTTGAAGAGATGCTTTAATCTTGGGCGTCAAAAAGCAGAGCTACTCCCTCTGACTGGTTTCAACTGACCTCTGCAGTCCTTGAGAGTGGGCCGAAATTAAAATGGAAATGCTTATTCAGGCAAGAGGCTAGACTTTTAGAACAGCAAGAAAAGGCGAAGGGAAGTGACATCTCCCTAGATAAAATTCTAGGTGAAGGACTCTTTTTCGACCATCAGGAGCAAGCTAATTTGGATGAAAACACAATCTCCATGTGCACTACAGCAGCCTTAAGGGCTTGGGACATGGTACAAGACCCAGGACAGAGAATGGAATCATTTGTCACAATTAAACAAGGTCAGAGGGAACCCTTTAGTGATTTTTTACAAAGACTTACTAAGGCTGTGCAAATAGGGATACCTGACACAGATGCAAGACATATAATGATTGAGTCTTTGGCTTATGAAAATGCAAATGTGGAATGCAAAAAGATTTTGGGGCCTTTAAGGTTCAGATCAGCACCCTTGGAAGAATGGGTCTTGCATACACTGGATGTTGATACATTTGATTATGGCACTGAAGCATGGGTAGAAGAAGCAATTTCCAATGGTAAAATGAGACACCAGAATACCAAATGTTTTAATTGTGGCAAAATGGGTCATATCAAAAGAAATTGTAAACAACAGATTTTCAGAAATAATAATAACGCATCTTCTAGAAATAACAGAAATAGGAAGTCTCAGCCTTCAGGTTTATGTAGAAGATGTGGAAAAGATCGACATTGGACGAATGAATGCAGATCTACAAGAGATAGACAAGGCAACCTGATACAGACAAGAAACGTGAGAGGGGAGGCCTCACAGGCCTCCATGGCAAACATGGTTCACTCATTTCCAGTTCCTGCAGAGAACGTACCTCGTCAGGACAATTAGGAAACCCCATGCCTACTGTTACAAACAATAATGATCAGAAAGATGAGTTACGTGTGTTTTGGCAAACTTCTATAAATGATCAAAGACCTAAGCTGAGAGTGTGTGTAAATGGCATTTTTATTACTGGCCTGCTGGACACAGGTACTGATGTAAGTATCATTACCCCAGAATCTTGGCATTCGTATTGGCCTCTTCAGAATGTAAATGTTCAGCTCCTGGGAATTGGAACCCTATCTCGAGTAAGACAGAGCATGAGATGGGTTGAATGTATAGGGCCTGAGGGACAAATAGGAAAATTAAGGCCATATGTAGCCAATATTGCAATGAATTTATGGGGTCGTGACCTATTACAACAATGGAATACCCAAATCAACATTACTGCTACTTCTAGAGCCTATATTTCTGAGAATAATATTAAAGGATATTACAAATGGAGAAAACCAGCCATTCGGGCTGTACAAGAACAATTAATTGAAGCCCCTTCAGAGATACCAACAGCTTTGCCTCTAAAAGGGTTGACTGAGAAACCAATATGGAAAAAGCAATGGCCTCTAGCTGAGGAAAAGTTACAGGCTTTAGAACAGCTGGTACAAGAGCAATTAGATGCTGGACATATAGAAGAATCTACCAGCCCTTGGAATTCTCCTGTATTTGTGGTTAAGAAAAAAATCAGGTAAATGGAGAATGGTGACAGATCTCAGAGCTATCAACAAGGTTATTCAACCTATGGGCCCTCTGCAATCTGGAATCCCTTTACCCTCTTTATTACCAAAATATGGCCTCTTATAGTTATTGATTTAAAGGATTGTTTATTCACCATACCTTTACAAAAAGAAGATAGAGAATAATTTGCCTTCACAGTGCCTACTTACAACAATTCTCAACCTTCCAAGAGGTACCACTGGGCTGTCCTCCCCAAGGGTATGTTAAATAGCCCCTCCTTGTGCCAATATTTTGTCAACCAAGCATTGCAAATAATACGAAAGAAATTTCCAAAAATCTATAGTGTACCACACATGGACGACATTTTGTTATCCGATTCAAACATGGATACCTTTAACAGACTGTGTGAAGAAGTATAGATACTTTTACCTAAATGGGGATTGCAAATTGCTCCTGAAAAGATAGAGAAGGGAGATTCTGTTAATTATTTAGGTTATAAAATAGGTTTGAAAAAATTAAGACATAAAAGGCACAATTTAGGAGAGATCGCCTACGGACTCTTAATGACTTTCAAAGACTGTTAGGAGACATTTCCAGTCTACGACCAGCTACTGGGATAACACCTGATCTAATAATTCATTTGAACAAAACCTTGGATGGTGATAAAGATTTAACCAGTCCCAGAGAATTAACAGCTGAAGCAGAAAAGGAACTCACAAAGATTGAGAAAAAATTACAACAGACACATGTGGACAGGGTGAATCCAGAGCTCGATTGTATTCTCGTCATATTACCATCAAAAATTTCTCCTATAGTAATTTTAATGCAGAGAGATGATATTAGCTTGTAATGGATTTTTTTAACCACATAAACGAAGTAAAAAACTGAAAACTTATGTGGACAAAGTCCCTGAGTTAATTATAAAAGTCAAGCTGAGACTTTGTCAACTAGCAGGCATAGACCCAGCAGAACTTATAGTTCCTTTCACTGCTGATGAACTAAAGAAATTATGGGAAGATAATGAACCATGGCAAAGAGCTTGTGCTAATTTTTTTGGAGACATTAATAACATCTATCCAAAAAGCAAGAGGCTTAACTTCATAAAGAGAACTTCTTGGATCCTTCCTCGAATCATCCGTGATGCTCCAATAACTGGAGCCCATATATTCTATACTGATGCCAATAAAACAGGGAAGGCAGGTTACAAATCAGAAGACTTGGGTAAGGTGGAACAAAGTCCTTATGATTCTGTCCAGAAGGCAGAATTATATGCCATTCTTATGGTGCTAAGAGATTTTAGAGAACCTATTAATATAGTTACTGATTCACAATATGCAGAAAGAGTTATTTTACATATTGAAACTGCTGAATTTATACCTGATGATACAGAACTAACCTCATTGTTTATCCAGGTTCAAGACTTGGTCAGGAACAGGCTTTGTCTTATGTACATAACACACATCCAATCCCATACGGGTCTGCCAGGTCCTCTAGCCCAAGTCAATGCAGACATTGATCAGTTATTGATTGGTAGTGTGCTACAAGCCTCTGAATTTCATAAAAAAAAACATCATGTTAATATCAAAGGTTTGAAGAAAGAGTTTTCTATTACATGGCAACAAGCTAAGGAAATTGTAAAGAAATGCCCTACTTGCTCTTTCTATAACCAAATGCCACTGCCAGCAGGGGCTAATCCAAAGGGCACCCATAGGAATGAAATCTGGCAGATGGATGTGTTCCACTTTGTAGAATTTTGCAAATCGAAGTATGTTCACCACACCATTGACACTTATTCAGGCTTTCAGTGGGCAACTGATTTAAGTTCAGAAAAAGCTGATTCAGCAATCACTCATTTATTAGAAGTCATGGCTATCATGGGTATACCTACACAAATAAAGACCGATAATGGTCCTGCTCATGTCTCTAGGAAAATGAAACGTTTTTTTTATTATTATTACAATATCAAGCATGTTACAGGTATACCATACAATTCTACAGGTCAAGCAGTCATAGAAAGATGAAATCGAACTATAAAGGATATGTTGAACAAACAGAAAGGGGTGGAAAACACCCCCAGAAATAGGTTACATAATGCTTTGTTAACCTTGAATTTTCTCAACGCTAATGAGAAGGGAACAACGGGTCAGAAAGACATTGGATAATGGAAAAGTCTACTGAACTAAATCAACCCGTTTATTTCAAGGATGTGCTGACCTCACAATGGAAGCCAGGAGATGTGCTGCGTTGGGGAAGGGGTTTTGCTCTTATCTCCACAGGTGAGGAAAAATTGCGGATACTGTCAAAATTAATAAAGGTTCGATATGAAGAAGAGAAGCCATTTAGAAAAGATAAATAACAATTCATTCACAAGCATGGCGAGCATACTGATGATAAGGGATACAGATAGGTTGGAGGCAGGGTTCTTATCTCCACAGGAAAATACTGATCTTCAAAGAATTTAAGGGACCTTGAATATTTAATTTCTGATGGATGGAATATAGTTACGACCCACTGAGGATGAGGATCAACAATAAAATTCTATACCTTTTTAAAGTATTGAATATATATATATATATATGTGTGTGTGTGTGTGTGTGTGTGTTTTATTGAACACTTCTTTATAAATATGTAGGGCTGGTTTTGGAGTTGGACTATGGGTCAGTCCCTCTTCAATTCCAAGCCTGTTGATAAAAAGATATCTCAGAGTTTCTGTCTCAGATCAGGAGCCATGAAATGGGACAGAATAAGGATAATTATATACTTGATAAATTTTCTTTGCTTTTCCTCATATCTGTGTCTTTTTTTTATATGTCAGTATATGTCCTTGTTGTTAATGTCTAAATTTCCCATCACAAGCAACAAATTTTTCTACAGTAATTTTTGAAGTTTGCAGGATGAAGATGGGGCCCCACAACATCAACTCAACCTGGTTTTTATGACATCATGAATATTTTTTTTCTTTTTTACGCACTAATATGAGACCTGTTTTTTGGTACCAACTGCACGAGACAATTTCGAATGGTGCACATTTTTGACAACACTCTGGCTGGACCTTCTCAAAGTGCTAAGGGACTAGTTATAATTTGAGACAATTTCGAATGGTGCACATTTTTAAAAACACTCTGGCTGGACCTTCTCAAAGCACTTAGGGACTAGTTATAATTTTCTTAGGTCAAAGGTTAATTTGGGAATTTTACCATCATTTGCTTTCACAGGAGCCCCTAAGGAGAACATCACCCCCAAATCAGCTTGAAGCAATCTTAGAGGATGACGTCCCCTGTCCCAACAGAGTTTGCCCTCAGGGTTAGAGACATTTTTTAGTGGTTGGTTTGGGGTTGAGGGGATGGGGAGATGTTTTATGGAATTAGGGGTATGTTCAAAAAAAAAAAAAAAGAAGGGGATTAACTGGTTTGATGGGATGATTGGTATTTGTGAGTTACTGTTTTTAGAAAATTGTATTGGTACTGTTTCCTGTATATTGATATATTGAATATTGAATGTGAGTGTTCCTCCCTCTATTTTTGTATAAGAGTATGCTTATATTGTATTGATACATCTACCATATCACAATGTACATTTCTACCTCTGATACTATTTATGTAGTAACATTGTTTACATTTGATATGTAATGACATTGTTTACAGGTGAAGATCATTGTCTTCATATATTGCACAGTTGTTTATTCTTCTAGTCTTCAAGTTAGATAGGTATTAAGAATTATATGTTTGTCATGTTTATTTTTAGGTTAATCAGGTCTTCTAGTTACATAGAGATTATATTTAGTATAGATAGTATAATCTTCAGCCTCTTTAAAGACCTGTAGAAAATGGCCTTTAATCTAACCTAGAATTTTGTGCCAATGAGACACAATTACTCCTGGCAACCCCACTCTACTCCCGAGAGAATGTTGAGCACCAAAGACACTCCACTGGGAGCTTGTCTTCTTGGCAGAACTGGCCTTTGGGTTAAGAAAAGCCCATACCTTATCTACTGACAAAGATATGAAACAGGATTGTCTTATCTTACCAAGACAGGGTAGGATAATTCTAAGAAAGTTCCTTGCATTTGATAATGGTATGTCAGTTATGTTAGGCCTTAGCCAAAGTTGGTTGACTCAACATTGCGAACGAGAATTTGGGTGATTGCCCAGGTAGTCTGTTGTCTCTGTCTTTTATGGCACATTTTAGATATCTCTCATTTGTTAAGTAATATTTATTCCCTTCTCAGATCTTTGACGGATTTGAAGATTATATAATTGTAATTACTCTCTACATTATTTAGAGTCCTTGAGATAGAATGTCTAGTAAAACTTTTGTTCTCAATATTGTTTGTTATATCTATTATTTGTTATTATTGTTTATAGTTGTATTTGGTTTAGTTCTGTCTTATTTAGACAAAAAGGGGGAGATGGAGGGATAAGCCCGCCGATTGGGGGCGGGCTCGCCTAGGGCAAATGTTTACTGATAAATTGGGCACGCAGAAGCCGCACTTCCCTTCCTGCTTCTTATACTTTGCTGGAACCTTGATTTTGTGAGTCTTGTTTTCATTAAAGTTGTACAAATACCTACACAATTTGTCTATATTAATCTAAGCCACTGCTTCAAAATATCCTCATGTAAGGGCATGTATACCATGTTTGTATTTTGGTACCTGGGTTACCTCACTCTGTATGACTTTTTCCCTAGATCCAGTTCTCTGTCTTCAAATGTTGTGACTTTGAAATTTAAACATCTGAATAAAATTTCATCGTGTTAATGAACCATATTTTCTTTATCCATCCATCCACTTTAGAACATCCAGGCAGAAATAAATATTTTTGAGCAAGTGTCTTCATCTTAGTTTGCAAAATTCTAGATATATGAATAAGCTGAAACTTGAGGTAGATCTCCCTGCACTCCCAAGGAACCTCTACTATGATTTCTATAATGGCTATACAAATTTTTATTCTCACCTGTAAGTGCTTTTTACTCTACTTGACCAAATCATGAACTGTCATTTGTTTTATTGACCTAGGACATTCTGAATTAGTGTATATTTAAGTCTCAGAGCACTTTTGACTTGCTTTTCCTTCATGGTGGTGAATTTTGAATATTTCTTTTCAGCCTTCTCAACATTTTTGAGACTTCTCACTTTGAATCTATCCCATTTTAATTGATTTGTTTGTGTCCTTGATACCCTGTTTTTGTGGGTTCTTGAGATATTCAAGAAATTATCCTCATAATGGATAAGAAGTTGGTAAAAAATATTTTCCACTTTGTAGCCTGATCTATGTGTGTGTGGGGGGAGGGTGTAATATATTCTTTTTACATTCTTCTATGTGAATCCAAACAATTTGGACAGCTTTATTGTCGAAGATGATTCCCTTTCATTTCTAGTTGGACTGTTGTCTTCTTTTGGGAAAAAAAAAGTCAAGTGTCCATATGTGTTTAGAATTACGTAAGTGACTTCAATTTTTTCCATTGATCAACATGCCAGGTTCATGCCAACACCATGCTATTTTTATTACTACAGCTCTATAGTATGATTTGATGTCAAGCATGGTAATACCTTCAACAGTTCTTGTATTAATTAGGATTATTTTAACTTCCTGAATTCTTGTTCTTGTTGTTTTCAGATGAATCTGAACATTGTCCTTTCAATTATGAATATTTGTGGTGGAATTTTGCTGAAGCTTGTATTTAATCTGTAGAATGCAATTTATAAAATGAGAAGTTTAGCTGTATTAAACCTACTAATTCATTTGTGGGGGAGATAGTTCCATCTCTATTAGCTTTGTCAATTTTTTCTTCAATATTTTAAAGTTTTTATCGTACAAATATTTTACTTGGTTAGAGTTACCACAAGATGTTTTTGAGGGTCTTGTGGATGTACTGTTTCCTTGTCAAGTTCTATCTCAATTTCAATATCATATGTATATAGAAAGGTCACTGATCTTTGTGCATTTATATCATGTCCTGATATTTACTAATCACATTTCTTAGTTGTAGAAGTTTTCAGAGGGCGGCCGGGTGCCAGGAACGTAGCACTGCTGCTGCTATTACTACAGAGTGGCGCCAGACATGATGGGTTAATCCACTTAAAAACCTGAGAGAGCTTAATTTTAAACAGAGAAAAAAACAGAGTTTAATGCAGAGTTTTGCTGTTTGTTGGTGGCGTGTTGTAGAGAGATTTCCTGATTCAGCAACAGCAGCAGAAAAAAAAAAGCTGCATCATTTTAAAGCACAGCTTCTTGGGGCTGTGCTGCCAGCCAGAACTCTGGCATTAAAGCATTTCAACGGCTTTTATAGGAATGGATGTTTCTGTTCCCACTTGGGATCGGAAGGAGAATGCTCTGAGACAGTGCCGATGGCTCAGTGCTCCCTGCCTGCATCTGGGCAGAAGACCGAATCAGGCTTAGACAGGCTGGAGAGCATGGCAGATTCCTGCTGCCATACAGAGACTGTGCATTGCTCTGTGTGTCAGATTTTGCTGTAACTTGGATGAAAAGAGTTTCTGTGCTCCACGCTCAGTCTCAGAGTAACACTGCTGACTGTGGCGCCAATGTGGACTTGCTCTGTGCCTGAAACTGTGCTCAGTTCAGGGGCACCAAATGGATCTGAGACAGGAGCAGCTGCTCCATGCTGAACTGTGCTGACTTCAGGCAGGAACTACCATAGTTACTGTAATAACAGCGCAGTTAAGGTTTCTGACTGGGCAGGACACAGACTGTACCATATTACTTGTACATGGTGCAACTTAAGTTTTTAAGACGTGCTTAACATTTTAAGAAATGCTCCTGGATAGAAAAAAAAAATTTACAGATTCACAATAAAACAGATTCAGACACTGTTGGATGAATGTACATAAGCTTGGGAGAGAGAAGAAAAAGAATATAAAGAATACAGTTAATGTCTTTTAAAAAAGGGTAAAGTCTTTAAAGAAACAGAGTACAGATAGTTAAGAGATTAAAAGAAATAAAGAAAAATAAGCCACAAAAAATGGAAAATTCACAGAGAGTCTGGATTATGTACATTGTGTTTTCTTTAAAAGTTTTGACTGTGAAGGAGCTAAGTACAGAGAGACATTTCATTACATGGGCTGCCAAGCTAAACCAAAATGGATTTCATGGGGGTATTATGACTTCAGAATTTGGGTCTAAGGACATGATGCTTTGGAAAGGGTCTTCTTTTGTTTTCACAGAGGATATGACCCTATGGATTGCATCTATTCCTATTTGGTATGATAGACCACACCCTCCTGAAAGGTTGCTGTGAACACCCTCAAAAAATTGCTTCGCTCAATTGCCGACTGAGATGAAACTAGCACACAGGTTACACCCTAAATGCACCCCCATTCAGCAGGAAG
Organism: Alexandromys oeconomus; assembly: GCA_963919705.1. Classification (NCBI taxonomy): domain Eukaryota; kingdom Metazoa; phylum Chordata; class Mammalia; order Rodentia; family Cricetidae; genus Alexandromys; species Alexandromys oeconomus. The sequence continues at coordinate 5,954,800 of CAWTZB010000260.1, read as the reverse complement.
CAGTTTGGAGAGAAATAACTGCGTCCATATTCCCAAATATTGTTTATAAATGTTCTTTTACGTTTAAAGGGAGATATGATATAGATATGAATAATTTGCATTGGTATGGATTTTAAGGTCAATTTTGTTATATGTATTTTTGATCTTGATTAAGGTATTGTGATTGTGTAGTTCATTTTAAAATGTAATGTATAATTAGGAAATATAGGTTGCTAATGGATAATCATCAATGATAGTAAAGCTTGTAGTCATGTTAGTTAGATTTTCTAAATATATAGATATATATTTCAATTACATAGGCATTCTTCATATCTTTCAAAGACTACAGAACATGGCATTTAATGTTTTAATAACTTAGGGCTTTTCATGACAATGAGACACATCTGCTCCTGGTGGCACCAATCTACTTTGAGAGGAAGATGGGCATCGAAGAGGATCCTTATGGAGTTTGATAGCCATTTGGGCAAGAAACTGTTCTTGCCTGGACTGTTGCATAAACTGGACACAGAGAACCTGCAGAGAGAGGACTACTGAACTTGCATAAAGGTGAAATTATCTTTCGGGGTTCCTGATTCATGAAAGAGTCTGCAAGACATTTTGCAGGACACAGCAGATAGTGACTGAACTGTCTTTGAAATTTCCTGCTACATGGAAATGTCTGCTGGATACTATGGGCCTGAAGGCTGAAGATGGATGCCCCAATGGTACAGAGGAACTTTGGGTGACTGTACAGGCAGCGAGATGTCTCTGTCATTTCTAGAGCTTTGGATTTCTTGTTTGCTTAGGTAATATTATATCCTTCTGGAGTCTTTGATGGAGTTAAATAATGGATGGATAGTTATAGTTTTCCTTAGTTATGATAAAAGATAAAGTAGATATAAATATTGTAACTGTAATTCTTACTTGATAACTGTTTTGTTATATGTAATTTTGCTATGTTAAGTTAAAGCCTTCTTTTTTTTGTTCAAAAAGAAAAAGGGGAAATAATGGAGGAAGGATATTGGTTAATTATAATAAAGAAACTGCCTTGGCCCATTTTATTGGTTAGAACATAGGTGGGTGGAGTAAACAGAAGAGAATGCTGGGAGAAAGAAGCTTAGTCAGGGAGTCACCATGATTCTCCCACTCCAGACAGACCCAGGTTAAGATTTTTCCTGGTAAGCCAGCTCGTGGACTACACAGATTATTAGAAATGGGTTAGATTAATGTGAAAGAGCTAGCCAATAAGAAACTGGAACTAGCCGGGCCAGGCAGTGTTTAAAAGAATACAGTTTCCATGTAATTATTTTGGGCATAAGCTAGCCATGTGGGCAGCCGGGTGCTGGGGACGCAGCCCCACCGCTCTTATCACTACACATCTATGCATGGACTTTTGGGGTGCAATGTCTGGGTCCATGAACCTGCAGATGCTAGGATCTGTGTTGATATCCATGGTTTCAATTACCAATGAAGACTGACTAGGATCTGGTCAAACACCTGAATTCATGTTAATCTCTGGCCTCACTTCTGCAAGGGCCATCATGGCCACACTTCTGCTAGGGCCATGGTGAATTGGATGGCCTGTTCTGCCTCACAGGGCCATGGTAAATGCAAGCTGGCTGAAGTATAGGACTATGTGTAGGACTATGATCCTACCACAGCCAGGGTCTAGGTTGATATCCATGTTTCCCAGTACCAAAAAAATAGCATGAAATTACAGAGTTCTGAGTCCTCACCTGAAGTCTGTTTGGGATCTGATGGTCACACCGCTAAAGTGACATCCAAACCCAGGCCATGTTTGTGCTTAAGAGCTTTGCTGTCACCAGGGTCATGCCTATCTGTGTGGCCTGTGCAGTCACATAAACCCATATTGACTTTCAAGCCAGAACTGCTGCTGGTGACCATTTCTGAGTCAATGGTCCTATCACATTTGGTGGTTGTCTTGTCAATGGCCTGTGGTGTCACCAAAGGCCACACAGACAATCAGGTTCTATATTACATCCTTTGGCCACGGTGGTGTCTGAGGGCCATACTGCTATTGTGGCCATGATGTCATCTGGGTAAGGCTGCTACTGGAGGACATGCCTGGATTCATGTCCCTTTAATAAGCAAGGTCTGTGTTGATTCACATGATACTTGGTACCATTCAAGGCAATGCAGATTTCAGAGGTCTGGCTAGTACCTTGGACCTTGTTGTGATTCAAGAAGTTGTTATGAGAGGGGCTGTACAAACCATAGCTGCCTTCACAAACACATGGGGCCAGGACTGGGCTACTGCCTTGGGCCATTTCTAGATCTGTGACCCAACAAAATCCAGGGTTTGGACAAATTTCTATGACTTTTTTTTTTTTTTTTACCATAGTGGGCCATATCAACCAAGGACAATTAAGCAGAGGGTTGTGATGAGCCAGTCCTCTCCCTCAAGAATTCCTGTCTAGTTATCTCTGTCTCTCACTGAATACTGCAGCAGAACATCTGGCACTGCACCCCATGAGAGAATTGACTCCTGTGCCAAGAGATGCTGGTTAAAAGTGCTCACAGGAATATAGAGCAGTGATGACTAGTGTTTAAAAAGCCAACCCTCTAGGTATATAATTCCCTCTTGGGATGCCCCACTTGGAAAAGCTGTAAGTTTAGTAACTCTAAAGACAGGTTGTTTCTTTCTGTATTCTTCTTCAGTAGCACTACTATACTTTCTTAATATGAACAACTATAGGGTTCTTTCTACAATTCTTTGGTGGTCTGTTTTACACTTACTAGGCACACATATAGCTGTGGATGGACATGAAGTTGGTTTCTGCTTAGATGTATAATTTTGATGAAAAGAAATATTACTAAGTCATTTTACATTACTCAGACTGACATAATATTCTCAGTCATAAAGCCAGGCTTTTATAAAGACAGCTGATTTTAGATTCCAGAACAAATCAAAGCAGACTGGTTACTCTTGGAGACAAATATCTGATTGTCCCTAGAGGCATACACATGGCATCATTTTTTCCAGGTATTATGCTGATACAAAGGAAGGCCTGAGAAATTTTCAGTGATAGTTTCTCACTTGAAAAAGAGCCTTGCTTATCCATTCTTCAGTCGAGGGGCATTTAGGTTGTTTCCAGGTGCTGGCTTTGAGAAACAATCATGCTTTAAACATAGCTGAGCACATGTCCTTATGGCACGATTGAATTCTTACAGCTGATAAATACCTTCAGTCATTTGGCAGGATACAAGATCAACTCAAAAAAATCAGTAGACCTTTTATACACAAAGAACAAAGAAGCAGAGAGGAAAATCAGAAAACATCACCATTCACAATAGCTACAAACAGTATAAAGTATCTTGGGGTAACACTAATGAAAAAAGTAAAAGATCTATTTGACAAAACTTTAAGTCTTTGAAGAAATGAATTGAAGAGGATACCAGAAAATGGAAGGATCTCCCATGACCTTGCATTGGTAGGATCAAAATAGTAAAAATGGTAATTCTATCAAAGACATTCTATAGATGGATGCAATCCCAATCAAAATCCCAACAAAATTCTTTACAGACCTTGAGAAAACAATAATCAAATTTATATGGAAAAACAAAAAAAACAAGGATAGCCAAAACAATCCTATACAATAAGGAAACTTCGGGTGGCATTACTATCCATGACTTCAAACTGTATTACAGAGCCACGGTAATGGAAACAGCTTGGTATTGGCATAAAAACAGAGATGTTGACCAATGGAATAGAATTGAAGACATGGATATTAATCCACAAACCTGTAAACACCTGATTTTCCACAAGGAAGCTAGAATTATACAATGTAAGAAAGAAAACATCTTTAACAAATGGTGCTGGCATAACTGGATGTCAACCGGTAGAAGAATGAAAATAGATCCATATCTATCACCATGCACAAAACTCAAGTCCAAATGGATCAAAGACCTTAATATAAATCTGTCCACACTGAACCTGATAGAAGAGAAAGTGGAAAGTAGTCTACAACATATAGGCACAGGAGACCAATTCCAATATATAACCCCAGTAGCACAGACAATAAGAGCATCAATGAATAAATGGGACATCCTGAAACTGAGAAGCTTCTGTAAAGCAAAGGACACTGTCATTAAAACAAAAAGGCATTCTACTGAAAGGGAAAAGATCTTCACTATCCCAATATCAGACAAATGTCTGATCTCCAAAATATATAAACAACTCAAGAACCTAGACATTAAACTTCTAATTAACTCAATTAAAAAATGGGGTACTGAACTGAACAGAGAATTCTCAACAGAAGAAGTCCAAATGGCCAAAAGACACTTAAGGTCATGTTCAACTTCTTTAGTGATTAGGGAAATATAAATCAAAACAACATTAGGATACCATCTTACACCTCTCACAATGCCTAAAATAAAAACACCAATGAAAGCTTATGCTGAAGAGGATATGGAGTAAGGGGAACACTCATCCTTTGCTGGTGGGAATGCAAACTTGTGCAACCACTTTGGAAATCACTGTGGTGGTCTCTCAGGAAATTGGGAATCAACCTACCTCAGGATCCAGCAATACCACTCTTGGGAATATACCCAAGAGATGCTCAATCATACTACAAAATCATTTGTTCAATTACGTTCATAGCAGCATTATTTGTAATAGCCAGAACCTGGAAACAACCTAGATGCCCCTCAATGGAAGAATGGATAAAGATACTGTGGAATATATACACATTAGAGTACTACTCGACAGTAAAAAAACAATGATATCTTGAATTTTGCGTGCAAATGGATGTAAATATAAAACACTATCCCAAGTGAGATAACCCAAACCCAAAAGAAGAATATGGCATGTCCTCACTTATAAGTGGACTCTAGTCATAAACAAAGGTCATTAAGACTATAGTTCACAAGCCTAGAGAAGCCAAATAAAAAGGTAACCAAAAGAAAAATATGTAGGGATTCTCTTGAAATTGGAAGCAAACAAGATCACTGGGCAAAAGTTGGGAACATGGGCATGGATGTCGGGGCTAATGTGTAGTTGGGGAAGGGGGAAGGGGAGAGATATGGGCAAAGGGAAAGATTCGTGAGAACTTGGGGGAGTGGGAGGGTAGAGATGGAGGAAGGATGGATATAGGAGCAGGGAAGAATATATCTACTTTTCAGGAGCCATTTTAGGGTCGGCAAGAGACTTGGCTCTAGAGGTGATCCCAGTTGTCCAAAGGGATGTCCCCAGCTAGGTCCTTGGGCAGCAGAGGAGAGGATGCCTGAACTGGCTTTGCCCCACTATCACACTGATGATTACCTCGAATATCACCATAGAACCTTCGTCCAGCGATGGATGGAAAGAGAGACAGACGATCATCAGAGCAATGGACTGAGCTCCCAAGGTCCAGTTGAATAACAGAAGGAAGGAGAAGATGAGCAAGTAAGTCAGATTCTCCCACTGAGGCAGTGTGCCTGTTCTAATGGGAGCTCACCAAATCCAGCTGGCCTAGGACTGAAAGAGCATGTGATCAAACCAGACTTTCTGAATGTGGCTGCCAATGGGGGCGGACAGAGAAGCCATCAATAATGGCACCAGGAGCTGTTTCTACTGCATGTACTGGCTTTTTAAAATCCTGTCTATTTGGATGCACACCTTCTTAGGCCTGGATGTAGGGGGAGGGCCTTGGACTTCCCACAGGGCAGGGTACCCTGCCCTCTCTTAAGAAGGGAGAAGGAGAGAGGAGGTTGAGTAGGGGAGCGGAAAGTGAATGGGAGGACAGGAATAAGTATAAATTTTTGAATGGAAAAATAAATAAAGTGTTCACTCTTCATTGACATCATGCTAATTCAAATTAAAATCACTTTGAAAAACTAGCTTACCCCAGTAAAAGTGACAGCTATCTAAAAGTCTGACAAATTTTGGGCATCCTGAGAGAAAGCAGTTCTCATTCACATTTGGTATTGGCTAAAATTAGTTCAATCATTTTAGAAATATGATTGGAGATTTCTCATAAAACTAAAACTAGAACTAACATATGATTCTCATGTTTCTCTCTTGGAAAAATATCCAGAATACCTCATATCTTATATATTAATACTTACACCCCCATGTTTGTGGCTGATTTGTTTACTTCAGTGAAATATTAAAATTAACTGAGTTATTCATAAACATAACAAAAAATAATGAGTTACATATAATAAGAAAATCTTGTTCATCTCCAATGAATAGTGAAATTACAAAGTTCTATAGTACATGGATGGATACAGAGTATAAAATAGTGGTGAGTGGGAGGTGAGTAGGGAGGGGGGGACCGGGATTTGTATTTAAAAATAAATAAAAAAAAAAACAAGCAAAAGCTATAAAAGAGTAACTGAGGTCACATAAACACTGATGATAATTCAATCACACCTCATACAAAGAATCTAGACAGAGCCAAACACACACACATACACACACATAAACACGTGTATACAAAATAAATGTATCTGTGGTGCAGTCTATCTACTATAAAAGAGAAAAAGAAAAGCTACATAGTTAGGAATAAGGAAAGACATAATGCAGCCAATTAAAATGAATTAGGAAAGAACATAAAACTAAGCATTTATCTGGTTCTAACTCTATAAACATTTTATTGATTTTTGGGTTTAGGACAGTGACAAAGAATATGTGATAGAGAATTTATTAAATTCAACATAAAGCTCTAGAGTTCTGATTCCAAATAACTTCTCTAATGGAGAAACCCTGATACTTGTATAATAAAGAAGTAAATGTTTCATATTCCAAATAATTTAGTTATGTTCAGCAAATTTCACATATTCATTTTGAACAATTTCTGGTTTTAACATGAGAAAAAATTGTTATGTTTTTACCATTATATACACTACCTTATATTGGTAAATTATTATCTATTATGGACAATTCTGGACATCTTCTTTGAAACCTATGGAGAGAACATGGAAAAATGTGGAGGCAGAGAACAACCTCAGTTCATTCTGAAGCTCTGGCCTCTGGTATCCAATTTTGGGCCACATTCAATAGGAAATGGACCTTCTACAGCCACTCCATGTGAAATGAGACAGGGCACCCTAATTTCTTCATTCTAATTTGGCACTCTCATGCTGGTTGTGGGAGATGAGCCTTAGATTTGTACTCTGAAAACTTTTATATGTCAGATTTGCATATGGTCAGACAGTGAAATAACAATAACATGGATACACAATCTAATATACATAGATCCATGATGACTTCTGTAGGTCAACCAGGCCCTTTCCTCAACTGTTTTCCATGGCTTCATGCTGCTTGTTTTTTCCCTCAAACCCACAACTTGAGCTGAGTCTGCACACTGATGTTTTCTCTTATGATTCTCATAGTCCCACTATTTTATCCTATGTAGCAGGGCAAATATGATCTATGACTTCCATTCCTCATGGGTCTGCCATATTGTGTGCTCAAAACCAGTGACTTTTTTCTTTCCAGTGTTTAGTACCACTGCACACTGGGATTGCTTCATCATTCCTTCCCTGCATACTGCTCCTAAATAAATGCTATTCTTGAACTCTTAGGATCATTTGTATTTCCATGTAAGGGTCTAGCATTCTTGATGAAACAGATAGAAATAAAACACATTTAACTTTAAATGACAAAAGATATGTTTTCCCTTTATATAAATCAGGTAGGTAATAAAAGTTATAAATTTGTAAAAGAGCAAGGTAAATTTGTAAATGGTGGGTTTGTAAGAAATTATGTACTTACATTAATATGTAATTTAAACATTTATTGTAACAAAATGTTGAAGGATAGTTTATAATAAAGAATAGTTATATGTCTGGTGAGATGGATCAGTGTTTATACACGTTTTGAAATCCAAAACACCAGGGTTTGATTTTTATCTCTCACCTCATGTATCTACCACCACTTATAATTCTGGCTCCAATGGGAGGCAAAGCCTTAGACCTCCTTGAGTACCTGCAATCATGTTCACATACGCTCACAAAGGAAGGACACAATTAGAAGAATACAAATTTGAAAACAAAGAATATTTTAATAATAAATCAACTTAAATAAAAAATCTCACACTAAAGCAAAAAATATCTGGATTTATTTTTAGTAGTATAGGAACTGAAAATAAATCTTGTTCAAATATGAAGAAATTCCAGCATACACCATTCATTTTGGATAATTTGAAATCTCATAAAAACCTTTGCTTATATGAATTTGATTTCTGTTATTTTATTATCCAGACTTAACAAGACTGAACATCATTACGGGAATCTACCTACTTCCACATTTGATGCTTTTAATGATATTAAAAGAACAGCTATACATTGAGAGATGCAAACACAGTTTCTAGAATTCATGGGGGACAAATATGAGAGATGTCTTACATCTGACTTAAAGTTGTTTAAAATTATTTTATTTATTTTGTATGTGGATACAAATATGTGCTAATAATGAGGACTAAGCATAGACAATTGCAACAGGGTACAATGCAAAAACAGTGGGGCCATGACAGAGTATAAAAAAAATGAGTAAAATTGTGCTGTGAACACAGACTGGACTTTGCACCATCAATGTTTTTGTAGCACAAATACTATCTGTTAAAGGAAGTCAATAATTGCCAGTTTCAAGGTACTGCAGTTTATTCAGCATATTAGACAGGTAGCGGAAGCCAGAGCTAACTGGAAGATCTTTTTGGGCTTCTATGCACTTGACTCAAAGGACACACTTGAAACCATGGAAATTTGGCAAAGCCTTATGTTATACTCTGTCTCTCTACAATATGATGTTCCCACCCTGATGGTCAGAGCATCATGATGGCTCCCTACACACTTTGTCAGGGATAAAGTCATGCTTAAAAGGCACTCAATGACTTGTACTTGGAGAATATGTGATGTCAGAATTACATAATTTTCTGATAATTTAAGATTAAGCGTTGAGGTCATGTTTTCTTCTGGTACTGGCATGTGGATTGTAGAAGCATGGGTGACTTCTGACAAGTCAAACAGTTGGTATACCAAAATCTTTTAGATGTAGTCCTTACCAGATATTGATCTCTCTTGTGATTGATGGATTTAAATCATTTGTAATGTTGATTGATTTATGGACTGATTGGACACAGATTTTCACAGAATCTTTAGGCTAGGTCTGTTTCTTCATACCTCACACAGAACAAGTGACAGGATATTTTTATGCTGATATCCCCTTACTTCTAACTATCTCACTGTACTCTCATACAGAACTACATGCATATTTCCCTATTGGAGCATACCAATATATTCACTGTACCATTCATAGGTACATTAATTTCAATTCAAGTCATTGTTTATCATTTGATTCTAGCGCCTCATCATGCTCCGGTTTTGTGTAGAATTCACGTGAGTAACCGCTTAACTGAGCAGAAACCTGACAATGATAAAATTTACAATGCTGGTCTCTTTTCTTCCTAACATTATTCTAGAATCAAAGAAAGCCATGCATCTCTTGTTCACACCTTATGTTCCCTGGTTCTCCTCCTCTTTTCCCCTGCCTATCTATCTCTATGGATTTATTTATCCCTCAGTCTCATGGAAATGGAAATACACTTTTCACTTTTAATCCCTTCAGATTCATCCAAATTGTGTCATTGAAATCCATGCATGCAGGCTAAATGCTGAAAGCACATCATGGCATTTTATAATAGCACACATGTTCAGCCTTCAACAGTTGATGGTTTCTAGAAAGAAATAACATAGATTTTAGGGAGATGACATTTTGTGTAAAATTTCTTGTAGCAATTCCAATTTTTGTATTTTATGGTTTAACAAAATGAAGAAAATATATGGACCAAATGTTAAGTCTTTGTTTTGGGTATTGAACCCCTTTCTATAAATCCACTTAATATTCCCTTTCATTCTTTGTATATGTGTGTGGTTGTGTTTGTGTGTGTGTGTGTGTGTGTGTATGTGTGTGTGTGTTTGTGAAGCATTTTTAACTGTTGTGGGTATGTACAATTGTATACACAATTGATTGTTCTTGTGTGTACACACACATATAGAGTCTAGAGGTAAATCTTAGGTGTCTTTCATCCAATAATAACCCCTGTTTATATTAGAGTTTATAAATCAACAATGATTTCATAAATTGATCCTTTCAGGCCAGTCAAAATGCTCCTATAATGCATCTATTTGTCCTCATTTTTGGAACTATAGATATCCCTGCTATTTCCAGCTTCTTATTTGGATATTAGTTATCCAAATTTAGAGTGTCTTTCTCATAGAACTACTTTACCAGCTCAGCTGTTTTCCCAACTCTCAATTTTCTTTCTGCTTTGTTATTCTGTATTGAAGCCAGGGACTCAAATATAATAGGTTAGAACAGTGTAACTGAACTATATCAGCTGTCCCCTCTTGTCACTCCTGTTGGTCATAAAATCATTTCTGCAGTGCTTTTCCTATGTTCATATGGAAATCTTATTAGAAATAGATCAAGAATAGTTCATAATACTAAGTTTTATACAATAATAATATACAGAAAATGATAGTAAGTGGAGACAAGATATTTCCGTTTGATAATTTAATTCCTTTGTTTAGACCCCGAGAAATAATATTTATAGGTCATAAAGCAATTCTATCTTAATTTTCTTAGAAATTCCCTTAATTAATCATCTGTTTCTTAAAGGTTCATGAACAAAGGTCTATGCTCTCAGATATTATGCCAATATGAAACCAAAGAATTGCATTCAACTCCTATTTTTTGGATCATCACTTTATTGGACTCCTGTGTAGGTATTTGAGTGACCTGAAAAGAGCTAGTTTACATATATGGCATTCACATCATGTAAAAGTATCCGAGCATTGTGTACACGTAGTCCCCTTACTTAACCTCTTAACATATATAGATATTATCATCTTTTAAACCCATGGAGGTGTAAACATGTAGTTGTAATATAGAGAACAGTTTAATGGTTTTCAGTGCACTTCAGCATCAGTGTATTATTTTTATCATGATTACATGATACATGACACAAACAATGGCAGTTATTAATCATGTTCTATCTTAAAGAAACTTCACATTTCCTTTTTTCAATAACATGTACCAGCCCTTCTTGAAGTATTACAGCAAGTCAATTTGTGGGAAATAGAAGGAAATAATTTATGTAAGGAATAATGATGTTAACAGTAGGCCTGTGTACCATAGAGAACATGAGGATAATTCCATGGATATATTGAAACATCCTGGGGCAAGTCAGGTTACTATAATGTAGAATAATATACTCATTTAATCCATGAGTAATATAAGGTGTCAAGTGAATATCTTGGTCACAGATGATTCAGTGTAGACTCAGCCATTTGTCCACCATCAATGGAAATTTTTACCAAAGATGATTAAAAATAGCCTTATTTAACATCAATATTTCATGTAATATCTTTATTGTAATATGCATTTAAGAAGGAAAACATACTGTGTTTGTAATTCAGGGTCTTTGTTATCTCACTTAGGATGTTTTTTTGTAGTTCTATCCATTTGCCTATAATTTTAAGAATTTTATTTTTTTTTACTGCTAAGTAGTACTAGATTGTGTAAATGTGCATTTTCTTTATATATTCTTTGATTGAGGGGCATCTAGTTGTTTCCATGTTCTGTCTATTACAAATAATGCTGCTATGAAGATAGTTGAGGAAAGGTCCTTATGGTGTGATAAGTTTGGTTGTATCCCAGAGTAGAAGCGATGGTTCAACATAAATACATAATAAAGTCAACTTATAACAAACATCCATGCCACATTATTATAAACTGAGAAAAACTAGAAGTAATTCTAATTTCTAATTAAATTCCATTACTTCCATTAAACTTGAGTCTGTGAAAATGGCTCTAAAAATATTTGGTGCTGTTGTGGAGGATAAAAGTTCTGTTTCTACAACATACTTGACAGCCACATCCAGAAGTAATTAAAGTTCCTATCATCAGAGGCCCACTTCTGGCAAATGCATACACCAGACACATATTTGTTGTATAAATACATGAAATATTTGCCAAGATACTGTTTGTAATTCTATCTACATGAAAATAGTTGATAATGAAAATAAAGGATACTCTAGAAAAAGAATTCAAAAAGAAACAGTTTTCAGAATAAAAGGCATTATGCCTAGAAATAAATTTTTACCTGAAAATTCAAGAACTAATGAATGCATTAAGCAAAATAGCATAAAATAAACTGAACTTAATAATTAGTTATCTTTCTGTGTACTGATAACAAGCCTATTGAAGAACAATAATAGAATACCCTCTTTGACAATATTCTTCCAAAAGATAAAAGAAATTACCTAGGACTAATTCCAATAAAGAAGTTATAATAAAAACTCTAAGCTCTGTAAGTGTAGGCCAACTTAGAAGATGGAATTATCTTCCATATTAATAGATTGATAGAACTAATACTATAAGATGATCATTCTATCAAAGAAATTCAGAGATTAAATGCAATCCCATTTAAAATCATCATGACGTTCTCTATGTAATAGAAAAACAGAAAATGTCTAAAGGTTTGTTTGGAATCACAAAGGAACCAAGATAGCAAAATAATTCTGAGTAAAAAGAATGTTGGAGGGATTACTGTATCATATTTCACCTGAAGTTCAGTCATTTCATGTTTACTTCTTCTCAACTTGACAATAAACTCCTTGGTTTTATCTTTATATATTTCAAAGGATCTTTCATCTTGCAATTTAAAATTCTCTTAGTTCATTACTTAGATACCTCAAAATTTTAATAATCATTTTCATATATGTGCATTTGCATTTCTTTGTATATTTGCACATGAGTCCAGGTGGTTGTAGGACAGAAGAGGTTTCAGATCACACAGAACAGTACTTATATATATACTTATGAACTGTTATTTTGTGGCTTGTAATCAAATCAGATCCTCTTTAAGAAATTGCTTTTAAAAGCCACAGAGAAACACTGTCTCGGAAAACAAAACAAAAAAAAATTGCTTTTACCAATTGATCACTGTCTCCAACATTTAGAATACTCCAAATATTAACTGCATTAATATTTTTGTGAATACCAAAGCCAAAATGCTATGAGTAATCAGCAAATTTGAATTAAATTTAAATAAATAACTAAATAAATAAGAAAAGGATATGTCTTTCTATATACATTGTCACAGAGTAAACATTCCCTTCAAAATAATCAACACAACTTATCATAAGTAATATTTGTTCTACATCAGTATCTATGTGCCTGGGGTAATCATCATGTCACATGCAAACTTTAATGGTATTCGCTTATCATTTATGTTATTTACTTTCTTGTGCATAGATCAGGGAATATACAGATTAATTAATTGGGGAAAGGCAGTATTCCCATTTTAATTCTTCTACTGATTGTAGACCTGCAGCCCATGAAAATGTGCCATCAATATTAAATGTGAATCTTCCCTTCTCCATTTCACCTGTGTGGAAACACTCTCACATCCTTTGAGTAAGAGACTTAGGTGATCCCAAATTCAGTCGAGCTAACCAGGAATGTTAAACCTCACAACTTCAGTCCTGTTACAATAATATCTAATACTTTCAGATTTGAACAAAAGCAATGGAAAACTGATTTGTACAAAGTCACAGAAAACATTAAAATAAACAAAAGCAATTTTCTTCAGTAGCTGCCATTGTGAATCTGTTTATCCACATGAAAAAAATCATATAAAATAATCTAACATTCAAAAACACAAACTCAATTATTGTGAATGACTGAGGCATACCAAAGAGGATTGTAACATTTGCAGACATGGATAGATGGCAGAATAATAGATGAGGATTTTTAAATAATTTTTATTGAGAGACAAAGATATAGTAACAAAAGTTAGCATTCATAACTGAGATATTTTCTGCAAGCAAGTTTCTGCACAGCAGAAAGCTCCATAGCAAATTGAAGAACATACAAAAGTTTGGAAAAAATGTTCTTAATTAATATTTTATTAAAAGTATAACTATATCCTTTTCCTTCTGACTGAACTACAAGTACACCTGGGTCACATTTGAACTGAATGCACCATCTTCAAGAAGAGAGATGATTACAAATATGCTAGGATGTTTTTAACTAATTATAATGGTGCCATCTTCTTCTTGGTTTTCCCTTAAACATTCATACTGCTATAATCAAAAAGTATGACATAACCTCTTCCTAGAATAGGAAAATACTCAAAAATGTCCATATACTTTCTTCTCATAAAATTTCAACGACTAATGTAGGGTACTTTGTGTCCCCATAGTTGTCAGCTTACACTGTTCATGGGAGACTGTGCCTCCTATGAAAAAATGGCACAAAAAGAACATATAATGTGTTGAGTACATTGTGTCCCTTCAGAACGTACATGTGGAGAGAATTTCGGAATGTGTAAAAAAATGTAGGTCAAACACCTGAGAAGAGTGCTTAATCTAATCATGTCTTTATAAACTCCTGGGATGAACCTGTATTCTGTGACTTTTACACCCCCTGGTGGCCCTGAGTGGCCTAACAGTGAGGTTTATTTTTTTTTTTACTGTGACTCAAGATTTTTTTTTATTGAGAATAAGAAAAAAAAAAGTTTCCGCCTCCTCCCAGCCTCCCATTTCCCTCCCCCTCCCCCCACTCTTCTCCCCCCTCCCCCCACCCCTCTCCCCCTCCCTCTCTAATCCAAAGAGCAGTCATGGTTCCCTGCCCTGTGGAAAGTCCAAGGTCCTCCCCCCTCCGTCCATGTCTAGGAAGGTGAACATATAAACTGGCTAGGCTCTCACCAAGCCAGAACATGAAGTAGGATCAAAACCCCTTGCCATTGACCTTGGCTTCTCATCAGTCCTCATTGTTCGCCATGATCAGAGAGTCCGGTTTTATCCCATGCTTATTCAGTCACAGTCCAGCTGGCCTTGGTGAGCTCCCAATAGATCAGCCCCACTGTCTCAGTGGGTGGGTGCACCCCCCGTGGTCCTGACATCCTTGATCGTGTTCTCCCTCCATCTGATCCTCATTGGGACCTTGGGAGCTCGGTCCAGTGCTCCAGTGTGGGTCTCTGTCTCTATGTCCATCCATCACCAGATGAAGGTTCTATGGTGATATGAAAGATATTCGTCAGTATTGCTATGGGATAGGGTCATTTCAGGTTCCCTATCCTCAGCTTCCCAAGGGACTAACTGGGGACATCGCCTTGGGCTCCTGGGAGCCACTCTAGGTTCAAGTCTCTTGCCAACACAGTGAGGTTTATGCCTGAGTTAACACTGAAGTTCCATCACTGTGTCTCTAGCACAGTAATAAGTGGCTGTGTCCTCAGATCTCACACTGCTCATTTGCAGGTACAGAGTGTTCTTGGCATTGTCTCTGGAGATGGTGAATCGATCCTTCACAGATGGTGCATAGTTTGTTTTACTGCTGTCTTTATTAATCTCTCCAACCCACTCCAGCCCCTTCCCTGGAGCTTGGCGAACCCAGTTCATCCAGTAATCACTGAAAGTGAATCCAGAGGCTACACAGGAGAGTCTCAGGGATCCTCCAGGCTTGACCAGGCCTCCTCCAGACTCCACAAGCTGCACCTCAGACTGGACACCTGCAAACACAGAGAATGTTGTTAGTAAATTGCAACAGAAACTCTATCTTTTGTATATCTTGTTCATGTTCACTAACACTCAGTACCTCTTCTTCATAAATTACCTTTTAAAAAAGCAACAAGGAAAAGGCAAATCATCACCAAATCCATTCTGTGTTTTTTTGTTTTCTGTGCTGATCACTGAATGGGAAGACCTGGGCATCCAGGACTGATTACTTTGTCTGAGCTCCAAGGCCAGTGCTTATTAGGTTTTCATGAGCAGAGTTAGGTCTTATTTGCATGCCATCCTGTTATATAAGCTCTGTTGTTGGAGCTAAGAGATAGCATGTTCTAATATGTTTGTAAATGTTCTGGGGAAGTCTGGCAGGAAAGATAATGTTAGGAAATATTTTTATCATACTAAACTATTTTTTTTCTTGGCACACATTAAGTATTGTTTTTTTAACATAATAATCACAAAGAAAATATGCATTTTAGGAATAATTTCTGCCCAATTATTCATGTCCTGTATTATAGAGGGCAGTGGCATTGTTTTCTTACATGCTCTGGAGATCTTTCCTTATACTGTGTTGACTTCAACACTGATGCACTTAGCACCAACTGAGTCAGCTACAACCCTAAGTGTTGTTGCCTCTGGAGTTTGGGAGCTCAATTTTTGTGTTATTATCATGTGACATGGCTGAATTCAATTGCTCAGCAAGTAAAATGCAGAGACTCTGTCCACATTCATGTGCACCAAAAAGTATACAATTCTGGTGTCATTTTTTGTTTTGGCTCTTTTTTCCAGAATATCTACATATCTGTTCACTAGAAACAGAGAGTGACTGATAAGCTAAACTTCAGTGTACAACTCACGATTTGGACTCTGCATATCCTACACATATGCATCCACAGGCCTCCCAGGAGGATTACCTCACTTGCAACCCCCCTCCCCTTTACCTTTCTTATTCAGTGTGTTTCATGCCCTCTTCCAGATAATTACCTCTCCTGATATTATGTGAAATAAAATCATCTGTGATTTTGAGAAAGTTGATTGAGCCCACTCTGAGCTCATGAGGCAACAGTAGAGAACACTGGAGACTTTTGTTGAACTCAGGTCACTGTTCAACAGAGACAATGGGACATCTGTGATATGAGCTGATTACTCCCCAGACACTTTTCCAATATGATTCTTAGTATGTGAATTGAAGCCGATTGAGAAGAAGGACCCTTGCTTTCAGACTACATAAACTGGTAAGTGACTCATGCTCATGTTTCTTAGCCAGAAACAATAGGAATCAACATTATCTTTAATAACAGTTTCTCTGAAGGGTAATGAACAAAGGTCATGATCTCAGATAGTATGCCCAATATAAAACCAAGTCCTTCTGTGCAGGCATTTGACTGACCT
Organism: Alexandromys oeconomus; assembly: GCA_963919705.1. NCBI lineage: Eukaryota > Metazoa > Chordata > Mammalia > Rodentia > Cricetidae > Alexandromys > Alexandromys oeconomus. The sequence continues at coordinate 5,937,913 of CAWTZB010000260.1, read as the reverse complement.
GAATAGAGCTAAGTTACAAATATGGCCTTCACATCAAGTAAAAGTATCTGAGCATTGTGCATATGTAGTCTTCTTAGTTAACCTCTTAACACATATGGATATTATCATCTTTTAAACATATGGAGGTGGAAATAGGTAGGTGTAATGTAGAGGACAGTTTAATGGACTTCAGTGCACCTCTCCATCAGTGAATTCATTTATCATGATTACATGATGAGAAAAGTCATGGCATTTATTACCTTAATGTTTGTTCCTGTGAAACTACTCATATTCAAAAAAAAAAAAAGAAAAAACACCATCTCTCTACAATTCTTTCAAGCATAAAAACAATGTTCCAAGAATTTTGTAAGATATTGATTCATCAAGAAAAAGATAAGGGAGAATCTTCATGGAATGTCATTCTTGGCTGAAGAACGCTATCTTATCAGTACTGAAAATCAACTGAAATTCACAGGGCATATTAATAGACCAGAGATCATAGCAGTGTTGGGCTTCCCTCTGAAGGATTTCCTCAAATACAGTTAGAGTAGATTTTACAATGGAAAATATATGAACAATGACAGTAATTAATCATGTTCCATTTTAAACAAACTCCAGGTATTCTTTTATCAATAACGTGTACCAACCTTTCTTGAAATATTACAGCAAGTCATGGGAAATGGGAGGAGATAATTCAAGTAAGGAATACGGAGGCTAACAAAGTCCTATGTACCAGAGAGGACATGTGAATGATACCATAGATATATTGAAACATCCAGGGATAGGACAGATTGCTGTAAAGTAGAATGATATACTCATTTAATCCATGAGTAATATAGGATGTCAAGTGAACATATTGGTCACAGATTATGCATAGCATACTAGACTCAGTATATATCTTATTTATATACTTTTATATAAATATACTATATATATAGTATATTTTTGTGTATATATATATATATATATATATATATATATATATATATATATATATATATATACAAATCTGACTTTAAAATGTCAGAAATCAGAGAGGCCTATATATTACATAAACTATTTTAACTATTTTAACATAAACTATTTTAACTATTTTTAGGGTATGAGTCTCTATTTATTTTCAGCCATGAACCATAAGCAGGTCTAACAGCAACCTTTAAAGTAAACAAAAAGATGATATGGTCCCACAACACCACTAAGGTGAAAAACACCATTTCAAGATTATTTTTGAATTCCATACTTGCTCTGAACAATTTTGAGGTCTCTAGGTGTGATGATTCACCCTAATAAACTACTCTAGCCAGGACTGTGTGTGCCTGGAACTGTGTATGGCTCAGGGGCACCAAATGGCTCTGAGGCAGGAGCAGCTTGGCTCAGCTTAGCCAAGCTGAACTGTGCTGGTCTCAGGCAGGAACTACCGTAATTACTGTGATAACAGAGCAGTTAAGGTTTATCTGGGCAGGACACAGGCAGTACCGTATTACCTGTACATGGTGCAACTTAAGTTTTTAAGAACTGCTTAACATTTTAAGAAATGCTCCTGGATAGTGAAAAAATTACAGATTCACAATAAAACAGATTCAGACATAAAAGACCTTTATGGATCACATTGTTGGATGAATGTACGTAGGCTTGGGAAAGAGAAGAAAAAGAATATAAAAAAGTTAATGTCTTAAAAAGAAAAAGGGTAAAGTCTTTAAAGAGACAGAGTACAGAAGTACAGATAGTTATAGATTAAGAAAAATAAAGAAAAATAAGCCACATAAAAATAAATTCACAGAGAGTCTGGATTATGTACATTGTGTTTTCTTTAAAATTTTTGACTGTAAAGGAGCTAAGTACAGAGAGACATTTCATTATATGGGCTGCTAAGCTGAACCTGCACATATGTTCTAAAGGTATCTTGACTTAAGAATTAGGGTCTAAGGACATGATGCTTTGGAAAGGGTCTTCTTTTGTTTTTACAGAGGATGTGACCCTGTGGATTGTATCTATCCCGGTATGGTATGATAGACCACGTCCTCCTGAAAGGTTGCTGTGAACACCCTCAAAGAATTGCTTTGCTCAGTTGCCAACTGAGATGAAACTAGCACACAGGTTATATCATGAACAACCTAATTAACGACGCCCCTATTCAGCAGGAAGCAGTTTGGAGAGAAAAAACTACGCCCATGTTCCCAAATATTGTTTATAAACGTTCTTTTACATTTAAAGGGGGATATGATATAGATATGAATAATTTGCATTGGTATGGATTTTACGGTCAATTTTGTTATATGTATATGTATTTTTGAACTTGATTAAGGTATTGTAATTGTGTAGTTCATTTAAAAATGTAATGTATAATTAGGAAATATAGGTTATTGATGGATAATCATAAATAATAGTCAAATTTGTAGTCATGTTACTTAGATTTTCTAGATATATAGAGATATATTTCAGATAGGCATTCTTCATATCTCTCAAAGGCTGTAGAATATGGCATTTAAAATATTTTAATAAGTTAGGACTTTTCATGACAATGAGACATGTCTGCTCCTGGCAGCACCAGCTACTTCAAGAGAAAGATGGGCATCGAAGAGGATCCTTATGGAGTTTGATAGCCATTTGGGCAAGAAACTGCTCTTGCCTGGACTATTATATAAACTGGACACAGAGAACCCGCAGAGAGAGAACTACTAAACTTGCCTAAAGGTGAGATGATCTTTCGGGGTTCCTGATTCATGAAAGAGTCTGCGAGACATTCTGCAGGGCACAGCAGAAAGTGACTGAACTGTCTTTGAAATTTCCTGCTTCATGGAAATGTCTCTGGATACCATGGGCCTGTAGGCCGAAGATGGATGCCCCAACAGTACAGAAGTACAGAGGAACTTTGGGTGACTGTCCAGGCAGCGAGATGTCTCTGTCATTTCTAGAGTTTTGGACTTTCTATTTTCTTAGGTATTATTATATCCTTCTGGAGTCTTTGATGGAGTTGAAGAATGAATATAGTTTTCCTTAGTTATGATAAGAGATAAAATAGATATAAATATTGTAACTGTAATTCTTACTTGATAACTGTTTTGTTATATGTAATTTTACTATGTTAAAGTTAAAGCCTTTCTTTTTTTGTTTAAACAGAAAAAGGGGAAATGATGGAGGTGGGTCTTGTATCTTATCTGTTGCTTTCATTGGTTAATAATAAAGAAACTGCCTCGGCCCTCATAGGACAAAAAATTAGGTAGGTGGAGTAAACAGAAGAGAATGCTGGGAAAAAGAAGCTGAGTAAGGGAGTTGCCATGATTCTCCCACTCCAGACAGACGCAGGTTAAGATCCTCTCTGGTAAGCCAGCTCGTGGGCTACACAGAATATTAGAAATGGGTTAGAACAATATGTAAGAGCTAGCCAATAAGAGGCTACAGATAATGGGCCAGGCAGTGTTTGAAAGAATACAGTTTCCGTGTAATTATTTCTGGGCATAAGCCTGCCATGCGGGCGGCCGGGTGCCGGGGAAGCAGCCCCGTCGCTCCTATCGCATCAGGAATCTACAAGGATGACTTCAGCTAAGACCCTAAGCAATAGAAGAAATGTTACCAGAAGTGGTCTTGCCCTATAGTCAGATTGATTAATATAGTAAATGTCACCATAAAAGCTTCATCCAGCAACTGATGGAAATAAAGTTAGAGACCTACAGCAGAGTGCTGGCTGAGCTTCCCAAGTCCATGGAGAAAAGAGGTCAAAACCACAATGGGACATCCACTGCAACAATTTTCCTGAGCTTATGGATGCTCACCAACTCTAGTCAGACAGGAAAGGAACCAGCATAGGACCAAATTGAACCATCTGGATGTGAGAGACAGTTGTATGGCTGGGGCAGATTGTGGGGCCACTGGAAGTGGCACCGAATTTTTCCCTACTTCTTGTACTGGCTTTTTGAGAACCTATTCTTTTTGGAAGGATACCTAACTCAGCCTAGATATAGTATGAAGGGCCTTGGATTTTCTCGAGAACAATGTGTCTTGCCCTCTCTCAGTCGTGAATGGGGGCAGGATGGAGGATAAGTGGAAAGATTTGAAGGAGGGGAGGGAGTAGGAACTAGCATTGTTATGTAAAATGAAAAATTATTGTTAGTTTTCTTAAAATAAATAAATAAAAAAAATATGACACCAATATTCTCAAAAGGTGAAGTGGCTGCTTTATGGCAGTTTAATGGGTTATGGATATTTGTCATTTTTAATGGGTTTGGTTATAAGTTGTTATTGTTCACACTCAAGAAGAAAGTTGAACAAAGGAGATGAGATTTAGAATTCTTGTTTTTTTTTTTTTTTCAAAAGTGATACTGACATGACAGAGTAGAAGGGTAAATTATTGAATCTACTCTTAAAAGGAAAAAAAAAGTAAAAAGGAAGAATTAGGTATGGTAAGATAAATGGGTAGAGTATTGAATCTACTTTTAAAAAGAAACTACTAGTGTATTTGTTTAACATTAAATTTGACTCCTATACATTATCTACAAATTTTGATATTGATGTAAATTTGAGATTAATTTTGTTAGAACATGCTGTACATACATTTGTACTATTTTTCAAGGTATACCTATACAACTATACCTATACAACTCATTTAAGAATGCACAGCAATGGTTTGAGATAATAAGGAAATATTGCTTAGTAGTTAATCACCTATTATAATAGAATTTGGAGTCAAATTAGGGAGGTTTTGGAGGTTAAACATAGATAAATTTTAGATAGACAGGTCATGTCCCTAAACTTCAGAGCTTACAGAATATAGCATTAAAGATGTTTTAATAATATAGGTTCTTTGTTATGACAGTGAGACCTATCTGCTCCTGGTATCACAAATCTACATCCAAAAAGGTGATTGACATTGAATAAGCTCCACACAGATATTATTTGATTTGTGACAAATATAAGTCATTGGGCAAGAAATTGTTCTTTCCTTAACTTAATCTTGACAGTATGATGTTCTAATTGGACAAGGAAGACACAAATCATGTGACAGTCAAATACTGTCAAGATGAGGGACAGACATTCAGAATATCTCACTTCATAGAAAAGTCTTTTGGATATGTTAGGACTTTGGGTTGAAGCAGGATGACCAAATGATTCAGGGGTATCTTGAGTGACTTAGTCAGACAGCCAGCATTTTTTGTCATTTCCAACATTTTCTTGGAAGTTGTTTGTTCACACTTTTTACTTACTTAGTTAAAATTATTTCATTTGTGTTTCTGAGGTGTTTTAAGATTAGATAGTTATATTTATAGTTTTACTTATTTATGAGACTCAGAAAAAAATTCACTAAAGAAATGTAAAATACATAAGGTTGAAAGACATTAAAAGATAGTTTTAGATGGTAAGGCATGTTATGATCTAAAACAAGTTATTTATACATCTTTGGGCTCACCAACATAGGATAGATAATGGAGGATTTTCTCTGAATTTGTTAAATGCAAGTAAATTAGACATTGTTGATTACTTATTTCCTGCATATATTTTATATAGTGATTGTATTATTGAATATAATTTTCTTTTATTTATTTATTTATTTATTTATTAAAGATTTCTGTCTTTTCCCCACCGCCGCCTCCCCTTTCCCTCCCCCTCCCCCAATCAAGCCCCCCTCCCTCGTCAGCCCAAAGAGCAATCAGGGTTCCCTGCCCTATGGGAAGTCCAAGGACCACCCACCTCCATCCAGGTCTAGTAAGGTGAGCATCCACAAAACTGCCTAGTCTCCCACGAAACCAATAGGTACAGCAGGATCAAAAACCCATTGCCATTGTTCTTGAGGTCTCAGTAGTCCTCACTGTCCACTATGTTCAGCGAGACCGGTTTTAACCCAGGCTTTTTCAGACCCAGACCCGCTGGCCTTGGTGAGTTCCCGATAGAACATCCCCCATTGTCTCATTGTATGGGTGCACCCCTCGCGGTCCTGAGTTCCTTGCTTGTGCTCTCTCTCCTTCTGCTCCTGAATATAATTTTCTTATTTAAGTGTAGCCTTCTTTCTATGTTAAACAAAATGGAAAATGTAGTGACATTTTATTTTAATTAAAAAAATAAAGCTTGTTTTAAGATAGGAGTACAATGCTAAAACATTAAAGGGCAAGGATAGGATCACAACTTTAATCCCAGGACTCAAGAGACAGGCAAAAAAATAAATCTCTTTGAGGTCAAGTCTACCCAGGACTACACAAGATTGATCCCAAAACAAATCTAGTTGGTGGTGGCTCTTGCCTTTAATCTCAGTATTTAGAAGTCATACACAATTAATCTCAGCAGTAGGGATGTGGAGACAGGAGTGATATGGCTGAGCGGAGAGAAAAATATAAACGTGAAGTGACAGGAACTCACTGGAGTGTGGAGTCTGAGTATTTATGAAAATAGGAGCTCACTTTTTCAGTCAGAAGATTTGGTGGAGGTAAAAGGTCTCACCACTGGTTCACAGCTTTACTTTTATGATTCAGCTTGAACCCCAATATCTGCCTCTAATTTTTGCTTTTCATGTTACATTCCTATTGTATGATCTTTCTCTCTGTGTGTCATCTCTGTTTCTCCCTCAAAAGTCATTATTCCATATGCAAATTCATTCCAAATAGAAAAGATAATTATCAGAAATAATGATCACCGCTGTACAAAAGACGCTCCTGGTTGATCACAATTACAGCCAACTTTACCATGAAGTTGATTCATTTCATGTTTACTTCTTGTCAAGTTGACAACAAACTCCTTGGTTTCATCTTTATATAGTTCACGCATGTTCTTTAAAGGATCTTACATCTTGCAATTCAAAATTCTCTTATTTCGTTACTTAGATACTTCAAAATTTTAATAGTCATTTTCATATGTGTGAGTGTGCATTTCTTTCTACATGTGCACATGAGTCCAGGTGGTTTTGTAGGACAGAATAGGGCGTCAGATCACATAGAACAGTAGTTATATATACTTATGAACTGTTATCTTGGGTACTTGTAATCAAATCAGATCTTCTTCTTGTAATTACTTTTACCAATTGATCACTGTCTCCAGCATCTAGAATACTCCAAATTTTAACTGCCTTAGTAATTTGTGAATACCAAAGATGAAATGCTAAGAGTAATCAGAAAATTTGAATTCAATTTAAATAAATAATTAAATAAACAAGGAAAGGATATATTGCCACAGAGTAAACATTCCCTTCAAAATGATCAACACAATTTATAACAAGTAATATTTGCACTACATCGTACCTATGTGCCTTAGGGAATCACCATGTCACATGCAAACTTTAATGGTATTCTCTTACCATTTATATTATTTTCTTTCCTGTGCATATATCAGGGAATATACAGATTAATTAATTGGGGATAGTCAGTATTCCCATTTTTATTCTTTTACTGATTGCTGACATGCAGCCCACTAAAACTTGCCATATATGTCAAATGTAAATCTTCCCTTCTCTATTACACTTCTGTGAAAACACTCTTACATCCGTTGAAAAAGAGACATATGTGATCTCAAATTAAGTCAAGCTAACTAGGAATATTAAACCTCACAACTTCAGCTGTGTTACAATAGCATCTAATACATTCACTTGTGAAGAAAAAGATGGAAAACTGATTTGTACAAAGTCATAGAAAACATTAAAATAAACAAAAGCTGATTTGATCATTAGGCATAGTTGTGAATCTGTTTATCTATAGGAAAAAAATCATATACAATAATTTATCATTAGTGAACACAAACTCAAATCTTGTGAATGACTGAGACATATCTAAGAGGATTATAATATTTGTAGACATGGATAGATGGCAGAATTATAGATGATATTTTGGGAAATAATTTTGTTGAGAGACAAAGGTATAGGAACAAAAGTGAGTGTTCATAACTGAGATAATTTCTGCAAGCAAGTTTCTGAACAGGAAAGAAATCATTAGCAAAGTGAAGAATATACAAAACCTTGGGAAAATGTTCTTAATTAATATTTTATTAAAATATAACTATATTATTTCCCTTCCAAATGAACTAAAAGAACACCTGGGTCTCGTTTGAACCTGAGTGCACCATCCTCAAGGAGAAGAGATGATTGCAAATATGCTAGGATGTTTTTATCTAATTGTCATGGTGCCATCTTTCTCTTAGTTTTCCCTTAAACATTCATGCTGCTATAATCATAAAGTATAACCTAATATCTGCCTAGAATATGCAAATACTCAGAAATGTCCATGTACTTTCTTCTCATGAAATTTCAAAGACTTATGTAGGGTTCTTTGTGTCCCAGTAGTTGTCAGTTTACACTTCGTTCCTGGGAGACCCTGCCTCCTATAAAATAGAGCAAGAAGATCATATAATGTGTTGAGGACATTGGATCCCTTCACAACATACATGTGGAGAAAATTCCAGAGAAAATGTTAAAGAAATGCAGGTCAAACACCTGAGAAGAGTGCTTAATCTAATCATATTTGCATAAGTTCCTGGGATGAACCTGTATTCTGTGTCCTTTGCACCACCTGGTGGCCCTGAGTGGCCTAACAGTGAAGTTTATGTCTGAGTTAACACTGAAGTCCCATCACTGTGTCATTAGCACAGTAATAAGTGGCTGTGTCCTCAGATCTCACACTGTTCATTTGCAGGTACAGAGTGTTCTTGGCATTGTCTCTGGAGATGGTGAATCGATCCTTCACAGATGGTGCATAGTTTGTTTTACTGCTGTCTTTATTAATCTCTCCAACCCACTCCAGCGCTTTTCCTGGAGCTTGGCGAACCCAATGCATCCAGTAATCACTGAAAGTCAGTCCAGAGGCTACACAGGAGAGTCTCAGGGATCCTCCAGGCTTAACCAGGCCTCCTCCAGACTCCACAAGCTTCACCTCAGACTGGACACCTGCAAACACAGAGAAGGTTGTTAGTAAATTGCTCCAGAAGATCTATCTTTTATATATCTTGTTCATGTTCACTAACACACTCAGTATCTCTTCTTTATGAATTACCTTTTAAATAAGCAACAAGGAAAACCCAAATGAACACCAAATCCATTGTGTTTTATTTTCCGTGCTGATTACTGAATGGGAAGACCTGGGCATCCAGGACTGATTCCTTTGTCTGAAATTCAGGGCCAATGTTTATCTGGTTTTCATGAGAAGAGATGGGCCTTATTTGCATGCCTTCCTGCTATATAAGTTCTGTTGTTGGAGCTAAGAGATAGCGTGTTCTAATATGTTTGTAAATGTTATGGGAAAGGCTAGCAGTAAAGAGTGTTATAAAAATATTAGTATCATTCTAAGTTATTTTTCACACACATTAAGTATCAACTATTTTATTTAATAATCACTAACACAATATGCATTTTAGGAATAATTTCTGCCCAATTATTCATTTCCTATATTATAGATGGCAGTAGGCATTGCTTTGTTACATGCTTTGCAGATCTTTTCTTATGCTGTGTCGACTTCAACACTGATGCACTAGGCACCACCCGAGTCAGCTACAGCACTAAGTTGTAAGTGTAGTTGCCTCTGGAGTTTGCAAACTCTATTTTTATGTTGAGATCATGTGACATGACTGAATTAAAATTGCTCACTAAGGAACCTGCAGAGACTTTGTCCATTTTCATTTGTACCAGTGAGTATGTAAAACTTATGTTATTTTTTATTTTATGCCTTTTTTTCCCGAATATCTACCTATCTGTTCACTAAAAACAGGTCAGATAGATAGATAGATAGATAGATAGATAGATAGATAGATAGATAGATAGATAGATAGATGGATGGCGGGAAAGATAGAGCTTTATCTGGGTTATAGAAATGGGTAACTGTCAAGAAACTGGATCAACTTTCTCTCCAGGTCATCTGACTATTATATAAGTCATAAGAGGGCACATTTATTCCTGGACAAAGATGAACTTAGTGTATCCTGAAGGGGATTTTCAGCAACTTCAACCAGGCTGAAATCATATACACAGTGCCTGACCCTTACAATAGGCATTTCCATCACCTCCTACACTGGCTGGATCTGTCTCTGCCCCATATCTATGCTGGGATGTATGTCTGCTATTATAAAGAGACTTAAATAAGACTCTAGGACTCTGATAACAAAGGGCTACTCTAGTGTGTAAATTTGTAATAAAATACATAAATTTAATAAAAGAATAAAGGAAAATATCATCTACCATGGGCAAGTAGACCTCATTCCAGAGATGAAGTGAAGGTTCTACATATGTAAAGATATAAATGTAATCCACAGCACAATCAGACTAAAAGACAAAATCCACCTGCTCATATCACTAAAGTCATAAATGAGTTTAACAAAATCTAAACCTTTTCATGATAAATGTCCTGAGACTCTATGAACTCTAGGAATATACTTCACCATAAGAAGTGCAATATACTGGAAGTTATCGACAAATATCAACTGAAATTTAAAGAATTTCTAAGCATTTCCACAAAAATCAGGAACAAGTCTTCCTCTATTTCCTTTGTTCTTAGGCAGTTAGAAGAAAAGCCAGAGAAAACCAAGTGTTTTTCTTTCTCTGCCTGAAGTTTTAAAGTTCCTGAGATCAGTTTGGACTGAGCTCCCCCTGCTGGTCCAGAGGTCCTCTACAGGGAGGTTTGTGTCTGGGCTAATGCTGAAGTTCCCACACTGTCTCTTGCACAGTAATATGTGACTGTGTCCTCAGTGGTGAGAGAGTTCAGCTGCAAGAAGTACTGGTTCTAGAGTACTTCCCACTTTCTCTTCAATCAGGTTCAGTGCGTTTGGATTGATATTGAGGTCTTTAATCCACTTGGACTTGAGTTTTGTGCATGGTGATATATATGGGTCTATTTTCATTCTTCTACAGATTGACATCCAGTTTTGCCAGCACAATTTGTTGAAGATGCTCTCTTTTTTCCATTGTATACTTTTAGCTCCTTTATCGAAAATCAGGTGTTCATAGGTTTGTGGGTTAAAGTCAGGGTCTTCTATTCGATTCCATTGGTCGACTTCTCTGTTTTTTTTTTTTTTTTTTTGGAGAGAGAAAGCGTACTCGTCTAAAAACAAGTACAATGCTTTATTTACATTGCTTCTTTTCTTTACAGAACATTTTTTAAAAATGTACTTTTATTCACTTCCTAAAAAGTATTTGCATTTTACCAGTAACAAGACTTCTCTGTTTTTATGCCAATACCAAGCTGTTTTCAATACTGTAGCTCTGTAATAGAGTTTGAAGTCAAGGATGGTAATTCCTCCAGACGGTCCTTTATTGTATAAGATTGTTTTGGCTATCCTGGGTTTTTTGTTTTTCCATATAAAGTTGATTATTGTCTTCTCCAGCTCTGCGAAGAATTTTGATGGGATTTTGATGGGGATTGCATTGAATCTATAGATTGCTTTTGGTAGAATTGCCATTTTTACTATGTTGATCCTCCCAATCCAAGAGCAAGGGAGATCCTTCCATTTTCTGGTGTCCTCTTCTATTTCTTTCTTCAAAGACTTAATGTTCTTGTCAAATAGATCTTTCACTTCCTTGGTCAGGGTTACCCCAAGATATTTTATGCTCTTTGTGGCTATCATGAAAGGTGATGCTTCTGTGATTTCCCTCTGTTTCCTTATCCTTAGTGTATAGGAAGGCAACTGATTTTTTGGAGTTGATCTTGTATCCAGCCACGCTACTAAAGGTGTTTATCAGCTGTAGGAGTTCTTTGGTAGAGTTTTTGGGGTCGCTTATGTACACTATCATATCATCTGCAAATAACGAAAGCTTAACTTCTTCCTTTCCGATACGAATCCCCTTGATCTCCTTATGTTGTCTTATTGCTATTGCTAGAACTTCAAGCACTATATTGAAGAGTTATGGAGAGAGTGGACATCCTTGTCTTGTTCCTGATTTTAGTGGGATGGCTTTGAGTTTTTCTCCATTTAATTTAATGTTAGCTGTCGGTTTGCTGTAGATAGCTTTTATTATATTTAGGTATGACCCTTGTATCCCTAGTCTCTCCAAGACCTTTATCATAAAGGGGTGTTGAATCACGTGGGCACAGGAGATCACTTCCTACGTATAACCCCAGCAGCACAGACACTAAGGGCCTCAATGAATAAATGGGACCTCCTGAGACTGAGAAGCTTCTGTAAAGCAAAGGACACTGTTGCTAAGACAGAAAGGCAACCCACTGACTGGGAGAAGATCTTCACCAACCCCGCAACTGACAAAGGTCTGATCTCCAAAATATATAAAAAGAACTCAAGAAACTAGACCGTAAAAGGCTAATCAACCCAATTATAAAATGGGGCACTGAGTTGAACAGAGATCTCTCAACAGAAGAAGTTCAAATGGCCAAAAGACACTTAAGGTCATGCTCAACTTCCTTAGCGATCAGGGAAATGCAAATCAAGACAACTTTAAGATACCATCTTACACCTGTCAGAATGGCGAAAATCAAAAACACCAATGATAGCCTTTGCTGGAGAGGTTGTAGAGAAAGGGGTACACTCATCCATTGCTGGTGGGAATGCAAACTTGTGCAACCACTCTGGAAAGCAGTGTGGAGGTTTCTCAGGAAATTCGTGATCAACCTACCCATGGACCCAGCAATACCACTCTTGGGAATATACCCAAGAGAGGCCTTATCACACAACAAAAGTATATGCTCTACTATGTTTATAGCAGCATGGTTTGTAATAGCCAGAACCTGGAAACAACCTAGATGCCCTTCAGTTGAAGAATGGATGAAGAAAGTATGGAATATATACATATTAGAATACTACTCAGCAGTAAAAAACAAGGACTTCTTGAAGTTTGCAGGCAAATGGATGGAAATAGAAAACACCATCCTGAGTGAGGTAAGCCAGACCCAAAAAGAGGAACATGGGATGTACTCACTCATATTTGGTTTCTAGCCATAAATAAAGGACCTTGAGCCTATAATTCGGGTTCTTAGAGAAGCTAAATAAGATGGAGAACCCAAAGAAAATCATATAGGCTTCCTGAATATTAACCTTCATCAGGCGATGAAAGGAGACAGAGACAGAGACCCACAATGGAGCACCGGACTGAAATCTCAAGGACCAAATCAGAAGCAGAAGGAGAGAGAGCACAAGCAAGGAACTCAGGACCGCGAGGGGTGCACCCATACACTGAGACAGGGGGTATGTTCTATCGGGAACTCACCAAGGCCAGCTGGCCTGGGTCTGAAAAAGCCTGGGTTAAAACTGGTCTCGCTGAACATAGTGGACAGTGAGGACTACTGAGACCTCAAGAACAATGGCAATGGGTTTTTGATCCTACTGTACCTATTGGTTTCGTGGGAGCCTAGGCAGTTTCGTGGATGCTCACCTTACTAGACCTGGATGGAGGTGGGTGGCCCTTGGACTTTCCACAGGGCAGGGAACCCCGATTACTCTTTGGGCTGACGAGGGAGGGGGACTTGATTGGGGGAGGGGGAGGGAAAGGGGAGGCAGCGGTGGGGAAGAGACAGAAATCTTTAATAAATAAATAAAAATTAAAAAAAAAAGTACTGGTTCTTGGATGTTTCTCTTGTGATGGAGGTGCAGCTCTTAAATGACGGGTTGTAATAAGTACTACCACCACTATTTATGTACCCTATCCACTCCTACTTCTTCTCAGGGGACTGTCTGATCCAGCTCCAGTAGTAGCCATTGGTAATGAAGTAACCAGTGACAGAGCAGGTGAGGGACAGTGATGGTGACGGCTTCACCAGGCCAGGTCCTGGCTCCTGAAGCTGAATCTGGCACAGAATTCCTTCAGACAAAAAAGTCAATTCTGTCAATCACATGTTTTCAGAACCCCACATGAACATATGTATAAAATGGAAACACTTACCGGGAAGGGCTGTCACCAGGTAAAGAAGTTCAAACAGTTTTATCTTCGAGAATACACCTGCTTTTCTTCAGAGGTCGGCCTCCTGTGAGAGAGATGTGAGCTCCCACAGTACAGGAGGGGATTTAACATAGAGCTAGAAGATACAGTTGCATGAGGAAAGTCAGGCTAGACTTTATATACTGGAGGTGGATACTACCTACTTGGTTATTACAGTTTGGTCAACAGTGTCTCTGACTTCCTACAGATAGAGTCTGGAATAAGAGAGCATGGGTACTATACTCATCATAATAAAGACATCTTGGCATGAACCCACATTTACTTCCTAGCCTACCCTCTCATCAATTTTGTCTTTTCTTGTATTTTTTAGGTCACAACTCGTTGCCAATCTTCTGTTCACACTACATTTCCTGAGTTCTTGATTTTTGATTAGTATGCCCACACTGCTAATAATGTCATTCCCTTTTCTCACCCATGAGATGGGATTCTGATGTGTAACAATTTTCCACACTTTAAATATGTATTATTCTCACTGGTTCCTAAAATGATGATGGGTATACACCTGGGTAGGAAAGATGGTGCAAAAAAGTAAGACCAGGAGAATTCTGAGAAGATGTATGGCAGAGTTAGAAGAGGTCACCAGAATATGCAGAGGGTACAGGATGGAGGAGAGGTAAAGACAAGAGCTATGTAGCAACATAGAGAGTCATAGAAATGTTTTAATATAAATAAAAGTTAGTAACAATCCAGTGATATTGGCCAAAAATTTAATTTTTTTATTAATTCTCAGTTTATGTTATTTGATTCCAGGCAGACTGGAGAAAGAAAAGTCTGCCTACATGTTTCCAACATTCCTATAAATTTGACCATTGACATATTGTTTTTGTAAAGGGACCACACCTAATTCTTAATTTATTTTGTGGAATGTAAGGACATTCTGAGAGTAGCAGCTGAGAACTCTTCACACCATGGATTTGATGAAGACATCTTGTATAGTACTGAATGTCCCAAGGTATCTCACTCTCAGAATATTCAGTCTCTGTATTTCTTCCAATCTGCTGCAGTAGGAACCTGTTCAGCTCATGGCTGAGGAAGCCACTGATCTTTGCATGTATCAGGATATTATAGAGAGTCATTTTAATGCAATATTATTTTTTAAAAAAATGATATTTATTTTTACTGTTGTTTTCTAAAGTATCTATTCTCAGATCTTGGTCCCTCGAGTATTGTAGAGGATGGGTTCTATTTCTTTGAAGAGCCTTAAGCAAAGCAGATATTGTTGGATACTCAAGTATTTTCTATCATTGACCTAGCATATAATGCTGGCTGGAAACCACTAAAAATCAAAGGAGCTCTAACTTATCTTTGTGTTTATATTTCTCCTTCAGAATCTTCTACAGTATTAAGTTTCTAATTTATCCCTTAAATGTTTCTTATTTTTTAGCTCTTTTCCCCCTTATTCCCTTCTTCTCTTTCCATTTCTCCCCCCTTTGATTCTGCCTTACAACCATCCTCCAATGCATTCGCTGCTATCTATACTATTTATGTTTCTACAGGAGATATATCCTCTTGACTTCAATCCCTTCGGCTTAGGTATTGTAGTTGAACTTTATTTGTAACTATTTCAGGTTCTGCCACCCAGCTCCCAAATAAATACAGAGAGACTTATTCTTATTTTTGAATGTTGGTCTTAGTTTTGTTTCCTTCTCTCCAGATTTTCTAATATAGATTATTCTGATTCACTTTACATTTTGCCTCTAGACTTTTTACTTTTTTTATTCTATGTCTTTTTCTTTTCTTCCTACTCCAGTGCTGACTTTGTGGCTGTGTGGTTGGCTCATTTGTATCCTCCTCTCTTCTTTTCCTCACTCTTCCCACTCTTTCCTAATTTTCTCCATCTACTTATTCTCTTTTTTGTATTAATTAAAACACTGCTTGAACAGTTAGCTCTAGCTTTTTATTGGATAACTCACACATCCTTGTTTAACCCATTTCTATCTATCTGTGCATCACTACAAGGAAGTGGCCTACCAGAAAGTTTTAGCACATCTACCTCTGGCCGTGGATCCATGGTGTCCCTCTAACTCTGCTTTTCTTTTTCCCACAATTCAGTTTTGTCTTCTCTGCCTACCTAAGTTCTACCCTATCAACTAGGCCAAGGCAGTTTCTTTATTCATTAACCCATGAAAGCAACACACAAACAGAAGGACCTCCTAAACCATTTTCCCTTTTCTGTTTAAACAAAAAGGAAGGCTTTAAATTTATCATAGTAAAATTACATATAACAAAACAGTTATCAAGAAAGAATTACAGTTATAATATTTATATCTACTTTGTCTTTTATCATAACTAAGGAAATTATAACTATAATTTTTTATCTCCACCAAAATCTCCAGGAGGATATAACATTACCTAGGTAAATGGGAAATACATTATAAACAACTTTCAAGAAGCAGAAACCCTGAAGGATCATCTCATCTTTAGGCAAGTTTAGCAGTCCTCTCTCTGTGGGTTTTGCCTTGTTAAGTTATGCAGTAGTCCAAGCAAGAGTAGTTTTTTTTTGCTAAATGACTTGCAAACGCCATAAGGATCCTCTTCAATGTCCATGTTTCTTTTGAAGTAGGTGGTGCTGCCAGGAGCAGATGCATCTCATTGTCATGAAAAGTCCTAAGTTAAGAGATTGTAAATGCCATATTTTGAAGGTCTCTGAATATATGAAAAATATTTATATAACTGAAATACTTCTCTGTACATCTAGAAAATCTAACTAACATGACTACAAACTTGACTATTATAGACGATTATCTATTAACCTATACTTCTTAATAATACAGTGCATTTTAAACTGAACTGCACAATCTCAATACCTTAGTAAAGATCAGAAATAATATATATATATGTAAATTGACCCTAAATATGTATCAATAAACCAAGATCCATACCAATGCAAATTATTCATATCTATATCATATCACCCTTTAAATATAAATGTTCCCAAATATTGTTTATTTATTCTCTTGTTTAACAGCCAAATTGACTTCTTTTTCCTGACTAGAAATTGGCCATTTAGATCTTTAATAGACCAATCAGGAGACTTAGTCAGGCAAAGTAACAAGCTTTATGGAGTCAAACAAATGCAACATAAAAGAATGCAGCATATCTTTGCAAAAATTAAACAAATAATCCAAAGCATAAATGAATGTAACGCATCTTAAACTAATAGTCCACAAGACAGGATCATCAAGTACATCTGCAATTTGAAACAGTAAAACAACTGTTTGAATGAAATATAATTGACTATCCTATATGCTTGTTGAATCTTCCATTACAGATCTAACAAGTTTAATGAAATGGAGCATGAAGCTGAGTGCCTGTATAGACAGAACAAAAAAAATGGGTTTCAAACACATCTTTACTGTCTGTTCATCCATTGATGGGCCTCTAGAATGATTCCAGCTCTTAGCTGCTAAGAAGAGGATGACATTTCACAGAAATCATCTGTTTTTTTTTTTTTTCAGTAAGAATCTTTAGGTGTCTGCCCAGCAGTAATATTGTTAATTCACATGATAAATGTATTTTCAGGTATTTGGGGAAATTGCAGATGAAATTTTATAGAGACTACAACAATTCACACTCTGTCCAACTATGTATATAATTTTCCTTTCTACAATTAATCAACAACATTTATTGTTATTTGTTTCCCTATTAAATATCATTCTTAATAGGATAAAATAAAACCTCACAGTATTTTTCAATTTGCTTTTCTCTAATAGATCAATATGCTGAAAACTTTAAAAAGTATTTATTGGTCATTTGTTTAAACTATTTATTACCCAAATGTATAAACATAGTTCATGTGTTTTTATCAGATGATAAACTTATGAAGTTTCTCCCAGCACTCCTGCTGTCTGTCTATAAATGAACTGATTCATTTCTGTAAAAGCCTTAAGAAAGAACTCTGTTTTTTTGCAGCAACAAAGCACGGAAGAACCACCTTTCCATATTTGTATTGAGTTTCAACATATACCATGCTTGGGATGCTCTAACTATATTTAGATTGCATGATCCATTAACAAACTTGCTCAGGATTACTTGTTTGAGCATTGTGCACTGCTGTGGGATCCCTATGAGGGTCAGAACAGCAAGGAAGAAGAGTTGGGAAGATCATAGTGACTGAGGTTAGGATGATCCTAGTTTGCTCCTTTAATATGTAAGATCAGTAAAATTCTGACAGGCTGTGGAACTTGGAAAATCGTTATATTTGGTCAGCTCCTCTGATTTCTGTCAATGGGATGCCTCTGCCATTGCCATAATACCACATGGATAAGCTCTGGGTTATGTAAAAAAATTCTGCTAAGATTAATTTTTTAACTTTATTGACTGCACTTCTGTCACATACCATGATGTTTATGAGCTGCTCCTTCCAACAAGACAAATGACTATATGGTGAAATAGGCAAATAGAATGGGGTTCTCTGCAGGAGGTAGACAGCAACACTCACAGAAAATTTCCTATCCACACACTGCTCTATCTCCCAAAACATGAAAATTGCTATTCTTGTCTATATAGAGCTATGTTTAGTCATGGAGAGATGAGTCTGTTTACTGATGTGTCAATAAAGTTCCATGATCAGTTTTATCAAAAGAATTACTACATGGTCTTTTTACAGGTATATGTCTGAGGCTTTGGAGAAAATTTAGAAAATCAAAGACACTAGCAAATTATCTAGAAAAGTAACAGTCTTAATTATCTATGTTTGAAGGAATTTCTTTGTGTATAGAGACTTCCCTAATTTCAGCAGCAAATAATGGCATTTTTATTATTGGTGTTGACACACTTCTAGACATTCACCTGAAATTTCTAGCAATTATTGAGATTTATATCATCCATGGTGACAGTGATATTCTCAAGCAATGAATATTTGAGACTTTAAATCATTTTTATTAAATTCAAATATTCAAAGAAAATGTGGATATTCCTTATTTGAAAGCAAAGATTTATGTATGTCCTCTTGAAAGAAAATTGTGGCCTGAGCTACCAAGAAAATGTATCACACGTGAATGCTGAAAAAATATGGTAAGACTTAGTCCTTCCAGTCTTTATTCCTGGGATAGCCTAAAATATCACTTATTGTACTGGGAACATAGCTCAGTTGGTAGAATATTTTTTTGCACCTAAGAAAACAACTGAAGACCTGTGTTCTTTTCCACCATGGCATGACAAGTGAGATATTGGAACAGGAGAAGCACAGGTTTGAGTAGTGATTTGTCTGAATAAAACTGTGTATAAAGCAATAGAGAATAAGGAAGAATTTTTTTAAATAGAAAATTTACCTAGTACAAATTTATGGTTTTATGTAGAAATATAAGTTTTTGGCTTTACATTATTAAACTTTAAAATTGCAAACACTTTTATTTTCTTTGCATAAATTATTAAATAATTTCTTAAGAAATTAAGATCAGAAATTGTATAAGATTTGACACAGGTTTATAAGTTTTAGTGAATAATAAATGTTTGCATTGAATTGAAGAAACAAATTGAGGCTGAATCCATAGATCACTGATACAGAATTTCTGCCCTAAAGCCCTAAGATTGATTGTCAAAAATAGAGGTGCTACTATATAAAAATAAACAGTATTTGAGATTATTCTTTGATCAGTGATAAAAGCCACATAATATAGACCCATGTTAAGCACTTAGGTCATCCAGGACTGACCTTTCTCACATACTATATATAACTACTGCTCCCCATCACAGAGGTACTCCCAGATCTTTTGTGACATTACTAAAAATCATAGTGGGCCTATGCCTTCATGCCATATCCTTCTGTTCTAGAGTTCTTCAATGAATAGCCTTTTTTCTCCCTAACTGCAATTTATGCTCTTTGTCACAGTAATGATTCACCTGGACTTTTAAGAGACTTGTCTGAACTGCAGCTCCAGGTAGTTCTCATACTTCCTATCCCAAAATACACTTTCTTCCTGTTACCTTCCTCTCCACACCACTATGTGGCTTTTGCTCTTCCAATATCTTAAGCAGTCATCACTTTAGTCTTGCTTCTCTGAACTGCTTGGTAGAATGAAAAACAATTAATAAAATGAAAAAAATAAATTAATAAATGAATCATGATTAATATATTTTCAGAAAGAGAAATTGGAGATCAACCTGAAGGTCGGAAAAGCAAACAACCAGCCATTGACTCTTACATTGAACTTGGTCCAAAATGGTGATCCTGCCTTCAGGACTCTCAGAATAAGAATGTGTGTCAAGAGTTGTTTCCTCCCTTCCTATAATCTTTTCTAAAGCTGGGATTAAAAGCATGCACCACTGTGATTAAAGCATGTACTGCCTGATTTCTATGACAACTAGTGTGAATGAGGGGTTAAAGGTACATGTCATTGTGGTTACTTGGATTTATAGTATGTACTATGATTACCTTGTCTGTAAGGCTGACCAGTGGGGCTGTTTTACTCTTAGATAATCAGGCAGGCTTTAGTTTTTGATATACAATCGAAATTCCACTCCTATAGAAATTGTTCTTGCTTAATAAACAGGTTTCCTCCTCAAAGTTGATTCTTCCAAGTGATACGAGACTTTTTTTTCTTTTCCAGAATTGTTCCTCTCCATGCCTTCTTTAGCAGGACAGTATTATTATTTTTTTTCCTCCTAAGTCCCAGAGCTATCTAGTATCTGGCTCTTGGCCAGTTGAACAGTGTCAGTAATATGCATATTCTCATAGAGTAGTTCTGAAATGTGATATGAGATTGATTGGTTATACCAGAAAAAGGTATTCTGCTTACATGGTACCAAAGAAAAGGGATGGCCAGCAACCCAGGCACAAACTCACCTCTAATAATTTCTGCCTGAAAGTCATTAATATATTTTAACTGTGTTCTGAGAACTTATGCACTCAGATAAAAGTTCTAACACATGCATTAATAAAGATCTTGTTTTTATTTGTAGATGGAGACTATTGCAGACATTCATATCAGGTAAACATTTAGAGAGAAGGTGACCCTGTGTTGACTATTTCAGTTGATATATCTTCAATACAAATAATACAATAAAGTCTCAGGGAAAGTCCTGAAGAAGAGACAGAACTATTGTAAAATTTAATGGAGCAGATGTAATTATGAGATGGTATTTTCTAGATGGAGCATGGATGCTGCACCCATTAAATCTTGACAGTATTGAAGCCTAAACTAAATACCCATCCATAGGAGGAAATCTCTCCTTTTGTCACCCCTAAATGAAGAGCTACATTTAATCAATAGTTTTGAGAGAGGAAGAGTCAGTTTTTTTTTTTTTTTCAGTGACAGCTCCCTGATAGGTTGGAAAATGAAAAATGATGTTATACTCTGGCAATGCTGAAGCATGCATGGGTAGCACATATATAGCAGTTCTGTTGAATTTGTCCATGTTGGGTTTTATCGCCTAATTTGATGAGTACAGCTGACCAGTAAACTTCATCAAGAGAACCAAATCTCATCACAATGGCAGAGATCCACCATGTGGTTGCTGGGAATTGAAATCAGGGAATTTGGAAGAGCAGGCTGCATTCTTAAACCTCACAATTAGAATGCTTTTACACATATGTACATATAAGTAGCTATAACTGAGGTCAATATAATACACATAGGCCAACACACACACATACACACACACACAAATTATGGCAGAGATAGAGGTAAGAGAGAAGAGAGACTAGTAAATGTTAACTAAAATTTAACAAGTCATAAATTTAATAGGGAATGAGAATTGGATATGGTAAAAATTTAAGTGGTAAAAATTGATTGGTACAGTCCTCAGATTAAGCAAGTCTCAAAAATATTTTCATTAAAAATTTAAAAGCGACAATGAAATCATCTTTCATACACATCTCCTTGGTTAGTGGTTTCTATTTTGTGATATCATTGAATTTGCAGACTTTGGGATCAAAGAATGGTCCACTTAGTCTGAGCTGCAATTAGGGTGGATGGTTTTCAGGAGGAGAGAGAAGCCTTGTTTGCATTTTCCTTTGCAGTATAATGAGTTTGTGGAATTAGTTTTATACACATGGATCCCAAGAACAAAGGAAAGAAAACATCTGCATAGTATAGAAAGAGTAAATAATTATATATTATTTATTTCATATTTATGATATAATTCAAAGTTTTATTTTATTGTGTTTTTGACCAGAGACACCACTATACCCCCATTTGCTCCATAGAAGCCATTATAATACAATATAAATGATTTAGAATGATTAGCAATGTTTTATGAATGTTGAATCCAGATTTGAAATTGAAAAAAATGGTTTTCAATGGTGCAGCTTAGTGTTGATTCTTGAAACCATCTGGAATTCGATATCAAGTAATAAAAATCATTGATATGTATATTCCATATGCTATAATTTTTCTGTAAATAATTTCTAAAATTTGAACTTATCTATTAATATTTATTGCTAGTCTGATACTGGCTGTGTAAGATGTACCATTCCTGTATATCAGATCACTCTGTACTTATTAGGGTTGAGTCTCAGCATTAAGATGTTTAAAAATTAGCTCTATAAGAGACAATAGTGTCAAGACTTAGTTTTATAATAGACCAATTGTAAATTGAGATAAACTTTCTTCATGGTGACTGAGAGAGACTTTAACTAGATTTTTTTCTGTCATTGTAACATTCCCAGGGGAGTGTCATTGATTCTAGGAACTAACTGAATTTCTCCCTTTCAGATTTTATGCCATTATAGGAGAGTGTACTAACTGCCATAAGAGATGGTCTCCTGGGACCTGTATGTAATTAAATGAGAGGAGTAAACTCTGACTAGTGTCAGGAAACACCACTGCTGGCCTTTCTTCCCATGCACCATAGGATGTGCATACTTAGTTTATTTTGGGTTTACTTATTGCTGCCTTATGGCAATGCTATTGTTCGTATGGACTTTCTGTCATTTGAAATTCATAACATACAATATCTGAATGTGTTTTCTTTTTTTTTTTAGTTTGACAGAACAAGATCTTCAATTGATTAATTTCACTCCAATTTAGTGATTGTTTTAAAATGTTTGTAGTCACTTTTATATTATGTCCACAATCCTGTGTAGGTCAGATAGGCTGTCCTAGGAATCTTGTTTTACTATGATGCATCAGAGTATGCACAAGGCACAATTCTGTGAAGGTTGGAAGCTTTGGCTTTTCTTGAGAATGCTAGATTATTCCTGCAAAAGTCAACCCTATGTATCCGGCATGGGAATACCCAGTTCAAATTTAACAATAACCTTCCATTCATACCACTCTTAGTCTTCCCGCTGATGGTTACCCAGAATTTCTAGATAAGAGAACCTGTCTGTAATTTCTGTCTTGACTTGTAGTTTATATTTGAACAGGAGAGTTCATGATGGTATTGACCTGTTATGTTGCACAGAAAGGCATTAGGCTGTAAAAGATAAGACATTTCTGTTCAGTTTTTCTTGGTGCAGGAGAAATTTCCTGAGTTTCATGTGATCTACTTGAAAATGCCTGGAGAATAAAGAAGCATAATGATGAATCATGAGAATATATTTCAGGAGGAAAATAAATACAGTGGTAGGAAAACAGACACTCTGATCTAGATTCAACCTGAGGGTGCTCATGTATGTGAGAAGAACCATGGGAGATGAAAAAGAAATTGGGTATTTTAGTTGCAGTTTCTTGTTTACACAACAGTCTAGTTTTTATTTGAGATAATAAATAGATAATAATTGCATAAACATATAAATACACAAAATAAAACTGTTTATACCAGAGAATCTCAGTGTCCAAGGTGTTGCTTTCATTTTTTTTCTTTTAATTGTTTCGATCAAAATAGCCAGATTGTAGGCATGTTAACAATGGAAGTATTATTTATGCTCTGGAAATTCAGCCATTTTATAGCCAATGTATATGTGAATTTGCTTACTTAAATGAACAAAATAAAACAAAATTTAAGAAACATACATTGTCAGAAATATTTGATTTCAGACATGTCAAAGTTATGACAGAGCCAAATCAATAAAAGTCCCATATTGATCTTGTTTTTTTCTGATAATAAAACAATAGTATGTGTATGTATATTTGTGTGTGTTTGTGTGACTAGTGCACTACACAATGATGTCAATTCAATGTCAATCAATGTCAATTTAGTACTTGAGATAAAGACCATCCTATTTCAGAAAACAGGGTAATGAGCATGCAGGGCTCCTCATAACTTCAACTAGTCCTTTACATTCCTGGTTTGGAATCCTACACCTCTGGCCCAATGTCTTCTGAGCAAGGGTACAAAATGTTTTCAAAATAGGAGATTCCACATGTGAACACTCCACACAATTACATCTAGGTACATCTTTAACTATAAAACAATGAGATATTTCATTAGTTCTTTCAAAAGCAAGCCAGGAATAGAATTAATTCTAAATATATATCTAAAATTATACTTACGAGGAAAGGTAAAATGACTTCCCCAAAAACTATGGCAAAAACTTCCAACAATGTATGTTGTATACAGGTACATGAAATTGAATTTTGAAAGGGGTTTTAGTTTACCCTGATATTTTTGATTTGTATTTTACTGGAGAAATTCGTATTATAATATATTCTCATTTACTCCAAATACAGTTCTAAGCTCTTAGCTTTAAAGGTTATTGTGATAATATAATATAATTAATAAAATGTAATATGATGTCAAAGTTTGCTCTGTCAGAGTTTGCTAATTCTTTTTTTGTTTCTATAATGCAGATGCATTTCTAAGATATTAACTGATAAAGATCTTGTCAAGGTATGGTGGACTGTACGGGACATCCAGAATCAGCATATCTTCATTTTCTGATGTTCTTTTAAAATGTTGAGAAACACCGTACAGGAATGTAAAGAAATGGGTGACAAATAGACACTCAGAATGACTGTTTCTTATATTGTATACAGGCTAATCTTCAATGTCATCTCAACTTCCTGGTACTCCAGAGTTTTGACAACTCACCCTATAGTTGCAACACCGTGTCTTGCACAGTAAGAGATCACAGAGTCCACAGATGTCAGGCTGATGAGATCCGTGTATGCTGTTCTGGAGGATTTGCCTACCATCAGGGTGGCTTTGCCTTGGAACTTCTGTTCATAAAAAAATAATGCCATTTCCAAGATGAAATCTTCCAAATCACTTCAAGCTCTGCCCTGGTCACTGATTCACACAGTGCATAGGTAAAGTATTGCCAGAAGGCTTGCAGCGCAAATCCCCCAAGGTACCAGGCCTCAAAATCTCAGCACCAGATGACTGTAGATGTACCTGGGAGTGGAAACCTGTGGAGAGAAAGGCAGAGTGGATGTCACTGTTAACTGAGTGTGTGGACCCTCTACAAGTCTGGAACTAGGAAACCACTTACCTGTAGCTGTTGCCATGAGAAAGAAGATAATCCAACTGTATTCCATGGTGAAGGCATGTGTACTCTGTGACTCTGGAGAGGACACTGATCAAAAGTTGTTGTGGGATGTGAACATCACTGTATTTACCATCATACATAGACTGACATGTTTTGTATATCCATGAGGCGTGGATAATATTTCTTACATAAGTACCTAGTCCAGATGGAGAAGGAGGTAGATGAGACCTGTGTCGGGCAACAGAAAGCTGAGGTCCAAATCCTCACCCTATCTGAGGAAGTATATATTCTGGAGACTTGTGCAGACCCTGTGGGCAAAACACCAAGGCCTAATCTCTTACTTTAAAAATAGAATAACAACCTGAGACATTTAGTCTTATTGGTGAAAAAACTGATTTACAGGTGATGGTAGTGATAAGAATAATGGGATTGGAAATTCCCAAGACCACTAAATTAAATGAATTTCTAATCATTTTTCATGTCTAAGACATTAATATTTGCTTTTCCAAAATGTTTTAGCTATTAGTATCTGGTGAATTTTTTTTCTTTTTGTCTATTTGTTTGCTTTCTATAGAGAGAAATAAAGATTGTGGAATTTAGTGATAGAAACATGGTACTGTTCTACATAATTTAATGAATTATATCATCAAATATTTTATTTACTCACAATCCAAAGAGAACGACTTGAGGTTTGCTAACATGATTAAACATGGAAATGAACAATGTGATTGAACAAACAGGTAAAATATAAATTTCCACGAATGTAGAACATGTAATTCATAAAATTAAATACTTTCAGTATAAAAACTACAAACACATTAGGAAGAAAGAAAGAAAACATATTAATATATTTTACACTATGGGAAATGGGTGGCTGTTCCAGCTGTGCAAATATGAGGTCCAAAATTAAGTTCTCCAGAAACTGTGTAATACTTTGGTAGTGTCTTTGGTTTGTAACACTACCACTTCTATTTTGATATGATAGGTGGAGGTAGGAGACTCTTGATACTCATCAATTTCCTAACCTAACATATCTAGTGATGGACAACTAGTGACCCTGTATCATAGAAGGTGGAAATTCTTCTAACCTCAACATACAGTACATACTGCTACTACATTTCAACCCTCCACTCTCTCTTTCCCCCTCCCTATGACACACACAAGCAGAGAGGCACACAAATAAATGTTACTAAAATACTTTCAGAGAGAAATGTCCACAGGGTATAAAACAACTATAATCATAATGATCAGGAAACACCTAGAAGGATTTGTCTGTTTAATCAGGGACAATATAATTGTGTCCAATTGAATCAAACTGCCTAACCATCATTCATGAAACAGAAGAGCAATCTAAAATATCAAATTGTTCACAGATGACATGAATTTGTCACATAGATGACTTGTATTTTGATACAAAAATGTCATTCACAGATAAATAATTATTTAATCAAGTACATGTTATCTGTTGATAATTGGAGGATCAAGGAAGAAAAGATTATTTTCTTCTCCACAAGAATGAATGTGGGCTTTATGATATCAGTATTAGGGTAAGGGGTTGGCAGACAAAGGGCTCTGGGAGAGAAGAATATTTGATTTGAATGAAAATGAATCTTATAAGTTCAATTCGTTGATCATGGTCTCAGGTGGTTTTTTTTTTTTTTTTTTTGGAAAGATTTGGGAGGGGTGACTTTCCTGCAGAAACAGCATCATTAATGGTGGGCTTTGGGAGTTCATGCCCACATTCAACTTCTCTCTGCCTTTTGCTTGAAATCTCTCAAATTTTTGTCCACTATTTCCCACTATGGTTCCTCCATGCTGCTTTAGATTCTATCTCTGAAGTAATGAGGCAAAGCAATTTTTTTCTGAAATTGTCTTTGGCCACATAGTTCTATGAAAGGAAATGAAAAGTAATAAATAAAAACATACACCTGTTCAGGTCTCTACACCAGAAGAATTCAGTTATAAATTACTAGTGATCACAAAAGGACATGACATCACAACTCAGAGATATCTTCATTCTTACAAACACACACACACACACACACACACACACATTTATTTGTAAAATGTACTGAGTTTTCTTACTTAGGGCTATTATTTGTGTATGTATCACCTATCATGGTAAATGTAGTTCAGAAAATAGTTATCCCTCACTCAACAACAAATAATTGTTTGTAACTTAATGTGGGTTTTCTCTCTGAATGCTGTTAAAATAGTTTATTAACATTGGTAGGTAAGAAAGCTTCTTTGGCCTATGTGAATTTAGAGTATAGTCAGATGTAAAATTCAAACACAAATATATATAGAGAGAGTAGGTGGAGTCAAAGAGACACTATGTAGCTGCCAAAGGAGAAAGACGCCAGAATCATACTGGTAAGCCACATCTCCGTGTTTATAAATAGATTAATATAATTTTAGTTGTAAGAGCAAACTAGGAATATGTCTGTAACATTAGCCAAACTGAGTTCAAATCAATATTGTTTCTCTGTGACAATTTGGGTCTGAGTAGCCAGGAAACCAAAGCAGGTTCTCTGCTTACATAATAGCACATACTGTTCAGCAATGTATATCCACATAAAGCCTAAGAAAAATAAAGAAAAGAAATTCTAGACCCCCCCAATGGAATCAAATGGAGCATCTTGGTAGCCACAGTTTTCCAGATAAATTCTTTTTGCTGGACACAGCAGAGGCATAGTTTCTTTAAGAAATAGCTTTCTGGTTTTGTCTGACAGCCCTTTCAGAAAGTCCTGCTACAGAGTACTTAAATGGAGTTTGTGAGCAGAGAGGTATAAGTTGCTTAATGGCAAAATAGACCTGCTGCATCCCTGGAACTGGGAAGTCAGCATGGTTCACAAAGCTGGCAATAAACATACTTCTACCATGTTGAGTGAAGCAGAGACAAAAAGCAATTCCACAGTGTTATCCTAGTCACGCTGTTTGACATTTTAAAAGGGCTCTTGTACAAAAAAGCATTACATATATAATAGAAATGCTGATTTAGACAGAAATAAATCCTATAAACTGGTCAAAGTGTTGGATAAATGTACATGTGTTTAGGACTAAATGTAATAAACTAAATACTAAAATGTAACTTAACCAGCTTAATTTCTAACTGTACTATAAATCTTGCCTTCATATGTATAAATAGGCATAGTTATCTTTCCCCTCAAGGGAACTCCTTTGTGCAAAATTTGGAGACCATTACAGAAAAACAGATGAAAATGCATAGTTGTTAGGCAAACTGCAACTGGTATATCTACAACATAACATGCATCATTGGCTCCGAAATTACTGTGGCAGAGGAAATGGAAAGAGGTGTGAGCCAGTGTAACTAATTTTCCTATAATATTATGTCTGTTATAAGTGTTAGAGAAGACACATTCATAAACCTAACTGACAAGGCTTCAGAAACATGAACTAATGCAGAATGAAACCAATAAACATGCTAACATGGAAGAAGGAGAGTTTACTGTGCCTCAACTCTGGTCAAAGGATTATAGACAATTAAAGAGCCATGAGTAGGAGAAATAGTCTTCAAGTGATAAGACTATACTAATACATTTTCCAATACTGTACCGTCCTAAAAACATACTTAAAAGTAGCATTATATGGAGTGATGGGATTGGATTTTTATTATTACAGATGCGCACATACATGCATATATGCATACACATACAGACATAAACACACATACACACACACGGCAGGGAGAAAAGGAAGCATACATATTTACAAAGTAAAGAAAAATGCAAAGAACTTGAATGAGAATAGGAGTCTACAAAGGAATCTTAGTACAGTAAAAAGGAAAGAGGAAAATAAAATATATTATGATCTCAAAAATATTTACATATATTTCACAATAGAAACCAAGCTCTTTGTTCATTAGTTTCTTTACTTCATGTAGAAATCAAAATAATAGAAACTGAGTGATATGTGGTTCAGCAGTAGAACAATTGCCTCGTATGCACAAAACCCTGGATTCATTTCCACACAGCATAACAACTCCCTGTCATAATGCTTTATCACAACTGGAACTCTTGGCGTGATATGTTATGAGCTGCTGACCTGGTCTGTCACCAGTGTAACCTGTTCCTTTAAGAGACAAGCAATGGGCACTCCTAACCTCCCCACTTCCACCAAGGAAAATGGATATGGCACCTCCTCCAGCATACACTCTCTCTTTTCTCTTTCTAAAAGAGGTCTCTCTATTTCTCTCTCTCAGTCTCTCTCTCTCATTCTCCCTCTCATTGTGCCTCTCTCTCTCATCTTCCCCCTTCTCTGGTCCACCCTTTCATTTCCATTCCATAACACACTAAATAAACTCTATATCCAAACTCTTTCTCAGTGATATTTGTCTGTCACCCACTTGCTGGGTTCTCCACCTGCCAAGGTGATCCAACACACCAAAGCCTCAGGGGACTTGCTGGGGCCTAGGTCATTTGCAACAACCCTTTGTGGGAATGGCTGCCCACAAAGGGATCCTTGTAGGATCAGTCCCACACCCGTATATCAATAAAAAAGAATAACATGATGCAAAAGAACCAGAGCTCAAGATATTCTTTATAATTATAATATGATTGAGGAAAGCACAGAATAAATGAAATTGATTTCCTCCAATATATATTTTTTTAATATAATTTTTTATTGAAAAAAAAATTTCCGCCTCCTCCCCGCCTCCCATTTCCCTCCCTGTCTCCCTTTTCCATCCCCCTGCTCCCTCTCCTCTCCCCCCTCCCCCCACTCCTCTCCCCCTCCCTCTCCAGTCTGAAGGGCAGTCAGGGATCCCTGCCCTGTGGAAAGTCCAAAGTCCTGCCCGCTCCATCCCGGTCTAGGAAGGTGAACATCCAAACTGGCTAGGCTCCCACAAAGCCAGAACATGAAGTAGGATCAAAACCCAGTGCCATTGTCCTTGGCTTCTCAGCAGCCCTCATTGTCCGCCATATTCAGAGAGTTTTATCCCATATTTTTTCAGTCGCAGTCCAGCTGGCCTTGGTGAGCTCACAATAGATCAGCCCCACTGTCTCCGTGGGTGGGTGCACCCCTCGTGGTCCTGACTTCTTTGCTCATATTTTCCCTCCTTATGCTCCTCCTTGGGATATTGGGAGCTCAGTCCGGTGCTCCAGTGTGGGTCTCTGTCTCTATCTCCATCCATCTCCAGATGAAGGTTCTATGGTGATATGCAAGATATTCATCAGTATGGCTATAGGATAGGGTCATTTCAGGTTCTCTGTCCTCAGCTGCACCAGGAACTAACTGGGGACATCGCCCTGGGCACCTGGGAGCCCCTCTAGCACCAAGTCTCTTGCCAACCCTAAGATGGCTCCCTTAATTAAGATATGTGCTTCCCTGCTCCCCTATCCAACCTTCCTTTATCCCAATCATCCCGTTTCCCAAGTTCCCCCAACCTCCCCTTCTCACTTTTCTCTCCCCATCTCCCCTTACCCCCCTCCCTCCCCACGCCCAAGATCCCATTTTTTGCCCGGCAATCTTGTCTACTTCCCACAATCAGGAGGATAGCTATATGTTTTTCTTTGGGATCACCTTCTTATTTAGCTTCTTTAGAAAATCAAATTATAGACTCACTGACCTTTATTTATCTCTAGAAACCAATTATGAGTGAGTACATCCCATGTTCATCTTTTTGGGTCTGGGTTACCTCACTCAGGATAGTGTTTTCTATTTCCATCCATTTGCATGCAAAATTCGAGAAGTCATTGGTTTTTTACCGCTGAGTAGTATTCTAATGTGTATATATTCCACACTTTCTTCATCCATTCTTCCATTGAAGGACATCTAGGTTGTTTCCAGGTTCTGGCTATTACAAATAATGCGGCTATGAACATAGTTGAACAAATGCCCCTGTCATATGATCTGGCATTTCTTGGGTATATTCCCAAGAGTGGCATTGCTGGGTCCAGGGGTAGGTTGATCCCGAATTTCCTGAGAAACCGCTTTTCTAGAGCTTTCAGGTGGGCTGTTAAGTCTCCAATGTGTGCTTTCTCTGTTTCCAATATATAATATTTAAGAAATAAAACTATAAATGATTGCACAATACATATTTCAGGAAGATATAATTTCCAGGCACAAGAAACCATTCTTTAACATTCCTCTGCACCTGCTTCACAGGGTGTCTTCTCAGTATATCCTAACAGCACTTGAGGAATTTGGAACTTTGTTTAACACTTAGTACCTAGGAAGCAAAGGACACTTCTCTCATCAGGATACTACATCTGAATCATCTGTTATGCTTTTTCTCGATGTACTTAATTTTGAATGATGATTAACAGCCCCTTATTTTCTTTTTATGTTATTATAATAGTTTGAAGTAAATTGAAATTTTGACATAATGTAAAAATATTTAATTCAGTGTGAATGAAAATTGCCTTGCAATGCATTTCACACAACTGGATGTGAGCTGCTCCCTCCTACCTATAAAGAAATAAGTCCCAGATATTCTGAGTCTGAGTGAGTCCAAGACCTCATGTTGTTTTTATCAATAAATATTTTACAGAAAAACAAAATTTTATAGTAATGGTTAATGATATATACACACAGATACATACATATATAATATATACGAGATATTTAGCAAAAAGCTTGTTAATTACAGGAAAATGGGGAGAGTTGTCATAGACAATGTAAAAACCATCTTAATTATAAGAAAATGGATATAATTAAAGATTATGAAGTTATGAAAAGTGAGGGACATGTCATTAAATTTCATTTTAATGGCATGCTTTTAAAAGATGATATCAATGTAAATTTGAGACTAGTTTGTTTATATTAGGGGAAGACAGATGATGATAAATAAAGAGGTTGATAGAGAAGTCATGATTTCAAAGAACTGTAAATGCATACATTGAAAGTAAGAAAATTAAAACTCTTACCTTACATGATTAATATATACCAATTAAATATAAGTGCATATATTCAGCTAAACTATATCAAATATTTCCATAAGCATCAACTCAACTCATAATATGCAAATAATAGTGGTGTGCCCACAGGAATTAGACAATAAATGTATAGCTTACAGATGTATTAGACAATTCCATGGGAGTATGAACACTCCATATAGATAACCTGTTCAGCATAGGTGAGAGAACATTTGTCTTTTGGATAAGTCACTGTCAATACTATAGAAACCTTGTGAATTCATGGATTTTCTCCTTTCAAAATGGGATTAATTCCAAAAAACCTCAGCAGTGTAACTTCCTCCTCCTGCATAGGCAATGGAATGACCTTCTATGAGTCAATTCCCCACAATTATCCTCGATAAAAGACAACATAAGAACTTAAAAGGGATGGGAATTTAGTATCCTTATTGAGTGGTCTTGGATGAGTCCAGTGTTCAGAGATTTTGAGTAAATTTATCTAATGATTTGGAATGTCAGGTATTTCTCCTTGGATGCTAGTCCCTCCTAGCTGATGTCACCTTTTTTTTTTTTAAGTTTTATTTATTTATTTATTTATTAAAGATTCTGTCTCTTCCCCTTTCCCTCCACCTCCCCCAATCAAGTCCCCCTCTCTCGTCAGCCCAAAGATCAATCAGGGTTCCCTGCCCTGTGGGAAGTCCAAGGGCTACCCACCTCCATTAAGGTCTAGTAAGGTGAGCATCCACGAAACTGCCTAGGCTCCCACGAAACCAATAGGTACAGTAGGATCAAAAACCCATTGCCATTGTTCTTGAGGTCTCAGTAGTCCTCATTGTCCACTATGTTCAGCAAGACCGGTTTTAACCCGGGCCATCTGGCCTTGGTGAGTTCCCGATAGAACATCCCCCTTGTCTCAGTGTATGGGTGCACCCCTCGCGGTCCTGAGTTCCTTGCTTGTGCTCTCTCTCCTTCTGCTTCTGATTTGGTCCTTGAGATTTCAGTCCGGTGCTCCATTGTGGGTCTCTGTCTCTGTCTCCTTTCATCGTCTGATGAAGGTTAATATTCAGGAGGAAGCCTATATGATTTTCTTTGGGTTCTCCTTCTTATTTAGCTTCTCTAAGAACCCGAATTATAGGCTCAATGTCCTTTATTTATGGCTAGAAACCAAATATGAGTCAGTACATCCCATGTTCCTCTTTTTGGGTCTGGCTTACCTCACTCAGGATGGTGTTTTCTATTTCCATCCATTTGCCTGCAAACTTCAAGAAGTCCTTGTTTTTTACTGCAGAGTAGTACTCTAATATGTATATATTCCATACTTTCTTCATCCATTCTTCAACTGAAGGGCATCTAGGTTGTTTCCAGGTTCTGGCTATTACAAACAATGCTGCTATAAACATAGTAGAGCATATACTTTTGTTGTGTGATAAGGCCTCTCTTGGGTATATTCCCAAGAGTGGTATTGCTGGGTCCATGGGTAGGTTGATCCCGAATTTCCTGAGAAACCTCCACACTGCTTTCCAGAGTGGTTGCACAAGTTTGCATTCCCACCAGCAATGGATGAGTGTACCCCTTTCTCCACAACCTCTCCAGCAAAGGCTATCATTGGTGTTTTTGATTTTCGCCATTCTGACAGGTGTAAGATGGTATCTTAAAGTTGTCTTGATTTGCATTTCCCTGATCGCTAAGGAAGTTGAGCATGACCTTAAGTGTCTTTTGGCCATTTGAACTTCTTCTGTTGAGAGATCTCTGTTCAACTCAGTGCCCCATTTTATAATTGGGTTGATTAGCCTTTTACGGTCTAGTTTCTTGAGTTCTTTATATATTTTGGAGATCAGACCTTTGTCAGTTGCGGGGTTGGTGAAGATCTTCTCCCAGTCAGTGGGTTGCCTTTCTGTCTTAGCAACAGTGTCCTTTGCTTTACAGAAGCTTCTCAGTCTCAGGAGGTCCCATTTATTCATTGAGGCCCTTAGTGTCTGTGCTGCTGGGGTTATACGTAGGAAGTGATCTCCTGTGCCCACGTGTTGTAGAGTACTTCCCACTTTCTCTTCAATCAGGTTCAGTGCGTTTGGATTGATATTGAGGTCTTTAATCCACTTGGACTTGAGTTTTGTGCATGGTGATAGATATGGGTCTATTTTCATTCTTCTACAGATTGACATCCAGTTTTGCCAGCACAATTTGTTGAAGATGCTCTCTTTTTTCCATTGTATACTTTTAGCTCCTTTATCGAAAATCAGGTGTTCATAGGTTTGTGGGTTAAAGTCAGGGTCTTCTATTCGATTCCATTGGTCGACTTCTCTGTTTTTCTGCCAATACCAAGCTGTTTTCAATACTGTAGCTCTGTAATAGAGTTTGAAGTCAGGGATGGTAATGCCTCCAGACGTTCCTTTATTGTATAAGATTGTTTTGGCTATCCTGGGTTTTTTGTTTTTCCATATAAAGTTGATTATTGTCTTCTCCAGATCTGCAAAGAATTTTGATGGGATTTTGATGGGGATTGCATTGAATCTATAGATTGCTTTTGGTAGAATTGCCATTTTTACTATGTTGATCCTCCCAATCCAAGAGCAAGGGAGATCCTTCCATTTTCTGGTATCCTCTTCTATTTCTTTCTTCAAAGACTTAAAGTTCTTGTCAAATAGATCTTTCACTTCCTTGGTCAGGGTTACCCCAAGATATTTTATGCTCTTTGTGGCTATCGTGAAAGGTGATGCTTCTGTGATTTCCCTCTCTGTTTTCTTATCCTTAGTGTATAGGATGGCAACTGATTTTTTGGAGTTGATCTTGTATACAGCCACGCTACTAAAGGTGCTTATCAGCTGTAGGAGTTCTTTGGTAGAGTTTTTGGGGTCGCTTATGTACACTATCATATCATCTGCAAATAACGAAAGCTTAACTTCTTCCTTTCCAATACGAATCCCCTTGATCTCCTTATGTTGTCTTATTGCTATTGCTAGAACTTCAAGCACTATATTGAAGAGGTATGGAGAGAGTGGACATCCTTGTCTTGTTCCTGATTTTAGTGGGATGGCTTTGAGTTTTTCTCCATTTAATTTAATGTTAGCTGTCGGTTTGCTGTAGATAGCTTTTATTATATTTAGGTATGACCCTTGTATCCCTAGTCTCTCCAAGACCTTTATCATAAAGGGGTGTTGAATTTTGTCGAATGCTTTTTCCGCATCTAATGAAATGATCATATGTTTTTTTTTTTCTTTCAGTCTATTTATATGGTGGATTACATTGATAGATTTGCGTATGTTGAACCAGCCCTGCATCTCTGGGATGAAGCCTACTTGATCATAATGGATAATTTTTCTGATGTGTTCTTGAATTCGGTTTGCCAGTATTTTATTGAGAATTTTTTGCGTCAATATTCATGAGTGAGATAGGCCTGTAATTCTCTTTCTTGGTTGGGTCTTTGTGTGGTTTTGGTATCAGGGTAACTGTAGCTTCATAAAAGGAATTTGGCAATGACTTTTCTGTTTCTATATTGTGAAATACCTTAAGGAGTATAGGTATTAGTTCTTCTTGGAAGTTCTGGTAGAATTCTGCATTGAACCCATCTGGTCCTGGGCTTTTTTTGGAAGGGAGATTTTTGATAACAGTTTCTAGTTCTTCGCGACTAACAGGTCTATTTAGATCGTTCACCTGGTCTTTGTTTAGCTTTGGTATATGGTACTTATCTAAAAAAATGTCCATTTCTTTTGCATTTTCCAGCTTTGTGGCATACAGGCTTTTATAGTAAGATCTAATGATTCTCTGAATTTCCTCTGTGTCTGTGGTTATGTCCCCGTTTTCATTTCTGATTTTATTTATGTGTGTTCTCTCTCTGTTGTTTAATTAGTTTGGATAGGGGTTTGTCGATCTTGTTGATTTTCTCCATGAACCAACTTTTCGTTTCATTGATTCTTTGGACTGTTTTCTGAGTTTCTATTTTGTTGATTTCTGCTTTCAGTTTGATTATTTCCAGTCTTCTACTCCTTCTGGGCACCTCTGCTTTTTTTTTCTAAAGCTTTCAGGTGTGCCATTAAGTCCCCAATGTATGCTTTCTCCGTTTTCTTTAAGTGGGCACTTAGTGCTATGAACTTTCCTCTTAGCACTGCTTTCATCGTGTCCCATAGGTTTGAGTATGTTGTCTTTTTATTTTCATTAAATTCAAGGAAGACTTTAATTTCTTTCTTTATTTCTTCCTTGACCCAGGTGTGGTTCAGTAGTTGACTGTTCAGTTTCCATGAGTTTGTCGGCTTTCTGGGGTTAGCATAGTTGTTGCCATCTAACTTTAAACCGTGGTGATCTGATAAGACACAGGTGGACACTGATATTCTTTTGTATCTGTGGAGGTTTCCTTTATTTCCGAGTATATGGTCAATTTTTGAGAAGGTTCCATGAGCTGCAGAGAAGAAGATATATTCTTTCCTATTTGGGAGGAGTGTTCTGTAGATGTCTGTTAAGTCCATTTGCTTCATTACCTCCAATAATTCTCTTAATTCTCTATTAGGTTTCTGTCTGATTGACCTGTCCATTGGAGAGAGAGGTGTGTTGAAGTCTCCTACTATTAGTGTGTGTGGTTTTATGTCTGCCTTGAGTTTTAGTAATATTTCTTTTACATAAGTGGGTGCTTTTATATTAGGGGCATAGATATTCAGGATTGAGATGTCATCCTGATGAATTGTTCCTGTTATGAGTATAAAGTGTCCATCTCGATCTCTTCTGATTGATTTTAGTTTGAAGTCAGTTTTGTTGGAAATTAGTATGGCCACACCTGCCTTTTTATTAGGACCATTTGCTTGAAAGACCTTTTCCCAACCTTTTACTCTGAGTAGATGCCTGTCTTTGTGGTTGAGATGTGTTTCTTGCAAACAGCAGAATCTTGGATCCTGTTTTCGTATCCAATCCCTTAGCCTGTGCCTTTTTATAGGTGAATTGAGACGATTAATATTAAGTGATATTAATGAACAGTGGTTGTTTACTCCGGTTATTCTTACTGTTTTTGGTAGTAGAGTTTGTGTGTGTCCCTTCTTTGAGTTGTGCTGGTGAAGGTTCGCTAGATTCCTGAGTTATTGTAGTCAGTGTTGGCAATGTTGGATTCCTTGGGTTGCGATTTTCCTTCTATTGCTTTCTGTAGCGCTGGATTTGTGGCTAGGTATTGTTTAAATTTGTTCTTATCCTGGAATGTCTTGTTTTCTCCATTGATAGTGAATACTAGCTTGGCTGGGTATAGAAGTTTGGGTTTGCATCCATGGTCTCTTAGTTTTTGAAGAACCTCTATCCAGGACCTTCTGGCTTTCATGGTTTCCATAGAGAAGTCAGGTGTAAGTCTGATCGGTTTACCTTTATAAGTGACTTGGCCTTTTTCCTTTGCAGCTCTTAATATTCTTTCTTTAACCTGTATATTTTGTGTTTTGATTATTATATGGCGAGGGGATGATTTTCTTTGATCCAGTCTGTTTGGTGTTCTGTATGCTTCTTGGATATTCAAAGGAGTTTTTTTCTTTAAGTTGGGAAAGTTTTCTTCCATAATTTTGTTAAATATATTTTCTGGGCCTTTGAGCTGTGATTCTTCTCCTTCTTCTATTCCTATTATTCTCAGGTTTGTTCTTTTTATTGTGTCCCATATTTCCTGAATGTTTTGTGATGAGAATTTGTTGGCTTTGCTGTTTTCTTTGATCAGTGCGTTTATTTTCTCTATGGTGTCTTCAGAATCTGAGATTCTTTCTTCTATTTCTTGTATTCTATTGATTATGCTTGTTTCTGTAGGCTCTGCTCGTTGACCTAGATTTTCCGTATCCAGCTGGTCCCCCGTTTGTGTTTTCTTCCTTGCTTCCATTTAAGTTTTCAATTCTTGAACCTGTTTTTGGGTCTCATGTACGTATTTACTCAATTCTTCAAACTTTTTGTTATACTTCTCATCCATTTCTATAAAGGTGTTTTTTTACATATTGTTTAAGGGACTCTATTGCTTTCATGAAGTCGATTTTTTCCACTTCTTCTGTGTTAGGGTTCTCAAGACCTTCTGTTGTAAGATCATTGTGTTCTGGTGCTTTCATGTTGTTTTTCAGATTATTGGGTGAATTTTTGCCTTGGCGCCTGCCCATCTCCTCTTATTGATGCTCTCTAATTGGTCTTTTAAAACCAGATCAGGTTTCCCTGCTGGCCAGAGGCTCCTCTTGCAAAATGCCCTCGTTCTGTTTCCTGGCTTCTGCCAGGGGCCAAGGTCCCTCTCACCCCTCAGACGGGTCTTCAGGAAAAGAACCAGGTTCCCTGTTTGCCAGGGACCTAGCCAACCAAAGGCCTACCTCTTTGATTTAATTGTCCTGGGGCGATCTGCTCTCAGTGTTGTGCTGGTCCCTGCCGCCTGAGTTGCCTGCCATTGTGTCAGTACCTGCCGGTCCGGCCCATGCCAGCTGCATCGCCCGCTGGGCGGTTCCGCCCCGTGATGTCACCTTTTGCTAGAACACTGCTTCATCAGGTTCTACCTGATTGCTTTCTGATTGTGAAATGTATACTGATATCATTGTTTCGGCCTATGGAATTTTTTCAACTATGTAAAAATTAAAAACCTGGTGGAGATTGCCTCTCTTTTCCTTTTCTCTGCTTCTTCATCCAAAGGAATAAAGAACATGTAGTGGTAACATATATGAGATGATTTATTTTGTTTTACCCTTAGGTCCAGTTAACAATATCTTTTCTTGTCATAGACATCTATCTCTTATTCTGCAGGTGTGCTGAGCCTGGTACTCAAGGCCACCAATATTATAATTCCTGAAGACAGAACATCAGATAAGTAATTTTAAATACTAACTGAAAAAGATGTAGCTTTTTGTCAGAAACTCTTCTAGCAGAAATAGTTTTTCCTAGGAAAACATATTTTAGTGGTCTTCCTAACTATCTCTGCTTCTAGGAGGTCTCCCCGAGAAGGTTATTGTAGAAACCAAGGTGCCAGAATCTCCTTTGGTGGTGAGTGTAGAGAAAAAATTCCAAAATCTTCAAAATTCCATGGAACAAAGTAAATCTAAAGAGAATAAACCTTCTTGTAGAAGTCATTTTGCATATGCTTAAGATGAAAGGACTTAAAGTTAATTCCTTAAATTTGTGCAAACAGTAACGTCTTGATTCCCAGACTGTGAGACTTTGGATTCTGAGTCATTTAGGAAATATTTTAAAGAATGAACTGTGAAAAATAAAAAAACAGCAAGTGCCTCCCATGAGCAGTTCTATGTGGAATATGCTTAACTAAGCTCTGGTAAATGATCAAGAACTTAAATCAACCTTCTAATCTTTAAATAAAAAAAAAACAAGGCCTCATCTAGCAGGCATTGTATCTAGATGCTTCTCATTTGGATGGTTTGGACATATTTTTAAATCTGTTCCTCCAAAGGAGGGAGTAATACAAGTCCAAATGTCCCAGGTTCAACTCAAAATAGTAACCCAAAAATGCCACCTGAACTCTCCCCTGATGCCAGAAGAGCTTTCACTGGAAATGGAATTGTAGGCTTCTTCAATAGGGATGGCACTCTCTTAACTGATGCAAGTACCCCTGCTGCTGATGGTATAACCCAGACTATTCTGGGAAAATCCAAAAAGACCTTGCCTCCCATCTCCAATGGCTATTTCCAAAAATTGTCATATCATTTTAATATATTTGCATGATTGTTTCTTTACCATAACTTTACAACTCAGAAATTTTCAGCATTTTGCATTTAGTTTACCTCCGCCTAATTTCCAGACCTTATCAACTGTGGAAAACCTTGCCACAAGGCACTTAAGCAAGCTGAACCTTGTATCAGATGTTTATAACTGCAGTTATCTTACAGTATGTAGAAAGTCCTCTGATGTATACCTTATTCACTGTATGGATGATATATTGTATAAGAGTCTATTTGCAAGAGGTGTTACAAATTCTGATTCAACATTTATTCTTAATTTTAGATTGAAGTCAACTTAGTTAGAAATTAGTATGGCCACACCTGCTTGTTTCGTAGGTCCATTTGCTTGATAAACCTACCTTTTCCCAGCCCTTTACTCTGAGTAGACATCTGTCTTTGTGGTTGAGGTGTGTTTCTTGCAAACAGCAGAATGTTGGATCCTCTTTTCGTATCCAATCTCTTAGCCTGTGCCTCTTTATAGGTGAGTTGAGTCCATTGATATTAAGTGATATTAATGACCAGTGGTTGTTTACTCTGATCATTTTTTCTTTTTCTTTTTTGGTAGTAGAGTTTGTGTGTTTCCCTCCTTTGAGTTGTGCTGGTGAAGGGTCATTAGATGTCTGAGTTATTGTGGGCATTGTTGGACTCCTTGGTTAGTGATTTTCCTTCTATTACTTTCTTTAAGGCTGGATTTGTGGCTACATATTGTTTAAATTTGTTTTTATCATGGAAAATTTTTATTTTATCCATTTATAGTGAATAAAAGCTTCACTGGGTATAGTAGTCTGGGCTTGCATCCATGGTCTCTTATTTTCTGTAGAACATCTATCCAGGACCTTCTGGCTTTCATTGTTTCCATAGAGAAGTCAGGTGTAAGTCTGATAGGTTTAATTTTACAAGTAACTTGGCCTTTTTCCTTTGCAGCTCTTAATATTCTTTATTCTGTATGTTTTGTGTTTTGATTATTATATGGCGAGGAGATATTTTTTTTTTTTGGTCCAGTCTATTCAGTGTTCTGTATGCTTCTTAAACCTTCACAGGAATATCTTTCTTTAGGTTGGGAAAGTTTTCTACTATAATTTTATTAAATATATTTCCTGGACCGTTGAGCTGTACTTCTCCTTCTTCTACCTCTATAATTCTTAGGTTTGGTCTTTTTTTTTGTGTACCAGATTTCCTGAATGTTTTGTGATGAGAATTTGTTGGTTTTGTTGTTTTCTTTGATAAGTGTGTTTATTTTCTCTATGGTATCTTCAGTGTCTGATATTCTTTCTTCTATCTCTTGTAATCTGTTGGTAGTACTTGTCTCTGTAGTTCCTGTTCATTTACTGAGATTTTCCATCTCCATCCTTCCCACAGTTTGCGTTTTCTTCATTACTTCCATTTCATTCTTCAAGTCTTGAACTGCTGCCCTTATCTGTTTGATTGCTTTCTCTTGTTTCTCTTGGTTTTCTTGGGTATCTTTGAGCAATTTATTCATTTCCTCTACTTTTTTTGTTTGTAATCTCTAATTGGTTATGGCAGTTTTTCACCTGCTGTTTAAGGTCCTCTATTATTTTTATATGATTCACTTTTGAGTCGATTTCTTCTAATTCTTCTGGAGTGGGGTGTACAATTCTTCTCATTTTGGAATCCCTGGATTCTGGTGATGTCATGTTGCCTTTCAGGTTGTTGGAGGAATTCTTGCATTGGTGCCTTCCCATCTCTTCCTTCAAATGGAGCCAGGAGAGGCCTGGTGTCTTGGTCCAGACTTTGCTGTGAATAACTCTCTGGGTGTATCTCCTCAGTGTCGAAGCAGGAACCGTTCCTGTCCAGATGTAACTCCTCAGCACCAAAGCATGGACGCCTGACAGTCCAATGAACCACTGGCAAAAGGGCAAACTTGAGGGCAGGGCTGGGTCCAGTAGAGCACAGGAGACCCTGGAGCACCAGCAGAAGGTGCCCGCGCTACCTTTGGGAGTCCTTGAGGCCC
Organism: Alexandromys oeconomus; assembly: GCA_963919705.1. NCBI lineage: Eukaryota > Metazoa > Chordata > Mammalia > Rodentia > Cricetidae > Alexandromys > Alexandromys oeconomus. The sequence goes on along the minus strand of CAWTZB010000260.1, from coordinate 5,896,278 downwards.
GCCTGGTAGGCAGGCACTCACCGCTCTGGGTGAGTAGCCTTAGTGTAGGAGCAGAAGTCTGTTCCGGATCAAAGGACCTTGCAGACTATGCAGGCTTGGGGGAGGGAGGGTCATGTGTAGGAAAGACAGCCCCAAAGAAGGAGCTGGAGGAGGGGGGTTTGTGGTCTCTTCCGGGACAATGAGCCACTGGATAGCACACACTCACCCGTCCAGAAGATATTGAGAGGGAAATTTTTTTACTCATAAAAGGAACAATTCATCAGGACAAAGTCTCAATCCTGAATATCTATGCCCCTAATATAAAAGCACCCACTTACATAAAAGAAACATTACTAAATCTCAAGGCAGTCATCAAACCTCACACATTAATATTAGGAGATTTCAACACTCCTCTCTCACCAATGGACAGGGCAATCAGGCAGAAACCAAACAGAGAAATAAGAGGATTAAGGGAGGTAATGAATCAAATGGACTTAACAGACATCTATAGATCATTCCACCCAAATAGGAAAGAATATACCTTCTTCTCTGCAGCACATGGAACCTTCTCGAAAATTGACCACATACTCGGTAACAAAGCAAACTTCCACAGTTACAAAAAAAAATATTAGTAACCACCTGTGACTTATCGGATCACCATTGGTTAAAGTTAGAATTCAACAACAATGCTACCCCTAGAAAGCCTATGAACTCACGGAAACTGGACAGTCAACTACTGAACCACACCTGGATCAAGGAAGAAATAAAGAAAAAAATTAAAGCCTTCCTTGAATTCAATGAAAATAAAGAGACAACATACTCAAACCTATGGGACACTATGAAATCTGTGCTAAGAGGAAAGTTTATAGCACTAAGTGCCCACTTAAGAAAAAAGAAAAAGCACACATAGGAGACTTAACTGCCTACCTGAAAGCTCTAGAAAAAAAAAGGGGCAGACTCACCTAGGAGGAGTAGAAGACTGGAAATAATCAAACTAAGGGCTGAAATCAACAAAATAGAATCACAGAAAACAATCCAAAGACTCCATGAAACAAAAAGCTGGTTCTTGGAGAAAATCAACAATATTGATAAACCCCTATCAAAACTAATCAAACGGCGAAGAGAGAATACACAAATTAACAAGATCAGAAATGAAAAGGGAGACATAAACAAAGACACAGAGGAAATTTATTAGATCTTACTACAAAAGCCTGTATGACACAAAATTGGAAAATGGTAAAAAAATGGACACTTTTTTTTAGATAAGTACCATATAAAAAATTAGACCAGGAACAGGTGAACAATCTCAATAAACCTCTTGGTCACAACGAATTAGAAGTTGTTATAAAAAACCCCCCTACCAAAAAGAGCCCAGGTCCAGATGGTCCCAATGCAGAATTCTACCAGAACTTCCAAGACGACCTAATACCTATACGCCTTAAGGTATTTCCCAATATAGAAACAGAAGAGTCTTTGCCAAATTCCTTTTATGAAGCTACAGTTACTCTGATACCAAAACCACACAAAGATGCAACCAAAAAAGAGAATTAGAGGCCAATCTCACTCATGAACATCGACGCAAAAATCCTCAATAAAATACTGGCAAACCGAATCCAAGAACACATTTGAAAAATTATCCATTACGATCAAGTAGGCTTCATCCCAGAGATGCAGGGCTGGTTCAACATATGGAAATCTATCAATGTAATCCATCATATAAATAAACTGAAAGAAAAATAACCATATGATCAATTCATTAGATGCTGAAAAAGCATTTGACAAAATTCAACATCCCTTTATGATAAAGGTCTTGGAGAGATTAGGGATACAATGGTCATACCTAAATATAAAAAAAGCTATTAACAGCAAGCCGACAGCTAACATCAAACTAAATGGAGAGAAACTCAAAGCCATCCCACTAAAATCAGGAACACGACAAGGCTGCCCACTCTCTACATACCTTTTTAATATAGTGCTTGAAGTTCTAGCAATAGCAATAAGACAAGATAAGGGAATCAAAGGGATTCGAATTGGAAAGGAAGAAGTTAAACTTTCATTATTTGCAGATGATATGTTAGTGTACATGAGCGATCCCAAAAACTCCAGCAAAGCACTCCTACAGCTGATAAACACCTTTAGTAGCATCGCAGGATACAAGATCAATTCCAAAAAATCAGTTGCCCTCTTATACACAAAGGATAAGGAAGCAGAGAGGGAAATCAGAAAAACATCACCTTTCACGATAGCCACAAACAGCATAAAATATCTTGGGGTAATTCTAACAAAGGATGTGAAAGTTCTATTTGACAAGAATTTTAAGTCCTTGAAGAAAGAAATTGAGGAAGAAACCAGAAAATGGAAGGATCTCCCTTGCTCTTGGATTGGGAGGTTCAACATAATAAAAATGGCAATTCTACCAAGGGCAATTTATATATTCAATGCAATCCCCATGAAAATCCCATCGAAATTCTTCACAGATCTTGAGAGGATAATAATCAACTTTATATGGAAAAAAAAAACAGGATAGCCAAAACAATCTTATACAATAAAGGAACTTCTGGAGGCATTAACATCCCTGACTTCAAACTCTATTTCAGAGCTTCAGTATTGAAAACAGCTTGGGATTGACATAAAAAGAGAGAAGTCGACCAATGGAATCGAATAGAAGACACAGATTTTAAACCACATTTCTATGAACACCTGATTTTCGAAAAAGGAACTAAAAGTACACAATGAAAGAAAGTATCTTCAACAAATGGTGCTGGCACAACTGGATGTCAACCTGTAGAAGAATGAAAATAGACCCATATCTATCACCATGCACAAAACTCAAGTCCAAATGGATCAAAGACCTCAATATCAATCTGAACAAACTGAACCTGATAGAAGAGAAAGTGGGAAGTACCCTACAACAGATGGGAACAGGAGATCGCTTTCTATGTATAACCCCAGCAGCACAGACATTAAGGACAACATTGAATAAATGGAACCTACTGAAACTGAGAAGTTTCTGTAAAGCAAAGGACACTGTCACTAAGACAAAAAGGCAACCAACTAACTGGGAGAAGATCTTCACCAACCCTACAACAGACAAATGCCGGATCTCCAAAATATATAAAGAACTCAAGAAACTAGATTGTAAAAAGCTAATTAACCCAATTATAAAATAGGGCACTGAACTGAACAGAGAATTCTCAACAGAAGAAATTCAAATGGCCAAAAGACACTTAAGGTCATGCTCATCCTCCTTGGTGATCAGCGAAATGCAAATTCAAACAACTTTGAGATACCATCTTACATATGTCAGCATGGCTAAAATCAAAAACACCAATGATAACCTTTGCTGGAGAGGTTGTGGAGTAAGGGGCACACTCATCCATTGCTGGTGGGAATGCAAACTTGTGCAACCACTTTGGAAATCAGTGTGGCAATTTCTCAGGAAATTCGGGATCAACCTATGCTAAGATCCAGTAATACCACTCATGGAAATATACCCAAGAGATGCCCTATCATATGACAAAAGCATTTGTTCAACTCTGTTCATAGCAGCACTATTTCTAATAGCCAGAACCTGGAAACAACCTAGATGCCCTTCAATGGAAGAATGGATGAAGAAAGTATGGAATATATACATATTAGAGTACTACTCAGCGGTAAAAAACAATGACTTCACAAATTTTGCATGCAAATGGATGGAAATAGAAAACAGTATCCTCAGTGAGATATCCCAGACCCAAAAAGATGAACATGGGATGTACTCACTCATAATTGATTTATAGCCATAAATAAAGGACATTGAGCATATAAGTTGTGATCCTAGGGAAGCTAAATAAGAAGGTGAACCCAAAGGAAAACTCATAGTCACCCGCCTGGATATGGGAAGTAGACAAGATTGCTGGGCAAAAACTGGGAACTTGGGGTGAGGTGGCATGGGCCCAAGGGGAAATGGAGTGAGAAACGTGAGAAGGGGAGAATGGAGGGAGCTTGGGGGAATGGGATGTTTGGGATAAAGGAAGGGTGGACACAGGAGTAGAGAAATATATATCTTAATTAAGGGAGCCATCTTTGGTTGGCAAGAGACTTGACTCTAGAGGGGCTTGCAGGTATCCAGGGAGATGTCCCCAGCTAGTACCTTGAGCAACTGAGCAGAGGGAATCTGAAATGAGCCTATCCTATAGCCATACTGATAAATATCTTACATATCACCTTAGAACCTTTATCAGGCGATGGATCGAGATAGAGACAGACACCCAAATTGGAACACCGGACTAAGCTCTTAAAACCCAAATGAGGAGCAGAAGGAGGGAGAATATGAGCAAGGAAGTGAGGACCACGAGGAGTTCACCCACCCGCTGTGACAGTGGACCTGATCTATTATGAGCTTATCAAGGTCTGCGGGACTGGGACTGAAGAAGCATGGGATGAAACTGGATTCTCTGAACATGGCGGACAATGAAGACTGATGAGAAGCCAAGGACAATGGCACTAGGTTTCAATCCTAATACATGAACTGGCTGTATGGGAGCCTAGCCTGTTTGGATGCTCACCTTCCTCCTGGTCCTGGATAGAAGTGGGAGGACCTTGGACTTCCAGCAGGGCAGGGAACCTGGACTGCACATCCTTCTCGAGAGGGAGGGGGAATGGAGTGTGGGGAAAAGGGAGAGGGGTAGGGGAGTGGGAGGAGGGGGAGATGTATGCGAGGAGGGGGAGGGAAATGGGAAACGGGGAGGAGGTAGTAATTTTTCAAAAAAATAAATAATAAAATAAAATAAAACATTTATTCCTATGTCAGATGGCACCCTGAGAAAAATCCAAACATAGCCACCATTTTCTTATTTGGACCATGTTATCAAAACACATTTTGTTTCTCCCTACCCTTTGAAATTCCAAATGAATAATTTGTGAACTCTAAATGACATACAAAGACTACTTAAAAATAATAATTGGTGAGACATTCCTCATCCCTCCTACACTTCCTGGTCATCCTGCAGGGGCTATTCTGCCCGATACCTCCTCTCACTTCCTATCCCACCCAGCTTGCATCTAGAACCTCCCTCCCCCGTATGCCTCCCTCCCCTCTTGGCCACATAACATCTCCCAGCTCAGCATGTTCGGGCGCTGGGAAAGAATCCAAATCGGTAGGGCAACTGGGAGGGCGGTAGTTCCTTTGTCTCAATAGCCTGCCTGCAGCAAGCAAGGTAGGCCCTTTGTTTACCAGCCTCCCAAGCAGCATGGAGATCTGATATACTCAACAAGAGAGCCTTCACTGGGGAGCGACATCACTGGGAAGGTACATCAGTGGGCAAGGAGACCTGATCCTGTAAAAGAAGATCCATGCAAAATTCGAAAAGTCATTGTTTTTTACCGCAGCATAGTACTCTAGTGTGTATATATTCCACACTTTCTTCATCCATTCTTCCATTGAAGGGCATCTAGGTTGTTTCCAGGTTCTGGCTGTTACAAATAATACTGCTATGAACATAGTTGAACAAACGCTTTTGTCATATGATAGGGCATCTCTTGGGTATATTCCCAAGAGTGGTACTGCTGGGTCCAGGGGTAGGTTGATCCCGAATTTCCTGAGAAACTGAAACACTGATTTCCAAAGTGGTTGCACAAGATTGCATTCCCACCAGCAATGGATGAGGGTACCCCTTCCTCCACAACCTCTCCAGCAAAGGCTATCATCGGTGTTTTTGATTTTAGCCATTCTGACAGGTGTAAGATGATATCTCAAAGTTGTTTTGATTTGCATTTCCCTGATCGCTAAGGAGGTTGAGCATGACCTTAAGTGTCTTTTGGCCATTTGAACATACACACTAGAGTACTATGCTGCGGTAAAAAACAATGACTTTTCGAATTTTGCATGCAAATGGATGGAAATAGAAAACACTATCCTGAGCGAGGTAACCCAGACCCAAAAAGATGAACATGGGATGTACTCACTCATAATTGGTTTCTAGCCATAAATAAAGGTCACGGAGTGTATACCTGGTGAACCTAAAGAAGCTAAATAAGAAGGTGAACCCAAGAAAAAACATATAGTTATCCTCTTGGCTATGGGAAGTAGACAAAATTGCTGGGGAGAAAATTGAGATCATGGGGGTGGGGTGGGTTGGGGATAAGGGGGGACGTGGAGAGAAAAGTGAGAAGGGGAGGATTGGGGGAACTCGGGGAAACAGGAAGATTGGGATAAAGGAAAGTTGGATAGGGGAGCAGGGAAGCACGTATCTTAGTTAAGGGAGCCACCTTAATGTTGGCAAGAGACTTGAACCTAGAGTAGCTCCCAGGAGCCCAAGGTGATGTCCCCAGTTATTCCCTTGGGAAGCTGAGGATAGGGAACCTGAAATGACCCTATCCTATAGCAATACTGACGAATATCTTCCATATCACCATAGAACCTGCATCTGGTGATGGATGGAGATAGAGACAGAGACCCACACTGGAGAACCGGACTGAGCTCCCAAGGTCCCAATGAGTAGCAGATGGAGGGATAACACGAGCAAGGATGTCAGGACCACGAGGAGTGCTACCACCCACTGAGACAATTTGGCTGATCTATTGGGAGCTCACCAAGGCCAGCTGGACTGTGACTGAAAAAGCATGGGATAAAACCGGACTCTCTGATCATGGCGAACAATGAGGGCTGATGAGAAGCCAAGGACAATGGCAGGGGGTTTTGATCCTACTTCATGTTCCTGCTTGGTGGGAGCCTAGCCAGTTTGGATGTTCACCTTCCTAGACATGGACGGAGGGGGGAGGCCCTTGGACTTTCCACAGGGAAGGGAACCCTGACTGCACTTTGGATTGGAGAGGGAGGGGGAGAGGAGTAGGAGGATGGGGAGAAGAGTGGGGGAGAGGGGGAGAAGGGTGGGAGGAGGTGGAGGGAAATGGGAGGCTGGGAGGAGGCAGAAACTTTTTTTTCTTTTCCTTTTCTCAATAAAAATTAAAAAAAAAGAAAAAAAAGAAAAGAAGATCCATAGGGGAGCATTCAGAAGAAGAGATGGGCTGGCACCAATGCAAGAATTCACCCAACAATCTGAAAAACAACAGGAAACCACCAGAACCCAGCAACCTCACAACAGGAGGACATGAACACCTTAATCAAGAAGAAGTAGAAAAAAATTGACTTTATGAAAGTGATAGAGGCCCTTAAACAGCATGTAGAAAACACCCTTATAGAAATGGATTAGAAGTATAACAGAAAGTTTGAAGAATTGAGTAAATCAGTGAATGATACCCTAGAAAACCAAGAAAAACAATCAAGCAGATAATGGAAACAGTTCAAGAATTGAAAACAGAAATGGAGGGAAGGAAGAAAACACAAAAGGAGGGCCGGCTAGACATAGAAAATCTAGGTAAACGAATAGAGACTACTGAAACAAGCATAAACAGCAGAATACAAGAGATAGAAGAAAGAATCTCAGATTCTGAAGATAACATAGAGAAAATAAACGCACTGATCAAAGAAAACAGCAAATCCAACAAACTCTCATCACAAAACATTCAGGAAATCGGGGACACAATAGAAAACAAAAAACTAAGAATAATAAGAATAGAAGAAGGAGAAGAAGTGCAGCTCAAAGGTCCAGGAAATATATTTAATAAAATAGTAGTAGAAAACTTTCCCAACCTAAAGAAAGATATTCCTGTGAAGGTTTAAGAAGCATACAGAACACCGAATAGACTGGACCAAAAAAAAAAATCTCCTCACCATATAATAATTAAAACACAAAACATACAGAATAAAGAATATTAAGAGCTGCAAAGGAAAAAGGCCAAGATACTTAGAAAGGTAAACCTGTCAGACTTACAGCTGACTTCTCTATGGAAACCATGAAAGCCAGAGGGTCCTGGATAGAGGTACTCCAGGAACTAAGCGACCATGGATACAAGCCCAGAGTACAATACCCAGCCAAGCTTTTGTTCACTATAAATGGAGAAAACAAAAATTTCCAGGATAAAAACAAATTTAAACAATATGTAGCCATAAATCCAGCCTTACAGAAAGTAATAGAAGGAAAATCACTAACCAAGGAGTCCAACAATGACCACAATAACTCAGACATCTAGAGACTCTTCACAAGCACAACCCAAAGAAGGGATACACACAAACTCTAATACCAAAAAAGTGACCGGAGTTAACAGCCACTGGTCATTAATATCACTTAATGTCAATGGACTCAACTCACCTATAAAGAGGCACAGGCTAAGAGATTGGATACGAAAACAGAATCCAGCATTCTGTTGTTTACAAGAAACACACCTCAACCACAAAGACAGGCACCTACTCAGAGTAAAGGTCTGTGAAAAGGCTTATCAAGCAAATGGACCTAAGAAACAAGAAGGTGTGGCCATACTAATTTCTAACAAAGTTGACTTCAAACTTAAATCAATCAGAAGAGATGGAGAGGGACATTTTATACTCATATCAGGAACAATTCATCAGGATGAAGTCTCAATCCTGAATATCTATGCCCCAATATAAAAGCACCCACTTACGTAAAAGAAATATTGCTAAAACTCAATCCAGCCATCAAACCGCACACACTAATAGTAGGAGAATTCAACACTCCTCTCTCGCCAATGGACAGGTCAATCAGACAGAAACCTAACAGAGAACTAAGAGAATTAATGGAGGTAATGAAGCAAATGGACTTAACAGACATTTATAGAATTTAATTTTTTTATCATTCCTAGATCTCCTCCCCCACCCCCACCCCCAAATTCCCCCTCTAATCTTCCAAACCTTCCAAATCTCCTCTCCCTAATTTCTTTCTCCACTAATGTGATTTTTACCTTCCAGCATCTTAACGATGACCCAGCTACTCAGGAAAAGCCAGACAAATGTGATTTTTTTCAATCAGCCATCTCAGAACGCCAGCGGACAGAACATAACCAACAGGACATCATCAAGATCATCAGACAATCAGCCATCTCATAATGCCAGCGGACAAGACATAACCAACAGGACATCGTCAAGATCATCGGACAATCAGCCATCTCAGAATGCCAGCGAACAAGACATGACCAACAGGACACCGTCAAAATAACCGGACATTCCCTGAACCCCTTGACGCCCAAAGTCAGCAGGAAGCAGTCATGAGAGACCGGGCTACGCCCCCATTCCCTACCCCTTAAGACCCCCCCCAACTTTTTTTAATAAAACCAAAAGGGTGAAATGTTGTTCCTTTTGGAAACTACAGCTCCCAGATTCCTCCTGGATTACGGACACCTGCGCGCATGTGCAGGACATTTTTCCCAGAAACCCTTGCACTTCTCGTTAAAAAGCGAGCTTCCACGAGGCTTCGCTCTCTCCCCCCATCCTCTCGTGTCTTGCACACCTGTCCCTTATTGTGCTACCCCTCCCCCATTAAAGCGCACCCACGTGGGAGCCGCATGTCTGTGTCTCCTTCTTTTGTGCGTGTTTTGTCTGTCCCGTGGTTGTCTCTACCCACTCACCCGCTTTAAAAGAATAATAATATGGACACTAACTCTGTGGGAGTTTGAATGAAATTGGCCCACATAATATCAAAGGGGTTGACCCTTTTAAATGTGTGGCATTGGTGGAGTGGGCATGGCCTGACTGGAGAAACTCTATCAGTGTGGTGGGTAGGCTTTGAGGTTTTCTTTGCTCAGGATACTGCCCAGTCTGTCAGTTGAATTCTTTTTCTTTGCAAGATGTTGGACTCTCAGCTATTCCTCCAGCACCATGATTTCCTGCACACTGCCATTCTTCTTGCCATGATGAGAATGGTCTGAACTTCTGGAACTGCAGGAAAGCCCACTAAATTATATGGTTTCCTTATAACAGCTGTGGTCATGGTGTCTTTTCACAGAAATGGAAAACTGACTTAGACAATATCTCTGACGTAACTAAGGACAAAAAAAAATATTTGAATACGTAGACTTATACCTAGTTCCCCAATATAATATAAGAAATGTGCATTTATTTCTGAGATAATCCTTCCCAGATTATTGTAACCACAAAGAAAATATCAAACAAACACAAGATGAAACATACTAAGCATAATGTCTGAAAAAAAATTTTATAACCCTGAAGCATTAAAACATACACCGAAGAATGAAATCATACTATACATGATGATCAGGGCTTTCACAGAATGGCTGTCTATTTAAAGTGAAGAGCAGTTTCTATCACTGCAACTCACAGTAAAAAGTGAAAAGACTATGCCTAAAGATAATGGACACAAATTGTGATGTCTCTAATGACAAGTTAGACAGACATTTCCTGAGTCTTGAAAGAACAGGTTGGTTCCAGCTCTGCACTTCTCTTCCCTGGTAATTTTCATTAACAAGACACAAGAAAGGACACTAGAAACTCTTGTTTTCTATGCCTTGACTCTCATTCAAGTCACAGGGTTCCCCAAGTTTATATGGGTCTTCCAGTCCACTTCTTGTCATCACTAAATGTTCTCTAACTTGTTATTACTTCAGTGAACATAACCCTCAAATCTGGCTGCATACTGTTGCTTTTTATGAAGTGTTATGAGTAGCAGAGCTTCCCATAACATACCAAAGCAACAATCATATTTAGGAACCTGTGATTGGCTATAAGCTTAGGAGTGTGATAGACAAAGATATAAAAGTACATGGATAGACTGACATAAATCAAGAGGAATGAAACCTAGTGTTCAGGTAGGATGTTCCTAAGTGAGAAGTTGAAATCTGAGCCTAATAAGATGGAACCTAAATCAGTCCCATAGATTTTCTTACAGATAAACATGGGAAATCACATGTATGAAATGTGTGTGAGCTGCTTCCTTACCAGTTATTTCCTGAGAAATTATAAGAATGAGACAACTACACAGACACCAACAGAAAGTAGTTCCTTAAACAGTGTTTCTGATCACGAAAAGTACAAACGACACTTAAATTCTCTCCTTGAAGTAACAGAAATACATAAGTCCATTGAGAACCTGGTATCCTCCTCTGCCTTCACAAAATGCATGTAGACCTAGTTAATGTAAACACTTCCATGTTTTGCTTCTAAGGCATGCACTGTAAGATTCATAATATTTCCTGGTCTTTGGAATTGGAAATCAAGACAGCATCACAGCAATATTCCTGATGTTGAATATTGAGTACCTCTAAGACACACAAAGCAAATCTTATTTTCCTGGAGGAGAAATGGCAAAAACTGCCTGTGCTTCCTTTTATGCACTCTGGGACCTCCCCCAATGCAAAGCAGTCCTCAAGCTCAGGATGAAATCCAAGACCAAGCTGAGAGGCCCCATCTCCTTCTGACTAGAGCCTCCAACACAGCATGGTTGTCCTGGTACTGCTTCTCTGCCTGGTGACATTTCCAAGTTGTAAGGGTTTCAGGGTTTCAGGAAAGGGACCCAGGTTTTTCATCTATGGGTTATATGATGGAAGGTGTTGTTGATTGTCCCTAGGTGCTCTGTCCCAGATACAGCTGATGGAGTCAGGACCTGGCCTAGTGCAGCCATCACAGACCCTGTCGCTCACCTGCACTGTCTCTGGGTTCTCATTAACGAACAATGTTTTACACTGGATCCGCCAACCTCCAAGAAAGGGTCTCGAGTGGATGGGAAGAACATGGAGTGATGGAAGCACAACATATAATTCAGCTCTCCAGTCCTGAATCACCATCAACAAGGACACCTCCAAGAGCCAAGTTTTCTTAAAACTGGACAGTCTGCAAACTGAAGACACAGCCATGTATTTCTGTGCCAGACATACAGTGAGAGAACTCCAGTGTGAGCCTGCACAAAAACCTCCATATGGAGACATGACCAATAGGTGGCGATGGAGACCAGCAGGGTCTCACAAGACCAGTATAAGGTTGTTTATTTTTTCTTTTTTTTTATTAATATTTAAAGTGGTTTATTATCAAAGAAGGTTTTTTTTTTCTTCATCAGAGAGAGACCATTAATGAGATCCACAACTGGTCAATATCAAAGATCAACTGACTTTGGGTTCACAGTCCCACTGTGTTACACATTTATAACATAACTCCTACGCCCAAGGTTCAGGGAACATCGTGGAAAGGGAAAACGTGGGAAGATCTTAAGAACCAGAGCACCAGGAAATCTGCTTCGAGATTGTGTCTTCTAAATGACAGAGAACTGAACTCACAGAATCTCAACAATATGGGTTGTCATACCAACATGGATGGGTGACATCTCACAAGGCTCCACCAAAAGATGAAGCTACGAGCAGTTAATGACTGCTAAGAGAGACTCAGTCTTCTGGAGCCTCCTGATGGATTGTCTAATCCCAACTGACCCATGTTAAACACATACACATATGGGTAGTATTAATTGGATTTAGCAGTACAACTTAGAGTGTTGTTGTACTGAAATATGCTGTTCTCATACTGGGGCATTAGCTTCTGCTTCCTGGATGCATCTTTTGCTCAACTCTGTTGCAATATCTCAGAGGTGAAGGGAGAGTTACTCTTGCTCCTTGAACTTCCCAGTCCTCCAAGGTCCCTTTACCTCCAGATCCTGGTCCCACCATCTGCCTGGCACACATTACCTCAGTTTGGGCAGGCGCATTCTCTTTTTCTACCGGGGGTACTGATGTATGCTTTAGAGTTGGGGAGAGTGCCAGACTGTATTTTTTAAAGGATGGCAATACTGAGCAATTCACAGAGAACAACTAATGAGTCTATGCCCCATCCCGTGAAGGTCTCCCACGCTGTGGACTTGACCCATCTGTCATATAGGGTTGTTTAATAAGATAAGAAGTTCTAGACTACGCTGTATGAGACTAGGTTTCAATATTAGAATCTGTGTTTTCCTCTTCCAAACACAAATAAGTAAAAAAAAAATTCTAGAGTTGTCTCTTCGCTGTCATATTTTAATAAACTTCCTATTTGTTCAAATACTATAATAAATAGCTTTTTTGATTTGCATTTCCCTGATCGCTAAGGAGGTTGAGCATGATCTTAAGTGTCTTTTGGCCATTTGAACTTATTCTTTTGAGAATTTTCTGTTCAGTTCAGTGCCCCATTTTTAATTGGGTTATTTAGCATTTTAAAGTCTAGTTTCTTGAGTTCTCTATATATTTTGGAGATCAGACCTTTGTCTGTTATGAGGTTGGTGAAGATCTTCTCCCAGTCAGTAGGTTGCCTTTTTGTCTTAGTGACAGTGTCCTTTGCTTTACAGAAGCTTCTCAGCTTTAGTAGGTCCCATTTATTCAATGTTGCCCTTAGTGTCTGTGCTGCTGGGGTTATACATAGGAAGCGATCTCCTGTGCCCATCTCTTGTAGGGTATATCCCACTTTCTCTTCTGTCAGGTTCAGTGTGTTCAGACTGATATTGAGGTCTTTGATACATTTGGACCTGAGTTTTGTGCAAGGTGATAGATATGGGTCTATTTTCATTCTTCTACAGGTTGACATCCAGTTGTGCCAGCACCATTTGTTGAAGATGCTTTCTTTCTTTCATTGTATACTTTAACTCCTTTATCAAAAGTCAGGTGATCATATGTTTGTGGGTTAAAATTCGGGTCTTCTATGATATTCCATTGGTCAACTTCAAAACAACTTTGAGATATCATCTTACACCTGTCAGAATGGCTAAAATCAAAAACACCGATGATAGCTTTTGCTGGAGAGGCTGTGGAGGAAGGGGTACCCTCATCCATTGCTGGTGGGAATGCAATCTTGTGCAACCACTTTGGAAATCAGTGTTTCGGTTTCTCAGGAAATTCGGGATCAACCTACCCCTGGACCCAGCAATACCACTCTTGGTATATACCCAAGAGATGCCCTATCATATGACAAAAGAATTTGTTCAACTATGTTCATAGCAGTATTATTTGTAATAGCCAGAACCTGGAAAAAACCTAGATGCCCTTCAATGGAAGAATGGATGAAGAAAGTGTGGAATATATACACATTAGAGTACTATGCTGCGGTAAAAAATAATGACTTCTCGAATTTTGCATGCAAATGGATGGAAATAGAAAACACTATCCTGAGCGAGGTAACCCAGACCCAAAAAGATGAACATGGGATGTACTCACTCATAATTGGTTTCTAGCCATAAATAAAGGTCACGGAGTATATACCTGGTGAACCTAAAGAAGCTAAATAAGAAGGTGAACCCAAGAAAAAACATATAGTTATCCTCTTGGCTAAGGGAAGTAGACAAAATTGCTGGTGAGAAAATTGAGATCTTGGGGGTGGGGTGGGTTGGGGATAAGGGGGGACGGGGAGAGAAAAGTGAGAAGGGGAGGACTGGGGGAACTTGGGGAAACAGGATGATTGGGATAAAGGAAGGTTGGATAGGGGAGCAGGGAAGCACATATCTTAGTTAAGGGAGCCACCTTAGGGTTGGCAAGAGACTTGAACCTAGAGTGGCTCCCAGGAGCCCAAGGCGATGTCCCCAGTTAGTCCCTTGGGAAGCTGAGGATAAGGAACCTGAAATGACCCTATCCTATAGCAATACTGACGAATATCTTCCATATCACCATAGAACCTGCATCTGGTGATGGATGGAGATAGAGACAGAGACCCACACTGGAGAACCGGACTGAGCTCCCAAGGTCCCAATGAGTAGCAGATGGAGGGATAACACGAGCAAGGATGTCAGGACCACGAGGAGTGCTACCACCCACTGAGACAATTTGGCTGATCTATTGGGAGCTCACCAAGGCCAGCTGGACTGTGACTGAAAAAGCATGGGATAAAACCGGACTCTCTGATCATGGCGAACAATGAGGGCTGATAAGAAGCCAAGGACAATGGCATGGGGTTTTGATTCTACTTCATGTTCCGGCTTGGCGGGAGCCTAGCCAGTTTGGACGTTCACCTTCCTAGACATGGATGGAGGGGGGAGGACCTTGGACTTTCCACAGAGCAGGGAACCCTGACTGCTCTTTGGACTGGAGAGGGAGGGGGAGAAAAGTTGGGGGAGGGAGAAAAGGGTGGGAAGAGGGGGAGGGAAATGGGAGTCTGGAAGGAGGCAGAAACTTTTTTCTTCCTTTTCTTAATAAAAAAAAAAGCTTTCCACAAGCCCTGCAAGCTAAAAATCTGCGTCTTGTTATCAGATAGAATGTCATATAACTTTATATGTTTTACATACACACATATGTTGCATACATATTGAAACATTTTCTTATATATGCAGATATTTTTGTTGTTGTTGTTGTTTGGTTTTTTTATTGTTTTTATTAAGCTTCTCCCCTCCCCTTCAACCCTCTTCCATGGTCTCCATACTCCCAATTTACTCAGGAAATCTTGTCTTTTTCTACTTCCATGGAGATTAGATCCATGGTGTCTCTCTTAGGGTCTTCTTTGTTGTCTAGGTTCTCTGGGATTGTGATTTGTAGGCTGCTTTTCTTTGCTTTGTGTTTAAAAACCACTTATGAGTAATATGATATTTGTCTTTCTGGGTCTGGGTTAGCTCACTCAATATGATGTTTTCTCTCTCCATACATTTGCCTGCAAATTTCAAGATGTCATTATTTTTTTCTGCTGTGTAGTACTCCATTGTGTAAATGTACCACATTTTCCTTATTGATTCTTTGGTCGAGGGGCATTTAGGTGGTTTCCAGGTTCTGGCTATGGCAAACAATGCTGCTATGAACATAGTTGAGCACATGTCCTTATGGTATGATTGAGCATCCTTTGGATATATACCCAAAAGTGGTATTGCTAGGTCTTGAGAAAGGTTGTTCCCTAACTTTCTGAGAAATCACCACACTGACATCTAGAGGAACTGTACCAGCTTGTTCTCCCACAAGCAATGCAGGAGTGTTCCCTTTACATGGAACCTCTCCAGCATAAACTGTCATCAGAAATTTTGATCTTGGCCATTCTTACAGGTGTAAGATGGAAAGTCAGAGTTGTTTTGATTTGTATTTCTCTGATGGCTAAGGATGTTGAACATTTATTTAAGTGTCTTTTAGCCATTTTAGAGTCCTCTGTGGAGAGTTCTCTGTTTAGGTCTACACTCCATTTTTATTGGATTATTTGTTCTTTTGATGACCAATTTTTTGAGTTCTTTTTTTTTATTGAAAAAAAAATTTCTGCCTCCTCCCTGCCTCCCATTTCCCTCCCCTCCTCCCACTCCTCTCCCCCTACACCTTCCTCTCCCCCTCCCTCTCCAGTCTGAAGAGCAGTCAGGGTTCCCTGCCCTGTGGAAAGTCCAAAGTCCTCCACCCTCCATCCTGGTCTAGGAAGGTGAACATCCAAACTGGCTAGGCTCCCACAAAGCCAGAACATGAAGTAGGATCAAAACCCAGTGCCATTGTCTTTGGCTTCTCAGCAGCACTCATTGTCTGCCATATTCAGAGAGTCCGGTTTTATCCCATGTTTTTTCAGTCCCAGTCCAGCTGGCCTTGGTGAGCTCCCAATAGATCAGCCCCACTGTCTCCCAGCCAAGCTTTCGTTCACTATATATGCAAATATTTTAAAAGTGTCAGAAGTTATGACACTTGTTGGATGTTAGGTTCAGATATAAGCTAGAGAACTTTAAAAGAGCTGTAATTTGTTCTCTTTATTTTTGCATCAGTGATAGACACCACAGCTTCCCTAATTTAATGTCATTTTCACACAACACCCTGGAAACTGAAATATCCATAGTTTCCTTCTGCATCAAGAATGTCCCATAAAAAAGATAGAATTGAATATTGCTTTTGACAGATCCCATTTCATGCATTTGCATCTTGGTAAAAATTAGTTTTCCCATCAGACTTTTAAGCAGTGGTTAATTAGGCTAAATGGATAGTTATTGTTTGGGCATCTGTGTAACTTTAAAATTAACTTTCTCTGTATATAAAAACAGGATGTGTTCTTAACTTTGGTCCACTTCCACATAACTCATTATTTGTGATAATCCTTCCAAACTAACTGCTTAATCTTCTCGCTCCACACTGTACAAACCATGATCAGACTTCCCTAATTTTACTTTTCCTTAGATGAGCTTCTTAAGTTGCACAGGTTAAGTGGTCATCTTATTTTCTTGATGCCTGGCTATTACTGATAAAGGCCCTCTGACATGCAGATTGGTTTGATATTTCAACTGTTGAGAACTGAGCTGTAGCACACATAAAAGGGAAGGTTGCCACTGCTCATCCATGCATTTGGGAAGCTGCTCAGAGGTTCAGAGAGCATACTGTTTTTGCAGGGAAACAGTTTCAGTTTCTGGCAACCACAATTCTAAGTCATACCTACCTGTAAGCCTGGAATAACCATGGTCTCTATTTGTCCCCATGCACATTACACTACTCACACATAAATATACACACATTATTAAAAACAAAATATTTCATTATCTCATCCACTATTGAGAGTTAACCCAATGTGTGTACTCCATAGTTTATACGAAACTTTCATACATATAGAAAATTTCAAAAAGTATTCCTCATGTGGATTAATGAATATTGTTTTTGAAATACCACTACTCTTTGTAAAAAGGTGAGGACCTTTAACACCTAACATTTTTGTCTCATCCAAGAGATCAGTCTCATTTGTTTCTCAAATACGACTCATTACTATCACTTGTCTGAAATTTGAGTCTAAGGATAGCACATAGCTCTATTGCCCTCATGAACAGACATTTTCCTGCATGCCATCCTCTCCTTTGGTTCTTTCATCTTGGCCAGTGCATGTGGGCAGAGGATATTTCATAGAACAAGCATCTTTGATCAACATAAAAATAAAATTAAAGACAAAAGGATAAGTTGCCTGTATCCAATAATTCAAGACCCATTTACTAAAGGAAAGAAAGAAATCACAGTACTATGAGGATGGAGAGAAATGGGCCCTGTGCTTTGTAAAAGGGAAGATGGTTCTGTTACATTACCATAGAGGAGTTTGGGAAAACCACAAAAATTTTATATACAAAAACACATGCCCAACATTCTCAATTCTATGTGAGGATTCAAAGAAAAGAACATTTTCAATTAAAATAGATTATTGCACTCCATTGATTATTTCCACGTCCCACTGTTATACTGTCTCTCACTGCTTGACTCTCTATAAGTAAAGCCTAAGGTGTCAAATCTCACAGAGATACCCACGATTAATTGTGATTTTCATTATCACATCCCTACAATTTTCACTTAATTGTTTTTAGTATGGCAATTGTCAATAAATAAAAGTGGGCACAGAAATTACACTGGTTATGTTTCTGTACATTAATTTATTGAATTAATGTGGCCAAATAATAATTTGTACATTCAAATATTATCACCCTGCAAAATTTTCAAACACCTATGAAAATATTATACTGTAAGACAGCGAAAAAATAATCATTGTTCCCTTGAAGACCCTTTCATGATTGCCTCTTATGATTATTTTAGTGAACATGGGGCATTTTTATTTACAACAGTTATGGACACTTGATGTGTTCACTGCATTGCTCACTGGCCACTGGTCTTTGTTGCAATTGAACCGACACTGACTGATTTTTTTCTTTTTCTCTTTTTTTTTATTAAAAATTTCAGGACCGTGAGGGGTGCACCCACACACTGAGGCAATGGGGATGTTCCATTGGGAACCTACCAAGGCCAGCTGGCCTGGGTCTGAAAAAGCATGGGATAAAACCGGAATTGCTGGAAAAAGCGGACAATGAGGACTACTGAGAACTCAAGAACAATGGCGATGGGTTTTTGAGCCTACTGTACATACTGGCTTTGTGGGAGCCTAGGCAGTTTGGATGCTCACCTTACTAGACCTGAATGGAGGTGGGAGGTCCTTGGACTTCCCACAGGGCAGGGTCCTAAAATTCTTGATGTATATCACTTAAGACAAATTGTAACATACAGTGGAAAAAATATGTAAAGGATCAATGTTCTGAGCATAAATCTTAAGAAGGTAGGAGTAGGGAAGTCAAATAAAACTATAATAAACAAACCAGAGAGGAGGCGGGGAGGAAGAAGAGGAGAAAGAAGAGGGGGAATAGAGGAGGAAGGGGAGAGAGAAACTGTACCTCCATCTGGTGGCTCCTATCCAGAATCTGGACCACATAAAATAACATTGTCATCTACTGTGAAGATGGAAAAATAAGAGCAGAGTGTACACATGATCACTGCAGTGTCTGCTCCACAGTGAAATGAGAAATGCAGAATCTGCTAAGCTGTATTCTCAGTCTCTGGTGTTCAGAAAGTAACTGGGAACTTAGGCAGAAATAGGAACTGGTATGTCTGCAGAGGCTGATTCAAGGGAAGAAGGCCAAGAACCTTAAGGCAACCCCCCCATTCCCAGTCCCCCCAGGACACATGACCCAGGATCTGGGCTCAGTTGTCTTAGGATGCTGTGCTAACCTGTGTAATGTAATATTATGAGAAAATAATTGTCTCCTGGGTAAATACACAAACACTCAGATACATAGACAGACACATAACAGAGATAAACCTACACAAAGTCAGGCATACAAGAAAAGACAGAAAGGTGTGTATTAAAAACTCATGTTACTTTAAAATGTTCTGTTTCTGTCTGTCACTCATCCTACTTAAAATGACAATATCGTGTTTGTTTATAATGTTCTGTGATTATATCCATTCATCAGACTGCACTCTTACTTTTTCCTCTCACTATTTGGACTGTTCTGTCTTCTCACACTCTCATGTCTCTTCTCTCTTCCCTCCTCCTCTGCTCCACTTCCTTCCTCTTTGCTTCCTTCATCTGCTCACCAGAAGTGAGATTGCTGGTTAACATGGTCTTACATGTGTAAATCTCTGAGAGACCAACATACTATTTGCCAATGTCATAATAGAACCATGTTCATATCAATACAGCACATGGATCCCTTCCTCTATACCCCCACACTCATTTCAATACTTTCATTTGGCAAATGGCAATTACACCATTGGTTACAGACAACTTATCTTTTAGGCTTTAATATCCATGTCTCTGGTGATTAGATGTTGGCCTATGCAATGTCGTCTACCCACATGAATTTGCCAAGATAAAGGAGTGCAATCAGAGGATGGAGGGAAGGAAATTGTCTTCTCATGAGGACACCACCTTGCACCACTGTGTTCCTGGAACTTTGTTTTATCCTGAGGACCCAATTCTCAAACAAGCAAGGGAAATGAGTTTTTGTTAGAAGAAAAAGACTGATATCTTGAGTGAGATAAATGGTGTTTTAACCTTTAACAGGGGGAACTGATGCTTGCTGCAAACACAATATTTATTACTCAAAAGATTGACTATATTTTTGAAACATTATGATTTGAATCAAGGTTTAATACATACTACATAAGAAAGTGGCTATTGGTATAACTCCCAGAACTGAATAAATTTTTAAAGAAATACTTGATTTTTAATTGTATATATACACTTCTCTGCAGGTAGTGTAGTAATCATGGAGACAAACAGAGAGCACAGGGTCCTCTGTACTCACAGAAGTTTTTGAGCTGCCCTGAGTCTAAGGTTAACAGTTTCCAGGTTATTTTGCTTCTTCAGAATCTGATGCTGGTTACTATACAGAATCACTTCTGCCTTGTTGATTATCTGCATTTTGTTCTGATCAGAGGGCATTCTGAATTTACAAGGTAACATGGCCATGAAAATACTTTTATAGTTCAAATTCTTGCCAAAGAGGAACCATTTAATAGGATCTACCTCTGAGATTTGATCTCCATGACTAAAAAAAGAATGGGTTTGTCAGCCAAGAAGCTTTCCTAAATGGGCTGTGAAGCGGCAGCTTAGATAAATATACACAAATTGTGTAGGTATTTGTACAACTTTAATGAAAACAAGACTCACGAAACCAAGGTTCCAGCGAAGTACAAGAAGAAGGAAGGGAAGCTCAGCTTCTGCACGCCCAATTTATAAGTAAACATTCGCCCGAGGCCAGCCCGCCCCCAATGGGCGGGCTAATCCCTACAGGGCTGGGCTAATGTGTAGACATCAGTATCACTGAGACTCCCTGGCCAACCAGTCTAGCCAGTTGGCCAATTTCAGGACCAGTTCTAGAACTTATGTCAAAAATATATTGCAGATTAATAGAGGAATAATCATACGTCATCATGTACAGACACAAAGACACCACACAAGGAGAGAGAGAGAGAGAGAGAGAGAGAGAGAGAGAGAGAGAGAGAGAGAGAGAGAGAGGCAGAAAGGGAGGAGAGCAGGATGAGAAAGAGAAGGAAAGCAGAAGAGATGAGTAGAGGCAGAGGGCAGAAACAATATAATAAACAGAAAAACATGTCACAATGGAAAATAGATATTTGAATAAAACTGTGAACTCTTGAGAGTTGCAGGTGGGCAACGCAGGCCAGGCCGCAGGCTGCAGCCGGGACCGGAGGGGACTGGCGCGGTGGCAGAGGATGCAGGCAGCAGGGACCAGCGCGCAACAACGAGAGCAGATGGCCCCACTACAATTAAATCAAAGAGGTAGGACTTTGGTTGGCGAAGGCCCTGGCAAACCAGAAACCGGGTCCTGTTCCGGAAAACCCTTCTGAGGGGTGAGAGGGTTCTTGCCCCCGAGAGGAGCCAGGAAACAAAGCGAGGGCAATTAGTAAGAGAAGCCTCTGGCCAGCAGAGAAACCCGATCCGATTTTAAAAGACCAATTAGATAGCATTGAAAAGAGGAGATGGGCAGGCGCCAAGGCAGAACATCACTCAATAATCTGAAAAACAACATGAAAACACCATTTCACAAAGATCTTACAACAGAAAGATTTGAACACCATAACACAGAAGAAGTGGAAAAAATTGACTTTATGAAAGCAATAGAGTTCCTTAAAAACACCCTTATAGAAATGGATGAGAAGTATAAAAAAAAAGTTTGAAGAATTAAGTAAATATGTGCATGAGACCCTGGGAAACCAAGAAAAAACGAACAAACAGGTAATGGAAACAGTTCAAGAATTGAAAACTGAAACAGAAGCAAGGAAGAAAACACAAATTGAGGAACAGCTGGATATGGAAAATCTAGGCCAACGAGCATAGGCTACAGAAACAAGCATAATCAATAGACTAAAAGAGATAGAAGAAAGAATCTCAGATTCTGAGGACACCATAGAGAAAATAAATGCACTGATCAAAGAAAACAGCAAAGCCAACAAATTCTCATCACAAAACATTCAAGAAATATGGGACACAATAAAAAGACCAAACCTAAGAATAATAGGAATAGAAGAAGGAGAAGAATCACAGCTCAAAGGCCCAGAAAATATTTTTAACAAAATTATGGAAGAAAACTTTCCCAACATAAAGGAAGATATCCCTTTGAATATTCAAGAAGCATACAGAACACCAAACAGACTGGATCAAAGAAAAACATCCCCTCGCCATATAATAATCAAAACACAAAATATACAGGTTAAAGAAAGAATATTAAGAGCTGCAAAGGAAAAAGGCCAAGTAACCTATAAAGGTAAACCGATCAGAATTACACCTGACTTCTCTATGGAAACCATGAAAGCCAGAAGGTCCTGGATAGAGGTACTTCAAAAGCTAAGAGACCATGGATGCAAACCCAAACTTCTATACCCAGCCAAGCTAGTGTTCACTATCAATGTAGAAAACTAGACATTACAGGATAAGATCAAATTTAAACAATACGTAGCCACAAACCCAGCCCTACAGAAAGTAATAGAAGGAAAATCGCAACCCAAGGAATCCAACATTGCCAACACTGCCTACAATAACTCAGGCATCTAGTGAACCTTTACCAGCACAACTCAAAGAAGGGACACACACACAAACTCTACTACCCAAACACAATAAGAATAACCAGAGTAAACAACAACTGGTCATTAATATCACTTAATATTAATGGTCTCAATTCACCTATAAAAAGGCACAGGCTAAGGGATTGGATACGAAAACAGGATCCAATATTCTGCTGTTTGCAAGAAACACATCTCAACCACAAAGACAGGCATCTACTCAGAGTAAAAGGTTGGGAAAAGGTCTTTCAAGCAAATGGTCCTAAGAAAAAAGCAGGTGTGGCCATACTAATTTCCAACAAAATGGACTTCAAACTAAAATCAATCAGAAGAGATCGAGATGGACACTTTATACTCATAAAAGGAACAATTCATCAGGATGACATCTCAATCCTGAATATCTATGCCCCTAATATAAAAGCACCCACTTATCTAAAATAAATATTACTAGAACTCAAGGCAGACATAAAACCACACACACTAATAGTAGGAGACTTCAACACACCTCTCTCTCCAATGGACAGGTCAATCAGACAGAAACCTAATAGAGAATTAAGAGAATTACTGGAGGTAATGAAACAAATGGACTTAACAGACATCTATAGAACACTCCACCCAAATAGGAAAGAATATACCTTCTTCTCAGCAGCTCATGGAACCTTCTCAAAAATTGACCATATACTCAGAAACAAAGGAAACCTCCACAGATACAAAAGAATATCACTGTCCACCTGTGTCTTATCAGATCACCACGGATTAAAGTTAGAAGGCAACAACAATGCTGCCCCCAGAAAGCCGACAAACTCATGGAAACTGAACAATCAACTACTGAACCACACCTGGGTGAAGGAAGAAATTAAGAAAGAAATTAAAGTCTCCCTTGAATTTAATGAAAATAAAGAGACAACATACTCAAACCTATGGGACACGATGAAAACAGTGCTAAGAGGAAAGTTAATAACACTAAGTGCCCACTTAAAGAAAATGGAGAAAGCATACATTGGGGACTTAACAGCACACCTGAAAGCTTTAGAAAAAAAAAGAAGCAGATGTGCCCAGAAGGAGTAGAAGACTGGAAATAATCAAACTGAGGGCTGAAATCAACAAAATAGAAACACAGAAAACAGTCCAAAGAATCAATGAAACAAAAAGTTGGCTCTTGGAGAAAATCAACAAGATCGACAAACCCCTATCCAAACTAATTAAACAATAGAGAGAAAACACGCAAATAAATAAGATCAGAAATGAAAACGGGGACATAACCACAGACACAGAGGAAATTCAGAGAATCATTAGATCTTACTACAAAACCCTGTATGCCACGAAACTGGAAAATACAAAAGAAATGGACATTTTTTTTAGATAAGTACCATATACCAAAGCTAAACCAAGACCAGGTGAATGATCTAAATAGACCTATTAGTCGCGAAGAACTTGAAGCTGTTATCAAAAATCTCCTCTCTAAAAAAAGCCAAGGATCAGATGGTTTCAATGCGGAATTCTACCAGAACTTCCAAGACCTAATACCTATACTCCTTAATGTATTTCACAATATAGAAACAGAAAAGTCATTGCCAAATTCCTTTTATGAAGCTACAGTTACCCTGATACCAAAACCACACAAAGACCAAACCAAAAAAGAGAACTACTGGCCTATCTCACTCATGAATATCGACGCAAAAATTCTTAATAAAATACTGGCAAACCGAATTCAAGAACACATTAGAAAAATTATCCATTATGATCAAGTAGGCTTCATCCCAGAGATGCAAGGCTGGTTCAACATTCACAAATCTATCAATGTAATCCACCATATAAATAAACTGAATGAAAAAAACTATATGATCATTTCATTAGATGCTGAAAAAGCATTCGACAAAATTCAACACCCCTTTATGATAAAGGTATTGGAGAGACTAGGGATACAAAGGTCATACCTAAATATAATAAAAGCTATTTACAGCAAGCCGACAGCTAACATTAAATTAAATGGAGAAAAACTCAAAGCCATCCCACTAAAATCAGGAACAAGACAAGGATGTCCACTCTCTCCATACCTCTTCAATATAGTGCTTGAAGTTCTAGCAATAGCAAAAAGACAACTTAAGGGGATCAAGGGGATTAAATTGGAAAGGAAGAAGTTAAACTTTCGTTATTTGCAGATGATATGATAGTGTACATAAGTGACCCCAAAACTCCACCAAAGAACTCTTACAGCTGATAAACACCTTTAGTAATGTGGCAGGATACAAAATCAACTCCAAAAAAAAAAAAAAAACCAGATGCCCTCCTATACACAAAGGATATGGAAGCAGAGAGGGAAATCAGAGTATCATTGTCTTTCACGATAGCCACAAACAGCATAAAATATTTTGGGGTAACTCTAACCAAGGAAGTGAAAGATCTATTTGACAAGAACTTTAAGGCATTGAAGAAAGAAATTGAAGAGCATACCAGAAAATGGAATGATCTCCCTTGCTCTTGGATTGGGTCGATCAACATTGTAAAAATGGCAATTCTACAAAAGGCAATTTATAGATTCAATGCAATCCCCATCAAGGTCCCATCAAAATACTTCACAAATCTTGAGAGGATAATAATCAACTTTATATGGAAAAACAAAAAACCTAGGATAGCCAAAACACTCTTATACAATAAAGAAACTTCTGGAGGCATTAACATCCCTGATCCCTGACTTCAAACTCTATTACAGAGCTACAGTAATGAAAACAGTGTGATATTGGCATAAAAACAGAGAAGTCCACCAAAGGAATTGTATAGAAGACCCAGATTTTAACCCACAAACCTATGAACACCTGATTTTCTATAAAGGAGCTAAAAGTACACAATGAAAGAAAGAAAGCATCTTCAACAAATGGTGCTGGCACAATCGGATGTCAACCTGTAGAAGAATGAAAATAGATCCATATCTATCCCCATGCACAAAACTCAAGTCCAAATGGATCAAAGACCACAATATTAGTCTGAACACCCTGAACCTGATAGAAGAGAAAGTGGGAAGTACCCTACAACATATGGACACAAGTGATTGCTTCCTATGTATAACCCCAGCAGCACAGACATTCAGGACAATATTGAATAAATGGGACCTATTGAAACTGAGAAATGTCTGTAAAGCAAAGGACACTGTCACTAAGACAAAAAGGCAACCCACTAACTGGGAGAATATCTTCACCAACCCCGCAAGAGACAAAGGTCTGATCTCCAAAATATATAAAGAACTCAAGAATCTAGACTTTAATATGTTAATTAACCCAATTAAAAATGGGGTACTGAGCTGAACAGAGAATTCTCAACAGAAGAAGTTCAAATGGCCAAAAGATACTTAAGGTCATGCTCAACCTCCTTAGTGATCAGAGAAATGCAAATCAAAACAACTTTGAGTTACCATGTTACACCTGTCACAATGGCTAAAATAAAAAACACCAACAATAGTCTTTTCTGGAGGGGATGTGGAGTAAGGGGTACCCTCATCCATTGCTGGTGGGAATGCAAACTTGTGCAACCACTTTGGAAATCAGTGTGGCAGTTTCTCAGGAAATTCGGGATCAACCTACCCCTGGACCCAGCAATAGCACTCTTGGGAATAACCCAAGAGATGCCCTGTCATATTACAAGAGCATTTGTTCAACCATATTCATAGCAGCATTATTTATAATATCAAGAACCTGGAAACAACCTAGATATCCTTCAATTGAAGAATGGATGAAGAAAGTGTGGAATATGTACACATTAGAGTACTACTCAGCAGTAAAAAACAATGACTTCTCGAATTTTGCATGCAAATGGATGGAAATAGAAAACACTATCCTGAGTGAGGTCTCCCAGTCCCAAAAAGATGAACATGGGATGTACTCACTCAGAATTGATTTCTAGCCATAAATAAATGACATTGAGTCTATAATTTGTCATCCTAAAGACGCTAAATAAGAAGGTGAACCCAAAGAAAAACATAAAGTTATTCTCCTGGGTATGGGAAGTAAACAAGATTGCCGAGCAAAATATGGGATCTTGGGTGAGGGGTGGGATAGGGGTAAGGGGAGATGTGCAGAGAAATGTGAGAAGGGGAGGATGGGGGGAACTTGTGGAATTGGGATGGTTGGGATAAAAGAAGAATGGTTATGGGTGGAGGGAAGCATATATCTTAATTAAGGGATCCAGCTTAGGGTAGTCAAGAGACCTGAACATAGAGGGGCTTCCAGGTGCCCAGGGGGATGTCCCCAGTTAGTCCCTTGGGAAGCTGAGGATACGGAACCTGAAATGGCCCTATCCTATAACCACACTGATGAATATCTTGCATAATACCACAGAACCTTAATCGCGCGATGGATGGAGATAGAGAAAGAGACCCACATTGTAGCACTGGAATAAGCTCCCAAGGTCCCAATGAGGAGCAGAAGAAGGGAGAACATGAGCAAGGAAGTCGGTACCGTTAGGGGTGCTCCCACCCACTGAGACTGAGGGACTGATCTATTGGGAGCTCACCAAGGCCAGCTGGACTGGAACTGAAAAAGCATGGGATAAAACCGGAGTCTCTGAACAATTAGGACTGATGAGAAGCCAAAGACAATGGCACTGCGGTTTGATCCTACTTCATGTTCTGGCTTTGTTGGAGCCTAGCCAGTTTGGATGCTCACCTTCCTAGACCTAGATGGAGGAGGGAGGACCTTGGACTTTCCACAGTGCAGGGAACCCTGACTGCTCTTCAGACTGGAGATGGATGGGGAAAGGAGTGGGGGTAGGGGCAGTGGTGTGGGAGGAATGGGGGGAAATGGGAGGCTGGGAGGAGGCAGAATTTTTTTTCAATAAAAAATAGTAATTGATTTTGATCTTTCATAGAGATATCCACGCCTGTATTCAAGCCATTATACAACTTTCTCAATAGTGAACACAATCCCAGGATACCTGGGAAGCTAACATTGAATCAAAAATTATCTTGGCTCTTATAGAAGAAAAACTTAATTCTCAAAGACCTCTTCATATATATTACAGTAAACCAAAGTCTTTCTATACTTCCTTTTGAGTAAACACCCTTTGCCTATTTTAGTGAAAAGGGTCACTACAACGATTGAAGTTTCCTGTAACACATTACCTAAACCTACTTGGTTCTTTTCTTTTTGGACAAGGGAAGAAGCAAGTAAAAAATAAAAAAGTTAATAGAAAATTGAAATTGGTATAGGATTGAGAGTCGATTACAACTAAGAAATGATAAACAGTTAAGACAGAAGTATACAACAGAGTATGAGAAAGAAAAAAAAACAGAATAAAGAGACATATGTAGGAAAAGTTGCCTGTAACTGAATTGTTTTCCCTCAGAACTCCCTAGTTATTTCCCTTCACTTGCTATTGAAGCATGATCAATAAAAGTTCAGAAACAGATATTGGAGATCAACCTGAAGATCATAAAATCAAAGCAGCCAGCCACTGTATCTTACTTCAAACTCAGTCCAAAAATTGTGAAACTGCCTCCAGGAAACCTCAGAATGAGACTGAGATTGAGAGCTGTCTCCTAACGTATTATTATACCCTCTAGTTCTGTGATTAACAATATGTACCACTATTGCCTGGTTTCTATGGAAAGCTAGTATGGCTACTGGGATTAAAGGTGTGTGTCATTGCTGCCTGGTCAGTGAGTCTAGCCATTAGGACTGTTGTACTTTCCTAATCTTCAGGCAATCTTTAGTAAAAGAAATGAAATGCAACTACATTTCCCTTTTTGTCTAAAATGAAAAAAGTTTATAATTAATATAAAGAACTCTATACAATAAATACATTATGAATATAAAATATATATGGGCAATAACTACAAGAAAAATGTCTATTTCATTTTCATTTGGGAAATTCATAGAAAACATTCCATATATATACTATCTTTGTGAGTTTGAAGTCTTGTTCCTAATTTAGTTTTTATCATAACTTTCTTTCTGCATCAAATAAATAATGAAAACTATAAATATCAATTGTTCAACCCCCTCAGATACTCAATAAGTCAATAATATTAACTGAATAAGCAGGAAGTGGAAGCAAGGGACTTCCAAAAATGTGAGTAATGACACAAACATTTGTCTGCCTGACAGTCACCCAAAGTTCTTCTGCAATGTAGGAACATCCATCTTCAGCCTATAGGACTAACATATCCAACAGATTTTTCTTTAAAGGAGGATATTCTGAAGGGATGTCCCTTCTTTTCTTGAACATATTTGGCAATCACTTTATTTTGTTCTTGTTATAAAATTAGAACAACATACTCTCAGCAGTAGAAGGAGGGTCATTTTCTTTCTTTATGGCTTAAATTTTACACAAATAAATTAACTCCATGTGGAGTTTCTTCAGTGCCCATTATCTTCTCTGAAGATAAAAAAGAGCCTATGTTATTAAAACATCTTAAATGTCTCAATATTTAGATGCCTGAAGTGTTTGAAGTTGACCTGTCGATCTAAAATATATCTTTGTTTGACCATGAAAACATATGTAATGTGACCCCATGTTTGATTATAATAGGTTACTAATTGCTAACCTACAATTCATTATTATCCTAAACAGTTGGTAATAATAATTTTCAAAGGCGAGAGATTTCCATTACATTGTTTAATGAGCTGTATGATTTTAGAAAATTAATCTCATTTGTATTAATATACAAAATGCATATAATATATAAAAGTCCAATTCAAGGTAAGACAGTTAAAACTAGTATTTGTTTTTTAAAAGTAGATACAATACTTTTTAACTTATCATATCTATATCCTCCCCTTTTCTTTTCAAAGTAGATACAATAATCTACCCTTTCATTGTATCATATTTATATTCCACTTTTTTCTTTTCAAAACAAAAATATTGTATTTAATTTAGTCTCTTTAATTCTTTTTCTGATCATTATCCATAACAACTATCAACCAACACTCTAAATAAAAACTAACAGACATAATCCCTTTTGGGGGAATGTGGGTCTAGTTTTCTAGACTACTTCATGCTTATTGGGGTCACAGTTAATCTTATGGGTATCCAAAGAAAATTTAGTATTATGATCAAGTCCTGACTTGAGTATTTTGTGAAGCTGGATCATCTCAGTCAGCCATCCTGAAGATATTTGGATATAGAACTCAAAGAAAACTGCAACAGAGGTGTTCTGAAACTTTGGAACATCTGAGCCTTTTGTTCCCACTGGAAAATTTTCAAGGGTCTTCCTTGATCAAACTATATTTTTCTTAATTCAGAATGAATTCACATCCTTTCATCTCCTGTGAAAACAAGAACAAAACCTCTTCTTCAAAGTACCATATTTTCTGCTTTAAATTTTGAAGTCAAGCATTTTCAAAATATATAGGTTGGATTAATCCAGCAGTATTTATAATTATGCACTTTCACTGCTGGTGCCATTTACTCAGCCATTGAAAAATCCAAAGACAACACAAGAATATATAGTAAGCAGATTTCTTATGTATTTTCCATCATTATGTGGTTTTTAACTCTATTTTATTTTTTAATTTTTGTTATTTTGAGATAAGGTTTCTCCTTGTAACTTGTCTCTCCTGGAACTCACTTGTAGACAAAGCTGGCTTCAAACTCACAGAGATCCTCCTGACTCTGCCATCCAATTGAGTGGATTAAACGTGTGTGCTGCCAACCCACATATATTTCTTTTTTTAAGGAGGTTCTCTAACATTTTTTCTTTTCTCTCCCACATCTACATATATTTTTAAACACATTGTAAACCATTTAGAGGGTGTTTTTCCATTTGTATTTGTCCTTACTGTGTATCTCTATCTCTTCCTGACCACATGGGTCTCTAAACTGCTAAACATCATGACTAGAATGGATATCCTGGCTTTGGCAGCTGAATCTGCCCCACACCTTTAGTTCCTGAGAATCTAGCTTTATGCTGGAAGTCTTGGCAGGAGCCACTTTTTTTTTGTCACAATTCTTTGGAGTATTAAGTTTATGCTACCACCAAGAAAAATGCCATGCAGTTTTTGCTGCTAAGGCTAAATCAGGAGCCTCTCTTAAAGGAGTTGTGCTTCTTTTTGCTGAGCCCACCTAAGAAAATGTTGCTACCAAGAAGCCATTCTTAACTCTGTTTTACCTGTTTAGAATATGGGGCTCAAACGATTGACCTGAGTCTCATGTTGTGCTGACTGAGCTTGCCAGGCACTAACTAGTAGCCCTCCTCCAACAAACTGGAGCCCACATGGCCAACCAAAATCCACTTAAAAACTTGAGAGCATGAAAATGAATTCAAGACACAAAATACACAGTTTAACACAGCTTTTTTTTCTGTTTGCTGGTGCCATGTTGAAATCCCTTTAAGAGAAGTTTTCCTGTTTAAGTGGTAGCAAAAAAAAATAAAAATAAAAAAATAAAAGAGTAACACAGTTTTGAAACATGGGTTTTCTGAGCCTTGCTGCAAGCATGAACTCAGGAGTCCTGGCTACTGCACATTTAAATGGGTTTGAGAGAAGGCTTAATGGCAGCATGGACTGGCTGTATGCCTGAGAATGGGATTCTGGGCATGACTATAAGAAGCAGCAAAAAGCTCTGCCATGCTGGACTGCATGAGGCAAGCAAGAAGTACCATATATACCCTAGTAATGCTACAGCTTAAGTTTTAAAAGGGACTTAGCATTTTAAGAAATGCTCCTAGACAGTAAAGAATTACAGATACACAAGAGGACCGTTTTAGACATAATAGACCTCTAAATGGGTCACATTGTTGGATAAATGTAAATAGGCTTGGAATAGAGAAGAAAATGAATACAGAGAGTTATCAAAAGAAATATACAGATTAAAAGGTGTAAAGAGAATTAAGGCACTTAAAGATAGAAAATTCACAGAGAGTTTGGATTATGTATATTACGGTGTTTTCTTTAAATTTTTGACTCTAAAGGAGATAAGTAGCCATGATACTAAGTATCATGACCTCAGAATTTGAGTCTAAGAATATGTTGTTCTGTAATGAGGATTTTTTGTTTGTTTGTTTGTTTGTTTCTACAGAAGATGAGAAACTACGGAATCAGTCCAGACTAATGCAGTTTCTTGAACCAAGACCTCCTAAAAGGTTGCCTTGAACTCCCTTCAAAAAATGAAAAATGATAATTTGTTTTTAAAAAAATAAAAATAATATGACACCCATATTCTCAAAAGTTGAAGTGGTTGCTTTTTGGTGGTTTAATGGGTTATGGGTTGGTTATAGGTTGTTTTTGTTCATGGTCAGGAAGAAAAATGAACAAAGGAAATGAGATTTAGAATTCTTGTTTGGAAAAGAAAAAAAGATACTAACATGACAGAATAAAAGGTTAGATTATTGAATCTACTCTTAAAAGTAAAAAGGTAGCATATAATTATGGTAAGATAAATTGTTAGATTACTGAATCTACTTTTAAAAAGTAACTATTAGTTTAACATTGGATTTGACTTCTGATATTATCTACAAATTTTGTATATTGATATAAGTATGAGATTAATTTTTGTTAGAACATACATTACAAACATTTCTACTCTTGTTCAAAGTATGCCTATACAACTATATCTATACAACTCATTTAATAATGTATAGCAACTTTTTGGGATAATAAGGAAATGTTGGTTAATTGTAAATCACTTATTACAATAGAATTTGTAGTCAAATTAGGTAGGTTTTGGAGTTCAAACAAAGATATATTTAGATATACAGTTCATCTTCCTATAATTCAAAGCTTACAAAATATGGCATTAAAGATGTTTTAATGATAAAGGTTTTTTTTGTATATGACAATGAGACATATCTGCTCCTGTTAGCACCAATCTACATCCAAGAAGATGACTGATATTGAATAAGATCCACACCTATATTATTTACTTTATGACAAAAATAAGTCACTGGGCAAGAAATTGCTATTTTCTTGACTGTTGAGCGTATGCTGCTTTTATTGGACAAAGAAGATACAAAAAATATGCTGTCAAACACTGTCAAGATGAGGGACAGACATTCAGGATATCTTGCTTCACAGAAAAGTTTTTGGATATATTAGGATTTAGGTTGAAGCAGGATGCCACAATGATGCCTGGGTTCCTTGAGTGACTAGTTCAAACAGCCAGCTATTTTGGTCATTTCTAACATTTTCTTAGAAGTTGCTTTTTCATACTTTTTATTTACTCAGTTAATATTATTTTTGTCTTGGCTTTCTGAGGTATTAGGAGATTAGCTAGTTATATTGATAATTTTCCTTGTTTATGTATGTGACTCATAAAAATTCACTAAAGAAATGTAAAGTGTATAAGGTTAAGAGCTATTAAAAGATGGTTTTAGATGGTAAGGCATGTTATGATATAAAACAAATTATTTATACATCTTTGGGCTCACTAACATGGGATATATAATGGAGTATTTTCTCTGAATTTGTCAAATTCAAACGGATTAGACATTGTAGATATACTTATTCCTTACATATATTTTATGTTCTTATTGCATATAGTTTTCTTATATTAGGTATAGCATTCTTTCAATTTTAAACATCAATGGGAAATTAGTGAAAATTTATTTGTATTTCAAAAAATGAAGCTTGCCTTAAGATAGGAGTACAACGCTAAAACATTAAAGGCCAGGGATGGGAGCACAACTTTATTCCCAGGACTCAGTAGAAAGGCAGAAAAATAAATATCTATGAGGTTAAGGCTACCCAGGGCTACATAAGATCCATCCCAAAACAGATACAGGTGGCGGTGGTTCATGCCTTTAATCTCAGTATTTAGAAGTCATACACATTTAATCTCAGCAATAGGGATGTGGAGACAGGAGAGATATGGCTGAGCAGAGAGAAGCATATAAAAGTGAAGAGACAGGAACTTGTAGTAAGAGGAGTGGTGGGCCGCTTCCTGCCACCTAGCTCCTGGCTTGCTTCACCTGAAATAATTCCACGGAAACCATATTCATTTAAACACTACCTGGCCCATTATATCTAGCGTCTCCTTGGCTAACTGTCATATCTTAATTAACCCATTTCTAATAGTCTGTATATCACCACGTGACTGTGGCTTACCGGGATGAGTCTAACCTACGTCCGTCTTGGAGAGAAAAGCCATGGTGTCTGCCTGACTCTGATTTCTTTCTCACAGCATTCTGTTTGGTCTACTCTGCCGATCTAAGCTGCTGTCCTATCAAAAGGCCAAAATAGTTTATTTATTTGGCCAATGAAATTAACACATAGACGGAAGGCCCTCCTATATCAGGAACTAACTAGAGTATGGAGTCTGAGTATTTATAAAAACAGGAGCTCACTTTTTCAGTCTGAAGATTTGGTGGAAGTAAAAGGTCTCTCCACTGGTTGACAGCATTGCTTTTCTAATCTTCAGCTTGAACCCCAATATCTACCTCTGGATTTTCACTTTTCATGTTAGATTCCTGTTGCATGATCTTTCTCTCTGTGTGACATTTCTGTCTCTCCTTCATAACTCATTATTCAATAAGCACAATCATTCAAAAGAGAAAATATAGTTATCAGAATTAATGATCAGTTATATAAAAGACTCTCCTGCTTGATAATAATTACAGCCTAGTTTACCATGAAGTTCAGCCATTTCATGTTTACTTTTTCTCATTTTGATGATAAACTCATCGGTTTCATCTTTGAATATTTCACTCATGTTCTTCAAAGGATCTTACATCTTGCAATTCAAAATTCTCAGGATAGTGTTTTCTATTTCCATCCATTTGTATGCAAAATTCAAGAAGTCCTTGTTTTTTACTGCTGAGTAGTACTCTAATATGTATACATTCCATACTTTCTTCATCCATTCTTTCACTGCAGGGCATCTAGGTTGTTTCCAGGTTCTGGCTATTACAAACAATGCTGCTATGAACATAGTAGAGCATATACTTTTGTTGTATGATATGGCCTCTCTTGGGTATATTCCCAAGAGTGGTATTGCTGGGACCAGGGGTAGGTTGATCCCGAATTTCCTGAGAAACCGCCACAGTGCTTTCCAAAGTGGTGGGAACCTAGGCAGTTTGGATGCTCACCTTACTAGACCTGGATGGAGGTGGGTGGTCCTTGGACTTCCCACAAGGCAGGAATCCTGATAGCTCTTTGGGCTGATGAAGGAGGGGGACTTGATTGGGGGAGGGGGAGGGAAATGGGAGGCAGTGGCGGGGTAGAGACAGAAATCTTTTATAAATAAATAAACGGAAAAAAATTCTCTTAGTTCATTACATAGATACATCAAAATTTTAACAGTTATTTTCATATGTGTGCATGTGCATTTCTTTGTATATGTTCACCTGAGTACACGTGGTTTTGCAGGACAAAAGAT
The DNA here is from genome assembly GCA_963919705.1 of Alexandromys oeconomus. Lineage (NCBI taxonomy): Eukaryota > Metazoa > Chordata > Mammalia > Rodentia > Cricetidae > Alexandromys > Alexandromys oeconomus. Next base: position 5,861,376 of record CAWTZB010000260.1, on the reverse strand, counting down.
GTTGTCAGATCTAATAGAACAATCATTTTATATACTTAAGAACTGTTATTTTGGGTGCTGGGAATCAAATAAGATCCTCTTCAAGTAATTGCTTTTACAAATAATTGAGCATTGTCTGCAGACTCTAGAATGCTCCGAATATTAACTGCATTAATATTTTTGTGAATACCATAGACTAAAAGCTAAGACTAATCAGCAAATTGGAATTCTATTTAAATAAATAAATAAATAACAAAAAGATATGTCTTTCTTAATACATTGTCACATAGTAAACATTCCTTTCAAAATTATCAACACAAATTATAACAAAAATTATTTTTTCTCCATCAGTATCTATGTGCCTTAGGTGATCATCATATCACATGCAAATTTTAAAGGCATTCTCTTATCATTTATGTTATTTTCCTTCTTCTGTATAGATCAGGAAATACACAGATTAATAAATTGGGGATAAGCAGTATTCCCATTTTTATTATTCTACTGACTGCTGACCTGCAGCCCACTAAAACTTGCCATCAATGTTAAATGTGTATCTTCCCTTCTCTATTACAACTCTGTGAAAACACTCACATCCGTTGAGTAAGAGACATGTGATCTCAAATTAATTCAAACTAACTAGTAATGTTAAACCCCACAACATCAGCCGTGTTACAATAGCATCTAATACTTTCAGTTTTGAACAAAAGCAATGGAAAAATGATTTGTACAAAGTAACAGAAATCATTAAAATAATGAAAGGCTATTTTCATCAGTAGGCATAGCTATGAATCTGTTTGCCCACAGGAAAAAAATCATATAAAGTAATCTAACATTAATGAACACAAACACAAATCTTGTGAATGACTGAGACATATCAAAGAGGATTGTAATATTTAGACATAGAGAGATGGCAGAATTATGGAATTTGTTTTGGGAAATAATTTTGAGAGACAAAGGTATAGGAATAAAAGTCAGGATTCGTAACTGAGATAATTTCTGCAAGCATGTTTCTGCAAAGGAGAAAAAAAATCATTAAGAAAGTGAAGAATATAAAAAAATCTGGGAAAAATGTTCTTAATTAATAATTTATTAAAATATAAACTATATCCTTTTCCTTCCAAATGAACTAAAAGCACACCTGTGTCTCATTTGAACCTGAGTGTGCCATCCTCAGGGAGAAGAGATGATTGCAAATATGCTAGGATTTTTTTTATCTAATTGTCATGGTGCCATCTTTCTCTTAGTTTTCCCTTAAACATTCATTCTGCTATATGAAAAAATATGACCTAACATCTGCCTAAAATATGAAAATACTTAGAAATGACCATGTACTTCTTCTCATAAAATTTCATTGACTAATGTATGGCACTTTGTGTCCCCAAAGTTGTCAGTTTACACTTTGTTCATGAGAGACTGTGCCTTCTATGATAAAATAGCACAAGAAGAACATATAATGTGTTGAGGACATTGGATCCCTACAGAACGTGCATATAGAGAATTCCAGAGCAAGTGTAAATAAAAATACAGGTCAAACACCTGTGAAGAGTGCTTAATCTAATCATGTCTACATAAATCCCTTGGATGAAGCTGTATTCTATGTCTTTTGCACCACCTGGTGGCCCTGAGTGGCCTAACAGTGAGGTTTATGTCTGAGTTAACACTGAAGTCCCATCACTGTGTCTCTAGCACAGTGGCTGTGTCCTCAGATCTCACACTGCTCATTTGCAAGTATAGAGTGTTCTTGGCATTGTCTCTGGAGATGGTGAATCGATCCTTCACGGATGGTGCACATCTTATAGTACTGCTGTCTTTATTAATCTCTCCAACCCACTCCAGCCCCTTCCCTGGAGCTTGGCGAAACCAGTACATCCAGGAGTCACTGAAAGTGAATCCAGAGGCTACACAGGATAGTCTCAGGGATCCCCCAGTCTTCACCAGGTCTCCTCTAGACTCCACAAGCTGCACCTCAGACTGGACACCTGCAAACACTGAGAATGTTGTTTGTAAATTGCCACAGAAGCTCTATCTTTTATATAAATAGTTCATGTGCACTAACCCACTCATTACTTCTTCTTCATAAATTACCTTTTAAAAAAGCAATAAGGAAAACCCAAATCAACACGAAATCCATTGTGTGTTTTGTTTTCTGTGCTGATCACTGAATGGGAAGACCTGGGCATCCAGGACTGATTCCTTTGTCTGAGCTTCAGGGTCAGTGCTTATCTGGTTTTCATGAGAACAGCTGGGCCTTATTTGCATGCCTTCCTCCTACATAACCTCTATTGTTCGAGCTCAAAGATAGTGTGTGTGTTTTCATATGTTTGTAAATGTTCTAGGGAAGTCTAGCAGGAACGATAATGTTAGGAAAGGTTTGTATCATACTAAGTTATTTTTTGGGACACATTAAGTATCATCTATTTCATTTAATAATCACAATCAAATTATGCATTTTAGGAATAATTTCTGCCCACTTTTTATGTCCTGTATTATAGAGGTCAGTGAGCATTGCTTTCTTACATGCTCTGGAGATCTTTCCTTATACTGTGTTGACTTCAACACTGATGCACTAGGTACCGCCTGAGTCAGCTACAGCCCTAAGTGTAGTTGCCTCTGGAGTTTAGAAGCTCTATTTTTGTGTTGAGATCACTGGATTATTGTGACCTGACTGAATTCAGTTGTTCAAGAGGTCAACTCCAGAGACTTTGTCCACATTCATGTGCACCAAGGAGTATAAAATTATTGTGATTTTTCTATTTTACCCTCTTTTTCCAGAATATCTTCCTACTCAGGATTTGAACTCTATGTGCTCTACTCATATGCCTTCACAGGCCTCCCAGGAAGATAACCTCACTTGTAATACCCCTTCCCTTTGCCCTTCTTATTCATTTTGTTTCATGCCCTTTTCCAGATAGTTATCTCTCATAATATTATGTGAAGTAAAAATTATCTGTCGTGTAATTTAAAGACAGAGGACTGGAACTAGGGAAAAAGTCATAATGAGTGAGGTAACCCAGACACAAAAAGGCAAACATTGTATACATGCACTGACATATGTTTGTTTTTGAGGTTTAAGTAAGTATTCTTTACTCCACATAACCACATATGTCATGTTTAAATTATGGGGCTAGGCATTCAGGTTAAATCTATCCAGGGAGTGAAATCGAATGCAGAGTTATGAGCTGGGATGTTGTGCAATAGAATAGGATCACAGTGTAAGAGTGTTAGAAGAGGGGTGAATAAAGGGTTTATGGAGAGGAAAAAGTAAAACTGAAGGCCAATTGGAGGTTCATATGGAGAACAATAAAATATAATCTGCCTAAATTGCATACATATATGAAGGCAATCTAAACAGAATTCCATATAACAGGGAAGATGAAAATGTAGCTGGACATCTCTCTATATTAAATGAAGTCTACAAGTCTAGGAATAGGTTATATCTAACTGGATTATTGGCCAAACAAGTTCCATATAACACTCAAACAAGCCATTCTACTGCTAAATATATTACTTGCTGTCCACATAGGTAAGGTAATATCAATGAAGACAATAATTATACAAATCACAGAAAATGAATAACTTGAACTGTTGCCTACCTAGAATTTTCAGCCCTATTGATTAGTATTCACAGGAGTTAGAAGGTGTTATGCATGCTACCAGAGTAGAAAAATAAATTCCAAACCAGCTATTACCCTAGAATATACCTGCATAAAATAGGTGTTAGCATGATACTGGCATAAATCTTCTGGGAATAACCAATCAATGTCTGATTGCCTTTAAGGATCACCCAATGAGATGAAAAACATATATCACACTGCTCTTATTGCCAAGAACATGAGAGGAGATAGATTGGGGTCCTATAGCAAAGTCAAATACTAGTATTATTCTAAAGTATCATAGCATAAAATTATTCCTAATGACATTCTACAGTATTCATAGATCAGTGGTTAACTCAGCCACGAAAGATAGTGCAGGAGAGTAAGACCAGGAGAATCTGAGAAGATGTAGGGCAGAGTTGGAAGAGGTCACCATAAGATGCAGAGGACACAGGATGGAGGAGAGTTAAAGACAAGAGCTATGTGGCAACATATAGAATCATAGAAATGTTTTAATATAAATAAAAGTGAGTAACAATCCAGTGATATTGGCGAAAAATTTATTTTTTATTAATTCTCAGTTTATGTTATTTGATTATAGACATACTGGAGAAAGAAAAGTCTGCCTACAAGTTTCCACCTTTCCTATAAAATTTGACCATTGACATATTGTTGTTCTAAAGGGACCACACCTACTTTTTAATATACCCATTTTGGGGAATGTAAGCACATTCTGAGAGAAGCAGCTGAGAACTCTTCACACCATGGATTTGATGATGACACCTTGTATAGTACTGAATGTCCCAAGGTCTCTCACCCTCAGAATATTGTCAGACTTTCAGTCTTTGTATTTGTTCCAATCTGTTGCAGTAGGAAGCTTCTCTACTCATGGCTGAGCAAGCCACTGATCTTTATATGTAGCAGAATGTTATAGGGAGTGATTTTAATATAATCCTATTTTTAAAAGAATTAATTTATTTTTACTGTAGTAAAAATAAAGTATCCATTCTTAGATATTGGTCCTTCCTCCATCTAGTATGGGTTCTATTACTTTGTTTGATTGATTGATTGATTGATTTATTTATTTATTTATTAAAGATTTCTGTCTCTTCCCCACCGCTGCCTTCCCTTTCCCTCCCCCTCCCCCAATCAAGTCCCCCTCCCTCGTCAGCCCAAAGAGAAATCAGGGTTCCCTGCCCTGTGGGAAGTCCAAGGACCACCCACCTCCATCCAGGTCTAGTAAGGTGAGCATCCACGAAACTGCCTAGTCTCCCACTAAATCCAACAGGTACAGTAGGATCAAAAACCCATTGCCATTGTTCTTGAGGTCTCAGTAGTCCTCATTGTCCACTATGTTCAGCGAGACCGGTTTTAACCCAGGCTTTTTCAGACCAAGGCCAGCTGGCCTTGGTGAGTTCCCAACAGAACATCCCCATTGTCTCAGTGTGTGGGTGCACCCCTCGCGGTCCTGAGTTCCTTGCTCGTGCTCGCTCTCCTTCTGCTCCTGATTCGGACCTTGAGATTTCAGTCCGGTGCTCCATTGTGGTCTCTGTCTCTTTCTCCTTTCATCGCCTGATGATGATTAATATTCAGGAAGATGCCTATATGATTTTCTTTGGGTTCTCCTTCTTATTTAGCTTCTCTAAGAACCGAATTATAGGCTCAATGTCCTTTGTTTATGGCTAGAAACCAAATATGAGTGATTACATCCCATGTTCCTCTTTTTGGGTCTGGCTTACCTCACTCAGGATGGTGTTTTCTATTTCCATCCATTTGCCTGCAAATTTCAAGAAGTCCTTGTTTTTCACTGCTGAGTAGTACTCTAATATGTGTATATTCCATACTTTCTTCATCCATTCTTCAATTGAAGGGCATCTAGGTTGTTTCCAGGTTCTGGCTATTACAAACAATGCTGTTATAAACATAGTAGAGCATATACTTTTATTGTGTGATAAGGCCTCTCTTGGGTATATTCCCAAGAGTGGTATTGCTGGGTCCATGGGTAGGTTGATCCCGAATTTCCTGAGAAACCTCCACACTGCTTTCCAGAGTGGTTGCACAAGTTTGCATTCCCACCAGCAAGGGATGAGGGTACCCCTTTCTCCACAACCTCTCCAGCAAAGGCTATCATTGGTGTTTTTGATTTTCGCCATTCTGACAGGTGTAAGATGATATCTTAAAGTTGTCTTGATTTGCATTTCCCTGATCGCTAAGGAAGTTGAGCATGACCTTAAGTGTCTTTTGGCCATTTGAACTTCTTCTGTTGAGAGATCTCTGTTCAACTCAGTGCCCCATTTTATAATTGGGTTGATTAGCCTTTTACGGTCTAGTTTCTTGAGTTCTTTAAATATTTTGGAGATCAGACCTTTGTCAGTTGCGGGGTTGGTGAAGATCTTCTCCCAGTCAGTGGGTTGCCTTTCTGTCTTAGCAACAGTATCCTTTGCTTTACAGAAGCTTCTCAGTCTCAGAAGGTCCCATTTATTCAATGAGGCCCTTACTGTCTGTGCTGCTGGAGTTATACGTAGGAAGTGGTCTCCTGTGCCCACGTGTTGTAGAGTACTTCCCACTTTCTCTTCATTCAGGTTCAGTGTGTTTGGACTGATCTTGAGGTCTTTAATCCACTTGGACTTGAGTTTTGTGCATGGTGATAGATATGGATCTATTTTCATTCTTCTACAGATTGACATCCAGTTGTGCCAGCACAATTTGTTGAAGATGCTCTCTTTTTTCCATTGTATACTTTTAGCTCCTTTATCAAAAATCAGGTGTTCATAGGTTTGTGGGTTAAAGTCAGGGTCTTTTTTCGATTCCATTGGTCGACTTCTCTGTTTTTATGCCAATACCAAGCTGTTTTCAATACTGTAGCTCTGTAATAGAGTTTGAAGTCAGGGATGGTAATGCCTCCAGACGTTCCTTTATTGTATAAGATTGTTTTGGCTATCCTGGGTTTTTTGTTTTTCCATATAAAGTTGATTATTGTCTTCTCCAGATCTGTGAAGAATTTTGATGGGATTTTGATGGGGATTGCATTGAATCTATAGATTGCTTTTGGTAGAATTGCCATTTTTACTATGTTGATCCTCCCAATCCAAGAGCAAGGGAGATCCTTCCATTTTCTGGTGTCCTCTTCTATTTCTTTCTTCAAAGTCTTAAAGTTCTTGTCAAATAGATCTTTCAATTCCTTGGTCAGGGTTACCCCAAGATATTTTATGCTCTTTGTGGCTATCATGAAAGGTGATGCTTCTGTGATTTCCCTCTCTGTTTCCTTATCCTTAGTGTATAGGAAGGCAACAGATTTTTTGGAGTTGATCTTGTATCCAGCGACGCTACTAAAGGTGTTTATCAGCTGTAGGAGATCTTTGGTAGAGTTTTTGGGGTCGCTTATGTATACTATCATATCATCTGCAAATAACGAAAGCTTAACTTCTTCCTTTCCAATACGAATCCCCTTGATCTCCTTATGTTGTCTTATTGCTATTGCTAGAACTTCAAGCACTATATTGAAGAGGTATGGAGAGAGTGGACATCCTTGTCTTGTTCCTGATTTTAGTGGGATGGCTTTGAGTTTTTCTCCATTTAATTTAATGTTAGCTGTCAGTTTGCTGTAGATAGCTTTTATTATATTTAGGTATGACCCTTGTATCCCTAGTCTCTCTAATACCTTTATCATAAACGGGTGTTGAATATTGTCAAATGCTTTTTCAGCATCTAATGAAATGATCATATTTTTTTTTCTTTCAGTCTATTTATATGGTGGATTACTTTGATAGATTTGCTTATTTTGAACCAGCCCTGCATCTCTGGGATGAAGCCTACTTGATCATATTGGATAATTTTTCTGATGTGTTCTTGAATTCGGCTTGCCAGTATTTTATTGAGAATTTTTTGCGTCAATATTCATGAGTGAGATAGGCCTGTAATTCTCTTTCTTTGTTGGGTCTTTGTGTGGTTTTGGTATCAGGGTTACGGTAGCTTCATAAAAGGAATTTGGCAATGACTTTTCTGTTTCTATATTGTGAAATACGTTAAGGAGTATAGGTATTAGGTCTTCTTGGAAGTTCTGGTAGAATTCTGCGTTGAACCCATCTGGTCCTGGGCTTTTTTTGGAAGGGCGATTTTTGATAACAGTTTCTAATTCTTCGCCACTAACAGGTCTATTTAGATCATTCACCTGGTCTTGGTTTAGCTTTGGTATATGGTACTTATCTAAAAAAATGTCCATTTCTTTTGCATTTTCCAGTTTTGTGGCATACAGGCTTTTATAGTAAGATCTAATGATACTCTGAATTTACTCTGTGTCTGTGGTTATGTCCCCCTTTTCATTTCTGATTTTATTTATTTGCGTGTTCTCTCTCTGTTGTTTATTTAGGTTGGATAGGGGTTTGTCGATCTTGTTGATTTTCTCCAAGAACCAACTTTTTGTTTCATTGATTCTTTGGACTGTTTTCTGTGTTTCTATTTTGTTGATTTCTGCTTTCAGTTTGATTATTTCCAGTCATCTACTCCTTCTAGGCACCTCTGCTTCTTTTTTTTCTAAAGCTTTCAGGTGTGCCATTAAGTCCCCAATGTATGCTTTCTCTGTTTTCTTTAAGTGGGCACTTAGTGCTATGAACTTTCCTCTTAGCACTGCTTTCATCGTGTCCCATAGGTTTGAGTATGTTGTCTCTTTATTTTCATTAAGTTCAAGGAAGACTTTAATTTCTTTCTTAATTTCTTCCTTGACCCAGGTGTGGTTCAGTAGTTGACTGTTCAGTTTCCATGAGATTGTCGGCTTTCTGGGGGTAGCATAGTTGTTGCCATCTAACTTTAATCCGTGGTTATCTGATAAGACACAGGTGGACACTGATATTCTTTTGTATCTGTGGAGGTTTCCTTTGTTTACGAGTATATGGTCAATTTTTGAGAAGGTTCCATGAGCTGCAGAGAAGGAGGTATATTCTTTCCTATTTGGGTGGAGTGTTCTGTAGATGTCTGTTAGGTCCATTTGTTTCATTACCTCCAATAATTCTCTTAATTCTCTATTAGGTTTCTGTCTGATTGACCTGTCCCTTGGAGAGAGAGGTGTGTTGAAGTCTCCTACTACTAGTGTGTGTGGTTTTATGTCTGCCTTGAGTTTTAGTAATATTTCTTTTACATAAGTGGGTGCTTTTATATTAGGGGCATAGATATTCAGGATTGAGATGTCATCCTGATGAATTGTTCCTGTTATGAGTATAAAGTGTCCATCTCGATCTCTTCTGATTGATTTTAGTTTGAAGTCAGTTTTGTTGGAAATTAGTATGGCCACACCTGCTTTTTTCTTAGGACCATTTGCTTGAAAGACCTTTTCCCAACCTTTTACTCTGAGTAGATGCCTGTCTTTGTGGTTGAGATGTGTTTCTTGCAAACAGCAGAATCTTGGATCCTGTTTTCGTATCCAATCCCTTAGCCTGTGCCTTTTTATAGGTGAATTGAGACCATTAATATTAAGTGATATTAATGAACAGTGGTTGTTTACTCTGGTTATTCTTACTGTTTTTGGTAGTAGAGTTTGTGTGTGTCCCTTCTTTGAGTTGTGTTGGTGAAGGTTAGCTAGATTCCTGAGTTATTGTAGTCAGTGTTGGCAATGTTGGATTCCTTGGGTTGCGATTTTCCTTCTATTACTTTCTGTAGCGCTGGATTTGTGGCTACGTATTGTTTAAATTTGTTCTTATCCTGGAATGTCTTGTTTTCTCCATTGATAGTGAATACTAGCTTGGCTGGGTATAGAAGTTTGGGTTTGCATCCATGGTCTCTTAGTTTTTGAAGAACCTCTATCCAGGACCTTCTGGCTTTCATGGTTTCCATAGAGAAGTCAGGTGTAAGTCTGATCGGTTTACCTTTATAAGTGACTTGGCCTTTTTCCTTTGCAGCTCTTAATATTCTTTCTTTAACCTGTATATTTTGTGTTTTGATTATTATATGGCGAGGGGATGATTTTCTTTGATCCAGTCTGTTTGGTGTTCTGTATGCTTCTTGGATATTCAAAGGAATTTCTTCCTTTATGTTGGGAAAGTTTTCTTCCATAATTTTGTTAAATATATTTTCTGGGCCTTTGAGCTGTGATTCTTCCCCTTCTTCTATTCCTATTATTCTCAGGTTTGGTCTTTTTATTGTGTCCCATATTTCCTGCATGTTTTGTGATGAGAATTTGTTGGTTTTGCTGTTTTCTTTGATCAGTGCGTTTATTTTCTCTATGGTGTCTTCATAATCTGAGATTCTTTCTTCTATTTCTTGTATTCTATTGATTATGCTTGTTTCTGTAGGCTCTGCTCGTTGACCTAGATTTTCTGTATCCAGCTGGTCCCCAGTTTGTGTTTTCTTCCTTGCTTCCATTTCAGTTTTCATTTCTTGAACTGTTTCCATTACCTGTTTGTGGGTCTCATGTACGTATTTACTCAATTCTTCAAACTTTTTGTTATACTTCTCATCCATTTCTATAAAGGTGTTTTTTACATATTGTTTAAGGGACTCTATTGCTTTCATAAAGTCGATTTTTTCCACTTCTTCTGTGTTAGGGTGCTCAAGACCTTCTGTTGTAAGATCATTGTGTTCTGGTGCTTTCATGTTGTTTTTCAGATTATTGTGTGAATTTTTGCCTTGGCGCCTGCCCATCTCCTCCTATTGATGCTCTCTAATTGGTCTTTTAAAACCAGATCAGGTTTCCCTGCTGGCCAGAGGCTCCTCTTGCAAAATGCCCTCGTTCTGTTTCCTGGCTTCTGCCAGGGGCCAAGATCCCTCTCACCCCTCCGAAGGGTCTTCAGGAAAAGAACCAGGTTCCCTGTTTGCCAGGGACTTTGCCAACCAATGACCTACCTCTTTGATTTAATTGTCCTGGAGCGATCTGCTCTCAGTGTTGCGCTGGTCCCTGCTGCCTTCTTTGCCTGCCACTGCGCCAGTACCCGCCGGTCCCAGCCGATGCACCAGCTGCGTCGCCCACTGTGCGTAGGTTCTGCCCGCGGCTGCCATGTGTCGGTTCTATTACTTTGAAAAGCATTAATGCAAAGCAGAAATTGCTGGTTACTAAAACAAATATTTTCTCTTATTGACCTAGCATATAATGCTGGCTGGAAACCATTATAAATCAAAGGAGTTCTAACTTATCTTTGTGTTTACATTTCTCCTTTAGAATCATCTACTGTATAAAGTTTCTAATTTATCCCTTAAATGGCTCTTACTTTTACCTCTTTTTCCCCTTATTCCTTTCGTCTGTCCTTCCTCCTTTGATTCTCCCTTCCAACCATCCTCCAATGCATCCACTATCTCTTCTATTTACATTTCTACAGGAGATATATCCTCTCGACTTCAATCCCTTAAGGCTTAAATTTCTTTCCTGTGAATTTAGGTTTTCAATTCTGTCTCTGGATAATTCATTCTTTACCACAGGCTTAAGGAAAGTTGATGGAGACTGTATCACATAAATGGACACAACATTTCTGTTGAAACATTAGGTATTGGTGTTGATTGTTTGTGAAACTATTTGGGGTTCTGCCACCCAGATCCCAAATAAATACAGGGAGACTTATTCTTATTTGTGAATGTTGGCCTTATTTTTGCTTCTTTCTCTCCATATTTTCTAACATAAATTATTCTGATTCACTTTACATTTTGCCTCTAGGCTTTTTACCTTTTTTATTCTATATCTTTTTCTTTTCTTCCTTCTCTGGGACTGACTGTGTGGCTGTGTGGTTGGCCCATTTGTATCCCCCCCTCTTCCTTTTCTCACTCTTCACTCTCTTTCCTAACTTTCTCCTTCTACTTATTGTCTTTTTTGTATTACTTAAAACACTGCTTGACCCATTAGCTCTAGCTTTTTATTGGATAACTCCTACAACTTTATTTAAGCCATTTCTAATAATCTGTACTCTGGGAACTGAGCAGGACAGAAAACCCCAACAAGCCAGCCTCTCATGTTACCAAATGGTGTGCACGTGGATAACTTCATTCACAGAAAGCCTGAGAAAGCTTGGTGAAGACTAGAGTAAAGCATTTTGATTTTCAGCTGTAGCAGGAAATAAAGCTGCACTGTTTTAAAATGCCAGCTTTCTGGGCAGTCCAGCCAGGGAAAACTCTGACTCTTTCAAGCAAGGGGTCTGAGTATGGAGCTATGGACACACCGTTGCAGCTTGCTTCCCATAAAGAACTTTGAAATGTAACACACTGTTGCAGTTTGCTTGCTGGCAAGGACCTTGAAACTCCATAGAGTTGTGTCAAAAAACTTCTCCACATTCCTTAGCAAATTAAACTTCTTGTACATGATTTGGATTGAGTCTTTATTGCTTTTCAGCCATGAACCAGAAGCAGGTCTAACAGTGACCTTTGAATACACAAAAGGAGGATAGGGTCCCACAACTGTGTTTTCCTCCAGGACTATGGTAACACCACCGAGGTGAAAAACACCACCTAAAGATCATTTTTGAATTACAAACTTGCTCTGAACAATTTTGAAGTGGCTAGGTGTGTAGATTCAGCCTAACAGACGACTCTAGCCAGGACTTGAGACAAGCACTGCACTTCCCATTACACAAACTAGACAAAATATGATACAGTTATCTCTATCAGGGCTTGATAATTAATCAAAGTTTTTATTTTCAGGATTTCCTAAAGATACAATTGAACCTAGGCACCAGAAGGCAAACTTAAGAATATGATGCCCACTATGTTCATTGCAGTATTATTTGAAATAAAGAGAACATGGAAATAACCCGAATGCCCCTCAACTGAAGAATAGATAAGGAAATTGCAGTACATTCACACAATGGAATACTACTCGGTAGTAAAATAAAATGACATCTTGAAATCTGCATGCAAATGGATGGTACAAGAAAAAAAAATTGTGATTGAGATTACCCAGACCCAGAAAGATGAACATGGTAGGTACTCACTCATAGGAGTATACTAGCTGTAAAGCAAAGGATGACAAGCCTATAGTCCATTAACCTAGAGAAGCTAGATAACAAGGTTAACCCTAAGAAGAAAAACATATATAGATCCACCTGGAAATGGGGAATAGAGAAGATCTCCTTTAAAAATTGGAACATGGAGTGGGAGGGATACAGGAGGGTCAAAAGGGAAGCAGAGGGGAAAAGGGGAGGGGGAATAGAACTTGAGGGAAAGAGATAGTTGAGATGGAGGAAGGACAGAGATGGAGAGCAAGGAAAGAGATATTTTAATTGAACCTACCATTGTGAGGCTGGCAAAAGATGTGGCACTACAGTAATTCCAAGGAATCCATAATGATGACTGCAGCTAAGACCCTAAGCAATAGAGGAAAAGGTGCCTTAAGTGGTCTTGTCCTGTAGTCAGATTAATGAATATCATAAATGTAACCACAAAACTTCATCCAGCAACTGATGGAAACAAAGTCAGAGACCTGCACCAGAGTGTTGGCTGAGCTCCCAAAGTCCAGTTGAAGCGTGGGAGGAGTGATAATATGAGCAAAGAGGTCAAGACCACAATGGGGACATCCACTGCAACAGTTTACCTGAGCTAATGGATGCTCACTAACTCCAGTCAGACAGGAAAGGAAACACCATAGGACCAAATTGAACCATCTGGATGTGAGAGACAGTTGCATGGATGGGGCAGACTGTGGGGCCACTGGAAGTGGCAACAGAATTTATCCCTACTTCTTGTATTGGATTATTGGGAACCTATTCTTTTTGGGAGGATACCTTACTCAGCTTATAGTATGAAGAGCCTTGCTCTTCTCCAAAGCAATATGTCTTACTCTCGCTCAGCAGTTGATATCCAGTTATGCCAGCACCATTTGTTAAATATGCTTTCCATTTTCAACTTGATATTTTTTTGTTTTTGGTCAAAAATCTGGTATTCAAAGAAGTGTGAATTAATATCTGGGTCTTCTATTCAGTTCCATTGGTCCTCTCTGTTCCTATGCCTATACGAGGCTGTTCTCAGTACTGTAGCTCTATAGTAGAATTTTAAGTCAGAGATTGTGATACTTCCAGAAGTTTTTTTTTTTCCAGGATTGTTTTGTCTTTCCTAGGTTTCTTGTTTTCATCATAAAGTTGAGTCTTGTTCTTTTGTGATATGTGAAGTATTTTGCTGGGAATTTGATGGGCATTGCATTGAATCTGTACATTGCTTTTAGGAAGATTGATATTTTTACTATGTTAATTCTACCTACCAAAGAACATGGGAGAACTTTGCATTTTCTGGTGTCTTCTTCAATTTCTTACTTTAAAGATTTAAAATACTTGTTATTCAAGTCTTCTACTTGTTTGGTTAAATTAATCCAATATATTTTATATTATTTGTGGCTATTGTGAAGAGAGGTATTTCTCTGACTTGCTTCTCAGCCCATTTATCATTTGTTTAAAGGAGGGCTACTAATTTTTTAGTTAATCTTTTATCCTGCTACATTACTGAAATTGTGTTTATGAGTTGTAGAAATTCCTTGTTAGAAGGTTTGGGGTCACTTATGTAAACTATTATATCATCAGCAAATATTGAGAATTTGATTTCTTCTTTTCTGATTTGCATCCTCTTGGTCTACTTTTGTTGTCTTTTTTTCCTTTTTTTTTTTTGCTGAAAGAAAGAAAAAAAAATTCCACATCCTCCTAGCCCTCCACCTCCCTCTCCCTCCCCCAATTTCTCTCCACCTCCTCCCCCTCCTCTTCCCCTCCCACTCCAGTCTGAAGAGCAGTCAGGGTTCCCTGCCCTGTGGAAAGTCCAAAGTCCTCCCCCCTCCATCCTGGTCTAGGAAGGTGAACATCCAAACTGGCTAGACTCCAACAAAGCCAGAAACATGAAGTAGGTTCAAAACCCCGTGCCATAGTCCTTGGCATCTCATCAGTCCTCATTGTTCGCCATGTTCAGAGAGTCCGGTTTTATCCCATGCTTTTTCAGTCACAGTCCAGCTGGCCTTGGTGAGCTCCCAATACATCAGCCCCACTGTCTCAGTGGTTGGGTGCACCCCTTGTGGTCCTGACTTCCTTGCTCATGTTCTCCCTCCTTCCGCTCCTCATTTGGGACCTTGGGAGCTTAGTCCGATGCTCCAGTGTGGGTCTCTGTCTCTATCTCCATCCATCGCCAGATGAAGGTTCTATGGTGATATGCAAGATATTCATTAGTGTGGTTATAGGATAGGGCCATTTCAGGTTCCCTATCCTCAGCTGCCCCAGGAACTAACTGGGGACATTGCCCTGGGCACCTGGGAGCCCCTCTAGGTCCAAGTCTCTTGCCAACCCTAAGATGGCTCCCTTAACTAAGATATGTGCTTCCCTGCTCCCCTATCCAATCTTCCTTTATCCCAATAATCCCGTTTCCCAAGTTCCCCCCATCCTCCCCTTCTCACTTTTCTCTCCCCATCTCCCCTCACCCCCCTTCCACCCCAACCCCAAGATCCCAATTTTTTGCCCGGCAATCTTGTCTCTTTCCCATAAGCAGGAGGATATGTTTTTCTTTGGGTTCACCTTCTTATTTAGCTTCTTTAGGATATCAAATTATAGACTCTGTGACCTTTATTTATGGCTAGAAACCAATTATGAGTGAGTACATCCCATGTTCATCTTTTTGGGTCTGGGTTACCTCACTCAGGATAGTGTTTTCTATTTCCATCCATTTGCATGCAAAATACGAGAAGTCGTTGTTTTTTACTGCTGAGTAGTACTCTAATGTGTATATATTCCAAACTTTCTTCATCCATTCTTCCATTGAAGGACATCTAGGTTGTTTCCAGGTACTGGCTATTACAAATAATGCTGCTATGAAAAGGTTGATCCCGAATTTCCTGAAAAACTGCCACACTGCTTTCCAAGTTTGCATTTCCACCAGCAATGGATGAGGGTACCCCTTCCTCCACAGCCTCTCCAGCAAAGGCTATCATTGGTGTTTTTGATTTTAGACATTCTGACAGGTGTAAGATGATATCTCAAAGTTGTTTTGATTTGCACTTCCCTGATCGCTAAGGAGGTTGAGCATGACCTTAAGTGTCTTTTGGCTATTTGAATTTCTTCTGTTGAGAATTTTCTGTTCAGATCAGTGCCCCATTTTATAATTGGGTTAATTAGCATTTTTTGTCTTATTGCTCTAGTTAGAACCTCAAATATCATAATTAGTAATATGAAGAGAGTAGACAAAGTTGTATTGTTCCTATTTTCAGTGGAATCACTTTAAGTTTATCTCTATTTAGTTTGATGTTGGCTGTTGGCTTGCCATATATTTCCTTTATTATGTTTAGTTATGTTCATTGTATTGCTGCTTCCTCCAAAACCTTTATCAAGAAGAGATGTTGTATTTTATTGAAAGCTTTTTCAGCTTCTAATGTGATGATCATGTGATTTTGTTTTTCAGTTTGTGTATATGGTAGATTATACTGACAGATTTTTGTATGTTGAACCATTCCTAATCTCTGGGTTGAAGACTACGCTATCATAATGAATGATTTTTTGATATGTTCTCGAATTCAGTTTACTAGTATTTTGTTGAGTATTTTTGCAACTATTTGTATGAGGAGATTAGTCTGTAATTCTCTTTCTTAGTAATGTCATTGTGTGGTTTGGGTATCAAGATAATTCTAGCATCATAAACAGAGTTTAGCAATGTTTCCTCTGTTTCTATTATGTAGAACAATTTGAGGAGTACTGACATTAGTTCTTCTTTTAAAATCATATAGAATTCTGCTCTGAAACCATCTTGTCCTATACTTTTTTGCTTCAATACACTTGACTGTTTATATTTCTTTTGCAGTTATAAGTCTATTTTATTTGCTTATATGGCCTTGATTTTATTTTGGTAGTGATATTTATCAAGGAAAGAGTCCATTTAAGTTTTTCAGTTTTGTTGAGTACAGGTATTCTATACATGACCTGTTGATTCTCTGGAATTCCTCTATGTCTGTTGTTATATCCCACTTTTTATTTTTGATTTTGATAATATGAATATTCTCTCTCTGCTTTTTGTCTCATTTGGATAATGGTTTGTCTATTTTGTTGAGATTTTTGAAGAACCAACACTTTGTCTCATTGATTCTTTGCATTATTTTCTTTATTTCTATTTTGTTGATTTCAACTCTAAATTAAATTACTTCCTCTTATACAATCATCATGGAAACGTTTGCTTCTTTTGTTCTATAGTTCTCAGTTGTTCTGTTAGATCACTAATTTAGGATGTTTCCTACTTCTTTATGAATTTTGGTGCTATGAAATTTCCTCTTAACACTACTTTAACTGTGTCCCATAAATTTGAGTATGTTATGTGATTAGTATCATTGAATTTTATGATGTCTTTAACTTATTTCTCTTTTTCTTTCTTGACCCCTTGGTGATTCAGATGAGCAGTATGAAATTTCTATGTGGTTTCTGGGCTTTCTAAAACTAGTGCTGCTGTTGAACTCTAATTTTTAGCCCTGGTGATTCAATAAGATACATGGGGTTCTCCCTTTCTCTTTTATGGGGTACAGTCATTTAGGTTTTATGTTGATATTTTTGATCCATTTGGAATTGAGTTTTGTGCATAATTATAGATATGGATCTATTTTAATATTTCTACATGTTGATATTCAGTTATGCCAGCAAATTTATTGAAATCTTTCTTTTTCCATTTGACCTTTTTTGCTTCTTTATCAAAAATCAGGTGTTCATAAGTGAATGGATTAATATCGGGGAGTTTGATTTGTCCATTGGTCCTCCTGTCTGTTTTAATGACAAAACCAGGCTGTTTGTAGTACTGTAGCTCTATATTAGAGTTTGAAGTCAGGAATTGTGATTACTTCAGAAGTCCCTTTCTTTTACAGGATTATTTTTGCTAGTCTGGGTTTTTTGCTTTTGCATATGAAGTTGAGTACTGTTTCTTCAAGGGCTGTGAAGAATTTTGCAGGAATTTCCTTGGGCATTGCATTGAATCTTTAAACTGCTTTTGGTAAGATTTCCACTTTTACTATGTTAATTCTACCTAACCAAAAGCATTGGAGATCTTTCTATTCCCTGGTGTCTTCTTCAATTTTTTTTCAAAGATTTATAGGTCATGTCATACAGGTCTTCCACTTTTATGTTTAGAGTTGATACAAAAAATGTTATGCTATTTGTGGCTATTGTGAAGTGTGATGTTTCTCTGATTTCATTCTCAGCTCATTAGTTCAGGAGAGAACTTCCTAAATGTTACCCTAGTAGCACAGACACTGATAGCAATGATTAATTAATGGGAGCTCCTGAAACTGAGAAGCTTCTGTAAAGAAAAGTACATAGCCAACAAGATAAAATAGCAGCCTACAGAATGGGAAAAGACCTTCAACAACCTTACATCAGACCTAGGGCTGATCTTCAAAATATACAAAGAAATCAAGAAATTGGTCATCAAAAGAACAAATAAGAAATGGGGTACAGACCTACACAGAGAACTCTCAACAGAGGAATCTAAAAGTTTGAACCACACTTAAGGAAATGCTCTAAATCCATAGCCACTAGAAAAATACAAATTGAAAGAATTCTGAGAGTCTTTCTTATACCTGAAAGATTGACCAAGATAAAAAACACTAATGACAACTTATGCTGGTTGGATGTTGGGTAAATGAACACTCCTGCATTACTGAGGGAGTGCAAACTGATAAAGCCTCATCAAATATCAATATGGCATTGTCTCAAAATATTAGGAAAAACCTTCTTCAAGACCCAGGACTACCACTTTTGGTTATACACCCAATGAATGCTCAATTGTACCACAAGGTCATGTGCTCTACTATGTTCACAACAACATTGTCATATCCAGAATATCGAATAAACCTAAATGCCCCCTTGATCAAGGAATGTATAAGGAAAATGTGGATACATTTGTACAATAAAGAACTATATAGCAGAAAAAAAATGACAACTTGAAATTTGCAGGCAAATGCATAGATCTAGAAAACATCATATTGAATGAGGTAACCCAGACCCAGAGAGACAAATATATTTACTCAAAGGTGGCTTATAAATATAAAGTGAAGCAGCATATAATTCCCAGTCACAGAACCTAGACAACGATGAGGACCATAAATGAGACATACATGGATCTAATATACATGGGATGGTAATCAATTTTCCAGGTGACAGTGGATCGAAGGCTCAGATTGCTGCTCCTTTTAGTGCAGTCAGGACCACAGTTCCAATCATCCAGAAGTTGTTTGGCACTCCCAGTGGTCACTCAGCATTACCAGAGGTGGATCTGCAACCCTAGAGGTCATCTGGGCCTGCTTCCACAGAGGTTTCTTGCTTGGACATGCGCCTGTGGATGCCATTGGCTTGGTTCTGCTCTGACTGAGGTCAATGCTTTGGGCCTGATTCTACAGAGTTCACTGTCTTGGGTCTCCTCCTTTGGAGGTGACTTACTCTGGCCCGCTCCTGGGAAGTTGCACCCTTATACTTGCTCCTGTGGAGGTTGCTGGTTCTGACCTGGTCCATCGGATGTTACTGGTCCTATCCTGCTCCAATGGAGATGACTAGCTAAGTCCTTTTCCTGCAGAGGTTTCTGGCTCAGGCCTGCTTCCGTGGAGGTTGCTGGCTCAGTCGTATTTCTCCATGTTTCTAGATGAGGCCTACACCAGCAGACAGAGGTCAGTGGCCTACTCTGCTGGAGATTGCTGACTTGGGCTGGCTTCTACAGATTATCCCTGGCTAGGGCCTGCTCCCACTGTGGATGCTGGCTCTGACTGTCACACAGAGGTCTCTGGCTCAGGTCTGCTCCCTCAGCAGTCACACAGTTGTTCCTGTTCCTGCAAGGTCACTGGTTTTGGTCAGGTCCTTTGGAAGTCAGTGTCTCTCTCCTGCTTTAGCAGAAGTTGCTGTCTTGGGTCTGCTACTACAGATGTTCCTGTCTCAGGACTGCTCTATCAGAGTACACTGACTCAGGCCTGGCCCCACAGGGGTCTTTGTCTCAGGCCTGCTCCTTTAGTAGTTTCTCCACCATACCTGCTTCTGTAGAGGTCCCTGCCTCAGGCCCAGTCCCATAGAAGGACTCAGAGGTCTTTGTCTCAAGCCTGGTCTTTTGGTAGTTTTTCCCCCATACTGGCTCCTGTGGAGGTCCCTGTCTTCGGCCTGCTCCCACTGAGGTTTCTCCCTTGTACCTGTTCTGGCAGAGATTGCTGACTCAGGCCTTGTGCACAGTTCTAATATTAAATTATATGCTCTTCAATGCTTTTTATTAAAGGCTATTGAATATGATTTCATGTGTATTATGACAACCATTTATCAAGAACACAAAGTATAAGTTTGAAAAAAATCTTAAATGAATATCAAAAATTGTTGATGAAATCATACATTTTTTTTTGGGGGGGGGTTTTCGAGACAGGGTTTCTCTGTGGCTTTGGAGCCTGTCCTGGAACTAGCTCTTGTAGACCAGGCTGGTCTCAAACTCACAGAGATCCGCCTGCCTCTGCCTCCCAAGTGCTGGGATTAAAGGCGTGCGCCACCATCGCCCGGCTCATACATATGTTTTTTAAACAATAATGTTTGTCATAATATTTATTACTTGAATCATTTGGAATAAGTAACAAGAGACCACCCTTGAATACCTGGGTTAAATATGTCGGTAAATACCCCTCTATTTTTCCAAGAGATGTTTTCTGTGCTGTTCAATAAACACAGAGAAAAAGATCTTTGTTAATATTGCACCCCCAATACACACATGAATATATGAACTCATTTACTGGCATACACACACAGGCAGGGGGGATGAGGAAGGAAGGGAGAAATAGAGGTGGAAAAATAAAAACAGAGATTCAGACTCTTACATTAGAAAAATAGTAACAAAAGTAAACACAGGGAGAATAAAGTAGAAAGTTCAAGTTTGGCCTCACTCTATGTTAAATGACATTAGGAGAAGTTTTTAATTTATTTCCTTAATGTGATGCAGAAGTTTTGCTGAATATGTGTTTATTATTAGTATGTTTGAATATTTACATTTAGAAATTTGTGTGAGGAATCTTTAATGGAATAAACCTGCTTATTTGGTTGGGAATATTTAATGTATTAGTGAAATATTTTGGAGCACCAGTGGTAGTAAAGGATATACTGAACCCTTAATAGGGATGATCCTTTGTGGAGGACATTGATTTTGGTCATAATTGTCATCAAAAGCTATGAGATTCTAAATATTTTGCAAAGGTTCCTCCTTCATCTTTCTGAGCTGTAGAGAGTTTCCACAGTAAAGACAAACTGTACTTCTCAGGTCTAAAGTAGCTGGATCTGTGCCCTAAAAGCAGTCACCTTTTATTTCCTTGTTTCCCTTCCTGTAAATGGTTCGGTTGGATTCTATTTCAGCTTCCAACCGAAGAAACAAGCAGTTTCTGTGGGATTATTTCAGGGGTCTGGGCAGTTGGGAAACAAAAAAGCAGCCTCCCACAACAAATTGTTACAAGGACATGAAGTTGACTACATCAACAAAAAGCCTGAGAAAGCTAGAACAGAACTCGAGACACAGAAAAACAAAGGTTAGACAGTTTTTTTTTTTTTTTCTGTCAGCATGTGGCAGTTCCTTTAAGAGACGTTTTTCTGATTGAACAGTACCAGAAAAAAGCCATGCAGTTTTGAAATGATGGCTTTCTGGGCCTTGCTGCCAGCACAAACTCTGACTTTTTTAGAAGTCAAAGCATTTAAATACAGTTTGTGGGCAGCATGATACAAGTTACCTTTTGGCAGCATGGGCCAACTCGTTATCAGAGCTGAGGTAGTGAGGACTTATTCAACTTAGTCTCAGAGGCAGTGCACAGACTTCCATCATGTTGGACTGGGTGGAGCAAGCAGGCAGGGCCTTGTTTGTCTCAACAATGCCACCGCTTAGCATTTTAAGAAGCATTCCTGGATAGAAAATGATTAAAATATACAATAAAGGCATATTAAGATTAAAAATGACATCTAAATGGGTCACAGTGCTGGATAGGCTTGGGAGAGAAGAAAAATAATATAGACAGTTATAAAAGAAGTAAATGTTTTCTTAAAAAGTCAAGTCTTTAAAGAAACAGAGTACAGACAGCCATAGATTAAAGTAGTAAAGGAAAATAAGCCACATAAAGATGGGATATATAAATAGAGTCTGGAATCTGCATACTATTGTGCTTTCTTTGAAATTTTAACTTCAGAGAGACAGTTTTGGAAACTACTAAGCTAAGCAAACATATACTTTGAAGTTATCTTGATTTCAAAGTTTGAGTCTAAGGATATGTTGCTTTGGAAAAGAGGTTTTGTTTCCACAGAAGATGAGAAAATGTGGATTAATTCCAGATTAATATGAGTTGATGGACACCCCAGAAGTTCACCATGAACACCCCAAAAATACTTAAGACAACAAAAAGCAGGAAGTAGTTTAGAGAGAACTGCACCCAGATTCCCAAATATTGTTTATAAATGTTAGTTTTCATTTAAAGGGGGGATATAATGTAGAGATTTGCATTGGTATGGATATTAGTTTATTGATACACATTTAAAGTGAGTTTTGTTATACTGTGTGTGTGTGTATATATATATATATATATATATATATATAAATTTCTGGTCTTGATTAAGGTATTGTTTTTGTCCAGCTAATTTATAAATGTAATGCATAATTAAGTAATATAGGTTAATAGATAAACATTGGTTAATAAGGAAACTTTCTTAGGTCAGTGCAGTGAAGAATAGAGGTAGACAGGCAAAAATTAAACCAAATTCTGAGAGAAAGAAGGCAGATTTGCGAGACACCATGTAGCCATCAGAAAGGAAAGACACAAGCTCGGGCTGTCAGGTAGCACCTTGCCAGTAGGCCACAAACTCCATCGTAAAATATAAAATAGTGGAAATGGGTTAATTCTAGATGTAAGAGCTAGCTAGTAGCACACTTAATTGATTGGCCAAGCAGTGATTTAAATAATGCAATTTCTGTATGATTATTTTTGGAGTTTGTGCAGATGGGAAATGAACAAGCAGCATCCTACAACATAGGACTTCCAAACAGTCTCAAAAATGGAAGAAGAAATATCAGAAATGTTTTTCCTACTGAATTTCTCATATATTCTCTGCATGATTTCCTGCCAACTTGTAATAAATTAAGTGATCAATAGTCACTGAAATATTTAAAAAGCTCCTCCAGAAGAAATATTTTTTCCATTAAAGAAATTCTGGAGGCATCACAATCCCTGACTTCAAACTTTATTACAGAGATACAGTACTGAAACAGCCTATTATTGACATAAGAGCAGAAAGGAGGACCAATGGAACTGAATAGAAGACCCAGATATTAATCCATACACCTTTGAACAACTGATTTTTGACAAAAAAAAGCAAAAAATATCAAATGGAAAAAAAAAGAAAGCATATTTAACAAATCATGCTGGCATAACTGGATATCAACATGCAGAAGAATGAAAATAGATCCATATCTATCACCATCTCAAAGCTCAAGTCTAAAGGGATCAAAGACCTCAATATAAAGATAGTCTTCCTTTATCCCAAACATCCTGTTTCCCCAGGTTCCCCCCCATCCTCCCCTTCTCATTTTTCTCTTCCCATCTCCCCTTACCCCCATCCCACCCCACCCCACCCCCAAGATCCCAATTTTTTCTCTGGCAATTTTGTCTACTTCCCATAGCCAGGAGGATAACTATATGTTTTTCTTTGGGTTCACTTTCTTATTTAGCTTCTTTAGGATCACCAATTATAGACTCTGTGACCTTTATTTATGGCTAGAATCCAATTATGAGTGAGTACATCCCATGTTCATCTTTTTGGGTCTGGGTTACCTCACTCGGTATATTGTTTTCTATTTCTATCCATTTGCATGCAAAATTCGAGAAGTCATTGTTTTTTTCCACAGTGTAGTACTCTAATGTGTATAAATTCCACACTTTCTTCATCCATTCTTCCATTGAAGGACATCTCGGTTGTTTCCAGGTTCTGGCTATTACAAATAATACTGCTATGAACATAGTTGAACAAATGCTTTTGTCATATGATAGGGCATCTCTTGGGTATATTCCCAAGTTTGGTATTGCTGGGTCCAGGGGTAGGTTGATCCTGAATTTCCTGAGAAACCGCCACACTGCTTTGCAAAGTGGTTGCACAAGTTTGCATTCCCACCAGCAATGGATGAGGGTACCCCTTTCTCCACAACCTCTCCAACAAAGGCTATCATTGGTGATTTTATTTTAGCCATTCTGACAGGTATAAGATGGTATCTTAAAGTTGTTTTGATTTGCATTTCCCTGATCGATAAGGAAGTTGAGCATGACCTTAAGTGTCTTTTGGCCATGTTTTATTTTTCTTAATAACAGGCTTGGAATTAGAAAGGGACTGAGCCAGAGTCCAACTCCAAAACCAGCTCTATATATTTTTGAATATAAATAAACAAAAAAATATTTGCAAACATTATTACATATGGAACCTATTCAATTTTCTGGGTGATCCATATTGGGCAGTATTTTTTTCCATCTGTCAGTATTCAAATATCAGCGTTCCTTGAATTTTTTGAAGCTGAGTGTTGTCCCACAGGAATAAGAACAGAACCCTGCCTCCATTCTATATGTTTTTCTTACCGCCTGTATGATTATCATCATTGTGGATGAGCTTTCATTTCACATTTCCAAGAAGTATCTCCTCTTCAAATCAAACCTTTTATCAATTTTGATGGTATCCACATTTTGTCTTCTCTTGTGGAAACAAGATCAAAACCCCTTCCCCAACCTAGAACATCTCCTGGCTTCCATTGAGCGGTCAGCACATCCTTGAAATAAACCAGTTGATTTAGTTCAGCAGACTTTTCCATAAACCAAAGTCTTTCTGCCATTGTTATTCTTTTTTCATTAGCATTAAGAAAATTCAAGTTTAATAAGGCATTATGTAATCTATTTCTGGGGGCATTTTCCACCCCTTTCTGTTTATTTAACATATCCTTTATATTTCAATTTTGTCTTTCTATGACTACTTGACCTGTAGGATTGTTTGGTATACCTGTAACATGCTTAATATTATAATAAGCAGAAAAAATTTTTATTTTCCTAGAGACATAAGCTGGACTATTATCTGCTTTTATTTGTGCAGGGATACCCATGATGACCATAACTTCTAATAAATGTGTGATTACTGAATCGCCTTTTTCTGAGCTTAAATTAGTTGCCCACCACAAACATGAATAGGTGTCAGTGGTGTGATTTACATATTTTAATTTTCCAAATTCTGCAAAGTTGAACACAGCCATCTGCCAGATTTCATTCCTTTGAGTACCCTTTGGGTTAGTCCCTTCAGTTAGCCATGTTTGGTTATATAAAGAACAAGTAGGGAATCTCTTTATAATCTCCTTAGCTTGTTGCCATGTAATGGAAAACTATTTCTTTAAACCTTTGCTATTAACATAATGTTTTTTTATGAAATTCTGAAGCCTGCAACAAGCTTTCAATCAATAATTGATCAATTTCTGCATTACCTTGTGGTAGAGGACCTGGAAACCCATAAGGGACCAGATGTGTGTTATGTACATCGGACAAATCCTATTCCTGATTATGTCTTGTACCTGGATGAACAATGAAGTCAACTCTGTATCATCTGGTATAAATTCAGCAGTTTCAATATGCAAGATAACTCTTTCTGCATATTGTGAATCTGTAAATACATTAAGAGTTTCTTTAAAATCCCTTAGCACCATTAGAGTGGCATATAATTCTGCCTTCTGGACAGAAGTATAAGGGCTTTGTTCCACCTTCCTCAATTTGACTGATTTGTAACATGCCTTCCCTCATTTATTAGCATCAGTATAAAATGTATGGGCTCCAGTTATTGGAGCATCACATACAATTTGAGGAAGAACCCAAGACATTCTCATTATAAGGTTAATTCTACCACTTTTGGGATAGTTGCTATTAATTTCTCCCAAAAAAATAGCACAAGCTATTTGCCATGGTTCATTGTCTTTCCATTACTTTTTTATTTCATCAGTAATGAAAGGCACTCTAATTTCTGCTGGGTCTATACCTGTTAGTTGATGATGTCTAAGTTTACTTTTTATAATTAATTCAGAGATCTTTTCTATATAAGCTTTAATTTTTTACTTTGTGTGGTAAAAAGATCCATTCTAAAATAGTATCTTACCTCTGCATTAAAATTCTGGTAGGAGAAGTTCTCTAAGGCAATATAACTAGAATACAACTAAGATTTGGATTCACCTTATCCTCATGTGCCTTCTGTAATTTTTCCACAACCATCATCAGTTTCTTTTCTGTTTCAGCTATTAATTCTCTGGGACTATTCAAATCTTTTTCACCATCTAAGGTTGTGTTTAAATGATCAGGTGTTATTCCCACAGCCAGTCGTAGACTGGAAATATCTTCTAACAATCTTCGAAAGTCATTAAGAGTCCATAACTGGTCTCTCCTAATTTGTGCCATTTTGTCCTAATTTTCAGTGAACCTTTTTTGTAACCTAGGTAATTAACAGAATCTCCTCTTTGAATCTCTTCAGGAACAATTTAGGCAAAATTATCTTTACTTTCTAAAGTATCTATGTGTGAATGCTGTGAGTATTTCAAACAGCGCTTCCACTGGATGGGGCAATGGCATGTGTTCTGACTCCTGCTGCCCAAGTGCTGAGCTTAAAACCTGCTAAGACTGCCTGGGCACATCGAACCCTGGAAGCATGGAGTTTCCATTGTTGAGTGAAGGTTCATGACACATCACGCTGGCCTAGCCGAGATGGCCAAGCCAAGATGGTGGCAGGCAGCCAAGCTAGAGGCAGGTAGCTGAGCTGGGGGATAGGGGTGCAAAAGCACAAAACAATCCCACATGAGTTTGGATTCAAAGAGTTATTTATTTGAGGGGAAAAACTTACAGAACACCATCCTATATGACGGCCAGGAAAGAAGTCTAGTCGCTGGAGCAAGAGAGCAATTGGAGTGCTCTTGCTATTTTTAAAAGAGAAAAAGACCATTCCCCAGTATGCTGGTATCTCAGCAGATATTGGCTGAAGAAATAGAAAAAGCTCCCACAGCAAAATGGGACCTTCTGAAACTGAAAAGCTTCTGTAAAGCAAAGGACATGGTGAAGAAGACAGAACAACAGCCTACAGAATGGGAAAAGACCTTCAACAACCCCACATAAGACACAGGGCTGATCTTCAAAATATACAAAGAAATAAAAAAATGGTCATCAAAAGAACAAATAATACAATAATAAATGGATTATAGACTTTAATAGAGAACTCTCAACAGACGAATCTGAATTGGCTGAAAGATGCTTAAAAAATGCTCAACATCCATAGTCATCAAAGAAATGCAAATCAAAACAACTCTGAGATTACATCTTATACCTATAAGAATGGCCAAGATCAAAAACACTGATGACAACTTATGCTGGAGAGGTTGTGGGGTAAAGGAAAACTTCTCCATTGATGGTGGGAATGCAAGCTGGTACAGCCTCTTTGGATGTCAGTGTGGAGATTTCTCAGAAATTAAGAAACAACATTCCTCAAGACCCAGTAATACCACTTTGGGGTATATATCCAAAGGATACTCAATTGTCCCACAAGGACATGTGTTCAACTATGTTCATAGCAGCATTGTTTGTCACAGCCAGATCCTGGAAACAACCTAAATGCCCCTCAACGAAGAATGGATAAGAAAAATGTGGTACATTTACCTAATGGAGTACTACACAGCAGACAAAAATGATGATATCTTGAATTTTGCATGAAAATGGATGGAGCTAGAAAACATTGTTTTGAGTGAGGTAACCCAGGCACAGGAAGACAATTACCACATGAACTTACTCCTAAGTGGTTTTTAAACATAAAGCAAAGAAAACCAGCCTACAAATTAGAATCCCAGAGAACTTAGACAAAAATGAATAAATTAAGAGACACATACATAGATCTAATCTACATGGGAAGCCAAAAAAGACAAGATCTCCTGACGAAGTTGAAATCATGGGGACCTTTGCAGGAGGACTGAAGGTAAGGAGAGGCAGGGAGGTGTGCAGGGGAAAATGTAGATCATAATATAAATCAATTTAAAAATTGAAGTTCAGCAAAATCTTGCACTTGAAAATCCCGCATTCACCATATAGAACATTTTTTTTAAATCATTCTATAGAATGGGAATGAGAGTATTTTCACTACCTGAATGGTAGATGTATGTCAAGTATACATGAAAGGATACCCTTTGAGTGGCAAACTCTAAGAAAAATCTCACCACCCATCAGTTTAATCTGTGACCTCAGTACAGTATCAACAAATCCCTATCCAATGCAGCATATAACCAAATGCAAGGATTCCTCTAGGAATTACTTATTATCAAATTGTAGGGTAAGGAGACTTCCAAACAGTTGCCCAACAGTTTTTCAGTCCTGATATGGTTAATGGCCAAAGAACCCAAGCTGATATTAAAAGCTTGGAATAAAGTTTCTGATAATAATACTTCAATAGGCAGTGTTCTAATTATAGACAGAAACTTTAGGGCCCTTCATGACGCTCTTTATTGTATATACAAGTGTTATTCAGGAAGAAGGAAAGAAGGCGATTCTTTCTTGTTTCTTTTAATTATAAGAAGCTCCAAATTGTAGGTTCTAACACTTCTCATATTATTACTGATTTGATAAAACCATGGCAAAATATTGGCACAGAGGAGCATAAGACTCAGATTATATCAGTATCCTTGTGTTTTCCTGTTTGTTTCAAAAGTGTGTGTGTTTGTATTAGAGGAAAATGTCCATTTATATAATCTTTACAAACAAAACTTGCTACTTAATATCAAAGTAAAAAAAAAACTCCCTCTAAAACATCTCCAAAATATAAAACTCATTTTCACTGTTCTTGTTGATGTCCATGTGAAAGTGGTGAAAGACACAATCCAGCTTCAGAAATGTGGGGAATGAGCACAACACAGGGCTGCTGAGAACAGAATCCCTGCTCTTACATTCAAACAGCTTGGAATCCCACTACTTTTTTCACAAGGCCATCCTTAAAACTGAGGACAGTCTGTAGGTCTTCGTTGGCCTGGTTGGATGTCCATCCAGTTTTTCATTCCTAGAAATCTTATATTTGAGTTGTTAATTCTTTCTGAATGATCTTTAGGCTGCGATTTTCCAAGATGGTGACAGATATTTTCAATGGAGAGGCAGATTTTCAGAGCAGGTTCTGAGGGACTGCAACAACTATGCATGCTTTCCCACCTTGTTGGTAAAGTTATGATAGTTTGGGGGTTATTAATTTCAGACAATATTTATCACACTTGGTTTGTTTAAAATTTTCTAATGTTCAGAAATAGTTTGACAAAAATATCCCAGAATTTAATATAAGTCTTGTTAACTGAATGGAGTGCTTGTTCACTTAAGTAGGGGTATGATAAGATTCCATTTACACTGTTGATTTTGTTTTAGTTACATAAGTGAGGCACTGTGTTTCAGGGTCTATAATTGGGATACATTTACATTTCTCTAATATTATTAAAATAAAATCACAAATCAATGAACAATCTCTCAAGGTGAAGGTCCAAGTATATCTAAACACAAACTTTTCAATTTTCTTCTACATCAGAGATGGATCCTTCTCTGTCACATTTAAATATATTAACAATCAATTCGAACACAAGTATTTATTTGATATGATGTTTTAAATTCTACTATCAATTGATATATTTTCTTGCACAAAATATTTTGTCTTTGCAAGACAGTAAATATTGACAACACAGTTATTGTATCTATTCCCTCTTACACACTTGACACCAGTACATACACTGCTGTGCATTACACAGTTGGTAATACAGCAGTAGTGATATGTGGAGCCCCAAAATAAAATATGTATTATTCTGTAGGCATCCCAGCAACTGGTTTGTGTGAACAGACTGTGATGTGCTCCAACATAAAGAGAGTCACGTGTAAACAATCAAAAGTGGAATCACAATTGTTACAGGAAAATTACTGTCATGTGAAATCTGATGAGTTCCAAAGAGCTACTATCATTAAAACATATTCCTACAACCAAAAAGATGTCCCTGTTCGTAAAGGCTTCATCCACATTCAAAATGACATGAAATAGTGCCTCGTACCCTGTCTTCAGTGACACAGTTAGAAACAAATACATGTGGCTTGACAAAAACAACTATTTTCTGATCAGACAGAGGAATGAACCTCTAAATCCTCTGTTCTTAGGCAGTTAGAAGAAAAGCCAGCGAAAACCAAGTGTTTTCTTTCTCTGCCTGAAGTTTTAAAGTTCCTGAGAACAGTTAGGACTGAGCTCCCCCTGCTGGACCAGAGGTCCTCTACAGGGAGGTTTGTGTCTGGGCTAATGCTGAATTTCCCTTACTGTGCCTCTTGCACAGTAATATGTGGCTGTGTCCTCAGTGGTCAGAGAGTTAAGCTGCAAGAAGAACTGGTTCTTGGATGTGTCTCTAGTGATGGAGATGCGGCTCTTTAACGATGGGTTGTAATTAGTACTTCCATCATAGGCTATGTACCCTATCCACTCCAACTTCTCTGAGGACTGCCTGATCCAGCTCCATGCGTAGTAACCATTGGTAATGAAGTAACCAGTGACAGAGCAGGTGAGGAACAGTGATTGTGACGGCTTCACCAGGCCAGGTCCTGACTCCTGAAGCTGAATCTGGGATAGAATTCCTTGAGACAAAAAAGTCAATTCTGTCAATCACATGTTGTCAGAAAACCACATGGAAACATGTATGGAGAGGAAACATTCACCAGGAAGGAATGATACCAGGCAAAGAAGTTCAAACAGTTTCATCTTCTAGAATATACCTCCTTTTCTTCAGAGGTCGGCCTCCTGTGAGAGAGATGTGAGCTCCCACTGTACAAGAGGGGATTTAACATAGACCTAGAAAATACATTTGCATGAGGGAAGTCTGGCTAGACTTCATAAATTGGAGGTGGAAACAACCCTACTTGGTTATTACAATTTGGTCAACAGTGTCTCTGACTTCCTACAGATAGAGACTGAAATAACAGAGCATAGGTACTACACTCATCACAGTAAACACATCTTGGCATGAACCTGCATCTACTTTCTAGCCCACCATCCCCACCAAATTCTTCTGTTCCTGTATTTTAAGGTCACACCTCAGTGCTAACCTTCTGTTCACACTACATTTCCTTAGTTCTTGATTTTTGATTAGTATGCCCACACTGCTACTAATGTCATTCCCTTTTCTCACCCATGAGATGGGATTCTGATGTGTAACAATTTTTGGACATTTTAAATATGTATTATTCTCACTGTTTATTAAAATGCTGATACATAGACACCTCGGTAGGAAAGATGGTGCACTAGAGTAAGATTAGGAGAATATTTAGAAGATGTAGGGCAGTTACAAGAGGTCACCAGAAGAAGCAGAGGGTACAGGATGGAAGAGAGGTAAAGACAAGAGCTATGTGCAACATATGGAATCATAGAAATGTTTTTATATAAATAAAAGTAACAATCCAGTAATATTGGCCAAAAATTTAATTTTTTTATTAATTCTCAGTATATGTTATTTGTTTACAGGAAGACTGGGAAAGAAAAGTCTGCCTACAAGCTTCCAACTTTCTTTTAAAATTTGACCATTGACATATTGTTGTATAGGGCCCACACTTAAGTTCTTTTGTACTGTTGGGGAATTAATCTTTAGCCTACTGGCTCATAATATCCAGTAGACTCTTTAATGAACCAGAAAATTTTAAAGACAGTTCTGCCTATATTGGCACTTTGTTAGTCACATGTTGGTGTCATGCACAAAATTTCAGACTCTTTCATGAACCAGAAACCCTGAAGGATCATCTCACTTTTTAGCAAGTTTAGCAGTCCTCTCTCTGTGGGTTTTGCCTGTTTAGTTATGCAGTCCAAGCCAGAACAGTTTTTTGCCCATATGACTAGCAAACACCCTTAGGAACCTCTTCAATGTCCATCTTTCTCTAAGTAGGTGGTGCTGACAGGAGCAGCTATTCTTGTTCATATAGAGCTATGTGTATTCATGGAAAGAGGAGTCTATTTACTGATGTGTCGTTAAAGTTCCATGATCAGTTTTATCAGAAGAATTTCTGCATGGTCCTTTTGCTGGTGTATATCTGAGGCTTTAGAGAAAATGTAGAAAATCAAAGACACTAACAAATCATTTAGAAAAGTAAGAGTCTTATTTATCTATGTTTGAAGGAACTTCTTTGTGTATAAAGGTTTCCCTAATTTCAGCAGCAAATAATGGCATTTTTTATAAGTGCTGACACACTTCTAGACATTCACCTGAAATTTCTAGCAACTACTGAGATTTAAATTACCCATGGTAACAGTGATATTCTTAAGCAATGAATATTTGAGGCTTTAAATCATTTTTTATTAAGTTTAAACATTCAAGGAAAATGTGGATATTCCTTATCTGAAAGCAAAGATTTATGTATGTCCTCATGAAAGAAAATTGTGTCCTGAGCTACCAAGAATTTGCATCACATGTGAATGTTGAAAAAATATGGCAAGTCTTACTCCTTCCAGTCTGTACCCCTTGGATAGCGTAAAATATTGCTTATTGTACTTTGAACATAGCTCAGTTGGAAGAGTATTGCTCTGCATACATAAAGACCTGTGTTCTTTCCCACATGGCATGACAAATAAGATATTGGAACAGGAGACATACCTTTGAGTAGTGATTTGTCTGAATGAAACTGTGTAAAAAAAACAATAGCTAATGAGAAAATTTTTTTTAAAAAAAAGAAAATTTACTTAGTACAAATATATGGTTTTATGTAGAAATATCTGTTTTGGCTCTTATATTATCAAGCTATAAAATTGCAAACCCTTTTCTTGTCTTTGCATAAATTATTAAATTATTTCTTATAAGAACAGAAATGCTATATGCTTTGACAAAGGTTGTATAAAGTTTAGTGAATAATATATGTTTGCATTGAATTGAAGTAACAAACCGAGGCTAAGGACATAGATCACTGAAACAGTATTTCTGCCCTAAAGCCCTAAGATTGATTGTCAAAAATAGAAGTGCCGCTATATAGCAATAAACATTATTTGAGATTATTATTTGATCAGTGAAAAAAAATTATATATACACATGTTAACATTTAGGCCCTCCAGGACTGAAGTTCCCTACAATATATAGCTGTTGCTCCCCATCACAAAGGTACTCCCAGCTCTTTTGTGATATTCCTAAAAATCCAAGTGGGCCTATGCCTTTATGCCATATCCTTTTGCTCTTGGGTTTCTCAATGACTTGCAATTTTTCTCCCTAACAGCAAGTTATGCTCTCTGTCACAGTAAAGATTCATCTGGACTTTAAGAGACTTTCCTGAGCTGCAGCACCAGGTAGTTCAGATACTTCCCATCCCAAAATAGACTCTCTTCCTGTTGCCTTATTCTCCACATCACCATGTTGTTTTGTTCTTCCAACATATTAAGCAGTATCACCATGGTCTTGCTTCTCTGAACTGCTTGGAGCCTGAAGTACAATTAATAAAATGAAAAAAAATAATAAATAAAAATGGTTAATAAAATTTCAGAAAGAGAAATTGGAACTCAATCGGAAGGTCAGAAAAACAAAACAACAAGCCAATGACTCTTATCTTGACCTTAGTCCAAAATGATAATCCTGCCTTCAGGATTCTCATTATGAGAATATGTATCAAAGATTATTTCCTCCCATACAACAAGCCAATGACTCTTATCTTGACCTTAGTCCAAAATGATAATCCAGCCTTCAGGATTCTCATTATGAGAATATGTATCAAAGATTATTTCCTCCCATTCTATAAGCCTCTCTAGATATGGGATTAAAAGCATGTACCACAGTGATTAAATCATGTACTGCCTGGTTTCAATGACAACTAGTGTGGCTACTGGGATTAAAGGTACATGTCATTGTGGTTACTGGGATTTATAGTGTGTATTATGATTACCTTGCCTGTAAGGCTTGCTAGTAGTGCTCTTTTACCCTCAGATCTTGAGGCAGGCTTTATTTATCAAAATACAATTTAAATTCCACTACATTAGACATTGTTCTTGCTTAGCAAATAGGTTTCCTCCTCAAAGTTCTTTCTTCTAAGTGTGGCCAGACTAGCTTGGTTTTCTTCATAATTGTTCCTCTCCAGGCCTTCTTTAGCAGGACAGTATTACTTCATTTTCTCCTAGATTCCAGAGCTATCTATTATTTGGTTCTTTGCCAGCTGAACAGTGTCAGTAATATGTATAATCTCAGAGAGTAGTTCTGAGATGCAATAGGAGATTGATTGGTTATACCAGCAAAAGTTATTCTGCTTGCATGGTACCAAAAAAAAAAAAAAAGGATAAACAGCAACCCAATGACAAACTATTTTGACCTCTAATAATTTCTGCTTGAAAGTCACTAATATATTTTAACAGTGTTCTGAGAATGTATACTGTCAGATAAAAGTTCTAACATACACATTAATAAAGTTATTGTTTTTATTTGTAGATGATGACTATTGCAGAGATTCATATTAGGTAAACATGTAGAAAAAAGGTTATGCTGTGATTACAATTTATAGTTTGTATATCTTCAATAAAAATCATATACTAAAGTCTCAGGGAAAGTCCTGAAGAAGACACAGAACTATTGTAAAATTTAGAGAACCATTATGTTCTCCAAATATAAGAAAAGTGTATTCTAGATGGAGCAGGAATGCTGCACCCGTGAAATCTTGACAATATTGAAGCCTAAACTAGATACCAATCCATAGTAGGAAACCTCTCTGTTCCTTGCCCATAAATGAAGAGCTACAGTTAATCAATAGCTTTTGAGAGAGGAAGAATCAGGTTTTGTCAGGGACAAGCTCCCTGATAGGTTGAAAAATGGAAAATGATGGTATGCCCTGGCAATGCTGAACCATGCATGGAGAGCTCATATATGGTGTTTCTGTTGAATTTATCCAAATTGGGTTTCATTGCCTAATTGATAAGTACAGCTGACTCTTCCTCAAGAGAGAACCATATCTTATCACAGATGCTGGTGAGTCACCATGTGGTTGCTGGGAATTGAACACAGGAAATTTGGAAGAACAGGTAATACCCTTAACCACTCAATTAGACTGCTTTACACATATGTACATATAAGTAGCTATAACTGAGGTCAATATGATAGACATAGGCAAACACACACACACAAATTAACACAGAGATGGAGGATACATTGGTAAATGTTAACTAAAATTTAAAAATTCATGAATTTTATATGGAATTAGAGTTGGATATGGGAATTGTTTGAGAAGGATTAGCAAATTTTAATGAATGTTCAGTCAAGATATGAAATTGAAGAAATGGTTTTCAATGGTGCAACTTAGTGATGATTCTTAAAAATGCCTGGAATTTGATAGCCAGTATTGAAAAATAGTAATATATATATATATATATATATATATATATATATATATATATATATATATGTTCCATATGCTATGATATTTCAGTAAATAATTTCTAAAATTTCAACTCATCTATTAATATTTATTCCTCATCTCGAATTGGCTGTGTAAGATGTAGCACTACTGTATATCAGGTCAGTTTTTAAACTATTTAATAGTGTTGAAGGAAACATAACCATGTGTTCCAAAAGGTAAGAGTATTCTAGACCCTCCACTATAGGGTCCCAACCTGATTAACTTCCATCTAACTAGTACTAACAATCACATTTCAGAAAACAGGTTAATGAGCATGCAGGGCTCCTCATGACTTCAACTAGTCCTTTACATTCCCAGTTTGGAATCCTATACCTCTGGCCCAATGTCTTCTGAGCAAGGGTACAAAATGTTGTCAAAGTAGGAGAGTCCACATGTGTACACTCCACAGAATGGCATGTACATACATCTTTAACTATAAAACAATACAAAATTTGATTATTGCCCCCAAATGCAAGTCGGGATTAGAATTAATTATTAATAAATATATAAAATTATATTTATGAGGAAAGGTAAAATGACTTCCCATAAAACTATGGGGAAACCTTCCAACAAAATATCTGGTATACAGGTACATCAAACTGAATTTTGAAAGGGGTTTTAGTTTGCCCTGATAATTTTGATTTGTATTTTACTGGAGAAATTCATATTATATTTTAATCTCATTTACTCCAAATACAGTTCTAAACTCTTAGCTTTAAAGGATATATTGATAATATAATATGATTTCAAAGTTTCCTATGTTAGAGTTTGCTACTTTTTTGTTTCTCTAAAGCAGAAGCATGCCTAAGATATTAACTGATAAAGATCTTGTCAAGGTATGGTGGACTATAAATGACATCCAGAATCAGCTTATCTTCATTCTCTGATGTTCTTTTGAAATGTTGAAGAACACCAAACAGGAATGTGAAGAAATGGCAGACAAATAGACACTCAGAATGATTGTTTCTGATATTTTATCTAGGCTAATCTTCAATGTCATCTCAACTTCCTGTTCCTCCAGGGTTTTGACAACTCACCATGTAGGTGCATCACTTTTTCTTGCTCAGTAAGAGATCACAGAGGCCACAGATGTCAGGCTGCTGAGTTCCATTATGCTTTTCTGGAGGATTTGCCTACAATAAGGGTGGCTTTGCCTTGGAACTTCTGTTTATAAAGAATACTGCCATTTCCAGGTTGTACTCCTCCAATTCACTTCAAGCTCTGCCCCTGTCACTGATTCAAACAGTGCGTATAGTATCTAAATTATTGCCAGAAGTCTTGCAGGACAAATTCCCCGAGGTCCCAGGCCTCACAAGCTCAGTCCTAGATCACTGCAGATGAACCTGAGAGTGGAAACCTGTGGATAGAAAGGCAGAGTGGATGTAACTGTTAATTGTGTGTGCTGACCCTCTTCGAGTCTGGAACTAATAAACCACTTACCTGTAGCTGTTGCCATGAGAAAGAAGATAATCCAACTCCATTCCATGGTAAAGGTATGTGTACTCAATGACTCTGGAGAGGACACTGATCAAAAGTTGTTGATGAATGTGGACATCCCTGTATTTACCATCATAGACCTACATGTTTTGTATATCCTTGAGGCATGAATATTATTTCTTACATAAGTACCAATCCAGATGGAGAAGAAGGCGGTACATGAGACCTCTATCAGGCAACAGAATGCTGAGGTCCTCACCCTGTCTGAGGAAGTATATATTCTGAAGACCTGTGCAGACCCTGTGGACATAACACCAAGGCCTAATCTCTTAATTTAAAAATAGAATCACAACCCGAGACATTTGGTCTTCTTGTTGACAAAACTGATTTACAGTTGATGGTAGTGATGAAAATAATGTGACTGGAAATTCCAAAAACCCCTAAATTAGGAGAATTTTTAATTGTTTTTTTATGTATAAGAAATTAATATTTGCTTTTCCAGAAGGTTTTAGCTATTAGTATATGGTGACTTTTTTTTTTTTTTTTTGGTTTGCTTTCTATAGAGAGAAAGATTGTGGAATTTAGTGATAGAAACATGGTAATGTTCTAAGAGGACATGAAATTTGTTCATAATATATTTTTTGAAAAAATCTGTACATATTCAAAAAATAAATAAGTCTTAATGAAATAAATGAGAACACATCGGTGCAATATTTAACAATGAATTTTTACTGGGTTTGAAAGTTTGAGACATCACAAATAAATTGTAGCATGTGTTGTTCAGCTAATAGATTTTAAAGAGTGATTCCACACACTCTCTGGAATCCCCTCCATCCTTCATTTCTTTCTTGTTGATTGTTGGCTCCATTGTACCCTCTGCTGGTCTTGAGCACCATGCAGGTTGGCATGACGTTGAATGTACCAATACACTTTTAATATTCTTGTTGCTTTATACACTCATCATTCTAAAAAAGAGTGTAAAAATTCAGATTGTCAGCAATAAACTTGTCACAGCTTCAGTTTTGCTGTGGCTGCTTCATAATGAGCTGGTTAAAATTCAGAACTCATTGACCATACTCAGAAAACCCTGGCTTGGTAAGTAAGTACTGGCGATTACAAAGATTGTATCAAATGTAGTAATTTCATTGTTGAAGAATTATTTTCTCAATTAATAGCCAAAAAAATCTCATTTCACATTCATTAAACATGGATCACACATTTATCTCATTTCTTTAATATACGTGGAAGATATCAAGAAGTAATTCCATGGAGTCCTGGAATCAAGAGTGTGCCCAACATTCAGGTTCTCTGTGGTAATCATAGTTCACTGGCACCAATGTATGCTGCTGGTTTTCCTGTCATTTGGGAACATACTGTATATTCCTTGGTTTTTACTGTACACTCAGTTGTTTGTTTATTCAGCTGTGTTTATCTTCATCTCATAAACCCATATTCTATATTCTCCTTGTTCTCCAAAATGTCTTAATATAAATCTTAGATCACTATAATACTATCCAACAATGCTCAGGCTTGGACCAAGAGAGTCTCTTTTCCTTTTCCAAATTCCTAAAACATGTAATTCTTAACACTGGACCAACACCAAACTTCACTTCTCCACTGTTGCTAATCTAACTCAGACATAAAACATTCAAGTGTTGCTATATTCAACAGCAATAAAGAGTTCCACTTCAACAATCCTGCAGGAAATGTTTACAAAAAACACTAGCAAAAAGCAGAAAAGTGTGACAAGGAACTCTGTTGCCATATCACTTAGTATGTGCACATTGGCCACTCAGACTTTTCAACCAGATGATGACACAAGAAACACCTCCAGTGGAATCATTATATGGGAAATTGGGTTGTAATCTTTAGAAGGATGAAAAATTTAAATATTCATTGTGTGAACAGTGTTAATTACTTCTACCTTGTTAGAGCATTAACACACTGGAATCTGGAAAGAACAGACAACTTATCTTACCACTTGTCTATGGTAATAACATTCATTCATGCAAGATCTCGATTTTACTCACCATGAGAGGACATAAGTAGAATGATTTTCAGATTATTTAAATTTCCTAGTAGTTTCCAACTAAAACTATCATGACCAAGTCTTAAAATAATAGACATTATGGAAAAACATGAAAAGAGATTTTTATGTTCATTTCATCTGACCAGTGTGACAATGTTTTTAATAGAGAGTTTCCATGGAAAAGATACAGAGAATTGAAATATTTCCTTGTCACCAGAAGCATGGGAAAACATAATCATAGAAACCTACCTGGAAATGGCTGAAAATATCAAAATCACAACAATGTGAAACAATGGGATGAAGCTGCTTATGAGAAGGCTTTGTAGGAGAAGATGCAGTTGTTGCAGACTCCAGTTTGAGGTGTGCTCACTCACAGACTTTAACTTTTCAGATTGTGGATGTTAGAAGACAAATTGAAAGCCATGTGTTCACCTTTACAACCCAAAATAACTTTTAGATAAAAGCATATTAAAAATGAACTTTTACTGAATGTGGATTCTATACAATCACAATCAGAATGGCAGTCATTAAGAAAAGAAATCATTCACTACATATGATGTCTGAATATATGGGTCTGGGTTGCCTGCTCAGGATGATCTTTAAGAGTTCTCTCCATTTGTCTGCAAATTTCATGTTTTTTTTTTCTTTTTTTTTCAGCTGAGTAATACCCCATTGTGTAAATATACCATTTTTTCTCTATCCATTCTTTGGTTGAGGTATATCTAAGTTGTTTCTTGTTTCTGCCTATCTGGTTATGGGCATGAATGGGAAAACAAATAATTGGGTCAGTGTGAGAAAGAGTACAGAGAAATATGACTGGAATTTGCAGACACTTAGGGGATGATGTGGAAAGAGTGGAGTGAAAAATTCCTGGAACATATGAGGGTGATGCTAGTGAAAAATCCCAGTAATGGAGGATATGAAATTGCCATCTTCTTTATCCAGGCAAGGCTCCCAATGGTTATCTTGGGAAACTATCCCAGTCACAAAACTTCCAACACAGATGTGACCTGCCTGAAAGATGTGCTATGGTAATGGTGGTTCAGAGATTAAGGGAGTGACCAATGAATGGCTGGTCTAACTTGAGGCCCAAGCACAAGAGGAAGACCATGCAAGACAATGTCTGGACTGCCAGGAACTGGAAGATGGATGAATCAGAGAATCTATGGCAGGATGAAATATGAGTGGGGAAAATGTCAATGAAATGATTTGTAGTGATATTCTGCTCTCCTCATAGATTGTTATGTAGCTCAGTCATCACCACAGAGGCTTTCCCTATTAACTCATGTGAACAGAACAGCAAAACATTAGGAAAAAATTTAGAGAACCAAGCAGAAGGAAGAACTGTAGTGACCAGAGGTTTCTAGGATTTCAGTAGATCATTGCCTATTGTATCAACATAGTAGGGAGCATAAGATTCGCAGAGACTGAGGAAACATTAATGAAGCATGCATGGGACAGCAATAGGTCCTACACATACATTCCACGGTGAATTTGGAATTTTTGTGGGACTCCTAACAGAGAGAACAGGAACGTCTCTGACTCCATTGTCTGCTCTTGGAATTTTTTTTCTCCTACTGCATTGCTTAGTTCATCTATGATATGATGTTTTGTGCCTAGTCTTATTGAATCATGTTATACCTTATCCAGTTCATATCACCAGGAGGCCTGATCTTTTCTGAAAAGAAAAGGAGGAATAGACAATGTGGAGGAAGATAGAAGGAGGGTTCTAGGAGAAATGCAGGGAGAGAAGCCTGTGGTTGGTATGAATTTTATGAAAAAAAATTAAATAAAAGGAAAAAAGAAGAAAACAAATGACATGTTTTGGAAGTTATACAGAGAAGTGGCATCCTTTCTATAATGTGTATGAAAATGCAAATTGCTCTATTTACAGACACACACAGATAAAAATATAGAGTCTAAATCATAAATACAGATTTAACACATGACCTGGTTATTAAACCTTTGTATTTGCACCATTAGACTTTCAAGTTAATGTATCACCGAAATATGTTTTGTAAATAATTTTTATGTGGCAAACAGTGAGTGCAGTTCATATTTTCATTTTATAACTGTATGTTTAACATAAATGTCCATGTGAAATTTACCTAAATATTATAATTCATAAAAAAATAAATATTTTTTTACATCAGTATCTATGTGCCTTAGGTAATCATCATGTCACATGAAAACTTTAATGGCATTCTCTTATCAATTATGTTATTTTCTTTCTTGAATAAAGATCATGGAATATACAAATGAATTAATTGGGGATAGTCACTATTCCCATTTTTATTATTATTCTACTGACTGCAGACCACAAAAATGTGCCATCTATATAACATTACACCTCTCTGGAAAACTCTCACATCGATTGAGTAAGAGACTTAGATGATCTCAAATTAAGTCAAGCTACTAGGAATGTTAAACCTCACAACTTCAGCCCTGTTACAATAGCATCAAATACCTTCAATTTTTAACAAAAGCAATGGAAAACTGATTTGTACAAAGTCATAGAAAACATTAAAATAAACAAAAGCCATTTTCATCAGTAGGCATAGTTTTAAATCTGTTTATTCACAGGAAAAATCATACAAAATAATCTAACATTAATAAACACAAACTTAAATCCTGTGACTGACTGAGACATATCAAAGAGGATTGTAATATTTGTAGACATGGATAGATGACAGAATTATGGATGTTGTTTTGGGAAATAATTTTATTGAGAGACAAAGGTATCGTAACAAAAGTCAGTATTCATAACTGAGATAATTTCTGCAAGCAAGTTTCTGCACAGGAAAAAAATCATTAGAAAAGTGAAGAATATAGAAAACCTTGGGAAAATGTTCTTAATTAATATTTTATTAAAATATAACTATATCCTTTTCCTTCCTCTAACAAATCCAACGTCTCTCTCATCTTTTACTTCAAAATGGATTGGTTCCCCTTTCCTAATTGTATCACTCATGTAGATGTATGCATGCATAATCATATATGCATAAATACAGAGATACAGCATAGTCTGTTCAGATTAGTATGTTCATAATTTTAGGGCTACCCTCTGGGTATTGGATATTTTTAAAAGTTTACACAGCATAAATATGATTTTGAGTTTATATAAAAATGAATATGAATCTCAAATAGTTAAAATAGAATAAAAATTCACATAAGTAGTTAAACATATCAGAGAGAAATTTTTCTGGACAACATTTACATATCCTTAAAAATATATAAAAATAACCCAAATTTTTAATCACCACTGAAACATAAAATAAACACACATGTATATCACACATCTTACAATAGAACAAGTATATGTCATTGATTTTTACCGTAGATAAGAGTGGTCACATGAAGTGTACATTTCAACAAGCAAAAACAGCACCACCATAAATTCTGATGTCTCCAGCGGATATGTGTATAAGAAAGGAACTTGTGTCAATGAGATATTTATACCAACTGACACAATCATTGCATTATTATTTACAGAAGCCAAGATAAGATATTTACTTCCTTAAGAAATAGGGATAGATATGTGGTGTGTAGGAATCCAAGAGTTTGCCAGAACAATGGCTGATGATTATGATAAAAAAATGGTATAAGTTATAAGATAGTAAAAAATGCAATATATTAATTATAGAGAAATTAATCATTGTTTATATTTGAAGGAATGGATGAAGAAATACTGTTAAGTCACCTTGAGGTGAAGAATGTGCTGTCCTATGAGAGAATAGAATGGACCTTAGTAAGTTACAGCAAGTGAGATAACACAGATATATGAAAAGAAATGATGCCTGATTGGCTAGATGGAGTATGAAAAGGTGGACATCCTGGAAAGAAGAGCATTGTTCTAGATAGCAGAGGAAGAAGTGCAAAGTGGAGGTGATACTGGATGTGTGAAACTCCCAGTTTTACAGTTCAGACAATACAGGTGAGATTTAAATTTCAAAAGTTTTCAATGATGTATATTATATATTTAAACTAAAAACAATGACCAGAGACAACATGTTAATTGGTTTTGCTTATGTTTCCACACTGTGTTCATAAATTAAAGTGAGATAATAACTTATTTATATGAAATTATTATTTAACAATTAATAATATTTTAAAACTAAATGTCTGACACAGATGATTGTGTGGAAAGTCATTGTTGATATCTACTGTATTTTCTCAGTATTCTACTTGAATAGGATACATGGGCATTATTCCTGACATGTAATATGGGATTCTCTCTGTATGCTGTGAATATATTTTATTACCATTGGTTAAACTATAAGCTGATTTGGCCCACCAAAGCCAGGTGGGAAATCCAAACAGGCTTACTTGGAGAAAAAGACCAAAGTTAGGGAGATGCCAGTACTCCCAAGCAAGATGTGTGGTAACGAGTCATGAACCTCATGGTTAAACATAAACTAATAGAAATGTGTTAATTTAAACATAAAACCTGGGCATAACTATACCCAAGTCATGGGTCAAACTATTATAATTAATATCAAACCTCTGAATGGTTATTTTAAAAGCAGGTGCAGGACCAGGAGGGATGGAAAACCTCCAGCTACAAATGGCACACAATATTGTTAATGGATCCACATAAGACTTTTAAAAGCTTTCTAAAGATTCTAAGTGCAAAAATGGAGTCACATTGGGCACCCGAATCTCTCAATGCTGGCCATTTCACATAGACACATGTCCAGACAACTGCCTGAGAGATTGAACTGGCATCTAGTTGGCATGGGCTGGAACACATGGTAGATTCCTTCAGTCTCTTAGATGTGATACAGTAAAGAGGATCCCATCAGCTGCCTGTGGGCTTGTGAGCACAGTTGTAGAATTTAAAGCATAGCATGAGCTACAAGGTATTTACTATTACTTTCTAGAATTGGGGCAGTAAACATGGCTCCAGGAGCTGATGGTGAACATACCTCCACCGTGTTAGAAAGCCAAATGGGTCCGAGTCAACAGCCAAAGCCTCAACTTTTGTCCTAACCACAGCATCTAAATGTTCTAAAAAACTCTTCAAGTAAAATAAGAAAAGATTACAGATATGCAGTAAGAGAAATTCATAAAAATGCCTCTAAAAAGGTCAGAATGTGTTTGATAAATATGCAGTCTTGGTAGATAGAAGATACAGGATAGACAGAGTCATAGATTAAAAGTATAATTTAGGTTGTTTCCAGTTTCTGGCTACAACAAACAATGCTGTTATGAACATAGTTGAGCACATGTCTTTGTATTATGATTGAGCATAATTTGGATATATATCCAAAAGTGGTATTACTGGGTTTTTAGGAAGGTTATTTCCTAATTTTCTGAGAAATAGCCACAGCCACACTGATATCCAAAAGGCTGTACCAGCTTGCATTCCCACCAGCAATGAAGGAGTGTTC
The DNA here is from genome assembly GCA_963919705.1 of Alexandromys oeconomus. Taxonomy (NCBI): domain Eukaryota; kingdom Metazoa; phylum Chordata; class Mammalia; order Rodentia; family Cricetidae; genus Alexandromys; species Alexandromys oeconomus. Next base: position 5,817,597 of record CAWTZB010000260.1, on the reverse strand, counting down.
CCTTTAACCCATAACTACTCCAGGATAAGTTGTCATCAGTGTTTTTGATCTTGGACATTCTTACAAGTGTAAGATGGAATCTCAGAGTGGAATAATTACACAATGGAAAAAAATTACACAGCAGAAAAAAATAATGACTTTTTGAATTATGCAGGAAAATGGATGGAGACAGGAAACATCATTTTGAGTGAGGTAACCCAGAGACAGAAAGACAATTATCAAATAATCACTCATAAGTGGTTTTTAAACATAAATCAAAGAAAACCATCTCACAAATCACAATCTCAGTGAACCTAGACAAAATTGAGGATCCCAAGAAAAACACACATAGATATAAGCTACAGGAGAAGTAGAAAAAGACAAGATCTCTTTAGTAAATTGGGAGCATGGGGATCATGGGAGATGAAAGACAGGGAAGGAAAGATAAGGAGGACATCAGAGAAATATGTAGAGCTCAATAAAGATGATATTAATAAAAATATAATTAAAACGAAAAATGAGTTTCATAAAAATAAAATAGAGCAAAATATTATAATGAGCCACATAAAGATGAAAAATACCCAGAAAGTCTGAATTACGTATACTATTGTGTTTTCTTTAAATTTTTGACTATTAATGAGCTAGTTACAGAGAGACATTTCGTTGTGAGGGCTGCCTAGATAAACCAACATAAAGGCATCTTGACTTCATAATTTGTGTCTAAGAATATGTTGCTTTAGAAAACACTTTTGCTTTTATTTCCACTAAAATGAGAAACTGTGGGTTCCTTCTAGGTTAATATTTTTTCCTTTTTTTTATTTATTTATTAAAGATTTCTGTCTCTTCCCCACCGCCGCCTCCCCTTTCCCTCCCCCTCCCCCAATCAAGTCCCCCTCCCTCGTCAGCCCAAAGAGCAATCAGGGTTCTTTGCCCTGTGGGAAGTCCAAGGGCCACCCACCTCCATCCAGGTCTAGTAAGGTGAGCATCCACGAAACTGCCTAGGCTCCCACAAAACCAATAGGTACAGTAGGATCAAAAACCCATTGCCTCTCATATTTGGTTTCTAGCCATAAATAAAGGACATTGAGCCTATAATTCGGGTTCTTAGAGAAGCTAAATAAGAAGGAGAACCCAAAGAAAATCATATAGGCTTCCTCCTGAATATTAACCTTCATCAGGCGATGAAAGGAGACAGAGACAGAGACCCACAATGGAGCACCGGACTGAAATCTCAAGGTCCAAATCAGAAGCAGAAGGAGAGAGAGCACAAGCAAGGAACTCAGGACCGCGAGGGGTGCACCCATACACTGAGACAAGGGCGATGTTCTATCGGGAACTCACCAAGGCCAGCTGGCCTGGGTCTGAAAAAGCCCGGGTTAAAACCGGTCTCGCTGAACATAGGTTAATATTTTTTGAACAAGTTGAGACACCTGAGATGTCTTCGTGGGAGCAATATCCCAGGTGATTTCACATCCAAAACAGCTTAAAGGCAAATGACTTAGACATCCACACATAATACTACAGCAAATATTTAGACATAATTCTATATTTTCTCAGAATCAATGTAAGACTACCAGTACCTCCAATCTACAGGAAGTAGTATAGAAAACTACATTCCCCCAAAATAAAACTACACCCAAATTTCCAATATACAAATTTCTAATAAATAATGGTTTATTTTTATTTAAATGAGGTTGGTTATAAATGCTGAGTTGACATAATTAATCTCTTTCTAAAGAAAAAAGGTGACTGTGGTGTAACACTATAAAAATGTAGATTATTAAATCTATTTTAATCCAAAACCAACTATTAATCTCAAAATACATTACATGGGTATAGATTTTGTTTGTTTGATACAAATGTATGGACAAATTTTATACTAAATGTATATTTCTATTCTTGTTTAAGGTATTGTATTTATGCAGCTCTTTTAAAATGCGATATATAGTGTACAACCCAAATCTATAGTCATCTATAATAGTAAAAAATATAGACATATTAATTTGTCTAACTATGCAAACATATATTTCATAAGGATAGTTAATCTTCAAACACTCCAAAGGTCTCCAGAATATGACTTTTAAAATGTTTTAATAACAGAGAATTCTTTGGACATGAAATGTCCGCTTCTGGCAGCAACAATTACTTCAAGAGCATAATGGGCATCAGATACGCCCCTTATGGAGTTTGCCTTCAATATTGGAAGGCTAGCCATTTGTGCAAGAATGTTTTGTTGCCTGAACAGCTTTACAAAATTTCCTATAATCTTGAACGCAGGACCCATAAAACGATAACTGTGGAACTTGCCAAAAATGTGAGACAGTACGTCAAAGATCCTTCTTCAAGGAAGAATCTGTCAGACATTCTTCAAGAAACAAAAAAAGTGACTGACAAATGTTAGCAAATTAGGAAAGATAGTATTTCAATTCCCTGCATCACTGAGAAACTTATCAGACACTGTCAGTCTATAAGTTGAACCATTACTTATGAACTTTAGATGACAGTCCAGGCAGCCTAATGTCTCTCTCATTTTCAGAGCTTAGTCATTTATTTATAATAAATTTCCTTTTTAATTACATAATTATGTATCTTTCTGGGATCTTTGATGTAGTTGAAGAGTAGATAGTTGTAATTATTCTTTTCCTTATTTAGGAAAAATAATAAATTAAATATAAAACTTTAGACTCATAAAAATAAGAGGGATGGTAGAATATTTTATTTAATTTTGTCAAATACTAATACACTAAATCTTGTAACTGAAATCCTTGTTTAATAACTGCTTTTGTGTACATAATTTTACAATACTGAAGTTAAATCCTTCCTTTTTAATTAGATAGAAAGGGGGAAATTATGTGGAATGTCTTTCTGTATGCTATGAATAAGTTTTATATAGAGGCTGCAAAAGAAGGAGACTGTTCTCAGGGACAGCAAGACATGAAAAATAATGTTAACTGAATTTAGGAAGGTTGAGAAAGTTGATCCTGAGAACAATCCCCTTCTTTCCCACCTCTATATTTCTCATACATGAGGCCCAAACTGTAGTCCCTTCATTGGATATGTAAGTTTGAATAAGAAAGCCCCACACAGACTCATATATTTAAACATTGAAGTCTCACTTTGAGAAAATGTTTGGTAAAGATTAGGAGATGGTATCTTGTAGGTGGTGAGTCATTTTGAAAAGTTAGATTATACTAAAGACTCAGGCTTTTTTCAGAGACTTCTGCTTCTTGTTTCAGATTGAACTTGAGACCCTCAGCTGCTGTTCCAGCCACCAAACCTTGACTCAGTCATAATCCACTCTAATATTCTGAAGCTTTAAGCATAATAAATATGTTCATCTTATGTTGCCTTTATCTTAGTGTATTTTCATAGCAATAGAAAAATAACCAAGGCAAATATCCTTAGTGTTTTGCACTATGGTGAAGAAGTCTGTGAATCTAAGAGAAATGAACTTGCTCTGCCAGTGATCAGATTTTATTTCAAGTTCCGATGTGACCTATGGTAGATTCACATAACAATGGAAAATTGTGCTTTTGATTTATTTGATAGGTAGATCTCTCACTTCAAACAAAGTTTTCTTGATGGGATCTGGGATCTACTTATACAAAATTCTATCATGAACCAAGATGAAAGTCATGGAATAAGAAACTGAAAGAACTAGAAACACACCTGGTTCTCATTTGAACCTGAGTGCACCATCCTCAAGGAGAAGAGAGGACATCCAAATACGCTAGGATTTTTTTTTTTTTTTACCTAATGATCATGGTGCCACTTTCCTTTTGTTTTTCCCTCAAACATTAATGCTGCTACAATCAAAACTCATGACATGACCTCTGCTAAAAGATGAAAATAGTCAAAATGTCCATGTATTTTCTTCTCATGAAATTTCAATAACTAATGTAGGGTACTTTGTAGTTGTCAGTTTACACTTTGTTCATGGAGAATGTGCCTCCTATGATAAAATAACACAAGAAGAACATATAATGTGTTGAGGACATGGGATCCTTTCAGAAAGTACATGTGGAGAGAATTCCAGAGAATGTGTAAAAAAAATGCAGGTCAAACACCTGAGAAGAGTGCTTAATCTAATCATGTCTGCATAAATTCCTGGGATGAACCTGTATTCTGTGTCTTTTGCAACACCTGGTGGCCCTGAGTGGCCTAACAGTGAGGTTTATGTCTGAGTTAACACTGAAGTCCCATCACTGTGTATACAGCACAGTAATAAGTGACTGTGTCCTCAGATCTCACATTGCTCATTTGCAGGTACAGAGTGTTCTTGGCATTGTCTCTAGAGATGGTGAATCGATCCTTCACGGATGGTGCATATCTTATAGTACTGCTGTCTTTATTAATATCTCCCACCCACTCCAGCCCCTTCCCTGGAGCTTGGCGAAACCAGTCCATCCAGTAGTCACTGAAAGTGAATCCAGAGGCTACACAGGAGAGTCTCAGGGATCCCCCAGGCTTTACCAGGCCTCCTCCAGACTCCACAAGCTGCACCTCAGAATGGACACCTGCAAACACAGAGAATGATTTAGTAAATTGCCAAAGAAGTTCTATCTTTTATATATCTTGTTCATGTTCACTAACACACGCATTATCTCTTCTTCATAAATTACCTTTTAAAAAAGCAACAAGGAAAACTGCAATCATCATCAAATCCATTGTGTGTTTTGTTTTCCTTTCTGATCACTGAATGGGAAGACCTGTGCATTCAGGATTGATTCCTTTGTCTGAGCTTCAGAGTCAGGATTTATCTGGTTTTCACGAGAACAGATGGGCCTAATTTGCATACCTTCCTTTTATATAAGTTCTGTTGTTGGAGCTAAGAGATAGAGTGTTCTAATATGTTTGTAAATGTTCTGGGTAAGTCTAGCAATAAAGACTCTAGGATTCTGATAACAAAAGGGGATATTAGTGTGAAAATTTATAATAAAATATGTAAATTTAATATAAGAATAAATGAAAAATATCATCTATCATTGAGCAAGTATGACTCATTTCAGAGATGAAGTAAAGTTTTACATTTGTAAAGTTACCAATGTAATCCAAAACACAATCAGACTAAAAGACAAAATCTATATGATCATATCATAGGACTGAAAAATGAGTTTAACAAAATATAATACCTATTTATGATAAATGCCGTGAGACTCTAGGAACACAAGGAATATACTTCACCATAATAAATGCAATATACTAGAAGCTCCCAACAAACATCAACTGAAATTAAAAGAATTTATAAGCATTTCCATCAAAATCAGAAACAAGTTTATCCACTCTCTATATACCAATTCAAAATAGTACTCGAAGTCTTGTCTAGAACATTACTATAACTAAGGAGATAAAGTGGACGAAATTAGGAATGGAAGAACTCAAAGTATCTATCCTTGTAGATGATATGATTGAATATACAACTAACCCTAAAATGCCCTCTGAAAACTTCTACAACTAAGAAATGTGATTAGTAAATATCAGGACATGATATAAATGCACAAAGATCAGTGACCTTTCTATATACATATGATATTGAAATTGAGATAGAACTTGACAAGGAAACAGTACATTCACAAGACCCTCAAAAATATCTTGTGGTAACTCTAACCAAGTAAAATATTTGTACGATAAAAACTTTAAAATATTGAAGAAAAAATTGACAAAGCTAATAGAGATGGAACGATCTCCCCCACAAATGAATTAGTAGGTTTAATACAGCTAAACTTCTCATTTTATAAATAGCAATCTACAGATTAAATACAAGCTTCAGCAAAATTCCATCACAAATATTCATAATTGAAAGGACAATGTTCAGATTCATCTGAAAACAACAAAAACAAGAATTCAGGAAGTTAAAATAATCCTAATTAATACTAGAACTGTTGAAGGTATTACCATGCTTGACATCAAATCATACTATAGAGCTGTAGTAATAAAAATAGCATGGCGTTGGCATGAACCTGGCATGTTGATCAATGGAAAAAATTGAAGTCACTTACGTAATTCTAAACACATGTGGACACTTGACTTTTTTTTCCAAAAGAAGCCAACAGTCCAACTAGAAATAAAAAAGAATCATCTTCGACAATAAAGCTGTCCAAATTGTTTGGATTCACATAGAAGAATGTAAAAAGAATATATTACACCCTCCCCCCACACACACACATAGATCAGGCTACAAAATGGAAAATATTTTTTACCAACTTCTTATCCATTATGAGGATAATTTCTTGAATATCTCAAGAACCCACAAAAACAGGGTATCAAGGACACAAACAAATCAATTAAAATGGGATAGATTCAAAGTGAGAAGTCTCAAAAATGTTGAGAAGGCTGAAAAGAAATATTCAAAATTCACCACCATGAAGGAAAAGCAAGTCAAAAGTGCTCTGAGACTTAAATATACACTAATTCAGAATGTCCTAGGTCAATAAAACAAATGACAGTTCATGATTTGGTCAAGTAGAGTAAAAAGCACTTACAGGTGAGAATAAAAATTTGTATAGCCATTATAGAAATCATAGTAGAGGTTCCTTGGGAGTGCAAGGAGATCTACCTCAAGTTTCAGCTTATTCATATATCTAGAAGATTTTGCAAACTAAGATAAAGACACTTGCTCAAAAATATTATTTTCTGCCTGGATGTTCTAAAGTGGATAGATGGATAAAGAAAATATGGTTCATTAACACGATGAAATTTTATTCAGATGTTTAAATTTCAAAGTCATAAAATTTGAAGACAGAGAACTGGATCTAGGGAAAAAGTCATACTGAGTGAGGTAACCCAGGCACCAAAATACAAACATGGTATACATGCCCTTACATGAGGATATTTTGCAGCAGTGGCTTAGATTAATATAGACAAATTGTGTAGGTATTTGTACAACTTTAATGAAAACAAGACTCACGAAATCAAGGTTCCAGCAAAGTATAAGAAGCAGGAAGGGAAGTGCGGCTTCTGCGTGCCCAATTTATCAGTAAACATTTGCCCTAGGTGAGCCCGCCCCCAATCGGCGGGCTTATCCCTCCATCTCCCCCTTTTTGTCTAAATAAGACAGAACTAAACCAAATACAACTATAAACAATAATAACAAATAATAGATATAACAAACAATATTGAGAACGAAAGTTTTACTAGACATTCTATCTCAAGGACTCTAAATAATGTAGAGAGTAATTACAATTATATAATCTTCAAATCCGTCAAAGATCTGAGAAGGGAATAAATATTACTTAACAAATGAGAGATATTCAAAATGTGCCATAAAAGACAGAGACAACAGACTACCTGGGCAATCACCCAAATTCTCGTTCGCAATGTTGAGTCAACCAACTTTGGCTAAGGCCTAACATAACTGACATACCATTATCAAATGCAAGGAACTTTCTTAGAATTATCCTAACCTGGCTTGGTAAGATAAGACAATCCTGTTTCATATCTTTGTCAGTAGATAAGGTATGGGCTTTTCTTAACCCAAAGGCAAGTTCTGCCAAGAAGACAAGCTCCCAGTGGAGTGTCTTTGGTGCTCAACATTCTCTCAGGAGTAGAATGGGGTTGCCAGGAGTAATTGTGTCTCGTTGGCACAAAATTCTAGGTTCAATTAAAGGCCATTTTCTACAGCTCTTTAAAGAGGCTGAAGATTATACTATCTATACTAAATATAATCTCTATGTAACTAGAAGACCTGATTAACCTAAAAATAAACATGACAAACATATAATTCTTAATACCTATCTAACTTGAAGACTAGAAGAATAAACAACTGTGCAATATATGAAGACAATGATCTTCACCTGTAAACAATGTCATTACATATCAAATGTAAACAATGTTATTACATAAATAGTATCAGAGGTAGAAATGTACATTGTGATATGGTAGATGTATCAATACAATATAAGCATACTCTTATACAAAATTAGAGGTAGGAACACTCACATTCAATATTCAATATATCAATATACAGGAAACAGTACCAATACAAGTTTCTAAAAATAGTAACTCACAAATACCAATCATCCCATCAAACCAGTTAATCCCCTTCTTCTTTTTTTTTTTTTTTTTGAACATACCCCTAATTCCATAAAACATCTCCCCATCCCCTCAACCCCAAACCAACCACTAAAAAATGTCCCTAACCCTGAGGGCAAACTCTGTTGGGAGAGGGGACGTCATCCTCTAAGATTGCTTTAAGCTGACATGGGGGCGATGTTCTTCTTAGGGGCTCCTGTGAAAGCAAATGATGGTAAAATTCCCAAATTAACCTTTGACCTAAGAAAATTATAACTAGTCCCTGAGCGCTTTGAGAAGGTCCGGCCAGAGTGTTGTCAAAAATGTGGACCATTCGAAATTGTCTTGTGCAGTTGGTACCAAAAAACAGGTCTCATATTAGCGCGTAAAAAAGAGAAAAAAAAATATACATGACGTCATAAAAACCAGGTTGGGTTGATGTTGTGGGGCCCCATCTTCATCCTGGAAACTTCGAACATTACTGTAGGGAAATTTGTTGCTTGTTATGGGAAATTTAAACATTAACAATGAGGAAATATACTGACATATAAAGAAAGACACAGAGAGGAGGAAAAACAAAGAAAGTTTATCAAGTATATAATTATCCTCATTCTGTCCCATTTCATGGCTCCTGATCTGAGACAGAAACTCTGAGGTATCTCTTATCAACAGGCTTGGAATTGAAGAGGGACTGAGCCATAGTCCAACTCCAAAACCAGCTCTACATATTTATAAAGAAGTGTTCAATAAAACATGTATATATAAATATATAAAATATCAATACTTACAGAATGTATAGAATGTTACTGTTGATCCTTAGTGGGTTGTAACTATTTTCCATCCATCAGTAATTAAATATTTAGGGTCCCTTAAATTCTTTGAAGATCAGTATTTTCCTGTGGAGATACGAAAAGAACCCTGCCCCTAACCTATCTGTATTCCTTATCATCAGTATGCTCGCCATACTTGTGAATGAATTGTTATTTATCTTTTCAAATGGCTTCTCTTCTTCATACCGAACCTTTATTAATTTTGACGGTATCCACAATTTTTCCTCACCTGTGGAGATAAGAGCAAAAACCCTTCCCCAATGCAGCACATCTCCTGGCTTCCATTGTGAGGTCAGCACATCCTTGAAATAAACTGGTTGATTTAGTTCAGTAGACTTTTCCACTATCCAATTCTTTCTGCAGCCATTGTTCCCTTCTCATTAGCGTTAAGAAAAAATCAAGGTGAACAAATCATTATGTCACCTATTACTGGGGGTGTTTTCCACCCCTTTCTGTTTATTCAACATATCCTTTATAGTTCGATTTGATCTTTCTATGACTGCTTGACCTGTAGGATTGTATGGTATACCTGTAACATGCTTGATATTGTAATAGTCAAAAAACCATTTCATTTTCCTAGAGACATAAGCAGGACCATTATCCGTCTTTATTTGTGTAGGTATACCCATGATAGCCATGACTTCTAATAAATGAGTGATTACTGAATCAGCTTTTTCTGAACTTAAAGCAGTTGCCCACTGAAAGCCTGAATAAGTGTCAATGGTGTGGTGAACATACTTCAATTTGCCAAATTCTGCAAAGTAGAACACATCCATCTGCCAGATTTAATTCCTATGGGTGCCCTTTGGATTAGCCCCTGCTGGCAGTGGCGTTTGGTTATAGAAAGAGCAAGTAGGGCATTTCTTTACAATCTCCTTAGCTTGTTGCCATGTAATAGAACTCTTTCTTCAAACCTTTGCTATTAACATGATGTTTTTTTTTATGAAATTCAGAGGCTTGTAGCACACTACCAATCAATAACTGATCAATGTCTGCATTACCTTGTGCTAGAGGACCTGGCAGACCCATATGGGATCGGATGTGTGTTATGTACATAGGGCAAAGCCTGTTCCTGATCAAATCTTGAACCTGGATAAACAATGAGGTTAGTTCTGTATCATCAGGTATAAATTCAGCAGTTTCAATATGTAAAATAACTCTTTCTGCATATTGTGAATCAGTAACTATATTAATAGGTTCTCTAAAATCCCTTAGCACCATAAGAATGGCATATAATTCTGCCTTCTGGACAGAATCATAAGGACTTTGTTCCACCTTACCAAAGCCTTCTGATTTGTAACCTGCCTTCCCTGTTTTATTGGCATCAGTATAGAATATACGGGCTCCAGTTATTGGTGCATCACGGACGATTCGAGGAAGGATCCAAGAAGTTCTCTTTATGAAGTTAAGCCTCTTGCTTTTTGGATAGTTGTTATTAATGTCTCCCAAAAAAATTAGCACAAGCTCTTTGCCATGGTTCATTATCTTCCCATAATTTCTTTAGTTCATCAGCAGTGAAAGGCACAATAATTTCTGCTGGGTCTATGCCTGCTAGTTGACAAAGTCTCAGCTTACCTTTTATAATTAACTCAGAGACTTTTTCCACAAAACTTTTCAGTTTTTTACTTGGTTTATATGGTAAAAAGATCCATTCCAAGATAATATCATCTCTCTGCACTAAAATTCCTGTAGAAGAAATTTTTGACAGTAATATGATGAGAATACAATCGAGCTCTGGATTCACCCTGTGCACATGTGCCTGTTGTAATTTTTCCTCAATCATTGTCAGTTCCTTTTCTGCTTCAGCTGTTAATTCTCTGGGACTGTTTAAATCTTTATCACCTTCCAAGGTTTTGTTCAAATGAATTATTAGATCAGGTGTTAACCCAATAGCTAGTCGTAGACTGGAAATGTCTCCTAACAGTCTTTGAAAGTCATTAAGAGTTTGTAGGCGCCTTACTAGACCTGGATGGAGGTCGGTGGTCCTTGGACTTCCCACAGGGCAGGGAACCCTGATTGCTCTTTGGGCTGACAAGGGAGGGGGACTTGATTGGGGGAGGGAGAGGGAAAGGGGAGGCGGTGGTGGGGAAGAGACATAAATCTTTAATTAATTAATAAAGAAATAAATAAATTTAAAAAAATAGTCCGTAGGCGATCTCTCCTAATTTGTGCCTTTTGTGTCTTAATTTTTACCTATTTTATGACCTAAATAATTAACAGAATCTCTCTTCTGTATCTTCTCAGGAGCAATTTGCAATCCCCATTTAGGTAAAAGTATCTTTATTTCTTCAAACAGTCTGTTCAAAGTATCCATGTTTGAATCAGATAACAAGATGTTGTCCATGTAGTGGTATATTATAGATTTGGGAAATTTCTTGCATATTATTTGCAATGGTTGGTTCACAAAATATTGGCACAAGGAGGGGCTATTTAACATTCCCTGGGGGAGATCAGCCCAGTGGTACCTCTTGGAAGGTTGAGAATTGTTGTAAGTAGGCACCGTGAAGGCAAATTTTTCTCTATCTTCTTTTTGTAAAGGTATGGTGAAAAAACAATCCTTTAAATCAATAAGTATAAGAGGCCATCCTTTTGGTAATAAAGAGGGCAAAGGGATTCCAGATTGCAGAGGGCCCATAGGTTGAATAGCCTTGTTGATAGCTCTGAGATCTGTCACCATTCTCCATTTACCTGATTTTTTCTTAACCACAAATACAGGAGAATTCCAAGGGCTGGTAGATTCTTCTATATGTCCAGCATCTAATTGCTCTTGTACCATCTGTTCAAAAGCCTGTAACATTTCCTCAGCTAGAGGCCATTGCTTTGTCCATATTGGTTTCTCAGTCAACCATTTTAGAGGCAAGGCTGTTGGTACCTCTGAAGGGGCTTCAATTGCTTGTTCTTGTACAGCCCAAATGGCCGGTTTTCTCCATTTGTAATATCTTTTAATATTATTCTCAGAAATATAGGCTCTAGAAGTAGCAGGAATATTAATTTGGGTATTCCATTGTTGTAATAGGTCACGACCCCATAAATTCATTGCAATATTGGCTACATATGGCCATAAATTTCCGATTTGTCCCTCAGGCCCTATACATTCAACCCATCTCGTGCTCTGTCTTACTCGAGATAGGGTTGCAATTCCCAGGAGCTGAAAATTTACATTCTGAAGAAGCCAATACGGATGCCAAGATTCTGGGGTAATGATACTTACATCAGCACCTGTGTCCAGCAGGCCAGTAATAAAAATGCCATTTACACACACTCTCAGCTTAGGTCTTTGATCATTTATAGAAGTTTGCCAAAACACACGTAACTCATCTTTCTGATCATTATTGTTTGTAACAGTAGGCATGAGGTTTCTAATTGTCCTGACGAGGCACGTTCTCTGCAGAAATTGAAAATGACTGAACCATGTTTACCGTGGAGGGCTGTGAGCCCCCCCCCTCACGTTTCCCGTCTGTATCAGGTTGCCTTGTCTATCTCTTGTAGATCTGCATTCATTTGTCCAATGTCTGCCTTTTCCACATCTTCTACATAAACCTGAAGGCTGAGTCCTCCTATTTCTGTTATTTCTAGAAGATGCATTATTATTATATCTGAAAATTCGTTGTTTACAATTCCTTTTCATATGACCCATTTTGCCACAATTAAAACATTTGGTATTCTGGTGTCTCCTTTTACCATTGGAAATTGCTTCTTCTACCCATGCTTCAGTGCCATAATCAAATGTATCAACATCCAGTGTATACAAGACCCATTCTTCCAAGGGTGCTGATCTGAACCTTAAAGGCCCCAAAATCTTTTTGCATTCCACATTTGCATTTTCATAAGCCAAAGACTCAATCATTATACATCTTGTGTCAGGGTCAGGTATCCCTATTTGCACAGCCTTAGTAAGTCTTTGTAAAAAAAATCACTAAAGGGTTCTCTCTGACCTTGTTTAATTGTGACAAATGATTCCATTCTCTGTCCTGGGTCTTGTACCCTGTCCCAAGCCCTTAAGGGTGCTGTAGTGCACATGGAGAGTGTGTTTTCATCCAAATTAGCTTGTTCCTAGAGATCAGAAAACGGTCCTTCACCTAGAATTTTATCCAGGGAGATATCACTTCCCTTCGCCTTTTCTTGCTGTTCTAAAAGACTACCTCTTGCCTGAATAAGCATTTCCATTTTAATTGCGACCCACTCTCAAGGACTGCAGAGGTCAGTTGAAACCAGTCAGAGGGAGTAGCTCTGCTTGTAGTTGCCCAAGATTTTAGCATCTCTTTAACAAAAGAGGCGTGCATCCCGAAAGTCATGACAGCCTGTTTAATTTCTTTGAGATCATTCATACAGACAGGCTCATAGGTATCTTCCTTGATGACCCTAGGATTTCTGGAACCAATCAACTTCTATGTTGTTATTACTGGAAAGGCAGGTAGAGCTGTAGGTAGAGATTTGTGGAAATTGTCCTGGAGGGATTTACCCACAGATGTAGTTAAAATTTGCCTTTCTACCATTTGTTCTTCTTCATCAGAATTTAGAAATTCCTCAATCTTTTCAATTCTATTCACCATTGCCTTCTGCAATGTCTGTATCTCCTGTCCAGAATTATGTTCCAAAGCCTTCATTGAGGATTCTAAAGTATGAAGTTTTTCCACTAGAGGTAAGTTCTCATCTTTGGACATAATTTTTATGGCATAAACCGTGCTTTCTTGTATTGACAATCTTTCCACCAATCTGTCATAAGCTTTAGACAAAATTCGATTGTCACATTCAACCGTTTTAATTCTCTCAGATAATATTTCAGTCCCTTCAGAAAGTGACTGATGAAATTTACGATTTAAATCAGCTGTTCCTTCTTCCATAGTAATGAATTTCTCCTTAATATCAGCCACTAATGTTTCACTTCCTACAGAAAGGGATTGGAGTTTACGATCCAACTCAGCTGTTCCCTCTTTCATAGTCATGAATTTCTCTTAACATCTGCCTGAACCTTTCTAATTTTTTTTTCAGTCACCATTATCTTGTTAAACAAAGTTCTGTTCTCTTCCTGTAGAACTTCAAACTGATTCTTGAGAAGATCATTGTCATGCTTAATCGTTTGTAGATGTTCAACCTCTGCCTTAAAAATCCTGGATTCATCTCCAATAGTTTTTAGATGTACAACTTCTGCTTTAAGAATCCTGGATTCGTCTCTTAAAGACTCTATCAGACTTTTGTTGTCAAACCACTTAATACCAAGGAAAACTACTAATCCCAGAAGGATCCATAGATGTGGGGTGCTAGACACCTCTTGTAGGATCTCCCACATGGCACACTCAAAAAGACTGTTAAAATTCTGAATAGTAATATTCTCAGACATTTTATTCATAAAAGGAAAAAAAAATTACATGCAATGACTGGTTCCTGCCAGAGGTGGCGAAAGAGTCCAGTTGAGTCCACATGGAGAGCAGGTCTGAAACAACTCAAAACCAAAATTTATTCAAAGTGACCCCTTCCTCTGTGGTGGTTTGTGTTGTAAAACCGCAAATATTTAAGCTTCAGTGTTCAGCTCCAAACATCAAGGCAGAGAGGGAGGGGCTAACTCCTCTGGCACTGCAAGCAGGTGAGTGGAACAAAGCACTGGCTGCGGGCAGCTTGGGACCTGTGGCAGAGGCCTCGGCATTGCCCTGGCCGGGCCTAGGGCTGGCGAGCAAGCGGGCCAGCGCGGGGAGGAGGTGCACTGCTGCTGATGCTGCTGCTGCTGCTGCTGCTGCTGCTGCTGCTGCTGCTGCTGCTGCTGCTGCTGCTGCTGCTGCTGCTGCTACTGCTGCTGCTGCTGCTATGGAGACGGAGACCGCGGGCCTAGGGCGGGCAGGCTTGGGCATGACTGCTGGCCTAGGACAGGTGGGCGAGCAAGCCGGCTGGTGCTGCAGCAACCGCGACCGCCCAGGACCTGCTGTGGACGCAGAAGGCTACAGGGCGGGGGCAAATGTGCCTGAACGTTGGACGCCAAAATGAAGCAGCGGCTTAGATTAATATAGACAAATTGTATAGGTATTTGTACAACTTTAATGAAAACAAGACTCACAAAACCAAGGTTCCAGCGAAGTACAAGAAGCAGGAAGGGAAGCATGGCTTCTGTGCGCCCAATTTATCAGTAAACATTCGCCCGAGGCGAGCCCGCCCCCAATGGGTGGGCTTATCCCTACAATATTTGCTCTTGAGGTTTAGGTAAGTATGTTTTATTCCACATAACCACACATGTTAGGTTTAAAGTATGGGACTAGGCAGTCAGGTTAAATCTATCCAGGAAGCTGAAATGGAATGCAGAGTTATGGACTGGGATGTTGTGCAATGGAATAGGATCAAAGTGTAAGAGAGTTAGAAGAGGGAAGAATAGAGGTTTTATGGAGAGGGAAAAGTAAAACTAAAGGCCAATTGGAGGTTCATATGGAAAACAATGAAATAGAAGCTGGTAAATTGCATATGTATATGAAGGCAATCTTAATAGATTTACATATAACAGGGAAGATGAAGATGTAGATGGATATCTCTCATAATCAAATGAGTCCTCCAAGTCTAGGAATAGGTTTTATCTAATGAATTATTGTCCAAGCAAGTCCCATGCAACACCCAAACAGCCCGGTCTACTGCTAAATATATTACTTGGTGCCCACATAAGTAAGATAATATTGACAAAGGGAATACTTATACAAATCATTGAAAATAGATAACTTCATTGCTTCCATTTCATTCTTCAAATCTTGAACCATTTCCCTTACCTGTTTGATTGCTTTTTCTTGGTTCTCTTGGATTTCTTGGGTATTTTTGAGATATTTATTCATTTCCTCTACTTTTTTGTTTGTCATCTCTATATTTTTTTTTGTCATCTCTATTTTTTATGACAGTTTTTCACCTCCTGTTTAAGGTTCTCTATTATGTTCATATAGTTCAGTTTAGTGTTGACTTCTTCTATTTCTTCTGGAGTAGGGTGTTCAATTCCTCTTGTTTAGGGATCCCTGGATTCTGGTGATGTCATGTTGCCTTCAAGGTTGTTGGAGGAATTCTTGTATTGGCGCCTGCCCATCTCTTCCTTCAAATGGAGCCAGGAGAGGCCTGGTGTCTAGGTCCAGTCTTTGCTGTGACTGACTCTCTGGGTGGATCTTCTCAGTCTAGAAGCAGGAATCGTTCCTGTCCAGATGGAACTCCTCAGCACCAAAACAGGGATGCCTGGTAGCCCAATGAGCCCTGGACAAAAGGAAGAATGTGGGTGGTAGGGCGGGGTCGAGTAGAACACAGGAGACCCTGCAGCACAAGCTGAAGATGCCTGATCTCCCTTGCAGGGGACCGTGAGTGCCTGCCTACCAGGCACTCACCGCTCTGGGTGGGTAACCTTGGTGTAGGATCAGGAAACTGTTCTTGAGTCAAGGACCTAGCAGACAGCAGAGCAGGCTTGGGGGCGGGGACTGGGGGGCTGGGTCATGTGTAAGAAAGACAGCCCTGCAGCAAAAGCTGGCGGAGGGGGTTTTGTGCTCTTTTTCGGGAGAGGCCACCCTGGATAGCACACACTCACCCATCCAGATGGAACTCCTCAGCACCAAAACAGGGACGCCTGGTAGCCCAATGAGCCCTGGATAAAAGGAAGAACATGGGGGAGGGCAGGATTTTAACCCTCAATCCTATGCTATGATATGATTTTCAAAAAAGGAGCAAAAAGTTTACAATGGAAGAAAGAAAGCATCTTCAACAAATGGTGCTGGCACAACTGGATGTCAACCTGTAGAAAAATTAAAATAGATCCATATCTATCACCATGCACAAAACTCAAGTCCAAATGGATCAAAGACCTCAATATCAATCTGAACACACTGAACCTGATAGAAGAGAAAGTGGGAAGTACCCTACAACAGATGGGCACAGGAGATCACTTCCTGCGTATAACCCCAGCAGCACAGACATTAAGAGCAACATTGAATAAATGGGACCACCTGAAACTGAGAAGCTTCTGTAAAGCAAAGAACACGGTCACTAAGACAAAAAGGCAACCCACTGACTGGGAGAAGATCTTCACCAACCCTGCAACAGACAAAGGTTTGATCACCAAAATATATAAAGAACTCAAGAAACTAGACGATAAAATGCTAATTAACCCAATTAAAAGATGGGGCACTGAACTGAACAGAGAATTCTCAACAGAAGAAATTCAAATGGTCAAAAGACACTTAAGGTCATGCTCAACCTCCTTAGCGATCAGGGAAATGCAAATTAAAACAACTTTGAGATACCATCTTACACCTGTCAGAATGGCTAAAATCAAAAACACCAATCATAGCCTTTGCTGGAGAGGTTGTGGAGTAAGGGGTACACTCATCCATTGTTGCTGGGAATACAAACTTGTGCAACCACTTTGGAAAGCAGTGTGGCGATTTCTCAGGAAATTCAGGATCAACCTACCCCAAGATCCAGTAATACCACTCTTGGGAATATACTCAAGAGATGCCCTATTATATGACAAAAACATGTGTTCATCTATGTTCATAGCAGCATTATTTGTAATAGCCAGAACCTGACAACCTAGATGCCTTCAATGGAAGAATGGATGAAAAAAGTATGAAATATATACATATTAGAATACTACTCAGCGGGAAAAAATGACATCGTGAATTTTGCATGCAAATGGATGGAAATAGAAAACACTATCCTGAGTGAGGTAACCCAGATCCAAAAAAAAAAATGAGCATGTGATGTACTCACTCATAATTGGTATTTAGCCATAAATAAAGTACATTGAGCCTATAATTTGTAATCCTAGAGAAACTAAATAAGAAGTTGAATCCAAAGAAAAACATATACTCATCTGCCTGGATATGGGAAGTAAACAGGATTGCCAGGCAAAAACTGGGAACTCGGGGTGGGGTGGAATTGGGGAAAAGGGAAATGGGCTGAGAAAAGTGAGAAGGGGAGGATGGGGGAGTTTGGGGGAATGGGATGTTTGGGATAAAGGAAGGGTAGATATGGAAGCAGGGAATTATATATCTTAATTAAGGGAGCCATCTTAGGGATGCCAAGAGAGTTGACTCTAGAGGGGCTCGCAGGTGTCCAGAGAGATATCCCAAGCTAGTACTTTGGGCAACTGAGGAAAGGGACTCTGAAATGTCCCTATCATACAGCCATACTGATGAATATCTGGCATATGACATTAGAACCTTCATCTGGCGATGGATGGAGCTAGAGACAGAGACCCATATTGGAGCACTGGACTGAGCTCCCAAGGTCCAACTGAGGAGCAGAAGGAGGGAGAACATGAGCAAGGAATTCAGGACCACGAGGGGTACACACACCCACTGGGACAGTGGGGCTGATCTATTGGGAGCTCACCAAGGCCAGCTGGACTGGGACTGAATAAGCATGGTATAAAACCGGACTCTCTGAACATGGTGGACAATGAAGGCTGATGAGAAGCCAAGGACAATGGCACTAGGTTTCTATCCTACTGCATGAGCCTGTTTTGTGGGAGCCTAGCCTGTTTGGATGTTCACCTTCCTGGTCCTGGATGGAGGGAGGAGGACCTTGGACGTCCCAGAGGGCATGGAATCCAGACTGCTCATCAGACTCAAGAGAGGGGGAATGGAGTGGGTGGAGGGTAAGAGGAGTGGGGAGAGGAGTGAGGGAAGGGGGAGAGGAGTAGGGGAGGGGGAGAGGAGTGGACAGAGGGGGGAGGGAAATGGGAGGTGGGGAGGAGGCAGAATTTTTTCAACAAAAAATCAATAAATAAATTTAAAAAAGTATTTTATCTTTGTATTAATTAACATAGGCTATATTTTTTACTGAGATTGAAAAATGAACTTGGTTCTTAAAATATATATTTGACATTCATTCTCTTGGATAAAATATTTTCATGTATATAAATTCTCAAAGCACAGTTGCAACACTGAATGACACCAGGGATGTATATGCGAAAGGTTTAGGAGAGCACAATTGCTGAGTGTATTTTACCTATGTGTTCTACTAATTTCAACAGCTGTTTATTGCTGCAATGAGAACCATTTCTTTTTATTTTCAAAGCGTAACATGATTCTTCTTCACTATAATAAAAATATAATTACAAATAAAAGAAAGGAAATAGATAACTTGAGCCATTGCCTATCTAGAGTCTTCCCCTTTGGTGATTAGTATTCACAGGAACTAAAAGGTATTATGCATGTTACCAGAGTAGAAAGATAAATTCCAGTCCAGCTATTGTTGTAGCATATACTTGAATGAAGTAGGTGTTAGCATAATACTGGCACAAAACTCTGGGGAATAACCAACCAATGTCTGATTTCCTTTAAGGATCACCCTATGAGAAGAAATACATCTATAGCACTGGTCTTATTGCCAAGAACAAGAGAAGAGACAGATCAGGGACCTATGGCAAAGTCAAGTACTAGTATTATTCTAAAATAACATAGCAAAAATTTATTTCTAATGACATTCTAAAATATTCATAGATCAGTGGTTAACTCAGTAATAATCAGACATATTTCTTTATAAGATAATTATAAAGATAATTATAAGTATAGAAATCCATTGCCAGGCAATATGCAGAGTGTGAGACACAGCAGAAGAGTCAGTTCTAAATGGGAACTCTGTAGAACAGGTGACAGATAGAATGTAAGAGTCTAAAGAGGAGTAAGAGAACACTAGGGAATCTGGGCACTAATTGTACCTGCCTTTTAATCCAAGCACTTGGGAGCCAGCAGTAGGCAGGTTTCTGTGAGATCGAGATCAGCCTGATCTATAGAGCATGTTGCAGGACTGTTACAGAACAGCCAAGGTTACACTAAGAAACCATGTCTCAAAAGAAAGAGAACACCAGGAAAGCAAGGATTGCTAAAAAATATCAACAGAATTAAACAACTAATGAGACAGATGGAAAGCAGAATGGGACCATGGTTTTAACAGCTACACATCATACAAGGGGGGGTAAGATCCAATTAAATGGCACTGCATAAATTAAAGGTCAGAGAAATGTAAGTGCCAAGCAGCACACAGATAGATAAAATAAAAGACATACAATCATCAATAAATATTTTTAAAAGTATTCACTATTCATAGACATCATGCTAATTCAAATTGAAACCATTTTGAAATACAAGCTTTCCCAAGTAGAAGTGACTGCTCTAAAAAGTCTGACAAATTTTTGAGATCCTGAGAGAAAGCAGTCCTCATATACAGTGGTGGTGGCAAAAATTAGTTCAACCATTATAGAAATCTGATTGGAGATTTCCCATAAAGCTAGAACTAGAACTAACATATAATCCTCATGTCTCTGTATTGAAAAATACTCAGAGTATCTTATATCTCATGTATTTATATTTACAACCCTATGTTTGTTGCTGTTTTGTTTACTTCAGCAAAATATTAAAATTAATCAAGTTATTCATAAGCACACCAGAAAATAAAGTATATGAGTTACATATAATAGGAAAATATTTTTCGTCTCCAATCAATAATGAAATTACAAAGTTTGTAGGAAATGGTTGGATATAGAGTGTAAAATAGTGTGGAGTGGTAGGTGAGTATGGAGAGGGAACTGGAATTTGTATTTAAAACATAAAAATGTAACAAACCAAAAAGCAATAGATATAATAGTAACTGAGGTTAAATAAACACTGATGATAACACCTCATACAAAGAATCTAGATACAACCAGACTCACACACACTCACACAAACACAAACAGAACTACACGTATATTTCCCTATGGGAGCATCCAAATATATTCACTGTACCATTCATAGGTACATTAATTTCAATTTAAATCATTGTTTATCATTTAATTCTAACTCTTCATCATGCTCCAGTTTTTTTTTTTGTGTAATTACTTGAGTAGCCACTTAACTGAGCAGAAAGCTGACAATGATAAAATTTTCAATGGTGGTCTCTCTTCTTTTACCATTATTCTGAAATCAAAGAAAGCCATACATCTCTTGTTCACACCTCCTGTTCCTGGTTCATCTCCTCTTTTCCTTGCCTACCTCTATGGGCTTATTTATCCTTCAGTCTCATGGAAATGGAAATAAACTTTTCACTTTTAATCTCTTTCAATTTCATCCAAATTGTGTAAATAAAATCAGTCCATACATGCTAAATGCTGAAAGCACAGCATGGTCTTTTATAATAGCACACATGTTCAGCCATCAACAGTTGATGGTTTCTAGAGTAGAATAGCATAGATTATAAGAAGATGACAATTTGTGTAACATTTCTTGCAGTAATTACAAATTTTTGTATTTTATGGTTTACCAAAATGAAGAAAATTGATGGACCAAATTTTAACTCTTTGTTTTAGGTATTAAAACTCTTTTTATAAGTCCACTTAATATTCTCTTTCATTCTTTGTATAAGTGTGTGTGCGTATGTGTGTGCAGTGTTTTTAATTGTTGTGGGTATGTACAACTGTGTATACAAGTGATTGTTCTTGTGTGTAAACACACATATAGAGGCTAGAGGTAGGCCTTGGTTTTCTTTCAACCAATAATAACTCCTCTTTAGATTAAAGTTTATAAATCAACATGGATTTCATCAATTGAGCCTAACTGGCATGTGAAAATGCTCCTATGATGCCCCTTTTGTCCCCAGTGTTGGAACTATAGCTATCCACTGCTATTCCCAGCTTCTAATTTGGATATTAGGGATCCAAATTTAGATTGTCTTGGTCATAGAACTATGTTTCCTACTGAGTTGTTTTTGCAACCCTCAGTTTTATTTTTGCTTTGGTATTTTAGACTTAAGCCAGGGCCTAAAATATACTAGGTTAGAACTGTGTTACTGAACTATATCAGCTGCCCTTTCTTGTCAGTCCTGTTGGTCATGAAATAATTTATGCAGTACCTTTCCTATGACCATGTGGAAATCCTATTAGAAATAGTGCAAGAATAGTTCAAAACAGTAAGTTTTATTTAATAAAATATACACAATGTGATAGTAAGTGGAGACAAGATACTTCCATATGATAATTCAATTTATTTGGATAAACCCCAAGAAATAATATTTATAGGTCATAAAGCAATTCTCTATTAATTTTATTAGAAACTCCCTTAATTATTTATCAGTTTCTCTGAAAGGTAATGAACAAAGGTCATGATCTCAAATAGTATGCCAATATAAAACCAAGTCCTGTTTTTTGGATCACCACTTTATTGGACTTCTGTGCAGGCATTTGAGTGACCTGAAAAGAGCTAAATTACAAATATGGCCTTCATATTATATAAAAGTATCTGAGCATTGTGCACATGTAGTCCCCTTAGTTAACCTCTTAACAAATATGGATAATATTATCTTTTAAACACATGGAGGTGGAAATATGTATGTGTAATGTAGAAGACAGTTTAATGGACTTCAATGCACCTCAGCATCCGTGAATTTATTTATCATGATTACATGATGATAAAAGTCATTACACTTATTACCTTAATGTCTGTTTCTGTGAAACTACTAATATTCTAAAAAAAGAAAAACACCATCTCTCTGCAATTCTTTCAAGCATAAGAACAATGTTCCAAGAATTTTTTAAGATATTGATTCATCAAGAAAAAGATAAGGGAGAATCTTCATGAAATGTCATTCTTGGCTGAAGAACCCTATCTTATCAGTACTGAAAATCAACTGAAAGTCATAGGGCATATGAATAGACCCAGAGAAGTCCTAATAATTACAACCCAGAGCTCATAGAAGTGTTGGGCTTCCCTCTGAAGGATTTCCTGAAATACAGTTAGAGTAGGATTTACAATGGAAAATATACAAAAAATGACAGTAATTAATCATGTTCCATTTTAAACAAACTCCGGGTATTCTTTTATCAATAACATGTACCAAACTTCCTTGAAGTACTATAGCAAGTCATGGGAAATGGGAGAAAATAATTCATGTAAGGAATACCGAGGCTAACACAAGTCCTATATACCAGAGAGGACATGTGAATGATACCATAGATATATTGAAACATCCAGGGATAGGACAGATTGCTGTAAGGTAAAATGATATACTCATTTAATCCATGAGTAATATAGGGTGTCAAGTGAACATCTTGGTCACAGATGATGTGTAATAGATTCAGTATATATTTTATTTATATACTTTTATATAAATATTTAATATGTATATATATATATATATATATATATATATATATATATATATATATATATATATATATATATATATCTGACTTTAAAATGTCAGAAATCTGAGAGGCCTCTCTATAATATAAACTATTTTTCAATATAGTTTGGTATTTTATCTACAGGAAAATAGTTGATAATGAAATTAAAAAAAATACTCCAGATAAATTCTAATTGATACTATTTTTAAAATAAAAAGGCATTATGCCTACAAATACATTTTTACCAGAAAATTCTAGAAATAATGAAATCATTATGCATAATAGCTTGAAATAAACTGAACTTAAAGAAATTTAGTGTTCTTTCTACGTACTAATAATAAGTCTGTTGAAGAACAATAATAAAATACTCTCATTAAGAATATTCTCCCAAAACATAAAAAAAATACCTAGGATTAATTCTAACAAAGAGGTTATGATAAAGCTCTAAGCACTGGAAAAGTGTAGGACAACTTAGAAGATGGAACGATCTTCCATATTAATAGACTGGTAGAACTAATACTACAAAGATGATCATTCAATTAATGAAATTCAGAGATTAAATGCAATCCCATTCTAAATCATCATGACATTCTCTATGTAATAGAAAGACAGACAATTTCTAAAGATTAGTTTGGAATCACAAAGGAACTAAGATAGCAAAAGCAATTTTCAATAAAAAGAATGTTGGAGGGATTACTGTATCATATTTCACATCATAGTAAATTGTTATGGTAAAAAAGTAAACTGGTACTGGCACAAAAATTGTTGTAGATAATAGAGCAAACAAACTGGAAAATACAAACATGATTGTCTGTTAACTATAGCCACCTAATACTTGACAAAGATTCTAAGTTTTCATATTTTTAAAAGATATCATTTTCAAAAAATGGTACTTGAAAAACTTAGTACAAATAGTGAAGAATAAAATTACACTTGCATTTATTATCTATCACAGAAAATGGATAAAATAAATGAATATCACACCTGAAATATTGAACTGTTGCAAGAAACACAGGTATTACTCAAGAAGTTGTAATTGTAGGAAACAATCTTATGGACACAACACAATGCCAACAAGTTAAGAACAAATAATGGACAAATTTATGAGATATCATAAATCTGAATTGCTCCTTCCAAAAAATGACATAATCAATTGAATAAAGGGAAAGCCCACGAAGAAAGAAAAAAAAATTACCAGCTATATATTAGCATACAGAATATTAACAAATTAAAACTATGAATAAAAATGTTGACCCATTTTAAAGGTTATGTTCTCACCAGATATTTGAAGAAAATGAAAAATCATCTAGAAAAAAATTTCTCAAGAAAAAGTAAATTGTCTTATTGGTATATTACATTTTCAAGAGGATAAAATTTTCATAAATTTTCCCAAATAACTTTTTCTACTATTTTCTACAGACACATTATTTGAATTGTATTTATGTAGTTCAATTCCTGTTAAAAATTAAAGACAGCTTTGGAGTTGGAATGTGGCTCTCTCCTCCCTAAACACAAACATGCTTATTAAAGGAAAATCCAAAGTCCCTGTCTCATGTCAAAAGGGCCACCTGATATGGGACAGAAGAAAAATCATATATTTAAGTACTATGTTTTTGCTACTATGTTCATAATACTTTACTTTTATATTGAACTTTAACTGCTTTTTTAAAGTATGCATTTAATAACATTAAAACATATTAAACTTTTTATCATGATATTAATAGTAAATATAGAGAAATAACTATTTATAGAAAAAGGCTTTGTTTAGCTTCTTGTACATGATTTGGGGTATGAGTCTCTATTGATTTTCAGCCATGAACCATAAACAGGTCTAACAGCAACCTTGAAAGTAAACAAAAAGATGATACAGTCCCACAACACCATTAAGGTGAAAAACACCACTTCAAGATCATTTTTTTAATTTCAAACTTGCTCTGAACAATTTTGAGGTCTCTAGGTGTGATGATTCACCCTAATAAACTACTCTAGCCAGGACTTCAGACAAGCACTGCACTTCCAATTACTAAAACTAGACAAAATATGATATAGCTACCTCTATCAGGGCTTGATAATTAAAGTTTCTTTTCAGCATCCCCTAAAGATACCAATGAGCATAGACACCCGGAAGCAAATTTAAGAATATTATGCCCACTATATTCATAGCAGCATTATTTGAAGTAACAAGAACATGGAAAAAACCTGGATGTCCCTCAACTGAAGAATAAAGAAAATGTGGTGCATTTATACAATGGTATAAATCAATAATAGTCAAGCTTGTAGTCATGTTAATTAGATTTTCTAGATATATAGAGATATATTTCATTTAGATAGGCATACTTCATATCTTTCAAAGACTACAGAAAATGACATTTTAAGCGTTTTAATAACTTAGGGCTTTTCATGAAAATGAGACATGTGTGCTCCTGGCAAAACCAGCTACTTCAAGAGGAAGATGGGCATTGAATAGGCTCCTTATGGAGTTTGATAGCCATATGGTCAAGTAACTGCACCTGCATGGAATGTTGCATAAACTGGCCACAAAGAACCTGCAGAAAGAGGACTGCTGAACTTGCCTAAAGGTGAGATGGTCTTTCTGGGTTCCTGCTTCATGAAAGTCTGCTGGACATTCTGCAGGACACAGCAGATAGTTACTAAACTGCCTTTGAAATTTCCTGCTTCATGGAAATGTCTGCTGGAAACTATGGGCTTGAAGACTGAAGTTGGATGCCCCAATGGTACAGAGGAACTTTGGGTGACTGTTCAGGCAGCGAGATGTCTCTGTCATTTCTAGAGTTTGGAAGTTGCTTATTTCTTGTTTATGTAGATAATATTATATCATTCTGGAGTCTTTGATGGAGTTGTAGAATAGATAGATAGTTATAGTTTTTTCATTGTTATGATAAAAGATAAAATAGATATTTTTATTTTATAATTCTTGCTTTATAACTGTTTTGTTATATATAATTTTACTATGTTAAAGTGAAAGCCTTTCTTTTTTTTAAACAGAAAAAGGAAAATGATGCAGGTGTGTCTTCTATCTATCTATCTGTTGCTTTCATTGGTTAATTAATAAAGAAAACTGTTTGGCCTGATATATCAGAACATAGTTAGGTGGGGAAGACAGAAGAGAATTTTGGGAAGAAAGGAAGTGGTTTAAATGCCATGATTCTCCAACTCGAGATGGATGTAGGCTAGAATCTTTCCCGGTAAGCCACCACCTCGTGGTGTTACACAGATTATTAGAAATAGGTTAATCAAGATGTAAGAATTTGCCAATAAGAGGCTAGAACTAATGGGCCAGACAGTGTTTAAATGAATACAATTTGTGTGTTGTTGTTTCATGTGTAAAGCTAGCCGTGCAGGAGATGGGCGGGATGAAAAGCAGACCTGTTCACCTCATCACTACAAATGGCATACTCATGGTAAAATACAATGACATCTTGAAATTTGGATGGAACTAGAAAAAAAAATGAGTGTGGTAACCCAGAACCAGAAAGATGAACACGGTGTGTACTCACTCATAAGTGTATGCTAGCTATAAAATAAAGGATGACAAGCCTATAATCCATGACACTAAAGAATCTAGGTAACAAGGTTAACCCTAAGAAAAACATATATAGATCCACCTGGGAATGGGGAATAGACAAGATCTCCTGAAAAAAAAAAATGGGAGCATGGAGTGGGGGAATACAGGAGGGTCAAAAGTGAAGAGGAGGGAGGAAGGGGATAGGTGAAGAGAACTTGTGTTAAAGTGATAATTGAGATGGTGGAAGGACAGAGATGGAGAGCAAGGGGAGAGATATTTTAATTGAGCATGCCAGTGTTGCACTAGCAGGAAACCTGGAACTACAGAAATTCCAAGGAATCTACAAGGATGACTTCAGCTAAGACCCTAAGCAATAGAGGAAATGTTAACAGAAGTGGTCTTGCCCTATAGTCAGATTGATTAATATAGTAAATGTCACCATAAAAGCTTCACCCAGCAACTGATGGAAACAAAGTTAGAGACTTACAGCAGAGTGCTGGCTGAGCTTCCAAAGTCCATGGAGAAAAGAGGTCAAAACCACAATGGGACATCCACTGCAACAGTTTACCTGAGCTTATGGATGCTCACCAACTCTAGTCAGACAGGAAAGGAATCAGCATAGGATCAAACTGAACCATCTGGATGTGAGTGACAGTTGGATGGCTGGGGCAGATTGTGGGGCCACTGGAAGTGGCACCGAATTTTTCCCTACTTCTTGTACTGGCTTTTTGAGAACCTATTCTTTTTTGAAGGATACTTAACTCAGCCTAGATATAGTATGAAGGGCCTTGGATTTTCTCGAGAACAATGTGTCTTGCCCTCTCTCAGTCGTGAATGGGGGGCAGGATGGGGGATAAGTGGAAAGATTTGAAGGAGAGGAGGGAGTAGGAACTAGCATTGTTATGTAAAATGAAAAATTATTGTTAGTTTTATTAAAATAAATAAGTAAAAAAAATATGACACCCATATTCTCAAAAGGTGAAGTGGCTGCTTTATGGCAGTTTAATGGGTTATGGATATTTGTCATTTTTAATGGGTTTGGTTATAAGTTGTTATTGTTCACACTCAAGAAGAAAGTTGAACAAAGGAGATGAGATTTAGAATTCTTTTTTTCAAAAATGATACTGACATGACAAAGTAGAAGGGTAAATTATTGAATCTACTCTTAAAAGGAAAAAAAAAAGTAAAAAGGAAGAATTAGGTATGGTAAGATAAATGGGTAGAGTATTGATTATACTTTTAAAAAGAAACTACTAGTGTATTTGTTTAACATTAAATTTGACTCCTATACATTATCTACAAATTTTGATATTGATGTAAATTTGAGATTAATTTTGTTAGAACATGCTGTACATACATTTGTACTATTTTTCAAGGTATACCTATACAACTATACCTATAAAACTCATTTAAGAATGCACAGCAATGGTTTGAGATAATAAGGAAATATTGCTTAGTAGTTAATCACCTATTATAATAGAATTTGGAGTCAAATTAGGGAGGTTTTGGAGGTCAAACATAGATAAATTTTAGATAGACAGGTCATGTCCCTAAACTTCAGAGCTTACAGAATATAGCATTAAAGATGTTTTAATAATATAGGTTCTTTGTTATGACAGTGAGACCTATCTGCTCCTGGTATCACAAATCTACATCCAAAAAGGTGATTGACATTGAATAAGCTCCACACAGATATTATTTGATTTGTGACAAATATAAGTCATTGGGCAAGAAATTGTTCTTTCCTTAACTGTTGACAGTGTGATGTTCTAATTGGACAAGGAAGACACAAATCATGTGACAGTCAAATACTGTCAAGATGAGGGACAGACATTCAGAATATGTCACTTCACAGAAAAGTCTTTTGGATACGTTAGGACTTTGGGTTGAAGCAGGATGACCCAATGATGCAGGGGTATCTTGAGTGACTTAGTCAGACAGCCAGCTTTTTTTTGGTCATTTTTAACATTTTCTTGGATGTTGTTTGTTCACACTTTTTACTTACTTAGTTAATATTATTTCTTCTTGTGTTTCTGAGGTGTTTTAAGATTAGATAGTTATATTTATAGTTTTACTTATTAATGAGACTCAGAAAAAAATTCACTAAAGAAATGTAAAATACATAAGGTTGAAAGACATTAAAAGATAGTTTTAAATGGTAAGGCATGTTATGATCTAAGACAAATTATTTATACATCTTTGGGCTCACCAACATAGGATAGATAATGGAAGATTTTCTCTGAATTTGTTAAATGCAAAGAAATTAGACATTGTTGATTACTTATTTCCTGCATATATTTTATATAGTGATTGTAATTATTGCATATAATTTTCTTATTTTAGTTGTAGCCTTCTTTCTATTTTAAACAAAATGGAAAATGTAGTGAGATTTTATTTGTAATTAAAAAATAAAGCTTGTTTTAAGATAGCAGTACAGTGCTAAAACATTAAAGGGAAAGGTTAGGATCACAACTTTAATCCAGGACTCAAGAGACAGGCAGACAAATAAATATCTTTGAGGTCAAGTCTACGCAGGACTACACAAGACTGATCCCCAAACAAATCTAGTTGGTGGTGGCTCTTGACTTTAATCTCAGTATTTAGAAGTCATACACATTTAATCTCAGCAGTAGGGAGGTGGAGACAGGAGTGATATGGCTGAGCGGAGAGAAAAATATAAAGGTGAAGTGACAGGAACTCACTGGAGTGTGGAGTCTGAGTATATATGAAAACAGTAGCTCACTTTTTCAGTCAGAAGATTTGGTGGAGGTAGGAGGTCTCACCACTGGTTCACAGCTTTACTTTTATGATTCAGCTTGAACCCCAAAATCAGCCTCTGGATGTTTACTTTTCATGTTACATTCCTATTGTATGATCTTTCTCTCTGTGTGTCATCTCTGTTTCTCCCTCAAAAGTCATTATTCCATATGCAAATTCATTCCGAATAGAAAAGATAGTTATCAGAAATAATGATCACCGCTGTACAGAAGACTCTCCTGCTTGATCACATTTACAACCATGTTTACCATGAAGTTGAGTTATTTCATGTTTGCTTCTTGTCAACTTCACAATAAACTCCTTGGTTTCATTTTTATATAGTTCACGCATGTTCTTTAAAGGATCTTACATCTTGCAATTCAAAATTCTCTTATTTCATTACTTAGATACCTCAAAATTTTAATAGTCATTTTCATATGTGTGCATGTGCATTTGTTTGTATATGTGCACTACAGTACAAGTGGTTGTGTAGCACAGAAGAGGCTGTCAAGTCACATAGAACAGTAGTTATATATACTTATGAACTGTTATCTTGGGTGCTTGTAGTCAAATCAGATCTTCTTCAAATAAATGCTTTTACTAATTGATCACTGTCTCCAGCGTCTAGAATACTCCAAATATTAACTGCATTAATATTTTTGTGAATAACAAAGATGAAATGTTAAGAGTAATCAACAAATTTGATTTCAATTTAAACAAATAAATAAATAAGAAAAGGATACATTGCCACAGATTAAATATTCCCTTCAAAATGATCAACACAACTTATAACAAGTAATATTTGCACTACATCAGTACCTATGTGCATTAGGTAATCATCATGTCACATGAAAACTTTAATGGCATTCTCTTATCATTTATGTTATTTTCTTTCCTGTGCATAGATCAGGGAATATACAGATCAATTAATTGGGGATAGGCAGTATTCCCATTTTTATTCTTCTACTGGTTGCTGATATGCAGCCCACTAAAACTTCCCATCTATGTTAAATGTGAATCTTCCCTTCTTTATTACACTTCTGTGAAAACATTCTTACATCCGATGAGTAAGAGATATATGTGATCTCAAATTAAATCAAGCTAACCAGGAATATTAAACCTCACAATTTCAGCTGTGTTACAATAGCATCTAATACATTCAGTTGTGAAGAAAAGGATGTAAAACTGATTTATACAAAGTCACAGAAAACATTAAAATAAACAAAAGCTGATTTGATCATTAGGCTTAGTTGTGAATCTGTTTATCTACAGAAAAAAATCATATAAAATAATTTAACATTAATGAACACAAACTCAAATCTTGTGAATGACGGAAACATATTGAAGATGATTATAATATTTGTAGTCATGGATAGATGGCAGAATTATAAATGTCATTTTGGGAAATAATCTTATTGAGAGACAAAGGTATAGGAACAAAAGTCAGGATTCATAACTGAGATGATTTCTGCAAGCAAGTTTCTGAACAGGAAAAAAATCATTAGCAAAGTGAAGACTATACAAAACCTTAGGAAAATGTTCTTAATTAATATTTTATTAAAATATAACTATATCCTTTCCCTTCCAAATGAACTAAAAGCACACCTGGATCTCATTTGAACCTGAGTGCACCATCCTCAAGGAGAAGAGATGATTGCAAATATACTAGGATGTTTTTATCTAATTAACATGGTGCCACCTTTCTCTTGGTTTTCCCTTAAACATTCATGCTGCTATAATCAAAAAGTATAACCTGATGTCTGCCTAAAATATGAAAATACTCAGAAATATCCATGTACTTTCTTCTCATGAAATTTCAAAAACTAATGTAGGGTACTTTGTGTCCCAGTAGTTGTCAGTTTACACTTTGTTCATGGGAGACTGTGCCTCCTATAATAAA
Source organism: Alexandromys oeconomus (assembly GCA_963919705.1). Lineage (NCBI taxonomy): Eukaryota > Metazoa > Chordata > Mammalia > Rodentia > Cricetidae > Alexandromys > Alexandromys oeconomus. The sequence goes on along the minus strand of CAWTZB010000260.1, from coordinate 5,786,488 downwards.
ATAGCACAAGAAGATCATATAATGTGTTGAGAACATTGGATCCCTTCACAACATACATGTGGAGAAAATTCAAGAGAGTGTAAAAGAAATGCAGGTCAAACACCTGAGAAGAATGCTTAATCTAATCATATCTGCATAAATTCCAGGGATGAAAATGTATTCTGTGTCTTTTGCACACCCTGGTGGCCCTGAGTGGCCTAACAGTGAAGTTTATGTCTGAGTTAACACTGAAGTCCCATCACTGTGTATACATCACAGTAATAAGTGACTGTGTCCTCAGATCTCACACTGTTCATTTGCAGGTACAGAGTGTTCTTGGCATTGTCTCTGGAGATGGTGAATCGATCCTTCACGGATGGTGCATATCTTATCGTACTGCTGTCTGTACTAATACCCCCAACCCGCTCCAGCCCCTTCCCTGGAGCTTGGCGAACCCAGTGTATCCAGTAGTCACTGGAAGTGAATCCAGAGACTACACAGGATAGTCTCAGGGATCCTTCAGGCTTAACCAGGTTTCCTCCAGACTCCACAAGCTTCACCTCAGACTGGACACCTGTAAACACAGAGAAGGTTGTCAGTAAATTGCTACAGAAGATCTATCTTTTATGTCTTGTTCATGTTCACTAACACAGTCAGTATCTCTTCTTCATAAATTACCTTTTAAACAAGCAACAAGGAAAACACAAATCAACACCAAATCCATTGTGTGTTTTATTTTCTGTGCTGATTACTGAATGGGATGATCTGGGCTTCCAGCACTGATTCCTTTGTCTGAGACTCAGAGCCAATGTTTATCTGGTTTTCATGAGAAGAGATGGACCTTATTTGCATGCCTTCCTGCTATATAAGTTCTGTTGTTGGAGCTAAGAGATAGCGTGTTCTAATATGATTGTAAACGTTGTGGGAAAGGCTAGCAGTAAAGATAATGTTATAGAAATATATGTATCGTACTAAGCTATTTTTCACACACATTAAGTATCATCTATTTCATTTAATAATCACTAACAAAATATGCATTTTAGGAATAATTTCTGCCAAATTATTCATTTCCTATATTATAGATGGCGGTAGGCATTGCTTTGTTACATGCTTTGCAGATCTTTTCTTATGCTGTGTCGACTTCAACACTGATGCACTAGGCACCACCCGAGTCAGCTACAGCACTAAGTTGTAAGTGTAGTTGCCTCTGGAGTTTGGAAACTCTATTTTTGTGTTGAGATCATGTGACATGACTGAATTAAATTGCTCAGTAAGGAACCTGCAGAGACTTTGTTCATTTTCATTTGCACCAAGGAGTATGAAAATGTGTTATTTTTTATTTTATGCTTTTTTTTCCTAATATATACCTATCTGTTCACTAGAAACAGGGAATGACTGACAAGCTGAACTTCAGTATACAACTTAGCATTTGAACTCTACATGTCTTACACATATGCTTTCACAGGCCTCCCAGGATAACAGTGTCATTCGTAACACCCCTCCCCTTGATATTTCTTATTCAGACTGTTTAATGCCTTTTCCAGATTGTTACCTCTGCATATATTATGTGAAGTAAAAATCATCTGTGGTTTTGAGAAAGTTCATTGAGCCCACTCTGACCCCATGAGGCAACAGTAGAAAACATTGGAGAAAGTGGTTGAACTCAGATCACTGTTCAACAGAAAAAATGGGACATCTGTGATATGAGCTGATTACTCCTCAGACACTTCTACAATATGATTCTCAGGGTGTGAATTGGAGCCTATTGACGAGAAGAACACGTGTTATCAACTACATAACCTGGTAAGTTCCTCATGTTCATTTACTTTTTCAGAAACAATAGGAACCAACAGTGTCTTAAAAAAGCATAGTTTTCCAATGACTTGATTAGACATTTGTTTTCTTGAATTTGTTTCTCAAGACTTTTACTTCTTACAAGTAAAGTAAAAGTCAGCATTTCTCATCATTACCTATTGTGCTGATGCATAGACCTATACATCACCAAATCTCTGTGTGGCCATCACAGTGCTTCACTCTCATCTTAGTGCTGAATATCTCAGATGTAGGAACATGTTCTCTTCCTGCATGTTCTCTACCACCATGTAAGTGAAGGGTGTATTCCTGTTCTATCACTTCTTATGTCTAAGATACCAAGATACACTGAATATTTTATAACCTGGATCTTCATTGACTACTGAATTAAATTAACATTTATAATAATGGTGACTTAGCCATCAATTTAAAACACCTAGATGTAAATAATTTACATTGAAGAATTCCTTCTATTTGACTGGCCTACAGCGTTTCTTGTACACATTTGCTTACATGGTGATTAATGTAAATGGATCCATTCCATCATTCTAGATGATATTCCTGGGTATTTAGGAAGGGCCTATATAATAAAGCAGTCTAATTAAGGAAATAAGCAGTATTCACTTTTTGTCTTCACCTCAGTCATCATCTTTATAATCTTGTATTGGTTTTGTTCAATGTTGGACTATGATCTGTAAGATAACCTTTTCTTCTCTTAGTTGCTTTGATTATGGTGGTTATCACAACAAAAGGCCCAAACTTGGAAAATAACCAAATATAATGTTTTCTAAATAATGTTTTCTACAAGCTTTCTATGTAGACTGTAGGAAAGAAAAAGATGATTCTGACACTGAAAAATGCCTCATCTTCTGACTAATGTTTTGATAAATTAACAGCACAATCGAGAGTAATCTAAGAGGAAATAATTTCAATTGAGAAACTTCTGTAAATATCTTACTATAGGCAAGATTATGATTCAACTTATTCCTTAATGATTGAGCTGACAAAACCTATCCAAATGTGCATAGAACTTCTTACCATATATTGTCCAGGGGTTTCTAAGTAATCAGGCTGAACAAGCCTTGGGAAACAAGACAGTAGGCAACACTCCTGTATTGCTTCTGCTTTAGTTCTGACCTTGATTTTCTGCCTTGATTTCATTCAGGGGTGGACTAAAATGTGAAAGCTAGAATTTGAAATAAGTATTTTTCTTCCTAAGTTGGTATTACTCATCAAATTTTCCCATTGCAATAAAAATGTAAATATACCCCTCCCTTTGAGTATCTGTAACTGATAGTCAGGTTCAATTTGTACTGGGTGAGTCCCAATGTCTCTGCAGTTCATTCTAAAAATCAGAGATATTCTTGTATGGAATTTTGTTGTATTTAATGGTAATAGTCCAATCACTGAAAAAAGTGATTTTTTTCCCCAGTATTAGATACAAGACCCAGTGATATCATAAGCATTTGACAGAAACCTTTTCATGAACAGTTACTTTCTTGGTCCAACCTGAGGAACAATGCAGATATTCATCAGGCCATGACAGTAGAAAACATAGGGTATCATCAACACGGACACCTGCCACATGAGGTAAAACAGCCCAACCTCATGAGGAATCTGCAAGCTATCACAGCTCAGTCAGTAACTTTTGTGATCATTTGAAAAAATGACCACAACGGAGGACAGATATTGGGAGAGTTATGCGTGGTTCTACTTTGATGTCCAACATTCCTTAAAATTAAACACACACAGAGAGAGAGAGAGAGAGAGAGAGAGAGAGAGAGAGAGAGAGAGAGAGAGAGAGAGAGAGAGAGAGAGAGATCTGGGTTATAGAAATGGGTGTGCCTTATTCTGTTCCTGTGTTTCACTCATATTTTTTCAACTGTTCATCAGTCTGTCTTTTCATTTGATTTCTTATAAAAATGATAGAAAAAAAACAGATGAATCAGGAAAGGAGCATTAACTCAAGACAGGATTTATCAGTCTTCCAGTCACTGAAAACCTTGTAGCAGCTGTGAATAGGGCCCTGGTGACCCTATTATACTAATTGCATATTAATCTCTTCTGAATCTTGCTGAATACCCACACCCAGAATTGCAACACAAAGTGTGTGGAGTGTAACAAAAGCTCTGCATGTCACCCAGCCTGTGTTTCCAGATTTCACAGCTGGACTGAGACAGACCCAGGGACTTTCCTGTAAATATAGGAGGTGTCCATTTAAGTACGGGATCTAGGCTCACACTAAAGTGCAGGAAATGTTTGTATAGGAGGTCATCCCAAGGTCTATTTATGGATGTAACTTCATCTCTGAATTGTCCTCTGCCACATCTGTGAAGCGTTATCCAAATTTAGACCTAGTGATATTTGTTATCCTTGAGGTCTACAATATTGAAAATTGTAAATAATTATCAAGAAACTAAATCAACTTTCTTTTCAGGCCATCTGACTATTATGTAAAACATAAGAGGGAACATGTTATTCCTGGACAAATACGAACTTAGTGTATCCTGAAGGGGACTTTCAGCAACTTCAACAAGGCAGAAATCATATACACAGTGCCTGACCCTTACAAAAGGCATTTCCGTCACCTCCTAAACTGGCTGGATCTGTCTCTGCCCCATATCTATGCTGGGATGTATGTCTGCTATTATAAGGAGACTTAAAAATAAGACTTTAGGACTCTGATAAGAAAGGGCGACTCTAGTGTGTAAATTTGTAATAAAATACATAAATTTAATAAAAGAATAAAGGAAAAATATCATCTACCATGAGCAAGTAGACGTCAATCCGGAGATGAAGTGAAGTTTCTAAATATGTAAAGATACAAATGTAATCCACACACAATCAGACTAAAAGACAAAATCCACCTGCTCATATCACTAGAGTGATAAATGAGTTTAACAAATTCTAAACCTTTTCATGATAAATGCCCCGAGAATCTATGAACACAAGGAATACACTTCACCATAAGAAGTGCAATATACTGGAAGTTCTTGACAAATATCAACTGAAATTTCAAGAATTTCTAAGCATTTCCACAAAAATCAGGAACAAGTCATCCTCTATTTTCTCTGTTCTTAGGCAGGTAGAACATAAACCAGAGAAAACCAAGTGTTTTTCTTTCTCTGCCTGAAATTTTAAAGTTCCTGAGATCAGTTTGGACTAAGCATCCCCTGCTGGTCCAGAGGTCCTCCACAGGGAGTTTTGTGTCTGGGCTAATGCTGAATTCCCACACTGTGTCTCTTGCACAGTAATATGTGACTGTGTCGTCAGTGGTCAGAGAGTTCAGCTTCAAGAAGTACTGGTTCTTGGATGTTTCTCTTGTGATGGAGGTGCAGCTCTTAAATGACGGGTTGTAATAAGTACTACCACCACTATTTATGTACCCTATCGACTCCAACTTCTTCTCTGGGGACTGTCTGATCCAGCTCCAGTAGTAGCCATTGGTAATGAAGTAACCAGTGACAGAGCAGGTGAGGGACAGTGATTGTGATGGCTTCACCAGGCCAGGTCCTGACTCCTGAAGCTGAATCTGGGACAGAATTCCTTCAGACAAAAAAAAAAGAGTTCTGTCAATCACATGTTGTCAGAACAACACATGGACACATGTATGAAGTGGGAACATGCACCAGGAAGGGCTGTCACCAGGTAAAGAAGATAAAACAGTTTCATCTTCTAGAATACACCTCCTTTTCTTCAGAGGTCGGCCTCCTGTGAGAGAGATGTGAGCTCCCACAGTACAGGAGGGGATTTAACATAGAGCTAGAAGATACATTTGCATGAGGCAAGTCAGGCTAGACTTTATAAATTGGAGGTGGATACTACCTACTTGGTTATTACAGTTTGGTCAACAGTGTCTCTGACTTCCTACAGATAGAGTCTGGAATAAGAGAACATAGATACTACACTCATCATAGTAAACACATCTTGGCATGAACCCACATTTACTTCCTAGCCTACCCTCTCATCAATTTCGTCTTTTCCTGTATTTTTAGGTCACAACTCAGTGCCAACCTTATGCTCACACTACATTTCCGGAGTTCTTGATTTTTGATTAGTATGCCCACACTGCTACTAATGTTATTCCTTTTCTCACCCATGAGATGGGATTCTGATGTGTAACAATTTTTCCACACTTTAAATATGTATTATTCTCACTGGTTCCTAAAATGATGATGGGTATACACCTGGGTAGGAAAGATGGTGCAAAAGAGTAAGACCAGGAGAATTCTGAGAAGATGTAGGGCAGAGTTAGAAGAGGTCATCAGAAGATGCAGAAGGTATAGGATGGAGGAGAGGTAAAGACAAGAGCTATGTGGCAACTTAGAGAATCATAGAAATGTTTTAATATAAATAAAAGTTAGTAACAATCCAGGGAAATTGGCCAAAATTTTAATTTCTTTTATTAATTCTCAGTTTATGTTATTTGAGTCCATGCAGACTGGAGAAAGAAAAGTCTGCCTCCAAGTTTCCAACTTTCCTATAATATTTGACCATTGAGATATTGTTTTTGTAAAGGGACCACACCTAATTCTTAATCCATCTGTTTTGTGGAATGTAAGGACTTTCTGAGAGTAGCAGCTGAGAACTCTTCACACCATGGATTTGATGAAGACATCTTGTATAGTACTGAATGTCCCAAGGTATCTCACTCTCAGAATATTCAGTCTCTGTATTTCTTCCAATCTGCTGCAGTAGGAATCTCCTCAGCTCATGACTGAGGAAGCCACTGATCTTTGCATGTATCAGAATATTATAGAGAGTCATTTTAATGCAATGCTATTTTTTAAAAGAATGATATTTATTTTTACTGTTGTTTCCTAAAGTATCTATTCTCAGATGTTGGTCCCTCAATTGTTGTAGAGGATTGGTTCCATTTCTTTGAAGAGCCTTAAGCAAAGCAGATATTTTTGGTTACTCAAACAAGTATTCTCTATCATTGACCTAGCATATAATGCCGGTTGGAAATCACTAGAAATCAAAGGAGCTCTAACTTATCTTTGTGTTTATATTTCTTCTTTAGAATCTTCTACAGTATTAAGTTTCTAATTTATCCCTTAAATGTTTCTTATTTTTTAGCTCTTTTCCCCCTTATTCCCTTCTTCTCTTTCCATTTCTCCCTCCTTTGATTCTCCCTTCCAACAATCGTCCAATGCATCTACTACTATCTATACTATTTATATTTCTACAGGAGATATATCCTCTTGACTTCAATCCCTTCAGCTTAGGTATTGTGGTTGAACTTTATTTGTAACTATTTGGGGTTCTGCCACCCAACTCCCAAATAAATACAGAGAGACTTATTCTTATTTGTGAATGTTGGTCTTAGTTTTGCTTCCTTCTCTCCATATTTTCTAACATAGATTATTCTGGTTCACTTTATATTTTGCCTCTAGGTTTTTTACCTTTTTTTATTTTATATCTTTTTCTTTTCTTCCTATTCCAGCACTGACTGTGTGGCTGTGTGGTTGGCTCATTTGTATCCTCCTCTCTTCTTTTCCTCACTCTCCCCACTCTTTCCTAACTTTCTCCATCTACTTATTCTCTTTTTTTTTTGTATTAATTAAAACACTTGCTTGACCAGTTAGCTCTAGCTTTTTTATTGGATAACTCCCACATCCTTATTTACCCCATTTCTATCTATCTGTACATCACCACAAGGTAGTGGCCTACCAGAAAAATTTTACCACGTCTACCTCTGGCCGTGGATCCATGGTGTCCCTCTACTCTGCTTTTCTTCCTCCCACAATTCAGTTTTGTCTTCTCTGCCTACCTAAGTTCTACCCTATCAACTAGGCCAAGGCAGTTTCCATATTCATTAACTGATGAAAGCAACACACAAACAGAAGGACCTCTTAAACCATTTTTCCTTTTCTGTTTAAACAAAAAGGAAGGCTTTAACTTTATCATACGAAAATTACATATAACAAAGCAGTTATCAAACAAGAATCACAGTTATAATATTTATATCAACTTTATCTTTTATCATAACTAAGAAAATTATAACTATAATTTTTTTAACTCCACCAAAAACTCCAGGAGGATATAACATTACTAGGTAAACAGGAAATACATTATAAACACCTTTCAAAATTATAGATTTGACAGAGACATTTTGCTGCCTGGACATTTATCCAAAGTTCTTTTGTAATGTTGGAGCATCTCTCTTAAGCCTATTGCCTCATAGTATCCAGCAGATTCTTTTATGAACCAGGAAATTTTAGACAGTTCTGCCTATATTGGCAGTTTGTTAGTCACATTTTTTGTGTCATGCAGAATGTCTTAAAGACTCTTTCATGAAGCAGGAACCCTGAAGGATCATCTCATCTTTAGGCAAGTTTAGCAGTCATCTCTCTGTGGGTTTTGCCTGTTAAGTTATGCAGTCCAAGCAAGAGCAGATTTTTTTTTGCCCAATTGACTAGCAAATGCCATAAGGATCCTGTTCAATGTCCATGTTTTTCTTGAAGTAGGTGGTGCTGCCAGGATTAGATGCATCTCATTGTCATGAAAAGTCCTAAGTTATTAAGAGATTGTAAATGCCATATTTTGAAGGTCTCTGAATATATGAAAAATACCTATATAACTGAAATACGTCTCTGTACATCTAGAAAATCTAACTAACATGACTACAAACTTGACTATTATAGATGATTATCTATTAACCTATACTTCTTAATAATACATTGCATTTTAAAATGAACTGCATAATCACAATACCTTAGTAAAGATCAGAAATACATATACATATAAGAAAATTGACCCTAAATATGCATCAATAAACCAAGATCCATACCAATGCAAATTATTCATATTTATATCATATCACCCTTTAAATATAAATGTTCCCAAATATTGTTTATTTACTCTCTTGTTTAACAGTCACAATGACTTCTCTTTCCTGACTAGAAATTGGCCATTTTGATCTTTAATAGACCAATCAGGAGATTTAGTCATGTAAAGTAACAAGCTTTATGGAGTTAAACAAATGCAACGTAAAGAATGCAGCATATCTTTGCAAAATTAAACAAACAATCCAAAGCATAAATGAATGTAATGCATCTTAAACTAATAGTCCACAAGACAGGATCATCAAGTACATCTGCAATTTGAAACAGTAAAACAACAGTTTGAATGAAATATAATTGACTATCCTATATGCTTGTTGAATCTTCCATTACAGATCTACCAAGTTTAATGAAATGGAGCATGAAGCTGAGTGCCTGTACAGACAGAACAAAAAAAAATGGGTTTCAAACACAGCTTTACTGTCCATTCATGTTTGCTGGGCCTCTAGAATGATTCCAGCTATTAGCTGCTACGAAGAGGGTGACATTTCACAGAAATGCACTGGTTTCTTTTCAGTAAGAATCTTTAGGTGTCTTCCCAGCAATAATATAGTTATTTCACATGACAAATGTATTTTCAGGTTTTTGGGGAAATTGTAGATGAAATTTTATAGAGACTACAACAATTCACACTCTCTCCAACTATGTATATAATTTTCCTTTCTACAATTAATCAACAACATTTGGTGTCATTTGTTTTCCTATTAAATATCATTCTTACTAGGATAAAATAAAACCTCACAGTATTTTTCAATTTGTGTTTCTCTAATAGATCAATATGCTGAAAACTTTAAAAAGTATTTATTGATCATTTGTTTAAAATATTTATTACCCAAATGTATAAACATAGGTCATGTGTTTTCATCAGATGATAAACTTATGAAGTTTTTCCCAGCACTACTGTTGTCTGTCTATAGAATAAACTGATTCTTTTTCTGTAAAAGTCTTAAGAAAGAACTTGTTTGTTGCGGCAACAAATCAGGGAAGAACCACCTTTCCATATTTGTATTGAGTGTCAACATATACCATGCTTGGGATGCTATATCTATATTTAGAGTGCATGATCAATTAACAAACCTGCTCAGGATTACTTGTTTGAGCATAGTGCACTGCTGAATGATCCCTATGAGGGTCAGAATAAGCAAGGAAGAAGAGTTAGGAAGATCATAGTGGCTGAGGTTAGGAATAGAACCTGCCTGACCCTAGTTTGCTCCTTTAATATGTAAGATCAGTAAAATTCTGACAGGCGGTGGAACTTGGAAAATCATTATATTTGGGTCAGCTCCTCTGACTTCTATCAATGGGATGCCACTGTCATTGCCTTAACAACACATGGATAAGCTCTGAGTAATATAAAAAGTCTGCTATGATTATGTTTTTTAACTCTACTGACTGAAAGTCCATCACATACCATGATGTTTATAAGCTGTTCCTTCCAACAAGACAAATGACTGTATGGTAAAATAGGCAAATAGAATGGGGTTTTCTGCAAGAGGTAGAGAGCAGATTTTCTCCCAGTCAGTAGGTTGCCTTTTTGTCTTAGTGACAGTGTCCTTTACTTTACAGAAGCTTCTCAGTTTCAGTAGGTCCCATTTATTCAATGTTGCCCTTAATGTCTGTGCTGCAGGGGTTATACTTAGGAAGCAATCTCCTGTGCCCATCTGTTGTAGGGTACTTCCCACTTTCTCTTCAATCAGGTTCAGTGTGTTCAGATTGATGTTGAGGTCATTGATCCATTTGGACTTGAGTTTTGTGCATGGGGATAGATATGGGTCTAATTTCAGTCTTCTACAGGTTGACATCCAGTTGTGCCAGCACCATTTGTTGAAGATGCTTTTATTCCATTGTATACTTTTAGCTCCTTTATCAAAAATGAGGTGTTAATAGGTTGGTGGCCTAAAAACCGGGTCTTCTATACGAGTCCATTGGTCGACGTATCTGTTTTTATGCCAGTACCACACTGTTTTCATTACTGTAGCTCTGTAATAGACTTTGAAGTCACGGATTGTATGCCTCCAGAAGTTCCTTTATTGTATAAGATTGTTTTGGTTATCCTGGATTTTTTGTTTTTCCATATAAAGTTGATTATTGTCTTCTCAAGATCTGTGAAGAATTTTGATGTGACCTTGATGGGGATTGCATTGAATCTATAAATAGCCTTTGGTAGAATTGCCATTTTTTCTATGTTGATCCTCCCAATCCAAGAGCAAGGGAGGTCCTTCCATTTTCTGGTATCCTCTTCAATTTCTTTCTTCAATGCTTTAAAGTTCTTGTCAAATAGATCTTTCCCTTCCTTGGTTAGAGTTACCCCGAGATATTTTATGCTGTTTGTGGCTATCGTGAAAGGTGATGCTTCTCTGATTTCCCTCCCTGCTTCCATATCCTTTGTGTATAAGAGGGCAACAGACAAGGTCTGATCTCCAAATATATAAAGAACTCAAGAAACTGGACTTTAAAATGCTAATTAACCCAATTAAAAATGGGGCACTGAACTGAACAGAGAATTCTTAACAGAAGAAGTTCAAATGGCCAAAAGATACTTAAGGTCATGCTCAACCTCCTTAGCGATCAGGGAAATGCAAATCAAAACATCTTTGAGATATCATCTTACACCTGTCAGAATGGCTAAAATCAAAAACACCAATGATAGCCTTTGCTGGATAGGTTGTGGAGAAAGGGGTACCCTCATCCATTGCTGGTGGGAATGCAACCTTGTGCAACCACTTTGGAAATCAGTGTGGCGGTTTATCAGGAAATTCAGGATCAACCTATCCCTGGACCCAGCAATACCACTCTTGGGAATATACCCAAGAGAAGCCCTATCATATGACAAAAGCATTTGTTCAACTATGTTCATAGCAGTATTATTTGTAATAGCCAGAACCTGGAAACAACCTAGATCCTTCAATGGAAGAATGGATGAAGAAAGTGTGGAATATATACACATTAGAGTACTACTCTGCCATAAAAAAAACAATGACTTATCGAATTTTGCATGTAAATGGATGGAAATAGAAAACACTATCCTGAGTGAGGTAACCCAGACCCAAAAAGAGGATCATGGGATGTACTCACTCATAATTGGTTTCTAGCCATAAATATTGGTCACTGAGTCTATAATTTGTGATCCTAAAGAAGCTAAATAAGAAGGTGAACCCAAAGAAAAACATATAGTTATTATCCCTGCTATGGGAAATAGAACTGATTGCCAGGAAAAAAAATTGGGACCTTGGGGATGGGGTGGGATGGGGGTAAGGGGAGATGGGGAGAGAAAAGTGAGAAGGGGAGGATAGGGGAACTTGGGGAAACGGGATGATTGGGGATAAAACAAGGTTGGATAGAGGAGCAGGGAAACACATAACTTAATTAAGGGAACCACCTTAGGGTTGTTAAGAGACATGAACCTAGAGTGGCTCCCAGGTGTCCAGGGCAATGTCCCCAGTTAGGGAACCTGAAATGACCCTATCCTATAGCCATACTGATGAATATCTTGCATATCACCATAGAACCTTCATCTAGCGATGGATGGAGATAGAGACAGAGACCCACACTGGAGCATCGGACTAAGCTCCCAAAGTCCCAATGAGGAGCAGAAGGAGGGAGAACATGAGCATGGAAGTCACGACCATGAGAGGTGCACCCATCTACCGAGACAGTGGGGCTGATCTATTGGGTGCTAACCAAGGCCAGCTGGACTGTGACTGAAAAAGCATGGGATAAAACCGGAGTCTCTGAACATGGCGGACAATGAGGGCTGATGAGAAGCCAAGGAAAATGGCACGGGGTTTTGATACTACTTCATGTTCTGGCTTCGTGGGAGCCTAGCCAGTTTGGATGTTCACCTTCCTAGACCTGGATGGAGGGGAGAAGACCCTGGACTTTCCACAGGGCAGGGATCCCTGACTGCTCTTTGGACTGGAGAGGGATTGGGAGAGTAGTGGGTGGAGGGGGAGAGTGGCTGGAGGAGGGGGAGGGAAATGTGAGTCTGTGAGGAAGCAGGGATTATTTTTTTCAATAAAAAAGAGGTAGAGAGCAACACTCACAGGAAATTTCCTATATTCACACTTCTCTATCTCCCAAAACATGAAAATTGCTATCCTTGTCTATATAGAGCTATGTGTAGTCATGGAAAGATGAGTCTGTTTACTGATGTGTCATTAAAGTTCCATGATCAGTTTTATCAAAAGATTTTCTACATGGTCTTTTTACAGTATATGTCTGAGGCTTTGGAGAAAATTTAGAAAATCAAAGGCACTAACAAATTATCTAGAAAAGTAACAGTCTTAATTATCTATGTTTGAAGGAATTTCTTTGTGTATAGAGACTTCCCTAATTTCAGCAGCAAATAATGGCATTTTTATTATTGGTGTTGATACACTTCTAGACATTCACCTGAAATTTGTAGCAACTATTGAGATTTATATTATCAATGGTGACAGTGATATTCTCAAGCAATGAATATTTGAGACTTTAAATCATTTTTATTAAGTTCAAATATTCAAAGAAAATGTGGATATTCCTTATCTGATAGCAAAGATTTATGTATGTCCTCATGAAAGAAAATTGTGTCCAGAGCTACCAAGAAAATGTATGACACGTGAATGTTAAAAAAATATGGCAAGTCTTAGTCCTTCCAGTCTTTACTCCTTGGATAGCCTAAAATATCACTTATTGTACTGGGAACATAGCTCAGTTGGTAGAATATTTCTTTGCACCTGAAGGAAACACCTGAAGACCTGTATTTTTTTCCACCATGGCATGACAAGTGAGACATTGGAACAGGAGAAGCATAGGTTTGAGTAGTGATTTGTCTGAATGAAACTGTGTAAAAAAATAATAGAGAATAAGGAAGATTTTTTTTAAAAAAATATTTATTTATTAAGTATACACTGTTCTCCCTGCATGTCTGCCTGCAGGCCATAAGAGCGCACCAGACCTCATTACAGATGGTTGTGAGCCACCATGTGGTTGCTGGGAATTGAACTCAGGACCTTTGGAAGAGCAGGCAATGCTCTTAACCTCTGAGCCATCTCTCCAGCCCCAGGAAGAATTTTTTTTTAAATAGAAAATTTACTTAGTACTAATTTATGGTTTTATGTAGAAATATAAGTTTTTGGCTTTACATTATTAAACTTAAAATTTGCAAACACTTTTTTCTTTGCATAAATTATTAAATAATTTCTTAAGAAATTAAGATCAGAAATACTATAAGATTTGACACAGGTTTATAAGGTTTAGTGAATAATAAATGATTGTATTGAATTGAAGAAACAAATTGAGGCTGAATCCATAGATCACTGATACAGAATTTCTGCCCTAAAGCCCTAAGATTGATTGTCAAAAATAGAGGTGCTACTATATAAAAATAAACAGTATTGAGATTATTCTTTGATCAGTGATAAAAACCACATAATATAGACCCATGTTAAGCATTTAGGTCATCCAGGAAGGACCTTTCCCACATACTATATAGAACTACTGCTACCCATCACAGAGGTACTCCCAGATCTTTTGTGTCAATACTAAAAAATACAAGTGGGCCTATGCCTTCATGCCATATCCTTCTGTTCTAGAGTTCTACAATGAATTGCCACTTTTCTCCCTAGCTCCAATATATGCTCTTTGTCACAGTAAAGATTCACCTGACTTTTAAGAGACTTGTCTGAAGTGCAGCTCCCGGTAGTTCTGATACTTCCTTTCCCAAAATACATTCTCTTATTGTTACCTTCCTCTCCATACCACCATGTTGTTTTTGCTCTTCCAATATCTTAAGCAGTCATCACTTTAGTCTTGCTTCTCTGAACTGCTTGGTAGAATGAAGAACAATTAATAAAATGAAAAATAAATTAATAAATGAAGCATGATTAATAAAATTTCAGAAAGAGAAATTGGAGATCAACCTAAAGCTCAGAAAACAAAACAACCAGCCACTGACTCTTACATTGACCTTAGTCCAAAATGGTGATCCTGTCTTCAGGACTCTCAGAATAAGAATGTGTGTCAAGAGTTGTTTCCTCCCATTCTATAATCCTTTCTAAAGCTGGGATGAAAAGCATGCACCACTGTGATTAAAGCATGTACTGCCTGGATTCTATGACAACTAGTGTGAATAAGAGATTAAACGTACATGTCATTGTGGTTACTTGGATTTATAGTGTGTACAATGATTACCTCGTCTGTAAGGTTGACCAGTGGGGCTGTGTTACTCTTAGATATTCAGGCAGGCTTTAGTTTTTGAAATACAATTGAAATTCCACTCCTTTAGAAATTGTTCTTGCTTAACAAACAGGTTTCCTCCTCAAAGTTGATTCTTCCAAGTGCTACCAGACTGGTATTTTTTTTTTTTCAGAATTGTTCTTCTCCATGCCTTCTTTAGCAGGACAGTATTATTATTTTTTTTCTCCTAGGTCCCAGAGCTATCTAGTATCTAGCTCTTGGCCAGCTGAACAAAGTCTGTAATATGCAAAATCTCATAGAGTAGTTCTGAAATGCAATCTGAGATTGATTGGTTATACCAGTAAAAGGTATTCTGCTTACATGTTACCAAAAAAAAAAAAAGAGATGACCAGCAACCCAGGCACAAACTCACCTCTAATAATTTCTGCCTGAAAGTCATTAATATATTTTAACTGTTTGTTAACACACACACACACACACACAGACACACACACACACACAAAATAAGACAGAGATAGAGGGAAGAGAAAAGAGATACTGGTAAATGTTAACTAAAATTTAACAAGTCATAAATTTTATAGGGAATGAGAATTGGATATGGTAAAAATTTAAGTGATTAAAATTGATTGGTACAGTCCTCAGATTAAGCAAGTCTCAAAAATATTTTCATTAAAAATTTAAAAGCAACAATGAAATCATCTTTCACACACATCTCCTTGGTTAGTGGTTTCTATTTGGTGATATCACTGAATTTGCAGACCTTGGGACCAAAGGATGGTCCACTTAGTCTGAGCTGCAGTTAGGGTGGATGGTTTTCAGGAGGAGAGAGAAGCCTTGTTTGCATTTTCCTTTGCAGTATAATGAGTTTGTGGAATTAGTTTTATACACATGGATCCCAAGAACAAAGGAAAGAAAACATCTGCGTAGTATAGAAAGAGTAAATAATTATATATTATTTATTTCATATTTATGATATAATTCAAAGTTTTATTTTATTGTGTTTTTGACCAGAGACACCACTCTACCCAATTTGCTCCACAGAAGCCATTATAATACAATATAAATGATTTAGAAGGATTAGCAAATTTTTATGAATGTTGAATCCAGATTTGAAATTGAAGAAATGGTTTTTAATGGTGCAGCTTAGTGTTGATTCCTGAAAATGTCTGGAATTTGATATCAAGTAATAAAAAACATTGATATGTATGTTCCATATGCTATGACTTTTTTCTGTAAATAATTTCTAAAATTTGAACTTGTCTATTAAGATTTATTGCTAGTCTGATATTGGCTGTGTAAGATGTACCATTCCTGTATATCAGATCACTCTGTACTTATTAGGGTTGAGTCTCAGCATTAAGATGTTTAAAAATTAGCTCTATAAGAGACAAGAGTGTCAGGACTTAGTTTTATAATAGACCAATTGTACATTGAGATAAACTTTTTTTATGGTGACTGAGAGAGACTTTAACTAGATTTTTTTCTGTCATTGTAACATTCCCAGGGGAGTGTCATTGATTCTAGGAACTAACTTTACTTCTCCATTTCAAATCTTGTGTCATTATAGGAGAGGGTACTAACTGCCATAAGAGATGGTCTCCTGGGACCTGTATGTCATTAAATGAGAGGAGTAAACTCTGACTAAAGTCAGGAAACACCACTGCTGGCCTTTCTT